>OX376374.1:44390164-45641766 GCA_947369275.1 Nemotelus nigrinus
AATCACTTGATTGTAATAAATAGACATCAGCTTCTTTTCTTTTTTTTAACAAGAAGTCGAGAAAAAGAGAGGCCGAAAAAAAATAAAGGACACAGAAGAAAAGAAGTGTCAAATAAAAACTAGAAAATGAGGTGAAGAAGAAGAAAAATAGACGAAAATCAGAAGTAATAGAGAAAAGCATACAAAAAAATGAACAAGAAAGTCAAAGTAGAAGATGAAAAGATGGAAAGATGAAAAAGATAACAACAAAGAGAAAACAGAAGAGCATGAGGAGAAGAAACATGTGTGAATGATAAAAAAAAACTCTAGAACAAAAATCGAAAATTAACCTAATGCTGATGGTTTTTCTCAATGTTTTTTGATGGCCATTCTCTTTGTAGTCAGATAACCAAATCTGTTAGGTATTTTACTATTGTAATACATCCGACCAAAGGTATAATAGCTAAGCAGTTTTAAAAAATGCCACCAGAGTCGATACAAATTCACCTAATTCCGTCCCTGTTTTTGTGTTAAAAATAACAGTCAGGACGCTCGTTGAATTAACATCAGATACCTTATTAGAAGCAACCGAAGAGTGGTTAGCGGAGTCTTTCACGTTTGATTCAATACATGGTTTTTAACATTAGTTCACCAAATTTATTGTCATATATTTATTTATTTATTTATTGTACATTGCGCTAAAGATATACTCCAATTACAGCGTCAAGAATAAAAATGCGAAATAATAAAAGAAGAAATATAAGAAAGAACTAAGTAATTTCATAGCAACAACAAAAAATTAAGAAAATTAAAAGCAAAGGTTGAATTGGAATACAAAATAACATTTTCAATACATTCTTGAGTTGACCAAGCTTAAAGTGCATTCTAGGAAGACGCAACAAAGGCGAATGAAACTAGACCTCCGTACGAGCAAACGGAACAAAAAAAAACCTCCGAAGATTGACTAGGACTACTAGATTCATGTCTGCACTGAAAAAAATCCACATTGCGCCCAGAGCCATGTAACATAGCGCATTATTTATGGTCCCATACGCCATGTACATAGTACTCTGAGCCATGCAATATGGCTCCCAGCGCCATAATCTCAGAACCTACATAGCGCGTGGTCCCATGTTACATGGCGCAGCATTTATGGTGCCACACGCTATGTACATAGTACCCTGAGCCATGCAGTATAGCTCCCAGCGCCATAATTACATGGCGCAGAAATTATGGCCCCACACGCCATATTACATAGTGCCATGAGCCATGTAATATGGCTCATGGCACTACAATTATAACTCGCAGCCATACTGTGTGAGGGGATCTATAAATGTCAGCAAGTGATACTTGAGTATCGTCGACAGATCGAGAACATTCTCAATCGGCTAAGGGCGCATATTATTGAATGGCTCCTTCGGTGACTCTAAAAGCAGCCAGCGTCTGTTTGTTGCAAGCAAGTGACTTCTCCGTGTGCTCATTTATGGTAAGTAGCACTGTTTTGACTGATTTGCTTCTTCAATGTACTATAGTCCACGCCATGTACTATAGTCCTCCAGGCCATGTACTATAGTCCTCCACGCCATGCACTATAGTCCTCCACGCCATGTACTATAGTTCTCCACGCCATGTACTATATTCCTCCACGCCATACAGTATAGTCCTCCACGCCATGCAGTATAGTACTCCACGCCACACAGTATAGTCCTCCACGCCATGCAGTATAGTACTCCACGCCATGCACTATAGTTCTCCACGCCATGTGCTAAATAGTCCTCCACGCCATGTAATATAGTCCGCCACGCCATGTACATGGCGTGGAGGACTATAGTACATGGCGTGGAAGACTATAGTACATGGCGTGTAGGCCTATGTACTTTTCGCCATGTATTATGGCGTGTGGCGCTATATTTTATCACAATCCCTAAATCGACTATGTACATGGCGCCAAAAGTCTATAAATTATGGCGTCTGGCACCATGTGTTTTCTCAGTGTGGTTATCTGGGAACCAAGATCTAGCAAAGTTTGAAAAAAAAACACTCACCGATGAACAATTTACGCGTTTCTGACAAGGGCATTTGAAAAATGGAAAGACGAGATGAGTAAGGACAATAGAGGATGCTGAATTTTATTAAAAACGAATGATTGAACCTACGCTGAACAGCTTCAATGGCGTCAGATAATCATATCAAGCAGTGGCGGCTCGTGACTTAATTTTATGGGGGTTCACAAAAAGAAAACACCTTTATTGGGCACATGAATATTTACTTTGTACTTTTCCTAAGAGTTGCATTCATTTTAGTTGATTTGCCGAAACATCGCAAAACTGCTTTAGAATGAGTGAAAGAAAAATTATAAAAAACATAACAGCTTACAAAATTCTTCAGAGGGCTATTTAAAAATCCTTGAACAGTGATATTTTGACGAGACATTTAAGAGATTTTAAACTTATATTTACAGTGAACATTTTATTTTCATCAGTGAGTTTTCATGGTGGGTCTTGACCGTGATGGGCTTAGCATGGTTAATTACAGCATAACGGATGCACCGATATCAATAAATTTTATTAAAATTTACAAACAGTCCTAGATACACATAATCCCAGAATTTGTTAAAAAAACGGTATGAATCTTCTTGTATAAAATTTTTCATATATCCACACTCGAAAACCTTCGGTGTTTCATGACTTCATTAAGTGCCCAGACTATCTTTGCACAATCGAACCTGCCAATACATTCAAGTAATTGGATTTTATCTGTTGAATAATAGTTAGTAAATAAATAAATAAATAAATAAATATATATAGTTCTAGAATAGGCGACAAAAGAAATTAAACTCCCAAATCATTTCCAAGCATTTACTTTCTGCTAAGACTAATCTAAAATACTGAATATATTTTACTAGTATTTATTTCACAGCAAACATTTCAGAAAATTTATTTCTTTCTACCATGAATTAAATTCTAAATGTGTCTGGAAATTATAGAGACACAAATAGAGGTAATAGTAAAATCAAACCCAATAGTTGTTATAATACTGCGCTAGTAAGCATTAGCGTTTTATCTGCATTTTTCTCATTTTTGATTTGACACCAGATTCAAAAATTACA
Organism: Nemotelus nigrinus; assembly: GCA_947369275.1. Lineage (NCBI taxonomy): Eukaryota > Metazoa > Arthropoda > Insecta > Diptera > Stratiomyidae > Nemotelus > Nemotelus nigrinus. The sequence continues at coordinate 44,393,253 of OX376374.1, forward strand.
TACTCTATTTCACCATTCTATAAAATTTTTTGGTGAGGTATGTTAAATTCAATATTGAAAAATGCACTCTCCATATACCTCCAGTACAAATTAAAACACAAATCATTGAATATCTCGTAAGTACTAAAATGTTTATGCTTAGTAGGGTAGAATAATCGACATACATACATGTATATGTAAAACGCTCAAAACGGCAGCACGAATCAACGAATGGGACTGACCACCGACAACAATGTCTAAATGCATCAAATTGGTTGTCGATCGCACATTCTGAGTGTGAACTAGGCTTGCGCAAAACAGTTCAGTTAAGTGAAACGTTTCACCTGATCTCGTTCACTTTAGTGAAATGTTTCACTTAAACAGTTCACTAGTTCACTAGTTCAATGCCAAATCATTCGTTGGACTTGCGCAAAACAGTTCATTAGATTCAGTTCTCACTTTTCAGAAGAGATTTAGTTCACTAGTTCAGTGCTTCTCAATATAAATCTGTTTCACAGGGCTCTGATCGATATGGTGAACTGTATTTCCGCGTTATGAAAATATTGTTGTCTTGTGATTAAAGATAAGTAAAAGTATTAACTTTTTTTCAAGTTTCCAAAAGCTTGGTTGGTTGCGCTGGTAGTTTTGCTAAAACCATTAAGTCTGATCAAAGTGTATGATCAAATATTATATAAAGCTGAATTTTGTCACCCTTTCAAGTATGTTAAAATAAAATCTGCTTTTAGATAGTGTAGTTTGAAAGCATATCAAGTACCGAGTATTTTCGTACTTGCGAGTATTTTCGGAACTTGCAAGTATTTTATTCAAATATTCAAAAAGTTTTTAGGGCAAAAGTAGCTGAAATCGACCAATTTTGGGTTAGAGTGGTTTTGGACATAACGGGCCAATACCTATTGCTGTAATACAAACATTTCGGTTTTGTAGGGGAGTAAGGGTTTTTTTGGCCATAGTTTGGCAGAAACTGCCTTTACGGCGCTTTCGATGGTTGAAAGTGGTCGGGGAGTACAATCGTGATATTTTAAGGAGGAAAAAAATTTTTGATAGGGAAAATTTAGCAAAAACGACCAATTTTCCTAAAAAAATTTTTTTTGTTTAGCATGAATTCTGAGTAGTTTGGAGCCAAAACTGAAAGTAAAACTAAAAGTGCTAAGTAGGAAAAGATTCAGATCCTTTTTGATTCGATAGCTGGCTTCTCTGGCTGTGTATTTTGCCGTATCTTCGAAAATAGGCCACTTTTCCCCAGACTCGTATTGAAATTTCACCCGAAACAGATCAGAAACGTCCCCGAATTCAAGCTAGACAAAAAAAATTTTTGGAAAATTGGACGGTTTTGCTTGGTTTTCTCTATAAATTATTTTTTCGTTCTTAAAATATAACTATTCTACTCCCCGACCACTTTCAATCATCAAAAGTGCCATAAAGGCAGTGTTTGCAAAACTATTTCCAAAAAACCTCTTGCTCTCCTACAAAACCGAAATATTTGTATCGCAGCAATAGGTCTTGGCCCGTTATGTCCGAAACCACTCTAACCAAAAATTTGCCGATTTCAACTACTTTTGCCGTATCTTCGAAACTAGGCCGCTTTTTCCTAGACTTGTATGGAAATTTCGCCCGAAACTACTCAGAAAGGTCCCCGAATTCATGGTGGACAAAAAAAAAATTTTTAGGAAAATTGAAAATTTTTGCTCAATGTTCCCTATCAAAAATTTTTTTCGTCCTTAAAATACCACTATTTTATTCCCCGACCACTTTCAATCATCGAAAGCGCCGTAAAGGCAGTTTTTACCAAACTATGACCAAAAAACCTCTTACTCCCCTACAAAACCGAAATGTTTGTATCACAGCAATAGGTCTTGGCCCGTTATGCCCGAAACCACTCTAACCCAAAATTGGCCGATTTCAGCTACTTTTGCCCTAAATACTTTTTGAATATTTATATAAAATACTTGCAAGTACCAAAATACTCGGTACTTGATATGCTTTCAAACTACACTATCTAAAAGCAGATTTTATTTTAACATACTTGAAAGCATGACAAAACTCAACTTTATATAATATTTGATCACACACTTTGATCAGACTTGAGTCGTTCATGAAAGAAATGTTTCCGAACGAACTATATCATTATTTCCTATTCTAACAGTTCACCATTTTAGTTCGTTCGTTCATGAACTACTCAATGAGTAGTTCATGAATGGTTCGTTCGGAAACATTTCTTTTAGTTCGTTCGTTCATGAACTACTCAATGAGTAGTTCATGAACTAAAAGAAATGTTCAGACGATGAAACGTTGACACTAGGCTTGAGTGTTTCATGAACGAACGAACTAAAATGGTGAACTGTTAGAATAGGAAATAATGATATAGTTCGTTCAGTTCAGTAAACGGAAACATTTCTTTTAGTTCGTTCGTTCATGAACGACACAAGCCTAGTGTGAACCCCCTGCTAGTACTGAGACGAGCTAAATGGATGCACCCCTCGCTTCCTCGCATGCTCCTCTAGCCCCCTGATTCCAGCCACAGAATCGCACGTGCGATCGCTAGTGCAGAAAACAGTAGAGATAAGCAGATAGGAAAATTGTATGGCTTGTATGTAGGAATAGAAAGTTTCTGGGATAATAGATATGAAAATGATCGGCAGGTAGCATTATGTGCTGCCATAACAATTTGTTCAATGTAGTTCAATGTACTTGTTCAACATGTATATATTATTAGTTTTGATTAATTGATTTTTTGAGGGGGTTCACGTGCGAAAGTGCACATTAGGACGAACCGCCACTGATATCAAGTATGTAAAAAAAAACACTTCATTCAGCAAAACTCAAAACTACTGTCGCGCGTTTTAAGCTATCAGAAACGTTTGCAATATTACACAGTTCATGCAACACCGGCTGGTATTCATCAGCTCAAGCAACATAATTTGAGCTGTAATCTTTTGATGCAAATTTCATAAACTTACTATCAAAAAACTTGAGCATAACAAATATATAGCTGTCTACAATTTTACTGGTGTGCAATTTTAAATTTTTTGCAATAAGCATTCCCATGTTATATTGCCTGGAAATACACTTGAGTATGAAAAGCCATATTATTATTACACTACACAGTCATTAATTTTAGTAAGGACGATTAAATTACAATCTTTCTATCAAAGCCAAACCAAATGAAATATCGTTCAAGAGTATTATATTTATCAATTGTACACTCTGTATTTACGCCTCATAGCATATTCTCAGTAAACAAGCCAATAAAATCAATTTGAGCTTTCAGATTGATATGCATGACAAAAAAAAACTTTCTACCAAATATAAAAATGCAATTTCCTTTTTCAAACCGCTGCCATACCGGTTCCCGATAATCTTAAAATATTCATTAAAAGCATTTGCAGATTTTATTACCTAGTCGCAAACAATCACCAATCGATAGAGTGTGTGAGAAAAAATGGTTGAAAAACTTCCCTAAAATTAACAACATGCAAATACACAGAAGTAAGTGGAATCCCTGGGGGTTCGAACTCAATAGGTACTACTAGTCCCAGCATACGATAGTATCCTATAGTGTACACACAATAACGATAGTGCAAACCTAACTAAACCATTCGGTCCTACGTTTGATCCCCGGCAAAATGGAAAAGCGAAACAAATCCTCCACGTCGCTGATACGAGCTAAGGTTAAAAAAGCGGAAAGCAGCCATCTAGAAGTGTACAGAGTACTTTATTTGCACACATCCCGAACATGTATTCTATAGCGCCCGTCGACTAACAACACTCGACCGTTTGGTCATCAAGTACAACCAACAACCGGCAACCAACAGATCAAAAGGTCGAGGGGTTAAATTTTTGGAGGACATGCACATTGCATCAAGGGCTGTCGAGTACATCTCAATATAACTCGTATGTGCACACTCGCGAGCATCCACGAAACATGCCATCGAAGAGCTAGAAGCGCCACTATCGTACCGTCATCGTTGTGGGGGGCAGGCAAAAAAGGACGCTCGACAAAAAACACAGTTCGGACGAATCCCACGAGTGGTGAGCTCCTATTCTATCTAGTATATTCAGTTTCTCCATTGCACATGATTCATACAAGAGCAGTGCCACTTCGGGGGCATTTGGAGTTTTTCATTTATTGACGCGACCAACCCCTTGGTGATGTTGCATCCTATATGCAATATCCTGTGCATGATGTAACTGCAAACATTGATGTTTTAGGAACTCATACAACTCTTTTAACCATGCGGAGATTTGCTGTAGATAAACCGCTTCGATTGAATTGGTGGTCAAAATTAGTTTAACGACTTATTATGTCGTGTTGAGAATATAAAAATTCGTCTCAAAGCTTTAATTTGTGGGAAATTTCAGTCTTAAATATAAATAATAATAGGTTCACAGTCACACTTTATCTCAACAATCAGCGTTCGCGCTAAGGCAACATGAGCGTAAGGGTTAAATGTGCATCGAAATGGCGGAGTATGTTGCGGACGGATGGCAAGCAGGACTACATCAGCAATAACTACGCGATGCAAGTTCACGTATACTTACCCACTTTAGACAGTGCAACGTGGGCTTTTAAGAGCTGGTCAATAGCGGGTGGCCTCGGTTTTTTTTTTATTTTAGCCGCCGGCCATATCCTTTTATGTATATTGATCTGGTCGGTTGCCAAACAATTCGCTATTCGTCTCGTTAGAAGTGAAATCGATTACCGGGCCGAGAGTGCGAATCTCTGAAATTGCCCACTAGTGATTTTGATTAAAGGTAGAACACCTCACGGGAGCCATGGGAAAAGCTAAGTATAATTTGTCAATTGTACTGAAAATCTTTATTATAGATTGAATGATTGTTGATTTGTTATTTATATTAAATCATGGCAATAGTAAAAAACATGTAATGGGAAAACTTGGTGCTGTTAATGGGAAAACTTAGTGCTGTATTTTCACATTCATTGATTGAACGGGCTTTCACCAACTTCATCAATCTTTTATTTCAAAAGTTTTTGATTATATTTCTTTAAAATACAGCACAATAAGATTATTGAAAACTAGTTTTGGTTTTTGTTATCTCAAAATTAACTCATTTATAACCAACCCCACGTCTTATGTTTGCTTGATATTTAACAATTACACTACAGTGTACATATGATCATGAAACCGAAATCAAATGATACAAACATCGAATTCGAAATAGTGGCTTGTGGGGAGGAATATATCGCCCCTTTTCTGGTTCCTGACAGTCAACGAAATACTGGAGAATTTAAGGTTCCAGTGGCCCTATTTTCCAGAGTGGTGGCGTATTTCGATGACATTGTGGAACGTGTGAAGCATTCATTCGCACAAACTTTGTCAGACCTTATCCAATCGCTGTTGGACCGCATCTAATTTTGGACCAGAAAAGCCAGGCTTAGGACAAACCCGACAAAAACCGAACTTATTATTTTCACATGGAAACACAGGGTGCCTGCTATTGCCGCAACTAGCCCCAACGAAATAACATTGGTACTTGCTGATAGTGCTAAATATTTGGTTCTAATACTAGGCAGAAAACTGAGCTAGGGGGTTTATGTGAGGCACCGTATACGTAAGTTACTTTTCGCGTGTCGAAATGCCTACTACAATACCTGGGGTCTTAAATCTAGAGCGGCCTACTACACATTCAGATGTGTAGTGAGGCCGATTTTAGTGTATGGAACGATCGTGTGGTGGAAGGCAGCGAAGAGTAAAAATAACATGAAGGAGGTAACAAGGCTAAAAATATAAGTTTTCCATTACGGACGTTTTGAGAACCGCCCCAACGGCTGGGTTGGAAATGGTTCTGGGAATTATGCCCCTGGATCGATTCGTCTGTAGAAACACACGCTTGGAGGTAATACGCGCTCAAAGTTCTGCCATGCAGAACGATTCAAATCAGTGGGGCCACAGCGGTATTTTCACAGAATGCCGCACAAGATTTGGGCTCGTTGCGGAAGAAATCGACCACATGAGCAAAATAATACATCTTGGGAGGAATTTCCAGGTCAAGATACCCACAGTTGGCAGAAAAAGGGAGCTACCACCGATGGTGGCGTCTTGATTTACATGGACGGGTCAAAGACGGACACAGGAGTTGGCTCGGGTGTTTTTTCTACAGATTTGACCTGTGGTGTAGACTGTCGGACCATGCTACTGTCTTTTCTCCAAATGTATGGCAGTTGAGTCCATTAGCGGAACATCAGCCAAACCAACGACGATTTGCGTCGACAGTAAGGCAGCCATTTTCGCTTTTCCGTCTTACAGATGTTCTTCAAAAACTCTTAACGCTTGCAGAGTGGCTCTCAATGAAAAAGCAAGGCACATTCCTATCCGGATTATGTAGATGCCAGGACATAGTGGGGTCATAGGCAACGAAAAAGCCGATGAGTTGGCGAGGAAAGGTGATAGCCATGCGTTTTTTTGGTGTGGGAGTGCATATCGTCTTTCGGGTTAGAAAAATTGGTATTATTTGAAGTCAAACTGGAGAATTCTTAGTATTTGAACATCTTAAAGGCTGTTTAGCAAATACAATTTGGCAGAAGACGTTACATCATTTAACTTAACTCTCGACTTACTTTTGATGAACTTGACTTGCGACGAAAAACATGATTGAATAATAAATTCGAAAATGACTGGCTCAGTGATAGCATCTTTAAAATCGTACCAACTATAACGCTCGATCCATTCACTATTCGATGGAAAAATTGAAAATGATAAAGTTTTGCTGCTCTTTTTCATGATGACATGTAAAATAATATATTCCAAATTTTTTATAATCTTAACAATCTGGCAGCGGCTACGAGCATATTCAAGAAGTCAAGATATTTGGTAGCTAATTTATACATTCAACAATGCCGCTGTAAAATCTGGCAGTTGATCTAGAAAAAGAACCCTCAGTAGCTTAATAGTTAAATTACGGCCCTCTTAAGTGAATGCAGGAAAGCGTCAACCAGGGCCGGGTTTAAGTATGGGCATTTATGAGCAACTGCCCAGGGCGGCAAATATGTGGAAGGAGTGGAAGGGTGGCAAATTTTCAAAAAGTTTCATATTATCCAAGACTTTCAAGTTTTGTTGCAAAAAATATAATTCTAATCTTAAATCCTTGTCAGCTTTATTGTTGTGAGTATATTCCCACTTGTGCGCAGTAGGTTTCAAGCGAGATTAGCGAGATCTCTACGGCGCATCCTGACATGAATTTTAAAATTTAGGAAAGTCAAACACTGGTTCTTATATTTATTGTCGTTTGCTTATCTTACAAAACTTTAAAAACAGTATCTCCTGTAAGAAAAATGAAGAAAATACTCAGTGCTTGCAACACTTTACTAGCACTGCAAAGTCTACCACAACTGACATTTAAACATTAGTTACTTATTTTCATTGCAAATGTTCACGATATAAATACCCAATGGAAGCATTTATTGATACAAAAAAGCAAAACCGCCTCGTGCTAGCAACTCTTTGCAAGCATCAAAACCAAAAATATACTACATCTGGATCAAGTGAAAGTTAACGTACCCTGCGAGTTTCGTGTTGATCTGATGACTGCATTGGAAGTTATACGGATACAAATAAAGTTTTCTAATTTGTAAAATCTTAATACTTGTTGTTGATTGGCGCAACAAGACCTTTACCTTTTGGACATTTTATGATAAAATGGCTAACTAAAGATATGGCAAAAAATACAAAATCAATCATAGCTGGCAACTCTATCAAGGTTTTTCAACCAGATTTCTACTGAATATTGTTTACAATAAGTTCCATTTACCAAATGAATTTCGGTTTGATTTCATGACCGCACTGGAAGTTATAGGGCAAAAACGCTTTATTTTCCTGATTGAACCGATAACAATATAGACGAAGAAATACGCGGGCAGCTGCTCAAATTCAACAAAACCTATTACAGTCTGTCAATACTCTTCAAATCCCGAAATCTCGCTCGAACATCAAAGGTCCTGCCGTATAAGACCATGGCAGGGGCCTGAAAGTACGTGATTTATTGATGGAAGAGATTGGAAAAGAGTGAAGGAATTACCATCAGCTGGCACGTAAAAAGAGATAAACCCAAAACAAGATCACTTTATCACATGCGAAAGTGAGAAAATATAATGTCAAACGACAGGTGAGAATGTATATATCCGTGTTAGCTGATAGGTGAGAGTGTGTTGGCGTGCGTATAATCCCATCAAGAAACAGTAAGCGCCGCGAACATGCACTGCCAACAAACGAAATTCTCTGTATTGGGTTGCATAAAAGTGTCGGAGATATTCCTTTTACTCGCCAAATGGTATCGAAAGTAGTATTCCGCGTTAACTACCTTATCGCTTACCATTTTAATACTCAGAAAATGTATTAAGAAAAGCAATATTGCATAAATCGCCATTCGTTAAAATAGTCTCTTTGTCAAAGCACATGTATATTGCCTAGTGGGAATGAGAAACGTATTTGATCGTAGCAGAGTTGCTTGGCGGGGTATTTTGTGTCTTTTTCCAACTTGGACTTGAATATTGCTATTTACTTCTCGCAATCAGTGGGGAATTGAATTGCAATTCACGTACTTTCCGAGCTATATATAGTTCTTAAGCTATGACCATGGTCCTTCCAGTCCTCACATATAGATCCGAGACTTGGGTGCTCAGCAAAAGGCACTCTGACTACTTAGCCGTGTTCGAGAAGAAAGTCCTGCACTGAGAAAACACATGGCGCCAGACGCCATAATTTATAGACTTCTGGCGCCATGTACATAGTCGATTTAGGGATTGTGATAAAATATAGCGCCACACGCCATGTACATGGCGTGGAGGACTATAGCACATGGCGTGGAGAACTATAGTGCATGGCGTGGAGGACTATACCGTATGGCGTGGAGGACTATACTGTATGGCGTGGAGGACTATAGTAAATGGCGTGGAGGGCTATAAGCATAGCGTCTGCTCCTATGTACTATGGCGTGTGGCGCTATATTTTATCACAAATCTACCGAAATCGACTATGTACATGGCGCCAGAAGTCTATAAATTATGGCGTCTGGCGCTATGTGTTTTTTCAGTGCATCTGAAGATAATCCAATTTGCATCCAACAAAAGGCCACGAACCTTCTCCGGAGCATCTGGAGGTAGAGCACTTGATGTTAGGTTAGGTGATGGAATTTTATCAAAGAAATTCCCGAGGGATTAATGAAATCAATGATCATATCCTCTCCTATATTCAAGAAGCTTGCTGATATTTATACATCTCCTCACACAGCATGGCTGCGAGTTATAATTGTAGTGCCATGACATGGCTCATGGCACTATGTAATATTGCGTGTGGGGCCATAATTTCTGCGCCATGTAAGTATGGCGCTGGGAGCTATACTGCATGGCTCAGGGTACTATGTACATAGCGTGTGGCACCATAAATGCTGCGCCATGTAGCATGGGACCACGCGCTATGTAGATTCTGACATTATGGCGCTGGGAGCCATATTGCATGGCTCAGAGTACTATGTACATGGCGTATGGGGCCATAAATAATGCGCTATGTTACATGGCTCTGGGCGCTATGTGGATTTTTTTCAGTGTGCGGTGAATCGTTGGCTCCATATGTGAAGAAGCGCGATTCCGGAGACGCTACAACCATGAGTTGTACACTATCTACATAGAAGCAGATATAATTACGAAGACCTAGTTAGACCAGGGTACCTAGTTCAAATGAGTGAAGAGGATCCGGCTCGGAAATCTCTTTGCGTCAGATATTACGGCTGACGACAGCGTGGGAGACCTCGCCTGTGCTGGAGAGATGGCGTTTAGGGGTACTCAATTGGATGACATCATCTCATGATCAGATCCGATGGAAAAAAAACTGTTGACGGAAGCCACGATCGGATTCCGGTTGTAAGGCCGACGATGATGATGTCAGAATAATAAAGATATTTAAAATATCACTTAAATGGCTGTCGGCACAAAAGGGTTAAATTTAATTAACATTTGGTGATACCTGGACCTACTCTACAGATACACAAATGCATCCTGAAAGTTTAAGCGAAATCGCATGGCGCATTTTTTGAATTTCGTTGACGATATATATATATATATATATATATATATATATATATATATATATATATATATATATATATATATTATATATATATATATATATATATATATATATATATATATATATATATATATATATATATATATATATATATATATATACCTATATATATATATAAATATATATATATATATATATATATATATATATATATATATTAGGGCGGGCCAATTTGTATGGAGCCGAAAAATTCGATTAGACCTGCCCCCTAGGATGATTCTATGGACAATTCTAAGCAACTTTGCCGAAGGAACCATAGGTCTATCTCGATTTTCGAGTCTCCCACTTTTCAAAAAAAGATTTTTTCCCTATAACATCATTTTGATTCAAAATTCGTTTTTTTATTCATCGTTATATTATCTTTTTTATGTGTATATGGGGGGTTTTTGGGGTCGAGAAATTCATTTCTGATCTTTATTTTTACCTATGACTACCGCCAGAGGGCGTTTCATGCATATTTTAACTATTTTTCGTCTATTTTCCGAGAAAAATTACAAGTTTTTCGGTAAATTTTATTTTATTTTTTTCAACAAAAATTCAACTTAAAAAATAAGAACATGTGTAAAAAATAAAAAAAAAATGAATTTAGTGGAAGAAAAGCGAAATAACTTATTTTTGAAAGTCTTTTTTGCTTTCAAGTCGGGGGTATTTTGCACGGCTTTCTGATGTAACTGCCATAACACTGTGTCGACTCTTTTCTAAAACACGTTTAGAAACGCTAGCCAGCAATTGAACATGTCTTTCCGTTGCTTGTATGTGTACCGGAATTCTTGGATCAGGCAATGGTGGATCATCGCATTCTAAATATTGTTCCAAATGATCATACGGAATGCTATACGTAAACGGTGGTTCGAATAAGACATCATCTCTATTTAAATCAATCATATTCGTATAATCTGTACAATTGAAGTTTATCAAAGGTTTTTGATAAACTCTAAGATGTGCCGGGTCGTACAGATTTCTTCGGTAGTGTAAAATTTTCTTGATTGCGATTTTTCGTGTCTCTTTTTTATCATCAAATAACATCGCTAACAAAATATTTTCGGAATGTGCGTAATATGAATTGTTTTTAATGACATTATTCACAACTCCGCGTAGATTTGTATCCAAATATTGTGTCCAACGAATGAATTTGTAAAGTAATACACTACCGAAGACCACCGAATTATAGTACTTGATGTTGAAGTACATCGGCACATACACTTTCATTATGTATGTTGCCAAAATTTTCAAATTCCTTGATAGATTTTCAGTTGACACATACAACCGCAACAATCTATTCCCCTTGGTGAGCCAACGTGAATGTGCTATTGGTCCTGGTTTATTGTGAGATAAATCCGCAGGAACAACACCATTCGAAATTGCATTGGCCATTTTGTATAAGTACTTTGAATCGGTGGATAATTCAAATGGATCTAAATCAGGTGGCATGTTCTCTAGCACGATTATCTCGAATTCATCTACAAGCTGAAAAAAAAGAAATGAGATGAATTAAATTTTACCATTTAATAATGGAAAAAATCGATGAGAAAAATGACAAATGATACATACCGGAAGATTTTCACAAGTTTCAATTTGTTTGCCCAACGTTCCAGTTGTTGTTCGTGGTCCAGTGGTCGATGATCTTTCCAAAGTGTCAAACAAATGACGAAATGGCAGCTCGTTAAAGTGCAGCATGCACACAAACCAATGCAGCGGTCTATTCAAATGCAATTCAAATCGACGCAAAATCCCATTTCTTACGCCAGTATTTGTTGGCTCACCATCACAGCATATGCCGATTAATGCATCGAGAGCAATTTCTTTTTCGACGAAGAATGCATTAAATGTCATCAATTTGTGTTCAGCATCTTCATTTTCGACTTTTGTGTAGCCTATCAATTGAGAATTTGGTTCCTTCAAAACAACTAGATGTGGTTCTTTCACCATCCTTGCATGCAACTTCTCATCGATTTTTTCCATTGTTAAAGCATCATTTTTTCGGCCGTCGAATGAAAATGCTATCAAATTGGATGCATCATACTGCTTACGAAGCAGTTCTTCTCTGCATTTGGCCTTTTCTCGACGCACTTTATTTTTATCCATGATGATAGGATTGCCATGTGCATCTTTTACGTCAATGTCTTGCATAAGAGATGTTGCGAGTGCTGCTGCTATTCTATCAGACACACCAAATCGATCACACATCGCAGCGAAGTTCGAAGCATCGTATCTGGGAGTATACGGTCCTCGTATCATTGGCGGAATATCTTGTGGATTTGAACTTGGCTGATCTATATCAGTACTTGGTTCATATGCTGAATGGCTCTGTTCAACGCTTGTTGGTATTATTGTTGACGTTGGTGCTGGCTCTTCAACTTCTAGCACGAATTCCGGTATCGTCAATCTTCTGTCATTATTTTGATCTCGCATGAACTCTTTCAAATGATCTGGAATCAATCCACATGAGCATAATTCTGCTTTCAAGTCACATTGACATTTGCCGATGTAAAATAATTCTTTTGTAGATTGCTCGAACGTTCTGAATGAGGCGATATTTGAATGTTTAGTTTCGATTTGATACTTGTCAATCAATGTACCCAATTTTCTAACAACACTTTGTTTGGTTAGAATTTCAACATTAAGTTGACTCCAAATTTCAATCAATTTGTCTGTTACGTGCGGTACGAATGTTTTATACGAAAACATTTTGTTTTGGAGTTTAGCACGTTCGGCCAAGAAAAAAAAACATCTTAAAATATCCTGTTTCGTTGGCAGATCGAGTCCACTCAAATCACAAGATGCACCAAAAACAGCAACATCGTGCGAAGGCAAATGCTTCAAATGACTTTCGGTACTTGTTGATGTTGTTGCGGTTTGAGATGTAGACGGCAATGCATTTGGATCCATTGTATAATTTTACTAAAAAAATTTTAAAAAACTGAAATTAGTATATTTCAAAACATTTGGTTCGAATATATTTTTTCCACCTACAAATTGGTAAATACACAGTGGTAAAAATGGTGTGAATTTTATTTATATTCAAATATCAAATTTTGATTTTCACAAAGCTTTAGCGTGTGTATTTTACGACGTCTGATTTCTTAACAATCTAATCGCATGAAGTTGTCACAAGATGTCAAACTACATCTTCGGTATTCATCGGGTTTGACTCACATACTCCTACGGCATAACTCATATGTGCCTAACTCATATATGTATATCAACAGCATTTACTCATATGTCAACCGACATTTCGCCTCTAAGGACCAGTTAATACATTATTCCAACGCACATTATTCCTACATGCTATACATATAAATACATTACAATGTATTACATATTTCAGAAAAAAGTAACCAAGCAAGAGAACAACATCGATGCCTATGTGTATTAAATTAAAAAATTTTAACACATACCTTTTAATTCTTTTTGAATTTCACAATTATTCACTGGCAGGAAATTTATAATTCACTTTCACTGAAATGATGCTCAAACACTAATGAACTGAACACTCATAAATGTCATTGTGTTGTGCTCTTTCACAAAATATGTCGGTAATGATGTTTTACCGATGTTTTTTTTTAAATAAATGCGTTGTTGACTTGAAAGCAACAACACTTTGTCGCTTTTTTTCTCACTAAATTCATTTTTTATTTTTTACACATGTTCTTATTTTTTAAGTTGAATTTTTGTTGAAAAAAATAAAATAAAGATCAATTTTACCGAAAAACTTGTAATTTTTCTCGGAAAATAGACGAAAAATAGTTAAAATATGCATGAAACGCCCTCTGGCGGTAGTTATAGGTAAAAATAAAGATCAGAAATGAATTTCTCGACCCCAAAAACCCCCCATATACACATAAAAAAGATAATATAACGATGAATAAAAAAACGAATTTTGAATCAAAATGATGTTATAGGGAAAAAATCTTTTTTTGAAAAGTGGGAGACTCGAAAATCGAGATAGACCTATGGTTCCTTCGGCAAAGTTGCTTAGAATTGTCCATATAATCATCTTAGGGGGCAGGTCTAATCGACACAAAATTTGGCCCGCCCTAATATATATATATATATATATATATATATATATATATATATGTATAAATATATATGTAGATATATATATACATCGAAATATGAATTTTTGGCCAGAGTGATTTTAATACTAACCCAGCAAACGTGCGCTCAGCACTTTCGCATACAGTTGTAAAAACTTTTCCATGTGCTGATACGTTTTCTGATGAGTTTATATATTTTATATTTCTCAATGATTATACATGCTGCTGTACAACTGCTTAATTCCTGAGAAGGCTGTCTAGTTGTTGTAGTTTTCCAACACGTTGATGAATCTCTTATATATTTACAGTTCCCTATTTACAATGAATATAAAGTACTGCTGCACTACTGCCAAACTGGTAACCAGGTGGTGCAATTTAAATCGTTTCCCAAAAGTCAAATCGATTTGGCCATACGTCAAGCGTCAGTCATACTTCACAAGTGATACGTGAATTATGTTGAAATTTATAATTAAAACAGATCTTCTTTACTCCAATTTAAAATGACAGGAATACAAAGTAATGCAAATGTGATGACATGAATGCAAAGTAATGCGAATATACTATTGGTGACATTATAGCTGTGCAGCCATATCAATATCCTGCTATACTGCTTCTAAGGCAGTAGTACAGCAGTACATTTTGCGTGCTGCTGTTTCACCACTTCAGCAGTAGTATAGCAGTGCTTTTGCCCTCCTTGTATTCCTATCGTTTGTCTTTTTCCTATTTGTGGGTTGGAAACGATCAACCATGAAACAAAACATATTACACGTACGCGGGTAATATGAAGTAAATAGGTGAATTTTGGGGTGAAATGCTATCTCTAGCATTAAAAGCATTCACGGGTTTACTCATGACTTCTACAGCACTTTAGAAGTAGTGCTGTGTTTGCTGGGAATGCTCTTCGAACATTAATCAAAACCGTATTTAATGCAATAGTTAAAAATAGATGCAATAACAAATCAATGAATAAACATATAACAAATATTGTAGTAATAAAAAGAAATCAAAGCTCGTACCGATTAAAATCAAATCTCTACTATTATTTAAAACACAAAATTTAAAAATAACGTTCTATTAAAAAAATTTGAAATCATGAAAAAATCATGCAAAGCTAATAAAACAGCATTCATAAGTATGTATAATTGATATATCTCCATTTATTGAGATATATCTTCTGCTCGTTTTCTGTTTCCGTATCCACAAAAATCCTCCACAAACCGATCTTCTTCGAAAAAACACCAAAATACAAATAACCCCAAAAACCATTCGTTTTATTATTCCAATCACATCACTACTTATTTTCACTAAATGATGGGGAGAATTCTTCAATTTTGCGTTAACAATGTGTGCAAACAAGGGGATCTAAGTTTTGTAGGCAATAAATTATCGAAACGCTTCATAACTGAGACATAAAGGAAATACAAAAGATTCCCGTTGAACTGTGCACACTGTCAGTCATAAATCACCTGGTTCGAATTCAGAGTGCAATAAAATTTTCAAGAATATCTCGCGTTGAACTTGAATGGGGAATCGGCGAAAATAGATACATTCACGGTAAAAGCGAGTGCGTTTAGGAAATTCCACTATAACACCACAGATTTAACATGAGACCGAAAAAAAATGGTGTGTATTAAAGAATTTATAATAGGATTTAGGGCAAGCGGAAAACCCCAAGAAAAATTTAACCCTTTGGATAGTGTCAATAGGGTTACCGAAACGAAAATAAAAAGTAATGAGATTCAAGAAAAAAAAACTAAAGCATTTAAACCTATTTCATTCAATTATTTACTTACTCTGCATACCCAAAGATTTTATCTGTAAAAATTGATTTCAGAAGCAGAATGAAATAAGCATAAAATCATGTTTGCATTTTTGCAGTCATCAATGACTGAAAATAAGTCGTAATGCTGGCACTGATGATTCGATCAATTTCGTCTCGTAAAAAACACTTTTAAAACAAATACATATGTAATAAAAATCAAGTTAGGTGGCATCTCCGATATGATTCCATATCAAAAAGAGCTCACAGAACTGATCCTGTGTCTCTAAACTCTTTTTCCGATTCCGAACTCTTCCTGAAATAGATTTTAAAGTGGTGGCGGCTTTGTTTACAAAAACACGACCTCATCGCCACATTTTGTATAAGCTTAATGGATGCGACGAATGCGACAAATAAATTCATACCGAATGCATTGCTCTTAAGACATGCCACGAGACATCGCTAATCCACTTAAGCGGCATTAACTAATTCGGATTTCATTTTCACTCAACAATTTTACTATCACGTGCGTTGTCTTTGGCCATAAGACGGTGCGAAACGTGTGTTCTGTATTGTGGAGGAGATTGTTTGTTCGATTTAGTGTGGCTAATTTATTTGAGAGATAATCGTGATGGTATCT
Organism: Nemotelus nigrinus; assembly: GCA_947369275.1. Lineage (NCBI taxonomy): Eukaryota > Metazoa > Arthropoda > Insecta > Diptera > Stratiomyidae > Nemotelus > Nemotelus nigrinus. The sequence continues at coordinate 44,409,792 of OX376374.1, forward strand.
GGATGATCTGAAAATAAGTAATTTTCATCCAGATGCATATGAATTGTTCATTTAGATTCTTATCAGCAGATTTACTGCCTCAAGATAGACTTCTTTCTATGTTATTGCCAACGAATAATCAAAAATATCCTGTCCGAACAATTATTTTATTGAATAAAACATGTTTAAACTACAAATCAACTCAAAACAGGTAGTAATTATTTTATTTATATCTATCAAAGTTTTTTGCAAGATATTTAAAGCATCTATCTCAATTTTGTTCACTTCATTATTTTCAATAAAACTAAAAGTTACAGAATTCAACCACATAGCCCTCTTAAGCTGATTAAATGCCAAATCTTCAGTAAATAGGTTTACGACAACCATATAATTAAATATCCAAATATTTACAATCAAATCTCCAAATAAAAACGCTTTGAAAAAGTCCATATCTTGGTATTCCCTAAAGTCTCACCACAGGACTACTTGTAATCCACCCGGCATTAAGACAAACGTTACTTTTGTTGTAATTCAGTTCGGTTTTGTTTTTCTATTATTTGTCACAAAAATAATCGCACACCTCTGCCAGAGTCGAGATAGTATCTCAACAGGACTTTCGTTCAATGTGTACTTTAACATTATCATAATAGCCAGGATTAAGGACATTTTAGGGTTGTTTCCTTAAGTGCCTGTATTGAAATGTCGATTTAATTTGAAGTGAAAATTCCAAACGGGACACAACCCTTTAGGTGTCAATAAACTCAAACAGATTGGGAGTGGACAGACCCGATAACTTCCAAGATCTCAGGGTGAAAGCTATTGTCATTCAAATTTTCAATAGACAACCCTTTTTTCAATCGTAGATTTTATTGGACTTACTTTCACGTTGTGCTCGCTCGGTTCAGCTATTAGAACGAAACAATTAGAGAAATTTTTCAATTAGGATCAATAACTTTGCAGGAAATCGTAAAAGTGGACTGTTGGAATTGTTGTACAAATGTTTGCCTGATATTTGTATATAAAAGACTGACATGTTTGGTCGACTTTTCTGGCAAGAAGGTCACGCAGTATTTGAAAGAGAAATATTTTCTGTTGAGCAAAAAAAAGATGAACGGCTCAGAAGTGAAGCAAATATACTTTGTTTAACATAAAATCACTCTGTTCAATCTGAAATGAGCATATCTGATTCTTCGTAAAAACAAGTTTGAAGTACAATATGCGATACTTTGCGTTATCGGGAGAAAAATAAGTTGATGATATGAAAAATGATCTTCTGTTTTCTATCAAAATGTCTTTTGTCATACCACAAACTCGTGAAAATCAAGTGGCTATGCTAGACACCTAATACAGGAAAGCATGGGATCTTATTAATGTGACAAACAAATTTCGCAGCAATAGGCAAACTTCACAACATCAAAACCCACTCTGCTGAAATGTGGTAATACCGTACATTAAATACTAAAAGTTTAACTTTTAAGAGTTGATTTAATGGCACTTAATTCTAATGTTCATGAAACTATGTAGCAGTAGATCTCATTGCATAAGTCGAGATTGAGAAAATTTACGTACTGTATTAACGGAATGATCTTGCGATCCTCAATTTAGCCATAATTCTGTCCAAATAACTCGATTTATTTGAATATTTTTCAATATTTTGTTGGGTATCCTTTATTTCTTATGACGGAAGCGCATCTTGTTTGGCATACTGTAAACCAATCCTCGTACACGCTGAAAAATCATTGTTCTACGCTTAATATATTTTGCAGCTAATATATTTATATTAAAAACATTTCTTAGCATTATTATATTGACCTAGCAATAACATTATATTGCCAGCACATAGCATTCTTAAAATTTTATATATTGACATGCGTGTGGTGAATTTGTAGTAGGCCAATATTAAATAGTAAAATGGCAATAAGTTGTATTACCATCTTACAATACTATTGGTTTACCAATAATTAATATTAACATGCCAATATATTATAGTAACATGGCAATTAAGTTATATTAAACGTGTTACAATAGTATATTGGTATACCAATAACTAATATTAACACGCCGTCGATGCAATTTTTCCATAGTCCCAAGAGGTCCCCCATCTAAGTACTAACTGCGTCCAACACTGCTTAACTTCGATGTTCGAGCAAGATTAGGTTATTCCAGTGTGCTATTGCGGTATTTAATATTAATATCCTAACTAACAATACAAGCAATGTACTTTGTTCTATGACCAACAATTTCACCACCATTGGCTAACACATTTATATTGGCATAGTAATATATTTATGTTAAGATGTTAAAACATTTATATTTACAGATGTTCTAAACATAAAAAGTTAACAGCTTAATATAGAATGTTAAACTGCAAATATAATATTGTAACTTCCTAACATAAAATATTGAGCTGTTAAAATAATGTATGAGGGACAATGCTGTTACTATAACAATATTAAGATGTTAATATATTGATTTCGGTCATTTCTCAGCGTGTATCTTTGTTTTGTAAATCATGCTAATGTACGCTTGATGGGGTCAAAAAGTAACGTCAAATTTGATGGTTTATTTTTCAAATTTCGTTCCACAAGTGCTCGATAAAGTTTATATTCAGAATTTGGGGTGGCCATTCCAATACCATCAGCTTTTGCTCAGACAACCAGTTTTTTCAAAAATCTGGCTGCATGTTTGGGGTCGTTATCGTACATAGAAGTCAATGATACTGGCAGATTATTGTCTGCATATGGCTCCATTGTGTTTTTTTTTAAAATAGCTAAACTCATAAATTGATCCGTAATTCCCTCAATTTTTGTTAAAGACCTACGCCACGCCACGTCATACATGCCCAAGCTTTTACATTTTCACCGTCGTGCTTTATAGTCTTATTTGTGCACTTAGGACTTGAAGGCTGGTATAAAGGATGCCATTTATATTGTTTCCCATCAGATCGCAGCATATTCAACTTTCTTTAGTCGAACTATAAAATGTGTTTCCAGAACAAGATAGGTTTGTATAAATGTTCCATTGCAAATCTGGGTCTTCATGTTCTATTTTTCTCACTTCTAGTGACACATCTTTCTGATAGAATGAGTACCCACGCTGATATTAATACCATGGAACTTAACATTACACTGAATTTGCACTGCATTCATTAAAGGATCTTCATTTGCTTGGTGAACAATAAAATTATCTTCTTTTATCGTCTGTTTTTTGGTCTCAGATTCCGTGGAGTATTGTAACAGATTTAGTGTTCATTAACGTGTTTAATAGCGTTATATATCATTTTTCTTTAGCACCCTAAAATCTTTGAAATGCATGCAATCGAATTATTTTCTTTTAATAAATTCATTATAAGCTTACGTTTTTCCGATGAACAACTTTTCTCGTTGCAGAACACTCTAATAATTTTCGAATGAAAGAAAGTAGTGTCAACACTAATACTTGACGTTTTCAAACTGCACTCATTGGACCTTTCCACACTTGTATTCTTGATGCACTCCGCAAACCGGTTTGCTGGGCAAGATACGGAAGAATCAAGGGGAATTTTCCACAAAAAGTAGAGAATTCTTGATTCATCCGTCTCTTGCCCAGAAAACCGGTTTGAGGAGTGCATCAAGAATATAAGTGTGCAAAAGGCCCATTGGTTTTCTGGGCAAAAGGCAGAAGAATCAAGGGGAAATCTCTACAAAAAGTGATGCACGTGGAGAGAATTTCGCATCACATTTGAAACTGATTGATCGAGCGGCAACTCACTAACACAACTATAAACATAATTCACGGGTCGGGAATTTTTAATGAAACACTCAAGTCGAAATGAGAAAACAACAACACGCACACATTCATATGCATAATCGGTATATGAACGGTTGTGTTGCTGAAGAATACAAGTGTGGAAATGGTGATTGTTGTCAAACTGGTTTGAGGAGTGCATCAGGAATACAAGTGTGGAAAGGCCCATTAACTCGCAATCATCAACTGTGATAATTAGTAGCTACATTGGTTCTGACGGATATTTCATTTTACCATTGATTCTTGGAAACCATGTGTTTGTTTTCAAAGTTTTTGATATTTTTTTCAATTGAAAGATTCTTTTTAGAAATTTGTAAGCTATATGAAATATAACAGGATTGAATAGAATATCATTCTTTGTATGATATCGTGCGTGTCCTAATTAGTTGCATGCCACTGTATCTTGCAAGATACTCGCAACATGATTCTGACAGCAGTCGTCTTGTGGGCTCTTTCGTGCTGATATTTCTTACCGAACTCAGCATTTTTAGGCGCCTTGATTTTTAGCCTAAGGGTGTTCTTGTGCTAAAGTATTTGCATCCCACTGACGTGGCAATTTTTGCAAAACTTCAACCCAGATCCCGTACAATTCAAACAGTTCTTATCTTTTTTTTCTATGATAATGCCAAAGCTCAGGGGATTGCCCTTTGAAGCGAATGCTTAGCGATGGCGGTAGGGAGACACATATAGGAGAAGCCGATATCGTTTATTCCATTATTCTTTTAAGTGCCATATTTGTTTCTTATTTTCTATAGCGCTAGTGTTATGCCTTGTCGCTACTAAAGCTTTAATGTGGCACTTAATTAATGGAGCGTGCTAACTTTGTCGTGACAAACACTCAGTGCCAACTTTGTCGTGACTCACACTGTTGGGTGCGTTGCTGAAAATATTTACCAGCTACATAACATTTGTTTATTACTTTTGTATATGTATGTATATGCCTTGTAGTGTAACCATTGCCACATATGAAAATTTTTTTAGTGACCTGTCTCACTTTATTCTGTTTTACTATTCCCGCTCTCCTATTGTTGTATGTGGTGATTTCAACTTGCCTTCTGTGTAGTGGGATCTCTCGTTTCAAACTATTTTATCTTCAATGCAGTTTTTACTTCCAGTTCATCTTTTCTTTGTTTTTCCAATTTAATTGCGTTCCTAATAACAAAAACCGTTTCGAAGCTAGATATATTGAATTTTGTGACAAATATCGATATTTCGAGGGCAATCTGCCTTCTTCAGTGCCTATCGATCAGTGTCTTCAGTATCTATTTTTTTTTATTAAAATATTTTTTTACAAGCTACGAAAAAATTGGTACACATTAAAAACAATTAAAAAACAAAAACCGTTTGTTGGATTTAGTTTCTTTATAACTTTTCTTCTTCTAATCTATTTTTTTTTTCATCGTCTTGTCCTTGCGTTGATCCTGATCTTCATCGTCTCCTCCTTTTCATATATTTTCGTTTATTGGATAACCTACTCGCACAGAGCAGAGTTGTGTTGACTTATAACTTTTTTAAAGCTGTTTACCAACAAATTACTGGTGAACTCCTCGCTATCAACTGGTTTCCTTTTTTTTCGAAGGTTTGAAATCAATCAAGCATTTTCTTCTTGTACTATTTTATTTCTTTAGTATTTAGGTTTACTCCTGTATTCCTAGCTGTGGTTTCTTCTGTGGTTTCCTTTGGCAGGTTCTAAAGTTTTGCGCGAGAAGCATAAGACCCAAAATTAATTTTTCCATATTTCATCTGTTAAAGCTTTTCAACGTTATCGGTCTTTTTGAGTAGTGGGTAAAAGAACAGTAGAAAAAGCGGAACGTGGTAGCTACGCCCATATTGAAACGTGTCTTTCTTCAAATAACTCGAAATCTTTCTGGTCGTATGTCCGTCCCCTTAAAAACGTTCCTGTCACTCTTTCCAGGTGGAAACTAATTCTTCTATTCCTCAGGACATTTACAATTTGTCTGCTAAGTTTTTCGCTTTTTCCTTTTACTTCGACTGTGTCTTCTCATGTGGATATTCTAATCAATAATCCTCTTGAGGTAGAAATCTAAATATTGTTATTGAATCTCTCTGCTAACAGTGGCCCAAATGACATTCCTAATGTGTTTGTTAAGTTTCTTGCATCTTCTTTACATGCTTCTCTGCCTACTTTATTTCACTTAAGTTTGTTCGTTGGTGCTTTTCATTGCAGCTGGAAAGCTGCCAATGTTTTCCCGATGTTAAAGGAACATTGGTTAAATTGCCAACGACCGTCCTATATCCCTCCTGTCTTATTTTCCTAAGTTTCTTGAGCTGATCGCCCTTGAAAGAATTTATAGTGCTATTAGTTACTTATGTTCTGAAGAGCAACATAGATTTATTAGGGGACATTCTACAACAACTAATTTAGTTGAATTCACTAACTTCGTCGCGTGTACCTTGGACAATGGTCTTACAAGCTGAAGCGACTTATACTGACTCTGTGTTGGTCGAAAATGTATCTAATTTCGGTGTTTCCAGCGCCTTTATACTCTGGCTTTCTTCCCACATGAATGATCGTACCTGCAGTTTTATTTTGAATGACTGTTCTCCTCCTTCCCTTTCTATCTTACTTCTGGCGTTCTCCGCTTCCACTTTGTAACTTCAAGTCTGGTTTTTTTTTATACGCTGATAATCCTAAAATTGGTTGTGCTGTCGCTTCAGTTATTTACAATTTATAGTTGTAGTTATTTAGAATCGGATCTTCTTTTTTTTTCAGTGGCTGGTGTTTAGTGAACTTTACTTGCTCTTAATCTTTCCAAGTGTTTTATGATGTATTTTTCTTACAAGACTGATCCTATTACTTTCTACTACTTTTTATCTGGTAGCCTTTTTGGTGCATGTAGATCACCATAAGATCCTTGGCATTATTTTTAATCTGAAGTTGAAATTTGACCTGCTTGTTTCTTTTATCGTCTCTAAAGTGTTAAAGTTACCGTTTCCAAAGCATTTTTCTGCGCTGATATCGATACATGTGTTCGTATTTTTATTTCTCTAGTTCCTCTTCGTTTCGTTTTTGAATCCGTTCAGAATAAGATTACTCGCTGTTTTCTATACAAGCTTTATGTCGCTTATCGACCTTACGAAGACTGTCTGCTTCTCTTGAATCTCCATACGCTGAGTACCCGCGGAGTATTCCTTGGTGCTTCATCATGGTTTACTTTCCTCCAGCATTTGCGTGTCTCACTTTTTACGTGTATCTTATCACCCTTAATGCTCTCTTTGCTCATAATCTTGTTTATTTTCATTCTCCTTTATCTTAAATGCTAAGAAGCCATTAGGACTGACTGTTTGGTTCTCTGTCTATGGCTTTTCAATTATTTAAAAATCATGTTTTTGATATGCTAACGTAGCTTCTACATTATGTTTGTTGTTTTTTCTCTATCTATTTTCTTCTTTATTCTCCCTTACCATATGTTTTTTGTTTGGAATTGATAATTTATTTTAAACCATTTCATTTTGTAATTAGATTACTCTCTTAAATAGATTCTAAATGCATAAATATAAATAAATAAATAAAGCTTACTACAGACTGTCAGAACTCTTCAAATTCCGAAATATCTCCCAAAGCTTAGAGGTTGTGCAAAAATATCTTGCGAGCACTCACGCAAAGATCCAAGACTTGGGTGTTCAGCAAAAGGAATTCTGACCTCTTAGGAATATTTTGCGGAAAATCGTTGGTCCCACATGTGAAGAAAATTGGTTGCAAAGATGATGATGAAGAATATCGCAGTGTAAATTTTTTTTTTTGCATCGATTCTCACTTTTGTCTTGGCACAAAAAAGATTCCGCTATTTCAAATGAATCCCTATTTAGAAAGAAAGTTTTTCATGATTCTTGTGAGATATTTAATTTTTTACATGTAAAACCTTAAAAAATATGTGAAGAGAAACCTTTCCGAAAAGCACTATAAAATAAACTATTCAATATTTTATTAAATTTTGTTGATATATCTAGATCAGATATGAGCCATTCACATGGTTTTTCCTTGACCTAGTGACCTGATTTTCTGAACACTATTTGAAATTTCTTTCGATCTATATCGATCAAGCCAAGCCATTTGTGAATTGCTAGCAAAATATTGACCTTTTACGAGACACAGCAAAACAAATCGTGCAAACAATGTACAGTAATCAAAGTATCTAATTAAACACTTTCTTCTAGTTCGTATTAAAACTTTATTAAATTTAAAGATTATTTTGTATAATTTTGCATGCTTTTTGTGTGAGAAATAAGTATCAGCTCAATCAGCTTAATATTTTTCCTTTATTATTGGCTATGATTGCTTCTTACTCATTATGTACATACAAAGCCACATTGGACTCTATTGGGAAAAAGTACTTACTTTATAGTCCGGGGAAATCTAACATGGTGCTTCGGAAAAATTAGGGGAAAGCTGAATTTTGGTGTGAACCTTGGTACTGGCGTGTTGAACAAAATGTCAAAAGTCCCCATCGATCCGAGTGCTGCTTCGCTTTTTATACGGGGTCAAAGGTCACCAAAAGTGAACTTTCCTAAATATCTCAGTAACGGTTACGTCTTCAGAAAAACAATGTATGAAGAATTTGTAGCTTAGCAAATTTCCAACAAAAAAGATTAACTAGCTTTTTCCTGTAACCCTAACCGTTTTTGAGATATATTGATCTAAACATTTGTTACTAACAGCACCCTCATTCTCATCGGCATGTTGATGTTATCCGATTTTGATTACGACTTGGCATGCTTGTGAGTTTGTTTTTCTATGTTTAAGAGGCGCATTAACAAAAATCATGTACACAAACTTATCTACCAGACTCCAGGGTAGATGGAAAAGTGTGCTCCGAAAAGTTCCCCCCTTTTTTGAACAACAAATTTTCGGTATTTCAAACTACCAATGATGCATTAATCGCTGATGGAATCAGCATTATTTCATCATAAGCAGTATAATTTTTATGTAAGATAAAAGTAGAACAACTTAACTTTCACCAACTCCAATACTCGTTCCTTTTTCAAATCTAAAATTTAAAAGAATTAATAAAGCACCTCCACTCAATTACCACAAGATTCATTGAATTGGCCTTTAAATTATTTACTGTTAGGTCTTAACAAGCTTCAGGTAAAATCTTCAGTTTTCACGAAAAGGGAAAGAAGAAAGAGTCCGAAACAGCTTGAGATTACTTCAAGCAGAATGAATTGGATTAAGTGGAAGGACACCTCGGAGATTTCAAAAGGACGTTTCATCCACTCCAGTGAAATATTCCCAATATTGCAAGAATTTGATATACCTAGAAGAACTGCTGCTCTCCACTGTCGAATGTTATATGCCGTGAGCTTCAGACACCGAAAGCATACGGAATTTTCCCGTGTTCCCTACCTTTCGACTAACATTTGGTACCAGGTGGGGCGAGCTCGACGTGATTACGCTTTTACTATGGTCGAAACTTGAGTTTAGTGTTTTACCGCCGGACCATTTCTGTGTAACCTCATCGGTTCCTCGACTTTCTGACTTTTTACTTGGTCGTATTTTGTCATCCTCGATATCCTCTTACTTAACCAACCTTAATTTTCAGTCTTTAATGCTTTCATTGTTCCTCTTGCTGATTGGCTTCTGGAACAAGATATGGTAAAAGGGTGACCTCTTAGAATTATATAAAGGTCGTAAAGGTTAAACCGTGCTACTATAGAAACTAGTTATACTCCATATTGCCTTAGAAACCTACAAAAAGGACGACCAGCCACGAACGGTGAAACGTATGGGACTTGGAAGAAAAGCCAAGAGCAAATTAATAAGAGAACAGGCGACATATAATACTTTTATAAAATGTTGAAGAATGCAGAGGAGTCCTTTCCGGGGCGGTAGTATACGGTTCAAGTATGTTTGGAGAATGATGGGAAAAGGTTAGAGTGTAGGTGATGGGCAAAACAAGCTAGGATTGGATTTCGTAAATTTAATTTGTAGTTAATTATATGACTAGTGCTGTGTGTGGAATTTGAAGTGATGAAATACAAAAGAAACTGGTTTGTATGTGTTATCATGCGCTGGTAGCGAATGCATTATTTTTCGTATGTTATTTTTGCTTTGGTCGGAAAACATTATTATCTATTTATGCCTCTGAAAAATAGAAATTAATAGACAAACAATCAAATTGCATATTCTCTTGCGGTAAAACAAAATACTTATAAAATAAGGTTAAACGTAAACTCATATAAACTACTAACCCAGAACCATTTTTTTTTATTCCAGAGTGTGATGTCTAATTGGGTAAATTTTTGCTTGCTAGTTCTTCAAGGCTGAATTTGTGTTTATCATACTTTTGGCTTTAGTGGCCTACGCGAAGAATTGGTAAGTACAATAATATCAGCTTCTTCTATTTCTTTTGATAAGTAACTTATCGCGTTAAAAGTTATGCGCAAGGTGTCAAGAATTTTGAAAAAAACTTGTTTCCGAAATAGAAAATGTATTTTTAAGCTTGGCTAAACGTATGCAAATAATTTTTCCGTTATTTTGAGTTGCATTTACTTTTGCCGAAATTATCAGATCGTTGCAAAATCGTTTTAACCTGTAGCTAGGGCAAACACGTGAAAAAAACTCAAATTCAACTTTAACTGTATCAAGACTTCATTCAAAGTGAACTTTGACTGGCGCATAATTCAAGTCTACTTTGAAAAAGTAGACTTGTGGAAAGTATTTGATATTTACATTACATAGATAGATATAGACATTGTTGGTTCAAATATTACCGTAAATAATAACAGTAAAAAGATCCAGTTTTTCGCTATGAGAAATTTAGCTTTCTTTCTACCATTGTAATTAGTGTTCCACTTTTATTATTACTTCCGAATCATGTCATTTAAATAAAATCTGAATAAAATGATTTGATAATTTTTAAATGATATCATACCAATTGAAAATAATCTTTATTTGAACATGAAAAAAAAACAAGAGGTAATCCAATAAATTAATCATAAAATTACATTAAGATAGTTCAAAATAAAAATAAGTGAATTACGAAAGCATACAATACAAAATAAAGAATAATATAGTGAAGATAAAAACACAAAATTCAATAAGGAAAATAATGTAAAGCTTAATGAAAAGTTATAAAAAAATCACAAATTATGAGAAATTTCAAGAATTAAGGCTATGATATACCGTCTAAAACGAGAGAAAATTAGAGTTAAAGGACCAAGCTGTAGTTCATGGCGAATGGGTAAGAACGTCGGTTCGCGCAAACGGTATTAAGAACACTGACGAAGATCTATCTCAGCGATTATTCACGCGAAACAAAAGCTTCGAACCAAAGCCAGATAGCATAGGACAATGGAGGACCCTGAAAAGCAGACACTGATCAAGGAACACTCTACGAGGCTTTGAAGAGAAGATTTGAAATAACTATACTCACAATAAGGTACGTGAAACTTAAATAATCATCATCATCGGGGCACTACAGCCCGAATCGAGCCTTAAGCCTGAATCACATTGAAATGCAGTGCAGTGCAGTGCAGACCAGCGCGGTGCCGAAGCAGTGCACGCATTGCAAAGCACATTGAAAGCAGTGCAGTGTTCTGACAATGAAAGTCAAATTAATTTGTCCGCTGCACTGCACTGCCGTTAATGTGAATTGCCACATGCAATTACATGAGCTCTAAATTTCAGTGCACTGCACTGCACTGCATGCCAATGTAATTCAGGCTTTAGCCTCCTTAATACGTCGCCTCCATTCGTCTCGGTTCAGTGACCGCGTCCTCCAGTTCGGTGCTCGGCATCGATCGAATCCTCCCAGCGCTTGCGTGGCTTACCGACTGGCCTGGCTCCGCTCGCTCGCCCCTTGAGAGACCGTTTGGGGATTCGATTGTCGCTCATTTGTTCGAAGTGGCCAGCCCATTGTAATTTTTGTAGTCGTATGACGGTAGAGACTTCCGGCTCGTCATATATGGTATACAACTCGTTGTTGTATCGGATTCGCCATCCATCTTCTTCCCGTATTGGACCGAGGATCCTTCGCAATACCCTTCTCTCGAACATGTTCAAGGCTTTTTCAGACGCCTGGGTCATTGTCCAGGTTTCGCTTCCGTAGTATAGCACAGGTCTAATAATTGTTTTATAAATCCGAAGCTTCGTATTCCTGTGTATGCATCGAGATTTCAAAGTGGGAAGCACCGAAAAGAATGTTTTATTGGCTAATTGGATCCGTCGTTTGATTTCATCAAGCTCATTCCCATCCTTCAAGAGGTTCGTCCCTTGGTACACGAAGTTGTCTACATTTTCAAGGTTATAGTCCCCTATCGTTATGTTTTGTCTTATTGGCGTCCTTTTCCTTGATTGAGTCATAACGTTTGTTTTTTTGTTCGTTAATTTGCAGACCAACTTCCTTGGCGGTTTCGTCTAGAGCTACAAATACTTCCTTGGCGTCATTGAACGAACGTGACATAATGTTGATGTCATCAGCGTAAGCTACTAGCTGTGTCGACTTAAATAAAAGAGTTCCTCTCGTTTCAACGGGGATTTTTCTGATGACATACTCAAGCGCTAAGTTAAAGAGTACAGGAGCTAATCCATCCCCTTGTTTTAGCCCTGTATTCGTCGAAAACGAGTTGGTCATATTATTCTGAATCAGCACTTGTGACGTGGAGTCGATCATGGTCATTTTCACCAGTCGCACCAACTTTGCTGGGATTCCGAACTGCAGCATGATGTTATGTAATACAATTCGGTTGGTGCTATCGTACGCTTGTTTTAAGTCGACGAATATTTGATGGATATCAATGTTGAATTCCCAGCATTTTTCCAAAATTTGTTTGACCGTAAATATTTGGTCAGTTGTCGATCTTCCACGTCTGAACCACCTTGATATTCACCGAGAAATTTATTCAGCGTGATGGGATATCTTTAACTCTAAAATTTTGTGTCAAGAGCTTGTACGACGCACAAAGTAGTGATATGCCCCTGTAGTTTTCGCATAGCAGTTTATCTCCTTTCTTGTGAATGGGACATATAACACTTTTTCGCCACTCATCCGGCATCGTTTCTTGTTGCCATATATCTGTCACCAATTCATGGATAGCCCTTAAAACGGAAAACCCACCTGTCTTCAGGAACTCCGCGGGGATCCCATCGATGCCCGGTGCTTTGTTGGGTTTCAAGCGGTCCATGGCCTGTCGGACTTCATCTAGTGTGGGAGGGTGAGATGAGGCACTGTCAGGGTATGTACCAGTTAATGATGGCGATTCGTCGGGCGCGGGAACATTTCCGTTCAGTAATTCCTGGAAATAGGACGTTCATCTTTCCTTCACCTGTTCTGAGCCACTTATGATGCTTCTATCGGCAGCCCTACATAGGCTAGTTCGTGGCTTAAAGCCTTGTTTTAAGTGCTTCACTACTTTGTACGCTTGTCGGGTGTTGTTAGCCATAAAGTTGTCATTCATGCTATTCAGCATGCTGTCAAAATGCTTTCGTTTCTTACGTCTAATTATTCTATTAGCTACTCTCCAAAGATCGTCGTATTTTTCTTTCTTGGCTCTAGTCGGTCGTTCAATGTGGACTTTGTAGGCTACATTCTTTTCGTCCAACGCGGCTTGACATTCCTCGTCAAACCATTCATTTCTGCGTTGCCCGGCTGTGTATCTCACTACTTTTTCGGCTGCTGCATTCACTGTGCTTTTGATGGTAGTCTAAACTTCGTTGATAGATGTGGTGTTAGGCGTGGAAGCTAATTCCATTTCCAGAGCAGATCTATACTCAGCTTCCATCGTCTTATTTCGAAGCTTGCCGACATCGAACTTGCGTCTTGAACTTGCTCTGGCTTCATACGACAGTGATATTCGACATCGATATCGAGTCTTGACTAAGTAGTGGTCGGAGTCGCAGTTGGCCCCACGGAAGGTTCGCACATCTAAAATACTGGAGGCCCACCTTTTCTGGATCAGAATATGATCAATCTGATTAAAGGTGCGGCCGTCCGGGGATGTCCAGGTCCTTTTGTGATTGTCGCGATGCGGGAAACACGTGGTACTTACGATGAGGTTTCTGCTACTCTTAAAAAAACTTAAATAATAATGAGCGTGTAAATCTACGCTTCACGCGCTCTACAGCATCATTTAAGTAGACAAGGTGGGGAAACCAGACCTGACAACAGTTTTCAAAGATGCTACGCACAAGTGACAAGAACAGATGGATGGATAAGGAGTAGGAAAACACTAGACGAGACATCTCACAAGTTTAAGACATTAGATGACATATAGATATATTCAGAGTAAGAAAGTTCCTTGACCAGCACTCACTCAAAGCAAAAAGATCATGCTGCAACTGGTGACAATCATCAAGCAAATTAATCACTCTGAACATCTTAACGTCATCAGCAAGTAGAAGACAGAGAGAATGGATAACGGAAGAGAGATCGTTGATAAATACCAGGAATAACAGATAACTCAGAATTGAGCCTTGAAGAGCCCCAGAAAGAGGCCAGTATGAGGAAGAAAAACGAAAATTCACCGATACACAGCTCTGACCAAAAAAATAGGATGAGAACCAGAACTAGAGAAGATCAGATACCCCATAACCTTGGAGTTTCAAAGGAAGGAGCTTGTGTTTAGCAGATTCAAAATCCTTAGCAAAATCATTGTATACCATTAACGTGCTTCTGCTAGTCTAAAGCAGAAGCGACCAAATTAATGAAGGTTAAGAGGTTAGAAGCGGAAGTTCTAACTTTTACAAACCAATGCTGGAATGAAAGGATGAAATTTAGGAAGTAACATATTGTAGTCAACTCTTTCGAGTACTTTACTAAAACAAGAAAGGAGTGAAATAGGACGGTAGTTGGATATAAAACTTGGGTCACCGAATTTTTTTATCGGGGAAATATGAGCAGACTTCCAGCAGGAAGGAAAGTAGCCCGAGGAGAAGCTAAGATTGAAGATAATAGACACAGGAACAGATAGCGATAGCAAACAGGCTCGGAATACCGTCAGGACCACAACCGACATTAACACCAAGACATTCAAGTAAGGACTCAATTTCCAGAGGATTGGTTTGGATACAGGAGATGGATGATGGAGGAAAATGTAGGAATTTATAAAACGTGACCGGACTATTTTTTGGAAAAGAAAGGGCAAAAGTAAACTGCAAATACATCAAAAATCTCCTGAAGTGAACAGTGCCATCAATGGCACTGTTAAAGAACATAGAATCGGAGAAACGGTGGAAATTTTTCAAGGATTGGACGTAAGAGTATAAGGGCTTGTGTTGGTTAGAACGAATAGCTCTGAATAGGTTCCTGAGTTAATCTGGAGTAAAATGAGTTGTGGAACTAATCACTCCACACTCGTGTTCACATCGATTGTAATTTGTGAATGAAGTTCTCTTCAAGTTTCGACTCCTAGACCCGTACAAGGGCTATGCAAAATGGCGCATAATGTATTCGTGACACAAGCGATCAGCAAATTGTGTAACAAAAACAAGGTAGCTTTACATCAACAAAACTTTTTTTTCTATCAACATCTAAGAAATTAACGCAGCTGTTTTATGGATAGCGAGAGAACTTTGTGAAAACAGTTAATCATACAACGATTTTCCTACCACTACTTCTATATTGAATAAATAATGAAGATAATTTGATGAAATGTTATTTAACTGTTTGACCCTTTGCCTGACACTTTATTTATATAAGAAACACCTTCGTTTCAAATTCAATTATTATTTGACAATAATTGAGTGTCTTCCGACATACATACATGTATCTACATATGTACTTACAATGTACACTTGCTAATCAACTTGCAATGTAAAGAAATTCCTACCCTTTTCAGTATTCTACTCGAAGCAATTCAATTAGGCATTTCCACAGCCTGAAGGTATCCTTTCCTGCCCTGGCATTTCAATTTGGTCAAGCGAATAAAGGACGCCTGGTTGGTGTAATTATGATGTTCAGTCCATCGAAATATGGCCACATTAGCACCCTCGCTTTTTGGCCAGAAATTGGCTTGTTAGTTATTTCCAGTTGTTGTCGACAGAGGTTAGGAATCATAGCTACAAGTTCGAAACGCCAGCAGTCCATCAAAAAGTGGATATTTCATCTCGCAATCCAAACGAGCACCTCCGCACAACATCACTCGACCGCTACGAGCCGTAGAAGTTTTTGCCCATACGGTTTTCCTCCACACATATGTTGGCCAATAAATATGCATGGTCATCATACTCCCCGACCAGGAGCAGTGGGCAGGTACATTGAGCACGATTTCTTCATTTCAGTCCGAGACAGAGGAGCATTCCTGCTGCTTTGCATGGTTGGTTGTACCCTGCCTATCAGCAACATAAAATGTTCAAAGTGTTTCTATTTATGGGAGCACGGTAAAGTGAGTTTAAAAGCTATAATTGGTGACTCGTCCAGGGAAATTGCAGTTCCAAGTCCAACTTCCGTAACTTAATGAATTACCGAGAATGTTCGTTCGTACAAATTCTCTTTGCTTCGAGTTGTATCGTCGAGACTGATATAAAAACGAACTTGTTTCGAATGTGTATACCTGTAGCTGATGTGCATCGACTTAAGTTAGGGGATGAATGTAGGATTTATGCAGATTGCGACAACTACATATTCTAAATGTTTCAAGTAATCGGAAACGTAGATACAGTCCAATGCATGAAGTTGCTTTGGTTATTGGAGTCCACCAAGATAAGCCACACTCTTATACGAGGTGACTTCATTATTAGAGCGCATATAATTTCTGTCTCACTTAGCGATGGTGTACTTTGTCTGGAGTTTGGCAGGCCATCTATTAACTAAATTCCACAAATTTATCTTTAAACCACTTAAGTCAAGTAAAAGTAGAATTTTTCGAAACCGCCAGGACAGTTTTTTGTTGAAAACTGTAATTTTGTCCTTTGTCCATATGATTGTCCCATCTGAATGAAATTTAATTTTTCCTGGCCTATTCCATTAAAGTCGGGAGCTTATTTTACATTGACACAGACACGTTTACCATGCTTGCACTCCACTTGCCTTCTTCGATTCGAACATTGTTACAAATTAAGCCAATTCGTCTAATTTCCTATCTCGGTCTTACATGACGTAATTCTTCACACGTTTCAATTTCAAATCACGTCGCTCCTGAAAAAAGCCCACTTCCAATCCACTTAGGACAGCAGTAATCTTCTTTCAAACGTGTTACAGTCATTATCCCGTAGATAATACCCGAGTATCTATTTTATTTATTCGACGTTGTTGCAACTTGTAGGCGAGGAACTTTCCATAAATTAGCTTAGACTTTTACAGTATCTGCGACATTATCGGTAACAGTTTTTAGATCTACATATGCTTCTATGTATGTCTACTGAGCTTAATATGGTAGCCACTTGGCCACTTACAGCGCGCCGGCTAGCCAACAATAATGAAAAAGCGCTAGAGAAATAGCATAATTGACCTCTTTGTGGGGTTTAATGGTGTTTACGTCGATGTGGATTAGGTAGTGATTTTAGACCAACAATCTGCCCCCTGACATGCGGGTATCCAATGGATAATTGCTATTTAGATTGCTGTCACTTTCAGCTAGTTAACATAGTAGGTAGAAATAGCTGAGAAGATTTTAATATATTTTTATTTGCTACGAAAGATGTTACTGTTCCAGTTTGGTGACGGATATTTGCAACAGAAAAATATTGTTTAGATCAAGCTTGACATGCTCTAATACCGAAATAATCTGATGAACGCTAATACTAAAATATTGGTAAAGAACCGATCAAAACCCAGAAAACCTTCCTAGTTGAAATTACGAAAATTGCAAAGGCTTCTACAATGATTTAGACAAAGCCTGGCAATGCAAGTGTCCTTTTCGCCAAATGATTTATGTAGCGATGTTTGCCATAAGAAAAATACGGCTTTCAGATTGCAAGTTTTCATTTAAATTATCTTCGGTCTTATATTTGCTCCCTTTTTTCATATCAAGGCATTCCTAAAAGATAAAAGTAACCCTATGAGCCGTGGTTGATCCGCTACTTTTATTAACTGCATAAAAGGGCCAAGTCACATATGTTGTTTAACAGACTACTCAGTATACTATCATGTTCGTTTATTTTTTATGGCTCCTTAAAATAGCCTCAAAGTGGTTTCAGCATAAACTGCTGGTACAAGAAGCAGTTTATCGGTCATTTTTAGAGCAAAACGGCTACCGGTTTGTGGAACTCATCTGAGCAGGAGCATCAAACTATCTTTTCGAAGCCAACTGCACGTAAAGAAGGTCTGGTGAGCTTCATCGTATTCATCCACATAGTAGCGATAGTACCACACCTTACCTCTGAAATAACCGTAAACTGTTAGAACTTGGCAGCGGTTACAGTTTGTCTTTCCATGTTCACGGCTGGTGGCAGAAGGCCGATCAGTTTTTCTGTCCAGCGACCTTTGTTCTTGGCCCTCCAGCGTTTTTGCCAAAAAAGGAAGGTTTGCGTACGTACGTGAGCGTATACAAAACCCTTTTCGCTGCTCTTGCGGAAATAAATTCAACAATTCAACAAGATGTAGTTAGTCGTCTCACTGGAGGCACCGATGTAGACCATCAACCTGCTCAGCAAGCCTACGGCTCTCAAAGCCGTATCAGATGCGCTTCAAATGTCCCACTAGGTCATTTCGGTGTTGAATGTCATTTTTGAGGATACGCTTTGAGTTGGCTTCTCTAGCGTCTTTACTTTTAGAATTTTCTCTCCGAACGTATCATAGCTCGTTCAAATATCTCAAACTTAATTTTCTCACTTCCTGGCCACTTTGTCACACGATTCAATCTCGAACGGATAATCATTTTCCGTGAATTTTATCCAAGTGCATTTTGACGAGTTTGGTATGATCAAAGTTTACTTTAACAGCAATTTACAAACAAAGATCACTTTGAGCACCCGTTGATGCACTCAAAACAACTTTGAAATACGTTCAAAGTCTATTTCGTCCAAATGGACTCTGACCGTACCAAAACTGGCTATGGAACCTCCCTATTGCAGGTATCTTGCTTTCAGATTGCCACAGATAAGAGAATATTTATGTTGAGCTATAATTTTATTAATGTGCAAAAATTTTATAAATGGGGAATTTCACGTGAAGCGGACAACGAAAAAAAGTCGAGGTTCCGGATTTCGTTCATATTATGCATAATGGTACTTCTAGAGGATATGAACGTGGATGCACAATTTTTTCCTTCTATGAGGTGCAGTTGCCGAGTTATGGGCTTCTGAAGAATTGAAGAAGCTGATGAAGGGTTTTTTTGGAAGCCGATTTTGAGATTGAAAAAAATATATTAAAAATATTAAACATATTGATTGGTATAGAAAATCAACTGTTCTTTTTAATTTTAAAATTAGACTTGGAATAAAAAAAATTTTTCCTGTTTAAAACCGGAAGTAACCATTTCAACTCGTTATTTGAGTAACTTGGACCAGGTTAATTTTTTTTATTATTATAGTAGAACAAAGCTTAAACTATATTTGTTTTATCATAAAAATTTTAGAATGGGATGGCGAGTAGTTTGGCAGGTAGGTGAATTTTAGTACATACAAGTCGTATGAAGCGTGGCACCCGGAGCTTGATTAGGATAGCTAGTGAGTGTGAAAACAAAACATTTTTAGTAAAATTATTGCTATATCGTTAAAATATTATATACAGAGTTAATATAGTTAAAATAAAGCGATAGAGTTTCAATATTACAAGTTGCTAATGCTAATTTATTTAATAAAAAACAAACTTGTTTATGGAAAAATGAATTTATTTCACAGTTTTTACAATTACATATATAATTCACCTACATATAGAAATTAAAATATAAAACAATTGCTAATGCTTATTTACGAAGTGAAAACAAACAAAATGATTTATGGAAAAAATTTTGAACTTTTATGACTTAGACCAGTTTACTTTTTTTTTATTTTTATAACAAAACAAAGCTAAAACTATACTTATTTGATGTTAAAAATTTTAGAGTGGAAAGTATATGTAGTTTGCCGTGATACTATATCCTCTATATAAATAGTTTTTATAACGTACTTAAAATACATACTTAAATTGTGTTCATACTTAACCGACTACCCTACAGAAATGCGATCAGTGGCGCAATTTTTTAGTTGAAGAAGGTATTATTTTTTCATAAAAAGCCATATAATAGAAGGAGGTCAAAGCTATGTAATAGAAAGGGATGGAAGTGTGATGAAAGAGCCATTTCGAATTTTCCGTTTTTGTTTTAGTTCTTTTTCAGCGCTTGAAGTGACTACGTAAATAAGTTGAATTGTGTGTATTATGTCTCCTTGCGGCTACCGATGTTTCAATCCTTTCGACTTGCAATTTCATCGGAAGCTTAAAGACCTAAGAAAAATTAAAAAAAAATAGCAGAGAAGTGGAGATATTCTTCTGATATGTACGTGTGTGGAAGCTGCAGGAAAAAACTGACCGTGGAAATACCTGCAAATTTTCAGCGATCTTGCCAATCATCAACTGATTTGTCTTTGTGCTCCCCGGGTTTACCATTCATTCCTGAAGAGAAGTATACACATAGCTCAAAGTAAACTGATTCAACAATATACGACCAAGATATTCTGACCCAGTTAAAAGCAAAATTTAACAATCCGTCTACATCTACTGCTATGAAAACTACGATACTGACTATAACACCTAAGTCATGGACCGAAAACAGACTTGCACAAGAATTCAGAACATCCAGGCGGCAAGCGAGAAAAGCAACTTGTGGATCAGTTTGGTATATTAACATCTCCAAATTGACGAGGTGGCCGTAAGCTAGCAGTTGAAACTATGAACTTAGTGAAGTGCTTTTATCTGCGAGAAGACATTAGTCGAATAATGCCCGGTAAAAAGGATTGTGTATCTATTAAGTTAGATGACGGAAAAAGAACGCAAATCCCAAAACAGCTTTTAATGTGTAACATTGACGAGCTTTACCAAACGTTTAAAAATGAATATCCGGATATCAAAATCGGCCTAACAAAATTTTTCACTTTGAGACCCAAACAATGTATCCTCGTTGGTGACTCTGGAACACATATGGTCTGTGTATGTATATATCACCAAAATGTGAAATTAATGATGAGTGGAGGAGACATTGACAATCTCACATCTGGAACTATTTTGGAACTTTCTACTTTCTACGCAAAATGATGTGTCCCAATCCTACGCCGAAATGTCATTAAACAATTTCAACAAAAACCCCAAATGAAAGTTGCAAATCTTGTCCTGGCGTAAGTGCAATTCGTGATCATTTGAAAATGATATTTGATGATAATCAAGATTTACCATTTCTACTCATCTGCTTGCATCCGATGATTTTGTGGACAGCTTTTGTCACGCGTTGGATGCCTTGAAACCCCATGCTTACATTGCAGAGCAACAGGCTCATTATTTTAAAAATCTAAAAGAAAATATAAACGAAGGGGAAATTTTAGTACAATGCGATTTTGCTGAGAATTATTGTTTTGTTGTACAAGATGCTGCTCAAGCTTTTCATTGGAATAATGACCAGGCAACACTTTTGACATCAGTCTATTATTATAAAGTTGGAAGTAAAATCGAACATGGTAGTATTGTTATGATTTCAGATGATATGAAACATGATACAGCAACCTTCTATGCTTTCCAGAAAACCCTTCACAAACATCTGTCTGAAGAAACAATAGCTGTGTCAAAAATTATATACATAACAGATGGGGCCCCACAGCATTTTAAAAATAGATTTAATTTTGTGAATCTATTTTATTATAAAGCTGATTTCAAGACAGAAGCTGAACTTCATTTTCACTTGACTTCGCATGGAAAAGGCCCATATGATGGTATCGGTGGTAATTTGAAACGACTGGCAACACGAGCGAGTTTACAAGTACCTCCTAGTAAAGCTATTACTACACGTTTACGTTTGTTTCATTGGGCAAAGTCGGCTTTATCCCTATCAGCCACTTACTATTGCTCATCAGAGGAACTTCAACGCCAGAGAATATTCTTAAAACCACGGTTTGATTCCTCTATTACTATTCCAGGGACCAAGAAATTTCACTGTTTTATTCCAGTTACTGAAGGCCTTCTTATAAAAAGAACAAGTTTAAGTAATGAATGTCAAATTGTAAAAATGGTGAAATAAATTCATTTTTCCATAAATCATTTTTTTTCATTTAGTAAATAAGCATTAGCAATTGTTTTATATTTTAACCTCTATATGTAAGTGAATTATATATGTAATTGTCAAAACTGTGAAATTCATTTTTCCATAAACAAGTTTGTTTTTTTATTAAATAAATTAGCATTAGCAACTTTTAATATTGAAACTATATAGCTATATTTTAACTATATTAATTCTATATATAATATTTTAACGATATAGCAATAATTTTACTGAACATGTTTTGTTTTCACACTCACTAGCTATCCTAATCAAGCTCCGGGTGCCACGCTTCATACGACTTGTATGTACTAAGATTCACCTACCTTCCAAACTACTCGCCATCCCATTCTAAAATTTTTATGATAAAACAAATATAGTTTAAGCTTTGTTTTACTATAAAAATAAAAAAAATTAGCCTGGTCCAAGTTACTCAAATAACGAGTTGAAATGGCTACTTCCGGTTTTAAACAGGAAAAATTTTTTTTATTCCAAATCTAATTTTAAGATTAAAAAGAACAGTTGATTTTCTATACCAATCAATATGTTTAATGTTTTTAATATATGTTTTTCAATCTCAAAATCGGCTTCCAAAAAAACCCCTCATCAGCTTCTTCAATTCTTCAGAAGCCCATAACTCGGCAACTGAACCTCATAGAAGAAAAAAATTGTGCATCCACGTTCATATCCTCTAGAAGTACCATTATGCATAATATGAACGAAATCCGGAACCTCGACTTTTTTTCGTTGTCCGCTTCACGTGAAATGCCCCAAATATGCAAAAAAAACATACTACTTCGAACGTATAGAGATACAACAAAGTTTCGTTTATGATCCGTTTTTTTGTTCACCACTCTAGTTCTTCGAAAGCAGTTAAGATCAGTGATCACACCGGGCTCCATGTCCAGGTTACTCATAACCAGGAGTAGAGAGCCACCAGTTTGATTTTCAAAGACAGTAGTGAACTCTTTTGAGCTGAAACGATGAAAGTTTAAAGCTTGATGTCTATTATCATGCTAAGATCCCATTTAAACTCATCTAGAATGTTTTGAGCTGACGCTCTTTGTGCCATCAAAATAAGCGACGCGCTATTGAATGTGGCCACGTCAACCAACTTATTTAAAAATAGTAGACAGCAGTTTAAGAGTGACAATCGGTCTTATGGTTTCAGTTCCCGCCGCCAATACTTCGCTGATAAAGTCCTTTATCACTCCATAATTTATGTTGGCTGAAAAGAACCTTGCAGAGAGAGGAACTCACTGAGCACCAGAACAAGTAAAAGCAGTATCTCTTTCTGCCTTTGGGTAAGAGTTTGCCTTTAGATCAAGATTTTTGCATCACAAACTTCTGACGTTTCTTTCAGCCCCGGTGGCGGCCAGTATTCTTCGCGTTGATCCTGACTATTATTTCTTTCTATGTCGGGCATTGACAATAGCTAGCTGGCTGACTGCATGCAGACTGTGCGTCTTCGATTTTCTTGCTGTCGCCATGTTGGTATTCTCTAGGACCTTCACGTGGAGGTTGACGATGATAAAATTTTGACAGATACTCGTAACGGATGCATCCTGTCATTCAAATACACCAGTTAGCTCCTGGGCTGGTTCAAATTGAGCTATGAAAAGCCCGGACTGTGATTTTAAACCTTCAGCCGCTAGCGACTTACTCAGTTCTTCTTGAGGAAGTACGAATTTTTTTTTGATTTTTAGGTCAAAGTACTGTGCCATTAGAGGGGGGCTGTGACATAAAACTGTGTATCAGGTACAAGCTGATACTTATAATTCTTTGTCACTGATACTTTTAGCTGATACTTTTTGTTACTGATATTTTTGGTCACTGATACTTTTTTTCACTGATACTATTCATGACGGATACTCATCAACCGATCACACACCGCGCTATTTTCCGTTAATGAAAATTCACGGTACGTATACTACTAACGAAACTAAATTCAGCTTAAAGAATGTGTTTATTTTGATCATGCATACATTCATGCCCTGAAACGGATCCATCTATTCGAATTATATGCGTGTACTCTGTACAAGTTCCTTACCAAGAGATGGACTGTGGCAAGAATTTTCTGCATCAGGTACAAGTTAATACTGCTACTTCTGTCACTGATAAATTTGGTAACGACGACATGGCGAGTAGAGTAGTAATTATACAACCATGCCATCCAAATCTTACACCTGTATGCTGTACGTATCGGATACTATACCAAGAAACACGTTTCCGCATTCTACCACAATATGCATGGCATAAGAATTGCGGATACATGAGAACTACAAATTTTGTAGCTTTTGATTGACTTTGATTTGGTTAGGCGTGAATGAATGTACATCGTATTTTCTCATGGAATCAATTTCATGGTTGTTACCAAAAAATACCTGATACATTTTGGTTGTATCATTTTCGTGTATCAGTGGCAATCATTCATCAGTGACAAAGTAATACAGTACAACCCATCTCCGTGAGTTATTAGCTCAGAACGAATATCTGCAGGTCTAATGGCCCTGTGCAGCCCGCGGATTACAATTGATTTTGGCGTCTCTATAGCTACGGTGTCTGTCATTATGTTTCGACCACTACTTTTGAGGACTTGCTTGTAGTTCAGTCGTGAACCTTCGAATCATAGGCCTTCGCTGGTGGAACCTTAGGGGCTGTGATGGAGAGAAGTACTTGGTGCCTCAACTGTCAAGGATGCAATTTAAGTTGTTTCTTCGCTTGCGTAGTTTCAGCCCTTCGTTGGTTTATCATTAATTATTATAACTGATCACAATTAATTAGAAAAATAATTACAAATGTTGTGTGAAATTATGAACCGCTAAAACGTCAGATTTTAGCTTGAAGTTTACCTGGAGCAGCCTACATTAAAATATTGATCAATATGTTTTTTGTATTTATACTCTTTTTCATATTCATATTTTGTATTTAATACATATCGTTTCATCATCTACCGCCCTCATACCAAACTTACCCATATTAAAAGAGTGAAATCACATAATTGAAGAATTTTCCAATGAATTTGCGAAATCAACCAATTATATAGGTAGCCTTTATTCAAACATCGATGTGAGCCATAAAATCACTGCTACCTCAGCTATTCGTTTTTTTTTTTTTGCATCAGCTCGAGCAGTTCATCTAATATGAAGCTTTTACTGGCATACAGTTTTTTTCTCTGATTCGCATAACCTAAAAATACACATCCATTTTCGCGAATACTCGAAATTCGTTAAAAGCTGTGAATACTCGAGAAGATTGCATTTTATGCAACTAGAAAACGCTTGGCTGCCGTCCATCGATGCCACCGATCGGAATATGCAACGAAATGATGGGGCTATCCAACACCACTACCCTCGGTGATTCAGATCAAGTGAACTTGCAACCAGAATCAGTTCGCGATGCAGCCAATTTGCTGAATTAAAAATATTTGTGATGCGAATTTGTCTGGTTTAGCACTCAATTGATTTTTCCCCCTCGATTTCGTGAAATGGATTATACTGCTTTGAATGGTTTTTGCGCGGTCACAGGGTAGGTACATAAGTTCCATTAATGTTTCGAAAAGTTTGGTATGTTTTCGTGAAAGAATTTTGTATTTTTCAAAAGAAACAAATATACATACCTACATATGCGGCACAAATCATACATTGAGGATTTGATCATGAAATACAATAAGATTTCTTAAAATATAGATCTAGGTTATGTTAAATAGGCTTCAGTGAAAACCATGCGGCTTGTTTTCATTTGTTTTTAAGTTAATTCACAGATTGAACATTTAGAAAAAATGGTTTTTGCCTCGTAGGTACCTCTAAGTTAATGTGTATATGCTGCGAATAATATTTTTATTTATTCCACCTGCTCGTTTATGAATTGAATCAAATCATATGCTCACTCATGAATCATTGTCCAACAAGCTCTTCACTATTTTTATTTATTCAGCCTTAAATATCATCCTTGCGAAGTACATTCTAATATATGTCCTTCACTCGCCTTTCTCTACACTCTCTACTATTTTTCAAATTCATAAAGTGTCATAAAGACGATATTCGTGAGGTCTGCCACTGCATGTTATTCTTTCAACACGCGACATAAGAAGGTGTTGCCTATCTTTACTAACACTATTATTGCTCTCATCCAAGGTCAACCATTATCTTTCTTATAAAAAATCTTAGCTCATAAATGGCTTTCTTTTATGACTGTCGTAAAGGTGGAACAATAAATTACGATGTATCAGTAGGAAAAAGGTCTGCCACGCTATTTGTTTTGGCTACCAACTGACAATTTTCAGAGAAAACCGGGTTGTATTTATTGCAGCTAGGCTCCTTCACTTTGTTTTCCTGATTGGCTGTTTCGTGCGAGCACTTTTGCGAAAAATATGTATGTCGATGTGTAAACGAATTTGAAAAACATATTACTATTTGCATCCACTATTGAATTGTGGCCTCATATCTAAAATTCGAGGCAAACTGTTTCAGGATTTCATGAAATGTAAAATCATCAATAGAAAATAGTAATTGGCTCGAACGAAATCATTTAGCTTGCAAATAGCATCTATGGGAGCAGCTAAATTTTGGGAGGACACTTTTAAATGCTACTGCATGCCGTCAAACAGGACTTTGCTTACATGTTTTCAATAATAACGCTATAGCGATAAGATAAATATATGCATAAATAAAAAAAACTCCATGGAAAGTTAAAAGTCAAGGAAACATGGTTTGTTAACGTCATCCGGCGTTTCGGTGCTATCAGAAAAAAAATCAATAAAAACTATGCCTGAAAATTTTTTATAGTTAAAGTAGCCCCAGGAAGCGGCAGTTAGAAAGCTTAGAGAGGCCAAGTAACTACCACGAAGCAAATACTGCCAAACTGATCTAGATCAAAATTGTTTGACAAGCCAATGCAAATCAAAAATTTGGGATAGACATGTGTACCGAGCACGGATAGACGCAATGACGAGCTTCACCAGGTGTCAAATTCATGGCTTCTTCTAAGAGAATAAAGGGCATGTGAATAAATCGAAGAAAGAGTCGAACTTAAGTAAAAGGATCAATCATGCAGACGCAATGTTAAGTGATATATCAGCAGATGCTCCTCTTAGTCCAGCATCTAGACCACGATCATTCAGTGGTGGAAAAAATCAGTATGGCCAATATAATATGAAGAGGTGATTCGAGACCGTGCGGCTGGCGCTACAAAATAGAAACTCGATAATGTTTCCAATATCTTGTTAGGAAATGAAAGATTTTTATATGGACGAAGGTACCATTTTGGTATTTTCTAGAAAGCTGGACAATAATTTGACACCAGGTCCTGCCGGTATTGCTAATGCTATCTTAAAACGTTGTGTTTTTTTTCCTCGTTTCCTATTCTTGTCTACTTGATTAATCATGCTCGATATTTTTCCTAGTTTTTAAAAATATGCAATCGTCTCACCTATTCATAAAAGTGATAGAATGTTGTAAGTAACTACCGTCCCATTGCAAAATTTCCAGGTGTTGCTTAACTATTCGAAACGACAATCAGTAATAATGTGTTGTTCATATCAAATCAATATTATCTCCTTTCCAACATGGTTTCATGAAAGGCAAATCTACAACTACCAACCTGCTAGAGCTCTCCAATTCCATTATTCCATCAATCGAGACAGGACTTTATGCAGACTGTATTTATATTGACTTCACGAAGACTTTTGACCAGTTGGATCATTCCATATTTTTGTGTAAATTGTCTTCTTTTAACTCTCCACAGCTATTTATTACCTAGGTAGTTTGTTATTTGGAATGCTGTACCCAATGTGTATCTTTCCTCGGCTCTCTTTCATCAGAAATATATCTGGTGTTCCTCACGGAAGCCACTTAGGACCTCTACTATTTCTTTTATTTGTAAATGATCTCCCATCTGTCCTGAAACATTCTCAAATTTTACTCTAAGCGAATGGCGCCACGATTTGTAAAAAGGTGCCCGGTATTCCGGACTGTTTGGGGTCTTCAAGCTGAGCTAGACAAACTTACAACTTGGTGTGATATTGACAAATTATTACTTAACATTGATAAATTTAACGTTGTTTCGTACACACGTAAAATAAGTCCTTTAAGCTTGAAATGCTCTTTGAATAGTATTCCTTTAAGATATTCTGCAAAGGTGCTTGATATAGAAGTACTTTTAAATAATGCTTTCACTTTTGACAATCGTATTAACGCCACCTTAGTAAAAGCTAATAGATGAAGGATTTGTGAAGAAATGATCTAAGGAGTTTCATGACATACATCTAACTAAAATACTATTTTGTTGTTTAGTCAAACCGATACTCTAGTTACCTGCATAGTTTGGGCGCCTTATCAGCAGGTGTATGTTGATCATATCGACTCCATTCAGAAAAGATTTCTACGATTTTATTTATATAGATTTGCTGGGGCAAATCCTCTTCGCTTGTCTCCTAACATCAATTGACTTAAGATACTAGACATGGATATGCTTGAAAACGGACAAAAAAAATTCAAAACCATCTATGCTGCTATGCTCCTCACGGGGAATATTTTCTTGCAACAACTTTTGACCTCAATACCAAGGGTCACAAACTGAGACACGTAAATATTTCATCTGTCCCTTCCTATTGGACCAGCTACGCATTCAATGAACCCGTTTCGTCCATAAAAAAAATGTTAACTATGCTCACCATAAATTCGACTTTAACAAATGTTTACCATCTTTGAAAGAGAGTTTGGCTAAAAATAATCTACTTTAATGACTTTGTTTGTATGATTTTCATATTTTATAATGTAAACACTATTAGTCTGTATTAGACGAACTAAAAAAAAAATAAAAATAGAGTCTCCTAGTTTTAGTCGCACGCTTTTAAGCGGATGCATGTCTCTTAGCGAGTGATTTTTTTTTTGGGTTTCAAAGCATCGCAAGCAACTTTTATTTAAAAAAATGTGCTATAATATTAAATATTTCCCCAAAATGAAATATCATTAACAAAAGACTGTAAATAGGAAACTTGAAATGTTAAAATAGGCGAGAGTCCTATCAAGTCAAGTAAGCAAAATATAAATATTTGTCTTGTCAAGTACAAAAACTTTTTGCACTTTCTTTACATTAATAATATATTTTAATTTGATATATACATATATATACATTAACTTATAGAATAGTTGATGTTCTACACTTCTACACTTATTACACGAAAAGAAAAGACTGCACTGTGTACTTAACTGCTGCTATTCGCTGCAATTCAAATTTAAGCAACGATCATGAAATATCAGACTTGTTCAGTCTAGCCAAATTACCGTTTATCGTCACAATATTACATCAATAATAAATCAAATTTGAGCAAATGATACAATTTTACAGCTTATACAGCTTTACAGCAAATGTGAACAGCGAAGTAGTAAATTTACACTCTTTTTGCTGTTTTCACATTCATAAGTCTGCTCCACCCTCAATTCAAAATTGGTCAAATCATGAAAACGGGTGAAGGAAAGCGTTGGTCTCCAACTTCCGATCACAAAATTGCAGATTGTCATACCGGCAAAAAAAGAAAACTAACTGCTATCACAAACACGCC
The DNA here is from genome assembly GCA_947369275.1 of Nemotelus nigrinus. Lineage (NCBI taxonomy): Eukaryota > Metazoa > Arthropoda > Insecta > Diptera > Stratiomyidae > Nemotelus > Nemotelus nigrinus. Next base: position 44,439,244 of record OX376374.1, read on the forward strand.
ATGTATCTTGGAGTGTTATTTGTCTTCAAGCTCTCCTCAATATGGCAATCTAAGCTTTAATCTCGCTGAGCTGAAATTAAGGTGACCATCTGCGGTCATCTCTGCAGAGATGTGAACTGTGACCTTAAGAATTGAAAAATTTCGATGGCAGACGTTCAGCATAGGAGAGGGTATAAATAATAAACAGCTGCCGGGCGATATCAGGAAATGGCGCGCTGGCCGAATCGAGAGTACTGCCTTAATCGAGAGTGAACGTAAGAAGCTCCACATATTATTGAAGAGCCCAGAAGTGAAAGAAGAGGTTGCAACTGCCCAAATACAAGGAGTAACGCTTGATAATTGGAGGACGCTCGTGGTTCCAGGCTAAATGAGACCATCTTTTCACGCCATAGTAACCTGGTTTTGATCGTGGTGCTCATTTCATCCTTGGGTTAGCTTCAATCAATTCATGGCTATTAACAAAAATACTTTTATGCAATAGTGTATGACAAAGGGACAGTTTTGCATGAAACGCTAACACAGTTAAGAATGAAATTTATGAATGTACAAATTGGATATCGGAGTAGGTCCGGAGATCAACAAGGCACTTGCTGACAGAGCAGTTGGAAAAATTCAGTGGTACGGCACCCACAAACATCGTCAAATCTTGTTTACTGATGAAAAAATTTTCATGGTGGAAGAAAAATTCAACCATCAAATTTCAGAGGTTGCAAATAAGGTATAGCGAGAATATCATCCAGCGTCAGTAATGATATAGTGGGGTAATAGCTACGAAGATATTTTTGCGAAAAAGGCTTCAAAACAGCAACAAAAAGCTATCAGACGACGGATATCTTTGAGGATTGTGTCAAGCCATTGAATTCTAACCTGTTTAACAACCATCATTGTTTTCCACACGAGCATGGTTTGAATGCAATGTTCCAGAATTTATAAGGACAATTAAACGGGTTTCTGGAAGCCCAGATTTAAATTACCTGGACTACAAACTGTGGACAAAGTTAGTGAACATGGTCTGCAAACGACGACCTTCAAACATACTCGTAGCGAAAGTAGCTAGTTTTTTTTTTAGATGCCTACCCAAACAACTTGGAAAGTTATACGAGAGTTAAAGGCTGTAACTGTGAATAATTTTTTGTTTATATTGTCGACTTGTAATAATTTTCTTCTTTTTTTGTCAAAGATTCTCTTTAATTGATTAAAAACACCCATATCACTCTGCCAGAACTAGCCCATTCCACCAGCACGAGGGCCGGTGCCCCACAAAAATGACTACTAATTTCACTACTGCCTTTTGTGTACGCAATATAATTCACTAAGTGTTCTCTTGCTTCCTTGGTTTTCAAATACAGAAGGAACAGTTGGAAGTGTACACGCAGTACGCTCCTACATAAATCCAACCTAGTAGTAGCCTATGCGAATGGTATTAACATTTGCTATGTTTTTTTATTCATGTACAAAGTTTTTGTATTCCTTGGATGTTTTCTTTGTGAAATGATTCTACGAATTGTTACAAATTAAACACAGCCCGAGCTAAATTTTGATAAATGTAGCTTGTAAAGACACTAGTCTGTATCACTTGAATTATCAACTTGTACTAACATAAATAAATAAAATAATAAAATATTTATTTACTTTACTTCTAACGTTTTTTTTCACCACGAAGCAAAAGATGTGGTCCAAAAAATCAACGAAAACAAAGATCACGAAGAAAATAAAAAACGACGAATGGTTCTTGACGATTAGAATTTGAAAATTTTACGTACTTAGATGTGAAATTGACAGAAAATGCAAAAACGGCCGAAATAAAACAAAAAATGCAGTTAGTTTATAAAACTATTGACACTGTTCTGTCTATGTACGAGCGTTAATTCAAAAGTAATGTGAACCAAGGTGATTAACCTTAAAACAAATATTTATTTGTCAACATAGTCTCCTAAGAGGTTAATACATTTAGTCCATCATTTTCCCAAACCCAAGATACCCTTAGAAAAAAATGATCTGTCTCTACTCTCTCAAAATGCCTTAACAGCGGTCATCACTTCGCTATCATCTTCAAATTTCTTGCCCCTTCGGTGTTCGTTAAGCCGAGGAAAGAGGTAGAAGTCTTTGGGAGTTAGGTCTCGCGAATAGGAAACCTGTTTCCTGAATTGCAGCCATCGCAACTGCAGCCTTGTGAGTCGGTGCGTTGTCTTGATGAAACTGCACTCCGGTTCACAGTTTGTTGCGTCTTTTTTCCTTAATAGCTTCCGCAATCTTCTTATTTGGTCTGCGTAGTAAGAGTCTGATGTAATTGTTTCCTTTTCCAGACATTCCATCATAATAATTCCTTCTGCGTCCGAAAAACGGATGTCATAATCTTCCTTGCTGAGCTCGACGTTTTGTACTGCTTCGGCGTCAGTGAAGAGGGTGGCTTCCACGTCATTGAATGCTTTTTGGTTTCTGGATCGAAATGGTGGATTCAGGTCTTATCCACTACCTGAAATTTTTCAAGATTCACCCTCGAAATGTTGACTCGTTTCTTCTTTTACTCGTTGGCTTACATTCTTCATATCTAATTTGCTGGCAATGATTCATTGAACACTGCCATACGAGATCCCTGTGACCTCAGCTACATGCCTGGTGGACCCTCTTCGATCTCCCAACACGACATCTTCGACTTTTTCACGTTGTTTTCAGTGGGAGACGTGAAGGGACGTCCTTCGCGGTGTTCATCTTCAGAGGGTGTTCTTCCCAGCTTAAACTCCTTGGCACAGCCTGCAATGGGGGAGCAGAGTCCCTGTCGCTGTCGCAAGTCGCTGTCTAGACATTTTTTTCAAACACAGGTACTTACTGACACCTCTAATTTAGTTTTTCTCCTTTTTGATGTTCTATCCTCGACGGTTCGTATTCAAATGAATGTACTCCCCGGAATTGTGGCCTATTTATATGTTTTTTATGCTGACTTAGTGGATGAGGTAGTAAAAAAATTTTATTTTGTATTTTATGCCAACTGGAAATAGTCGGTCACTACCTACCGCAAAAAATTTGAGCGGCTTATGAAGATGGATGCATAGTCGAATAATTGAAGCAAAACCGGGGAACGGCCAGTAGTGAATTAGAAACAACTATAAGCTGTACGAGATATTTGATGACACAACATCAAACTAATGAAGTTGCAGTGACCTAGTCCAGTGCAGCAAACGGGTGTGCGTCGAGTAGCTAGTAAGGTTTGCTAGTAAGGTTAGCTAGTAAGGAAAGAAAAGAAAAAAAGGGTAAGGGTAAAACTTAGGGAACGCTAGTCTGACTCGATTGATGAAGACTATGCATTGCTGCTCCGGTTTCGTAATTGAAAGCCTCACCTGCAAGAAGCTAGGGCCTAAAAGGGACGTAGTTCTACGGTGACCACGAAGAATGTTCCACCGAAAAAAGGATATCAGCAGGTCTAAGCTGCATCTAAAATACAATAAAAACTAAATGCAACGATACGAAGACGAAAATAAGAAAATTATCGCTAATTATCCGTTCCAACTATCCAGGCCAAGGCCTATTAAGCACATTAAGTAAAAATAATTGAAAAACAAACGATCACACAAGGCTAAGCTGTAATACGATGATACTTTTTCCGGCGAAAAACTAACCGAAATTTTAAAGAATATTTGATCGGGCTGTGCGAGAGATTTTGTTGCAACCTTGTCTTATTAATTTTCAAATTCTTCATCCTAAATGCACTGATCATACGAAACCACCAACATTAATATTTATATTTCCGTTATTTTTCATTCACTTCCAAAAAACTGTCGTGAATTTCTCCACGAAATACCACTGCATCGACGAAAACATTGAAACGGTAAATGTAATCTATTACTTGCAAGTAAAAACCGTGTGAAAGGTGTGTAAGTGCAAGTTAATGAGAATGATGCCTGACATGCTGATTGACGTTGAGATATCCACAGAGTGCATTAGCTTTTATGCATGCAAGACTTCATTCAACATTCAGTTTATTGCACAGACTTCAATATAAAGTTGGGTAGTGGCGCGAGGTCGTGGGCACGGTATTTTGCCGTTATATTGACTGGCCGCGTCAGGACATGCCATGCCAAAGTTAAGGTTCGATACATTCACGGCCAGACCGAACCGACATTATACAGGCCCGTGTATCCGCCCTTGCAAGCTTACGAGAACATCGAGTGCATTGAAATCTCTTCCCAAAAACGCTATTGATTGCAGCAGCTCATGTATAAAATAATGGCCCAATATTTACCCTCAATGTTCATTGGTTTCAACCCTCTAAAATGCCCAACATCCGACCTATTGATGGAATAAATCCGTTCGCGTTCTCACATTATTGCAAAGGACATATGCAATGTGCGGATCATGTACGTTTTAGGGGAAAGTATTGTATTTTCGAATGGTTGCTTACGACGCTTCGTGCAACATATTCAACTTTGAAAGGCGGCTAATTATCTCTATTTTTTTTTCCATGAGGATACACTCATGCAGAAATAAAATTGACTATCACATGCTTGGAAAAAAATGACAATAAAAACCATTAGCGGTTCAATTTTCGACAAATATAGCTCCAATTATAATTTCTGGATGGACGACCTAAATACCCGAAGAAGTTCGACAATGAACATGTTACGTTTTCTTTCTCTCCTGACTCTCGATCCCCATTTTCTATTATTACCCGTGTCTACATTACGAATGTAAGTTTGCCGTGTAAACGTGCGCCAAAAAGACAAAAATCCACGAGTACATGTATCACGAACAACTGGAGGCACCCAAAATTTATTTGCAAAGTGTTTTGTACTTTGTACTTCGTGGCTGCAGGATATGCGCTTGTTATGAACAATACACAAGTAACGGACTGGTACAGTAAAAGTCGGAACTGGCTTGATAGCGTTGCTGATGGAGGATTTCATTACATCAAATTTACCTTTAATGCGATTGCTATATATATATGATTTTGTTGCACTTTGCCGTTTAATGCCTTTTATGATTCGTTCACATTAGAAACACTTCAGGTAAAATGAATTAGAGCTATGCACAATGTTTTTCGGCCATTTGATTCTGATTCTATAAGGTTTTTTACTTCCTTGACTCAGATTTCTTGTTTTGGACATTCTGTAGTTTAATTATGTTAGTGTTTGCACATATGCCCCACAGTGATGCACCGTAAAGCATCCCTGGTTGCAGTACTTGTTTAACAAGAGTCATTTTGTTTTTTAATGAGAATTTGGACTTGTGGTTTAACAGTGGAAAAAGGGCATGTGCACTTTCTGCGACCTTCAGGGAAGCATTGTCTGTCTGAGCTTTGTGAGTTCTCTATCAAGAGTTACACCCAAATAAGAAATTTCATTAGCCCATTTAATTGTCTGTCCCAGTATGTTAAGTTTTCGAGAAGGAAGGTATGATGATCTCCGCCTTTTAGTAAAATATATTGTCTTTGCTGTTGCAGTATTGATTTTTATCTTACCATCTGAAAAAAACTGGTACAGCCACATAAATTAATTTCCCAAGCTAGTCGGAGCTATTTCGGGGTCCGTGGTGGAAGTATATATGCAGGTGTCATCTGCAAAAATAACAAGTTTGGAACAGCTATTTGACGGAATGTCAGCTGTTTATGTGTTAAATAGGTTTGGACTTAGGCATGATCACTAAGGGAGAGCCCTGCAGATATTTTGCGGTGCCATTCACCTTCACTACAATACTACAATCAGCTAAAAATGACTGCATAATCTCAGTAAGGTAGAGAGCTGTCGAAAGCTTGTTCAATGAATAATGTGATCAATCAATCTTACAGATTCCTTGGCAGCAGAAGACCTCTCGAAATCGTGAGTGACTCGAAATAATTGATGGTTTGTTGAGAAACCCTTTCGAAAACCGAACTGAAGTTGAACCGAACCCACACTCCAAATAATATTTGATACGTTTCAAGATAACTCACTCGAATTGTTTTCCAAGCGAACCTAACAAGCTGATGGGTCTGTAACTCTCAGACAACGCGGGACTCTTATCTGGCTTAAATAGCGGAATAACCGATGCTTGTTTCCAGACAGCCAAGAAGTACAATTTTTTTTCAATCGAATCAGACAGGATTTTCCTATTTAACCTTCTGATGCTAATTTGGTTTCTTCGAATTTCACGGAAAACCAATTTAGTCATATATTGTTTGAATGATAAAAACTGTGGGTGTAATTATGTTTCGCTTGGCTAATTTATATTATCTCTTAGTTTTAAAAAAAAATATTAAATTAAATTTGTTGATGCTGTTTTACTTAATAAGTTTAACCTTTGTGCTAAAAATGATATTTTTTTATCTATTTTTATGAAAAATAAATGAATAGTTTAAATACATTGACCGCAATTTGCAATCTACTTCACTTTTTATCAATCTAATCCTTTTTTTAAACAACTTTTACTTCAAATTTTATTCAAAAAGTGTGAATCTGGAACCTGATTCGAAAATTACATGAAAAATCACGAAAAACATTGCACCAAAATTCATTCGGGTACCATTGAAATTCGCATGCAAAATCATAGATAAAATTGCATTCAAAAAATCTGTGAAGAATAGTTACCGAAATTGCACCCGAAATTGCGTAAAAAAGCTGTAAAATCGTTTGAGATATTTCTTGGAAATAGCACAGCAAAGAGAAAATCCCATGAGATTATGAGAAAATCCCATGAGATATATGTTAAAAATTCTGAATTATATGCAACATTAGACGAAATCGGATTTATAATCACATGGAATGTGAACGAAAATTTGTGTGAACAGTTGTCTGAAAATGTATATCCAAAGTTAAAGTATCTAAAAATTACACCCAATACCAAATCAAATATTACATAGAAAATCGTATGAAAATTTGCATAGATTACTGTATTACATGCAGGCTGCTGTGAAATTTACTGGTAATCAAACTTTAAAATGATATTTTATTCGATGTCTTTGGCTCGCCACGTAGTCTTCTGTAAAAAAATTGAAAAATGTTTTTGTAAAAATTACTACGGGTCAAACAAATATTATAGTCTCTAATACCTTCTTAATAAACGTAGACTGGTACTTGTTTTAGTTATTTTCATCAAAAGTTACATGAACAATTTCATGAAAAATTGCAAATAAGTTCAAATCAAATAGTCCTATCTATAGCTACATCGAAAATTGTTTGAAATTTCCCATTAAATATTGCATGAAAAGTTGAAAATTGCATGCGATATTGCCTGAAAATTCCCATCGCATGGTGAACGAAAAACCTCTTTAAAAGTTGATTGGGAATGTAAAAAATATTTTGAAAATATATTGCACACAAAATTGCGTGAAATATTACATGAAAAATCGGATGAGCCTTCACATTGCATATTGTCATTGTCAATCTTCGTGTCAATTAAACTTCTAAATAAAATTGAGCTCCTTGCGATTGATCCATATTTTGAAAATAGTTCGTAGCCTCTAATATCAAAGAGTAAAGTAAGGTAATCCAACGACAACTCTTGTACATGTTTAAGGGTTGAAGCTGTTCGAGACCTTCATCATAAAATTGCAACCATTGTGAATACGACTGTGAAGTAATTAGTTCCAGAACTCACTTCACTCTTATTAATTCAGGTACCTATTCAGAGCTACGTGAATTACAAGCTCGGCACGAAATCTTTCGTCCGAACCTAGATTCGAACCAGGGACCCCAAACACAAGACGCCAGTGCTCTACACACCTAGGGCCTTTCCGAATTGACGTCTTCGCCTTCATGACGTCAGATCAAGTCGAGCTTGTCCGAATTCTGTGATCTACGTCTTGGCATCGTTCTCCTTTATAACAGTTGCCGAAGTCACGTTCTGATTTGACTTTTCGTTGGCTTGATGTTGCTTTGAGTCAATATTACGAAACAAAGCCATAGCTTTCGGACACCTCGTCTTGGTCTGCTTCGAACTGCTAGAATAGCTCAGGTACTCTGCTAACGTCAGAATCTGTCGTAAAAAGCTGAAGTTGAGAACGAAGATGTGAATTCGGAAACGTCCTTAGTAGAAAAAAGCGTAGTTTCCATTTTGAAAGTATCTAAGTGGCGGACTTTATACTACTTTCGATTTTATGTCGTTAGAAACCAATTTTCTTTGATACTGCTTTGCGAATTTTCAAAATCGAATGTATCAAATATGTCTGTCTATTAAACTAATGGAGAATACCTTTCCTAGTTTTATACGATTTCTTAAAGCTTTTTTGATTCAAGCACCAACAACTATAGCCTCATCCTGATAGAACAAGAAAAATTCAATAGTGCTGATTCTAATCTAGCACGTCAAATTGAAATGAGTGATTGCATGTTTGGCACTATACAACTAATTACTTACCCATTTAATTAACAAATGAATTAATTTTTATCTCTACCACAATCAGCGATTAAGTACAACACTTAAAGCCAGAACGATTCATTCAATCTTTCTTTGGATTGCATGTCACATAATCCTTAAACATGATAGAAAGCATTACACCACGGAAGTAAACATTGCCTACCTCATGCAAACGCACATTACGTTCCATAAACTCCGTCACTTGAGTTGTGCTGTGTTCATTTGACAAAGCCTGTCAATTTGTATAGGATGAGCTGTTCCTTCATCAGCAGTGAAAATTCGCGAGCGATGCGTATCTACAGTTTTGAATCTGCCCTTTCACTGCTAAATTAGACACACTTAACTGCTCGCCTCAAGCTTGGCTGGTGTCGTTAAACGTTTATTTTGCTTCTTGAACGTTTCGTCTCGTTTTACATTAGCTTCTCAGGCATGCATATTCTTTACCAGTGCGGCAACATTTCAATTTTCTTAAGCACCTCTGAAATGAAAGTGCACTCGTTAGAAGTCATATTCTACATATATCTCCACTGACGAACTTGGTATGAGTCCCAGGAAAGTAGCGCTTCACCCCATAAATTATTCCCTTTTGGCGCTAATGCGTACACAGTAACGATTCGTATGAATGGCAACAAAGAGGTGAATGGGAGCTACGTGCACGAACGCCCATGGGAAGGAAGCTCATCGTTTTCCTACAGGAGTACTTTTTCTTTTCCGATCTCCGGCATTACATTTCATCGAATTTCGCGCACCGCTGCCCTCTTTGTTCGACAACATGCCATTCTGTCATAGCTCTGGGGCTTTACTCTTGAAATGCATCGCATGTGACCTCGAGGTTGATTCGTCCCTTCCATATGTGTGATTCAGCGAGTGATTCTCTAAATAGGTATCCTCAGGCACTTTGACCATACGTTACTAAAAAAAACGAAAGCAAAGCTTCAAAGAACAATTGGGAGATTTCAGTTGAGCGAGGGCTACCGTTTTTAATGAGATTTTTAGCTATTTGGTTTCGAAATATATAACCTGACAAGTGGAAACTTTTCAAATTGCTCTAAAACCATTTCATACTATTTGAATTCTTATTATTTATCACTCCTTAAAAAAAAATGATCGAAAGTCTTTCCGTCCTTGAGTTCCTGATGAGATGTATGCGGCAGCCCAGTTACAGCTTTCCGTCAAACATCGGAAAAATCTCAGAAAGCGAACTCTTGTTAAGTTTCGCAAGAGCCATGCTAGTACTTATTGAATGTGTGTATGTAGCACATGTGTCTTTTTACCGACGCTTGAAAGGAAATTGTTCAGCCCTGTCGCTCAAGCCAGGATACAGGCCAACTTGGTTATCCTCAACGCATCACCATCGTTGCCGTCGCAATGATTCTAGGACACAATGTGAACAGCACAACGTGTGCGCTTAGTTACAGTTGCATATCGTAGTAATAAAACGATGACGGATGATGTGGGGTGTGTTATCTGAGATTTGTTTCAGAAAAAGGGTGAGCGGATAAAGTGATTTCCACCCTTATAATGGTCTTCGATCCATTGAGAATTTTGATTTGCTGCACCACCACACTATGTTTACGGTGATATCTTGTGACGGATGAATGCGATGTTTGGAGGCCAGACCATACTTAATGCGAATATGGGAAATTTATGACAGTTTTCAATCGCTACGAAGAAGGGAGAAATTTAATGTCTGTATGGATAAGTTAATCTGAAATCACCCCTTTGTATGATGCTTTCAAATGCTTTATTTCTATCTTCGTCCAGTCGAATGTTGTTTGATGCAGTTGTTTTTTTCGGTTTTAGTAAATAATTTACAATGCAATGAAATGTGCTTGATGCAGAACGAAAATCTGCATGCTATCTGTCGGATTGTTTTTAAAACGTTATAAAAATCATCTATCTTAATTTTAAACTGAAGAAATAAACTATAATTTGGTTGTTCTTACATTACAAGTGGGAAGAAATTGACGTCAGCGGGAGTCATACCAATTAGGAATAAATCGGAATAAATTATTGAATTAGGAGATAAACATACTACAGTTATTTCAATGCATTAAATCTAAAAAAAATTAGCTTCTTCAATCTTGCCTCGGCAAAGCTTTGTATATCATTGTAGATCAGTTGATAAATAGCAAGAATAACAAGGGACTTAGTATCCAACCTTGAGGAACACCCGAAAGAGGGGGGCAGTATTGGTAAAAGGTAGTTAGGTTCACAGACACAACACAGCTAGCACCAGAAAAATAGAATGAGAGCCAGGCACAGACATAAGAGTGAATGGATTAGAAATCGGCCGAGAGAAATGTGCCAATTTTCGACTTTCTGCTTACTGGTGTGAGAAGGAGGTACTTGTGTGTGCCCTATACAGTTCATATGGCAAAGCCAATGTGAAAAAACCACGAGAGATCGCCATTTTGACAGTCGTTTGACATTTCTTTACCAAAACCGGCGAGTGGAGATTAAAATGCTTTTTGTTAATGAAATTAATTATGATTTCATACAAAAACCATCCGAAATTAAAGCCAAAGGTTAATTTTGCTTACCCGAAATACGATATCCCCTCCGAAACACTTCGGTAGGTACTTTTGCAGGCTGGAATGCGGCACTTCATTATCGCACTGTTTTGTGATTTTTTACCGCTAATTTATCCGCAAAACCGACACAAATGGTTGCGCACAAACATAGATATACGTTTCCACCGAATACGCCGAAAAGTTCCCGAATTTTATTTCACAAATTTTGACGGAAAGTCAATGCTCTCAGTCGCCGACACCAATCAAACTGACATTGACGTTTCTTTCCGTGTTGCCCGTTGCACGCTTTTACACCGAGCTGGGGTTCCCAGCATTAACACACAGCATTAAGGCTTTTCGGTTGTGAGTGCGGCAGAAAGGAGTGCACTGAGCGGAATTTTTGTGAGAGAGCAATGTTGTGCGTGTATTAAAAAAGGCACACTCACGTATGGGTACACGGATGGCCATTTTGTATCCATATTCTTTCATATCAATGGAGCCAGGACAAGAGAACATCACAGATATCCCATAACCTTCGAGCTTTTAAAAAAGAAGCTTGAGGTCAACAGAGACGAAAGTTTTTGCAAAATCTGTTTATACGATGTTAACTTGTTTCTGTTGGTCTAAGGTGGAAGTGGATAAGTTAGTGAAGGTTAGAAAGTAAGAGGTGGAATATCTTTCTTATTTAAATCCATGCTGCTCATGGACAAAAAAAGATACAGTAGAGTACTTTACTAAAGAAAGAAAGGAAGGAATGGTATGATGACTGAATATACAACTTGGGTCACCGGGTTTTTGAATTGGACAAATATGAATAGACTTCCAGTAGGACAGAAAGAAAAATAATTAAAAATAAAATAATAAGCAAAGGAGCACACTGGGACGACAAAAATAACTTGGCAAAACTTGAGGTGCTTTCGGGGAACACAACCTATATTAATATCAAGATATTGAAACGAGAACTCAATTTCGGGGTGGTTCGTACTCAAATGAATAAAAGACATAAGACGTGATCAGATTTTGCTAGAAAAAGATATATGATGAATATTCTGCAAAAAACATGAGAAATCTCCCGTAAATTAGAAGTAATGACACCTCTAAGGAACATTAAATCGGTGAAACGATGCGAAAAATGGTTTGTTTTGGTAAGAACGTATAGAGGATTCAATCAACGCATACACTCAGAAAAATATGTTTCCGAAAATCAAAAAAACTATTTACTTGTTCACGAGATGTGAAATCTACCACAAAAAAAAATAAACTTGTATTTGATATCAGTATTTTGTACATTCAACGGAATACACTTACATTCAACGGAATACAATTTTTGCTTTACCTTATTTCAAGTAAGTAATTTTCCTCAAATCTTGTAAATTATGTCTATGAATTTAGTAAATTATATCTACAACGCGAATATGTTTTTGCATGTTTCAACAACAACCACGCTTCAATATTCGACGAACAAATTGACAGTTTTTATGACTTCTATTAAGATTTCCTCTGCACAAATAAGGGGTCGATAGCTTAGCTCGCTAACATGTCAGTCCAAACCAGCGATCTACCGCATGTGGGTTCGAATTCCGCCGGGTTCATGGTTGATTTTGTTTGTCTTCAGTTGTCCTAACTCCATTGATTAAGTGTCACATTATAGCTTTAAGTGGCGACTATGGCATAAATAATACTAGCGATTCAGAAAAAAAGAAAAAAATGTGGCAATTAAAAAAAAAGAATAATGGAAAAATTGATATTAACTCTATTTTTTTTCACTCCCTCTTATGATATGAAGGGAGAGAGAGTTTTTGCATGCCAACAACATGCCATGCTTTCAAAGCGGTCCCCCATCTAAGTAGTAACCGCGCCCAGCACAGCTTAACTTCGGTGATCGTACCTACGTGAACCGATTTATGCCAGATGCCAGAAACTATATCAAATTTTACTCAGGGCAAGTTCAATATCATTTCTTTGAAATGAAGAAATTTCTTTCTTTGGATTGAGCAAATATTTCTTTGGCGCAGAGTCATTACCAATTTTTTTTTGATAATGTGTTCATATTTCTTCAAAAAATAGAAGTATTTTTCTGAGTGTAGCTTGTTTGACGCACAGCAGTCTCGGCGGCTGAATGAAGCTTTGATGATTCTAGGCAGTCCATATGATAAACCAAGGGACATCATTGGATTTGCGGGGACGACTGGAAAGAGTAAAGCGGGAGATGAGCCTGGAGAGGAAATTATAAAATCGTTACTCCATGGCAAACAGAAGAAAAAAAATGGCTCCACGAAACTCTTTCGTGTTTTATCCATATGTGGTAATTGTGGTCGTATATTCTATGAGCTCATAGTGAAATATCCCATAGATTATGGAATTTTATTACTGTATTTATTTCATAGTCTCGACTCCAATACATCGATTCCTGTGAAAATCCAACTTTAATGTTTATTATTTTGGGCTATAAAACATCAAGTTTTGTATATGTTTTGTGCTCTAATGGGTAAAGCACCGGCTCTTAGCCCATGCTTCGGTTGGTCCCATGATTCGAATCCAGGTTTAGGCAGATGCGAAACTTTGCTCTTTTTGGGTGCTTATAATACAAGATATCGAGGACTATAGTGGATAGGTTTGCAATCTTTAACACATTTTTAAAGGTATGGTGCCAGGCGCTAAAATGTATTACGATATCGAAATCAATCATGTACATAGTGCCAGAAGTATAAGAATAATGGTGCCCAGCGTTATATTTTTTCTCAATGTGGGTACCCAAAATCTTTCATTAGCCAGTTGAATGAATCAATCGGGCAAATAGTCCAGTGAAATTATGAAAAAACTTTGGAAAAATTAGGGGAAAGCTGGATTTTGATGTGAACCTTGATACTGGCGTGCTGAGCAAAAGTCAAAAGTCTCCATCGATTCAAATGCTGTGTTACTTTTTATACGGGGTCAAAGGTCACCAAAAGTGACCTTTCGCAAATATCTGAGTAACGGTCACCTCTACAGAAAAATAATGCATGATGAATTTGTAGCTTAAAAAATTTCCGACAAAAAAGATTTGCTAACTATTTCTTGTGACGATAACCGTTTTTGAGATATTTTGATTCATAAACTGGTAACATTTATACTTCTCGTGAAACGTGCACTCCATTCCGCACCACCTTCGAGGTGGAGTACAAAGTGCGTTTTTTTTTAATGTGGTATCCCAAATAGGGCTAATCCACATTTGTTTTGTTTGGCAAAATGCTTATTTTTTAATAAATTACTATGAATTTGTTAATTATTTTCTTTTTTGGTTTATTGTAAGCAGGAGTTATAAATTTGAATAATTATTTTTCTTCAGACTCTATTTCTATGTTTATATTTTCCTCTTCATCATCTTCTTGTTCTTCTGTTGTCTCCTGTATTTTCATGGATTCAGTCAAGAAACAAGGTGGATCTAAATCATCAGTAGGGTCGCGTACATTGGTGTTATTCATATCGGGTGATAAATTTAAGCACGGCTGACCATGACAATTACCACAAACTGCTGAACAACACAGCCTAACTTTTCTGCAGCCACAGTTTAACCTGCAGCCCTTGGTGCAATTACGTAAAATTGTATTTAGCAAAATTTCTGGAGCAGAGTTTGAATTGGCCCCGAAATGGTATTCCTGAACTTCCATACCCAATTTTCAGAAATGAGCTTGTTGTCTAGCCATATTTTTACTTGGTAATAAACCCGATATACATGCTGCCGAGCAGCACTAGATATGGCGGAAGAATAGATAGTTGATCAAGTTTTTTGAGCTGTGTAGATCTTATAAAAGTGGAATGTCAGTGAGCATCAATAGATACTTCTTGTGCTGGAGCTTGATATATAGCCAGGAGAAAACGAATTCCATTGTTGAAGGCTACCTTTGGAGAGTATTCCGTCTTACTAAAAATTTCAGCGTAGTTTAGTTACTCCTCCTTTCTTTTAAATAATTTGAACACATTAATTTTACCTTTCTTAAAAATCGCTGATGTCGCAAAAATAAAATATGAGCGTGACACTTTGGATATGGGTTCAAACTTTGTGAAGAATACAAACGTGAGTTTTAACTAGACAATGCTCTTGTTAACTTTAACTTTGAGTTTCGGGTGAGATTTCAGGACTTGAAGAGCCTTGACAGCCTTGGTAGGCTCTCCTTGATTTGGAGCAGTTCCTCCATATAGCTATTGGCTGCTACAATTGACCTAAGGTAGTTAAAGGATTGTGCTACATCAAATTCAAGCTACACTACTCTGGTTGACCAGCTCTAGGTGTTCTTCCTGCCATTATTAAAAACGCAAAAGCTGACCGAAGTATACTCTAGACGCACCATTTTCCCCAAACTTCCCCGATTGAGATATTTCAAAAATATTAATTTGTTTGCCAAGTGATATAATTTGAGGCTTATCCTATAAATAAACATAGCTTGCCATTAGAAGTTAAATTGATTTTCAGACTTATCCCGGCATGGCGTCTGCTGATTAAAAATTTCATTGACGCGTAGGTCACACATTCAAACTAATGGCCCTCTGCGTTAGGACTTAACCCTGGCTTAAACAGGCTATTTTGTGCTATAAGTTTGAAAGTGTCATGCTGATTCAAGCTGCCAATTTCCCACAAATATGGGATCCATCGTTGGCTATAAGTGGAGGATGTGAAAATTTGTCACAACTAACGTAAATAAAAATTAATGATCGCCCACTGCAAGTGGTCACATCAGTCAGGCATGCACTATGAGCTGATATCTGATGAGAATCAGTACATATGTACTTTCAAAACCACCTGCTTGACAAAATTTTTCAATTTAAATCATTCCGCAAAATCAATTCCATGGGGGTCCATCCTCAGAAACGAACCTTGTTAACGCAAATGAAATGCTAACGACCGCTGTGACAGTACGCTGCAGAACCACCTAACATTGGACTGCTCAAAAATGAATACACTTATTCTCATATTACTGTGAAGATAAGGAAACAAACACATTTGTTTTTAAATCAAAATGTTTTCTATATTATACTCATTAAAACAACAAATTCTCCAAAGAAAATGAAATTGTTTTCATGCTTTTTTCTTAAACTTTGCTTTTCTTCTAGTTCAAGTTTGGGATCAATAGAAAATATAACTGGAATAAATTTCGATTTCATACGATTTTCTTTTTGTTTACATAATACTCGTATCTATATGCGCGGTTCATAACATTTTATATATTTGGTAATAGATTTTACTTAGAGATTTAGTTTTGTTTTTATATAAAAAGAAATCTGAAATTTGTACTGGTATTTACATAGTAGATGGTAACAATATATCTACGTCTCCTTAGTGTCTATTTCTAACTATTTCTACAATAATTTAATTGATTCATTTTTACAGATTTAATGCTATATGTTACAAAGTATATACAAGTCGATCTAGTTAATGTTGTGCGATTACAATTATGATTGCGTGCCTCACTCCGATGTTAGTAAATTAAAGCAGCAGAAGAGTAGCAAGGTCATAATGTGCCAGTAAAAGTTCGGTGGTTGAACCGAGGCGAATCTTTCAGCGAACTATAGCTCGTTTAGGACATATCACAATATTTATAATTGAATGGATGCGCCATCAAAATCACAGTTTTAGATTTGGTCCAACCCCACCTGGCATTGTTTCAACACAGTTGTCTGCTGCTGGTCGATTTTATGTCTCCTAAAGCAAATGATCGCGTCATTCGGGGATAGAATCGGCCAGATTTTGCAATAAATTCGTAAATAATCTCAAGAAAAGATCCTGCGAATTTCAGTAAGGCCTCCAAACGGTTTTCGATGCAGCCGATGACTTTGATTTGCTATCGATTGGCGAACTGCTTCTGGGTCGAGTCGATTCGTGTAGAAGAGGTTTCATAGACGATGGCGCTTTTAGGTCACAACGTGATCGAGGTGGCGGAGTCCGTTCGTTAATTTTTTCCATTGAATGTTCTACCGATAGAATCGTTTCGTTCGGTGACATCTTCACTGGACTGCCGATTTTTGGCCGAAGGATTGGGACAAACGCTGATTTCACCACGTCGATTTGTTCATCGTCGGAATCGTCTGTGGTGTGATCCTGTGGCGAACTCGTTTCCAACGATGTATTCATTTTCGCTGAGATACTGTGCGTTGAAGGTGGACTAGATGATGAAGGACGCGATGAAGCTGGTGATATATGGCCGGGAATAATAATTTCGCCGTTTCCGTTTCGCATCGGAGCGTGATTGTTGTTGATACTGTGCAGGCTGTGACGCATTCGAAGACCGGACAGATTGTAGGGAAGGAATGGATTTTTCGGCAATAGATCGGGATGTGCTGCAGCAAAAGGAAACTGAGGGAGGTAACCTGGCGGTGTTGGAATCAGTGAAGGATTTGGTAGAGTTGGAGGCAATGAAGGTGGAGATCCGGCTGTGTTAGCTAGTGGCAGGAACTCACTTCCAGGCACTGGAGGAACAGACGGAAGATTAGGTGGAGCACCGTTGGGTAGCGTTGGTGAGCCTGTAATAAAAAAGAAAATATTCTGTTAGAAATATGGTATCCAACAGTTGAACTGAAAATATAAATAAATTTTGAAATGAAGTAGAATTTTTCCGGCAGAACACTCATCACCTGGTCACATATAAAGTGCTAAGATAAATGGCACTCCAGTTGAGAGTAACGACCTCTTTTTATCGTGCTTCGGAAAAAGGTAGGACACCATAAATATTCTCGGCAAAAAAAAAACATATTTGCAGTGCACAGTATGTGAACGTATAAACAAGGGTGGAATGTGAGTAAGTTTATTCGTTCACCAACCAGTCCCAACTAAACTCCATGCCCGTCACCATAGCTAACTTACACGAAACTCGCTGACCAGTTTCGCTTTTGCATTCATTCATTCACTCTTTTCGTAATCCTTTGAAATTAATCGTGGTTAGATTTTCAACACTGACATTTTTGGCACAGTGATTTTTCATTTGCCATCGTTACTACTTGACCAACAACTGTCGTGTATGTTGTGCTGTCGTAGGTACCACATATGGGGAATATGACGACAATATATTTTTCGTAAATGAACTTAACAGTGTGGTGCATGAATATGAAACCATTCCAAAATATTTTTGATTGGCTGTTCTAAAATGTAGGGGCTAAGAAAAGATGTAAGGGGATCGAATATTTTCATGGTTTGTGCATCTACAAATCGTAAAAAAAGATTTATTTTGTTTTTGTTTTAAACAAATAATTTCAGTGCTATGGTGATATAATTTCTGAAATTATAAATGCGACGTGAATTTTCTAACGTACATTGCACAGCTCGACAAGTATTTAATGTCACTTAGCGTACACCCGACAGTTGAAGATTATGTGGAAATGTTACCTCGGTACCAGGATGGTTATACATTGAAAGCCCATGGTGAGGTTTTGTTTTAAACCGATCGCATTTTAATCTGCAGACACTGTAGTGAACGGTATTGGCGAAATCCGTCGACTAAAAGTATTGTGAGGGGTAGTGCTATTTTAATGACCAGACTTAGCATTTGAATACGCCAACAAGGGTGACTCGATTTCCATCAGAAACACACATGACTGGCGACTGGGTGTAGCTACAATTTGATATCGAAAGCTGCCCACAGAAGGGATTATATCCTTCATTTTATTCGACTATTTATACACGATTCATAGAATGGATGTTTTTCGGTGGTATACCACTATCGGCGGTGGTTTCCTGCAGCTCGTCAAGAATAGAAAGCATGGCATGTATTGCACGTACGGTACTGGCATCGTTGCTTTCAAAGTATGTATTGTTTTCCGAACGAACAGGGATGACATTGCTTTGTCTTTTTTCGTGACCGTGATGCAATATACGGAACTGAGAATAAAAACTGGCGGCAGACTTATAGCAATTCAGCATTGGTATCGATTAGTGAATTAAGCTTCTACACCTACATATCTAGTCAGCAGATTTATGTCGATGTATCGTTGACGCCAGGAAATGAATGCATGTTGCAGATGCATCTAAATAAAAAGTGTTTCAAACATTTTACGTGATTCCAATGATTTCATTCGTTTGAAAACTTCCGTAAAAAGGCGCAAATTGCAGCTTTGCCGAATTGGCGAGTTTTTTCGGGGTGGGGTTCGAGTCTATATTGCTTACCTTTCGATAACGCTGGATGATGCATGGACTGATGTCGAAAGTAATCTGGCCAGGCGTATGTCATATAGGCGGCATCTAACCAATTTGTGCCTAGCATAAATGGGTTGAATGAGCCAGGATGTCCGTATCCATAATCTGAAAAGAATAAAAATATTAATGATTAGTTAGATTTTAGGCATTAATACGACAAATTAGAGAGAGTGTTGAGGTATTTGGATATTAAAAAGTGTACGGGCTTCTACATAAAAGATATAAATAAGATTTTTGCATCGCACAGCGAGATTTACACAGTTACAGTAATATTTTAGTAGCAACAAAGGAACTATAATGGGTAAACGTTCTTGATGTCAATAGAGCTTAATACACCTACAGCCAATCCCAAAATAAAAACTCAACATGCCTGTTAGACCACCTCAAAATAAACAGTTTCGTAATTTTTACGTCACAGGGCCATGGAAACTTCAATAAACCAATTTTTACCCGAAAAAGTGTGATTTTGGCTTGTTTGTTTATAGTGCGTCACGATTGTTGCAATAATCAAAATATCGAGCGAAGAGTGTGTCTCAAATTTTGTGTTTCTTAGGAAATTTCATTTTTATTGTTCCGAACATTAGAAAAAGCTTACGGTGATAAAGTTTTATCAAAAACAAAAACTCACGATTGCCATTAGACAAATTGTCATTTAGATGACATGCCTTGACCTCTTCAGCTGACACAAGCATTGGAAAAGTGAAGGAAATTGTACTCAAAAATAGTAATGCTGATATTAAGGAGATAGCACGTGGGACGCATCATTACTGGTGGTGAGTCATGGATTTATGAGTGTGGCATCCAATCAAGTCAAGAACTATTGGAACAGAAGGGAAAAAATGAGTCGAAACCGAAAAAAAACGCGAAAGTCCCTCCAAAATTAAGGTATTTCTCATCGATCTTTTTAAAGCCGTGTTGTTGTTTATTGAATTAGTTTTAGAAGGACATACGGTCAATAAGGCGTACTATTTGGTCGATTTTGCGCGAGAAATTCTGTCCAAAACAGCCAGAATTGTGAAAGAAAAATTAATTAATTTTGTACAACGATAATGGCCCATTTCATAGGGCCACAATTTTTACTGAATTTACCGCCAAAAACGCAACAATTATCATCGACTAACCACTGTATTCACCAGACTTTTCCCTATGTGAATTTTTTCTGTTCCTTAAACTAAAACTACCGATCCGTACAGAGCCATTTTTGGGGATCTTTCCGTTTGGGGCACATAATATTTTGCCACCCCACATACTTTTTTCGCGTCAAAAAAGTAGACAAAAAATGAGAACTATTACTTAAAACTTGTTGTTATGTTCCATGGTTGTCTAGTATAGCCTGTCATACTTTCAACCTGTCTTTTCCCGTGGTCCGTAACCAAAGAGGACCAAAATTTTGCTGATACCGCGCACCAGTTACTACAAATTGTGGACAGGCTTTCCGGCGAGATGGGTTTTCATAATTCCCTACACATTTTTGATAAGGTTGGCATCTGGAAATTGGGAAGGCCAGTCTATTGTCGTGACGCCATTTGATTGTTTTTTTCAGATCTTGCAGAGTCGGCTTGTTTTGTGTTTTGGTATTTTGTGTTTTGGTATTTTGTGTTTTGGTGTTTTGTGTTTTGGGTCACAATCTTTTTGCAAGACGCAATTTTCGTTTTCCGGTGGAAATAACTTCTTTATCGATTTGAAGAGTATACGCTTGTATATCTGGGCCATAGTTTCGGCTTAAATTTTGGGTGAAGAGCTGCAAACATCCAACTCCGTGTTTGGCGAAGCATCCCCAAACATTCTCTTTAACTGGATGTAACAGTGGGCTGGATAAAATCTGTACTGCGGGTGAACTAAGCTCGGCTCAGCCGAACGAACACCCAAAAAGCTGCTTCGTTGGGGAAAAGAACCTCGGTCAAATCGGGAACCAATATTTTTGACATCCATTATTTTCTTGGTGAGAAGTGTGCGAGCTAGGCGTTGTCGCAGAGAAGAATCTAGCATAAACAGCTGGAGAATCGTTTTATCCTGCTTGCTCGTAATCGCTCGCTTTAAGTCCCGTTTAGAAAATTTTTATTTTAGATTTTATACTGCTGGTTCGACTTTACAACATAATTCTTTGATTTTTTAATTACTTTTGCACGTTTGATCAGGTCGCGAAAAACAGACAGGCATACATTTTTTACTTAAAAAAAATGCGATTGCTTTCTTCTGGCACGTTACTTGATACTTCTCACAGCATAAAGTGAAGTCAATATGACTCACATTTGATTTTAGCCTGATTGCGCCACAATGATTTGATATTTTGATTTAGTAAATGCGATTATACTTTAATAATAAATATATTATCTTTTAATGTTTTTTATTTATATATTACTTAAAATCAAACAAAATCTAAAGTGCTTTATAATAATGACACTCAAAATATATTTCTTGCGTGAGTCGTTTTGACTCACGTTATGTATCTAGGGTTAATTTGAGTCCCAATGATCATCGCCCTGCTATGTTTGTTCGATACGCAGAGTTTTGCCGCCTTTTAGTAATTTGCCGACCGGGGAGATTGCCCCTGTAGTAAAGAAGGCACTGGAGAGCTAGAATCCATTTTCAGTTCATCGAGGATATGAAAAAAAATTCGGAGAAGTGTCCATAAAGAATGTTTAGATAACTGGCAATACTTTGAAGGCGACAAAATAAATATTGATGGTTAATTAAATATTTCGCGTTTTGTTTATAATTGGCAGAAACATTTTTTGCCACAGTGTACAGTGTCTATAAGAGACCAAGAGTTTATTAAGCTTCATTTTCTGATTGACAAAGAGAATTCACCTTGAATATGGTTTGGTAGCGTCACAATTCTGCCTACTTTTCGTATTCATTCATCTGTAAAATGAGTGCCTAGAGTTGCTTTGAAAGATAGAAACAAAAAGTAAGCAATTTGGCTTTGAAATTCAAATCTACAGTTGATTTAAAGGGCATCGATCGCTAATGCGTCAGATATGCATAGTCATAGCAATCATATTGAAAAAAGGCCATTAAAACTCATTTTAAAGCTATAAACTTTGCCGTTTTCCGCCTTCTACTCTCAACGGACACTAAACATTTCCATTTGGCCACAAAATCATACCAGCTGCCTAGCTAAACACCATGTGCTATCCTCACTTTATGCCACAAAATGAGACCAATTTGTCGCCCAAATGTCTCCAATAAAATTATTAATAAATGCTTAAGTAGACATGACATAGATTGTGCGAAAAGTCATTTAACCATATGCAGCACGAAAGATTATATAGTGCATAAAGTTTATTGATCTGACGTTTCTCATCAACAACTCAGTCTGTGTATACACAAAATGATCATAAAACAATCATTTCTGATGATTTTTACACTAAATATGAATGTTTGCGTTTCTTTCATCTCGGGCTGTTAGTGTATTCTTTTTAAAATATTTCATTCGTTCCATTTTTCATCAGTACGATGAGATTCGAAGGAATAAAGTGAAAAGCTGTTGAAGATCATTTGCACTGAAATTTATGGAAATGTTGAAAAGAAAGCAAATACCATTCATGCTTGTGACGATTCGTGTAAAGATTTATTATTTGGAGCGATGTATGATGAATAAGATCGGTTCATTTTTAATATGCTTTGTTTGGATGAATGAGGTAAGGAAAATATTTGATTTTCGGAAGAATTAGAGCTGTAAACCTGAAAGTGTATTTTTCTCTTTCGGAAAAATTCATGCCAAGTAGTGTTTTGTTAATGTTGGCTTTTGTAATCATTTCGTTAAGGTAAAACTAATGTTTTCAAAACGAAATAGAGGAAGCTCCGGTTGATTCAAGTAGTTGATTATTGTTTTGTCAACATTTATACAGCTCTATTTGTTAGATGAAATAATATGTGCTACAGATCTTATTTTCGAAGTTATTTTCAGTAGCATCCACCAGATTATATTAAGCTACCAGATCATGTTGGAAGCTCGACTAATTATAATTCTAAATAAACCGAATTCTAAATTAAGAAAATTCACGTAACACGATTTTATTTAGTAGGCACACCTTTTTGCCTATAATCACGCGGCTAATAATTTCGTATCCTTGAAAATAAGCACCATTTCATAATCGAAATAGCTAACTAAATTTCCCATAGAGATTGCTCAGAATAGTCTACAAGACATGATTCGATTATTTCCCGTATGACGTACAAATTCTTTTTGATTCACTTTGAAAACTCATCATAGACACCTTATAACTTCCTAATTCATTTGCCTGTATTCAAACTAGACAGATTCTATGTTATTCAATTGCCGCCAGTCTGGAAATGTAAAACGCATAAAAATTGGGGTCTCGCTGCACCAGAAGCGCCCAGCAATAAACAGTGCATCTATACAAAATGACTCGAAAACAAAGCAAAACAACAAACTTTCATCAAACTCTGATGCTCATAAAAGAACGATGCAGTCAGCTAGTCCAGCCGTTACCACCACATTTTCAAAACCCTTCAAAACAGCATTGTTTTCCTAGCGGTATAATGTGGCGCCTTATTTGCTGCTGTTAATACCTCGGAATTGTTTATCTTAATAAACCAGATTACAAACCAGAGAGTGTTACAATCTGTAATTTAATGGCAACGAAATTGATGAAATAGTTTTTTCTGCTGCCTGGTTGTAGGAGATTTGTTTATAGAACTGCTTTTGTTCAAACGACGAATAGATAAGTTTTTGGTGCATGTGCGAAAACCACAAGTTTTACTATCTACGTTATTTCTTGTGTTTTTGTTACCATATTAGAAAACTAAGATTTTCACTAATAGTTTTAACTAAGTGAACAATACGCGTCGCGATACCTAGTTGCTCTAGTTGTGCATTTGAGAGAACTTAAAAATACCAAAGCCAATTCAGTCCAAAACTAATTTTGCGCCTGATTCAATAATGTTTTTTCTAAAAAAAATCAGTGATTTTTTTTCTAATAAGTTTTCTAATCAGTGATTTTTTTTCTAATAAACTCAAGCTGTGTGATCATAATTTAAGTCATTGATTCAAATGCAAGCTCAATGGTCGCGATATAGAACCAACAAAAAATTAAAGATGTTGAACTGAATGAATCACTTGATGTAAATCCAAGCCAAACCCTCGAAATCTTGTCAAATACCCTGAATTTTGATCAATCAATGCAAAAACTCGTAAATTGGGTGCCATGTCCACAGATGGCTTTACGCGCGAGATCCTGCTTTAGCAGTACCAAAGGAAGTGTCTTTAATAGTCTGTCTCCAATATTACTTACTGAAAAAAATGTTTTAGCCGAGCTTTGAAAGAAAGACGGCCAAAATGGAAAGTTAATTGTGTTACCTAGAAAGAGTGAAATGGGAAATCTTAACCCACTTGCTCTCTAAATAGCGCTATTCATTTGTTTTGGTCAATGCCATGAGCTCTATATGGAGTGATGTTCACTTCTAATGAGAATATGAAAAAGTGGAAAATTGAAATTCTTTTGTAAATAATTGGTTAAACACATTTTGAAAGATAAAGGTATGGAAACTTAATTCGCTACCAAATAGTATTCCACCTTTTTACCCTTCAAGTGCTAAAAAGTCGCCTATTTATTAAACTAAGCTGGTATTATTTGCATTGATGAAATAATAAGGACAACATGTTGCACTAGACAATGATGTGTCAACAACTAAATGTTTGCTGCTGATTAAAAGCTTGAACGGGAAAGTTATTCATCATTTATCATCGAAATTTCGGTTAAAGGTAGCTCTGTCAGGAGCGTTAAGGAATCATTTTCTCCAAAATCATCTTCTTATGACGTACACATGTCGTCCTTGAAGGTTGTGTCCATTCAGTATGACAGCTTGGCTCTACAATGCTTCCTATTTTATTATTTTTGCAGTCGCATGGTTAGGTTTTTAGAGTGCCTTAATGTGTCTGGTTTTATACGACTAGCATACAGCCGACTGCCTACTTCTAAAAAATGGTATATGGAAGGCACACCTGAAGAAAGTTTAGGACCATGTTGTGGAAGCGTTTGGATCTAATATCTCAGAGTATAGCATATTGCAATCATTTGGGTGCTTCCAATCACTTCTGCTTAAAAAGATTACATCGTGCTTTATATCGAAATCGAGTAGGAGCACTTAAACGTTCGAAAACACTGCGAGAGCTGGAGAAATCTCTGCACCGAACCTATAATGAAGCAGTACTCCACATAGCCCTTGTCTAGTAATATGCCAAGTTGAATTAGTATATGAGCAGACCGCATCGCACGAAAACTTGAATTGAGAATCGCATATATGGCTGCCCCACAATTAGTACGTATGATACTTATACTTTTGGCCTCTGATTCGAATCCAGGTACGAGTAGGGCACCACCATTTGAGTTAACTTAGCTCTGAGGCACCTGTATCAAATCAGGGGCAAAGTGAGACAGACACCACGATTATGAAAAATAAGTTACTAACACCTTCAGTTGTAGTGGCAAAATTGCCATTTTTAGTAGTAGAGTAGGTTTATTTAGCCCAAAAAATAATGTTGAAACTTAAAAACATTTATATCCCCAAACATTGTTTTTTTTTTTAAGTTTGATAAGCATTTCGATTTTTTTTAAGTCATCTACCTTTAAACTTTCATTTGAGCTTTTCGTTAACCTGTCTTTAACTAATTAATAATCTACCACGAGACCGAAATGTATCTTGTCAAAGGTATCTTGTCTAAAACCGAAATGTATCTTGTCTAAAAATTGAATTGGGAAAATTTTTCAACAAAAAAAACTTTAGTCTTTGTGAAAAAAATGAAAAAAAAACATACATATATCTCTTTTTAGTCATATTATTTTATATGCAACTAATTGATATAACAAGTCGACATGATATTTGTAAAATTGATGAGAATATCCTTTTTTCGTTTCATTTTTGATAACGATCAGTGGCGTGCACAGACGGGGGCAACTAGCCCTCTGTTGCTAAGCCACTTTCGAAAATTATTTGTTACATTCCACTCCGTACTAACCGTTGGCTGTGCCTTCACAGTGATTCACTGAAAATTAAGGAAAATGTGTGCCGAATGTGGGGGTTTGCCCCCTGTATTTCAAAGTCATGTGCACGCTTATGGTAATTATTAGAGCATTTTTCCACAGAAATGACCAAACACGTCCTATTTTCCAGTACCTGGTTTTCATTTAAATCATGGGATCATGAAAATTATTTGTGACGGGACAATGTAGGAATCACCACAAGACCATAGACGTCGTATTGTCACAGTATATATACTACGAACCTTAAAGGACAGTTTCATTATTTTCTATAGTTTAGTTTGTTTCTGTTTCATTTATAGAAAATTCAAAAGATTTTACGTAAAATGAGAAGTTCTAGTCGTTGATAGTATGAAAACCCAGCGGATAAATTTTTCTTTGTAGACGATTTATTTTAAAGTCAAAAGCTAGATCTATAGAAAATCAAAGTAAGCATTTCTTTTATACTTTTAGTGCCAAATTGGGGATCAAAATTTCGGGTAGTCTCCTGATGCATGCTATAAATATAGCACAGTGGATGTATGAGAAGAAAAATTCCATACCACACCTATGGTTTGAAGAGGAACGATTGACCATATAAGTGATTGCTACTACTGTATCACGAAAACAGACGGGATTTCATAAAAGCGAGGGAATAAAATTCAGAATAAAAACTTTCCTCCTGAACTTAGGTCAGTTTCTCATAGCAAGGAACTATCAGGAATTACCATTGAATGGAAGAACTATTTTATTTCTGTTGTGATATGGATGGTTTAATGAATGATTTTGATTTATGTACCTTTCGAGGGGCGTATTTTCAAAGATTCTTCGAAATATAGCCTGAAAGCAGGCTTGCTTCATAATAATTTCATTTAGTTCAATAGCTGACAATGGAAAAAACCTACGACACCCTAGCAACCATACTAAATCGCGTTAAAAATGAACCGTAGCAGTGGAATATTTGTGTGGATTTAGAAGTTATAGCTTTGCATATTGCTGAGGCATCAAAGAGTTTTTACAAAATATCCCTGTTTTTTGGATCTATGGAACAGTTCGGCAGCAAAAAAACCAATATAGTAAAAAATGTCCGGTACATCGAAAATAAAATACATATGCCTCCCTTTTCAACCCGGAAAAGGTACTTCTTTCATCTCTTCATATTAAGCTCGAATGAAAAACTTTAACAAAGCAATGGACAAGGAAAGTAATCGTTTCAAGTACTTACAAAAAACGTTTCCTCAAATAGTTGATGGAAAACTAAAGAAGCATTTTTATTGGACCTCAATTAAGAAAATGTCTGGATGATTTTGATTACCATGGAAAATTAAAAGAGAAGTAATTGACAGCTTGAAAGTGTTTTTTTAAGTGTAGTGAAAGGTTTTCTGGGCAACAAGAAAGACGAAAACTATAAATACTTCACAGATTAACTCTTGAAAGCCTAGAAAATACTAGGATTTTAAAGATGTGATATACATTTTTTACACTCATCATTTGATTTCACCCCGAAAAAAGGGATGCCATAAGCGACGTAAAAGGTGAAAGGTTGCACTAGAATGAGGACGGTGGAAGTTAGATACCTAGGACGCTGCGATCCATTTACGTTGGGCGACTAATGCTGTTAATTAAAAAAAAAGATGATGCCACAGAATGCAGGGAAAATGCAATTTTTTGTCTCTGTATAACCTCGTAGGCAATATAATTTATCTTCACATAATCCTACGAACTAAAATAGTTCGTACTATTATCGTTCCAGCTCAATGAGTAGATACTATCTTTATAGAATATATAAGACTATCATATTTCAGTTTTTAGGCAAATTAGAAGAACATCAAATTTTCATAGACGAACGCGGAGAAAACCTGTTTTAAAAAAAACCAAATTAATGGACATTTTCGATAATAATAAATCAACCTTTTGATAAATGGACCATACATTCTCAAAAAGGAGCTAGGCACAAATTTGGATTGGCAAAAATCGGACAAGAATTGACTGGAAATAATCGGCGCTTTGCAGAGCTAAAGTAGAGCATAGTACCCAGCAATTAGCCTTCTATAAAAATTCTATAAATATATTTTACACGCAGTTTCAAAAAACCAATCATTATTCTCCAGTACTCAGCCGCTCAAAGCTAGTATTCAGCCATATTTGACATATTAGTCTGCTTTTTTGGTAGGGTACATTAATATTGGAATTGTTTTTGCGGGATGATTAAAATTGAGGAGGCTTATTTCGCAAAACGATCGAGTTTCCCGTATCAATATTCCCTGGTTTGGCGAGTTTTAGAGACGATATACGTTGTCAATGCTAATTTATAGACAAGAAGGGAACCATGATCACAATTCAACAACCTTTACATTAATATGTCATTTTTATAGATTCAGTACTTTCAGAATCTCAAGCGTTACTTGTAATAGATACATTATTTTTAGCGAAGATTTCATTTAATAAAATATCGTTTTGTCTTGTAAGACTTTTATATTCATTTGCATTAGCGTTCACGAGTTTGTTGCTTTCACAATGATTTAATGATTTGCTTAATTGATCGGGTGTTGCGCAATGTCTATTCTGCTAGAGTAATTGAAATACTTTCTCATATCATTATCAATAACGCTACGCATAGTCATGATACACACACTAGCATTGGATAAGCTATCTCTTAAATGGTTGACAACATTCAATTCAGTTTTGAAGCCTGTTTTTCATTTACTTTTAGTAACCTCCAGATTTTTATGCACATAATACAGTATTTTTAAGAACTATTTTTGGCAAACCATTCGATACCCTGCATTCCAAAGATGTTACAGTTCTAAATATTTTTCTGCTGGGCGAAAATCAACACGATTGGCGAAATTCCTTAAAATACTAGTACTCACCTAAAAGAGTGACCAGTAGATTCAGTACATAAGCTTGAGCACCAGTAGTCGGCTTAACAATTTCTAACAAAATTTATGGTTTGGAATACTTCCTTTTTATTTATAATGTTTATTTAACATAATTCTTTCCCAATGAATACCAAGTTACACCATTTTTGAGTCAAACCCGTAGATTTTTAGCACAAATTTATAGTATTTTTGAGTTTAATTCATATTTTTCCAAATCCGTACATTTTTTAATCAAATTCATAATTTTCCCGAGTCAAGTTTATAATTTTTCGGAGTCAAATTAAGATTTTTTCGAATCAAATTCGTATTTTTTTCTAATCAAATTCATACATTCTTAGGGTAAGTTCATATTTGGCGCATCGAATCGATCTTGACGAATTTAAAGCCTACGAATTTGGTTCGAAAAATTATCGATTTGATTCGAAATCTTAAGAATTGATGTCGAATAGTTACGAATTTAGTTTCAAAAAATATGAATTAGACTCGAAAATTTATAAAAAAAAGAGTAGGAGACGAAGCAAATCTGCGCATAGGAAATTACAGTCTCAATAAATTTAGCGTAGGACGCTATATGTGTGTGGAGTGACCATTGCTGCAGAATATGAAACAAAGAGCCGACAGATTTTTAATAAGCATTTAAAAGTGAAAATGGCTGAATACTGTACTTTACTATCTACCTGCAGTTTTGATAAAAGTTTGAGGAAGAAAAGTGGAAATATTCCGCGAATCACATAATCCTAAAAACCCATATAAGATTTTTTGAAGCACCAACATTATATATTTACCGTTATATTTATGAAAAAATAGTTCCTATAAATGTCTTTTAAAAATATTAAGTTTTAAATATTCAAATAACTCTACATACCACAATAATACTCACTTTGCTTCGATCTCGGCTCTCGTGGTCCATCGACAGTAACTTTAATTGCTTTCGTGTAAGTTGTTACTTGCGATGGATACGATGCAATTGTTATTGTTATCGAAAATGATTTTCCACGACCACTTCGACCTACGAACCGTAAATCATTGAATTTGGCTACTTGATTTTTCATAACAGCCGTATAATTTCTTAATTCGCCGCAGTAGTTTTCATCGTTTCCGGCCTTAATTGTCACCAAAGTCCCGTCTTGAACATCGTCAAGTGCGATCACCTTAAACGCTCCCGGAAGACTTTTGTTACTGCGCCAATGATTCGGTAGGGCCGAGCAAAGGATAGATGGTGATCCTGTTTGTACCAATTCTCCATGATATTCCTGGAGCATTTCATGGAGATTGGATAGCATATCGGTCATTGTGGTGGGCATCCCGGCGAAATCCGTTTGGCATGGATTGTTTGGAACAGCTGTTTGCGGAGGCGGTGCCGGTAGATGCATTAAGATTGTCATAAAAATTTATGATAGATGATGGAATACACTATTCGTTCGCTATACCGAGTGGAAAAATATTAACCTATTATACACAATTTTTGCCTTTTAATGAATAGATTCACAATAAATTGTCTTGAACGGCGCAGCGCATGTTTCACTATAACACACAACAACACAAATCTAATGTCAATAATTGATCACCAAAGTAAACACTGTCCCGTTACCCAATCAGATGTCACTGAATATTTATCAATTGATGTTTGTAATTATGATTGATTACCACTTCACTAAACGCTATATATTAAAAGTTCAACACGTCGTTTCAGTATTCATTCATCATCAATCATATCGAAAGATTCACGTTCAACTATATTACTGTAATTACTACGTACGTATTAATAGCCCCCGTTACTGACACCAAACATTGTCACTGTCATGAACCGATCACTAAGTCCGTTAACGTCTCTAAACTAGTCCACGTGCGAAACGGCTAAATTTCACGGACCCGTATTATGCCCACAACGTCTCAATTCGAACTGAACACACCAAATTTATCTTTGCCCCCTGTCGATGACGATCTGCTGCTGTCGCTGACACAAGTTTTTCATTTTTCCCATTTTCCCACCACCAACAACAACAACAACCACTGTTCTGGTCGCTGTGTCGTGTCGTCAAAATGAGCGAAGTAGACGGCACACAATCAAAGAAAACGGTTTCCTCGCATTCAGAAACAAACGGCAAACATTCACAACACTGGCGACAACAAC
This sequence comes from Nemotelus nigrinus, assembly GCA_947369275.1. Taxonomy (NCBI): domain Eukaryota; kingdom Metazoa; phylum Arthropoda; class Insecta; order Diptera; family Stratiomyidae; genus Nemotelus; species Nemotelus nigrinus. Next base: position 44,470,251 of record OX376374.1, read on the forward strand.
ATCAATTCGAAAAACATGTACTCCGAAAAGGACGTAATAGTGGAAAAAAGCACACAGCCGCCTGCCGGAGAAGAAAATTGTGTTCGTCAAACAATCAACAAGCCCCGAATATTCACTCCAAATAGCAGCCGGAAGACAATAAAGTAGCAACAACAAAACATTCAAACAAACTCCTACCTCGATCCCGATGCCAGTGCACTGTACACACAGGCGGCGGGCGAGAGAAAAATTGGAAAATCCCTCGGAAAAACGACCAAGAAAAATTATAAACATGCCAACCTCCTGCCCCTCCTCTTTTCATTCTCTGCCTGCCCCTTCGTACTACCACAAACGAATTTTTTCGAATGGAAAACAGCGGCCAGGATTTTTTCCACGATTTTCTCGTTCAAGTCGGATCGGGTCTGGACGGAAGGCGGCCAGGCTTGCGGCTACCTACCACGTATTGGCCTCCATTGCGAAATGCAACATAATTTCTCTATCTGCACAGCCCCCACCGATTGGCTAAAACACCCCGCCACCAATACCACCAGCAAACCTGGAAAACCAAATGAAAGTGGATGGAAAAAATTCCAACGACGCTAACCACACAGTACTCCATCATTCTGTCCTTTCGTTTCTCCTGCGAGGAAAGGTCCTACATATTTCTTTCCATGAATAATATAACACCTTATCCATAACACCCTTCCCGAATGCTGTCTTACGCTCCTTTTCGCTCTCCTACAAACACACCCGTAGAATTTATCGAGCCCCGACACCACATATAAAGTATCCTGACAATCAGCTTCATATCGGTGTTCGCCTGGAAAAAGAATGAAATGCCACGGGAGAGAAAAATCGGCGAAAGCAGAGACACCCCATGCCCGGCTATCATCCCTCCGTCGGTCGTTTCAGATTCAGAGCAGAGCACAAGCCATATCGCCTCTCTCTCCGCTAAGGATTTTCGTTTACCGCAAGGACCTTCCATAGAGTCGCACCGCACGACACTACCGCTGCCACCGCCAACGCCGCCGCATTCGGTTACCAACAAAACTCTTGTCTTTGGCCGGCTGCGTCTCGATGGTTGGCGGCGGCTTTTGATTTCGGCAAAGAACACCAAGGAAAGGCCATAATACCGAAAACGGCCACCGTAACCATCCCTCCGGGCAAGTCGATATGAAATATCCCGCCTCTATTTGTCGATACGTGCGAGGATGCGGCGATCCGTGTTACGAAGGATGAATGTTTGTTTCTCCAGTTCGATTTCTTGTTCGCACAGTGTACTTGTTGGTACGCCAGGCTTAGATAAATATGAGCGACAGCGGTGCCAGTTGCATGGGATGTGCATGTTATATTTCTTGCAATTACAATTATTCGGCTAATTGATAAATTCCGAATTGTCGTTCAGCCAAACTTAATCGATTGCGGGATACGCAGATTCTCATTTGATCGGGTGTGAGCTATGTATGCTTCTGCACAGTTCGATTTCGAATTTTATTTATGAAAACGATTTCCCATGGGGCAAAATTCAATGGGCGTTAGTGTTACCGACTGAAATGTAACTGTAGAAAATATTTCTTTGGCTTATAGCCAGACGATCGGTACAGGTAGACTGAATTTATTTTCGAGGAATTTCGGATAATAAACACAGACCAATGTTTTAATGCGATCAATTTGCCTGGGTTAACCTTTATTTAGAATTATAATCTGGTAGGCGGGATGAAAGGTCAACCGTCCGTTCAGAATATAATTAGACCGAAAATAAACAGTGATGCACACTGTATGTGTTGATTTTGGTCATAGTTCAGGTACTACTTCGCAAGCTTCTGGTAAATGTGGCTTGTGGGATGAAATTGTCTAAAATATAAATTATATTTACATATAACTGCATGTATTGGATAGAGTGACTCGAAGTAAAAGTCGGATAAAAAGATAAAAAAGAAAAAGATTATAGATAGATTCATAAAAAGATTAATAGCGTGAAGATTTATTTTTACATTATAAATTTATTTTTATTATTAAAGTTGATATAAATTTACGAAAAATAATAGCAACAATTTTTGACGCTAGTTTTTAAAATCTCAAAATAAAACTCGGACAGCTAAAATCTTAGAATAAAACTCGGACAGCAAAACCGAGATTTTTATATATAATAGGGAATAGTCGTCACTTCGTAGCTTAATATATGGCACTTCCATTTTAAATTCGCTCAAAATATTATTCGTAAAAACGTAACTTTAGGAATAGCATAAATAATAAAACCATTTGAAAAAATCGCAAAAAAAAATATATAGGAATTTGAATAGTATATTTATTTAAGATGAAATTTGACGAACAAAATTAGTATTTCATTGCGATAAAAGTACGAAAATCGAAAATCAATTTCGCAACACTAAATTATTAGCAAAAAGAATAAATTATTGTAAAACTTTAACATAATAATTATAATTAGTAAAGTGTTGAACCTCCTTTGGCCTTTATAAAAGCCTGTAGTCTTTTCGGTATACTAGTCGCCCTGATTACAAACGCTCGATGGGGTAGAGATACGAAACTATCGATAGTTCATTGAGAGACTAGATAGATAGATTTCGATAGTTAAGAAAAGGCATGCCATTTTAAAAATAATTTATCAAGCAAATTAAAATATTCTTATTCAGAAAATGAACATTTATGTAGAAAATTTAACACAACTCAAACTAATTCAGAAAGAAAATCTTTCAAAAGCAAAAATTTTCATTTAAACACCAATTTTACCATGTACAGATATATTTAATTTTTGTTTGACAAATATTGATATTTTGAAGGTAATCTGCCCTGTTTTTCAGTGAAGTTACCCATTTAGGAAAGAAAATTGATAATCACACTTCCAACATCGATATCTGCTAACAAATTGAAATCCGAGGGTTGATCAATAAGTAATAATAAATAAACCAAGGTGATTAAACTTAAAAAACATATTTATTTTTCAACAAAGCCTCCTAACAAGTTAATACATTTAGTCCATCTTTTTTCCAAGCCCAGGATACCCTTAGAAAACATTTTTTTATCTTGACTCTCCCAAAATGCCTCAACAGCGGCCATCACTTCGCTATCATCTTCAAACTTCTTACCCCAAAGGTGTTGTTTGAGCCGAGGAAAGAGGTAGAAGTCACTGAGAGCTCGATCTGGCGAATAGGGCGGGAGTTCAAGCAGCTCAAATCCTGTTTCTTGAATTGTATCCATCGCAGCTGTAGCCTTGTGAGTCGGTGCGTTATTTTGAGGAAACAGAACTCCGGCTCGCAGTTTGCTTCGTCTTTTTTCCTTCAGTGCCTCTCGCAATCTTCTTATTTGGCCCTCTTAGTAAGAGCCTGATATAGTGGCTCCCTTTTCCAAATATTCCACCATGATAATTCCTTCAACGTCCCAAAAAACTGATGCCATAACCTTTCCTGCCGGACTCGACACTTTGAATTACTTCGGCGTCGGTGTCGCTTCCAGGTCATCGATTGCATTTTAGTTTCTGGATCAAAATGGTGGATCCAAGTCTCGTCCATAGTCACAAAACGTGACAAAAAATTCTCCTGATCTGCCTGGAACTTTTCGAGATTCATCCCTGAAATATCGACTCGTTTCTTCTTATGTTCGTCCGTTAGCAAGGAAATATATTTCGAACACTACCATATGAAATCTTTGTGACCTTAGTTACATGCATGATGGTCACTCTTTGATCTGCCAACACGACATCTTCGACTTTTTTTTACGTTTTATTCAGTGAGGGATGTGGGTGGACCTCCTTCGCGGAGTTCATTTTCAGTGGATGTTCTTCCCAGCTTAAACTCCTTGGCCCAGCGTGCAACGCTGAAATATGGAGGAACAGAATCTCTTAATGTTTCCACCATGTCGCCGTGTATGTCTCTGGCAGAAAATTTTTTCAAACAGAGGTAATTAATGACAGCTCTAATTTCGTTTTTCTCTATTTTGATTTTCTCTCTCCGACTGTTCATATTCAAATGAATGTACCTTCCTAGAATCGTGGCCTATTTATATGTTTTTTTATGCTGACTTAGTGAGTATATGCAGTGGTGATTTTTTTTTTTTTTTTATTTTATGCGAACTGTAAATAACCGATTATCATTACTTATTGATCAACTCTCGTATATCTACCTTACTTTTGCCTTTAAATTGAAATGTTTGAATGTAACACAACTAAGAATTTTTATTTGAAAATACTAGCATATTCAAATATACTCCTTTTAGTCTAGATCTGTGATCAGTTAATATCTGGCCCTAAGAGCTTAAATTTCATTCCAATTTTATGGAGATTACTGGTTTTAAAAAATATTTAAAAGCGGCATCAAATTTGATTCTATATCGACGTCCCTAGAGATTTCAAAAAAATTGTACTCCACATGTAATTGATACAATTAGTGAGATAATCACATATTTGCTTCCGGAAAGTTTTTTTTGTTGCATCGTCAAAAATGGTTAAACCTTTTTTTCATGTCTCCTTGGTTTTTTTTTACTATCTGAGAGGGTCGAAACGGTGAACTCCACACAATTCACTGTTCGACAAATACAATACTATGTACAATTAAGTTGAGTTTTACTACCCTCTTTTCTACTTTAAGAAGACAAGTGCAGGCCAGTTACACGTCTATCACACTGCAGGCAGAGTCAAATTTCAAATGGAGTAATCGTTCAATTCGTGCTTACTACAACTTGACGTAAAAGGGACACAAAAACTACGCTAAAGAATTTAAGGAATTCATACGATGAATAAATGGTGTGGCAAAATGAGTCTCGATAGTTATCGATAGGCAAATGTCTTCGATAGTCGATACTATCGATAGTGCTTTCGATCGTTTCGTATCTCTACGATGAGGTCGATGTCTCGTGATGGTGGGGGTGCATACAATTGATTTGGCACATGATAGAGCAACCACGACTTAACTACTCGTATGTACGCAGAATGCTTGGGATCATAATCCTGTTGGGAAAAATAACACATTTTCAATCCTAATTTATGCACACTAGCAAATAAATTGGATTTCAAAACGTTGAGATATTGGTATTTGTCCATTGCTGTACCAAAAAATTGCAAATTTTTCACGCCACTAGTACTGACACAACCCCACCACACCATTGCGTATCCATTACTATGTTTTACAGTGGCTTGGAAATATTTTTTTTCAAGCTCAGTATTGGGTTTCTTCCAAACAATAGGTTTCCCATTGTTGCCAAATATGTCGAACTACTCTCATCACTGTGCAAAACATTTTCTCAGAGTTCCGAACAACTCTCGCTTTTCCAATTCACTTTTGAAATGCATGGCTTTTGACGTGCATATTATGAATCATCATCAAAAATCCTCAAGTTCAATTTACATACATTACACATAAAAAAAGATCCTTTCAAAGTCTCAGTCAATCTGTTACGCCTTCACGCCTAAACCGCAAAACGAATTTTGGTATAGACATAGACCTTGGAACAGAAAATAGGCTAATCAAGGTACTAATGATTTCTAAAGCAAGATGGCTAATGATTTCTAATGATTTCTAAAGCAAGTAAACGACTTGGCTTCATTAAGCGACAGGCCAGGGAGTTTCAGAACCTTTGGGTTACAAAATCACTTTACACTGCGCTCGTTCGCCCTCTTCTTGAGTATGCTTGCATTATCTGGAACCCAGTTTTCGAAATTCACAACCAGAGATTTGAATCTATTCAGAAGCAATTTTTGCTATTCGCTCTTAGAGGTCTTTACTATCCAAGTGATTTTAGCAATTTACCGTCGTATGAATTTCGCCTTAGACTTCTAAACTTATTACCTCTTGCATCCAGAAGATTAATGCTATCTGCCTGCTTAAGTTTCGATGTCATTAGAGACGCTGTTAATGTCGACTATATACAGGAAAGATTTGTGCTTAATCAGCCCTTGAGAGTCACTAGATCCCGACCAATGCTAGTTGAATATAAGCATAGCACCGCATATGCTGATAATGATCCAATTAACAGATGCTGCAAAATATTCAACAGTATGAGCCAACACTTTTCCCCCACGATATCCAAAGTGTCCTTTAAAAATAGGGTTACCAAGGCTCTCTTATCCTACCCTCCCTAGTCTACCGGCCTAGTATCTTCTTATGACTTAGGACTATTTTCATAATTGTTTAATTAGATAATTAATTAATTTCGTTTTGCGTTTTGCGTTTTGCGTATTTAATATTGTGACCTACATGTAAATTAGCTTTGTGTATTTATTTATCGAATGTTTATTTATTTATATTATATTTGTTTGTATTTTATACCTATTTTAAACCTGTTTTTTTTTTTAAATTTGTCTAGTTTTTTTTATGTCTTATATTTATTTCATTTATATGTATTATTATTATACCTTGTTTGGTAAATAAATAAATGAATTAATAAATAAATAAATAATCCTACGCAGACGAAGTCGCGGGCAGAGGATAGTTTAAAAATAAACTTACTAGGGCTCTATTTTCTTACCATTCCTAGTTTTTCGACATAGCAAGCTTTTTATATACTTGGATTGCATAATTTTAATTTTGGGTAAACGCTTATTTTTTTAAACGGCTTTTGACTAGTACACTTACTAAATTACGTTTTGTTTTTTACTCTTTAGTTTTGCATTTATTCTTGCATTATTTAGATTGTTCAACTTTCTGATCTTTATGTTTTTTAGCTGTTTATTTTTAACTTATTTATGTGCATTATATTAATTTGTAAATTTACGCCTTGTTTTAATTTGTTTAGTTTACTCATATATGTATACTTTTATATTTCGTTTAGATAAATAAATAAAATAAAATAAAATAAGTACATACTGGAAAGTCCGGTCATACAGCAAACTACTGGAGTTGCGGGATGGTCAGCCAAATCAAGAAGCAGATGAAAGCCAAGCGTGAGAAAAATGAGCAAAACTGCGGACTCTCTAGGCTTTGACTTATAGAGCAAAGATAGTAGTTCACTGAAAATTCAGTGAGTACACCCTTTAATAATTAAGTTTCATTTGTCAGCAAGTTCCAGGTACACAATTTTTATTAGCTTAACTTGACATAACAGGCTTATTTTGATTTCCGCATGAAAAACAGCATGGAAATCACAAGCATGTTCCTATGAATCCTAATAAAAAAAAATCAATCAAAAATCAAGGAGCTCATTCCTCAGTATAGGAAAATAAATGACAAACACATGAAAAATCTTACTTCCATGAGCTGGGTTTTCAGTATGTGACCTCTATAAACAAGAAAATCAGATTTCGTATGCCAAAACGCTTGCACTTCCACGTTTCTTTCAAGAGCATAAACCTGGCATCACTGAATTCTTGTATCAATTCTCGTGTGACTTTTTACCCAGCTCACACTCCGCCAATGGCAGTATTGCCATGCTGCATATTGCCATGACATTGTGCTGCATGCTTAGATATGTATCCTTTTATGTACCATTTATCTCCCATGCACTGCCAGAGCCACTGATTTCAGAGATCTTTTTATGCTCAAACGTTTTCAAAATCAAAAGTAGGTATCTAATTTTGAGCGAACGTTCGGTGCACATGAAACAGATTTGACTTTTTAGTTGCGCTCAAATGTCATTGAACTTGATTAGTCAGTCACCAAGCATCAAACCTTCCTAAAGGACTATCAAATATTGATTTATTCATTATATTCACAAGTTTTCTCGGCCATGATGTTATTCGCTTGTATAATACATCGCTAAGTACAGAATCAAGTCAGAATAGTTTCAACCCCATATTTCATCAAGACCCTCTATAGTCCTTCTAGAACCATTCTTTTATTTTTCTTATCAATTAAAAGATATGACAGATTTCGCAAAAACCCTCAAAGTGAATATGTCAGTGACCGCATCCTTCAAAATCAGGAAATTGATTCTCTCTTACTGAAGGCCTCAGCTGTCATTGAACCTTCTATTGACAGCTACAATATGCGAAATTCACTTCGCATTCATAATTGAGAATCTATACGATCAACGATACACACTTCCAAAAAGGCTCAACCGAATCTACTGTAGGAATCTTAATCGAAATGAAAGTGATATAGGAAAGCTCTGAGCAAATCAAAAGTATTATTTCAGCAACCATAACTCAAACTGTAATAACCTGGCAGGATTTCAAATCAAAGGTGGCACTTAAGGTAGTAACGCCAAACTTACATATGATTCTCGCCTTGGACTGGTAATCTTGGCATTCTGGACCTATTCGTCTATTGGCACTGTAGCGGCTGTAAGGAATTTTTTTCGCGAACGACTCTACCATTTCGGTCTTAATAAATCTGAGATGAGTCTCCAAAACGCTCTTGGTTATGCTGCCATTAGGTTGACTGTTCAGGTTCAGTTGAGGTATCTTCGTGGTTATCCGACTCTCAACAGTTGATCCTAAAAAGTCTTGTGCCCCTCTACAAATTCAAGCTGAGATCTAAGTTTGGACAAACAGCATGGGGCTTCTAAAAACGCATTGAATATGAAAATTTGCCGGATAGAAATCTGACTTGCCCAATCCAAACACTGCTTCTCAAATTAAGGGTATTCTTTTTCCGCGGCAAAGTATCCGATTGATGAGGAAGATGTGGCTGGAAGGCTTGCTCTTCTTTGCAGGTACCCGAGATATTCTTTCTATATCAGCTATTTATCTTTGGGAATATAGAATCAGCATTGGCGCCAGGTAAAGTTTTGATAGTCTGTCAAAATTAGCCTTCAGCGGACCCTGTACCAGTATTATGATAAGCAAACTCGGTAAGATGTGACTAGTCGCAAATTGGAAGTGGTTATAAAGCAATAGGTTCCAACTAAACCTTGGCTCAGAGCATGGATTTTCGCCCAACCTTCTTCACCTGAAAATAGCATGGAGGTCATTAGACTGACGAGTAGAGGTCATTAGACTAGCTGTAAATTACTAGAAGATGGCCAGGGTCAACGAGCTATCTGTTGACAGATGCCGGGCCTTCATCGTGGGCTGGATTTCTACCTCAAAACTTTAAAATCTTCAAGCAGGAGTATTCCATTCTCCCCTATCGAAAGGGGGGATAAGAGTCTCATATTGAAGTAAAATGCTGTAGGAAAACTGTCGCCGGATGCATTTGAGCCGTGCTGAGGAACTTCTGCATCGGAAAATAATCTTAGTGAAATCATGACCTCTGAACTAGCTGGCTGTCTTGATTTCCTAGATTTCGAATCGGTTGAGGAGGAGGAAATAACCATACTTAATACCAGCAAAAGCCCATTAAATTAACATTCACCACTTTGGCGGCTCTTCTTGTTAATCTGTGTAAATACGCGGAACAGCTTTAATCCAAGAATCACAGGACGTTAAGGACCGGGTCTTTGGATTTCATATTGACAGAAACAGACCTGAATCTATAGGTAAACCAAGGCCCTGCATTCTCATCAAAAAGTCCATAATTGTCCTGGTCCTTTCAAACTGCAATGACAAAGCCACGAAGCCGAAATTATTTTCGATCGATTCATGCTATATATGTCGTACGATGAAAGCTTGTTCTTAAGAACGTAGAAAATAGAAATCGTCTTTTTTGATTCAACTCATTTATTACATAAAATTGTAAGCAAACTCAAAAATCAAAAGGTTATTTTATGGTTATTTTATTTCCTTTGACCAATTTCATCTTCATAAAAAAATAATAGAAAAAAACGACATCTTAGAATGGGTAACTGCCAGGCTCAAGTTATTCATTGAAAATGTGTCATCATAGTTTTTAGTCCTAGTTCTGATAAAATAAATGTTAAGTCGACTTTCACTTGGAAAGACTATCTGGCTTCTTCCATATGTATAATGGCCTTGCAACAATTCGATGAAGCATTATATATAAAATTATTAATAAAAAAGTTAATTTGAATTTACTTAACATTTGATAACCATCAGAAGGTAATTTATTAAAACAAATCTGCATTGTTTGAAATGTTTTAACATACCAATTTTATCCAAAATATATTTTAAATTGGTATCGCTCTCCCAGTTGAATGGCAACCCATCTTTATTTCATGAGCTACCGCAAAACAAAAAACCAAATGAAAATTTACAGGGGAGTGATTTTTCAAGTCTTTACGGCGAGAACGGAATTTTCTCGAATGTAAACTTCACGAATGGGAGAAAATTTTACAATGTCACTCGCCGAAAATATTGTAAACGAGAACATGTCGAATTTCCATCCATGTGAGCCGGACCAGTCGAGACTGCTTTCTACACCAGCGAAAAGAAAGTCTTCTCTACTTTGGCTAATTCATTCCAACTGCACGATAAATGAGAGAGCAAAATTCGGATTTTTTCCGACATTCAATTCTCCGTTCGTTTCCAGTCTCTCTGGGACATTCGTCGTTTGATATAAAGGAAAAAATCATTCGAAGGCGGGAGAAAGTTTTTTTACTGAAATTTTCACTATGATATTCTCCGCCCCTAAACAAAATTTCCCCGACGTTTTTTTTCTGTGAGCAATACAATGAGTGTATATGTGTTGGTCGAACTGCTAAAATATTCTTTTGATTTTTTTCTTCGGCTCTAGGGGTTGAATTCATTGCGGAAACTCCGTTGGTTACCATTGAGGGGAGCATTTGGATTTGTGATGTAAGCGGAAAATTTGCACTCGTCCTGGAAAAGCCACAATGGACTGCAACTCTGCGGCTGGGCTGTGAAAAAAGCTTATGCCCACCATGTGTTTACGGTTGTGTGCTACCTCAAGATGTTTGCCTATCGAGCTGGTAGCACTGGGGTGTGATACTGGGTGCACATGGGTGGGTGGATAGGTGGATTTGGGCTCAGAGTGGGATCTGTGCGCCGTTTTCCATGTTTTTCCACAACGAATTTTCATATGGCAGACATCAAGATTGGCAGACAGACGATACTGGAGAATTGCTTTCGATAGAGCTATGGCATTTCCACGATTTTCATTTGGTTTTCGATGGTTCGCAAAGAATCAACTGTAAAAGCGAGCAGTAGTGGTTGGCCACTTTTCTTGCGGCGTGGAAAACTCATGTCTATTTCTTAGATCCCCTTAATTTTGCGGTTGTATGGTGACACTTTAATTGGCAAGTAGAATGTGTGCGTGGGGGTATGTTGTTTTGGCGTGGTTGTTTGTATTTATGAATGAATATAGCCTGGTCAGTTTGGCGAATGAGTTTTGTAATAGGTGATAACTTATAAATATGTATTTTCCTATATTTAGTAGTGATATCTCGTGGAAATAGATTTTATATATCATCCATGAAAAGACGCAGGGATAAGAAAACTGAATCCATTTTGAAAGTGTTTGTTGTACATTTATTTCCTTTTCCTAGCTGCAGTCCGACAGAAATTAATTTGGTAATCATTAACCATACGATTGGTTCGCGATAATATTTAAATGTCACTACTATGCAGCTTCCGTATCTTTATTTTTAAACATTTGGATACGAATATGAATATGAACCTGTAAAAATTTGGTTGGCTATTGAAGAGAAGTAGAAGTTTGAGTGTTATTAAAACTTAGATTATTTGAATGTGTTGGCTGTTTTCACACTTCCAACGGCATTTTACGGAAAATGACTAATAGTGAAAGCAAGTCTAATATTATATTAGCATGAAAAGATAAAGAGTGGAAACTTGCCGGGTTCGTGACTTTCGCATATTGTAAATGATCCAAATTTTTTTTAAGGTGAATGCTTGAAATTTCTACAAAGACCAAAATGAGTTTTTAGTAAACACTCGCTTAGTCTTTGGGAAAAGTACAACAGATGTACATTACTTCCGTATGACAACAGATATCATTTCATTTATTTAAGTAATCCATTAACCGGCAAAAATCCCAATTACAAATAGAATAGCTTAATACTAAAAAAATGAGAAAATTAAGATAAGAAAAAAAGAAACGAATGACAAAATAGATAAAAAAAAGAAACATATGACAAAAAAGATAAAAAAAATTAAACATCAGCAAATATTGTATTGCGAACACTACTTTTAAAGGTGGCAATAGAGTGCGGAAGAGGACCAAGTTAGAGGCCATTATGGGTACGTAATAGGCGCAAAACAGGAGAATGAAAGTAAGTTTCAGTATATTATGGTACATCAAAGCAAATGGTACATCAAAGACAACGGAGGACCTAATTTGCCTCTCACACTGCCGTTCATTAATCAAGGATGCAATAGATGAGTTCAGATGGCCACGGCAAATTTTGAAAAGTAGGCATTCATCCAGGTAAACTCTGCGCTTTGCGAGGAGAGGGAGATTAAGGAGCGATAAGCGTTCAACATAAGGCATGTAGGGAAGATTATATTTAAAGAGTAGGGTGCGACTGAACCTCCGTTGAACAGATTCAATGCCATCGGAAAGATATGCTAAATGAGGAGACCATACTTGAGTACAGTATTCAAGTTTGGAACGAACAAGGGTAACAAATATCTTAACACAAGTAAAAATACTAAAAGAATTTTGACAGGAACGTATGGAAAGGCCAGCAATCCGCGAAGCATTATTAGTAATGTTGCGAACATGGATATCAAATTTAAGTTTACGATCGAACGTTACTCCCAGATCAGTAAAATAATCCACAGCGGCAAGGACAGATTCACCTAATAAGTAAGGAAAGGTTTTAGTTTGGGACTTCAGAGAATAAGTCATGACAAAACACTTTGAACATTTAACGGTAGGATGTTAGAGTTACACCTATCAGTACACTGAAAAAAAATCTTGGTAAAATCAACAATTTTCCTTAGTTGTTTTTGCGTCAACTACGGGCTATAGTTAAAACAACCATAAAAAAATAGTTGATTACTTTTATGCACTATGACGCGTGGTTGATAAACAACGTCCGTGGTGCAAAAAAAGTAAGCAACCAAAAACGATGGTATTCCAACAATATACATAGCACGAAATAGTAAATGACTATAGTATGTAGTGTGGAATTATGTTTGTTAAATTTAACAATTGTAGAATGGTTCGCTTACTATGAAAATTGTTGATAAAATGAATGAATGAAAAAAAAATGAATTTGGTTGGTGCCTTGGTTGCATTGACAGCGACATTGACGCTGCATTGTGATTTACCAAATTCGCGGCATTTACGCCTCCCCTGTGGCGCCGCTGCCGCAATGCCGCTGTTATGTGTTTACAGCATCAACTGCATAAAAAGCGTCATGCAACGTAATATAAAGGCTTCACCGCATAACATGAATATGAATTATATCGAACAGCAAACCAAACACAGTTTTGCCATGTAGCATATGAAACATCTATGATAGAATAGGAGTATGTGTATGAGGAGTATGAAAACAGTTTTCCTTAGTTGTTTTTGCATCAACTAGGGCTATAGTTAAAACAACCATAAGAAAATTGTTGATTACTTTTATGCTCCATGACGCGTGGTTGATAAACAAAAAAAATTTCATTCGGAGCATGAAAAACGTCCAAATGTTGAAATCATTCTACTTTGCGTAAAATAATTTCAAAGACGTTGCTCACTGAATTACGTTTGTTGAAATCAACTATTGCAAAGTAGTTTAAGTACCATAAAAACTGTTGATAATTCAAAACGTTGAAGTTTGAACTATTTTTCGTGGTTATGAAACAATTAAAACAGTTGATTTCATGAACCTTGCGATATTTTTTCTATAACCAGAGCCAACTACTTTTATATCGTTAAATTAACTATATTAACATAGTAAAAATAACTATTTTCCGTAGTTCGTTTAACGATTTTGAAGGAATTGTTGCAATACTATTAAAAATAGTTGAACCAACCAAGAGTTTTTCTTTCAGTGTAAGAGAGTTCAGATCATCCTGACGAAGTAGATGATCATCTGAGCTACTGATTACTTGAAATAATTTTAATTCATCTGCATAGAGCAAACAAGCTGACGATAGAACAATAGGAAGATCATTGATGAACAGGTTGAATAATAACGGACCTAATATAGAACCTTGAGGTACACCAGAAAAGGGCGAAAATGGTAAGAACGAAACGCCAGAGAGGGAGACAAAACAAGTGCGACTAGTCAAATACGAAGATATCCAAGAAAGCTAAGGTTCACAGATGCCATAGCGGTTTAGTTTGAGTAGCAGAAGTTCGAAATTGACAGAGTCAAACCCTAGAAAAATCTGTACATATAGCATCAACTTGAGAGTTCCGATCTAACGCCGAGTAAATTCAGCATGAGTAAATTCAATCAGACTCGTAGATGTGGACCGACCTTTAATAAAACTATGCTGCTGAGGTGCGAAAGTATACTTAAGAGAGTCATAAATTTTGTTAAACACAAAATGTTTAATGGTTTTTGAGAAACAGGGAAGGATAGAAATAGGACGATAATTTGAGGCAACAATGCGTTCACCAGATTTGAAGATAGGGAAAATGCTTCCCAGCTTCCAGGAGGAAGGAAATTTACCAGAACAAAGATTTGAATTGAATAAAATAGATAGGGGGACACATAAAGAAGAAGCAACATTTTTCACAAAAAAAAATAAGGAAGGTCATCAGGTCCAGGAGAGTAACTAGAATCAAGAGAACATATAAGGGATTCAACTTCAAGAGGATTAGTCAAGAGTGAAGAGAGACAAAGAGGGAGATTAAAAGGGACGCTATAAGAAGAGGGAATCATTGAACCAGAGTATACAGAAGAGAAAAACATTGCGAAGAGATCACAAACATTCTGAGGAAGAGCAGCAGTGATATTATTAAATGTAAGGGAGTCAGGCATAGGAGAGGAGAATTTTAAGGAGCGAAGGAATGACCAGAAGTTTTTAGGGTCATTCGAAAGCAAAGAAGATTCAATATGCGATAAATAATTGCGCATGGCAAGCCTTATTTGATTTTTAGCAGCAGCATGAAGACGAGGAAAATCAGCGTAGTCCTGGTCGGAATGAGAGCACAAAAATTTACAACGTGATGCATTTTTAATATCCAGGGCGCGTTTAACACTCTCAGTGAACCAAGGAGCATCATTACGCTTACGCAAGTGGAAGATTGGAGTATGAACAGTGATTAACTCAAGGAGAACAGAAAAAAATTTCTTAGCTGCAATGTCAATATCAAGACCTGGAAACAAGCCAAACCAATTAATAGAGTTGAAATCAAGAGCTAAGAGGTCAAAACTAGTTCTTTTGAAATTGAAACAAGGCTTGTCGGAAACTCTGGCACGATTAGATAGATTAACAACAATGTCAACAAAGAGGGGAGGATGATGGGGGTCAGGGTTCGTATAAGGCGTTATGGAGGGAGAAAACAAAAACGATGAAGGTTCGATGTTGGAAAGTATGAGACCAAGGATCTTATTGTTTACATTAGGGACATAGTTAAATTGATTAAGTGAACAAGATGAAAGGGAAGATGAGAGAGTAATGGAAATATTATTGTGAGAAACAATACGGGAAAAACCAGAGTCCCATTGGGCGGATGGAATATTAAAGTCACCACATATGATGACAGACGAAGAAGGAAAATTTATGTTAAGGTAGGAAGATAGCTCGGTGAAAAAACATTCATAGATAGAAAAGGGAGAGTTGCACGGAATATATACAGAGGCCACCAGCAATGAAGATTTAAGCGACAGGGACACACAAACCGCTACACATTTGCTGGAAATATAGATGCAGGTCATCTTGTGTTTGTCAGCTAGATTTCTAACATCGCTCTTACATTAAGTGCAGCCTAGCCGTTTCCGCGATTGACCGTAACATATTGGAGATGTAATCTTGAAACTGTGATATCTTCAAACGTACCCATAATTTTAAAACAACTTTTTAACTCTACTCTAAATTGATTGTCCAAAACATTGTAATTGTTTTTGTTTGAACACATTAAATGTTCATGGTTTTAGATTTTAGCTATGAAATGGATACTTTTTTGTACAAAGTTTTCAGCTGCCACTGGTTTTAGCTAATAAGGAAAACATACGTAAAGAAGACAAAAAAAATTCTACACCGATCTCACCATTGCAACTAGTCCTCATTTAGTTCGAAGTTATCGTTTAAAATTTATCGCAAAGACAAGTACCTATAATGTGTTGGTCGTACTACCATTAATAAATTTAATGAATTAAATTCGCGAAATCGCCAATTCCACTTTCGTTAAAAATCAAACATCGAGATCATTAGTTAAACGTGAAAGTGGAATTAATATTGTGTAGAAAATTTCACAAATGCTGGGGTTTAGAGGTTTTAGCATATTATTCACATGAAATGAAGCAAATTTGAAATCCCTAAACTCATATTATCCATAAAACGATCTAACTTGCTTGCGGATTTCATTTTACCGAATTTATACGAAATAGGCAAATGAAATTTAGGTTAAGTTGCTAAATTTATTATTTATTTATAAATAATTTATGTTGTTGAAATTTAGGAAACCGATTCCACTGAAGAAAATCGAATTTCCTATCAATCTAGTTTAGATGCTCACAAAACGTATTCGTATAGCAGGCTCAGATGTAATTTACGAACAGGTAATACAGACACAATGACACAAATGAGACACAATGATATACATTTTTTCAAAACTTACCTGTTCTACCTCAATCTCAACAACCCTTCCATGCTTTAATTAATTTGTTTGGGAAAATCTTAAAGAAAACACCCAACAATCCTTTTCTGTTCGAATTTTAGTGGTCGTTTGTGGAAACCCCGTAGAATATTTTCAGAAAAACATGTCATAAAACGGATGTGGTGAGTGTTTTCTCATTAAATTAGACCTGAGGGTAGTTCAATTATATATTGGTTATTAAGATGGTTAAACCAATAGTACCTAAAGATTAAGGACTGTGTGAAATTGAAGGGGCTAGGACCTATGGCGGATATTATTAATACACATTGGGTGTTTCCGTAAATTTTCGAACCAGGTTTTACGAAAGAATCGTTTCATTTGATTTTGATGAGTTGGTTTCAATGAGAAGTGAAGTTGCAGCTGAGATATTTTAGCCACTTTACGTTAAACAGAGAAGAGACCATAAATAGTCCGGATAAGCCCGGAGCTATGACTGAAAACCATAAATCGTCATTTAGTATAAAAACCGGTTTTATCCGATTTAGAAGAGTATTAGCACTAACAAAATAATTATTTACTGCGTGGTGTTAATCGGCTTAAATAATATACAAGTTGGTTTTTTGCAGAAATTTTGACATTCTTTCAATTCGCAGCTTCATTTACATTTAAAATAACAAAGATTTCAATCTAGTAGTTTCGATTTATGCTTTATTGGCTGATTCCTTTATTTTGAAAATGCAGAAAAATAATACACGATTTACCTCATGATCTTTCGTAAATCTTCCTCAAACTTCATGTCTTTAATCGTATTGATTATTTATTGTACAAAATATTTTTAAAATCTAAAGTTTGGTGAAGTTTTTGCGGAACCACTGTTGATTGTATGTATTTTGAAAGTCATTTTCAACTTAGAAAAATTCAACTCCTGAAAAAATTATAGCTATTACAATCGATGCCAAGCTGGTTTCTGAAAATATCAAGTTTTCCCTATATGATACTTTACAGCGCAATAATCTAGTTTTGCGAGTTCAAAATGCGCTTGAAAGCTTAGGACTCAAATGTATCACAGTAAAACATTTATAAATACACAGCTGTTGGCTGGATCGATGCTTTTTCTCTACTTAAACAATATCCAATAAAAACACCAACCATTAAATTAATAATAAAAGTATATTTGTAATTTCAAATTGATAATAAGCAATATTTATAATACAATAATAGTTCGGAATATTAAGACAAATATATTCTCATAAAACACCAAATAATAATATCAAAATTAACGTATTTCAGTAAGTAAACTAAAAAAATATAATACTAAAAAGTTTATAAATAATTATAATTAAAAAAGACTTAAGGTTCTGGAGGGGGCCCGGTAGTTCTGCTCGCTAAGGCGTCAGGGCGAAAAGCGGCGTGCTACGGGGCATACGGGTTCAAATCCCGCCAGTGCCATGGCTGTAAGTGTGAATGCGTATGATTGTCTATGAGGGTGGCAAATAGGCCCAAACTGGTGGCCTAATGCTGGCCGCGTTCCCGGTAGCCCTCTTCACTAACCTAACCTAAGGTTCTGGAGTGACAGACCGTTGAACATTTTGGAACCTAAACTATGTTAAGTGTAAAATAATATGAATTCGCGTTCATTCAACGATCAACATAAACTAATTTCGAAAGTGCTTTCAAGAAAATAGAAAGATCATTGCCATCGATTTTATTTCCATTATCTCGTATAAACCTCCAATTAGAAGAAGTTTTTCATGGCGAATCCAAAATATGACAATGTCCACGATGATAAAACTTCAATTTCATATATTTTTGCGGAACGAATGGCTTTGCAGGACTCTTACGTAATATATATCACCCCTTTGAATCATATAATTTATTTTAATTTGAAAGCAATCAGCTATACATTCTTTCTTTTCTTTCAAATTGCGCTGAAATATTTTTCCGTTAATTTTTTCTATCCTTTCATATCAGTTTTATTTTATTCATTAATTTCAATTCAATTAATTCAATTTAATTTTATTCATTTATCTTGGTATATGTTATCGCAATGCGATAGAAGTTTTACTATTATTTTAGTATTTTACTATTTTATTTTAGCGATTTATGCCACAGAAAATTTCAGTAAGACGAAACTTCAGTGAGGAAAGCTACCGTGCCAATTAGGTTTTTTGGCTTTTATTTGGGCGGTAGGATAATGCACTTAAGATGCAAAGGCAAGCTAGATCACGTTGCGAGGTGGGCAATTATGCATTGTAACAATTATATTCATCGAAGTTGGAGCCATGTTACCTACGATTTGAGGCTATGCTGCCAGCACAAAAAAAAACCTTGGCTTTCAGCTATATTTTATAGCTCAGCTGGATGTTTTCAGCGTATTAATGAAGTAATACTCGGGGCATTTCACGTGGAGCGGACAACGAAAGTCGAGGTCCTGGATTTCGTTCATATTGTGCATAATGGTACTTCTATGGTACTTGTAAACTTTTAATGGTCCTGGTGTCAATTAATAGCTGAGATTGACCTCAACCTGTTTATATATTTACTAATAGGAGCTTTGAAACTCTCCCTTGTTTTGATATCACATGGATAATGCTTAATAAAACCGCTTCATATTCCATAGCGACTAGACAGTATCGGTCTATACTAATGTCTCAACAAAATAATTGCTGAAATGGTTGGTATATTTCGCAGTGAGCGTTTTGTGCAGCGGCTGGCTGCACAAAACGCAACGAATTTTTTAAAGAGATCAACCTGCTTTCTAGCAAATACATATGCAAGCCAGGAAATTGTGATAACGATTGACATTATTGCATTATCAGGCAGAGTTGTTTGCATCGACATTGCAATCGCAGCCGAATGCGTTTCTGCATGACGGCTCTGCTCCTAACAGCCAAATGGTAAAAGAAGAAGTAAATCGCTTCCTTCAATGCACACTACGAGCTACTGGCCATATTTACGTTCGAAAATCCTTCGGATGATCCGCTAAATGTAGATGACCATTTCCACTTTGTCAATAGTCGATACTAGGTGCAACTGCTGCGTGGTATAAAAAGCAAGAAGTCTATCACATCTACACCTCTCTATGCTTAGAATTTTGTTTATTGTATTTAACAAAGTCCTGAACAATGGTTACTTTCCAGATTCATGGAGAGTGGCAAAGTAAAGTAAAATAAAGAGGCCAACAATTTTCGCCCTATGTCTCTGCTTCCTAATTTGGGGAAGATTTTTCAAAGAATATGGATGGAAATGATAAAAAAAAAACTGCTCTGAGCTTAAAGCGATTCTAGAGACGCAGATAATTCCCGAACACCAGTTTGGCTTTAGGCGCAAGCACGGCACCTAGTACGCCATCTCATACTTTCAAGATCAAGTTGTGTCTCACTTGAATGAGTAAAACACTCTGACGGTAGGGAATACTTTAAATATCGCGAAGGCTTTTGATTCCGTCTGGCGCGAAGGCTTTCCATATAAGCTGATCAAGTTTTGATTCCCGGGAGAGGTAATAAGACTCACCGCAAGCTTTCTTACCAACAAACAATACCGTGTGAGTGTTGACGTAGCAGATTTACTCATAGAGCCTGTCACATCAAGGGTGCCACAAGGTTCTGTCACTGGACCAATCCTATATACCATATTCACCGCTGACCTTCCCATTCCAGTAGGACAGCCTCGAGTTTAAGTCCTTCAATATGCAATATGACTCAATCTTATTTGCGTCGAGCCAAGATCCGCTCAAATTAGCGAAGAGCTTAGAATACTACTAACTGGATTCAAGTCTTTACTTTGATGAAAGGGGCATCAAACCAAACAGCAGTAATACACAGCTTTATGTCTTTCGCAATCCTTCCCAGGATCATGGATTCCAAAATATTCGGAATAAGACGAAAACAACCCGCTGTCTTGCTAGGAGCTTCTAGGATTATTCCTAGCTCATCGTTTAAGTACCTCGGAATCGATTTTGACGAATTTTTGGAAGCTTAATCCTTACATGCGGCGAAAAATCAGAGCTGCCAAATCTTTATTTCAACGCATCCGACCTCTTTTCGCCAAAACTTATGCATCTCTATCTTGGATTACCTGAGAAAGTATTGATTCAGTCAGTAAAAGGTACAGGTGGCTTTGATGAGCCATTTATGTGCCCCGCCAAAATAGCGTGCCAGCTGCAGCTCATAAATGCAAAATTTAGTTATGTATCTTTATTTCAACGCATCCGACCTCTTTTCGCCAAAATTTATGCATCTCTATCTTGGATTACCTGAAAAAGTATTGATTCAGTCAGTAGAAGGTACAGGTGGCTTTGATGAGCCATTTATGTGCCCCGCCAAAATAGCGTGCCAGCTGCAGCTCATAAATGCAAAATTTAGTTATGTAGGCCTTCCGTCAAACAGAGGAACCAGAGATAAAACCTAGGCTAAGATTTAGGTCTAATTAAGCTAAGTCAATTATAATTTAGGTATAGGTTAGAACTTAATTGACGTCGAAAGTAGCATTTAAGCCAAGTATTGCCCAGATAGTCCCATTACTTGTACTACAAAGTGGGTAGTATTATTAGTGAAACCGTAATATATATACATATATATACATATATATATATATATATATATATATATATATATATATATATATATATATATATATATATATATATATATATATATATATATATATATATATATATATATATATATATATATATATATATATATATATATATATATATATATATATATATATATATAGGTATATATAGGTATATATAACGATAAGAACCAGCAGGCCAACATAGTATAGCCACTAGATTTTCAGTTTTCATTGTTGAAACTTTAAGCTAGGCCAAGAATGTACAATTAAAATAATATAAAAAAAATATTTTCAAAATTCAATTCAATCGCTCTATACTGCGCTGCAATGATGTTTTTGCATAGCAACATCTTAGTGATTCTTCCAGATAGTTTTACTAATGTTCGAAGAACATTAATATTAAAATCGATTTGGCCAAAAATTCATATTTCCATACATATCTATATATATATATATATATATATATATATATATATATATATATATATATATATATATATATATATATATATATATATATATATATATATATATATATATATATATATATATATATATATATATATATATATATATATATATATATATATATATATATATATATATATATATATATATATATATTTATATATATATATTTATATATATATATTTATATATATATATATATATATATATGTATATATATATATATATATATATATATATATATACAAATAAAAAAAAAATCAGCAACTACTTTTCGGGAACACGCCATCCGATCAAGCTGAAACTTTCAGGATACATAGGTGTATATGTGGAATAGGTCCAGGTCTTACCAAATGTCTATTATCTTTAACCCTTTGGCGCCGGCGGTCAATTTAGTGATATTTTTAATATACCTATTATTCTGTCCACAAATAATTTTTTTAAAAGTTAAGTTAACGAAATTAATTTTGACGGTGTTTTAAATGTGAATCGGGTAATGTTTTGGAATTTTTTAACCCCATGTGGGCGCTAGGTGCCTAAAAAAAGATCGAGAAAATTTAAAAAAATTTAAATTGCGATAACTTTTGACAGAGCTATCAAATCATTATGAAACTTTCAGAACATTTTGTTATTATTTAGTTGCAAATCTTAACAGCCCTGTAGCTAGAGCAGACGCTGAAAGTGAAAACCTTCAAATCAGCGATTCTCTTCAAAACTTGTCGCTTTTTGGAAAAAAGGCACTCATATATAAATCTTATGTTATGTCTACATAACCAAAGTAAAACATTTGAAATTTTACAACCGGTAAGAACGGTCACTCTTAACCAATTTGCGTATATTTTTAGGATCAAAAACTTCTGTTCACGGGAACTCACGACGCGATTATCAGATTCAGTTTACATAATGTAGGACCAGCTTTGTTAGAAGTGATTTTGAAGTGCGGGCAATTCTATGCCAGTGGTGCCATCTTGAAAAATCACTAAGAAAATTAACTGCTTTTAGTCCTATAAATTCTGATTCAGTCATTCGATTTTGACAAAATTCACAAAGAAGCTTAGTCTTACTCTAAACCACGTTTGGTAGTAATTTGGTTGAAAAATTCGGTAGGAGCTGCCAGCATTGGTAGTTATGGTGTCTTAAATTTTGAAAATTCGCTGAGGAAAATAAAGCTCTTTGTCTTATAGCTTCCAGTACAGTCATGGAATCAAAACGAAATTCAAATGGCAAATTAAGCTTATTGTAGGCAATATTCAGTAGAAATTTATTTGGTAAACAATGAAAGGGTTGCCAGCTATGGTTGCTTTTGTATTTTTTTATGGCAAATCTTTAGTAAGCAATTTTATCAAAAAATTTTCAAATCTTGCAATTAAAATACACACCAAATATTAAGATCTGGAAAATTTGAAAATGTTTGCGAATCGTAGCCCTAAATTTTTTTGTATCCCTTTAACTTCCAATGCGTTGATCGGATCAATACGAAATTTGCAGAGTAGGTTCACTTCAACGTGAGGCTGATGTGATATATTTTTGGCTTCGGTGTTAGTAAAGGGCTGCCAGCACGGGGCGTTTTTGTTATTTTCATACTAATAAATGCTTGCATTAAGTATTCACATCGCTTTTGAGTAAACAATGTTTAAATTGTCTAAGATCTGCACAGTTTTCGGATGGCAGCTCCAAACACCTTTCTATCGCTGTAAGTTTTGATGAAGTCACCGAAATTAAAATAAGCTTAGATTCTATTATTAATAAGGGTGTATTAGTTTTAAGTAGGAAAAGTAGCCAGTGGTAGAATACACACCCAAATTTTGCACAAATCCGCCACTGTTCTTTGAACATTAGTTTTTCTAGCGTTTCTGATGTGCTAGGGTTTTTCAAATTTATCCCTATTAATTTTCGATTCTTGGGATTTTTCTGACGGTTTTTTGACGTCTGATGATTTTATGACTTATTAAGCATACTTACCAAGCGTGATTCTGAATGCGGGTTGATGTTAATGTCAAGAAATATGCATGCATTGCATTTATGCATATTTGTTTGTAAGCACTTTTGAAATGATGCCGATTGAATATATCAAGTCATCAGAGGTCACCTATGTTGATTCGCGATTAACTCTAAAATTGATATTTATAGGAGTTTTAAGTTGCCAGAGTCCTTGATTTCAAATTGTCTTCTTACATAAGACAACAGACAAAAATGACATTCACTCGCTCGTAGACATTGCACTTGTTTTTTTCTTCTTCACAATATCAAATATGTATAAAAATAATTTACGATAATGACATCACGCCCTGTGCCGATAACTGCAACGGGAGACGTCATTAATGACACGTGTGCCACCAAATCTGATTCAAGAATGGCCGAAGAATCGTGTTTTCCTGCTCCCCGCATATTGAAACGGAATCGGGTATTTTCTTCTTGTTTCCTGTCGGCAGCGTATCTGATATTCGAGAGGGAGCACTATTTCAATTTATGAATTTGTTGGAAAAAAATTATAGATAGGAGAGTGGTGGGTGCCAACCTTCTGTGTTTATATCAGAAGCCAACACATAGCAACAAATATATGGATAGTATTATCGAAGATAGCACAGAATCGCGAGCTTTACTTTGCGTCACAATATTTTTTTATCTGCTATGAGCGGGTGTCGAATTTTTGCATTTGCTACAGGACAGTATAAATAAGTATTTTCTCGTGGATACGTTTAATACTATTGTGTAATATTTCCAATGAGCACTATCTCCTATCATGTAAAGTTTTCGTATTATTCGCAACAGATTATGCTGTACTAAGAAACTCAAACTGGTCGGATGTAGCAGTTGACTCACTTGGGGTTGAAGTTAATAACCATTTGCGTTCTCGCAGGAGGTAGTCCTATTCTGATTCGAACGTTTGCGATCGGATTAAGAAATAAGTATTTCAGCATCCTGACAAGCACCCGCTGTCCTGCAACACACGCAACCAAGAATCGAGCTAAACTTATTTGAACGGCATATGACAACCCTCATATTTTATCAAATATATAATATTTAACATTGAAAAGTACGATCGACTGAGATTAGATACGAATATGCACGTAGTCTTACTGGCGGGTGCGTCAGCTTTCGGGACGATGGGAAGAAATTTAAACAGGTCAGAAAAGGGTCGTCGAATCATGACGATGACATGTCGAATGGATGTGATGCTGGACGACCGCCACTAACCAGCATGCCATGTGAACAACACATTTCGATGACATTTTAATTAATATCATTCCCAAGTCCGTGGCAAATTGTGAATTGATTATTTTCGGTGTGATTTTTCTTTTCGCGTCAGCTCCATTATTTAATTTATTAATACTACGGTGTCGTGATGATATGCGCGAATCGTAGTTTGGCGCCGGTGGTAGTGGAGTCAAAAAGGGTAATATGAGTGCGGTTAAAGTGTCTGAGGTGATAGATTTTGCTTGGACCATTCTTTGCTCTTTTAGATAAGTGCACTGAGAGAAAAATCTTGGTAAAATCAACAATTTTCCTTAGTTGTTTTTGCGTCAACTACGGGCTATAGTTAAAACAACCATAAGAAAATTGCTGATTACTTTTATGTACCATGACGCATGGTTGATAAACAACGTCCGTGGTGCAAAAAAGTAAGCAACTACAAACTATGGTATTCCAACAATTTACATAGTACGAAATAGTAAATGACTATAGTCTGTGGGGGCCCAAAAACTTTATTCGGCAGAAAAAAATAATTGCTCAGCAATCAAATTGTATGCACAACAGGGATGTGTTCACTCAACTACAAATGATTATATAAGAACTATTGGGATAATTTTTCGACAGTTAAATTGTACACAGGCAATGAGTGTTTATAAAATATTTTAGTAGTTCTATTGCAATACAATCCTGCGGAATTCGAGACCTGGATAAAGAGAAAAATGGCATGACCGCATTTTGTTTCGAAACTCTAATCATTTTTGTGAGCAGAAAGAAAGGTACATCAAATTCTCATAAAAATGGCCAAAACATATGAGTGCAGTTTTAAAATAAAAAACAAATTCATCAAATATACATAAATGCACAAATGTTAGAGAATTGTGTTTGCAATTTTTATACTTCATAGATTGTTTTATTGTATTTTTTATATTTTAAATTGTTAGTGTATCATATTATAAGTATATTATAAGTATAATGTGAGGATGTGAGTATAAAATCTTACTCGCTGGTTCACATTGATCTTGATGGTTATAGATAGAGAAGATACAGCTAAAAAATATCTTGGACCAAATATCGACCGTAGATATTAAGTTTGGAAATTTATACTTGATTCCGTCGCAATGAACAATGAAATAATTTTCTTTCCTAACATAGACAATCAAAGGCTACAGAGGCTGCAACGGCTGACCTGCTTGATGAAATCACTGGCATATGTATACAAAATATAACTCACATTTTCTTTTTTCAACCTTTGATCGTAAAGCCCTTTTTATTTAAAGAATGCAACATAAGGCTTTCTATCCCTTTTCTTATCCTGAGACTTACAGGTGTTGATGTAATAAAAATGAAGAATCATTTCCACTGGATGAATGTTATCTAGATTGTGCCTGAATTACTAATAATACTTCATGCGTTATCTGTTCGATTATTTCTCTATAAACTGTTACATCCAGATTTGAAATTCCCTGAATGAAAAACCGCATATTTTACGCATATTAAGCGTAAATTTGGATTGATTTCAGAGGCTATTATGTTTTCTTCGCGACAAATCTCCAAAATTTTTCGGAAATTCATTTCAGGGGCGAGTTTTCATTAGTAAATTTTGATCGATAATCTTTTCTGTCATGTTTCTAAACAGAGTCATAGCAATTTCATTTTTATGAATAACCCAAGTCAGGATGCTTCCACGAACTAGACCGACATCTCAACCATTTCGTAAAATCGATTTTTTGGGTTTCTTTCTGAAGAACTTTGTAGAAAACAGATTATTGTGGACATATATTTTACTTTTTGATGTGAAACTTGGATAATTTTGCAGTTCAATAGAACACGTCCAAAGGTCTTTCGCATTTTAACCAAATATAATGAAATGAGAGGATTTCCACAAAATTCGTATTGAAGTATGTACCTGCCTAAAAACAAGTGTTGGAGGAACCATGCGTGAAGGGTTGCATTGGTTCACGAGTCTTTATAGTGCTGTTTAAACAGTAACGAGGAGAAAATAGGTTTGAGCTGCAGACTCATAATTTTTACAAGAATATGTCTCATGGATGAAAGAAAGAAACAATTATGTATTTGACATACACTATTTATTGGCGTTCCATGGCATTTGGCGAAATTTAATTTAAAATTGCCATATGTCGCCGCATAAATTTCTAAGCTGTTCCTCCCAAAAACTTTTTCCTACAACTACAAAACAAGGATTAGCTATCTGCAATACCTTTAGTAGTTGGCCAAATTAAAGCCAAACTAAATCTATCAGGAGCATTAAAAACTGCAAAAGTTTCAAAATGATCAAATTCATCAGTCTCTCAAATTATTGGAAGACTTGTGGAAAACCAATTATGACACTGCAAATACATATATACTGCAAATTAACCAACCTGAAGCAAACCATCTGCTATTAATCCAAATTGGTAATAATACGCGCTCCAAAAAGTATCAAAAACACAATAACTGCACAAAACTTACTGCACAAGCTAACTCGTCAACAGTTGTAAAGGAACTGATTGGTGTGGTCTAGATTTTTCAGAGTCTATCTTAAATGTGGCCTTTCAGATACAGCACGAGACATTGCGTAAAAAACTTCCAAATGTTGAAAGCATTTCAGGATTCATAGAATAATTCCAAAAATGCCGCTTGGCTGAATTATGTTTGTTAAATTAAACAATTGTAGAGTGGTTTGCTTACCATGAAAATTGTTGATAATTCAATATTTTGTAGTGTTAAATGAATTGATGTTTTTTTTTGCTATAGATAAACTATTTTTCGTACTTATCAAACAATTAAAACAGTTGAATCCTCGAACGTTTCAATATTTTTTGTATCAGAGGAGTCAACTACTTTTGTATGGTCAAATGAACTATGTAAGCATAGTAGAGAGAACCATTTTCCGTAGTTCATTCGACAATTTCGAACGAATTGCTGCATTACTATCAATAATAGTTAAATCAACCACGACTTTTTCTTTCAGTGTGCTAAAACAAACTTAAAAACAAAAATTTACTTCGTATAGTTCGATGCAGTAGACGGTCAACAGGAGTAAGTAATTCCATTTTCAATTATGATTAGGTGATTTGGGCTGTAAAAAGTTACACAACTACACGGTATCATGTGAAATTTTCAAATATATTCAATTATTGCTCGAAAATAAAAGCACGTTTGAAACACATATAAAATTTGTAACATAATACCATGTAAATATCCCGTGATAAAATCAACGAGGTAATTTTATCATCCATATAAAATCCCATCTATTTTCATGACATTCGAGAAAGCCTTTCATTTATATGTCGCCATGTGAATAGATCCAAACAATTTATTATCGAATCCTTATAGTGGTTACCCTCTTCTATAAACTTGTATGCATAATATGGCTACGTACCTTAAAACACTAGAAAGCTTTAGATAAAGTGGTGTCTTAACCCCTTCACATTTTCTTATCCTTTTTTGTCGTGTTTTACGGGAGCTGTTTGCATAGCCTCAACGAGTCAGCTTCTTAGACTAGGTTGGGTTACCTGCTAAGTTTGAACTAAATATTTATGGTATATTAAA
Source organism: Nemotelus nigrinus (assembly GCA_947369275.1). Taxonomy (NCBI): domain Eukaryota; kingdom Metazoa; phylum Arthropoda; class Insecta; order Diptera; family Stratiomyidae; genus Nemotelus; species Nemotelus nigrinus. The sequence continues at coordinate 44,498,498 of OX376374.1, forward strand.
GCGTTGATTTTGAATTGCAATGCTTAGTTGAGTCTGCGATTTATGAATAAAAAAAATTATAGTACTCTTGGCAACTAGTCCTTCATCCAGATAAAATTAAATAAAATTAAATAAAAAATACAGATATATTTATAAAAATTGAACCGTGTAACAAAAACTACAATTTTGCCAATCCTCGTACGTTCGCTCATATCGACAAGATAGTATGTCCTTAGGTAGTGGAATTATTTAAAATTTAAATCCTATGCACTAGTAGAGCTCAAAATAACGAACCATAGGGGCTGGAAGTCAGTGATCATCGATATTCGAATTAGGCAAATACAACCATATTTCCAACACTGAATAATTATAATTATACCATTTGATGTGATTATTATCGCTGAGCGGTCTTTTTTGCCACAGCTTGAGTAAAACATTTGTGGAAAAACATTATAACGGTATTATCATGACATGCTCATTGAAAAGATTAACTGCAGGATTGGAATCTTCCGAAGATTTGACTGGTGAAATATTGAGTTTATCGTCTGAATCCATTCCATTTGGTTTTGTTCGAATATGTACGCTTACAGCAAACGACGTTGAGTTTCATGTCCAGAGTAATGATGGCAGGAGAGTGACCTTAGGATCACTTCAAGATTAGAATCACTTCAATAGTGTGACTTACGGTCGCTTACAAATATCTTTAACCCATCAGTAAAAATATTAGGCTATTTGTAGCGCGGCTTATAGTGCTAGCAGTTTCAGTAGGTTTCATCCGCGTTAAAAGATTGCTGCGTCATTTAATCCGCCTTTCAATGTTTAGCTATCTGGACGAGCTCCAGGTTCTATCTTGCTTTGGCTTTGACTCAACAGCCAAATTTTTCGGAAAATATGACAGTTTTGGTGCAGTGTGTTTTAAATGGTCATATCTAGTATGCATGACTAATGATGTGCCGTTCCCGGGAATATTCCCGAAATGGAAATATTCCTGTTACATTCCCCGGAAACATTCCCACTTGGGGAATTTAACGGGAATTTAAAACTGAGTTTAAAGAACAGTGCCAAGATTACGTCTGATTATTAGTTTTTATTATCTTTAAGTATATTGTTACGTAATACCCGAAATAAATTCAAAATCTAATAAATTCCCGGTAAGTTCCCCTGATTGGGAATATGCCCGGGAATTTAAGGAACATTTCCGGGAATTTAAGGAACATTTCCGGAAATTCAAAATCAAAATGGTTAGTTTTTATGTGGTTTGGGGTTAACATGAAGCTACAGAAGTCATAATCAATAACTTATTTTTCATGTTTATTCATTATAATGGAAAAAAATATCGTTTCACATGAGAAAAAAACTTTAATTTCAACATAAAATATTTTGATCATAAAATTAATAATAAAATTAATAAATAAGTAAAGTATACAATAATTCACTCTACTTTTTAAGTCGTTGACTGAAAGGTAACTGGAGTGGTAACAAAATAAGCGGGCGAGAGGAGGTGATGAAGTGGCACGCGTCCGAAAAGCTCTGTGTTTGCTGAAATGCGCATTGCACCTCGCACCGATCGCGTCCTCGATAAATTTGAAAAACATAGGAAAAATTGGTATTGCGGAAAAAGTATTTTCAAATACATATAAATGAGGCAAAAGTAATCGACTTAAATTGTAAAGTAAAAATATTTTTGTTTATCTGCTGGTTTTTGTAGAAATAAGGATTTAAATATTAATTGCAATACACACAACAACCTAAAACTTACATAGCTGAAAAAATTATAGCTTGTTCAATCTAATTTTTAGTGAACGTCACAAAAAGCTTTAAAAGCAAAAAGTGAATGAAGCAAACATTTATGTAATTTGTTTAAGTTCCCAAGGTTTCGGGAATATTCCCGGTACATTGCAAAATTTCGGGAATATTCCCCGAACGGGAAGTTTCCGACTCGGGAATGTTCCCGAGGCACATCATTATGCATGACTAGATTATCACACTCAATATACAGTCCACGACACTGGGTTACTCTCACGCCAAATGTTGTAAAAAATTCGTATTGCGTGTCAGTTTGCCTGGAATTTTGGCATTTCAGTTGTTCAGCTTTATGACTGAGTGCGACACTTGATTACTCATTTTGACAACAGTAAAGACGATAACGACAATGTTTATGGTGTAGCAAAATATTCAAGTGTCGCGGACTGCATAACATATGAAACCCTGAAGAAAACATAGTGCACATGAGGACAATTGTTTGGGGTTATAACTACATCGAACGCTATCAGGAAACAAAGACTTTGAGAGTTACTGTCGACAAAAATTTCAGTGCTAAGAATAAAAATAGCCAAAATAAAAAGAAAAATGAAAGCATTTAGCTAACACCGATAGTAAAAGATTATTAAATTTGCTTCACGTTAAGACCAGTTTCCTCTATGAATTTTGTTTGATCGGAGGTTCTAGGCATGAAAATTTTGACGATTATCGTTCGGAAAAATTTTCATAATTTAAGAAAAACGAACCTTCATTGCTTATATCTATTTTAAGGTGCTTATCATACAAAAATATACTCGTAGCATCTTTCGGTTTTTGCTGATAATCCTTTTCGTTTCTTTTTTTTGTTGACGATCCTATGGCAATATCACAACCAAGAATTTAACGATTTTGCTTTATGTCTAGGAGAACTCAGTTTTGGTTAGTTACTAGCATTTGAATTTATAGACAATTTTATGGGCTGCCAGTCACAAAAAATTCGATATTTTCAATATGTAAGAATTTGCAACTAATGTTCATTGCAGAATAATCACAAATGAAACAATTCATTCGCAGCTTCATTGACCAAGATCAGGTTCTCCTTCAATACATTTTCCCACTCTGATCTCTTTCAATACATTTTCCCACTCTGATCTCTTTCAATACATTTTCCCACTGGTCCCGATCGCATTCCGGTATCATCCAACTAAGCGCCTCTAAGCTCCGAGCTTCCAGGTAAACTTCAACCGTCCAGCACAAATAAGACCTACGTCTTTGTACTGGGCCATAAAAGCGTTTTTCGAGTGGGTTTCACTGTCTTGTTTTGTCATCTTTCGTACTGCTGGGTAGAACTTTGCGCTATAGTACTGTTCATTTCACAGATCAGATATTTTTTCCAGGCGCCATTTTTTTCGATCATTTTTGTTAAAAATATTGTGTTAGATTACCACGTAAGAAAAATTTCTCTTTCAAATGCGGTTTGGGTTTGTTGTTCCATATTCTGCATTACTGAGATTATCTGTCCGCAATATGACGAGGCATTTTTCGTGACGTCAACTTTGGCGCCCTCTATAAAAAAGTAGAAACAAGAAAAAAATTATAAAAATTTTTTTTGTTATCTTCAAAACGTGTATTTTACTTATGCAAATTTTAAAATTTATACAAAATAAAGGAGGTGAAAAAATTATTGAAAATTAGGCTGTTTTTTTAGCACTCTAACCGGTACTACTCCCTTGATTTACATAAATAATACTTGTTCAGCATATAAGCTACACAAAAATTTCACATTAGACTATTAGTTCTTGAGATATAAGCCTGAGAAGGCTTTCTGCTGTTTTAATAGCATTTTGTGTTTCTTGCAATTTATTTCATGCGTCAGATTGTCATAATAATTCAAATTCCAAAAACCTTAAAAAAAACGCAATTGAACTTAATTTTCATAGCCATGAAAAACATTTCCAATCAAATAGCTATTTTCAATATCTTTAAACAAACTCGCACAAAGGATTTAAACATGAAAAAGAAACATATTTCAACAAAAAAACATTGATGTGGTTCAATTAAAGTTCAACAGCGTTTTTAGAACTGGTTGTTTGCATTGGTTTTGTGTTTATTGAACCTACAAATTACTGTAATTATAGCTCGTCATTTAGAAGTCTGCAGTCACGTGATTTTTCTTTGGTGCGACTGAAAACAGTCAATTGAAGAAGTTTTTCTTGTCTTACAGTAATTGTTAAATAGTTTAGCAGGTGTAGTAAATTTGTCTTTCCAGAGAGCGAATGCTAAAATGAACATGAAACTTGTTTTTATTATGCTCTATCTCGAATAGTTGGCTACACAATGGCAACTCTTATATCCCATCTTGCATAGATATCGTTTGTCTGACATGCACGTTTCTGAAGTGAACACTTATTTTGTATATACCCACCGCGACTTGATATGACGAAGAGACCTTATCACGAAAGTTTATCGCATTCATTGTTTATCAGGCTCAATCTTCCCTGGTGACAAGGGTAAGTAGGGTGCTAGGAGATTGTCTCCGAATGATCTCATGAATCTTGAATACGTTGACGAAACGTATGGAAGGCGAGTAGCCGAGCCTCGAAATGCTTTTAATTCACTGTCTGAATTAATTATAAAGTGCGGACTGGTTGATGTGTGCTTAATCCCTTCATGCGGTAGATTACGGCGAATGCTTGTCTGTCGTACAGGAAAATTTGCATGCATATCCACTTCCGGATTTCCACATTGCTATCTTCATTTCACATTTTCCGATCATAATGCGAGTCTTCATTAAGAAAAACAACAGTTTTATGGTTTCACTGCACACACATGTTCAATTTGATTCTGGATGGTGTAATCGTCAATAATAGTGTGAAAAATGGTTGCATTGAATCTGGCCGCGATATGTGTTTACATCAAAACCAATGATGTTGGATTTATTGCAAACATTCCATGGCTTTAATTAATTAATTAATTAATTTCTTTTCGGATCTGGTCTTGATTAACACCATCTGTAAACCAATAAAACCATGTTTTGTTTATGAAATGAGTAGGAACAATGTGCGCGTCCATGCGAGCTGTGCAAAGTGCTATGGCGATAGCTAGACTTTCAGATGAATATGGGAGAATAGGACACCCGCGTCCTGTTGTGATTACAATTGATTGCTGCGTATGATGTGTCGGTATGGTCCAGAAGCCTTCATAAAAAAGTGTTAATTGCTCAAAGAATGGATCGTTACGAAACTCATAAATTTATGCTTTTTTCTAAAACAACATTCTGGCCTAGAGGTAACACAAGATGCGTTTTTAAACATAACAAAACACATTTAATGACAGTTGTGCCTCAGTTTGAATGAAATCTGAAGTTTTTTCATGCTGAATACGTTTAAATGATGTGTTTTGATATTGAATGAGTTTATTGGAGGTGTTTGAAATCGAATCTGATAGGCTGAGCAGCGATTTTTCGAGGATTAGAGATTTTAAGCAGTATGCGGCCTGGTTTCATTTTGATCGATTGGAGGAAGTAAAACAACAGATGCTCTTGAATTTTATGCACAAGACTCTTTTCAATAAAATTTTATATATATTAAATAATTTTGGGGAGTTTCCATGGTTGTTGTCGAGAGAATTTGATGGCTTGATTTTAAATTGATTAACTGGAAAAAGTGAGTCATAATACACTTTGGAAATTTTCTGTGTTTAGAGTCTGTTTCGATGGCTTGTGAATATAAACTGAATTGTTTTGGTTTATGGTGATGATGCTATTCCCGGTCGGATGTTGTAGATGTTATCAGATAAGTGATTGGAATAAAAGCATTTGTCATAAAACAACTATGGTTAAGACAGTTCAAAGTTTATAGTTACGTTGGAAATATTAACTTAAGAAATCAAGCTTAGTGGAATTGTTTAAACAACGATTAGTCTATCAAGAGCCGCTAAGTATTCTACAAGGTGTATTTTTTAGAGGCATAGAACTTTGAAATAAAATAAAATAAGGATAAATTGTTTTGATTGCCATGAAATTGGTTTTACTGGAAAGATAATTTTCTGCCATTTTTATTTGAATATGATTTCAAGCATGTGAGCGCTACAACTGGCGAGGAGGAAGTCCAAACGAGAGTTCCAATTTTCGACTATTCTAACCAATAATTGGGGTCGTATCCAGCCAATAACGCGGCGAAAGTTGTCTTCCAAATGGTCAAGCGTTTCAGGTTTGTCGGCGTAGACGAGTGATTTGACGTACCCCCACAAGAAATGGTCCAGCGGTGTTAAATCACAAGATCTTGCAGGCCAGTTCACAGTTCTGTATGGCATGTCGCGCCATACTGTTGAAACCAGAGATCTCCTGCATAACGGCAAGTCAATGCCGGAACGAGAAAGTCATTGATCATGGCTCAATTGTGGTCACCATTGACTATAATGTTATTCCCAACAGCATTTTTGAAGACATATGGACCGATTCTTCCACCGGCTCATGAAATACACCAAACAGCGTCTTTCTCCGGATGTAACGGTGTTTGGACAACCACCTGTGGTTGCTCATTACTCCAAATGCGGCAGTTTTGTTTATTGACGTAGCCATTTAACAAGAAATGAGCCTCATCGCTAACAAATCTTTCTTATGAAATGCGGAATCTGCAGCAATTTGTTTTTGGGCCCATACAATTCCTGCACGAGTTTGATTTTGTAAGCTCGTAAACTAAGATCGTTCCGTAAAGTCTTCCATAATGTGGATGGGCACAGGTTTATTGTTAGGCCCGATGTCGAATGGACTCACTTGGGTCTTCATCAATACTATGCTCTACAGCTGCTATGGTTTCTTCATTACGCACTGCACGACGTCTGGATGGATGTGTATTATCAGTGAGAGTAAATGTGGTGCGGAAATTTGATTAACCAATGCATGGTTAATCAAATTAATAGTTCCGATTGACGATTATGTCGGCCATCAAATTGACGGAGTGCGCGATAAGTTTCTCCAACAGAACCGTTTTGTTTTCTAAATAAATCTGCACAATTTGCAGACGTTACTCAGGTGTCAACGTATTCATGATTAAATGGCAAGCCAAACTAACTACAAAATGCATGACAGCTGTTACACCATACGTAGCATTAAAAAGTGTTGCCAACTTAAAGATCTATACCTCTAAAAAAATACCCTGTATTACATATTATTCTTATGATGCTGCTCAATAGTTTCAAGGCAATGAAAGATATATTTTTATTTGTTTGTTAGATGGTCCAAACATCTCCAAAGAATACCTAACCACGCAAACAATGAGCTATGTATGAGTTTTACGTACTAATAAAAAGCTATAGCATAGTCGTAAATTATTTAATTATAATTATAATTTTTTTATAATTGTAATTGACACTGGTCGGTTTTAGATAATAACCAAAAATTAACTAATGAATACGTATGGCCAGAACCACACCATCATTATTTGGCAGGAGTCAAACTGGGAATTAAAGAAAACGCATTCCTGTGAGATACGATAACATTAAATAGAGTTTCGCTACAGCTTTTGTTGCGATAATGTGTTTTACTATTGAGTTCGCTTATTGAGTCTGCTAATGACTTATTTGACCTCTTAGAAGTTTGTTGGTCTGATTCGATAGTTTTCTGCTAGTACAGAGGCAAAGATTTGGTCTACAGACTCTGAATTTTTTTCTCCTCAGCAAAGACCTCCACCTTGCCAGCACTGTTAAATTTCAGCCCATATTTGCCAAAAATATTTGGTCATGCGTCAGTAAATGTCATCTCCAGGGTCCATGCTAGGGTTACTTGTACACCTAGCTCTTTTCCGAATTCTGTTCTTCCTCCTTATGAGATATTTTCTGTCTCTTGGGAGATCGTAAGGGTTATTCTTCTTTTTCGGAGTTTGAATCTTGGTGTCCTCCTTTGCCTTCTTCATTTTTTCAGTCAGAGTGTTAATAGCTCTGTTAATGTCATTAGCTGCTTCGAGAGCTTCCCCGAAATGTTCGTTCGCCATTGCATCTCAGAAAGCATTCCAATTTGTTCTATTCATTATTTCAAGAGGCTCTTCAATGTAAATATCTTCTACTTTGAAGATTACCGGCTTGTGATCAGACGACAGTTGATTGACGTCAGTCAGGCGCAAGTTATGGTGGAAATAATGCGAAAGCCCTATATCTAAGACATGACTATGAACTGTACCAAAGTGTGTGGGTTTATCGGGGAGATGCAAGGTTATGCAGTTCACCATGATGGCTCTTTGTTGCCTAATTCCAGTCTGATTGCTTATTTTCCTTACCCAGTGGTAATGATTAGCGTTTAAGTCTCCTACTATATATCCCTTCATCTTCGAAAAGTTTATTTAAATCCGGACCAAAGCTGGTGTTTCTATGAAAGATGTACGCAGAAGTTCGTTCTTGCTACCGATGCAAACATCTTGCTTAGGTTTTTGGAACTCCTTTGTATTTGGCAGCAAACTGAAAGAAAAAATAAACATTCATGTTTGAAAAGACAAAAACAAGTACCATTTGGGATTCCTCGATGACCTCTGTTTTGGCTACATAAATTCGCATTTATAGCATTTCACTTACGCATGGCAATTATTGCCCATATATCCAAACTGCTGATAGTTGTGACACTACGATTGCCCTCCTCTTGGTCGCTAGGATTCAACTTGGCAGGTAACATACTGCTTGGATATCGCAAATATCGGTTTCTGCTCTCGGAAGGAGGGCCTTGATCAGCTTTACGGTCTCATCAATCAATTTAAGGAAAATTTCTTCTGTCGAGTGTGAGGAACTTCGTCAATTTTCGTTATCTAGCGGCGTAGTGGGAATCTCCTGCATACCTAAATATACGTGTTTTGCAGATTCGTAATTAATTTTCGGATCTTTCAATTACCTTTTAATTAGGCTCACGCATTATGCCAGGCACTGTCGTTTCCTTCTGCTCTGGGGTTTTTTTATTGTCTTATCTGTTTTGTCTACACTCTAAAAAGTGGGTCTAAAATTAATTCTATGATAATAGGAAATATATTCATTTTGCTGTTCAAAATAACGAATCACAATTTTTTTTACACATTAGATGTGCATTTTTTGCTCTTACGCCAAATCAACTGAATAATAAATAGTGTTTTGTAAACCTTAGCAAAAAGAGTGTAAATTTACTACTTCGCTGCTCACATTTACCCAAAAGCTGTAAAATTGTATCATTTGCTCGAATTTCACTTATTATTGATGTAACATTGTGACTATACGAGTCTGATATTTCGGGATCGTTTGCTTACATTTGAATAGCAGCAGTTAAGTGCAAAGTGTAGTCTTTTCTTTTCGTGTAATAAGTTTAGAAGCGTAGCTATAAGCAAATTAGAAGTGTAGCTATAAGCTAATTAGATGTAGCTATAAGTGTTATAATTTAATGTACATATGTGTATATATAAAATTAAAATAAATTATAAACTTAAAGAACATGCAACAAGTTTTTATATTCCACATTTAAAGTTATCTATTTACAGTCTTTTGATAATGATATTTAATATTGGAGTAGTAGTGTATGTTATAGCACTTCCCTATCTTAAGTGTGTGACTTTTGGATCATAAAACTTTTTCAATTGCAATTTTATTGAAATTGAAACTTATCTAGAGGCTTGCTGAAATTCCTGCTTAAGTACTTATACTTCCTAAAATTGTTCGAAATAGTTTTTGATGTCATTTGTTTGATAAAACAATCTTTATTATAGTTTTTGTAAACAATTTTAAGGATATTCACGAATAAATGGTGTAGTAAATATTATCCTAAAAGACTCGTAAAGAATCTTTTAGGATAATAAAAAAGTCTGCTACATAAGATTTCATGCGTATTAGTCCAAAATTTACGTCTTTTTAGAGTAAAATTACACAATTTGCTCGGAAAAAAGTACACATTTAAGACGTAAAATATTGTTTGTACGCACTTTTGTAAATTTACATCTATAATAGTAGGAGACCAGTTTCCTACTGTTGTAAGGGTAAAATTCATCCAAAATTTTTTTTAGTGTATGATTTTCCTTTTTTGTGAGGTTTTGGCTTTCTTCTCTGTCGTCAGCGGTTTCATTGCCTGGACAGGTTTCGGTGGTCGAAGTGCTTAATACTCCTCTTCAGCTTGTACTTCGCTGGCTGCTGGGGAGCATCCTGGACCTCCATATCCACTGAGCATGCGCTATTACTATCTGTCTTCCGCCGCTGACGATATTAGAGTTTGAAATCAAGATGCTGTTCCGTCTCGTCTTCGCTCTCAGAGCTCGTCTCTTCTCCTTCTTCCTCGTCAGTCTCGTTTATAGCGTTTCTAGATCCATCTCAAAGATAATAAAAAGATCGTTTTGTCTTCACTCGCTCTATTTTGAAAAACATATTTGTTTATCACTAGCTTCCAAGAAAATTCTCAATCGTCAGCAGCTCGGATAGGTGAACAATATTTTATTCTTGACTTGAATATATTGCTGGACAAACTAGCTTATCACCTGTTGGAAGAAAATTTCGTGCTTCCCAACACGTAGCTCCTTTTATTTCACAGCACTATTTTTCAGATCTGTTGTCCGTTCTGTGTTTTTGTATCCTATGAACAATTTCACTGTCACCATGTTTTAATTTTGAACGTCACATTTACTCATACCGGATATCACTGAACGGGCTTTTCACTTCTCACGCTACTGAACAAAAAAAAAACACGTCTACAATCTGCTGGCTCTTCACTGGGACTAGCAGCACTGGCATTAACAAAGGTTATTGGACGACTGGATTTATAAGTCTTCTGAGCTCTTGAGGATCGTGCGCACCGATAAGTGAACAAGAACCACCAAGTCGAATCAATGCGAAAGCTGACTCCAAACTGGTTTGTTGGGGCCTGAAGACAGATTTTTTGTTGTTGAGTAGAACAAATGTATGTGATGAATATTTTGTTACCATCGAAACTTAAGAATCATTTATGGGGGACTATCAAGAAGGTTTCAGACTAGGGAAGGAAAGATCGGTGACGGTTAACCGGTTAACCGGTTAAATCGATTCACCGATCGACTAATTTTCACCGGGTAACCGCTTACACCCAAATCGATTAACCGGTTAAATGTTTCGGTTAACCGTTTTTTACACTGCAAATTTTGCTCTCTATTTCAAGGAAAAAGTCGAAAAAGAAATAGCCAGGTTCGCTGTGCTGTCGTCGTGTCGACAGTCTCTCCTCACTCGCTGACTCACTCCATCTCGCTTTCGCGACTCGACTTGAGGATATGCCTGAGAATATATATATAAACTTTCAGGTGGTCAAAGCCTATCTGCCAACAGAGCCCTTGCCATTCAATGTCAAGCAGCAACTTTTAGCGGAAGCCAACTCAAAATTTTCTGAAATCAAGTTACTTCACCCATATGCAGCAGCAACCTTTCTGGACCCTCGGTATCAAAAAATAGTCTCTGAGAATTCACGCGCTGCTTCTTCCATAATTATCTACTTTGGTGATTATTTCACCGGTCGATTTGTAGTCTTCGTAGTTGGAGATAATTTGCAAGGGACTTTCCCTTCAAGGTGCTGCCAAATGCACACGTCCATCCTGTCCAGAAGTCTGCTTGAAGACGAACAAGGTGGACAAGACGGACAGATGCATTTGGGGCGTGATGGTAAAGCTACTTCCCTCTTCTCAGGCCCGGGGCTTCTGATCAAAACGAGGGTCGACAAGATAGGCGTGTGCAGTGTTAAGACATCGATACACGATTGTAACTTTACGTTGATTTTCAGGTAGCTGTATACCGGAAATGATGCTTGAATCCAGCCATGCTGTGGCCCTGGACGTTGCGCCTGACGATGATGGTGAAGACTATTCTTCGGAGATTTGGTCCGTAGTACACAGTCTCCTATCCCCAAGCTCTGCGGGAACAATCGACCAGGAGGCTGCAGACACCATCCCATCACAGCTAAAGCGCACCTCAGCAGTGCCGCTGTGGACAGGCGCACAAACCCAGATCCTATGGAGGTGTGGGGCTCTACGAGAATTGGATGTGAACAACTCTACGAGTTAGCCATGCTCCATTTGCCCCTTATGGCCACTTCAACTGCTGCCAAGCGACTCTTCTCCCACGCAGGTAGTGTGAAGTGCACGAAGAGGAGTAGATTATCTCCTAAGAACCTAAAGATGCTAGTTTTCCTGCGTTCTGTTAGCCAGGAAGATAATTTTGAGTCTTGAGATAAATTTGTATTGTGTCCGGTTCTATAATCAAATTTTTACATGCTATAATGTATTTATCGTAAATAGCGTTATTTTGAGCTCAGTTTGCATTGAGTTTTTTCGAAGAGACTGATTTTTGACTAGTCTAAGTCTAAGTATTGAGTGTTTTCTAGCTCTAAGTTTCCACTTTTGTATGATCTCATTCTACTCATTATTTATTTTTGAATTTTTTTATTGTTTAGCAACTTTATCAGTTTTGCAAAAATTCTATTTAATTGTTCTGTTGACTGCAGTTGTTTATACAAATAAACGATTCTTGAAATTTTTGAATCTTGATCGACCTCATTTTTCATTTAAATATTCAAAACTCATTGCAAATCTGAATATACGAATATAAAGGTTTTGAAAATTTTCCAGATTTTTTTCGCAAAAAATTGGCGATTAACCGGTTAACCGGTTAAAATCTTCCACCTCATTGCTTTCACCGGCGAAAAACCGATCGGTTAACGGTTAACCGTTCACCGGTGAATAAAATTAGTTTTCCAACCCTATTTCAGACCCAAAAAATCTCTGTGCGAAAATTCCTGGAAAAGTTCTGGGAATTCAATGTGGCCGTTCGTCGAATGGGCTATGAAACACTTGATACTAAGTATGTTCCCTAAAGCTAAGTTGGCACGTTGCAAGCATACTTGGATCAAATATACTTGGACGTCCAAGTAACATCACTTGGACGCTACTTCGATCGTGGCAACAGTTGATTCAAGCCCACTTGGACAGCGCGATTAGTAGTAGGTAGGTAGTAGTAGGACCTCGGCCAACTTACTTTGATCCAAGTGCTACTTTGACATATTTCCAAAAAGGCGTCGGTGAGTGAAACTGTGTTTTATAGCCCGGGGAAAGTAAAGTAAGTAAGTAAATTAAAAAACGGAAGTAGTCTGATAGGGAGAACATTAAACCTTTGTATAGTTTAGGCTCCTGTATCAACATATCGGCCACGAGTTCCACTCGTTTCAATAACAAATCCGCCATCTTTCTGAAATTCACTTGGGTCTCCAGGTCATTCACCGTGACAACCATCTTGCTCCAAGTACACTTGAACAAGTGCACATCCAAGTATACTTGCACCGTGTCAACGCGCCTTAAGCTATCGGGCAAAACATTTATTTCTGAGGTAGGGAAAAAAACCAGAAAACCAAAGGAGCAGTTTTTGAACAAAAATTATTTCCAATGTGACTAAAAGCGGACAGTAGAAGCTTTAATATTTGCATGGTCCCGCCGAAGTCTCCGAAGGTGAGCAGAATAGAATGACGGTCCGCAATTTTACGTCATTCCACACCCGTCACTTAATAACATGATTTGCATATGAAACATATCAGCAGAATATTTTACTCTCTTAAGCACGTAGGCTCTGAAACTCATATAATTCAAATTTAAATGTTACATAAAAGGAGGCTTTGTACTAACAATTCAAACTAATTGTCTCGCGGAATAGCTAAATGTCCTGACTAAAATGGGAATTTGTGTCTTGAGAGACTCCCATGTCTTTTCGCTGATTGTGATGCGCATGTTGCAGGTGTTTGTTTACAGTCTGCAACAGGACATCATATTTCTTTTCGTCTAGAAATTGTTTTGTATTTGTGACAAGCTCGTTCAGCGAGAATGGTATCCAAAACTGCCTTTAGCATGTGAGTTTCTTTTCTTCTACTGCTCATAATATTTTGTATATACTTTTTCTTGCAAATCTATTTAGTTAGTAGTGACAACTAATCCATGTCTCTTAACGGCAACAAGTTCTTCATAGCATGAAGACAGTCCTGTCTTTCATTTTTAGAATGTTTGCAAGAGGAGCAGCATTTCTATCTAACAACGTTGAGCTTTGCAGATAGCGGAATTAATTTATAGAAAGCGGAACTAGATATACATTTGAGCCATATTCGCAACATAACAAAATATGTTGATTAACTAAATGCTAAGAGTTTGCTTAAAAAAATCAACTTACCACCAATACATTCAAAACGCCGCTTGCTTACAAATTTTCCCCTTATCAATTTTCGCAGACAAGAGCATAAACAAAATTTTAAGATTCAATCTGAAAATTATGTAGCGAATACCCTTAATTTTTTATATATCGTTAATGGCGCATGTTATCTGCTGCTTCTGATTTATTGGTAAATACAAATAACGGTTCTTTTTAAAATAGAAAATTTAATTTTGAGTAAGCGAACTGCGAGGGTTAGCTACGTCGAATACTTAACTTTTATTGCCCAAAAAAAAACTGCAATCGTCTTCACTCGTAAATACTTGTATGGTTTCCCATGCATTCGAACAAAAACTTTTATTGACCATTACCCCATTCTTATTTTATTGTCATATAACAAGTATGACAGTAAGATTTCTTTAAAAAAATATCCATTCATTTTCAGTAAAATTTAAAAAACATTTGTGCTTGTTTGTTAAAATCCATAATTGGTGTAAAATCTCGATAAAGCTATTTTCTATGAACCATTTCGTCAATTAAAGTAAAAAGACAAAATGTTAATATTGTTTTGGCCGGAATTCAAGAGCCATCCATATTTGCATAGTAAAGGTAAGAGGGCTAATTGTTCTAATTTGTTCTATTTGAGTTTGTAACCATACTTAAAAATGTAAACCATACTTAACCATACTTAAATATGTAAAGCTTCAACGCAAGCAATCTACTGCAATTCTCTATGGAACTGATCCGAAATATCATATGAAACTGTCTCTCTGCTCCATACCTTGAAAACTTCATTATGCACATTGGCAATCCGAAAAATCATCTCCTGAATTAATGGCCCAAATAAATTGGTAGCATCGAAGCGTGGTGGCGATGAGTGCAATTGGTTTTTGAAAAACGCAGCATGTGTTCGTCGAAAAGTCACTCGATAGGAAAATGTGGAAGACAGAAGGCATGCAGAGTGAAAAATCATACACAAAAGACAACAAAGTGAATGCGGAACAAAACAACCCTCCACAAAAGGAGCGCCCATTGAATGCATTATTCGAGCTGGATTCTTATTTTCTTCGATTAAGGGCAATAGACGCGCAGAAATGAAAAATCTTCTGAGGATGCAAACTGACTTTTCATCGTGCTAGCACACTCGATGGTTGTGAATAAGTAAATGTTTTCGAAAGATTCGAAAGAATTGAAAAGAGAACTAGAGAGTCCTTAATTTCAAATCTCATATGTTGCTCTGTTCACGACTTCTGGGTTCAGCATTTGTATGATTCATAATCATTCATTTCGACGGGTTTGGTTTGTGCATTGATTTTTGCGAACCCTATTATTTTGCACCAAGTTTAGGGAAGCATCGTGTCGGTTGGCTTTTATTTGTCTCCCTCAAATTTATTCACATGAAAACATTTTGCCAATTTATACAAAAGTTAAATTAATGTGAGTCATTGCAAAAAATCAAGATAGCAGAAAGTATGCAATTCAAGTTCTTAAAAACTTGATTCCTTGATTTCCAAGTACATAAAAAATGGCGTATGGCTAAAATTCTGCCACTTATCCCCTACACAATTTTCCTGACCGTGACGATGCAAAGGTTTGGTGGCGAAAACCCATCAACAGTACTTTGTCATCGCAAGTTGTTGACGATTTCATCAATACCCCAGAGTACTTCCGCATCCAGTTTTGCAAATATGAAAAGGGCGAATTGCGAAAACAACAATACGAGTTTTGACAACTCATCGCTCGACCGAATTAACAAAAGGATTTGTGAAATGTGATGCCATCATTAGGACCACCTTTGAGTGACACTTTGACTGATTATATCGTTATTAAAAATCCAAAATGAAAATGTCACAGTTCGTTGAAATCATCTAGCTTGCTAGCATGATATTTTTTGTGATTGTAATGTTTGGAAGCGTTTTTGCAACTGTGATGGATGATAAGATTTGGTGCATCGAATTCTTTAAGGCGTTATTGATTGCATTTTTCCAACCACACTAATAAAAACGCATTCCATTTAAGGAGAGTAGTTAATTATTGTTGGCTAATTTAATGTAATTTTAATTGATTCTTAGGTGCACGGAGATTGTTAAGCTGGCAAGCATTTGGACAAGCTGATGTGATACAACTCTTCATACAAACAACATAATTATTTAAAAGTGTAGCAATGCAATTACAATGAACGTTACAGAAAATACACTGCTAAGCACTATATGTATACTCTCCACAATGTACTAAAACATTATACGCTCTACACACATCAAGCAGTCTTAACAAAATAAATGAAATGTAAGTAGGTTTCTGATTTGAGAAATATACAATCAGATAGGTAATGTAAAATGTAAATGATAGGTAATGTAAAATGTAAATGTAAAATTTGACTTGAAGGTAATGATCACTCAAGTCACAGATGGTCTGTTCGCGTACCTGAATCTATTATAATATATTAAAATAGATTCGAAGCAAGTCGTTTTTGTACTCTTGCCGCAAGCCAAATTTTTCCACAAAAAGAAGCCAGCTGCAAAAATCTGTTGCTGCAGCAGTACATGAACAGACCTAGAAACAACCCGCAGACTCTTCAAAGATGCTAGGCGAAATAGATCCAACTCAACGTGATCATAACATTACCTTGACTTATAAGCAGAAGATTGCGACCTCAAAAAGATTTCTAAGACATAATGATAGCATGGGAAGTGAAATAATCCAAGAACTAAAAATATTTGCCATTTAGGAATTGCCATTTACGACCCATCCACGTATTTAGTTTTAAGTTGCTTCGATTTGAAAACATTTTAATGAAAATACTGAAACGATGTATCAACAAATCACTATTATCTTGTCAGTTAAACAAGGTAGCACCTTAATAAATACGTCTTTAGGTACAAATTTGCAAATCCATACAAGTCTTTATACTATTAGATTAGGTTAGTTTTTTCTAGTTGGCACTAGGTCACGCATACACCTATTTTGTGTCTTAGATCACGATTATATTATTTGTCGCACGGAAACTTGTGTAACGGAAGATATATGTTAAAATGAAAATAAAATTTTATCTTTACATGTGTTCTTCCATAAAGACCGTTATCGTTTATTTACTGACGAATCGGATGATAGAGGGGTTTTGATGGCTGTGGAAAGGTCGCCCACAGGTTGTGATTTTTCGTTTCAACCTCCTTTTGAATGTATTGTAGTTCAAATATCCTTAACTCCCTCTAACTTCCTAATCGTTGTCTCTGTTTAGATTTCTTGCACCAGTTTTGTGTCAACATATGAACGCTTCTTGGCGGAACTCTATAGTTAGTTAGTTTTCAAATGATATATGGTGATTTCAGTCCATCTAATGTAGAATGGGATCCTTCTTTTTCGTTTATTTCATCAAGGAACAGCATAACTCTAATAAGTTCGTTATTTATATCTTAATGTTCCCTCTCCCGACACAACACTGTCCCCAATATTAACAATACAATTTTAGACCTTGTTCTTTCGAACCTCTTGTTCTCGGCTGTATTCCTTAGCTCCGCATCTTCACTATATGTGACTCCAGATCCTCATCACCCTCAACTTTCATTTGAAATCTTCTTCGTTCAATATCCTACGAAAAATACTTTCTTTCTGTCCTGGTTATGACTTTTGAGATGTATTCATTCAATTGATTTTCCTTCTTCTGGGGACTGGTTGTGATTCCTTTATGATGTCATCTTACGATTCACAATCACTTATAGCCAAAACAAGTTAAACGGTGCCCCTTGGTTTAACTCTAAAGTTGCATTCAGATTGAAGTTGAAAGTCATAGCTTGAAGAAGATTCGTGCGCATGGGTTTGGATTTGCATTTGGTCGGACCAAAAATCTTTCTAGCAACATATCCACTCTCTCAAAAGCTTCCCTAACATTCCTCATAATATGATCCTTGAGAAAACAACACCCGGATAATATTAGGGGTTGTGGCTATGATAGTATTCCCAATGTGAAATCTCGCTCCTTTTCCTTATGTGTTCCATTATCCACCATTATTAATCGTAGCCTTGTCGCTGGAGTTTTTCCGGAGCAATGGTAAACTGCTAATATTTTCACGATAAACAAGTCGGATGATCGTGCTTGTATTTTCATTTATGGTCCCATATCCCTCTTCCATATTTTAGTGAACTGCTCGAACGTATTGTATATAACAAGCTGTATCCCCAAGTCCACCACTTCCCAGACCAAAAGCAACATGGATTTGTTAAAGAAACATCTACTCTTTTTAATCCTCTGTCGTTTACAAATACTTTTGCATTTGCTTTGGGTCATCAAAAGCAAGTAGATATTTTATACACCATTTTTTTTTTAAAGCTTACGATTCTGTTAACCATGAGCTACTGCTCTTGAAGCTGGAAGGCTATGAATTCTATAGCTTCGATTTTTCCTGGTTTTCCTCCTACGTACATGATCGTGCCTGTGTAGTCACTGTCAATTACAGCTCTTCATTTCCTTTCCATCCAATCTTTGGAACTCCGCAAGGTTCCATTCTTGGCGTCCGTCTGTTTTTGCTTTTTATCAATCGCCTCCTTTCTTCCATTAATTCCTCTTGCTTTTCGTATGCTCTTGACTTCAATATGTTTATAACTAGTAATGGACTCACTGCAAGATTGCAAGCAGCTCCAAAATAACTTAAGTGCTCTCAGTATCTAATGAACTGCCAATTTTCTTGCTCTAAATATCTCAAAATGTCATCAAATGTCTTATACCCGTAGAAAATTCCCTTTTATGTTCGCTTATCATATTTCTGGATCTTTTGGCGTCGTGATCGATACACACTTTAGATTTAACCAGCACATCATACACATTATCACCAGGGCATCTCGCTTATTAGATTTTGTTACAAGATCCTCAAAACCTTTTACTAACTTTTGTTCGTTATATTCTTGAAAACTGTTGAAAATGTAGTGTCTTTATTATAAGTATCTTTCAACGTAGGCTCATTCGTTTCTTGCTCTTCAAATTTAACATCCCCTGTACTGCATATAGTGACGTCTTACCCTATTTAAAATTCTATCCATAGAATCTTGCAGAGTGTTTTTTGATGAGTGACTTTTCTTTAAACTGCATCACCATCACATTTTGTCAGATTTTAGTCTCGAAATCTCTGTTCACATTTTGCATCATATTAAGGTTAACCCAGGAGCTCACAGTTTGGATTGAAATTTTGATGTCTGACGATCCAACTAAAGGTAGACTGGTCCCAAGCTGGGCCTCATTTCATTTTTGCCAAAATCCTTATAACCGGAAATCGAGTAGATTCTGACTCTTCTGTTGTTGTCTAGCCTGTTCAGAGCCTGAATCCAGTCGATTTCGCACTGCAAGACATCACTTGAGAAAATTGTACTGCCAGACACTATTATTTGTATACTTTTCGCGAAAAATCCACAGTTGATTTTAAGTGACACCATAATGCATGGCAAAAAACTCATAGGAGTACGATTTATTTGTTAAAGTGCTCAAAGTCATACATTATAGCTCCAATAAAAAACAATTTATATGCAAAATTGTCTCCGTTTTCGGCAATTTTGGTATTTGGACAATCTAGATGTTGGAAATACTTATTTTAATTACTGAAATTTTATTTGTCAATTTTTAAATTACATCAAATAAATCCTACTCCAATCCAAATTCAAATCCATGAAGTTAAAGAGCCGACACTCTGTCCACTAGGCTATTCGAGCTTACTAGAGAGTTATTGCTTTTAAGCCCACTTTAATCATTTGCTTCGAGGCTGTGTTCATAGTAGTTGGGGCTATGTTACATAAGATTTGAGACTATGCGCATAGCAGAAAATCCCATATATCTATGTGTTTTTGGCCTTTTAGCTATATTTTTCAGCTCAAAGTACTACGCTCATAAATGCTGCACTATGTTATGCTAGTTATCGCAATGAATCTAACATTTCATAGCTCAGCGCGCTGTTTATGTAGCGTATCTGTGACCATAAACGCTACGCTATATTACAAAAGACTACGCGCTATGCTCAAGATCTTAAAATCATAAGCAAAACTAAGGCAAGGAGATTGGGTAAAGGGTGAGATATCATTGATAAATAACATGAATAACAAGGGACCTAGTATCGAACCTTGAGAATCACCAGAAAAAAGTCAATCTTTTGGGAAGAAGTACAAAAATTCACAAACGCAACAACTATTTACAGGAGCAAAAGATGTGAACGAGGAATAAATAAGGTCAGATACCTTATAGCCGTCGAGTTCTTCAAGAAGAAGCTTGTGATCAAATTGCTTTTGTTGGTTTAAGATGGAAGACACTTAGTTAGTGAAACCTAAAAGGTTGATATTTGATGATATGATATTTGATTAGTTTTCTGAAGATCTGTTCATGCTGTTAATTTGTATTTACCGCTCGTGAATTTTAGTTACCCTGGACATTAGATTCAGATATGATCTTCCAAACATTTTCCTTTGTGGTGATCACTTTTACTTTCAAAGCTCTCTTCTAACTTATCATTGAGACTCAAGCGACGAATGTCAATAATCTATGTATTTTGCTATGGCAGAATAATGCGTTTATCTCACTTGATTCCACTATTAGTTTAAAATATTCATTCTATTTGAACATGCTCAAGCCTTTCGAATGAATGTGTCTACATTGAAATTCAACTTGCAAATGTTTTAATTTTTTTTTTTAATTTCGCAGTATTCCTTAAGTTTTAAATTCTTAAGTTTTTGTAGATCTGGAGTCCCTTGACTGCATTTTTTGTCACATGGTGAATGTCTGGTGAAAAAGTAGAACCCTCAGAGCAATAGCTCTAGGGCCCATACACGACGCATGCATGCATGCACAATCGCGTGAGTGCACATGCAGATTGAACGTATATGGCAATGATTGACTGAATGCACATGCTGACTGTATGATTACAAAACTTTTTGATATTTTCTCGACTGCGCATGCTTGCATGAGAGGTGTATGTTAAATATTGTGCATTCAAGCTCAAATTTTAGAAGTTTTTGTCCAGTGTACATCTTACCCACTTCAAGTTCTTTTAAAACTGCACAGTTTTGCATGAATCGTGTAGGGCAGGCGCAATACTGCACAATCAATCTACTGTGCATGCATGCATGCGTCGCGTATGGGCCCTATAAGCTATCAACGAAATTGGACGTTCTTGTAAATAATTTGGAAAGAAACTTGAAAGGAAGTTGTTTTCATGATTCATTGAAGAGCTGGTGCTATATTTTCCAAAATATGCAAATAGATGTTAATATATGCAGTAACAATTGAAAGGCAAGACACATTAACCTTACTTCATCTGCGAAAAAGTTGCCATTGTTACTGCTTGTTGACATAATTGTTGTGCAATAGAGCTTCCTGAGAACAACAACGAATCAATTATCCAAAACATCGAGTTCTCTGTTGCCAATAAAAGGCTACTAATGTCATTAATCACTTTTCACAAGAAATCCAATCAGATCTAGTTATAAATCTCTTTTGCAAACTTTATTCAAAGCTAACTTGAGTTTCCGCTTTGGCATGACAATCTTGAATCGGTTACGGGAAAATTGTGGATAGACGCAGCCGATAGGGCAAACCAACGAAACAAAGACATTTATCCGATGTCGAGTGTCTTTTTATCTAGTCTGTATCATCGGGCCTTGCTTGCTGCTACAAGTATTGTACGACAGCAAAAGAATACGTATACTTCACATTATTTGGCTTTCCTTTGGCCCTGAACAATGCCAACATTAGCATTGTATCCGGAAAATCAATGCTATAGGGAAATTTATTCCGTTTTTCCGCACAATTGACTTTGATAGTGATATCATCTTTGCTCCTTGGCTGCTTGCTTCTTTATTTTAACATCTTAAGAAGCCTCTTTACGGAGTCGTTTCCTATTCGAAGCCGTTTCGTGTCTTGTACACTGATGTGCGACAGAACTGAATTTTGTCTGTTTTGGCTTTAAGCTATCCTGGGCTTCTGCCAACCAGATATCATGTTCAATCTCTCGAGCGATGTTGTTAGGATGTCGTGCATTCCTCGCGGAACGCCAATTCCCCAAACCCGAAGTCAATCGAAGCAAAACCAGAAAAGAGATTTTCTTCGACCCGATTTCGTGTTGTTGTTCCAATCAAGAGGAAAAAGTATCTCCTGCTGAATGTCGCGATGTCTATTTTTATGTTCATGATAGTACACATACGTCTCTTCTTATCCTTGTTTTCGACAGTAGAAGGCCTGTGAGACATGTCTTCGAAGCTATTTTCGTGGTGACTGCTATTAAAGAGCCGATGAAATGATTGTGAACGCTGCGGGTAATTTAGCGGAAAATAGAATTATACGTGTAAGAAAAATTGCGGGTGGTGTAATGTTAGGCATGTTCTTCTGGTACACGAAAGCAATCACGTTGGAAATTACGAAAGAGGCGAAACATGAATGGCTGGTATCTTGTATGACAAAGTTGGATTCATATTGAATTTGAGGTCATTTAAAAGACATGGTAGATGGTTGGCAAATATTTGATCCCAAAATACTTTAGTGAAATAGTTGATTCATTCATATTTGTTGATTTGTTCCAAACATACAAGACGTTTTAAATGACTCGACCTCTTTGATTTAAATTTATGAAGTAGCTATGATACCAATCAATTTAGAATACGTCAGCATATCCTGAATTTGTCCCTATTTTCAGAACGGAAGAGATATATCTCAGGTCGAGTTTTTTAAAAAATATTACTGGACGTTTTAGCATATTTGAATTGAGGCTTAGGTAAGTGGTACCAGTACAGTAAGTAGTGCGCTGCAGGTCATTGTTTAATTTATCAGTACCAAGCTATGTTTAATTTATCAGTACCAAGCTTGAAAGATGTGAATGAAGAAGTTTCCGATCATGCTCAAAAAATCATTAATGCACATATAGAAAAGTAAAGAATCAATTATTTAGCCTGGTTATACTCTAGCTACAATTTCTTTAACAGTAGAAAGAAAGGCGAAAGGTTGAAGGATCAAATTAGATTTGCTTGATTTCTAATATGTTGCAGACAATTGCTCCATCACCCATTGGTGTGTGGAGTGGCTGCAAAGAACTAGCTTGGCAAATACTACAAACCCCAAGACATACTGAAAAGTGCAAGGTAGAGCTCGAGGCTTAGCAGTAACCTGGAAAAAGCTGGACTCTCTAAAATGAACGGATAGTAATTTCCCCTAAAATGGAATCTCTAAAGAATCTACTTAAGATCTGGATGCTCCGATGACGGAAGCGTAGAAGGTTCCTGTGGCTAAAGCCAAACTTTCTGCTATCGCTGCAACAGGCAAAACTGCAACTAGATCTATGATCACAAGCGAAAAAGTCAGGGACACAGTCATATACTTAGAAAGTTCTAAATTGCCGTGCTTAGAAATCATCCATCCAGTTATGCTTAAAGAGGAAATAGATAACCTGGAAACTTGGCAGAAATGTTCTTGGATGTGCCTGACTTTCGCCTGAAGATGCGACACCTTGGCAACAGATTAGGGTAGACTTTATACCAAAGTCTAGGAAAAATAACTGTTCGGGTCCAAGAAACTCTAGACTGATCGACCTAGTAGCGTTTATACTGAAATGTCTAGAGAGCCTTTTTAAACGACACATACACACTGAGGCGCCTCGGTTTAATCCCTTAACTAGTGAGTGACGTGCGTATTAATGAGGGAATTTTGCGCGTTAGCCCTTCATTTTCTGATTTCTAAAGCTGAGGGAGCTGTTTCTAATGTTGAGTATGTAATGGGAGTATTGTTGGGAACTGAGGACTGCATGCTCTTTAAAGCTTACGGCGTAATCAATGTCCTTCTTAAGTGAATACATGCCATCTGATGAAGAGACTGTTACAGTTGAAGGCTGGACCCGATTGCTACTTGAGAACAAGTGAGGTGACAAATGAATATCTACAAGAAGATATCTCGGCGCTATCCCCATAAAGTATGCAAATTGACTTCTTGCTAAACGAAATGTTTCAGTAAAAAGTTGAATGTGCTATGTAGAAATATACAGCATGCATTGAAGTTAGTTGACAGTTGATTATCAAACCACGGGTTTTCATTGAATTCTGGTAAAATGAATCTTGTTTTGATCACTAGGACAGGAAATAGGGAAGGACCAGTGCACTAAAAAAGTATGTGTACTCGTAATCTTAATAGTTTCACCCATTGCAACAGAGCTTTTGCCACCACATGGAATCGGAAGTCTCAAGTTATTATGGAGTTGTTTGTAACGCACATGTGCGTATGCAACGTTGATGAGAGCCACTGCTCTGTTAGAGGTTTAATGGTTCTCACACTCCACACTCGAATGATCCTGTCGAATTATCCTGTTCACACACTCGAATGATCCTGTTCGATTTCGGTAAAATATATGCGGTGATATTTCGGAGAAGAAGTAACTGGAAGCGCCCAGATGTCTTCTTGACGGGCCAATGTTTCGTTATTTTCAGTGACTGTCAAGCGGCGCTAATACATTATATGGGCTCCTGGCATCCTTTGAAAACTCTCAAAATTTTAGTGCAAAATTGAAACCTATCACGAGGTTCAATACTATGCATCTGCCGTGGGTACCGGGGCACCTTGGTATAGAAGGAAATTAAATAGCTTGATAACTGGGCACAATCACCTAGTAGGACATGCATAAGTCCCATATAGGTGTTGCTAGCCCATCCTTTTCAGAAGAGGCTGTCTCTGCAGAGTGTTTACGTTGTAAGTAACCACTGTCTGTACCAATGATTTAATTATGATTTTGAACATATGCAGATGATAGCCTTTTACCTCCTTTAATTCTTCCTTGGCTTTATTAATAGAACCGGGCAAATCTGGCAGGCTGGAGATCAATGCGTTAAATGGTTCACTCTGGTCTGAGTGCTTAGCAGTGTCAGCCACTTCTCTTCCATTTCACAAATGCTGACTTATCCATAAGGTGCGCTGTGGTTCAGTGAGAAATTGTAGAAAATGTTTGTCAAATTTGAGCACAGACGAACCTTGCGCAGTTTATGGTCCGGAGATGCAAGATAATTATTTATTTTTTACTCTGTCTAGACAAGAATAAACTCAACTTTATCTGATTTGGCACATAATGTGCTAGTGCTTCTTTGGAATGTTTGTCATACCATGTAAATAAAGCAAGGTTAGGTTAGGTTAGGTTAAAGTGGCTGCCGGTCTACAGAGGTCTGCCGTCCGACACACGTAGGCACAAAAGAGGCCCGTTGTGATACCACACTAATTAGTGACTCTCTCTTACTCACTAAAATCGGGAAACCATCTGCTTCCCTTGACAAATCGCGTTATCCCTTTTAAATCAACCAGGGATAACTCGGTCAGGTTTGAGAGAAAGGGAGCACCAATTGCCGCCAGCCTTCTCCTTGCCAACGCCGGGCATTGACACAAGAGGTGGAGGACGGATTCCTCCTCATCCTCAGAGCCACAACTCCGACAGAAATCGTTAAACTGCACTCCCAATCGTTGTGCATGCCGTCCTATGAGGCAATGGCCCGTAAGAACTCCCACTGTGCAGCGTAGAGCGCTTCGAGTTAAGCCTAAAAGCTGCCTGGTGCGACGCGCATCCATGGATACCCAGGACTGCCTTGCTATTGCACAGGATGATTCATCTGCCCAGGACGTCTTAGCATCCTCGAGATATTTTTGCCTAATGGCCAGTTTGACCGATGACATCGGTATACCTATTGAGAGGGAGCAGGAGACCTCCGGTAGCAAGGTTCCAAGCCTTGCTAGCTCATCGGCCTCACAGTTGCCCTGAAAACCCCTATGTCCCGGTACCCAAATCAATTGAACCACTGAATGTCTCGACATCTCCCTGAGAGATGCACGGCATTCAGCAACAATCATGGAAACTGTACAAGGACCAGCAAGGGATTTAATAGCCGCCTGGCTATCTGTGAAAATGCCAATATTAGCCCCGAATATTCGATTACACAGAAGCCAGTCGATTGCCTGTAAAATAGCCGCAACCTCCGCCTGAAAGACACTACAATGGTCTGGTAGACGGAGGGACAGCTTTAGATTCAGCTCATCTGAGTATACACCACTTCCGACTCTATTGTTTAGCTTTGAGCCGTCAGTGTACACATGGATAAGCCCACTTTCGAGGGTGACACCATCACGCCATTCATCCCTACCAGGAATGCGAGTTGTGAACTCCAAATCTAGTAGGCACTGCGGAGCGATGTAGTCAACACCCGCTGGAGCGGGAACTCCCTCGACCAAAATCCTCGCATGGCCGAAATCTGTTCTATTCCAAGCCGAGATACAATTTAGTCTCACAGCGGCAAGATTAGCTTGCTGTAAGATAAGTAGATTGGTTGGCAGCCAATGTAGTAGCACGAAGAGTGCCTTAGTAGGGGTGGAGCGAAGCGCACCAGTTACAAGTAGTGCAGCCATTCTCCGCACTTTTTCAATCTGCCGTTTGCAGGTAGCCTTAATAGCACCCTGCCACCAGAACACCACCCCAAACAATAGAATTGGCTCAACCACAGCAGTGTATAGCCAAGCAACAGTACGAGGTTGTAATCCCCAGTTCGCTCCTATGGCCCTTTTACAGCAGTAAAGTGCATTGAAATCCTTCCGAGCTCTTTCTGCTACATTGTAGGTCCATAGTAATTTCGAGTCAAGGATCAGCCCTAAGTACCTGACCCTCTGGCTCAAGTTAATGGAGACCCCATTCAACTTGGGTAACTCAAAAGACGGAACTTTGTACTTCCTTGTAAACAGCACTAGCTCCGTTTTGTTAGGATTCACATTCAAGCCGCACTCACGACTCCAACGTGAAAGTATGTCAAGAGAGTGATTTAGCCTCTCCGATAGCGTAGATAAATACTTTCCCGACACTGTCACAGCTATGTCGTCTGCATAAGCAATCACTTTGCAGCCAGCGCGGTCCAGTCTCATTAGAAGAGTATTCACCGTGATGTTCCACAGCAGGGGAGAGAGGACTCCACCCTGAGGTGTGCCCGTACTGACTCCTCGTCTTACGCTGGCATCCCCCAGGGAAGAGATAACCACTCTACTTTTGAGAAGCTGCACAATAAAAGCAATAAGCCGCTCGTCCACATGAAGCACCGAGAGTGCCTCAACAAAAGCGTTAGAATTTACGTTGTTGAAGGCCCCCTCGATGTCCAAGAAGGCGGCAAGCGTATATTCCTTAAGCACAAGAGATTTTTCAACTTGCTCAATAAGGACATGAAGAGCAGTCTCAACAGATTTACCTTTGGTATAAGCGTGTTCAGGATCAATTGATCTTTTAATATGGTAATCAATGATCCTTTCCAAAATCTTAAGCAGGACTGAGTTAAGACTTATTGGACGGTAGTCCTTTGGCCTAACATGAGAAACTTTTCCTGCTTTGGGGATAAACACAACTCTTGTTTCCCGCCAGCTGGTGGGAACATACGAGAAGCGTAGGCAAGCGTTATAAATCTCTCTGAGCCATGGTAGCGATACTTCCATGGACTGCTGAACGTCAGCCGCAAGCACGCCATCAGGGCCCGGGGATTTAAACGGCTCAAAAGAGTTAATAGCCCACCTCAGTTGAGAGTATGATATTCTGAACGGCGGGGCTCTACCGTAATTTAGTTCCGTTTGGTGCACTGTCCCTATAGGGCAATAATTGCCCGGGAAGTGTGCGTCCATGAGAACGTTTAGAGTATCTGCGCTCGAATTAGTCCAAATGCCCTCAGGGTTCATGATGCACCCCATAGCCTTTGGTGTCGTGCTTAATACCTTGCGAAGGCGATTCGCCTCGCTGAGACTCTCTACGTTTCCACAGAAAGATCTCCATGAGGACCTCTTAGCCTTGCGTATGGCATACTTAAACGCCTTCAGCTTCGTTTTATACGCCGACCAGTCATTAGATCTTTTCGAGCTATTAAATTCCTTCCTACATTCTCCCCGCAGGATGCTGATTTCCATACTCCACCAGGGAGGCTTAGGATTGCCCCTGGCCGAGGGTGGCTTACATGCTTCCCTAGACGCGGAATTGAGAGAATTAGTAAGGGTGTCTACCGCCCGATCCAATTCATGGTAGCAGTCAATGCTCCTAGGAGCAGTTTCCAGTGAGGATCGTACCAGAGAATGAAAAAGTTTCCAGTCTGTCCTCTTTCTGTTGATAAAGGCTACCTGCCCAGCAGAGCTGCGGCCAGCCACGTTATACGATATGTACCTATGATCAGAGAATGAGCACTCTTGCAGAACCCTCCAGTCACGGAGAAGATGCGAGTGCCGCCCACTAATCAAGGTAACATCAAGAACCTCCCTGCGGTTTGAGGTAAGGAAGGTTGGATCGCTACCAGTGTTGGCGATGAAAAGGTCGTGGGCCAAGATGAAGTCAAAAAGTTCTTCACCTCGGCCATTAGTGTTGGAGCTACCCCATACTTCATTATGAGCGTTGGAGTCAGCCCCTAGAATAAGAGGCACACCAATCTTTGTGGCTTCAGCCACAACACCCTTGACAATGTCGCAAGGTGGGCTGTCGCCATGATCGTGTGCCATGTAGCAAGAAACAAACCAGTAGGATCTCTGGTCGATTTCCACTGCAATAGCCATGTTATCCCTGTCACTGAAATTGTGTAGTACAAGGACGTTTATGGTTTTCTTGACAAGAATGCAGACACGTGGCTCATGTAAGCCGTCGGGTACCACTAGTCTGTATCCATCGGTGCGTAACCCGCAAACCCGGTTTTTGGCAACCCATGGTTCTTGGATTAGAATCAGCTCCTCCTCTGTCCTAGACAGTCGGAGGAGCAGGGTAGCTGATGCTACTTTAGAATGGTGAAGGTTGATCTGCAATACCTTCACCATCATTTATTTTCGACGATGGTTAGATCCAGGTCCTCCTTGTCTGACATAGATGTCTGCCCAGCCTCTTCCTCTGCTTCCAGAGTCATGAGGTCCAGGCAGCCACCCAACTCGGAGGTAGTCCCGATACTAACCCCGTCTGCATAAAGGGATTCCACCTCGGATTCATCCTCAGATGTCACCCTTGAAGATGTGTCCAGCCCCTTTTTAGGTGGGTCCTCCGTTATGTGAGTCACCTGTTTAGGGTGAGGTTTCTCGGGTGTTGGATCTCCCGCAGCAGAGCTCTTTGGCCTGTCGCTTCGGTAGATCCGTAGGGCTAGTTTTTCGGCCCCATACCTGATTATGCCCTTTCGGGCATCTAAGATCGGGAGTGCGTCCTCATTTATGATGAAGAGAGCCTCCCGCCGATTGTCTACCGGCTCTCCAATCTTCGCAACCCTCCAATTTTCCGTTGGAAGATCCGGATTGAAAAGCCGGACTATTTCCAGGACTTCCACTGGATCCGAGTGGAAACTTGGAATCCAAGTCCTGCATCTAGGCCGGCTGGGAATCTCATCCTTGTGCACCACCTTAATCTTGGCGCCTGGCCAGAGTTCCCCCAGCTCGGAGATTGCCTGCTTATAGAAATCGGCTGATCGTTGGTCTCCACACGCAACCAGCCGAATTCCTTTGTGCCAGCCCGCATCGTTCACCGTAGGTGGTGGACCCGAGCTGGCCTTCTGCAGCCTACAGCAGATTCCAAACAGAGCCTGCCTTATCTTAAGCCAGTTTCCGGAGGAGATGGTTCCATCTCCCTTGCTGGCATCAATCACGGCCCAAACCAGGCACTCTTTGGCCATTTCGCTAAATGGCCGAGTTATCCCTGTAGGAGCCGTCACTACCTTCTGCTTTTTGCAGTCTTGTCTGCCCTGATTCATCTGCTCAGCCGACCTTTGTCGTTTCTGAGCTGAAGCTCCAGGGTGTAGAGGGAGCGGATTAGGGTGCTCCCCAATGAATGACTTTGCCCACTGAAGGGACTTTTTGTCCTTGTCGGACATAGTGTCGGGGGGGACGTTTTCATACTTCCTCAGAACTTTGAAGGCTGCCCTTCTAGTTCCATAAGCCCGAGATCTTTTGGCGGAGGAGCTTTGCGTGCCTGAAGAGGAGGAAGCGGCACCGGAGGTAGCGCTTGTTGATGGTCGGGCTGGCTCATTCACCGAAACCTTCCCATCACACTGGCCACAAACGGACTTCATGGCATTCGCAGGGCCAGGCTTGGTGACCTCAGCCCCGGAACCGCCTGAGACAGGAGTTGAGGAAGATTTTGAAGGCGCTGGAGCTGACCCACTCGTCATGTCTCCACTACCTTGCTTAGGTGCTGTGCCAGGCACTGGAGCTGGCCCACTCGTCATGTCTCCAGAACCCTGCTCAGCCGCTGTGCCAATAGTCAGTGGAGCTGACTCAATCGCCATGTCTCCACGAACCCCTGCAGCCTTAACCTCAGTCCGCAGAGCTGGCTTATTCACCATGTCTCCACTTCCTGAGGCTACAGCTGCAGCCGACGGCGCAGCTTTTTTAGCCCCCCCCTCTACATTAGAGGGTGAGTTTGATTTGTTGCCAGGCTTTTGCCTGACGAGTTTGTTTTTATTATTATTTTTCATGCAATATGGGTCCCCACTCAGAGCCGCTATCTCAAGTCCAAATGTGTAGTCACCTTAATGATCCCATGGTTATCTATGCAAAGCAGGGAGGCCATGCGAGGGTTGCCACAAGCCCTTATGGGGACAAGTAGTCAGAGCCGGATCAGTGTTAATCAGGAGTCCACCTCAACTGAACCTACACCACCAACTTAATGGCGACGAGACTGAGAACGTACTCTGAGGCCTGCCAGGGTTTTAACGGGACGGAGATGATCGTATTAACCCGGAGCCGTTCACGAAGCGGATTTCACTCCGTCGCTACCGCGCCTGAGGACGACTAGGTCCAGAATGCTACGATCACCGGCCCATGTGCAACAAACGTATTGTATATCGAGAGAGGTCCGAGGACGAAAGCAGTCGTAAAGAGAGTCTAGATCATTTAGCGTTACCCAGGATGCACCGCGAGGAGGCGATCTAGTTACATCCCAAATAAAGCAAACAAATGTACAAATTATAGGAGCCAAGATTTGGTGGTGCAAAATGGTTTTAGATAAGGTCGCTGCTTCACTTAATGTGTATATGGCTGCTTTGCAATTAGCTGGTGATATAGCCATATTTAACTTCTTTTTTTTTGCTTATATCAATTTTTCAGCAACTAATCACAGAATGAGGTCTTTTTTTTTATCGTCATTGGCTTATCTTCCATTACAAGCTGTAACTAGGAGTTTCCTAACTTATGCAAATAGCAATTCATTTTTCCTGATAATCTACTCAGAAACAGTGATTTCCACACTGGTAGACGCAAGTTTCTAGGCCTGAAAACTTTACCGCGACACTGCACTGCACGAAAAATCCTTCGTTTTTTATGCGAGAAAAATCCTTGAAGATAGCCCACAAATGTGAAATTAATAATATGCTGAGAAATCTCCCTGTTCGCACAATGGAGAACTGACAAACCTTTAAATTGGTATGTTAATAGAAACTGCCAAAGAACTTTTGGTACTGCATCGATATGTATAAAAAAGCTATTTTATCTTTGTTGAGAGATCGGAATAATCATTGCTGCTTGTTTATGCCATCCAAACTGAAAAACTGAGTTGTTTGCTCGGTTATTTCAGTCAAAACTAAACACTTTCTTACCCGATTTTTCCATGCTAAGCACCTAAATGACAATATAAAATATACACAATTTTCCTAACAGCCAAATCAAGCCACTGGCAAAATCATATTTTGGAAAACTTTTCCCAATTCGAAAAATGCTGGTTTACAGTTTCATTTTCGAACAAGTGAAAACTTGATGACCTTTCTGTTACCAAGATTTGATTATCTACTTCCAACTTACAGTAGTTTTGTCTAAGTCACGAATCAAAATAACATTATTTTTTTTTTTGTTGCAATGCATGTCCTGGTTGTGTCCCTGCCTGCGGGCTGGAAAGTATTAAGACTCCGGACAAATCCGCAGACTACGTTATTGTTTAGAAACGGTTCCTGTATCAGTGCGTTGTCAGCGTACCTCCGACCAAGAATTGAAGCAGATTGGTGAACGCCGCTCTGGCACAGTGCAGACCGCTTGACAGCCCCCTCTTCAGACTTCTTCAGTCGCTATTTTCGCTCCAAACTTCATGGTGATGTTCTTCTTCCGGTTGATTCCTAGCATGAGCACAGTTTTTGCTGCGTCAATTTAATCAGACTCCGCCGATCGATCTTAGTACAACAGTCTTAGCTTGTTATAAGAAGCGTGCTTTTTTGCTCCCCCTATCTATAACAGAACAATGCAGACGCATTGGGAACAACAACAACTACCCCTTTCCATTATAGGAGTTGTTATTGTTTCCAATGCGTCTGCATTGTTCTGTTATGGATAAGGGGAGTAAAAGAAAACGCACCTAATATTAATACAAATAATGAAAAATGCTTCAAAAATCAATAATGTACACACTAGCCGAATAAATTAGCCGAAACGACAAATTTTAAAAGACTTTTAAATTAATCGTTTCGGCTAGTGCTATTATACAAGAGTGAGAAACGATTCTTGCAACCAAACTTTAAAAAGTGCGAACTTCATTTTGATCTGTCCAATCACTTGCAACAAGCGCATTTTTCTACTCCTTTCGAATTATTGATGTTTGTGTGGACTGATATGAATAATAAATATTTAAAACATCCTTCATTGCATCTATTTGTTTAGAAAATAATAAAAGCCTTAGGGTGACTATGCTCAATTTATAATGCTTTATAAGATTGTTTGCAATGTCTGCAAACATCTTTTAACATTTCCACCTCTGACAATCCATTCTGATGAGTTTGTTTTCAAAATCCAACTCGATTATTCACACTTTACAAGCATGTAATCGGGGAGAATTCGTGACATTGCAATCACCACTATTGTGATTTCTGCGAATTCATCAAAGATATTCAAAACATCATCTGTTCATCTTTCACATGAACACTAATCAAACAATTTCAGAGCTGTAAATCTGATTACGGCCGGGCTCTTAGTTTCATTCTCTTTCAGTAATTCAATCAAACAAATCAACCCCTTGATTAGGTAGGCCTACACCTTACGTTCGTCTCTACTAGCGCTCCAAAGACTGCTCCATAGCATTAATCTTATTTCATGGTGTAGGCAAGGATAACCGAATGTGTTAAACCAGTCAACCGCTACTATTCGGTCACTACTACTCGAGAGATCGACTTGGAAAGCGAAAACGATGCCGAAAATCATACAGTACTTGCCTGCTGTTTCGTGAAACA
Organism: Nemotelus nigrinus; assembly: GCA_947369275.1. NCBI lineage: Eukaryota > Metazoa > Arthropoda > Insecta > Diptera > Stratiomyidae > Nemotelus > Nemotelus nigrinus. The sequence goes on from OX376374.1 coordinate 44,531,540, forward strand.
AATACTCGCTTTTGTGCAAGCGAAACCAGCTTTTCGCATCGGAGCTACCAGCTTTAGAAATTTTAGCTATCCAAACAAATTTGAATATAAAACAACAAACAAAACTGAAATATCTGACGGCGAAACTTGGTTTCTGTGTTGTATTTTCTTTCAGGTTACTTGGATAATAAATATTTTATTACGCGAAAATTGGAAAATGTGAGTTGCTTGTGCATTGGAAACACTCTTTTGACTCCATTCACATCCTTAACCTGGGACAATGCAACGACAAGGGAAGAATGGGAACGCTCCCAGTTGAAAAGTTTGCGTACACATTTGGGTCAAATGCTTGCCAGCATTGTGGGCTTGAGGGTCGTGTATCGGTTCACCCTTAAATTGGCAGCAGCCAAAGTACTTCGTACCCCTCATCGAAGCATCGAATGCTCGTCTCGTCCTTTTTGTACAAAAACCCTTGGCTCGAGTCCCGAAAGTTGTTATAGGCATACTATCCGCAATGAACACCGAGCACATCCACATACTGACAATGTGATTATGTTCACTTTTAAGGGTTACAATCGAACATGAACAGATGAGAATGGCACATAATATGGATCTGGGCCGGTAACAGAGGAATCCTTCATTCGCCCTCGGTGCGTTCTCAAACCTCATCCAAGGACGTCGGTCGTTTTGCTCCGGGAAAATGTTTTGGCTGTTGACATTTTGAGAAAATGGAAAGGAATCTTGGAGGGTGACTCTCCCGGGCCGACCCTCCTTCTATATAGTTCGTTTAACACGAGAAGGCCTGATCGGATACGGATCGGATATGGATTTGAACATGTGCGTGTACAAGGACGAGTGTGTGATTTAATTTCGAAATGAGAAGCGCACGTGAAAGCGAATGGAACCATTCATTTCCGTACTCAAGGGCTTTATTATCCACCCCTGTACGCGTTCGCCCGTGATCGAAGTCCTATTTACATCTCGATAGAACGCAAATAGAAATGGGAATCAATTAAAGTCTGTTTGATCTGCGGATTTTCGTGAACCATTTTCACTCGCCTCGTATTTGATTTGGGGGTCAAAGAAATGTTTGTAAATAAAATGCGATGAGTATGTATAAATACACTGTGCAGACAATGGTGAATTTCATTGATGAAAGCAGTTAATGAAAAAGTAAGTACGATTTGTGTTTACGATGTTTTTTACTTGAATGGCAGTATACGAGGCAGTATGATTGTTTCCTCATAGCAACCGCCAAACCGATGTTTTTTCTTGATGAGAAATTTCAAATTAAAGTAATTACTTTCAGAAATGTGTTCCGCGGAACGGACATCTAAGTGTAATAAAATTCGGCTTACGATTTGTGAGAAATGAGTTTTAATATGTATGCATGCTTATTTCACTGCAAAAATTCACAACGTAGCGTCGATACGTAGCCTGGATGCGTGAAAATATCAGGTACACGACTCACATTATCATCCGCTCCCTGGAATCCTTTTTCCACCATTCTTTGACTCGATACCACAGTTTTATGTCCAGAAGTAGCAAAAGTTCGGTTGCGACGGCTGTCGCTCTGATTGTGCATTAAAAGGAAACCGGCAACAACATTTATTACCGACCATATAAAATTTTATTGACGGCCGCCACCGAGACTGTAAACACAAACAAACAATATTTCTCTTATTTTTTGCATGAAAACGCTATTTCCCAATTTTACGACAAGTCTTGCCCGATATTCACCGCTAAGTCATCCGCAGGTCAAAAGTAAAATGTGTTAGCCACAGCTGTAACTGCCAACTACCACCGTATTGGTGTCCATCCAGCGGAATTTTGGCGAAATGGTTTTTATAGGCGGTAACATGTCATTCAGATTTGCTTAAATATCCACACTAAATTTTCGAACAAATTGCAAATATTTTATGAGGCCAGTATGTTGTATAACTGTTTCTTTACGATTTTGTGCAAAAAGGTTTAGCGTTTGAGATTTTTTATTGTCCTTTGCAAACATTCTAGGCTAGTAAAGGTTTTACGTTTTAAGGGTTTTGCAGGGCAAATGTTTGCTTATAAGCATGGATTAAGTTGCGGGATTCAAAGGACACTTATTTTTGTATGAATGCGTCTTGTGACTTTGTGCACTGTCAGGTAAAATTTTTTTGAATGCACTTGTATTTTGCCTTGCTAGTTGAGAATAAAACCTGAAGGAAGGAAAGAGAAGAGTATATCAAATAATTAGTCCGTGGTAACTTCCAAGAATTTTGAAGGTTGCTTTTATTTCTTTTATAATTTTCGATTTGAGTTTTTCTGAATCAGATTTAAAATATACTCTGTGACTAAAGCTGAGTCTGAGAAAACCATATTTGGGATTTGCAGTCATCACTATACAATATTCATTTATTATACAGTATACAGTCAGCGACAAAAGTCATGGCACCTTTAATTGTATAAAAAAAACAATGAGTACCATTCAGTATGGTTTTTAATTTTTAAAAGTAAATTACTCAAAATATAATCTTTATAATAGCAGCTATATTTTCCCATTTACGGGATTTCAATATTGCATTGCGTTTGTCCATGAAGCGTAAAATTTGTTGCGTAGTACACAAATGCCGCGACAAAAATCATGGCACTCAGCGGGTTACGTATTCAATAACAGTGATTTCCAGGAACTGTGTAGCCTGTTTGAAGTAAATATCAATTCGGTGGTCTATCTATTTTAGTTTGAGATCGGGCCGGCCCCAAGGTTTAACCGACAACGATAAACGGATTTTAATGCGCAAAGTCAAGGTTAATCCAAAAATATTTGCAAGTAAACTAAGCCAGGCAGCTTCAGTTGAATTTGGAAAGAAAATTTTTCCAAGGAGTATTCAAAGAGTCATACGAAGTAATGAACTTAGAAGCTGTGTCGTTCACAAAAAACCGTTCATAAGCGAGACAAATAAAAAAAAACGTCTAAAATTCGCCAGAAAATACTTAAATGCACCAGCTGACTTCTGGAACAAGGTAATTTTTTCCGATGAATCGAAATTCAATATTTTTGGAAGTGGTGGTCGCATCAGAGTGTGGCGTCGACAAGGCGAACGTTTGCCGCCGAAACATTTACATCCTACAGTGAAACATGGTGGCGGATAAATGGATAATCTATAATACTTCTCAAATGCTGGCTACACCTCCTCAGTCACCAGACCTCAATCCGATTGAGAATCTTTGGAGAAAAAACTTAAGGAAACCTGACATAATGCATAATCGAAAGCATAACTGAAGAACATCATACGGCAAGAATGGGCTAATATCAACAATTCATATATGCTAAAATTAGTCCAATCAATGCAAAGGATATCCAAACGATATCCAACTAAATATTAATTTCAATATACTGCTATTAAAAGATACAATTTTCTAATCAAGTGCCATAACTTTTGTCGCGGCAAAAGTAAAATTTTTGTATAAACGAAGTTGTTTTGTTATATTAATTTTGTGAAATTTGATTTGTTTTTATATATTCATAATCTATATTAATAAATATTTATTATTTCTAAAACACAAGGGAATGGCTTTAATATTTTAGAAGATATGTATCTGCAAAACGATAAGTGCACCCAGGTGCCATGACTTTTGTCGCTGACTGTACATATGTATGTGCAATACTAGCTTTCGACTAAGTCTTAAAGCACATATCGGGTGGGTATTTTTTATGGCCTTACTGGTTCTGAAGAATTATTTTGATTAATTTTTCAATGGAAAATGTAAGTATTTTGAAATAATTCAAAGTAAGATGGTAGATTGATTCATCAGTTCAAATTGAGAATCTGTAAAAAATATGTATTTTTGGCAGTTTATTGTTTGATAACATCCCATGTAAAACTATTGACATTAAAAATCCGTCAGCACATGATAAAATTTGTGTTTTTTGAGCAAGAATAATTGAAGAAGTTTTCTGATAGTCAACGAATTTATTGTCAAGAATGTAACTAAGCTATAGTTAACCCCGATTTTGAACTGCGAAATGGGTCAATTAGCATCAGAAGCTGGCAGTGATGCTATTCCAAAAACATTTCGGTTCAATATGTTTTAAAAGAGCGCCTATCTGTTGTAACAAAAGTTGGCAAGTAACGTGTATAGTTGGCTCTTCAAGCTGCGAATCAGCTGACGTCCATCACGTTCAAGCGATCTCAGAGCATACAAGAATGCTGGATCACTTCAAAGGCAAGAAAACCAAATAGAACCACAAATTCAGACAAACATTACAGAAGACACAGCTCAACTAACATCCAGTGTATATGATTTTCATCGCAGCTCTATTTAACCAAAATATTGGGTCATCGTAAATAATGATATGATTGTACTGTCACCGAACATGCTGTACATAAGCAAATGTCAAAACCGATCGGTTTCTGAGCAAAAATTCCACTTTTTTACATCTGCAAATTCGAGTGAATATTAGTGCCCATACAGCGCATAAGCGAACGTATGTCAAGTCGTATCTCATCACCACTTTACATACGGACAGCTCATAGCAACAATTGAACAAAAAGTTGCTTAATGAGTATGCCACTTTTCTGGCTGTTCGGAAAGTTATGTTTGGGTCCAACATATGCTTTGCGTGGTGTATCTCGGCGCATATGCGTCGCCACGTACGTAGCATCGACCTTTTGTCATAGCGCAAGAAGTTAGTTCCTAACCAGCGTCACAGCGTAAGAAGTTAGTTCCTAACCAGCGTGCGGACTCCGTATACGTATACGGACCAAAAATCCAGTGAACTGGCCTGATATTGTATTGCTGATCAGCCTCGAAAATTGGAAGAAACCGCATGGAACAGAAAGAGGTGCAAGATAAGATTCGACAACTACATACTCAGGCTAGATTTTTCGTTGCTCACATACGGCTCACTCTCGCAAAAAACACGAGCACACTCTCAGGTTGCTTTGACAGATAATGCATTGCGTAAATTGAGGCGCGATTTCAAGGTCAAAGTGTTTTTTCTGGAAAAGGGAAGGAGTTCACCCACTTGTCATTCAATACACTTTGCCAGCATGCCAACTTCTTCCATTTTCCCAAAAAACCACTTTGACCTTGCAATTGCGCCTCCATTTACGCAATGCATTATCTGTCCAAGCAACCTGAGAGTGCGCTGGTATTTTTTGCGAAAGGGAGTCGTATGTGAGCAACGAAAAATCTAAAAAATCAGCCTTTTAGGCGTGGTAGCTATCGCATAATTTGTTTGCATAAACGTGTGAAGATTCGTTATATTTCTGCCACGTTATTTCAGTTGAGTTGTTAGATGAAGTCTCAAGTGTTCCAACAGCGTTAAAGAATATTTGTAACGTTTTGGGATATCTATAGTGCTTCTTCTGAAATAACCATTTAAAGATCTCTTTCAAAGTCACGAAAACACGACTAAGGAACTCACAGAATGTTTTAAATACTTCAACTCCTGGGACACATATCAAAATTCGATGTATGTGAAAAAACCTAAATCGAGTTGTTTTCTTCATCTTTAATCGTATTTCAAAACTGTGAACAACTGCTAATGAAAAATGGATTCTATACGAAAACAGAACACAGTAAGGAAGGGGTGATGTCACATTAGGCTCAGCCAAAAAAGATTTGCATTCGCATAAGGTTTTATTTTCTATCAAAGACGTTTTCTATTACGACAAACGTCCATCGAGCAAAATAGTGCTAACAACTAAATAAATACTGCTAGCAACTAGTTGAACTAAGTCGAAATATCACTATCAGCAAACATAAGAGGGTTGGTTTTTCATCAAAATAATGAACGCCTTACACACTTTATTCCAGACCCAACAAAAATTGAAAAAAGTGAGTTGAAAAATCATTTTGGATCCACCTTACTCTCCATACATTGCTCCATTGGATAATTATCTCTTTCGTCCTCTGCAAAATAGTTTGAGTGAAAAAAAGTTCATAAAGAAGAATCTATCAAAACTCTTTAGGATGATTTTTTCCCAACAAACTCGCCTCCTTCTTAAAAGGGGGATCAGTATGCTACCAGATAGTTGGAGAATGGTTATGAAAAGTGAAGACTTTTTAGTGGTTTTGTCTAGTTAATACACCCATAAAGATTATGCGATTCTTTATGCTTTTGGTTATGCTCTTTGTTCTAACAGGAAGATTTTCGTGTGTCTGGCCACATTAGAAGAAAACTATCTCTCCTTATTTATTGGCACGCCTGCAGTTGAAGCGTTAAAGGTTGCTTAACAACAGCATCAACAATATCGTTTTCTTCAGTACCAAAACGCCCTGGCACCCAAATTAGATGCACTTAATCGATTCTAGCGATATATTTCAATCGTTATTTGCATAATGGCAGCTTGACCTGCGAAAAAGCACAAAAAATTCATCGCAAGCAGGTAGATGCCAGCTCCAAATTAAATATCTTGCTTGGATGCGTTAAAAAATAAGAGTTCGGAGTATCTCCCCACGCATACATATGAATGCTTTCATTCACGTCTGCTTAAAAAGATAATTTTGTATCTTCTCTCGAAACACAGTAGGAGCACTTGAGAGTTAGAGAGATCTACCGTATCGATTCTTTAATAGAGCAGTCTAGTAGATATCTGAACGAGGTATTCTATCAGCTCATTTGAGCCATTTTAATCGCCGGGACCTGATGGCGTCTTTGCGGGTAATATCTAGCAGTGCATTGAAGTATCAGTTCCATTGCTCAGACAGATTCATAACGTTTGTCTAAGCTTTTCGTATGTTTCCACTGGCTGGCGGGAGACTAGAGCTGTGTTTATCAAGTCTCGCATGTTAAGCCCAAGGATTATCGTCCAATATGTTTTAACTCTGTCCTGCTTAAGATTCTGGAATTGATCATTGATTATCACATTGAAAGGTCAACTGATGCTATTTTAATCTCGCAGTCACAGCAAGCCTAAACCAAAGCCAAATCTGCCGAAACTGCTCTTCACGTCCTCACTGAAGATTTAAGGAATCTACGGTCACCGACTTCTTGGACGTCGAAAGGGCTTCCAACGACGTAAAGTCCGACGCAATCGTTGAAGCACTCTCGGTGCTGCATATAGTTGAACGGCTGATCGCTTTTATCGTAAAGCTTCTTAAGAGTAAAGTGGTAATCTCTTCCTTGCGGAAAGCTCGCCTACGACGAGATGTCAGCACGGACACACCTCAGGGTGGAGTACTTTCTTCTCTGCTGTGGAACATCACGGTGAATACTCTCCTAATGAGGCTGTGCCGTGCCGTCTCCAAAGTGATTGCTTATTGGGACGACATAGCAGTAGCACTGTTGGTATAGTATTAATCTTTGCTATTGGAGAGCTTAAATCACACTCTTGACATAATTTCACGATGGAGCCGTGAGTGCGGTATGAATGTAAATCCTAGTAAAACGGAACTAGTACAGTTTACACGGAAGCACAAAGTTCGCTGTTTTGATTTACCGAAATTAAACGCGATCTCCATTGACCTGAGCCAGAGGGTGAAATATTTACAGCTCATCCTTGACTCGAAGTTACTATGGAGCTGCAATATAGCGAAAAGAGCGCGGATAGCTTCCAGTGCACTTTACTGCTGCAAAAAAGCTGTGAATCGGGGATTTTAGCTTCGTACTGTTGCTTGGCTTTTCACTGCTATGATTGAGCCAATTCTATTGTTTGGGGTGTCATTCTGGTGGAAGGCTGCTCTTAAGGCTACCTGCAAACGAAAAAGTGAAAAAAAGAAAAACATACTTGAAAAAGTGCGACGTTCAGCTGCACTACTAGTAAATGGAGCACTCCACACCACTCCTAATATGGCACTTTCGTGCTGCTTCATTGGCTTCCAACCAATCTACTAATCTTGCAGCAAGCTAGTTTGCTGCTGTGGGAATGAATTGTATCTCAGCATAGAATAGAACAGAGATTTACCATGCGAGGATCTTGGTTGAGGGAGTCCCCGTTCCAGCTGGTGTTGACTAGACCGCTCCCCACCTTCTACTAGATTTGGAGCTCACAACTCGCATTCCTGTTAGGGACGAATAGTGTGATGGTGTCACCCTAAGGTGTTAAGGGTTAACAAATCTATCCAGGCATCTCAAAATAAACAATGCTAGGGTGTTTGAACTAAAGTTCGGTTGATTTCCTTTTTCCTCTAGATTCTCTTTAGGTCTGGCTCCTTGTAGTCGGTTTCTTCCTTAAACATAACCATATAGATGTTACCAGGCCCGGCAATGTGATATTTTCAACGACCATGATTTAACCCCAAACCTTTTCCTCTAGTGACGAAAGATATAGAACTGAGAATCTCCTTCCATACCTCGTTCCGAAGAATTGCATACTGATCACCGGTCAGATGACTGTCTTTGTTGGACACTCATAGAATAAAGAAAACGTGGATTCTTCGTACGTTTTCCCCCATACTTACGTGAATGATCTACTTATGCAGCAAAATCTCTCTCACTAATTGTAGTACTTTGAAGCACCCTGCGTCCAGGAACGCCAGTTTTGACTTTGCGTTGACAGCTTGGGCATCTATGCTGGCCATAAGGAAGCTTACAGTGTTATTTATAACAATTATGGTGCTTTTAATAATGATTCCATAATAAAATTAAAAATTCTTTTCGTCTTATATGTTGTGTTTTTTGCCCAAAAACCTACGACAGGCTGAGCTAGTTGGCTGGCTAAAAGGCACGCTGAGCAAGTTTACAGAATGGCCTCTTAATCAAATTATGCTGCGCTGACGACGTCTTGAAAGAGTTAAGTCGAAACCAACAGGCTTGATCGTCCTGCTGACTTGAAAATCTGAAACTTTGGACGGCAGCTTTAGTCAATTTTATTGACACTCTTATCAAATACTGGTTTCTTTTCATTATATTTCTTGTAGACTTACTTGACATTATTGAAGACTTTTTACGGGTCTTTTACTTTTCATTTTTCTAACGGTAGCGTTTTACTATTGATGCTATAGGAAGCTGTCAACGTCTACATAGCTTTAGCGACCATGGAGATGCACTGTATCATATGACAGTCTGCAAGTGCGGTAGTTGGACTTCCAAATTGTCAAAATTATGCTGTAAAATATAAAAAATGTGATAAATCAGTATTATTATCAAGGATAGTGTTTCTTACTAGAAACTTTATTTCAATATATTGCTGCAGAAAACTGTTCCTTTTTCCTATTTGTACGAGGGCCAATATATTTTACTTCAGACAGCCCTCTGGATCTGCCACAGTTTTCGTAAAAGATTTAACGATTTATTACCAATCTTATCTGAATGAATTTTCTTTATGAGCCGATATTTTATGAGCTATTTTAGAAACATCCATCATTTGTGTTCGTGATCCATTGAATATATAAAAGTTAAGCTACTCCTTATTAGCATACATTAACCCTGTAAACAAATCTATGAGAAAAATGTCAACCAGGAAGCAAACGCCAAAAACAGTGTGCGAACAGTGAAATGAAATCAATTCCATCGCATAAATTACCATAATTCATCCCTCGACATAATCAAAAGTACGAAATAGAAACATATAAAGTAACCGACAAAGGAATCACAAATGACCCATAACAAGGAATCATAATAATAAGTCCTCGACAGCTAAGCACTTTTGTACGCACTTGGAACGGGGAAGTATATTCAAATAATGCGATAGCGCCGAAAGCGAGGGTTTTCAAAAAGGATACAGTTGCAGATCGCTCAGAGATAATGGTCGAATGTAAAGCAGTCAGTGACATATAATCAAAACGAGCCGAAGATTTTCAACTGCAGGTAAATGCGAAACAATACGCCATACAGAGCGTGTACCATATCTGATTGCAGCATCTTTATTCATATACCATTGCAACAATTTTTCGTCATTTGCAAAAGGACTTTGTCGTATAAGGCAGAGATGGGCAAATCGAGTTGATCATTTTTGATTTTGTTTTGGCTGACTACTAAATTCATCAGTCAACTATTTCTAGGCTATAATGTGAATTTAAACAGTAATGATATAAATAATTTAAATAATTTTAGGTTTTTAATAAAACATTCGTCCAAAACGACATAAAAACGTTTGCGATGATAATTGATATCCCGATTTTTATATTATTTCTGATGAGTAGTCAATTTATACATGGAACCAATTTAGCCCACCTCTCCGTAACGCGATTCGACAACTGAACTTTTCGATCATGGTCGTGGCGTGGAAAACTGTTATTATCTTGTCCACATTGAAGTTGAAACTGATGCTACCGATGCCGACCCCTTGAAGTGTGCACAATGTATTAGCAGAATTACCGTATGTTACTGGCATTGCTGCGTGTAGCCATGCCTACAAGGGTATTACATCAGGGGTACTCGAACTCCAGGCATTGGGATCAGGTAGACCAAAGATTTTGGTTGACGATGTGGAAAAACAAAGTTCTCAGGTATGCCGAATTTTCATTGTTATTCTGTTTCATGATACCCATTACCGTGATAAACTTAAGGAGCAGAAAATTATAGCAGTGAGCTAGGCTCCTGTACGATTACGTCAAAGTAAAGAGGTCGGGATTAAGATGTGTGTTATTTAAATTGGAAAATTAACTAGTCGGTAAATTGTAATTTTAGAGTAGTACGTGAAGGGTAGTGTTTCGTTTATGTAATTGAAGGGACAAACCTTAATGACGGTATAGTATCGAAGTACGAAACTATGAATACGTTAAGGATTAGATATGGTCAGCAAATAGCATTCACAAATTTATCATTATTTGGCAATAGTGTCCCCAAGTGCTCTAACAGGGTCCGCATTTCTTGGATTCACCTGAAAACGTAAGGGGGATTTTGAATTCTTTATTTTAATTTCATATGTTTCAATGTATTGCATCCTAGAAATTTCTTTAAAGCAGAACAGACTTTAAGTATCTAAAAATAATATTTTTTCTCAAAACCAAGGCTCTCTCTCTGTAAGACATCAAATGCTAACATACGCATGAAAAACACGTATCGTGGTCAGTTACCCGTGAATGATGCATGTTGTCAGATTATTAGCGTAATATAGACATCAAATTACGTTAAATACACTTTTCATGGCTATTTATCCAATAATTATAGAAAATTGGTTACGCTTCGGTCGAAGTGAAAAGAATGATCCAACAGTTTGAGGTTCATGTGCTATTGTTTGCATTGTGCTCCTAACAATGTTGGTGTTCGCTAATACGGAAAGGATATACCCTGAAAAAGAAACAGATAATAAATCCATATTTTTCCGTTGAAAGACTTACCTGGCTCGAAATTTGTATTTAAGACGATATCTTATTATGCGGGAGTGAAACACGGAAAACAGATACAGTGTATCACAAAGCTATCATTTTTTATTCGGTTTATATATTTGTATATTTTGGATTTGTATATTGAAATAAAACACTTCAAGTTGTTGCTTTTTCCACGCACAAAGTTTAATAGTGCTCTAGCCCAACGAACTATGTTTTATCTGGCATTTCATTTTAGGGTTTGCTGGTGTTTATGAGGACTATCTGATTTGGCTAATTTATATTTAATTACTAGGTTACTTTTAATTCAATGAAACCTCAAATTCTTACCAAATCTTGAGTCCAAGTAAAATTTTCCCACTCTGGGCAGCTGCAGAGTGCAAAAACTTGATTCAGAATTAATTTATGCAGCCTAACCCGACCTTACAGTGGTTAAATTAACAAAATCATTTTTAGAAGAGAATCTATCCTCGAACTTTAAATTTTTTTGCCATTTATTTATTTATTTTCTTTTTTAAAATCCGCTTCAACAAGCTACAGTGCAATTTCAATAATAGAATGACAAAAAGCAGACACTAAAAAATTAACAATCCATAGGGTTCAAACAGGGCCGAATTTGGCACTAGGTCCGGGCCTAGGGCGGTGAATTTCGGGGGCGACCAATTTTCTATTTTTTTTGGGGCGGCAAATTTTTTTTTCTTTCATACATAAATCTGAGTGAAATGAGCCTAACGCCTCAAGCTGACCAAATTCTCTAAAAAAAATCAATGCAAGCAAAAATTCCCCTCTGATGATTTTTTTCAGACATTGAAAAGTTTGACTTAGAATAGGCGCGTTTTTTTGCTCCCCCTATCCATAACAGAACGATGCTAACCAGTGCAGACGCATTAGGAACAACAGCAGTTCCTGTTATGGATAGGGGAAATATTGAAATGCGATAACAGTGAAGGACCAAAGAAACTCAAAAATACCTAAAAAGTACCGAGAAAGTATCTGAAAATACCTAAAAGAACCACAAAAAAAAACATAAGAAGAATCTAAAAAGATCCTAAAAAGAACCTAAATAATAACTCTTCAATTTACGAAATGCTTATCAGAAGTAAAGTTTGAGAATTTTTTTATTATTATTATATATAACCTAGGGGGGCCCGGTAGCTCTGCTCGCTAAGGCGTCAGGCCGAAAAGCGGCGTGCTAGGGGGCCTGCGGGTTCGAATCCCGCCATTGCCATGGCTGTAAGTGTGAATGCGTGTAATTGTCCATAGGGTTGCAAATGGGCCCAAACTGGTGGCCTAATGCAGGCCGCGTACCCGGCAGCACTCTTCACTAACCTAACCTATATATATAACCTATGTCTGAATTGTCACTATTGAAATCGATTCGAGAAGATGAGCTTCAGACTGTGTACCCAAACGTCGACATCGCATTACGCATTTGTGTCTGCACTCCTGCTCTGGAGAACGGAGCTTATCGTGTTTACGCCGAGTTAAAAATTACCTGCGTTCTGAATTGAAGGAAGATCGGCTCGATGCTCTCGCTACTCTATGATTTGAAAATTTTATGATAAAATCGATTATTAAAGATATGGCAACTGGCAACCCTATCATGGTTTTTCAAACAGATTCTAACCTAAGTTTTCAACTAAATTTTTACGAAACGTGGCTTAAAGTAAGGTTCAGCTACTGTGTGAATTTCAATAAAATCTGGTAACTAAATAAGAATTTTTAGTATGCCTATATTAAAAGAAATGAAATGAAATTTCAAAGAATTTTATTCTATTAAGCTATAATAGGAACTCTTCAATTCTGGTACAAAATTTCAATTAATTTTACAACGTTATAATTCTTTAGAACGAACACAACTATCTATTGAATGTGTTGCGAGGGATCGTCTGCGTCGACGCCTTCAATCAGCTGCTGAATTTGTTAAAGTTCTTTAACCGGGGTCACCAATTTTAGTAAAGTAAGTAAAATATGCGATAATAGGTTTAATTATTTTTTATTAACAACAACGACAATATTTATTTTTTTAACCGGGGTCACCAATTTAGTAAAGTAAGTAAAATATGCGTTAATAGGTTTAATTATTTTTTATTAACAACAACGACAATATTTATTTTTTTATTATTAATAATAATAACGACAATCTTTATTTTACGCCAAAATATTTCTCGCGAACTTTTCTGGCAACTCATTTCTCTTTTTCAAACTTCAATACAATTTTTAACTTAGTCTACTTGATGTTAAAATTTTGGTGTGGTGTGTTTGATGTAAAGTAGTGTGGTGAGGAGTGAATTGTGAGAATGATATGTGTATGTGTTTATGGCAAAAAGCAGTTTTTTTCTTAGTGATTTTTCATGATGGCATCACTGGCACATATTGGCCCACGTTTCAAAATTGTTTCTATGAGACCTGGTCCAACTCAAAAGCAATACACTATGTGAATTTCAGTCGCATCTGATTATCTGGTCATGAGTTCTCGTGAACAGAAGTTTCTGGTGCTAAACATGTAGGAGGATTGGAGAAGAGCTACCGTTCGTGCCCGATATAGAATTTCAAAAGTTTTACTTTGACTATGCAGACAAAGCACTAGATTAATATACGATCTGCTTTTTTTCTTAACAGCGACAATTTTTCAGGAGAGTCGATGGTTTGAAGGTTTTTGCTTTCAGTGCCTGCCGTAGCTACAGCGATGCCACCACGCTCATAAAAAACAATATAATAAAAAACAATATTGCAGCTTGGTAATATCAATATGTTCTCTAAGTTTTATAATGATTTGATAGCTCTGCCAAAAGAAATCGCAATTCAAACATTTTCAAATTTTTCCGATTTCTTGTAGTCACCAAGGGCACACATAGGGTTAAAAACATTCCAAAATTTTATCCTATTCACATTGACAACACGTTTTTAATTCATTGTGAAAACTTTTTTTTTTGAAAATTATTTGACAATAGCATTACAGGGAAATTTAATATACCAGTAACATAGTCGCCGGTGCCAAAGGGTTAAAATTAATTAGCATTTAGTGAGACTTTAAGCTATTCTACCTACACACAAATGTATTGTAAAAGTTTCAGCTCAATCGGCTGACGCGTTTCCGAGAAATAGTCTCTTAATTTTTTTGATGAAATGCATATACACATGCTCGAAAAAGTCTGCGTTCACCTGCGTCAATCAGTTTGTAACTTTAAAAAATCAAAAGCTAAAAAACAAGTCGACACATGTACGTTCATTTATTTCACTTTTACTGTTTTTGAGACAACGGGTTTTTTTCAGAAAAAACATACAAAAGCGAGGCAGAAAAAATCTGCGTTCACTTGATGAAGTGGAAGGAATACACTCTTTTAGTGTTTTATTGTATTTATTATTCATTACTAGCTATTCTGGCAAGTGGTTAAATAGTTTCCTGCAGAGTTTGTGTTGTGAATAATTTTTTATCCGCAATGGAAGATAAAAGAAAAGAAATCAGTGTGAGTGAAAGAAAAATCATCAAAAAATTATGGAACGAAAGGAACAGCTACAGAGAAATATCAAAAATAGTAGGAAGACAATATTCGTCAGTCCAAAAGGCAATCAATAATTTCAAATCGACTGGAGAACTCACATCCAAACCTTGATGGATGACCAAACCGGTCGTCCATCAAAGTTGTCCTGCAAGGAAAAACGATATATGGTGTCACTAGTAAAAAAAATCCACGACTGACTGCATTCCAAATAGCAACTGAAATCAAAGAATAGTTCAAGAGAAATATTTGTCCCGATACTACAAGAAAAATCCTCAAAAAGCCTGGATACCACGGACGGGTTGCTCGGAAGAACCTGTACATTTCACCGGTCAACCGACAAAAGCGCATTGCATTTGCCAAGCAGCACATAGATGAGCCAATAGAGTTTTGGAAGAATCTAATACTCTCTGATGAAAGTAAATTTTGCATTTTTGGCATAAAAGGACGCAAGTTAGTATGAAGGAAGTCTGGAATAGCGTTCCAAACAGAAAACCTCTTTCCCACTGCAAAACATGGTGGTGGTGAAATAATGGTGTGGGGGTGTATGACGAGTATTGGCGTTGTGAAGTTGGAGTTTATCGAATCGACGATGGAAAGATTTGAATATCTCAACATTTTGAAAAATAATTCGAGGCATTGTGCCATTAAACTCGGCTTAGGCTCAGATTTTTACTTCCAACATGATCGTGATCCGAAGCATACAGCCAAGATAGTGAGGCTCTCATTACTCTCTCATGCCCCCAAAACAGCTACATACACCCCCACAATCACCAGACCTAAACCCCATCGAACACTTATGAGATTCGCTAGAGAAGAAAATTTGACAACACTCACTAACTAGCAAGGAAATGTTGAGATCTGTTTTCCCAGAGGAGTGGGAGAAAACAAGTGCTGAAGAGAAAGCGAAGCTCGTCACTTCGATGCCAAAAAGATGCCCACCAGTTTCTAACGAATTTAAATATGTTTTACTATTTTCTATTTTATTATTTTTGTTACATGTGAACGCAGACATTTGCTGCCTCGCTTTAAGATATTTTTTTCCGAAAACGGCCGTTATCTCAATAACAGTAAAAGCGAAATAAATGAACTTACATGTGTCAACTAAATAAGAAATACTTAATAAATATGTGAAACAAAATTTGGAAAATATTTGTTTCTTTTTGATTTTTTTAAGTTACAAACTGATTGACAGTAGGTGAACGCAGACTTTTTCTAGCATGTATATATATATATATATATATATATATATATATATATATATATATATATATATATATATATATATATATATATATATATATATATATATATATATATATATATATATAAATATAAGTTTATGGCCAAAGTGATTTTAATGCTATTATTTTTGGAATATTAGTAAAAAGGATTCGGAGGTTCAAAAAGAAACGTTATCTTTCTGCTTAATTCACAAATATTTAATTATGTCGTCCGTCGTTATAAAAAGTACATTCGGTTTTAATTTAATATTAACTTGCAGTTCTTTTTTTTCTAGTAATTATTGCCTACTGGAATCCTATGTAAGGCTGATGAATGAGTACGAAATCACGATGATACAATATTTTTCAGTGACAATAACAAGCACGGTGGTCTGCTATTACAGTAAAGTGCGCAATAAGGTGAGTATAAGCACGCCAAACAATATTCATTACAAAAACTGTTCAATACAATAAATGTTAATGCAACATTAAAACTTTTTTTCAAACGTATGCTTCGTCTGCTTGTGCTTTGTCAAAATTACAAATGGGTTCTGTGATATGAAATAACGCGCATATTTAGAAAGTACCGCGGCACCTTAAAAAGGAATATTCAGAAAAAAAATTTACCCGTCTCTTTTCTTCAAATACCCCACTTTTTTACCGAGCGCTAGGCGCCATAGAAACAAAATAATACGAATCATCATATCAGTCGAAACAATCAAGTATTTTCATTTGAGTGTACATAATAAGTTGTAAAGTATTCCCAACAGACGAAAAATACTTTGGCGGCATATTCGCCAACAATGAGCATCAAGAATATCATCAAACAACCGGTGGCAGTACTTACATACTTACATATTTCAAGTACCAAGTCACATTAAGAAAAGACATGAATGAAAAGCAAAGAGATAGACAGGTATCAATTACACAGCCTCTTTAAGCGGATCTAAATACTTACTACTAGGACAAAGTTACGCACGGTTAACTCCTTTGTAATGGTTTTAGATCGCTGCGCCATTGACGGGTCCTTTTTCATCAAACCGACGACATACCGAGCGTTTACTTTTCCCTATTTAATCTTGAGATTGTCAAATACAAAAAACTGTTTTCTCAAAACATGGCCAGATCGTGGTAATCAGCTTACGCGCTTCGGGAAGTTTTTCATTTATGGGGTTAAGAGCTCAACGACAATGTCTTTCTCTTCATGTTCTACTTTTGTCGCATTGCTTAAGTCAGTGAAATATATGCCAGTGATACTGCAAGTACTGCAAAATTAAATTCAATGTGATTTGGAGCTTATTACTCGCGTATTTTTGAAAAACAAAAAATATATTGAAAGATTTCTAAAAAAAAGCAATACTTGAATTGAAAACGAAAAAAAAAAAAATCTGGAAATTTTGAAGTTGCATGAGAATTAAATTAATCCAATTGTTTTATATGTGTTTTCTGCACTTTAACTCTGCACTTCAAATACTCGCTTCGAATCAGATTTTTCGCTTCACTGAAATCGGTAACACTGTTCCGATTCATGAATATTCATTCGTCAAAGGCCGTGACGGCTGTTTTCGTAGATTACTTCTTGGTCTATTAACGTCTCCCCCAAAAATGTTTCGCGGCCCATCAAAATATATCACCGTCTTTTTACGCGGTGCCATCTTGTTATCACCATAACGCCTTTGCCAGCCCGCAGAATGCCAGGAAATTTCATTATTGTCTAAAGAAGTACGTAACCCTTTCGACTAACTGAACCGCCTTCGAGACGAAACCGTATAGGTCTGGGGAGTAGTTGGAAACTCCTTAGAGACATCGAGTCTGATATCGTTACTTAAAGGAAGCCATAACATAATTTGCATAGCTTCTTAGCGAGACCGTTATCACGGCATCCGTTAATTACTTAATTATGCTAAAGAGAACTGACTATGCTACGAAATTGTTTCGCAACCCCTCGAAATTGTTGCTGGGCTCGAGCATTAAATCATTGAAAGTAAAGATATTACGAGCTGCTAAAATAGGAAATCTTAATTTTTTGTTCATAAGTATGTTGTTTAAGTTACGTTGATAATATCGGCAGCAATTGTATATAGCACTTTACAATATTTTAAAATGATTGATCAAGATTGCCTCAAAGAGGATTTTGTTGAAAGTTTTGCTTTGCATTTTTCTCGATTGACAATAAATTTACCCCCAATGTGAAATATTGAAAATTAAATAATTTTAACCGCACAAGTAAATCATTCAAATTTACTTTAAGCATCGCGAATTTTTTTCCAAAGATATCACAAATGACTCATTTTTTGACCTCCGAAAATGTAGTTTTCTTTCACTTAAGGCTTCGTTCATCCCCAATATCAACATTTTGAATATGGTCAAATCCAAACCACGGTAGTTCTTGCTAAAACATTTCTTTCTTATTTGCTATGGGCAACAGTAAATATATATATGCACTGAAAATATAGCCGTATAACTACACAATTAAGATATCTTTGATACGTGGGCGGGGACGAGCATTTAAGTGAATTTTCAGGTACCCTCGATTTCAATGAAAACAAAAAGTTTTCAAAAAACAAGTGCACGAAATGAGAATCGATATTAATTTAAGGTTGGCTATGATAAGATTTTGGAAATTTTTAATCCGATGTGAGCACAGTGTGTTGAAAAGTGGGCGAATATTATCTTCAAAGAATTTCTCATGAAATCATTACGAAATTTACAAGACAATTGCTGTTTACCAGAAACGACAGGTGCTTGACAGATGCCTTCAAAGAACAGTAATCCTTCACCATTCTTGGAGCATCAGAAATTCGTGCTCGCGGGAACTCATGATCGGATCATCAGATAAATTTGAAATTTGCCAAATGTATTGATCTTGGTAAAAGCAGGTCTGATGGAAGTTTAATGAATACGCTGTTAGCCCTGTGGCTACCAGCTAGAAAAAACACAAACAAAGCTAAAGAAAAGCTTTCTGTTCTATAAATAATACGATGACCATACCTGAAATTCCAAAAAACCTTAGGCTGAGTCAAATTTGGTAGGTATTTGGTTGTAAAATTAGGATGGGGATGCCAGCCGCAATAAATGTCGCCATATTTTTTTACTGAGAAATCCTATGATGTGAAATGCAATGATCTTGTTATGAAAATAAGCGTTTCTAGTTTTTCAATTTAACACTTGAAATTTTTCTGCTGCACAGAATGAGTTGCTCTCATTGTGAAGCAGATTTGGAGTATTTTCGGTTCTTTACATTTTTCGTCAGCCCTGAAATATTTCTTAAGATTTCGATATAGTCATCGGAGATGAACGAAATGCACGGAGTAGGTTAGGTTTAACGTAGGCTACTTGTGATAGTAGTAATTTTCTTGCGATAAATACAATGTATTGCCAGCACCAGGGGGGTATTCATAATTTTTTTAGTAAGAGATGCTGCCATCAAATATTCGTATGACAGACATCTTATTAAGAAACTAAGTAATAAGTGCTCTACTTTCGTGAATTTTGATATTCTTTATTTCCACTCTATGACTTCCGATACAGTCATCGGATCAAAGTAGTACATCATCATCAAGTTCAGCCTAGGCATCTCGCAGAGGTCCGGTTCTGCAATACAACTGGTAAATTTCGATATTATTTTCTTTGCATTTTTTTGACATCCACCAAACACGGGACTTGCTTTGGTGTCTCTTTGCAGCTTCATTGCTTTTCCCAGCCGTATCTCTCTCGTTCATGTGAGCTGAAGGCTCTGCCCAGCGGAGCCTATTAAACCCATCAACAACTTCTCGCTCACGATATCACTTATTTATTTCGTTCTTTATTTTATTCTATGTTATTCATTAACAATTTCATCAATGAAGTGACTACTGCAGAAAAAAACATTTTAAATTATTAAGAACAACTATTCGGTTGGATAAGCCGACACTTGAACATTTCAACAGCAGAATGAAAATCGAACATTTGATACGCAGAGTTAAAGCTACGGTTTATTGCGCAGGTTGGGTTATTTAATCCAGAATTAGTTTTATGAAACGGGATCGATAAGATGCTATGATGTCTACGCTCACCGTTGCAAACACAAAGATTAGCTGTAATAACAAAAATTCAGAGTTCACGTTTCCAACGAATAACTTCGCGGCGAATAAAGCTTTAAAATTTTGACGTCAAGTTTTAAGAGTGTCTATGGCTTTGATAAGGAGGTAAGTGAAATGGATCAGACCAGTAGAAAGAACGACGAACAAAAATTAAGAATCTCTTGTGATCAAACTCAATGCGATATATATACTACTTCTAATATGGCGACCACATCAAGCACCCATATACTAGGATCGGGCGAACCGGAGAGCCAAATAGGATTTTCGTCATACGAATGTCATTGAAAGAAAGCCAAAAGCCAAGTGCACAGTTGGCTTTTATTATTATCATCAAAAGTAAAAGCAAGGTTAAATCGCACTCCTAAGTTATGAGCTTTATTAGAACTATAGCTACACTCAAGAATTTTTGAGAATTTCTAATTACTTTCATTGTATTCACGTGTAAATTCATTCATCCTTGCACTGAAAAAATCCACATGGCGCCCAGAGCCATGTAACATAACACATTATTTATGGCCCCATACGCTATGTACATAGTACTCTGAGCTATGCAATATGGTTCCCAGCGCCATAATGTCAGAATCTACATAGCACGTGGTCCTATGTAACATGGCGCAGCATTTATGGTCCCACACGCTATGTACATAGTGCCCTGAGCTATGCAGTATGGCTCCCAGCGCCATAATTACATGGCACAGAAATTATGGCCCCACACGCTATATTACATAGTGCCATGAGCCATGTAATATGGCTCTTGGAACTCCAATTATAACTCGCAGCCATGCTGTGTGAGGGAACGTATAAATGTCAGCAAGTGACATTAGAGCTTATGTCTACATAATTTACTCATTTTGAACTGAAGTACTGACAGCGATATTTTCGATACTTCGACCGGTGAATTTTCACACTGGAGTAGGAACATTCAATAGTGAGTATGATGACTCGCATTTATCGAATTTATATTTGGTGGAATTTATATTTGGTGCACTGAAAAAACACATAGTGCCAGACGCCATAGTTTATAGATTTTCGGCGCCATGTACATAGTCGATTTCAGTCGATTTGTGATAAAATATAACGCCACTCGCCATAGTACATAGGAGCAGACGCTATGCTTATAGCCCTCCACGCCATATACTATAGTCCTCCACGCCATATACTATAGTCATCCACGCCATATACTATAGTCATCCACGCCAGATACTATAGTAATCCACGCCATATACTATAAACCTCCACGCAATCTGCATGACGTGGAGGACTATAGTGCATGGCGTGGAGGACTATAGTACATGGCGTTGAGGGCTATAAGCATAGCGCCTGCTCCTATGTACTTTTCGCCATGTATTATGGCGTGTGGCGCTATATTTTATCACAATCCCTAAATCGACTATGTACATGGCGCCAGAAGTCTATAAACTATGGCGTCTGGCGCTATGTGTTTTTCAGTGTGGTCAGTTACGGATAATTCATGTGTAATTCATACATAAAATTCACATTTAACACATGTGGTAGTAATCCACACGTACTCTCATACAAGAAGTATGTATAATATAAATATAGCAAATAATATAGAAAAATTAAAAAAAAGCATACTTTGACTTCTTTGGCCCCTGGCTTCTGCCAGATTATAGGCCACGGCACGCCTACGAGTATAATAGAGATAATAAAATAATCATCAGGAACATTTCTTTCATCTCCACTCAGAATAACTCTGTCATTCTCATCACATGAATATTAAAACCAAAATTTTCAACAAAAATGTTTTAATTTTATTTAGCAACCAACACAACCTTTTTCCATATGGAGGTCAGCCATAGAATTAAAAAGCAAATTTAAACTAAGTTTCTTTTCGCTGGGGTTTTATGAAGGTGAAAATTTATTGCAAAACAAAGTTTTTATGAATAATGAATCATGTAATCAACTGAGATTTGCTTTAAATTACTACTATTAACTTTAATTGTCAGCAGGAAATAATGTGTTCTCATTAAAATCAAAAGATCGCTTTAATTTTTATATCAAAATAAGCTGGTTTCACGAACAGATATGGTGCTATATTCTTAGATCAAGCTTATTTAATTTCAATTCAACAAATCATCCACTTTTTGTGTCACTAGTTAAGCTGAATCTCTTCATTTTGGTGAATATTACGCAAATTCTACACCAACAAACTGGCTATGAGAAAATATGAGTCATTTTAATGAAATTTAGCTCGTCTTATTGTCAATGTTCCACTCAAAATCAATAGCATGCACAATTTAAATATTCTGCTTCATCCCCGTCGAAAAAATTACACGACTTTGAAATCCTCAAATCACATTAGCCAATTCCCTTTGATCATGAAAATCTGTCTGTACTTATGGTCTTGCACGACACATATTCCCGTTAGATAGAGGTTACGTAGCACGGACATAGCACAGCACAGAAATATTTTTTTTTTTCCAACCGCCACTTTTACCACCATTCCATAGCCAATATGCCACAATGACGAGCAGAGCTCGGTTTCTTTTCTGGCAACGTTTACGGTTGATACTGGTTTCCGTACATGTATGTATATTGAGGTTTAGTGTTAAGAAGCGAATAAAAAGGATCAGTGCGGTATCTGGCTGGGACACATATTCGTTGCCAAACGTTCAAAATCACGCATAAAACGGTGATTTTAAAGCAGCAGTAGACCAAAGATGAAATCACTTGGGTTGTAATGCCAATCTCGAAGCTGGTGGAAACTTCATTGGCCTGTTCGAATAAAAACCGATGACGAGAGTTGGAACGGAGGCGTTAGAAAATCCTCTATCTTTTATGGGGAACAAAAATCGCACTCATATCCTCTTTGCCTCGGCATGTGCGATTTTCGTTGTTTCATCAAAGCCATAAAGGGAATCCTTTTAGAGAAATCCATTCCGGAGGGTTTTTATGTGGGCTTCCATGTGTGGAGACCATATTGTGCCACGGGATATCTATAAGCGGCGAGAATCAGTAAATTGTCTTCTGGGTGTCTCCTTTAGTGTAGAATCAGATCATGAGTTTCGGTTCAGTTCATTGCTTTTGTTTCAGTTCGGAAGCTGTGTGGATTTTCGTTTTGAGTTGTGGCTGTAGCGAACTGAGATAATCGTAAAATCTAAAGAGATTGAATAAAAGTCAATTTTGGTTTTATGGAGAGAGAAATATCCAAGGAGGGATTTCCATTGATTTTATTCGATAGTAAATTGAAAGTTTCATTGGCGTATTGCCTCTTAACTAATGGAATACTTTTCGATGAATGCTGGATTTCTATTAAGTAAAAAGAAGTAAGTATTCATGCATGCTATAAAAAGCATTGTTTGATTGAATTTTGCTGAACCAAATTTTGGAATCGAACGAAGGAGTTATAGTTAAAAGTCGACATTAAGAGTCTTGATTAAACCATACTTTAAATTATTGCTTTATCCTAATTATTGAAAGTAAAAATCGAGAAATATCAGACAAGACTTATAAAAAGGGATTAAAAATGTCCTACTGTTTACTGGGGTGGAATGTGAAATAGATGAGTTAAAACTATTCTTCGAATAGATGAGGGACATAAAACTTGTAATTACCTGTTAACTATCGTAGTCACTGTGAAGAAACAGAAGATTGAAACAGCGAATCGGTTCGTGTCCTTACTATTACATTTTGTTGCAAATGAAGAAAAAATATGAAAAAAGAAAGTTTTTGGGTTGAAAACCAAGATTTCAAAAATCGTGCCTTTTCCAAAGGTTATTGTGAAAAAAACAGCATATAAGAGCTTTAAGCTATACCTGAAATAAAGCCAAGGCCGTTAAGATGAAATTAAATTCGAAATGCAAAATTTTTTGTCAAAAGACACTTAGACTTATAACCAGAACAAATCTACAGTGACGAAATTGAACTGTTTTCGCGATGTGGGAAAATGGTTCAGGGATCGACATAGCCAAAAGTTTTTTTTTATTTAATCTGCTTGTTGTTAATAATAGCAAATCCCATAATTTTACCTAGCTAGTATTGCTATCTTTGGAGATGATTTTTTTAACTAATTCTCTAGTCTCTTTATAATCAAATCAGCGAAAATATCTGAAACATGTAGATCACAAACCTCGATATAAAAATGATAAATTTATATCCATTAAGCATGAGAAAGTACAGAAAAATGAACAATAAATGATTTCAGTATTCACAGCTGTTCTATAATAAGCTTAGTTCATTCGATAATAATATATTATATGAGAAGCTGTTACTATGCATAAAGACAATTACCTCTTAGCTTGCTAATTGGCGGCTACCATCGTAGTAGATTACAGTGATTGAGTACAGTGAGAGTGTGACAAATCTTGTACTAACCCGCGCACATGAATAATGAGGATATGAGAGACCACCAGAATAAAATTGAAAAATATATTAAGTTTGTCGTACTACAGTCCTCAAAAAAAAAATACCTCTTAGTCTTGCCAAAAAATGATACAAAGTAGTTAAGGAATGAAACACAGGTTTCGGATTTAGGGAACACCTCTACGATTTGGTTTTGATGTATGGATTTCGTTTTAATACTCAGGGATATTTTATTTACTATGAACGACAATTTAAGTTTGTTTGAATAATTTTGCATTAGTGACTCACCTAACTGTTGTTCTCAGCTGAATAACACAGTGCGATGTCGTACGTCAAGCAGGTAACTTTGAAGCTTGCTAGTTAAAGGCTATTTATATAGGCTAAGACAGTACAATAACCAGACAATATCCCCAACTATGTGGTGAACAAGTCTACGGTCCGATTCACAGAAGAGCAAACCAAGCTGCTTAACCAAGGTCTGAATTTTGCTGTGAAGAAAACAACATTTCTAAAAGAAGACTTGGTGGTGGACATTGACGCAGCGGCTAAAAACCTTCTCGAAGAGGAGAAAGCACAGATTAGAGACAATGTTTCTAAACTCACCAGGAAGGAAAATTGTAAGAAGGGGAACACCGGTAAGGCACAAAGAGTGCTTAAATACCTGGCTGCTAAACTGGTCTTTTATACCGTGGTCGTAATGGACAAAGACGAATATGTTTTGGAAAAGCTCAACAACGGGGATTACCATGAGCTAAGGAAAGATCCTTTACCAGACTCTATGAAACAAGTCGGAAGAATCTTGAAATAATGCAAAGGGACGATTGGAGAAGTCAACAAGCTGCAGGTCTCAAACCCGGCGTAGCCAAGAGTTAGGCGCCTTCCGAAGATACATAAAGAAGAAGTGTGCTTAGGAAAATTGTCACCGCTACAAACAAACTGCGGATTCTAGCTCCGTCGTATGTTCATGGTTGTATTAGTTCATCTTGTGTTGTATTAAGAGCCACCGACTGTAGCAGTTGTTAGGTGAATGATTTAACTTCTTCAAAGCTTTATTCATTAATATTTTCCAGGTTTGTGTTTTTGGGTGTCTTGGTTTTGTTCGCTATCGATATAATGTTGGCTAATTTGATTTTTTTTGGTGTAGGCTTTGCCACCATGTATTTCGTGTCGCCTTATATTCTTCGTTATCTGCTCGATTTTCACGAAGGAGCACATGGTGCCATCGTCGCTAACATAAACCAGCAGTTAGATGAACTTAATAGAGATGGTACTCCCCATGCTCACTTTGGCACTCCGTATCACTTTTCCAAGCGTCAGGTTGAAGAGGATGTAGAAGAGAGCCTCCACTTGCCTTAGACTGTTGTTGGTTGTGAATGTTAGTGATAAGGCTCCAGCTGTCTTAATTTATCTTTGCAAATTCGCCATGCTTTCGCATGATCATGTAGAACTTTACTCCGGCTATTTCATCGTAAGCGATAATTGATGAACATATAAAACTGCACATTAAATGGCTTTTTAATCGACTGCTGTGGAGAGAAAATTTGATCTGTAGTTGATTTACCTTAAGTGAAATCTTGCTGTTATAGGTCGATTTCTGTTTGACCCGATACGGCTATCTGGCCTAATAGGATAGTGGGGAACACCTTATAGACGGCACTTCAGATAGCAAAGCAATGTGATACCCTGATAATTGTAGCACTTCGTAGCGCCTCTAATCTTGTGTATGTGGTAGATTACTTCAAGGTGCCGATCGTCAGGTAAAGTGTGATTGCTCCTGACCTTCAACACTAGCTGATGAGCTACATGATGGCTTCAATATTTAACTAATTTAGCAAGTACTTCAACGGTTCCTGGCAATTTGTTATGTTCAAGCCTTTGGATTGCATGAACGGTCTCTTCGATGGTTAGTGGCGGCAGCTCAATTATCGCTAACTAAATAGTCAACTGTCTTTACATAGAAAACTGAACAAATACATTTCATCAAAATACTGAACTCATTGCTTCATTATTTCTGACTAGTCAGAAATTAAATTTCCTTCCTTATCTTTGCAAACTGCGAGCGGTGTAGTGGCACATTCAATCGATCTCACCTTTTCTTCGACTGCAGCCTCAGATTACGAATGATAGCATCTTTGGAGTATTGTCAGACGTCGTTCACATGGGCTTCAACTGCAGGGCTACTGAGATCACCAATGGTTTTAGTACCTATGGCTAAATTTATTTATTTATTCACCAAACAAGGTACAAAATCACATATAAAATATCAAATTAAAAATAAAATGGAAAAGTAAAGTAAAGTAAAAAGTAAAAACAAACAAATTAAAAAAGTAACAAATAGATTAATAAATAACAATCAATAAATATAAGGTATAGCTTAAGGTTTAGGGGTATGGATGGCATGCAAAAGAGAGGATTTGAAAGATGATTTGGAAATCGTAGGGGAATATAAATTACTTATGCTGTTGAATATTCTGCTGCATCTATTTATTGGCTCATTAGCTGCATATGTGGTTGAATGTGAATATTCTTTTAGGAAACGATTGGACGTGATGTTCCTCACAGCGATATATATATCAACATTTGACTATTCAGGAGCTCTACATTAATAATCAGCCTCTAATGACGTCAAATGTGAAGCAGGCCGATATCACCATTCTTCTGAAGGCTAGTGTCGATAGGTTTAAATGACCTAGTCGAAACTCATAAGGGGGTAGGCTATTAAAATCATAAGGGTTGTACAGTTCTTTCAAGGCAAAAAGTAAAAATTGTTTTTGTATTGACTCGCGGGATTCCAGCTAATGCAAGCGTATTCAAGAATAGGACATACAAGTGAAGTGTATAAGGATATTTTGACCCTCAGGCTACGAAATTCTTTGTCACGTCTTTTGATGAAACCTAGCTCTTTGTTCGCACGAGAAAGTATTTTATCAGAGTGTAAGGTGAAGCGGAGTTTTGAGTGTTAGCATCTATCAGGTTATCTGGGTTGATTTTTATCTCTACTAGAATGACAGGAATCTGGTCTATTTGGTTGAAAATGGTCCCATTCGGATAAACATCCTGCTGCTCCCGACGTCCATTTCTTGATGGATGGACATTGCTTACATTTCTAATTGGATAGACATTGCTTGTATACGGAATGCATTACTGTTTTGCTGATAAAAACGCCCAGTAGAACTAAGACATCGTATCTGGAGTAGGAATGAAGGGTTCGTTTTACACCTTTAAAAATGATTACCTTTTCTTTAGAGGTAAACATCTCTGCATGAGCATGCACATCAACGAGGCTGATGTCATAAAACTTGGCTTACACACGCACAGAGCATAGCCTTTCATTTATTACCGTGTACACGATGATCACAGGTTTTTATTCCCACTAATGCCTAGTACTATACTCTTCGCGAAACGAATTCAACGGTCAAATCCCATACAAAAAGAGCTTTACTGACGAATTGAAAAGCTCTTTTTGTATGGGATTCGACCGTTGAATTCGTTTCGCGAAGAGTATAGTACTAGGCATTAGTAGCAAATCTGTAACGAGAACGTATTACTTTGGTTGCCAGATGTTGTTATTTTGTTGGTTTGGGTTCGCTCCTTTTTCAAAATTTATGCTAATTGAAAAGTAAGAAGTAGAGCAAGAATATCTTTAATTTGTTTTAAGTGATACGCAGACATCTCATCTAGTTTCCAGAGAACTAATAAAGCTTCTCCTCTACTCCTCGATAGAAGCTCATGAAAAGAAGAATGTTCCGGTGACTTATGTTTATGGAAATTGTTTCTCGTAATTGACGCATTCAAGCTAGACTAAAAAAAAAAATTAAAAAAAAAGTTCAACTCGTTGGCAAGGTATACGATATGAATCTATTAGATTAAAAAAGAGCAACAACAGAAGACGATCTTATCAAGATTATCGAAAATATTATAAATGCATATGTATAGTTACATATGTATATATGTACAATGGAAATTATTTCTTGTTTGTTTTCACTGCGTTTTAGGATCTTGATTGCTTTGCTCGAATGAATTGAGGTAGAAGTTTAGTTTCGCGGAATAAAAAAGGTAGATTTGTTGAAGTTTTTTGGCATCTGTTCTGGCATTTCTAAATACTCAATATTTCTAAACGCTTGACGGTTACATAGCTCAGAAGCTATTCATGGCTTAATTAATTAATTATTATTTGTGCCTATTATATCGTTCAATTTGAATGTAGCCTGATCTATATATGTATTTAGTCTACCAAATTAATAGTGAGTAAAATTCTGTCAAAGAATTAATCTAAATAAATGACTAGTTTCTAGTGAGTCGTTGATTATAGTCGTGAACGGGACTTTGAAATATTGGTGGTAACGATCAATATTTGGCACACAGTTTCCTTAATTTTCAGTTATGCAATAAAGATAGCTATTGCCTTCTTTGCCACCATATTTTAAAATATTTGTACGTTTGTTTACATTTCAAAATACTGCAAATATGGTAAGTTTTCTTTGTTTTCCCATTTTCAGGAGGTTATTGCCCCCTCTATTGCATAGTCACTCTTAAAAATGTGTTGTTGCACTGTACCCTATAATACACTTTTGCTTTCCCTTCACAGTAATTCACTGCATTAAGAAAAATGTTTGCCGAATTTACGTGTTTGCCCCTTCTAATACAGAGTCCACTTATGCAGTGCCATGTGAAATTATTCTGAATTCAACACAATAACTAAATCTAGTTTCAATAAAATTGTACATCTATATATATACATACATACTGTTGCAGCTCAAACAAGGCACACTAATCCGAGATTAATACATAAGGTTCTGCCACCGAAATTTTTCGGACACTATTTAGACAGAAACGATAAATTTTTTGAAAGATTCCAGAAGGTGAAAGTACGAATGAGTCGTCATATTTATTTTCAAAAAAACAATCGGATGTAATGGCCACATGAACATAAAAATAATTCATTGTTTTTTATTTTAGTCACTTGAAATATTCGAAAGATTTTGCTCACAATGCTCAAAAAAATTGTCTCTTCCTAAAATGTAACGCAATAATTCTTTGAGTTTTAGCCTGAAACTACGGTAAAATGATTGACTTAAAAAAATTTGGCCACTAAACCGTAAATATAGCATACCGTTCTTGGTAGGATCAATTTTTTCTAATACTGGACGAACAAAAACATTTTCACGTAAACTTCTTCGAAATAATTTTTACAATGATCATACAAAATAAACAAACCTCGGCCTTTTTTAACAATTTTACTATTCGTTCTCGGAAAGTCTGCGCTCGTATCAGTAATTTGCATTCAACCAAAAGGGTTAAAAATTTTAGTTTGGCATTCAGTCTGTGAAAGTGAATACCTTAAAAAGTATGGATCTATTTTTCCGTGTACTTTTTCCTACGTTTTTTCAATACTAAATAAAACACCACATCCTATAAAAAAATTACTTCAGCATCTGTCGCAATCGATACCCTTCACTCATTACAAAAGCATTTTTTTGCTCTAAAAAAGGACGAGATGCAATAAACACTGACATTGAACAAAAAGTGCCGAAAGGGTTAAACCGGGTTAAAGCCGCTTATGTTAGGTGGCAGTAAATGTCGGTCGTCTGACGGTTCGTCTGGTCGTAAACTCAACTCTTTTTCCGGCCACCATGGATGGTTCGATGGTTTTGATGGAAAACTGAAAATCGAACCCATCAAGTTATTTATGACACGGTTATGCCTAATTTGACCACAATAAAAATGTTTTCATTAGCATTTGGTAAGCGTCGAGCTACGCGGTTGGGCTCCATTGAGCTATGAACTAGGCCGCCTGCGTTTTCTTTGATGTCTCATTTAATCGTTCGGTTTGTGAACGGAATGAGAACAATCAACCTGCACCAAATGCAATCCTTTAGCGAGTATTTACGACCAGAACCAATTGCTCAGTCGTTAATAGTTGTGTTCGATTGAATGATCAATTAATATGACATAAATTCAGAAAGACGTTTTAAGGTGGAGTTTGTAGTTTTTTAGTTGACGGCAGATGATTTTTAATGAAGTCGAATGAAAATCGTACTGGTCTTGGGAAATACGAGCCAATAGGTATGTTGTCATCGGACATATCCATTTTATGCCTTCTGTAAAATTAACTAGCTGCCAGAATTGATTAATCAGTGGAAACAATTGTCAGAATACCAAATAAGCGCATATATAAGCCATTCTTTTGACTAAAGTACTAATTATATTTTTTGAAAGCAGTGAAATATGCTGATTTTTGCTATAACAACTGACCTTCGACTACAAGTTTAGCTTTGACACTGAATTCAGTTGAAGTTTATTTAACAACTGTACCAACTTAAATAACCTAACTCCGAAAAAGAATTGTAGTGAATTTGTTTCACTTTAATTTTTTTTGTGTAACAAACCTGCCAAACTGTCTAAAAGGAATATATTCAAGGTTGTGACAGGCCAAGTGCTAGATATTTGCTTAGTTTAACTCCAACTCTTCCCGTCTGTATGTTCACGCTAATGTACTTCACCGTTTTACATGCAAGCACGTTGCACTGTTTTTATATTGAGCAAATGTAAATGGGAGCGGAAATTGGAGGTGTGCGGCAAAACACGACGTGACAACCATTTCCTTTTCGATGTGGTTCGAATCAAAAGCGCAGCCAAGTTCATTGCGTGACGTATCATCGCGCCAAACGACGGGCACATTTTAAACGAAAATTGCAGTTCCACGTTCTTTTTGAGTTCACTGTCTGGTTGTTTTGTGTTTTTATAGTTTGTTTTGTATTGTTTTTTTTTTTACTAAATTTCATCCCTTCGCTTGGTTACCATTGATTAACCTGATGTCAAGTTAGATACGTTTCCACTTCGCGCCCGAAGTTGATTTGGTGTAGGTTTGATGTATAGTGGCTGTTAGGTTTGACTTGTTGGCGTACCAAACCATTTTTGAAAATTTTTTCTCAATTGTATATAATTCATAAGATTTCATTTAATAAATTCGTTTAATGCGGAATTTCAGAGCATATTTTCCCCGGGCCAGATACGATGCTTTGCGAAGCTATTTCCGAATTGTATTGAGTAATTTGTATTTAGTTTTAGAAATGTCATAATTTGAATCATAGAAGTTGCACAGTTAAATAAATTGCAAGCAAAGTTCCAAAATGAATCAAAGCAGCACTTTCATTTGAACACCCTCAACGTTTACTATCTTATACCGCAAACCTCTTACGGATTATAACGCAGATCATTTTTTGAAAATTTCTTAAAAAGTCAAAAGTCATTTCTTAAAAAGTCAGTAGTAAAACTTAGCTGGAAACCTTTCAGGAAAAGCAGTTAAGAAAAATGTGAAACTGTTGAAATACGTCTAGAACAAGACTGGTCAAAATATATTAGTGAACTAAATCTGCAAATAACTTTTTTTTTACTCTTGTACACGTAGTTGGTCATTCCTTCATCCTGAAAGGAATTCAAGCGACTGCATTGACATTATGATTACTACAATGCTTGAGTTGCTATCATGCAATGCTTAAATATATATTTAACACAAGTTTCAGAGCAGACTGAATCATTGCGAAGACCCAGCGAAAGTCAAACCACAAAAATCAAAAAGTTTTTTGTTCAAGTTCTTCCCAGTATGAGCCTAATATTTTCAAGGCAATTACATTTCGTAAACATTTTATCATTATATCCTCTATTCCTGTTTTGTGAAATGAGAACTGCAAAAAAAAGTATCTTCAAAATGCAAAAACAAAGCTTCTGTTTTTACGAGTGCTTAAAAATTGTTAGATCCACTTTTATAATCGATCTTTGCTCAATTATCCACTTTAAAAAAAAACCAACTAGGCATTGCTTCCTTGTAACAACCATTTCCATTTAGTCTCCCAACGTAACGAAATAAATCGGTCGATGAATAGAGCTAAAGTACACACTATGTCATGGAAAATGATTTTTTAGTAACTCATATTATAATTCAGAAAAGTCATCGGACACGTAGATAATGGTAGTGAATGGAGAAATAGCTTGCGCACTTCAAACAGAAACTCAATTTAACGTCCCTTCTGGAGAATTTGTACTGGCATTTGCACAAGACGGTGAGTCCAAATTTCAATTATTTTTCGTACATTTTGCTTCAGTCTATCTTTCATATTTTCCATTTGTCCGGAACAAAAAAAGCTGCTAATTACAATAGGTGCGTTTTTTCGTGTCATCTTGCCTCAGATGCTGTTGTTTTCAGTTTTGCTTTTCCTAACCAGCTCTTGATGGAGACGCAAAAAACGCACCTAATGATCGTTAGACCTGGAAAAAGATGCATCTTACGTTGGGTCATATAGACCTATTAGTGTATCGTCGGACTTCCCCCAAAAATCGGAGATATCAGTACTCCAAAAATGCTCTGCATACTCTCTATACAGATGGAGTTTCACGATGATACAGTATCATTCAGCAGGTTCATCGAAATGCAGCTAAGGATCCAGCTAAGAATTTAAAGATATATAGCTTGAGCTGCATTGTAGATACTTGCGCAACAATAATTTTACGAGCTTGCGCCAGGATCTTATAGAAATGCTGAGAATGTTGAATATGACGGCGAAATTGCGTAACAGTTGCGGAGGTTACTGTTTATATCAAAAAGCTAGGTAAAATAAAGCTGTTGCGATACTGGAGGTTGAAGCCGGCTGAGGCTTTATTCAAAATATATGACAACAAGCGTGGGGTGATTAACTCGACGCCTGATTTTACCTCTTAGTATATTTTCCCCTTATTTTACCTGCTTTATTATACCGAAATTTAAAAGATATCCTATGATTCCAACTTAGTATTGTAAATAAACGAAAGGTGTGATAAGGATAAAACTGAAAGGTATATTACAGCGGCACTATTAAGGCTGGTTCTTGGAGGGGAAGACAGCAAAAAAAAATTCACATTCGTATGGTTCTGGTAAGTTGGAATCAAAAAATATCACGGTGCTACTGTATCAAACTTTAAACTTAAACTTTAATGAATAAAATTTGCAGTATATTAGCAACGTAGGAGCTGAGAATAAATATAAGAACTTATGAACTTATAATCAAAAGAACTTAAGGAACTGCACACCGAGCTTTGAGTGCATTTAGTTCTATACTTGAATTAATCAGGGAAGAAGTGAGTCGTGAAGCTAATTACACCACACTCATATCCACATTGTAATATTTTCAAAAATTTGAGTTTTTTTTGCGCAAATTGTTAAATTAACATCTAAAAAATATGTTTATAAAGTTTTAGAATTATTTATTTATTATAAAGTTTTAGAATTATTATTTATCGATTAAAAACTCTTTTAAGTGTTCCGCCTCAACTCGACGCTCGAGCGCTATTGAATCCGTACTGGAGCACTCGACCCTCGCCAGTGAGTCGAGAAAATTGCCGCAGCTCTTTGACAACTAAAAAAGCTCGTCAATCATGTCAATAAGAGCTGAGAAAAAAACGAGTACTATGAACGTACTGAAGGACTTCTGTATGGGCCTGGAATCCCTGATTAGTTGATAAGTCGCAGTAATCATCGAGTTTCTGTGTGTCGAAACTACGCGTTTTTCTCGACACGACTTTTTTTTTTAAATTGGCGGGCAAGATAACTTAAAAAGTTCTCAAACGATTGTTATGAAACTTGGCACGCAATAATGCCATAACATTTTTCAAAATTTAGCATTTTTGACCTAAAAACTGTCGAAAAAAGTGGTTGAAAATCCTACTTTTTTATGAGGCGTGCTAATTCACGATTTTTGATTTTTTTTTGGTTCAACTAGAAGATACATGTTTAACAAACACACTCCAATCCATTTTTTTGATTTCAAATTGCTGTAACTGATGCTAAAAAACCCGCCGATTGATGCCTTTCGCCGCGAGGGTCTTAATAGTTTGGTTACTACGGCGGCCATTTTGGAAAAAAAATTAAATAAAATCAGATTCTTGTATTTTGATATGTAATGATTAAACATGATTACTTTCAAAACGATTCATTTATTCCTTCTATTTTAAATAAGCCTCTGAAAAACGTTCTAAATTCAGGCGTTTACATGTATCGTCGGCCGTAATACATATGTATAAATGCTGATTTCTGATATATCTTGTATAATTTTTTTCTTGAACATACTGAACGTTTTCTTTATAATACACTTTCTCTCTTAGTGTCTTCATTTGAGAGAAATCTTCGAGTTTGATAGAGTATACGAGGTTCCAGCTTTTCTTTCTTTATGCTTTTTGGTTTTTTAAATTTAAGAACTGACCAAATTTCTTTTCTTGCATGTTTCAAAGCTATCTCCCATTGTCTATTTATGCAAAGCAGCAATAAAATTTCAGCAAAAAGTCTTCGACTTTCATAACAATGTTGTACATATATCCATTACTCGCACCATACAATCATAGAGCCCACAACTCTTAAGAACAATCAACTGCTAAAAACAGAGCTAGTAGAATATTTAATGAACAATGTTGATATGAATCACTTTCCAAATTTGATATAACAATCCATCTCTGTACTTAGAACTTTTATTCTTTAAAAGTCTCTCGTTCGATTGCAGCAGTTTCTCCGCCACTGCACCAACGACTATCACTGTTCGTCAGTTGTTGCATTGCATTCGTCACACTCGACAATCGTCACCGATGCAGTTGCAATGTGGCTGAGTTCCATTGTTTTTGGTTTGAGTTGGGCAACCACCCATCGGTTAAGTCATGATAATTGCGGCTATGGTTGACTAGACACCAGCTCATAGGCGGGTAGCCCCTCTCATACCTAATACTATGGGCCAGCGCCCCGTGAGATAATTGGGTGCAGGTAACATGCAATTACGCGATTCTTAGAAGCGTGACTCGATTTAAACGGCGTTTAGCTTGAGCTTGTCATAGGTGACAAGTTGCATGTCTGGTAATCTATGCATACCTGCAATCATGTTGACTCGATAATTGTAGTTTTCGTGTTGCGACAGAGAAGTGATTGTTTCGTTGTTTTCACCTCTCTTACACATGTGCACTTTGTCCGTTTACCACACCAGGATCCCATTTGCAATTGAAAGAAGTTTCAAATGGTAATGCTTTTGCTTCTCTGAATTGGCACAAAGTCACAATTTATTAAATCAGCAATTCTTTCAATATTTTGTAAACATTGAAAAATTTTTGTTGAACACCGACCATGCATTTATTGTCATCCAAAACAAACGTATGTACGTACAAACATATATGCTTTTATATGACTCTGAATAAAAGGAAGGCGGTCTATTGACTTAGGAACTTTCTTTTTGTTCTTTTCCCTGAATATTGTAGGATCACTTTATTCTATAACGATATCAACACTGACAAAGCGATGGCCCTTGCTTTGTGAAATCAAGGTAAAACTGTTTACACAACATTACACTATCAATCGGTAAAGATGTAAGCGAACATGCCAATGGACAATAGATGGACAAGGTTTACTAGCCAGAAGTAACAAATGTGTGTTAACCGATGGCGGATGCTGGTGTGCATTGAAACGTTGACATCTCCATTACATTCCAGGACGATAAATCAAATCGACAGAATTGAAGGAACGAGTGCGCGTAAAGGCGTGCAAAGGCAATTCCTTGTACAATACAGTGTTGCCATTACTACCTTCAAACGGCATCCTATATCTGTTGTTAGAATAATCGAAGAAAGCTGTATAAAAACTGTTATTATGCATGTTGGAATAAAAGAGTGCGATGTTGGATTCAAAAGTCAAAGTAAAGTAAGAAAGAGAAGTATTTTCAGAAAATCTTTCCCAAAAGAAAGTTAGCACATTCGACAACCCTTCAATAAATCGCTACCATTCTCAAGAGTCCTTTCATGTAAGCTCGATAGTCCTAAGTGAATGGAATCGCATCACCTTTTGTAGTTACTAACTTCTGGCTGATAACGACAATGTTTTCTACTCGATCCCTAAACGCTACTATAGCCAATATTTGTTTATACCTTTGCGGCATCATAAAAGGGCACGTCGTAGCCAAACAGTAAAAAGGAATTTGTTGCATTACCAGCTATTGTCGCATCGTTCTCGAGGGGTAAAGTGACTAAATTGAGTTATGCAACTGCTTTTGTGCAAGCGAGAACAAAAGTGAATTTATTATCTTTACACCGAACGTAACGATGGAAAATGTCATCGTCACTGAACGCATTTTTCGAAGACAATTTGATTTTTTTATCATCGATGTGATGTCATCATCGGTTAGGGATCACAGTACACAGAAATTATTTTCAAAGGATTTCCAAACAGGACTGCATTTATTATTGGATGGAATGATCTATTGATTAAAGACCCAAGATTTTTTTCAGTTGTTACCCTCAAATGCCCGTTTGAAAAATCTATTTTTGCGCAAAATTGATATGGTAAAAAATAGTTTTGTATAATTTTTTATGCCAGGTGCTAATCGAATATATTTATTAGAGGAGTATGAAATATAAAATTTCAGTGTCATCAATGAAATGTTCGATTGTTGATCTCCAAATCTAAAGAATTCAACTCACTAAATCCATTTTCATTCAACTGATGTAAATGATATCTTAATTCGAATTCAAATGGAAGTTAAAAATTCAAATTTCGAATATTTCAAGCACTTATTTGCGTAAAAATTGAAATCATCTTAACCTGAGATGCGCGAGGTTGTGGTCCGGGGCCTTTACCCATTGAACTAACTTTTTACTAGTGTTCGAAGAACATTTTGCTAATGTTCGAAGAACATCGAATTGGCCAAAACAAATCGATTGAATCATATTATAAAAAATTCATATATAATATTTCGTATTATGTATATATATATATATATATATATATATATATATATATATATATATATATATATATATATATATATATATATATATATATATCATCAAAAAAATGTAGTGACTATTTCTCGGGAACGCGGCATGCGATTGAGCTGAAACTTACAGGATACATTGGTGTGTATGCAGAATAGGTCCAGGTCTCACTAAATGTCAATTATCTTTAACCGGTTGGCGCCGGCGGCCACTTTAGTGATATTTTTAATATACCTATTATTCTGTCCACAAATAACTTTCAAAAATTAAGTAAGCGAAATGAATTTTGAACGTGTTTTAAATGTGAATCAGACTATGTTTTGGAATTTTTTAACGCGATCACGTAGCTAGAAAGAGATCGGGAAAATTTGAAAATTTTTAAATTGTTACATTTTTCGCCATAGCTATTAAAAAAGCGCAGTGAACGCAGCAGCCGAAAAAGTAGTGGGATATACAGCCGGGCAACGCAGAAATGAATGGTTCGACGAGGAATGTCAAGCCGCGTTGGATGAAAAGAATGCGGCCTACAAAATCCACATTGAACGACCGACTAGAGCCAAGAAAGAAAATATGACGATCTTCGGAGAGTAGCTAATAGAATAATTAGACGTAAGAAACGAAAGCATTTTGACAGCATGCTGAATAACATGAATGACAACTTTATGGCTAACAACACTCGACAAGCGTACAAAGTAGCGAGGCACTTAAAGCAAGGCTTTAAACCAAGAACCAGCCTATGTAGG
Source organism: Nemotelus nigrinus (assembly GCA_947369275.1). Lineage (NCBI taxonomy): Eukaryota > Metazoa > Arthropoda > Insecta > Diptera > Stratiomyidae > Nemotelus > Nemotelus nigrinus. The sequence goes on from OX376374.1 coordinate 44,569,366, forward strand.
GCTGCCGGTGGAAGCATCATAAGTGGCTCAGAACAGGTGAAGGAAAGATGGGCGTCCTATTTCTAGCCATTATTGGACGGAAATGTCCCCGCAGCCGACGAATCGCCATCATTAATTGGCACATACCTTGACAGTGCCTCATCTCACCTTCCTACACTAGATGAAGTCCGACAGACCATGGACCGCTTGAAATCCAACAAAGCACCGGGCATCGATGGTATCCTCGCGCAGCTCCTGAAGACAGGCGGCATGAGTAGCGAAAAAGCGTTATATGTCCCATTCACAAGAAAGGAGATAAACTTCTATGCGAAAACTACAGGGGCATATCACTACTTTGTGTACGTCGTACAAGCTCTTGACAAAAATTTTAGAGTTAAGGATTTCCCATCACGCTGAGAAAATTGTTTGTGAATATCAAGGTGGTTTCAGACGTGGAAGATCGACAATTGACCAAATATTTACGATCAAACAAATTTTGGAAAAATGCTGGGAATTCAACATTGATGTCCATCAAATATTCGTCGACTTCAAACAAGCGTACGACAGCATCAACCGAACTGTTATATAACCTCATGCTGCAGTTCGGAATCCCAGCAAAGTTGGTACGACTGGTGAAAATGACCATGACCGACTCCACGTCACAAGTGCTGATTCAGAATAATATGACCGACTCGTTTTCGACGAATACAGGGCTAAAACAAGGGGATGGTTTAGCTTCGGTACTCATTAACTTAGCGCTTGAGTACGTCATCAGGAAAATCCCCGTTGACACGAGAGGAACTCTATTATTGAAGTCGACACAGCTAGTAGCTTACGCTGATGACATCAACATTACATATGTCACGTTCGTTCAACGACGCCAAGGAAGTATTTGTAGCTAACCGCCAAGGAAGTTGGTCTTCAAATTAACGAACAAGAAACAAAAGCTATGACTCAATCAAGCAAAAGGACGCCAATAAAACAAAACATAACGATAGGGGACTATAATCTTGAAAATGTGGACAACTTCGTGTACCTAGGGACGAACCTCTCGAAGGATGGGAATGAGCTTGACGAAATCAAACGACGGATTCAATTAGCCAATAAGACATTCTTTTCGGTGCTTCCCACTTTGAAATCTCGATGCGTACACAGGAATACGAAGCTGCGCATCTACAAAACAATTATTAGACCTGTGCTATGCTACGGAAGCGAAACCTGGATACTGACCCAGGCGTCTGAAAAAGCATTGAATACGTTCGAGAGAAGGGTATTGCGAAGGATCCTCGGTCCAATACGGGAAGAAGATGGATGGCGAATCCGATACAACAACGTGTTGTATACCATACACTCAGAAAAATGTCACTTTAAATCACTTTTTTAGAATCACTTTAAATAAAAAGTTGAAATCAAATTGAAATAAAAAGCGAATCTTATATGAATTCCACTTTATTATAAAAATTTTCTTTTCAAATCAATATTTTTCATCATTGAATTAAAAAGAAAACGTATATGGCGCCAAATCATATTTGAACATTTTTGATTCAAACATTTTCAAATACGATTTCTTTTTAATTCAATGATGAAAAATTTTGATTTGAAAAGAAAATTTTTATAATAAAGTGGAATTCATATAAGATTCGCTTTTTATTTCTTTATTTATTTCTGTTAGAAGTGATTTTGAAATGCGAAAAATAACTGCTTTTAGCCCCTCATTCAGTCCTTCGATTTTAACCAAATTCACACAGTAGCTGAACCTTACCCTAAGCCACGTTTGGTAGAAATTTGGTTGAAAAATTCGGTTGAAACTGCCAGCTATGGTAATTTTGGTGTCTTAAATTTTGATAGTTCCTGAGGTAAATAAAGCTCTTTGCCCTATAGCTTCCAGTACAGTCATTGAATCATAATTCAAATGGCAAATTTATTTATTGTAGGCAATATTCAGTAGAAATTTAAGTTTAATACAATGATAGGGCTGCCAGCTATGGCTGTTTTTGTATTTTTTGGCAGACCTTTAGTAAGCGATTTTAGCATAGAATATTAAAATCGTAATGATCTTATAGTGAAAATAAACACCAAATATTAAGATCTAGAAAATTTGAAAACCTTTGCGAATGGGTCAATACGAAATTCGCACAGCAGGTTGACTTTAGTTAGCGTAAGGCAGATGCGAAATATTTTTTGCTACGGTGCTAGCAAAGGGCTGCCAGCACTAGACCTTTTTGTTATTTTCGGTCCAATAAATGCTTGCATTAAGTATTTTCATCGCAAACATTTGCAATGAAAATAAGTAAACATTGTTTAAATTTTCTAAGCTCTGGACATTTTTCCGATGACAACTCCAAACACCTTTCTATCACTGTAAATTTCGATGAAGTCACCGAAATTAAAATAAGCTTACATTCTATTATTACTTAGGGTGTATTAGTTTTAAGTAGGAAAAGTAACTAGTGGTAGAATACACACTCAAAATCTGCACAAATCCTCTACTGTTCTTCGAACATTAGTGTTTCTAGCGATTCTGATGCGCTAGGGGTTTTTTTAACTAAGGTGGATTTAAGCTCAGCCCCGGTGCAAAGTGTCCAAATCTAAACATTAAGAAATCTGATGTGTCCTAAACATCAAGCTCTTCGAGTGCCATCGGCAAACCATTTGAGTAATTAGAAGCATTTTGTGGAAATAATTTTCAAAAATGTCGGTGTTTTCTAACAACTTACTTTGAGTGAGAATTAAAACATGAAATTATGATGTCTCCCATTTAGAAATAAAACTTTTTTTAAAAAAAAACTAGACTGTTTTCTTTTGAGACGTTTAACTAACATCCAATATTTTTTTTTCTTAAATACAAAATGAAATTTTTTCACAATAATATCTTATTGGGCACAATATCTTCTGAGGGCGCAATACAATCATAATATCGAACACAATTCCATTTACACCCCATACAATTCAGACACAGTGATTGTTGGATGGCAATAGACGAAAGCACATATGTTTGGGTGTAAACGGATAAAACTATAGATAAAACGCTTTCCTCTCTCTACTTTCAATCGAAAAATCAGTTTCCTACCCCACATTGTAGTATCAGGGTTGAAAACTGGCCCACAGCATCCCTTTTACTGACATTGCATGACACCGTACGTCTGCTGTTCATACATATGCGAATCAAATCAAGCTGAGAGATGTCTCGAACTGACTTCGGACCGTGTAAAGTACCTACCTGGTTGGACAATCTCTCATATCATTCGTTTCATTTTTCTTCCCCAAATCGATCCAGCACCCGTCCTCTAGCGAGATTTTCTCGAAACTATTTTTTTTAGTCAGAAACACAACCTCAGATACGTGCGACATCTCTGTGCTTTGAGAAAAACTAGTGGAAAAATGTACTTTTTATCTGAAAGAATATGTTCAGCCATCGCTTTTGAGTTTAAAAGGGGAGAAAATTGAGAAAATTTCAGAATTTGGCTGGATGTTTGTGCTCTGTGTTTATAAATATTCACGAAAACTGATGGATGATATGATTCGGTAAGATGCGTAAACTGGAAGTTCGTGTGTTGCACTCTTGTAATTAGATAAAACAGGGGAACATTTGAAGAGAGTGTATTTGAATCAATACAACGTATGATTAGTAAGTTATTCTAGGATGATAAACAATTTCTGATTCGGGTAGAAATTTTCAATTACATCTCTCCCATGTATTGCATCCATGCAAACTTTTACAAATTAGACGACCAGTTAGTATCGAATATCGAAGAAAAGAAAAATGCATTTTGCCGAAGACCACCAGCATTGACACTCAGCCCACAAACATAATTAATCCAACCGTAAAAATGTCAATTTCTAAGTAGCAGACTGGGGAACCATGCTTGGCTAGCTCTTAAATCATCTAGATACTTCCCCGGGGCCTCACACCATTTTTTTTTTTTTTTGCTTAGTGGGAAGTCCGAGTGTCACGGCTTTGCAGGCATTTTTCCGACATCACTACAGACTGCTTGGCGTCTTACGTCTATTTTTTTTTTTACTTTCCGATCTTACTTTCTCAGACCACACGTGTGTTGCCTGCAAACAGCACACGGTCTCAATTTCACTCTGGATCCATTGTAAAGGCTTTTGTTTCACAATTTCAGATTGGTCACTGTGAAATGACCAATCTATTCTTGACCCTCGGTGTTGCGTGTCCTTAGAAGCATGCCGTTAAATTTGTTTTTCTTTTCGCTCGAGCATCATTAAAGTAATTGCGTACCGTGTCTCACAAACTGTCGGAACCTTCGGTAAACTAAACAAACTTCTCACCCCTTGAATGTGAAAAGGAAGAGAGCAACAGACAACGGTTCCCACTTTGAGTTGATCCGCTACCATTTGTCTTGTGTTTTAATGTTTTTGCATATGCTTGGAGATAGTGTAGATTGATGTATGGATATGGTAAGTGAAATGCATGGGTTTTAGTGATTAATGGATTAATTGGTTTGATTAAATTTTGTGAAAGCTTGGATTTATTTTCTCGCTCGGAAAGATGGTTTATGAGAAGTGAAGAACAAATGAGTAGAAGGAATTTATTAGATGCATGTGCAGCTATAGCATTTACACATTTATCTATTTATGGTTTTTGGTATGTGGCAAGGCAGCTGCAATCTAGAGAAGATATTTTCGAAAGCAAACCATTCGGTACTTCCTAGATACACAAAGTCATTCAATTAGTGCACTTACGTCTTTAGACATGAAGATGTATACCTAAATCACGACAAAAAAGTTCATCTATAATATTTGCACATTCTTCGAAAATAATTTGCAAAATAACGATGTTTTGAAGTGCTTCTTTTGTGATTAACCTCATCTTAATCATTGGTTTCTAGCTTGGTACTATCTATTATTTTCCAAAGTTGTTTTAAAGTGCGTGTTAATTGATTTACGGCAGTTAACGCAAATGACCCTTAAAATAATTTCATACGTGCCTATTGAGCAAATGCATTAAGATTTCCAGAATTTCTGAGGATGAGCCTTGTTGGAACAGAGCTATAAATCAGCTGCATATTGACAGCTGATCATAAATTTCTCATTTTGTGTTTTACTTCGTTACGCATGAGCCTCTTGTACAGAAGGCTGAGCCGAATATGGTTATAAGGATTAAGTTTTCCTTTCATTAAATTGCTGCTAATGCTTTTTAGCCATTAAATTGGTGCTTGGTTAAGCTTGCAACAAAACCTATTTAATTGACATTCTCCGAAAAAAAATCAATGAAACATTATTCATCGTTACCCATTTTCTGATTGAATTCACTTTTTTCATACGATGCAATGACCTCACGTGAGTTAAACCTTTAACTTAGTTACTTTTTTTTAAAGAACACGATACTTAATTTGCAATTGATTTGTTTATTGTCGTTAATATATTTAGACTAGACTAGGCTTATTAATTATATCTATTTATGATAATTTGCATTGCTGACTTGCATCATGTACCATTGTAAATTCGTTGAATTTGAAAAAGTACAATTTTTTTTATGTTGTGGCACGTGCTGGGAAATATTACAGATTCAAGGTATTAGGTTTCGGCAATTGTCGGATAGAGTGTGAGATCACGTTGCAAATGGTTTATGGTGGTGTTACCATAATTCGCCCAAGCTGCATATTAATCAGCGTCTGGATATATACACTCAGAAAAATATGTTTCCGAAAATCAAAAAAAAAAAATATTTACTTGTTTACGAGATGTGAAATCTTCCACAAATCAAGTAAACTTTTATTTGATGTCAGTAATTTGTATAAATATTGTGTAAACATTTCTTACATTCAACGGAATACAATTTTTACTTTACTTAATTTCAAGGAACTAATTTTCCTCAAATCTAGTAAGCTATGTCTACGAATTAAGTAAATTATATCTACAATGTGAACATGTTTTTACATGTTTCAACATCAGCCACGCTTCAATGTTCGACGAAAAAATTGATAGTTTTTATGATTTCTGTTAACTTTTGCTTTGCACAAATGAGAGGTCTTAGCTCGCTAACGCGCCAATGTGAAGCAGCGATCTACTGCTCGCGGGTTCGAATTCCGCCAGGTTCATGGTTGTATTTGTTTGTCTTAAGTTGTCTTAACAGCTGGCTCCATTGATTTAGTGTCACATTATAGCTTTAAGTGGCGACAAAGGCATAAATAACACTAGCGCTTCAGCAAATAGGAAAAAAATGTGGCACTTAAAATTAAGAATAATGGAATAATTGATATCGACTTCTCCCATATGTGTCTCCTTACCGCCATAGCTAAGCATTCGCTTCAAAAGGAGTCAAACCATATTGCTTTGGCCCGTGAAAATATTCCTCCCTTCAAAGTAAGGAAGGCAGAGTTTTTGCGTGTCAACGACATGTAATGTTCTCAAGCTATAACCGCGCCCAACAGGGCATGAATCACGAGATTTGGACTGTCGATATCGCCTGTCGTCAAATAAAAACGATAACGACAGTCGCCTTTAGATTGCTGGCATCACAACTTGAATGATATGATGTATCGAAATTTTCCTATTAAAATACAATTCCATGGTTGAATTTTGCAACATTTTGACACTCTGACAGTTTTTCATCTATAGAATACCATAACCTACTATATGTATACAAAATAGCTACTATATATCGACAGCTTTCAAGCCACAAGTCAACGACACATTGATCATCGTGAAATGATTGCTATCGTTATCATCGTTTGTCAGTTTTCATAGTTCCAAACACTGAAAATTTCGACAATCGATATCATCTATCGTTAGTTGTGATTCATGGCCAGTGCTTAACTTCGCTGATCGTAGGAGAACCGATTGATGCCAGATTTATAGCAACATTTCCTTGAAACTGTACCAAATTTTACTCAGGGCAAGTTCAATATTAGTTCTTTGAGATGAATAAATCCCTTTCTTTGGATTGAGTAAATGTTTCTTAGGCGCAGAATCATAACCAATTTTCTCTGATAATGTGCTCATTTTTCCTCAAAAAATTGAAGTATTTTTCTGAGTATAAGATGTCATATTGCTTACCAAATTTCGCCATTAAGGTTTTTATTATATTTTTCATCTGAAAATAATTTTCGTCTTTTTCCTAAAATTTCTGATAAAAAAAAATATAAAAACCGGAAAAGTTAGCGCATAGGAACCGGATTAATTTTCGAAGAAAAGTAGAAAAAGTGTGTAGGTTTTGAAAGAACGTATTACAAACGTGCATTTATTAATTAAATGCTAGAGCTTTTCTTAATATTCTCACTACAAGCATGAATTTACCATTGTTTTCCCTGAAATTTAATGTTCCTTGTAATTTAATGTTCCTTGAAAAAGAATGAAAGGACGTCTGATGACAAAATAGTGTGCAGAGGAGTTATTAATAGGTTCATTCCCTGGATCACTAAATAAGGAGGAATTTGGTTTGGGCCAGGTATTTTGTTGATGTTTAGTAGTGTTGGGCCGAGATATCTATCAATTACTGATATTTTTCATAATGAATACAAAATCACTGGTAGCAGCAGTGATTATATTTTCAAAATATCAGTGAACAAAATCACTGCGAGCGGAATGCTAGCAAACAAAATCCCAGCGAAAGAAATCAGAAAAAAACGAAATCAAAGCAAAAATTCTCAACGAAAAACCACAAGGATCTAAATTACTGTGATTTCGATCACTGTGAACAAAATCATAGACTACGAAAACTGTGATTTTGTCTACTGCTATTTCGTTAGCTGTGATTTTTTCCTGCCATGTGTTCGAGTCGAGTTTGTAAGTGAGATTATTTCGGGAATGCGTTATCAGGTCAAACTAACATTTCCAGGAAATATTTATGTGTGTAAGAGCCGGTTTAGACGAGCGGTTTTTTGCTGGATTCAGCGCGAGCTTTCAGGCAAGAGAAGTGAAGGACGGAACGGAACAGCGAGCAAGACTGATATAGTTGGCCATCGAGCACGGCAGCGATTTTTCTGTCATTTTCTTAGAAAAAATTTGAGGCACAGACATTTTTTTGGTAGAAAGCAGTCTGCTACGAACATAAAAAACTGTGTGCTAGCACAGCAAGAAATCGCTCGTGAAAATTTGCAACGAGCACCATCGGCCAGCAAACTCTGTGCTGGCAAAGCACAACATCGCTTGTCTAAACCGGCTCTAAGTAGTGTTCTGTGTTGGGGCATGTTTTATCCTTTGAGGGCGATAGTCATTTTAGTGAATTGTGAATAGTACGCCTATATTTCTATGGAACGAAAATATCGGAAAAAAAACCAATGCGAAATGAAAACTGAAATGTTGTATGCTGGCTATGATAATATTTTGAAAATATTTTATCGGAGAAAGCTGAGTGCTTAAAAAGAAGAAAAAAATTGAAATTCAAGATGTACTTACTTTTGGCAGAAACATCAGACCGTTACAAAATTCACAGGGCGTCTTACTATTAATAATAAAAAAATAAGTATGTGCATTTTATTATAAAAATCGATATAACCCTTCAGGTACGAAAGGTACACAGAAAAAATTCGAAAAATCGGATGATTTCTCAGCCCACAAGAACGGCAATCTTTAGCCAAATTACCTCATTTGACTACGCGAAACTTTTGTTCGCAAGTACTCATGACCGAATCATCACATCAATTGAAATTCACAGGATGTATTGGTGTAAAGTATGAACAGGTATGATAGAAGTAGTTTGAAAATGAACAGCCCTATAAATGGATTTTGAAAATTCGTCCGTAAAAAACATTTTACCGATGAGCTTTCGAATTTTCTCGAACAAATAACTAGTAAAAATGTAATACTCCTAAGATATTTCAATATCAATATTTTGTCTTATGGTTCGGAAGCTGACTACTTGATCTCACATCTGGTATCCTACGGTTTCGAATCTTTATTTACTCGTGAATTGAATGCTTCAAAATCTGTCTAGACCATATTTACTGAGGCTGCATTGAAACAAGACTATCCGTTACTACACCGCGGTACATAATCTGTATTTTACGGATCATAGTTTGATTTTTATGCAGCTAACTTGCAACAGAAATGAACAGGTTAGACATAATTACTTCCCGCGTCAAAACATTGACTACCAATCTCTGAAAACAGTTTCACATTATGAGTTTTGGGAGGAAGTATATTTGGCTGATAATCCACCTACTGCCTTTGGCCGCTTTCTTTGCATCCTAAAGCGTCACAGTTCAAATTGTAGCCGTAGCAGTCGTTCTAGTAAATTTAAGTCACGGATGAATTTCATGCTTCTTAAGAAAATCACGAGAAAAAACCTATTAAGCTCTAAAGTTAGCGCACCTGAACCGCTAGAAATACTAATGTTCGATGAACAATAGAAGAATCGTGCAGATTTAGATTGCATATTCTACCACACGTGCTCCAACCTGTTTCGAGGGCAAAGCCATTTTGATCTTAACAATGCATTTAGACTCATAGGGTGGAAAGGATTTCAGGGCTACCACTTGCATGAATTTGTAGATTTAGGAAAGCCAAACGCTATAAAAGATTGTAAGCAGCATAGCATTATATCAACAAAGAAAATGCTCAGTGCTTGCAACACTTTACCAGCACTGCAACTAAAAGTCTCTCACAACTGCCCCACGTCAAAATAAATTACTCTATCAATCTCAATTTAATCCGATGATTTTGTCGAAAGTTACAGGGATAGAAATATGTTTGGGATCAAAAAATGAAAAATGTTTGGGACCGAAAAATGTCAAGAACTTACAAAATTTAAACATTGGTAATTTATTTTCATTGCAAATGTTCGCGACATGAATACTTAAGGTAAGCATTTATTGATACGAAAATAGCGAAAACCCCTCGCGCTGGCAACCCTTCGCTTGCATCAAATGCAAAAATATATCACACCTGTCCCACATTTAAATCAAACTACCTTGCGAATTCGGTTTTGATCCGATGACTGCATTGGAAGTTACAGGGGTACAAAGAAATTTAAGGTTACCACCTGCAAAAGTTTTGAAATTTTCGAAAACTTAATATTAGGGGTTTATTGTCACTACAAGATCAATCATTACCATTTGAAATTTTTACGATGAAATCGCTTAATAAAGATATTATAATAAATAAAAAACAAACAATAGCTGGCAACCCTATCATGGTTTTTTTTTTCTCAGAATCCTTCTAAATAATGCCTGTAACAAGTTCCATTTATCATATGCAATTCGTTTAGATTTCATGACTGCACTGGAAGTTATAGGACAAAAAGCTTTATTTCCTGAACGAATTCTAGCTGGCAACACCAAGCGAGTTTTATAACCAAATTTCTACCAAACACGGCCTAGAGTAAGGTTTCATGCAAATCTGGTAACTTAACTAGAATTCATTAGGCAAAAAACAGTTTTTTTTTAATAATTTTTCGAGATGGCACAAATGGTATAGAGTGCCCGCATGTCCAAATCGCTTCTATCAGACTTTGTCCTACTTAATACCAATACATTCTGTGAATTTCAGATGTAGCTGCTAATCGGATCATGAGTTCTCGTGAACAGAAGTTTCTGATGCTTAAAATATAGGTTAATTGGAGGAGCGTTACCGTTTTTAACCGACGTAAAATATCCAAAAATTTTGCCTTGGTTCTATAAACAAAGCATAAGATTTCTATATAAGTTGATTTTCATTGTAAAAGACGAAAAATTTTCAGGAGAGCCGACAGTTTGAAGGTTTTCACTTCCAACGCCTGCCATAGCTGCAGGGTTGCCAGCACGTTCATAAAAAATTACACGAATCTACAACTTAGTAACGTCAATTTGTATTTTAAGTATCATGCTGATATGATAATTTGATCAAAAGTTATCACAATTAAAAAATTTTCTAAGTTTCGCAATCTCATTTTAGGCGCCTAGCGCACACATAGGGCTAAAAATTTCAAAAATATTATCATATCCACATTTAAAACACGTTCAAAATTTATTGCATGAACTTTATTTTTGCAAAAGTTATTTGTTGAAAGAATAAAATGTGTATTTAAAATATCACTAAAATGGCCGTCGGCACCAAAGTGTTAAATATTATTAGCTTTTGGTGAGGCCTGGCACTATTCTGCATATACACCATTGTATCCTGAAAATTTCAATTCAATCGAAACATATTATAAAGACATTGTCGCGAAATCAATCTTTATGTCACTGCTTGTAAAGCTAATTATTTCAACAGCAAACTTGTCTCAAATTTAAGGAATGCGAAAAAAGAATGGTTGATTGTAAATTAAATTCTAAGTAAAAACAAAAAAAAAAATATCTCCAGCATAGTTGTTAATGAGTGGCTGTGATAGATTCCCAAAAATATTATACAGTACATTAAATCTAAATACCATATGCGCATAAAGAACAGTACAATAGACCTGGAGTCGTGATTTTGTGATAATACTGTTTCTGGTCCTCCAGATGTTGCAAATTTATTTAGCGATTTCCTTCGTCTGTTGCAAATAGTTTCAATTTCGACAACTCTGTAGTTTTTAGTCCATCTCATCTCATCCGGGAATTACTAATTTGCTGTGTCTTCAGAGTTTTGGATGATGGGTTTCAGAAAAAATATTAAATGGAAGTGAAGCCTTGTGTTACTTATGCATTCATTAATTTGTAGACAATTTTTGCCTGCTCTACTGAGCACCTCATGATCCTAAAAGTAATTTGGTTAAAACCCTGTTACAAGATTTTTACAAAAATTTATGTAAAATAATGTAGTCATATGCTTATCGGTTTTTGCTGTGGGGTTGGAAATACATATATTGTGAACATTCAATTGCTATTATCGCTAACTGTGATTATTTTTTTCTTTCGAACAAACGTTTTATTTTGTTTCTAGACTGCCGGAATTTTCCATGTCCCTCTGAATTTTTCAAGGTTCCTTTGATTTGGTACCGCAATCCTGTGATTTTTTTCCTCGAATTCCAGAATTTTTTCTGAACCTGAAGAAGTTCTCAAGAACGTTTGTGATATAGAGACTTTCTTTTGTGATGTAGAGATTTTCCTGATCGATATCGAGATTTTTGGAATCCCCTGAAGTTTTCTGAACCCCTGTACTTTTTTCTACGCTCTCATAATTTTATTCTGGACCTACTGGAATTTTAAAAGCCTCCATGATTTTTCTAGGCCCTCATGATTTTCTACTAGGATCTAGTGATTTTTTTCTAGAATCCCATGATTTTTTCTGGACCAGCTGGGATTTTATAGGCCTCTCATGATTTTTGACTAGGTTTTAGTGATTTTTCTGAAACTGAACTTAGGTGTTATTTGTTAAATTTGTTTAACAAACGGAATTGAAAAATAAAATTGCTTCTTATAGCTCAAAGCCTAATTGTATCAATGATAGGGTACTATATAGATATTATATCACTTGCTTGGCCTCAGTTTGGTAATAATAAAGCACATGTGTCAACAAGTAGTTGAAATTTCTCTCTAAATAATAACAACTCAATATGTACAAATTTTATACTTATCTGAAACATACGAGTATTATAATCTCTCGTTGCACTCATCTTAGTCTTTTGTTAATCAGTAAATATAGACACAAAAACATTGCGTCTTAGCGAATATGACGAATCTTACATAATTCGAATATTTGTTTCTAAGTAATTCTTCCGATGAAATATGCCAGTAATGTTTATAAAATAAACTAATAATGCTGATGAATTTCTGGGTTTTGTATATTCTTTATAGTTTACACCTATCTAGTCCAATAAATTATTGTCAAGATATAAGCAAATGCTCAACATACTCCGGTAATTTTCGGAAAAACAAACTTATATCGTTCAATCTTGTACATAAAACCAATCTGCCGACACCTTAAAATCAATTGGCAAAGTCAGAGCTACGTCAAACACACTGCAGTACCTCACTTTCACCACAGTTCATACTCATATAATCAGAAACGAATTAACAGTACTCACCCCATACACCAACCATTCTAATTAGGAATCCTCTTCTTCCAGTCGACTAGAAACTGCAAATTTCTTATTAGACACGGCATATCCGAAACAATGCTCCTGTACTATGTGATTTCCTTAAAATGTGTGCATAAATTAATTTTAACTACACTCTGTACTTTGTTCTTATTCGGATTGCCGATACAGAGCACATTTAGCTATGAAAGAGTATTCTAGAAATTTACAATGCATACAAAACTGGACTTTAAAGGCATTCGACCCTTATCCAGTTCAATCCTCTGCCGGAAAGGATGAGTATTAATTTATACGTAACTTACCCTCCTGAAATAGTCCAGTGTGTAAAAAGGATTCATAAATTCCCGAACAAATGGTCGAGGTCCGGTTTTCCCTTTTATTAGGATATGTAACTTACTGTCCTGCATGCATTAATGGCTTTTCACATTATAAACTCCAGCAGTGGCGTTGCTTCTTGCAACGAGTTTTGGAGACTGCCTAAGAAAATAGGGCTTAATTTCTAAGCTCGCTGGACAATCTGTGCGTGGGCAAAGGCGAGATAAAAGGGTTGAAGAATTTTGAATATTTTAAGCGTGTGTATTTATTTAGCAGTGCTGTCGGTATGAACGAAGCCAGCACGCCAGGACTAACAAATTGCCGTTAAAATTAATTTGACCCCTACTTGGTGGGCTATTTGGAATGCTGTTTGTGTACCTTAGATAAATTCAAAGCTGTTATGAATTGATTCGTTGGTTGTGATAGCAGACTCGTTTGTACGCAGAAAAACTCTGCCCCACGTAGCATAAATGTCCTATCGGACATTTTTTTATTCTTGAGTTAACACCGGACTTGCAAATTTCATAATCTATTAAATCATTCTAAAAAATATGAATAACTTACCTTCTGTGCAAATATGTTAAAATCAATAGTGAAAAATACCTTTTCAACAATTTCTAAAATAGGGCAGAAATATATTTTGCATACATAGAATAGGGCAGCTACATAGGGCAGAAATATATTTTGGAATCGAATCGACACCTAGTTGGTTTGGCATAACATGTCTGAAAAATGTTATGATCGATTTTAGTAAGGCTATACTATAAATACGTCCTTCAACTTGATTCAAGAATATAGAAAGTCATTATTTGCTTTCGACAAAAAATTTTTTATAGTCATTTTGCATGAAATTACCCCTATTTAGTTGAGACATGCCAACATTAATTCATTGTTCGAAACATTATTCGTATAAAACTATATGTAAACATCAAAGCAAAGATTCAATGAGCTAATCTCAGGAGTGCTGAAATTTTCAGAAAATATTGATGGACGAGTATATCAAAAGTACGTTTGTGTTAGCTGAAAAAAAATATCTTGAGAGTAGGCAAGTGAATTTGTAGGCAAAAGCAGATGCTTGAGAAGAACAAGTATGCGAAATGAAAATTGATCATGTTGCACTCATGACAATGATAACATTTTGGAAATTTTTAGTCCGATATGATACCTGAGTGCTTAAAAGTAGCCAAAAAATTTAGAATTGCGATAAGTTCTGATAGGATTTTCAGAATATTACAAAATGTACAATGTACTTAGATACTTATAAGATACATGATCCTGGCTACAGCAAGCTTGTGTAAAAATCTATTAAAAATTCACTTTTTAATATAATTCAATGCTTTTTTCACCCTGTCAGTTTTAAGTTTCTTAAATTTATAACCCTTCCAAAGCCAAACACATTCCCAAATCATGCCCCATCATCCAAACAGAGTGAAATCCATGCTGCCACCCATGAGTGAAAGAAGTCGGACCTCGTCTGATAGAAGTTTGTTAAATACTGTAAAATACTGTAGCTGTGGTGACATTTTAAATTAACTGCCAACAAAATATAACTGCCATATAACTATAACCTTCGATACAGACATTGAATCAAAAGGAAGTTCAGATGATAGATTAATATTGGAAAATTGGAAGACTTTTAATTGAAAAATTAGGATAAAGTTGCCAGGATCGATCATTTTTATACTAAAAGATGCTATCAGCAAATGTTCAAGTCTTCAAACACCCTTTAATGAAAATACGCAACAAATGTTTAAATTATCCTGAATTCTGAAACTTTCGCAAGCGGTAGAAATCAAACTCTGTCCACCTCTATAATTTCCAATGCATTCTTCTAATAAGTGCCAAAATCTTCCATCCCGATGTTGAAGGCCAAATTTCCTTCGGAAGAATATTTTTTTGGACGTCCATAAAAGTTGGCAAGTTACCTTGTTGATCACCCAGGTTTGTGGCGCATGCTCGAGAACTGGAAAGTACTACAAAAGCCTTTGAAAAGGCTTTGAACAACCGGTTGGTTGATGATAGCCTTTCGTGAACTTTTCGGTCATAGTTGACGTATAGTCAGCTGTGTTAGTAGGTATGAAGGAGTAACTCATACAGTAGAGTGACTGCTAAAATTCGTAAAATACTTTGTAAATATTCATCTGAGTTAGTCGCTTAGCCAACTAATGAGCCATCTCGTGTACATACAGAAAAGTAATTTAATCTTTAGTTTTCAGTCAGTTAGTTCAACATGAAACCCTACTTACAAAATTTCGTCTTTCAAGCTGGTGCAAAATACACCCTGTAATCAAATCGGCATTTCCTGCATTAAATTGTTAAATCAAGTCAGTAATAACAACTAAATAACAATTACTCAATCACGCCAGACTGTGTGTCTAAGCATTTCTTTTTAAAGGATATTAATTTTCAAAGACAAGAATGAAAAATTTGCACGTTTTATAAATTTTGAGATATTTGCAAATGCAATTCTAGTACGTAAGCACTTTTATACCTATGTTCATCTGAATAAATCATTGGTATTTTGGAAAGCAATAAATTAAGTCTTTTTTAGTACTCTTATTGAGGCTGGCAAGAGGTTGCTTCCAACGATGGTCATTCATACTAGATTTGGGTCGTATTAGGATTTTCACATACTAGGTATAACTAGTACGAGTACAAAAAAATACCTGTTCCAAAAATACTAGCAATTATTTTTTGAACCATGTACATATATACATACAATACATACGATTTGCAGTGATGTATTGAAACGGTATCATATGTCCCCCACCACCCTTCAGACACAAAGATCCCAAGTTAGAATGGTGATGGTGCAAGATGACCTTCAAATGATACCGAGTTATTAGTCCGTGCAGCTTGTCCGTAAGTTTCCAATGGTCAGTCATTTATTTGGCAAGCATTCTCCAATCTAGAAGTATTCTGAATTCGTTCAAATGATCAAAGTCGAAAAATCCTGTTGCCAACTATATGACTTTTCATCAATCGATCTCTGATACCAAACTCTTCCTGGCTAATCTAAAACAGCGGCTAATGGCATCAATGCTGAAAATCAAAAATTCAATAAATTTTCAATTTATTCCACCATTCCCAAAACACCCGACAGAAACACCCAAGGCAAATTACTCTAAGTACGAGTACTCAAATCCAACCTTTTTCTAAGTACAATATCATATCAGTAAATGTAAATTATTAAATATTCGCACGTACGAAATACTGCTAGTCCGAAATACTTGCAAGTACGAAAATACTTGCAAGTACGATAATACTAGATAAAAAAATACTTGCAAGTACGAAAATACTCAGAAGTACGAAAATACTCGCAAGTGCGAAAATACTAAGTACGAAATTAAAAATTGCAAGTACGAAAATACTTGCAAGTACGAAAATACTTACAAGTACGAAAATACTTGCAAGTATGGAAATACTCGCATGTGATGGGCGTTTCTGTTGTTTTCAGAAAACGAAAACGAACTGTTTTTTTCCAAAAACAATTGTTTTTGGAAACTTTTTGAAAACTTTTTTCACTCGACCAGCAGCAGATTGATACTGGGCGTTACCATTAGTGATGGGCGTTTCTGTTGTTTTCAGAAAACGAAAGCTATTTGGAAAAAAACAGTTTGAAAAAAACTGTTTTTTTCAAACTGTTTTTTTCAAACTGTTTTTTATCAAATAGTTTTCGTTTTCTAAAAAAACAGAAACGCCCATCACTAATGGTAACACCCCGTATCAATCTGCTGCTGGTCGAGTGAAAAAAGTTTTCAAAAAGTTTCAAAAAACAGTTGCTTTTGGAAAAAAACAGTTCGTTTTCGTTTTCTGAAAATAACAGAAACGCCCATCACTAGGCAGAAAAATACTAGCAAGTACGAAATATTCGTGAAGTATGAAATACGAGTATGAAAGCACTTACAATTATGAAGTACGAATACGTATTAATATTAGGATACTGTTATGTCGCTGTTTAATTGAAACGAATCAAATGGAGTAAATTTATTGGGAAAATTCTTGATTACATGTGTAGCTCACAAAAATATTCGTACCTAGTATTTTTGCATTTCGTACTGGGTACAGCTTGTTCCAAAAAATACGTGTTCCATATCTGTACTGGTTTTTTTTTTTTTGAACGGGTGACGAAAAACCTTCCTAGCTATGCTACGAATGATGCAGGATTATGTGAGATTCTACTCGCTAACAAACACCACCCGCTGACCACAGAAATCTAAGTCGGAACCACTTTCGCATTACTTCGACTCGGCTGTGCCACTAGCACCTATCAGGTGCCCCTACGACTACTTTCGTTCTGCCAGGGCGAGTCCGTTAGGCAAGCCCCAATGCCGTCTTTACATATACTGAGACACGTACCCAAGCGTTTGCTGAATGCGGCACCGCCGCGACAATCGTATCCAGCGTCGCAGGGCCGACTGTAGCACAGAACGCTGTCCATTCCCTTCTGAAGTGCAGGCACTTGAAGAAAGAATGCGATGCATAATCAATTTATTTTATTATTTCTTTAATAATTTGCAGCATTCCGTCCTAGCTTTCCCAATTCTATGAAGGTATTTTCTAAAGTAGCCATGGTCTGCTACTTCTCTCCACATTTCTGAGCTATGCCATAGCATAAGAACTAATAAATAGCATGTAAAGAACGGTATTGTGCGAAATTTGCCTGATGGAAGAGATTTTCAGAGAGTGAAGGATTTACGATCAGCTGGCACCTAAGAAGAACCAAAACCAAAATAAGTTCACTTTATCATATGCATTTTGAGAGCTGCACTACGAAGTTCTCCCAGAGTGAACAAACAAATATCTTCAATCATCTGCATAGCGTGGAGGACTATAGTACATGGCGTAGAGGGCTATAAGCATAGCCCTTTTCGCCATGTATTATGGCGTGTGGCGCTATATTTTATCACAATTCTGAAATCGACTATGTACATGGCGCCAGACGTCTATAAGCTATAGCGTCTGGTGCTATGTGTTCTTTCAGTGTATACGGGTTTTTCAATATCGAGACTCACTCACTCATGTTGGATTCGAGCAGAAGAATTTAAGTTGGTCTTCATCAAACCTTTTGCACTCCTCCATTGATAGGTTGGCCATCTATGCTCGTTAGCAGAGAGTTCTTCAATGCAATTGAGTCTTCTCATTTCTTCTGTGTCTACTCTGAAACCTGGTTCACACCGGAAAGCATCGAGTTTTCATGCAGACTGTTATCTGCCTTCTTTGAAACTTTTTGTGTATTCCTATCATTTTTTGTGTATTTCCATCATTTTTTTTTCGCAAAAATCGAAAATACAAAATTATGAATAAATACATTACTATGGAAAAAGTTTGCAAAAAATAACTAAATAGCGTAGTAATTACAAAGATTGCATGTGTGTTTCCCAAAATTGAAGATTTTTCTGTTTTTTTTCTTCTGTTTTTTTAAGCATTAAGTGCAATTTTAATAATAACTTCCCAGGCTGTCCCAAATTCACCATCACTTGATAGTGCAAAAGTCCACTCTATAATTTTTTGGAAGATGCTACATTGAGCATATGTTAAGCATCGAAAGATTTTGACACCTTTTTATTCCTAAGCAAATGATTTCCAAGCAACTCCAAAGAATAAACCACCAGCTCCGACAAAAATCTTTCACACGTTCAAGTACATAATCTAATCGCATTACTGCCACCTTCTCTAAATGAACATTCATATCACATCGGTGGTAAACATATTCATTAAAGTTGATCCGCTTCGTGTCCACCACCCACTTCCTTATTACTTTATTTTGGATATCAATCGGAAGGCCAATAAGAACGGGCGCTCAAGTCCGACAACCCAAAAGAAAGGATGAGCGAATGATGCTCGGTGGACGGGCGGTTACCCGGTACGTGGGGCTCATGCGGTAAGAATAAGGGGATCAAGTGCATCTGCTTCAGGAACACCATTACGTGGCCACCCGAAATAGACATCGTCGGAACCAAACTTTCGGTTGCAATTGTCTGTAAATTAAGTCACTTCCGATTTTGTCCATTTGCCACTGTACGAACGTATGTGTCTCCTTACGACGACTTCTGTGCCCTTCACATTGCTTTACCCCTTCCTCGCTTTCGAATGTTCTATTTTAGTTTCAATGTTCCATTAAATCCTTTCTTTCGGCGCGCATGTTCCTCCAGGAGCAATCTTCATCCGAAGATGATTGTTGTTCACTTCGTGGACTCCGCCTGTCCACGTGCTCAGCTTTCAGCTCCATCCTTAGTCCGCAGCGATTCGAAGAGCAAGCAGGGAATTTACGAAAGCAACAAGAGTTCTGGCAGCAACAATGTCTGCGGCACATGTTAGCTTCTCTGCTTGTTTACATATACTTTTGTATGCTTTGATGTTGCCGGCTTACGCCTCAGAACGTCGTTGTGGCGTGCTGTTTCGAAACGCAAAGTGACTTCGTTTCATGCTGACTGCTTCAGTTCTTTCCAGCAACTCGATTTGGATCAGCGAAAAAAAATGCAACCCAGCCTACTTTTATTTGTGGAGCCTGGTAAAGCTTTCATGAGTTTTCCATATCCCGGCCTCTTTTCCGATGCGGAGCTTTTCTATGTTGTTTTAATTTTCTTTGTAACTTCTGGAGCTAATTGATGATGCTTGAATGTGTGGCGGTATCGTCATTTGAATGCTGCAGGGAAAACGATTGAAGAGTTCTAAAGCAGAAATGACGAAGAGAAAATTTGTAGCCTCACGAACGTACTATTTTTTTTTTAATTTTCTCTGCAAAAAATCTGATTGGAAATTTTCGGAACGTCCAGTTAACTTTATTTTATTTTATTTTATTTATTAACCAAACAAGGTATAAACAATACAAAGAAAATATTTGAAATAAATACATGTAAGAGAAAAATTAAATAAATTAAATAAATAACAAACAAATCAGTAACAATTGATAAATAACAAACAAATAAAACACAGGTATATAGCTTAAGATAAGGGGTTATGGATGGCTTGGAAAAGGGAGGATTTCAAGGAGAATTTGGAGATCGTTGGGGAATACAGAAAACTTATACTGTTAAATATTCTGCAGCATCTATTTACCGGCTCATTAGCTGCGTAAGTGGTGGAATGTGTATATTCCATAAGTAAACGAGAGGACCTAGTGTTCTTTACAGGGTTATTTAATACCATTTTACTATTACTTGAAGTCCACAGCAACAGAATTGAGTCCACACGAAAATAAATTTTACTTTTCGCCCTGAGAGAACTATGTCACTTGGGTCCAGAAGAAAGGCTATTTCAGCGTGCTTCACATTTGATGTCATTAAAGGCGTTATTGGAGTTGATTTCCTGAAAAATAAGATGATGATTAATATCTCTGTACGGACGACCAGGTCCAATCGCTTGCTAAAGGGGTTAGGTGGGTTTTGAAGGCTCACAAAAGGCACATTTTTACTATTTTTTCTCATATATAAAATGAAATATTTCATTCTAAAAATTAAACGTAAAAAAATGCATATTTGATAAGTACTTTGTGAAAGTTTCATGAAAAAATTTCGAAAATTCCGCCATTGGGACCTCATTTTTCTTCACCCCTAAGAAGAAAGGTCCCTCGGCGCTGCCAACATAACTTATGACATATTCATCTGAAAATAAAAAATCAATTATTTTCTGATAGTATATGTGGAAAGCTCGTGCTTGGACAAAAGAAAACAATATTTAAAATTGGAATTTTTGACGGAGAACAAAAGTTCCATGTTTTTGGTACAATGCGCAACACATATCGCCTTGTAAAATTACTTGTGATGCAAAAACCTTTTTTCAATTGCTAGATAATGTTATTTTGAAAAACTGTGAAAAATTTCAAGGAGAAATCATTACAATCGATTTCAAAAATAGAGTTAGAGAAAAATCAGATTGAAGTTTCAAATTGAAATAGCATGCAAAACATTTTGTTTTTTCAACAGATCACCTATTTTAGTTCAGAGACAAACATTCTACAATGGATCAAGTACACCGAATAACGGATGTCATTGAAAGAGCGCTGAGAAGTAAAAAAGTCTGCTCTACTATCTTTCTGAATGTAGTTCAAGCTTTTGATAAAGTCTGGCATGAAGTATTAAACCTCAATCTACAAACGCTTCTTCCGAAGCAGTACGCCGCCATATTAAAGCCTTTTGTTTCAGAACGATAATTTAGGCTAGATCAGCAAGGAGCTTACTCGGGGATTGAAAAAGATAAAGGCTGGAGTACCTCAAGGCAGTGTACTTGAACCAGTTCTTTTCATTTTGTTCACAAGTGATCTTCCGACGCTCGAAGACATTACAACTGCAACATTCACAGATGATACGGCTATAATGGCTATTGGAGAAATTAATGAAGAATCAATAAGGAAATTGCAAACAGCTAGAAGTCAAATAGTAAACTGGACCAAGAAATGGATAATAAAATTAAATGAATCTAAATCAGTTCATGTAAATTACACGAATAAAAGGATTGTGCAGCCTGTATTTATCAACAGCTAACAAATACCGAATTCCAGTACCTAGGCATGCCATTAGATGCTAAGTTGCGCTTGAAAGTTCACGTGAAAAAAAGGGTAGAACTGGGCGTACGTTACAGGAAAATAAATTGGCTATTAGGAAGAAATTTTACTTTATCGGCAGAAAACAAACTATTGCTCTACAAGCAAGTCCTAAAACGTGTCTGGACATATGGCTTCCAGGTCTGAAGTTACAATAAAAAACTAATTTGAATATAATACAACGGCTCTAGAACAAAGTACTAAGCAACATTGTTGATATACCATGGTACATCAAAAGTGCAAACTTGCACTGGGAGACAGTCACGAACAAAGACTTCGACAACCCGAGAATGTTTAGGCTAGCAAACACCTAAACATCCCCGGCATAACACGGAAACATAAAAAGGTGAAACCTTTTAACCTGATTTAAATAATATTTAAACACAGTTAAATAAAATAAAATGGCTAGAAGGAATCGCAGGATAACTTCTTAGAACCTGAGACCAAAATCAATGTAAAATACTCTAGCGCATCAGAACAGCTAGAAAACTGATTTTCTAAGAAATTGTCTTTGAGTGACCAAAAAATGTGGAAAGACGTAATACAATTTTTTGTTGTATCATAATTTTCTCTCATAATTTTTTACACAATTCCTACGATATTTGGCCTACAGCAAGGTCCATTTACTACGTGAATTTTGTTTTGATTTCATGACTGGTTCGGAATTTAAAGTGCAAAAAGCTTGATTTTGCTAAGCAAATTTACGAGTTTTGGGTGACGAAAATCACCATTGCTGGCAACTCGATTCTACTTTTTCAACCAAAATTGTACTAAATGT
Source organism: Nemotelus nigrinus (assembly GCA_947369275.1). Lineage (NCBI taxonomy): Eukaryota > Metazoa > Arthropoda > Insecta > Diptera > Stratiomyidae > Nemotelus > Nemotelus nigrinus. Next base: position 44,591,887 of record OX376374.1, read on the forward strand.
GGTTCAAAGTAAGGTCCAAAAACTGCGTGAATTTTGTTAAAATTTGATGGTTAGTTCGGAAGTTATCAGCCAAAAAGCAATTTTTTTCTCAGTGATTTGCACCAAAATCACTTCTAGCAGGCCTGGTCCTAGTTAATACCAACATGTTCTATAAATTTAATAATGATCAGGTTATCCCATATTCAGTTCTCGTGAACAGAAGTTTCGAATGCTGAAAATAGAGGCAATTTGGTGATGGGCTGCCGTTTTTGTGCAACTTGAAATTTTGAAAATTTCAAATTGACATGCTGAGCATATGTTGAAATTTATCAATAATTTGAGTTTTTTGTTAAAAAGCAAAAATTCTACAGCTGGGTCGATGATTTGAAAGATTTATATTAAAAAGCCTGCCGCAGCTACAGTTTTAAAACTCCATATTTGTATAGTCTTAGTAAGCACCAATACGTTCTACAAATTTCATGATGGTCCAATGTTTCCGTCATAAGTTATTACAAATCAAAATTTGAAAAAAGTCTACTTTTGGGCACTCAGCGCCCACACAGGGCTCAAAATTTCCAATTGTTTATCATGAGCAAGCATGAAACATAATAAGTTTTCAATAAAAGTACTCATTTTTATCAAAAATATACTCTGCATAAAAATATAAGGGTACCTGAAAATTCACTTAAATGCCCGCCGGCGCCAAAAGATAATAAATATCTTAATTTTAACAAATCATGGACCTACTCCCTATATGCATCTATATTGCCGGAATATCTCGGCTCAATTGGATCGACCACTTCAGAAATTATCTCTCTTTATCTTTTTGTTGATATATATATATATATATATATATATATATATATATATATATATATATATATATATATATATATATATATATACTCCGCGAGAACTGGTGAAGACACCCCTTGGAAAATCAAGGAATTTCGATCAAGGATATCAGTTTTTAGTTGAAATTCAGTATGAAAAGATAATTTAGCTCGTTTTTGAAAATTGTGAGCCATTAGATAACCTATGGGATCGGAAAAGCAGGCTAATACGATGGAAATGCAGAATACTCAAAAAATTCATCAGGATGGTTTTTCCATTAGAAAAATTGCCCAGCTATTGAGACGTAGTCGTACAGTGGTTTCGAATTATTTTAAAGATCCTAAAAACTACGGCAAAACATACGTGCTGGGACAAAAGTACGCTTTAACAGTAGCTAACCAGCGTGCGCTACTAAGGGAAGCATCGAATTTGATAGCAACAACAAGAGAAATTGCAACAGCAGCAGAAATTTCTAACATTGACCAGAAACCAAGGACTTGCCAGTGTGTAGGTGTTATAGTAGAGCACTTATAACGGCCGATATTAGGGAAAAACCCAGTTCTGCAACAAAGACACCGCGATGCCCACTTGGCGTTTTCAACAGACCGTTTAAGGCGGGAAAAGCGTTGGAGAAACGTTGTCTTTACTGATGAAAAGAGGTTCTGCCTGGACGGTCCTGATAGCTTTCGCCATTAATTCCATAATGTGAGGAAGGAAGAATTGTTTCAAGAAGATGTCTGCAAGGAGGAGGTGGAGTCATCGTTTGGGGAGGGATATGCTACGGACAAAAGATGAACATACGCTTCGTTAGTCGAAGAATGAACAGTTACGATTACATAAAGATCTTGGACAAAGAAATTGTCAACTCTTCGGATCATCCATTCGGATTAGAATTCAATTTACAATAAGACAACGTGCAAGTTCGCACGGCAAAGAAGGTTAAAGACTATCTACAGCAAAATAACGTCCGTGTTCTTCAGTGGCCGGCAGTTTCCCCGGATTTAAACATTACTGAAAATGTTTAGGGACAGTTTACCAACGAGGACGAATATTTGAAAACATGGAAGACCTTAAGAATGTTCAAGAATGTTAGACGTTGTGAATAATGTGATGTTACTCTTGCCTGTGACGAATTCGTGCTTCTCGAGTCCGAAAGTCAGCTTTTTTCAGCTATGATTCTATGATTCTCATCCTCTCTTCAGGGATACTCGTGACTGTCTTAGCCTAGTTCCATACTGCGCATAAAAAGTAATGAAAGGGAGATCCCTTCTTTTAAAGTGCTCGCAGCAACACATACAGCAATCTAGACTATTTTTGGACTGGCACGAAGTATTGACTGGTTAAAACTTTCATTATCCTGCATAAAATTACCAACACACCACTCCAAAAGCGTTTTTTTGCCGAGTTCTTCATAAATAGGCTTCAATTGTTTTATTGACTAAATAGCGTAAGCGAACTCCCAACCCTTTTTTGTAATTGTCCAAAGCTGTTTATTACAAAAGTGTCACCATAAAGTTCAGCATTGAGAATTCCGGAATATTTTTTAGAGTTCCCTTCTCCAATATATTTTGTGTACCTTATGCTGTATTTTTCAATACAGCGTTGAAACATTGCAACGAATGTTGAAACTTCTATATTACCGGCTGATCCTTGGTAATTGGCGCTACATTCGTTTTTTTCAAAATGATTCCCATGACTCGTTAATTTTGTTTGCTTCTCTTGCAGCTGAGACGAACAGTGTTTCGGCAACCGTCTTGATATGTTCATGTATTTTATCAACATAAAAATCGTACGTTGATTTATTCAAGAAACAACAACTTATATCCATTAAGTCCTTAGCCCAAAATTTACATAAAAAAATAAACCTACGTTTTATTTCATACGATTTACCAATTTTTTGACACGATGAAATATATCTAGGTTTACATTTTTTTTTAAACCGAGACCAAATCTTACACACTGTTTAATTTAAACTTTGTCCTCTCCATTTTCATTTATTATATTTTGTTATTATCGCGTAAATGATATTTCGGATAAATATTTGGACTACTTGAAAGTGTTCAGGTTATGGTGTCACGCACGCGAGAAGTATTCATTTTGAATAACCTCCAGCCTCACATTTCACGAGCATCTGCTTTTGACAATCCTCTCAGCCCGGGAAAAATAAAACATTGTGCGGGCTGGTCAAGAATAGTATCTAAATCCTGTTATCCTGTTCGTGAATTACTTTAGCCATCGGCCATCCATTAGGTGGCTATGGTTTCACTCATTCTCACACAATGTCATAACAAGCTGCTGTGGGACTACACTCTAAAAAGTGGGTCTATAATTAATACTTTGATAATAGGAAATATATTCATTTTTTCGTTTAAAATAACGAATCACAAATTTTTTTACACATTCGATGTACATTTTTTGCTTTTACGTCACATCAGCTGAATAATACACAGCTTTTTGTAAATTGAAGCAAAAAGAGTGTCAAGTAAAAGAGTGTAGCTCAAAGCCATAAAATTGCATCATTTTTTATTTTAAAATTACACCATTTGGTCGTAAAAAAAATATTCTTTTTAGGCACCTTTGTAAATTTACATCTTTAATAGTAGGAAACCAGTTTCCTACTATTATAAGGGTAAAATTCAACCAAAATTTTTTTGAGTGTAGTTGACGGCTGAAACCTCTTTGCTTTCAAAAGAAAAATTCAGGTAGAATCTTGCAAGAAGAGGAGTGCACATTTTTCTGTTAAGATTAAGTTAAAGAGCGCAAGTTGGATAGTTCTCTGGGTCAACTCAGTTTCGGGTAAGTTTGAGCGCGTTTAGAAAGTTAGTGTCCAATATGTGTCCATGTCCAGCTCATCACCGTCGTTTGAAACTTTTTATAAGTAACGTTGCTCTTATGATTTAGCTTTTTCTTGTGAAATCGCCTTGCTTTTGCGATATCGCTGATTTCTAGCAGACAATTATCGTCAACTATCATGAGACTACAGAGTACCTAGGTTTCACACGAATGAATTAGCATCAAGACACCATGGTCTTGTAGAACAACTGCCATCTGCTAGAATTGCATGAGAAACATTTCTAAAGTTACTAAAACATATTGCGAAAATTGCGAAACATTTGCCAAAATTGTAAAACAATTTGCAACACAATTGTAAAAAATCTTGCGAAAATTCCAAAACATTTATTTCAACTGGAAAACGTTTGCAAAAAATTGAAAAATGATGCGAAAATTACAAAATATTTAATAATTGCAAAAAATTTTGCAAAAGTTGTATAACATATTGCAAATTTATTTGCGAAAATTGCGAATCATTTGCAAAAATTACAAAATATTTTTACCAAAATTGCAAAATATTTAACGCAATTTCTTCATATGACGACATAATCATTCTGCAGTCTAAACTGAATAGTTGCTATACAAATTGTGTTCAAAATACAGTTGGGGACAAAACTCTCCATACACCCTCAAAATTTCATAAATTTAGTAGTAAATGTAAATATTTATGAGAATTTTATATGCAACTTTACTGCAAATGTATTTTTATTAACATAAATTATAAAAAAAATTACATTAATTTTCTTATAACCGTAAAAACACCAGAAACACGAAATTCAGCAGGGACAAAAGTGTTCATACATTGATCAGATAGTGTACTCTGGTCTTCATTGCATTGCTTTACTGTTGTTTTTCTTCAAAGAACCGTTGTATTTCCTATAAAATGCGTGAATGCGATCTAATGATTATTTTGTTTTAGTAATCTGTAAGCAAAGGGAGTGGAAAATGAGCAAGCGTAAGGAAGTAAGTGTTGAAATAAAAAAATTAATTATTGCTGAGCACAGAAATGGAAAATCATACCGCGCAATTGGAGTTTTGTTTAATTTATCCCATGCCACTGTCCAATACATTGTTCAAAAGCAAAAAAACATAGGATCAGTGGAAAATAAGCCAAGAAATGGACGACCAAAGAAACTTTCCAGGTGGGATATCAGCATGATCTTAAAAGAGGTCGACAAAAACCCAAGGATCAGTGGTCGGCAACTGGCGGAACATGTCGCTAATACTTCGAATAAGTGTGTTCACCCTAAAACCATCCAAAGAATCTTAGGTTCCTATGGATATGCAAGTAGAGATCCCCGTAAAAAATCGCTAATATCTGAAAAGAATAGGCAGCTTCGACTTGAATTTGCAAAGCGATATTTAGGAAAGGATTTACAGTTCTGGAAAACTGTCTTATTTACTGATGAAAGCAAGTTCAACTTGTTCAGTAATGATGGCGAAGAAAGAATCTGGCGAAAAAAAGGAACAGCATTGCAACTGAAGAATTTGATACCAACAGCAAAACACGGGGGTGGCAATGTGATGATGTGGGGTGGAAATGCAGCTGGTGGGGTTGGCAGATTGGTTTTTATAGACGGTATTATGGACCAATACTATTATAAAAGACTGTAAGAAGAACACTTGCAACATTCCGTGGACAATTAGGGTCTTGGCCAGCATTGGATATTCCAACAGGACAGCGATCCCAAATATACTGCACGTTTTGTAAAGAACTGGTTGCTTTATTATGCATCAATGCAGCTGTATTCTCTTCCTCAGTCGCCAGACTTAAACCCCATTGAACATATTTGGGAACTTATGAAAAGGAAAATCCCGAAAATTCACACCAGCAGCAAGGAATCACTCAAAACTGCGCTTCAACAAGCTTGGGGAGAAATAACACCGGAAGTCTCTAAAAATTTGATGGATTCAATGCCACGACGGTTGCAGGCTGTTATTGATGCCAACGGTGGCCCAAAAACATATTGAAATATAAAATTATATTAAATAATGTGGAATTTTCAGTTGAATTATATAATGTATGAACACTTTTGTCCCTACTGAATTTATTTTTTTTTGTGTTTTTACGGTTATAAGTTAATTAATGTAAGTTTTTTTTTAATTTATGTTAATAAAAATACATTTGCAGTAAAGTTGCATATAAAATTCTCATAAATATTTGCATTTTCTACTAAATTTATGAAATTTTGAGGGTGTATGGAGAGTTTTGTCCCCAACTGTAGCTTATTGCTCAATCTAACCAAATGTCAATACATTGTCCTAAAAAAAACCAGATCTATGTTTCTACATACATACAACATCAATCATGAATCTTTGTCACATGTGAATTTGATTAAAGACATAGGGATTATAGTGGACTCTTCCTTAAGTTTCACGAATCATTTAAATTATGTCACGGAACAGAGGCGCAGAATATTAAGGCTGGTACTGAGTTCGAGTTCACGTGAAATTTTAGCATGTCTCCATTATCTGGTCATTCTTTCGAGCGAAAATTTTGGCAATGGAGAAAAGCAGAGACAATGCTCATTTCTGACGGATAAAATGTCAAGAATTTCAATTTTCGATCGATTTTCTTATTGGAAAGACATTTGCACTGCTCCATTTTCAAATTGAAACACCAAATGTCACTTTTTAGCTCGAAAGAATGAACTGCACATACTTAATAGGCGTGAAATGATTGGAGACACGTGTCAATGCCATCTATATTTTCAAAGCGAAAGCAACTGCGAAGCAACTTTTCATGCTAAGAACACAGTACTACTCTTGCTTATTTTCAAGCTAAATTTCCGCCGAAACCAATTTCACGTGAAATTTTGTATGAAAATATATTTTGTATTTTTTGTATTTGTACGTTATATTGCGTATAAATTTCACCTCTCCACTTAGGCCATTGAGTATCTCAGCATATTGTTTCTTTTAAAAACGGAAACACTTGAGGCTCGTAGATGTTACTATGATGCGTCGTTTTTACTGAACATAGTTAACGGAGTCGTTGATGCTCCAGGTATCTTACAGTTAATCTTACTTAGGGTACCGGGAAGAAGTACAAGATCTAATGATCTCTCCCACATTCAGATTTGTAGACTTAACTACTTATACACAAAGTTCACCAATTGAACGATTGAAAGCTGTCGGAAACGTTGTTACTTTGCATCTGGATGTATCGAATGTAAATAAGTGTAAATTAAAAAGATTTATATCGGATTTTTTCAAATAAACGATTTCCCTCTTCGACAGCTCGAAAATGACTGTAAATAATTAGATATCTTCAACCCTTTGTCGACAGTGAGCGCCTAAGTGAATTTATGGGTATTCCTATGTATATCTCTAACAAAACAGGATATTAGGGAGAAATACGCGTAGGAAGTAAAAATTGGCTATGTTCAAAGCTTAGTTATTTTAATAAATTGGAAATTTTTAAACCCATGTGAGGGCTTGGTGCATGAAAGTAGGTAAAGAAACATTCTACGTATAATATAATGCCCAAAAACATAATTGTATATGCATTATATGTCTAACCATCCCCAAAAAATAACAATTTAAAAAAATGATATTACCACTCGTTAAACTTAATTTTCGCTAGTACTATGATTTAAGTTAACCATGTTCAAATTCAATTTTTGCCGACTGCTATGGTGAAATGACTTCAATTCTAGAAAATATCAATCGGATTGTAAACTTTTGGCGCTTTACACAAGCATCATTTCAACATATCCACATCCACACATGTTCGGATTTCATCTCCCCAACGCACAATTTATTCGCTATGCAGAAAAATCAAATTCCTCATCCTTTGCCTCTTGCACGCATAAAGTTCATATGGAACATGTGTTATAGTCCCCCATTACAAAGCACGCAATATCTGTGCAGGACAGGAAATGTTGCGTTGGGCACGACTTCGATGTTTTTGGTTATGCCGAAGCCTATACACATGTTCATTTGTTTTTGGTACGTTAACGACATAAGAGAAAATTCGAAACTATTTATACGGGAGATTCTCTGTGCATGCAAGTGTTTTGCTAAAGCGGGGAAGTGCTGGCTCCAAAGAGTTGAATCATAACATCCAGCATCCAAAGAGAGCAATCTGTTCGTTTCCGTCAGTGAAGAACAACCCGGAGTCACCGAAAGCTTAGTATGCTTTCTGGATGAAATGATAAGAACGTGCAAGCTGGGAAATTATCGTTACTTCTTTACTTTGGCGAAAGGATTGACTGCGAAGTGAAAAGGTAATGAAAATCATGTGGGGTTGCATCAGTGGAGATGGCAAATGGCTGAAAGTGAGTGGTCTCTCTTTTTGAAAGCTAATTCCTGGTGGGAGGTGTGTTAGTGCGCGGCAGGCAGCCGTTTGATGTATCGACACGATACGAGCATATGCAGACAAGAATGGTACACCGCACATACAGAAATCCCTCATCTCTTCGGCATCCCAGTCCGCCCACAACTTCCCTTCTTCAATTTAAAACTTCCAACTCTTTCATTCATTATGTAAATGTATATAGCGCGGGTGTACATTATGGAGATCTGTGTATATTTGTATCTGCACGATGCGGTGGAGCCTTATCTATTTCAGAACATAATCTAAACGAATTGAGGGATGCACCTCACACTAAGTCCAACCGATTTACATTGTTGTATTGTATTATTTGTTTCATACGGGTTTCCACCTATGGGAAGGACACTCTTGATTACGAATTGCCTGGCCCCTCACTATTCTTCGGTCACTCGGTCCTTGTAATCCTCTAATGATATCGAGTGCTTATGAGCGGCCTGGGTGGTGGCCAACTTGTATGCACAATATCCACACCACACACGAAATCTCGTTAGCGCTAAGTTTAGTTGCCAAAAAACCATTGCGCACTTAATCCATCTGGAGTCAGATCTTCAAATCGGAAGCCTCTCGTTGGTAAGTGCTCCTTGTTTGAGCCTTTTGCGGTCCTTTGGAATCACGTGATTGTGTGTGGCAAGTTTGTGGTCAGTGCTCGGTCCGACTACCGTCCAGCGAAAGCTTATTATTCCCTCATAACCGGAAGGTCAACTAGCCCAAATAACTTGTGAACTCGAGACACACAAGAGCCGCAGATTAAAAATCACATTCTGGTCATGCTCTAATTTTTCCCATCTCAATAGTGTAAACACGGTTAACCACGCCGGTTGACGAAATCGATTGTGAAGTGTGTGGCCAATTGAAAGCCTCGATTTGTGGCCAATATATTCGATAAGTGAAAAATGCCAAAATAAAAAAGCACATAAACGGATGGAATCAGTTCGTAGCCTTCGCCCCGCAGGTCGTCCTGTTTTTTTCGACGTGTGTGCAATCCCATGAAAAAGCGCTGTGCGTCCGAATGTGAAGTGGTTAAACCGAGTGCGAATATAAATGCGGCTGAAGTGGAGTTGATTTTTTTCGGTAAAACCGTTCTATATTACGAGGGCAGAAAATTGAGTGTTGACCTATCCCACATATACACGGTGCAGCGCGATAGTGCGGTCAGAAAAAAGTGCATCAAATTGGTAGCTTTCGCATTTGTTTGCATTTTGCCGCTTGTTTCTTTTTTCGTGTTTATTCTTTGTTTTTTTTTGGGTGAAAAGTACTGGCATTCGCGTTTCAAAAGTTGCAACAGGGTGAAAACCACCGAAGAAGCACAGAACACGCATTTCAACCCCAAAACCAACCGACAACCTGCCGACGGACGGATGCCGAAAACGTGAACAGGAAAAAGTGGAGAATTTTTTTTTAAATCAAAGTGCAAACAATAGGCTTCAGTTTGGGTGCTGCAACCGCCAAGCGTCCTTATCCCAATCAACTTCGTATGAAGCTAGCATATATGCATGTTTCAGTTGGGGTGGATGACGACGAAAAGTTAACTTTCACTCTAGTAATGCAGCCGTGAACGTGTGTGGCCTCGAAATCACTTGAAATTCGTTTATAGAAATTTTCGTTGATAGTTCCGAACAGGAAGATGACATGTTTGTTGCAGAGCTATGAAATATTGATGGTTTTTGACAAGTTTATAATTGACTCGGCACTATTAGTGAAATATTTTATGATCGAAATGGAAATGAGGCAGTTTGGGAGGATTAGTGACTAAATTGATAGGAAGGGTAGAATCAATTATTTTTCAACTTTTGGGAGGAGTATTATTTGTTGTAATTAAAACGAAACATTATCAACTACAGCTTTACATGAGTGGAGTCTTAGAGTTAATTGAACATAGAAGATAATTCTAAAAATGCTCACAATTTCAATTCACATCTTTCATTTGGCTTTGAAATTTTCAATTGCAGTTGATTTGAATGCCCAATGTGAGTGTTTTTTTCTGCGTTTTATGTATGAGTTTATCTTCAGGTACAGAACATTTTTTAGGAGATGTAATCGAATGCGCAAAAATTTACATTAACTAACTCAATCAGAATAATCGGAAAATCTCATCCTCTCCGTGTTCACTACTCATCAATATAATCTACTCTATAATTAATGATTTTGAATTGCATTTGAAATATGCTTTGTATCACTTGTGTTTTTGTATACATTTAAATGGCATCTACATGAACAGTTTTACGAGTATGTCTGGAAGCATAAATGTTTGTCTATGTTTGACATAAATCCATTCTTGAATGTCAATCATCCTATTTTTGCACTGCAATTGCTATGATAATTTTAAAAGGTTTTCTGAATTATTGACGTTAACGGATAGATCAACAATATTTGTAATTGAAACAGTTGAAAAAGCTTAAATTTGTATTATGTATATTCAAAAGCTTCGGTATCAGACAAATATTCGTTTAACAAAAAGAATTTGTGAGCCATTTTTGTGTGTCAAAACTCAATAATGTAAAAGCCAAACTAACATAAATACTTCTTTCATTAAAAAACTTAAAATAAACTGAACTTAGTAACGCAACCAGATCGAAATTCAGAGATTTTGCAAAACTCATCTTGACTTTTTTATTGAGTTTTAACGATGCTGGTCAAAATGTTCTAAGTCTAGCTTTGCAATTGGCTCATCTAGTTGATCGTTGTGATCCTTTCTGCGTCTCAAGGTAGGTATCCATATGTTGCATTTTCGCGTATCGTATCGCCGTTGCGTATCAGTGGATACGACAAACGTATCTTCGTTCCGTATCAAAATATGATACAAAGAAACGCAACGAACTCGATCGGTCATTTGGCGGTTTCTTGTCGTCGCATCAAAGGAATGGCACGATACGAAGTGGAGTCATATTTAGACAAGTTGCGTTGCACAGTATTGATTAGTGAATAAAAATATTGCGGCCGCGTATCGAGCACTTTGCAACGAATCGTATTGATGATACAGGAATATTGGGTAGTGTGGACACCGTATCCGTTCAGTGAATGATACGCAACAGGGATACGATACGCTAGAAATGCAACATATGGATACCTACCTTAAGACATACTGAAACGAACCCTCAAGCTTTGGGTACGCGTGTCAACTTTGCGCCCTGTTTTCTTCGTTTTGCCGTATTCTATTGTGTTTAGTCGACCTGATGTCTCTACGTCCTCTGTTTTTTTAACTGTACAATTCTGTTAAGGTCTAGCTCATGGCTACGAAGTGTTTTCTCCATTTTCTCCTTTGACTTTGTTGTTTCAAAAAGTGTACTATATTTGCATATAGGCAACATAGTAATTTGCTTATTGTTGTATTTTAGTATTCTACATATTAGTCAAAGTGTTTCGCGGAGTTTTGTCCTTAATCTCTGAAAATAATTTCTCAACATTAGTTTGGAAATACATCGTTATTTAGTTTCGGTGTCTAGTTATTTTATTTATTAGAACACTTAATTTATAAAAGTGCTACTCTCTACTAATTTTGTAACGGGCTGTTTTATTTTAAATGTGTTTAATGTGATTATATTTGAACATCCTATCTATTTATCGCGTCATATCATTTTGGTCGGTAAATGCTTCCTGTAATACGGCCGAAAAAAATATCTGATAATGTGCTTTGCAACATTTGCCTCCATGGGTTGAAAAATTAATCATGAGTATTCGGTATCCACTGTCACTTAGTACATTTACTGCTCTCGAGGCATCCTTTTATGTGTTACACTACCTGCTTGAGGATTCCCACAAGGAGACGAAAAACCGTCTCCACAAACATCATGATTCGTCGGTCATTTGTGATCTGACTGTGACTTTACCTTCTGTTTTGCCTATTTCTCTAGGGTTTGAAGCTGGTAGAGAGCTTAGTTTACAAATTTACAGTCAACGTGAGCGTTGGTGTCATTAGATCAACGACTCACTTTACCCCTGATTTAAATCAAATACCTATTCACAGCTAGGTGAACTCAGACCTCGTCCAAAACTGGGTTCAAACCAGGGATCCCACACACTACAAATCCGTACTCTACCCACTACACTACACGGGCTTAGACCCAATCACTATACCCGAGAAGGGTTGTTATGAGATAAGTTTACTTCAGCAGCAGTAACCCCTAGTTCAAGCTTGGCTTGATCATTTATCAGCAGAATTGGGGGCTCAGGTGGATATCCTTCAAATCAACCCATCGACTGATCAGCAACAAACAAAAACTCAACCTCAACTTAAACAACGAACATCGCATCGTTTATCGTTGATCTTAGTGCTTTCTGCTTAAAAGCGTGACTCTTTCATCGCTTCCGAAAAGCCTGCATTTGCGCTGTGGGATGCTCTACTAATAAAGTCGGTTTTGCTTTGCAGTTCTTAAACTTATTTTCACTTTGATTTGTATTTGACTTTTAATTGCGTATTTATAATTAATTTAATTGCGTATTTATTTTTTGTAGCCTACTGAGATCCTTGCTCAAGAATTCATACTAGACCAATAAAGAATTTTTTAAAACAGCCCCAAACAAACATTTCATTATTCGCGCTGTATCTATTAACAAGATACCCGCGATTTGATTACTAACATCAATGAGATTCTGCTTGCCCTTACTTTTACTCAAAGCACTAGAGAGGCTTGTTGATATGCACATCAAGAGCTCGATTGATGTCGCGAGGCTCTGTGTTGATAAACACGCGTATTTAGCGGGCAGATGAGTAGAAACAAAGTTGTCGGTACAATAGAAAAAACCTCACAGCAAAAGGAATTCACGTTGGCAGTCTTCTTAGATATTGAGGGGGCCTTCAATAATGTCACTGTTGCGAGTATCATCAATGTCTTGGTTCGATATGGAGTGGATAAAACTCTGGTGACCTGTGCATCGAACTTGCTCGAAAATGGGCCGATTGAGGCTATCTTTTTTGAGGCCAAAGCGGAAAGAATAGTCGGAACAGCAAAAAAAGGGATTATAGCTCCCCTTTTTTAGATCAACGAAATACTGCAGAATTTAAGGACCAGGAGCTTTGAGAAGGTGCCGTATGTCGATGACATTGTGGTATTTGTAAAGAATGCGTTCCCACAAACTTTGTCGGATCTCATGCAATCGGCGCTGGACCAGATCCAAATCTGGGCCAGAAAACCCGATGTTAGGGCAAACCCGACACAAACCGAACTTGTCCTTTTTTCAACGAAACACAGGGTGCCGGCTTTTGCAACGCCTAGCCTCAACCGAATAACATTGGAACTTGTTGATACTGTTAGATACTTGGGCCTTATACTAGGCAGGAAACTGAACTGGGGACTAATGTGAAACACAGAATAGGTAAGACTCGCGCCGCACTTTTTACGTACCACTTTAAATCTAGGGCGGCCTACTACTTATTCACATGTTTAGCGAGGTCAATTTTGGTGTATGGAACGATCATGTGATGGAAGGCAGCGGAGAGTAAAACCAATGTCAAGGAACTAACAAGACTGTAAAGATTAGTTTGCATATGTATTACGGGCGCTTTAAGAACCGCGCCAACGGCTAGGTCGGAAATGATTCTGGGACTTATTCCCCTGGATCGATTCATCTTTAGCGATATGCGCTAAAAGTTCCAGTACTCCGGAATCCCGCAAAAGATTTGATCTTGTTGCAGAAGACGTGGGCCACATGAGCACAATAATACATCTTGACAGGGATTTCCAGGTCAAATACCCACAATAACAGACTGGAAGAAAAAGGGAGCTACCGTCGATGGCGGCGTCTAGATTTACACGGACTAGTCAAAGACGGACATATAAGTTGGCTCGGACGTGTTTTCTACGGATTTGAGCCTTCACGTGTGGTCTCGACTGTCGGACCATGCTACTGTCTTTCAGTCTGAAGTATATGCTATACTTATGGCAGTTGAGTCCATTAGCGGAACATAAACCAAACAAACGACGATTTGCGTCGACAGCAGGGCAGCTATTCTCGCTCTTGCGTCTTACAGATGCGCCTCAAAAACTGTTAACGCTTGCAGAGTGGCTTTCAATGAAAAGGCAAGGCATATTTCTACCCGGATAATGTGGGTGCGAAGGCAAAGTGGGATCATAAGCAACGAAAAAGCCGATGAGTTGGCGAGGAGAGGCTCCGGAGCTAGTAATAGCCCCTTGATCGCCGTACCTCGGTCAGTCGCTGACACCACAAGCAAACTAGATGGCGCCATATGCGCTAAACTAAAGTCCGAATGGGAAAACAGGATGGACTGTAGGGTAGCCAGAACATTATGGCAATCACCTGATCCAAGTAAAAGCAGGAAACCGCTCAAGCTCAGCAGAAACTGCTTGAGAGCGACGGGAGGTTTGCTCACGGAGCACTGCCTTGCTGCATCTTCACAGCCTAGATTTTAAAATTTTTCGATGAGTTAATCAAATCGTTGAATAAATTAAATCTCTTTGAGGCTGAGCTGGCTTAAATCGAAGTTATCATTGCTACTTATCAAACGAAAGGACTTTCTCTTTTATGCTGAAAATGTTCATTCATACATTCAATTGCTGCTGGAAAATAAAATTAAACTGGAGATTGACTATGGAATTCATTTTTAATTTTGAACAATTAATTACCTTCAACATCATCTAATATGAATTTCCTACAATTATGAAAATGCTCAGTTTTGGTAACACTCTTTCAGCACTATATGTACGATTACTTTTCACGCCAAGAGCAATGTACCCTGTAAATCCTGTCTTTATGCAATGACTGAACCGGAAGCTAAATGGATAGAAAATTATTAGGGCTGCCATCCGAACAAACTGTGCAACTTGGATAATTTAAACACTTAGCACTTATTTTCCTTTAAATGTATTATTCATATGATCATATACTGATAGCATCTATTGATAGAAAAATCAAAAAAATACTTGTTGCTAGCAACCATTTTATCTGCGTTGGAAAGAAAGATTTTAAGGATTACCGCTCACGAAAATTTAAAAATTTTCATTATTGAAATGATTAGTGTTTACTATCACTTAAGAATCATTTGCATATGGAAATTTAATGTTAGCATCTTTTATTTAGTAATGAACTGTGTGAATTTCTTTTGAATGTAATGACTGCATCGGAAGCCGAGAAAAAGCGAGAGTTTTTTTTTAAGATGGATCGATAGTCACATAACTCGCAGCATGTTTCAGATATATCAAATAGCAATGCATTCCGTGAATTTCAATTGGATATGGTTATTAGATCGTGAGTTCCTGCGAAATTTTGGCTGCTAAAAGATAAAAAAATTTGATTAAGTGCCTCCGCACACGGGTCGACATTCAATCGACTCGACTGCGACTCGAACTCGAAGCGTCATAGGCGTCACACTCGAAGTAGACAATTGCATCCGCACACGGGTCGACATGCAATCGACTCGACTGCGACTCGAACTCGAAACGGGTCGTTTTCTACGCGAAGTTTTGACAAACAAACAATAGTATATATTATTTATTTAGATATTTATTTTACAAAACAAGGCAACATACACAACAAGAAACCATAATATAAATCTAAAATACAATTAATCATTATAAATATAAAATAAAAATTGTCCGTAAAAAGTATTTCAATGCATCACAAATTTTGTAGCAGTTACTCTACATTATTTTAATTAAATTTAGGCTAATAACGATGGAAGTTAAGCGGGTTCGGATGTGGAATGGGCTTTGGACCAGTTATTTTTGAAGTTTGATTTGGTAATCCCCGAAGAGTAGTGGCTGCTTATAGAATTGAGTATTCCACAGCACCTATTAATGGGCTCATTTTATGATTAGTAGTGTGATGATTGAATTCATTGGGCAGATTTGCAAATCTGGTGCGCCTTGGTCGGTTATTGAAAGTAATTTTACTAGAGAGATCTTCAATAATATTATATACTTGTATGTTATTAGTATATGTCGCTTTGTCACGTGTAACTTATATTCCCCCACTATGGATTACTACAAGTAATAATGATCCGACCTTTATTGAAGCCGATATGAAGCACTTCCATTAATATTCTGACAAGCATGTCCCAGGGTCCAACTAAATTCAATAGCTATACGCCTCTCTTCCACACTCTAAGGGCAAAATTCCTATCCTCGCAGATGGCACTGCTATATCATCTAAGAATGTCAATACCAATCGAATCATTAGCCATTGGCAGCAACAACTAGTGTTCAATAAAAGCTTCTCCAGTAAGTGGAACTTCATCCTGAAAAATTGCAAGCTTGTTTCTTTGTTAGGAAACTATATTATAAACACTTCGCTGTTGCTTGAATAAATATATAGATGCTAAAGTAGAATTGTTTTTGCGGGATGATTAAAATTGAAAATTTTATCGAACTTTTTTTTTGACAAAGTGGTTTCGAAAGTATACACTGATTCTCATCAGACACCAGCTCACACAAACTGGATTGTTTTGCGTTTTGCGGAGATGTTAAAATTTGTCACCACTAACGTAAATAAAAATTACTGATTTCCAACTGCAAGTGGTCACATCAGTCAAGTAAGCACTGTAAGCTGGAGTCTGATGAGAATCAGTGCATACGTTCGAAACCATTTTGTACAAAAAACATTTTCTATAAAATTTTCAATTTTAATCATCCCGCAAAAACAATTCCACTTTGATTCTGCTTTCGGCAGCTTATTCCGCAAAACGATCGAGTTTCCCGTATCAATTATGCTCTGCTTTTTCTATGCTGATTTATAGACAAGAAGGGAACCATGATCACATATCAATAACCTTTATGAGCATATAGGTGCAACTATTTTGTGGCCAACATAATTAAAATAAATATAGGAAAATTTCATGTATAGAACATTACAATATGTAACATTACATTATGCAAACATATAAAAAAATACATACGTGATACGTTATCAGAAACATTAATATTTTTCAAAGAATCAATCATAATAATACATAAAATAAAATAATTAATAATGCATACATTATATAAAAAAAATCAATTTCATATATTTCGAAAAAAATATCACGCGTCTTGCTCGACTTTTCCCGTTCCAAACACTTCGAGCGAGACGAGTCGCAGTCGAGTCGCAGTCGCACCGAGTCCGAGTCGAGCGCAAGTCGACCCGTGTGCGGGTCTCCATTCATTTACATTGGAAATCGCAAGGAGTTCGAGTTCGAGTCGCAGTCGAGTCGCAGTCGAGCCGATTGAATGTCGACCCGTGTGCGGACGCTCTAAGGGTTGACGTTTTGAGCGATAAAGAATTTTAAAAACTTCAATTTGACTATGAAGACAGAGCATTAAATTTTTCAATCGTTGTCATTTTTTGCTTGAAAGTGAAAATTTTTCAAGGGGTTCGTTAATTTGAATGTTTTTTTGTTGAACTATCAACCACAGCTTAGACTTTATTTAATATATGCCCATCGATGTGTCTTGTAAATTTAGTATTGATTTGAAGGTTCTGTCGGAAGTAATTGCGATTCAAAATTTTACAAAATGTCTTTGCCTACTACATATTAGGTATTTAGCGCCCACTAAAAATTAAAATTTTTCATAATACCATTTTCAAACTAACAAAAAGTTCGAAATTAATTTTGTAGCATTGGTGCTTTCTTCAAAGAATGATAAGTTAATCCAAAATTTCAATGAAATGCACCGGGACGCCAAAGTGCTCAAAATAACAAAATTTTGGTGAAAAACAATAGTTAGAGCTTCTTGGAGAATACCACCAATTATGTCTTGATCTCTGTGTGCGCGGGCCTTAAATATGTAAAAGTTACAGCGCTAAAATGCCCACTGTAAAGATTTTCACCTCATTTATTATGTATCTGGCAACCGAAAAACATGCCTATAGCCAATGAAGCTACTTTTTCTAGTCTCCATACTCACCCTCTCTCCTACAATACAATACTTCTCAAGGCAATGTATTGACTGGAAAATTAGAACTACGAATGTATGATGTACCAAGTTGTGGAAAAAATGTCAACACTGAGAAAAAGCATAGCGCCTGACGCCTGATGCGCTATGCATAATAGCTTTAAGAAACCATGCATTATAGCTCCCAGCGACATATCTTGAAGTCCTCAATGACATACATTAGAGACTTCATAAAAAGCTAAATAATATCAAATTTATCCTCGTTTAGGCATTTTCGGTTTTTGTGCAATGATGATGGAAATTCCCGTACCCATAGCTGAAATTTAATTTTTTTAATTTATGTATTTTTACTTATATATCCTTTATATATCCTTTATTTATATATCCTTTTTTAATTTATATATCCTACTTAAATCTGGATTCAAACTAGTAACCCAATACTTAAATGGCCGACTTTATTCCCACTAGTTGGACCCTAAATGCTGCCCTATGTTACGTAAGACTGCGCGCTGTGTCGTTTTCATTAGTGAATGCTGTTAGGTTTTTAAACTATATTTAAACACCTGTCCCTCTTATTTTGCAGTTCCTTTGTACCTCTCAAAGCAAACATTAATGTTATATGAAATATTTAAATAAAACACTTACTTTAGCTAACATTCGTTTCTCCATATTGAAAGTTGTTTTGAATTTTTTAAAAACCCTGCACACGTTGGCCCACTAGCCGAAAGTGATTGTTGTCTTTACAACAAATAATTCAAATTTTAATGAAATCTAGCCTTCATGAAATCATTAAATTTGGCTTTCGCTTGCATAATATAGAATGACTCACCTTAATTTTATTTCCGAAAAATCAAACTTATTGTAGTTGTTGATTAAATTAAATCAATAGTCATTCTTATATACATTTTCTTCAAGGTTTAAATTTATTGTGTCTGAATTCTAAACTTACAGTAACTATTATTTTGCTAGAGTTAATAGGGCACTATAGCAACGCTCAGAAATAGGCTTCAGTTGGATATTGATTGGGTATAAATATTCCCGTTCTCGTTTCATTGTCAACACCTGTCGTTCATATTGACAAGGATAGACATACACATGAATATCGAACTCATTTCTTAAGCATCATACCCTCATTGTTTTTTTTTGGTTGTGTCAAACCGCATCTGACACTATTCCTAAACCATCATTTAGGTCAACAAACTATTGATTACAAACCTTAAACGGCACACCGCATAATCGTTTCGGGAAATGTGTGAAAACCGAATCGAACCTCACCTTAGCCATTATATCCCGTCGCGATTAAAGTGTGTAAAGAGCCAATGCTCAGGCAATACCGCAATCAAAACCACCCCTCATCGTAGTGATAAAGTTTTATCAATAAATGAACGTGGCGAAAGTGCGTGCTTAAGTATTGCTAGAATAGTTCTCTAAGCGTTCTAAAAAGCTATATAGTAGGTATATGTGTAGATGCGCTATAAATTATCTTGCATATGGATTTTGTTTGGATTTCTTATGAAATTCAAGAATAATCTGAAGAATATACAATCGATTGAGCTTGGGTGAATTATCTCATCCGCATCTAAACGAATGTAAATTTCATCTACGAAAGACGGCAAAAAATGATAATCCGGAATGTTTATGAATGCTTATGATATACAAATTGCATGAGCTGATGCTGGTTTCAGAATTTCAAATGATTTACGGAAATACTCAAGTAATGAATGTGGTACCGATTAAAAAAATCCCATGCTAAAATTCCAATCGCTATGGTTAAAATAGTGTCATCATTTCGCCCCCATTAAAACTTCAACGAAAAACACATTGAAAGTAATTTAGCGACCAGATCTCAGCAGGAAACTCAATTGCCATGCAATATCTCAGTTAGCAATATATCTTTATTCTTTTCTACTGCAATAAACTTCATTTCATATAAACCAACTTAGGACGAAATGCCGTTTTGAACAAACAGAAAAACAAATTTAACGAGGAACACAAGTTCCAGAATATTAAAAAAGCATTTTATACTACACAGCTCCGTTTTTTTAAGTCGCTGTTCGTTAAATTGATATTATGGGCATAATTAGTGACAAACGAAAATTTTCCTAGCCAAAATTTTCAAAAACATCATGATTCCTTATCCAGGACGGAACTCTAGCTCAGGAATGTTTAAGTTAAACGAATCTCGAACGTAATATAGAAATATTAGGCGAGGAACACTCTTCGTAACACGAGGGAAGGGATTTCTGATGGAAACACAGTCGGGAATTTTGTATTTAAGTATTAGCGGGCAAGTAAATTGATTTAGGGATTGAGATTGAAACAATGGAAAGTAAACGGGTTGTTGAAAAGTTTCGATTCCACCGTTTCATTCTCACTTTCAAGTCACGTTGTATACTGGGTTTATGTTCTTAACACTCTACCGTATCAATCAAATACCGATGACCAGAAGATCAAATTTGAAAACAATATTCGAAGACACCATGCATGAAAAAGAAAGGGCAGGCGTAGTACACACGAGGAATGAAGACGCACAATTAAGAGGCGTTCCATGTGACCCGTAAAACATGAATATCAAATTTAAGTTTTGTATCAAGTAATAAATATAGGTCTTTGACATTATCAATGGGGCTGAGAGGTGGACCAAAGATAGACTAGGAAAACGTGATAAGAGTGTAATGTTTAAAAACCAAGTCCATACATTTTAGTACCTATATTTTTCATTTGCTAAAAATCTAACTATTGAATAGCGAAACATGAGACAATAAATTTAGTCTGTTTCGGTAAGCCAAATTGGTCGGCAACCAAACAGACTTTCAACAATGAATAAAATAATTATTATTATTTGCACAAGTACGTCGTAGCTATTGCTAAAGGAGTGGTTAAATTCGCCACGCAAGAGCGACGACTGCTTGTGTCCAAAAGAATCATTTTTACTTTTTCTTATTTTTACCTTATTTTTACCTCGTTTTATCTGAAAGCGAACAGCCAATATCGCATACCATTTCAAGAGAAAACTTACATGTATAGGACATTTGGAAGTATTTGGTAACATTGAAAGTAATAAAATTGAAAGAACCAGTTGATATTTCTAGATATTTGTGCGAACTGATAGTTTTAGTGCGAATAGATAGTTTTTTCGTTAGCTTCTTTTATGTTTGCCAAGAAAACAGAATAATCTGAATATTGTCCTACTTTCACATCTGTTCCATCTTTTTAAATCCGCTTAAAAGAAAACGTAAACATGTTAATGAAACAATAAATAAATCAAGAACCCGTTAATTTTGTGAAATTGGCTATAAACAGTTAAATTGATAAATAAGTCTACATAAATAAATACAATAAAATAGTATACTACTTCCATTACGAACAACTTAAAGCTGGACCATATATTGCAGCTTCAAGCAATATGCTGCAACTTCAAATTTCGATTCATTGCACACAGGAAAACGAATGAAGCTCTGGTCAAGACCCTGGCCTTTTCAAGATGGCGTTGAAAAATTGCTCAACAAAATAAAATTCTTTGCTTATTACCGCCGATTCAGTAATCATATTTAAGCAAAATTCACATAGTAAATTGACTTTAGTGTAAGTCAAATTTTCAAAACTTTATTTTTGCAAATTTTGGGTAGTTTAACTTTAGAGTATGGTAGTTTTTGTAAATTTTTTTTTGTACTGAGTTTTGCTATCATACAATTTTCAAATCTTTCAATGAAAATTCGCCACATATATTTATGTATCGAAAATATTGAAAACCCTTTAAACCTTTTTACTCCTTTAACTTCAAACGAAATCATCGTTGTCTCAACTTTAAACAAAGTTGATATACTTTTTAATATAATTTCGGCTGTGTTTGCTAGCAAACAACTTGCTTTTTCTATTTCTTTCTTTCTATTTCTTTCTATTTCTTTTATACTTTGATAGTTTAAAAAAATTTAGTTTGCTAGTTTTTTTTTACTTCAATCATCCGTCTCTTAAAGATGCAAATGTTTAAAATCTGACTACCAATAGAGTCCTAGCTGAAAGGAATAATTTCGAATCATTATTATAAGAATGAAAAGTCATAACAATCATCCAAATACTATACTGAAACTACTAAGATATAGGCTAAGTATTGTTCTAAGGAAGTTCTACTCTTTTTTAGACTACATTTAATAATTGGTCTAACGCCATTATTAAGGTCCAATCCAGCGTTTCTTTTTTCCGAACTTGTCAAAAAGCAACGAAAAAATAGCTAAATTTTCGTTTGCAAATTTTTTCCTTCACTTTTTGAATGAAATTGAATGATTAATACAATAAGGATAACGAACTAATAATCAGTTTGGTCAAGATTAATATCTTCGAATCTCTTAGTTCTTGAATAAGGATTGCAACAATACTCTTCTTTCAATGTTTTTGAAAGAAGAATACATTAGAAGAAAGAAGAATACAAACAATATTAGCCGGCGTTGTTCTTGCACTTCTATTGAATTCTCATTAGGTCACCATTGAAAACATCAACAAAATTCTGGGCAGCAAACTTGTTTGAGTAAATCTGATGGGCTCAGAAAAGAGTGGAAAATTGAGAGAAATTGTTTAAAGTAGTTGGTGGGACCGCTGCATCAACCAATGAAGATTCCCAAACTGATAGTTTGATGAAATTTAAACATAAATTTGTAAACATTTACATCACAACGTTAGACAGATACCTGTTGAGTTACTATTACATGTCATGGCATTGTTTTAGTGACATAAAATTGTAAAAACAATTACTGTGACATCAGCAACATAAGTAAATATCATCAACTTTAGTAAATACAGCAAACAACCTGATTTCGATCGCGTTTTTGCAAACCGGTCAAACCTAATCTGATCTGAAGTGCAAAAACCACGATTGCTATTTCAAAATCTCGATTGAGGAATTGATTATTTTATTGGTCTCAAAAATACAGGATACGCTTGTTATTAAGAATCTTATGAGAGTTTTCTACGCATTCTTGAAAATAGTCGTTAAAAAATATAGTTTCATCATCTAAAAATATCAATTTTCATTGAGGTCACGTACAGCAATTTTCCAGCAAGTCGTACTTTCCATTGCACTCAAGGGTAGTACCTCCATGTTTGATCTGACGATCATATGTTATATACGGTTTATATAACATATGATATATACGCCTCCATCGAAAGCTGATTAAGATAGGAAGCACTCAACACAGCAACAATCCTGCCCCAGTTGTTGCTATTTCCAATGCTAGTTACCCTCACTAGATCTCGATAGAAAAGCAAAAAAAACCAACTATATTGTTCTTCTTTGACGCGTATACCGGATTAATTTACAATTGCATCTTAAATTCAACTCTCCATTCTACTATTAAGGAATGAAATTCGTGGCCTCTTTGATCTCTGAGTTGTGTCCAAAGATCATCATTTATTCAGATGATTGCAATGATCAGTTCCAATGAAACTTACTTAACATCTTCACAAATCATAGGGCCATAATAGTGATTTAACCGCAAAAACTTTATTATTAACGGAATACACGACAAACTTCAACATGTGACTGCTCTTGCGATCACTACTACTAATCGCACTGTTCTTTGAAAAGAGCGTTGAGCAGCGTGATTGTTTTTTGCTTAAACTGTTCAACTGCTCACCGCCTTTTTGCAAAATAGAAAATTTCATCCACTCACTTGTTCATTTATATTACAAAGAAGTTTTTTGCAGCTGTTGCGCTTAGCGCTGATTGCAGACATCGTAAATTCAACATTAGGTGCGTTTTTTTTTTGCTCCTCTATCCAGCACAGAACAGAACAGACGCATTGGAAACAACAACACTCCAGTCCCAGTTAATTTATTAGTACAGAAATTCTGTTCTGCACCTCTGCAGAATAGAACTTCAGAAACTACATAGTTCACGTGCTGAATTATAGAATGTGCTGATAGAAAAAAGAAAAGCTCACCAGTAGTTTTCAAGGTTATGTTGAATGTTTTAGTAGTTAGGAAATCAGAAAAAGCCCTCATAATGTGTAAAAAGCTAAAAGAGGTAATTTTCTATTAGTTCATTTTATATTTTCTATCGATTGTGGTAGTTTTACTCGTTATTTTCTACCTTTATCTCGCGCTACCACAGCGAATACAGCAACCTAAAGAAAGCGTAACGATTGCATTAGCTGTTCTGTGATGGATCGTTTTTTGCGTCATTGTTCTATTCTGTTCTGTACCGGAGCAAAAAAAACGCACCTATTGTTGCTTTGCCTAATCGGGAATAGATTCTATACTAGTAGATGCGCAAGTTTTCGTAGCCCAAGCATGTGCATGTGCATCTATCTGCATATTAAGTTAATGGATATGATGATAAAAAATTACCTTTTAGCTTTTTAGTCATTGATTTTTAGTCCTGCAATATATTTTGTATTGATATTAGGTAAGTTTTTCGATCCCAAATATGTGATAATTATTTATTTATGCATTGCTTATTCGTTTTCGTTGATATTCTTCGCTGCGCATTCAGGCTTTAAGGAGCATATTGTAAAATTTTTGTAGACAAACTTCTTTGCTGTCAACTGAAAATGATGATGAAAAAACTTGGATAGTGAAAATACTTTGCGATGTTGCACAAAAAATTAGATTAAAGCACACAAAAAATTTAATCAAGCTCAGCTTATGCTAGATAATCAACCATTTTCTCTAATATCCAATGAAAAACTGGCTGAAGTTCAACAAACTTCATGATGGAGTTTTTCATAAGAGCTATATTTGCCAATTTCACATCAACGAATGTTCAAATGCTTATTGACCAATAATGATACGTAGCGCATAAAATTTGAAAAATTTATCTCTCGTTTTGAGAATGCTGCGAGTGAAAGCTATTTTTCGGTAGACAAAATTAAACTTATATATTCCGGTCGGCAAGGCAATTGAAACAGGTAAAACAATAAACTTACAAACTTTTGCAAACTAAATGTTCGTCAGTTGCAAAAACATGCGCAGTATAATACATAAGAACAAAAATTATAACAATGAATTTCTGAAAATATTCGAACGAAAGCAGTAAAACCAGCTATCAACGACTACTACGTCATAACAATAACAGCGTCTTTCATCGCAAATAATAACATCTTTCTTCATGCGTACTTTCTTTGCAAAAATTTTTGGAAACCTTATAGCTCCTATGCGATATGTCAATCACTTAATAGCACACTGTTATGCTATCAAAAGCTGAATTAAAGCACGCAACGTATATACATTTCACCTGACATCTTATTTTCTGGCAAAAATATTCATCACCAAGACAAACAACAGTTGCATTGGAAGCAATTGAATCGGGCAATAACAATAGCAGGCAGCGATCAATAGAAATCACACATAGTAAGCAAAAACGAAACTGCGATTACAACTGTTATTAAAATAACTGCTACTTGAATCTGCTCTTTGCCCGATCTGTCCTCTGTGATCACATCTCTAGACACAGTTTTGACATTACAGCTAGGACCAATGATGTTATATTGGACGCTGATACAGTTGGGACTACGCCAGTCCAGTCTTTAAAATGCTATTTTTGTCAAGATGAGTAATTGAGAAATGTCAGGCTACCGTGTCAAAATGACGACAAATTTCGTTTTTTTTCAAACTATCTAAAACTTTTGAAATAGAATATTGATGCTTTGCGCTAATTGGATTAATGCAGTGCAAGGCTAACTGGCTATACCATCGAGTACGCAGTCACGATTTTCTACCTAGGTGCGATCACCGATAAAAAAAAATCACCTTGAACTACAGTATGGGGGCAAACAAACAAAGTCGCACATGCATTATATTCACTGACTAATAAATACTCAAAACTATTTATTAGTAATAAATTACTTCTATTCAAATCGACAAAATTCTTGTGCGGAAAATGCAATGAATTTTTAGTTAAATGCTGCCGAGCAAAGTCTTCAAAATTACACTTAAGATTTCAAAATGAAACTCTTTACTTTTTCGCAAACCAAATGCACAAAATTACCTTTGCATCCCTCTAACGGACCAAGTTATCGGCTTCTGACAGAATTGTACTTCTAACAAAAATTTTACACAACCATTTGCTATAGAAGTTCTTAAAACGTAAAGTTAAAGTAGTTATCATGCCATAAAAATAAAAAACCCTAGCGCATCAGAACTGCTAAAAATACTAATGTTCGAAGAACAGTAGAGGATTTGTGAAGATTTTGAGTGTATTGCTATATATTGTCTTATATATTGTTGTTATTGTTTTATATATTATATATTGTCTGTATTGTCATATATTGTATATTCGCGATGTGAATACTTAATGCAAGCATTTATTGGTACGAAAATAACCAAAACACCTCGTGCTAGCAGTCCTTTGCTAGCACCGAAGCCAAAAATAAGTCACATCTGCCTCACGTTGAAGTCAACCTGCTCTGCGAATTTCGTATTGACCCGATCACTGCATTAGCAGTTATAGGGGTACAAAGAAATTTAGGGTAACCATTCGCAAGAGCTTTCGAACTTTCTAGATCTTAGTATTTGGTGTGTATTTTCACTACAAGACCAGTACGATTTGAAAATTTTATGATAAAATCGCTTACTAAAGCTATGTCAAAAAAATACAAAAACAATCATAGCTGGCAACCCTATCATCGTTTTTCAAACTAAATTTATACTGAATATTGCCTAAAATAATTCAAATTTGTCATATGAATTTCGTTATGATGCCATGACTTTACTGGAAGCTACAGGGCAAAGAGCTTTATTTTCCTCAACGAATTTTCAAAATTTAAGACACAACAATTATCATAACTGGCAGCTCCAACCGAATTTTTCGAGCAGTCTTTCTACCAAACGTGGTTTAAAGTAAGGTTCAGCTACTGTGTGAGTTTCGTTAAAATCGAACGATTGAATCAGAATTTATAGGGCTAAAAACAGTTATCTTATTTAGTGATTTTTCAAGATGGCACCACTGGCACCAAATTGCCCGCATTTCAAAATCACTTCTATCAGACCTGGCCCTATTTAAGACCAATACATTCTGTCAATTTGAATTAATTCTGCTTATCGGATCGTGAGTTTCCGTGAACAGAAGTTTTTGATGCTAAAAATATAGGCAAATTGGGCAAGGGTTACCAGGCGTGCCCGTTATAACATTCAAATTTTTTACTTTGGCTATGTAAAAAAAGCATAAAATTTACAAACGAGTGGCTTTTTTTTTAAGAGGCGTCATGTTTTCAGGAGAGTCGATGATTTGGAGGTTTTCACTTTCAGTGCCTTCCCTAGCTACAGGGTTACCAACACGCTCATTAAAAGCAACACAAACTTACAACTAAACAATACCAATATGCTCTGAAAATTTCGTAATGATTGAATAGCTTTGTCAAAAGTTATCGCAATTTAAAAATTTTCGAATTTTCCCGTTCTCTGTTTAGGCACCTAGCGCACACATGGGGTAAAAAAATTCCAAAACATTATCCGATTCACATTTAAAACACGTTCGAAATTTGTTTCGTCAACTTTATTTTTGCGAAAATTATTTGTGTACGGAATAATAGGTATATTAAAAATATCACTAAAATGGCCGCCGGTGCCAAAGGGTTAACAATAATTGATATTTAGTGAGACCTGGACCTATTTTGCATGTACACAAATGCATCCTGAAAGTTTCAGATCAATCCGATGGCGCGTTCTCGAGAAATAGTCACTGAATTTTTTGATGATATATATATATATATATATATATATATATATATATATATATATATATATTATATATATTACATATATATATATATATATATATATATATATATATATATATATATATATATATATATATATATACATATATATATGGAAATAATATATGTATATAAAATAATATGGAAATTAGTAATAAAATTGAGTGCATAAAGTGGCTTAGTTAAAAATACACTAAAAAAAAACACAATTGTAAATTATGCTTATCAAATAATCTACGCAGTTAATTCAACTTGAAACTAAATTTAAAATTGAATTTAAATTAAAATTAAAATAAAAAACTATTGAAATTAGGCTGTGATGTTTAACGTGTTGTCTTACATTTTGCGGTCATTCAAATGATATCCAACTCGTTCAAAAACTGTTTCCTACCTACACTTTATAAATGAACGATGTTTTTTAAAAAAATAGATAACTGTGCTCATTTTCACTATTAAATCTAGAGAATCTGACGAACTGCTATATGAGGGGGTGGCTAACTACCTTTATTTTTGTATCTTTTTCTCAGCTCTAACGCAGTATTTTTTTTGTCTATTTTTTAATTGGATTTGTGTCATAGTTTACTGCAATTTTACCGTTGGAAATAAAATATCAATTTTTTATTGTTGAATTTATGAAGTTTTTAATATTTTTTTAACTTTGAACCAACCTAATTATGCTACTGCTAAATTTTTCTAAAATCCGTCTGTTTGCTTAAGAATATAGGAAAAAAAGATTCATCAACATTTTTCAAAGTATTCCTGAGAAAAATGTACATAAGTGCAAAAAACATGGTTTTGTTGAAAACGTCATCAAAGTTGGAAATATTTTGTGATGCAATTTTGGAGGATTTGCCATTTTAAATACCATTTTGCATAAAATTCATCAAAAGATTCTCATGGTGGAAGAAGTACGGCTAAAAGAAAGTTAGAAGAGGAGGTAGCCGAGGCAGAGAGAGTTCACCGTACTTAATTTTATTTTCTTTTTGTATTCAAATTCATTTTTTTACTCTTTCAATCAATGTTTGCAACATATTAATGTATAATAAACCGTTAAGAACTGATAGTCGAATCCTTTTTTTAATTTTTTAAACCAGCCGTTTCCTTAAGCAGCAGTATTCAAAGATTTCTGTACATTATACAAATTAATAAAATATTAAATTTTGAGCCCACCCATCTTGAATTTCTGTAAATTTTACAATGGAACTAGTGCTCCAATTAAAGCACAAAATGCCATCGACGCTGTCAAAATTCATGGTATTTTTCGTCCTCGACCATCTATAGTCGCAGCTCATGTTAATTTAGATTTCACTGGATGCGAACATGCGTATGCAAAATGAATGCAAATAAGCACGATACGAACGTGTGTCCATGCCATGGCCGCAAGTTATCCAAATGAGAATACTGGTGAACAAAAGCGAACGAATTTCCGTTAGTCACAAAGGATGCGTGAAACAATAAAAGTACCGTGGAGTCCAATAATTGAGTCGTGGATTTCTGTTTCCGCAAGCCCGCATCGAAACTCGAGAAATTGGTTGTCCGTCTGCCCGAGCCCGACACATTGCATTCGCTTCGCATACGAGTCCTGCTAAACAATCCCCATCCGCTGGTAATTGACTTGATCGTTTCGACGCATTAGCTCTTGCACGCTACACTCATCCATCGAACGCGCTACGAATGCTCATAAAATGGATAGAGGTGTCACATTTCGGGGGTCCGCCACCAGTTTACGATTAGTACACGAAGGATATGTGGCGTATGTTGTTAACATAATGCCGCGTATCGCCTCGCGGCCGCCACCAAAGTGCGGGCGGTAAAAATAATTTGTATCTATTCCCGGTCGGCGGGCGGCGCGACACCATGGGGAGTGTGGATACAATCTCGGGATGCTCTGGGTTGGGTGCGGGAAATCATTGCCATCAGTACATGTGTGTTCAAGGGGTTTACCTTTTCGGTTTCCATGTAACATACATGCTAGCGTAGTGGCACACAAGTTTACATACATCCTCGAAACGCTTGGATACAAGTACGAGTACATAGCACAGCACCAAGACCCCCGGCATTCATTCTGGATTGGGGATAAAACCAAAGTTTTCCCAGTTTCCACTCGGTTCGGACGCTTTTCCTCTCTCTATTCGGTTGTAAACGTTGCAGTGAAAATTCAATTTGAAAATGAGAAGCACACTATCGCTGGGACTGTGTTGGCGGACGGAATGCTCGTATATAGGACGAGCTGCACACACTCAAGCACTAGCCGTGCCGAGTCAACCAAACCCCATCTTCCGCTTCTTCGTTTGGGAAAATGAGTAGTAATTAGTGCAAATGTATTGGTTATAAATAAAGTGTGCGTGATTCTCAGGCCCGAACTTAGAGGTCGGCATGGAAATGAAAATTTTCGGTCAAAGTAGCGGATCCGGTGATCCGCTGGTGGACTAGTAAAACACGCAAAAATTCGGAGAATCCGGTCCGGGCCACAACACATCAAGTTTTCCGACCAGGAATCACGGAAAATTCGAACGTGCTACAGGTCGACCGAATCAATTATTGTTTCGGAACGCCAAACTTGAAACCGAAAAACCGAAAACCGCTGGGCGGTCCGATGTGGTGTGCTCCACGTACGCAAACAATTGAAAAGCCTGCAGTTTTTTCGTTGTTTCAGTTTCCCGTTTCTCGACAGGATGTTTTCGGGTTTTCCAGGATAGTTTTTGTATTTGTGTGAAAATCGGTTACGTTGTGGCAACGGTTGCGGGAAATATTTAACCGACGACAATTTTTACATTGAATTGTGATTGTGAAGAAAAAAAAAGTGCGACGGAAAAATGATTTTTACATGATTGTGTGAGTGCGGTGACAGTTACAGGTGGGATAACGGAAACTTGATTTTGAATTGAATTTTTTGTGAAAGAAGATCATCAAGGAGAAAGGTTTTGCGGATAATATTCACTTGTTTCATGATTGCTATTTACATATTGTATTATAAATGGAAATGTGTATTCGAATGAGTTGCTTTGTGATATAAAATACGGTTCCAACCAATTTCGCTTAGCTTATAGCAAAAGTGATGTCAGTGATTCGGATAATGAGTATAGTAACCAATTTATTGACAGTGCTTCTAAAGTAAAAAATAGCCAATTACTTCGCTTTATTCTCGCTGAAATAAATTTAAATATTTTACCTAAACCATTTTCGTAACTTATAGGAATTTGCGATAAAGTCGTCATGTCGAAATTAGGACTTTGAATGTGATTTTCATGTTGGACGAAATTTAAAAAAATTTCCGAAAATTCAAGTTACTCTATTACTCATGGAAACTGTAAAACCTACGACCAGTTTGATTTGAAGGTGGCAAATCAATAGTTTATACACTATTAGACTCTTTTCTCACACATTCAGTGGTTAGTAGGTTATTATTCCAAATTGCGCGCATACCGCTAAATCCAATCATTTTTCCTACTAAAATCTGTTCAAAAGTGTTTAATTCAAAAACCAACCATCATGAGCATCAAAAAACGTTCTTTCAGTAGTCACATTCATCGGATTTTGATTGTTCAAGAAGATTCTTTGACATAAAGCAATATGGATGCTTCTTGATGGTGTCTAAGTTTTACTTGAATCAGGGAAGATTTGTGAATTATGAAAGTCATTGCTGTGATGTTTTTGACATAAATTTTTGCACATTTTAATGATAGGTGCTCCTGATATATGGTGTTTTGGTTAAGCCTTGACGATGAATGCTGTGACAAATAGTAATTTTTAGGACTTAACCAAAAACGCTAACCTTTTTAGTCGTTATATCAATTTAAGTTCTTCTATTCTTTGCGATTTTTGATCGTATGCGTTAGGAAATTCATGTTTTGGCTAATGCAACAGTAATTATAAAACACATGCAGGTTCTACAGTACTTTTTCCGATGCTTTGTTCGCCAGGCTAGCTCTTTCATCTTTCGACTGCCTAGTTCTTCAAATAAATTGTTATGTACTAGCATCATCATTGTTTTCTTCATTCTGCTTTTAGGCTTCTGACTCACACTCTAATCAAATGATTACTCGGAAGCATATTTTGGACATGTTGAACACTTGTTTGGACAGCAATTCAAAAATCAAAACTCAGCAAGGGTCCAGTCCATGTACTGCAACCACGGTGTAGAATAGTAAAAAAAGGATTAATTAAGCACTAAGAGTACAAATATTGGCTAAAGCCGCAAAATTGACAATCACTTACAGTGTCATTCGGCATTTGTTCGGGACACATATCTTGTTTTATATCTATGTTTTTTATTTGTACTTTTAATAAGTCTCCCCAGAAAAACGGCAGCAGTGCTTAGTCAAATCATCTTACATCAATCAAAGTGGTAGAAAAGGGCAATGTCGCGAGAATGCTCCTCCTTGTCTCCGTTAGTCGTTAGTTGTTCTACTCAAACGCATCATTTGCAGATCATACTGATCATATGCGATTTTTTTAACCAGGATTTAACAACTGAAAATAAATTGTGCCCTCGTAGATCTGTGAAAATATTGTTATGGTGTTGAATCTAAAGTCGATGTAACGAGATCACTTCGTTTTACACACTATCCTTTAGACTGATGGGTTTTCGTAGTACATCCAACTTTCATCTCCAGTCATGATACGATGGGAGAACGCTTTTTTTTTCGTTGTTTCTACATCAATACTCGGGCGGTAAAACTTATTTTAGCGTCTGTCGGCTTCAATTCAACTGGAATTTATTTTTCTTGTTTAATGTACACAGTTACCATGTGTGGCTGTTCATAATTCTGACTTTTTATTAGCTAAAAGATGTTTAATTTGCTAAAAATACTTTATTCATAGTGTTTGCCATTACTTGCTATACAAGTTCTGTATTCCCTTCCAGAAAAACACTTCATTTTTTGAAGTGATCCAGTCATCGAGCCACTTTTCGACATCCTCGCAATTACTGAAGTACAAATATATGTCGGACGGGATATTCGGCAGATGAGACAAAAGTTCCCAGTCAAATGTCTTTAATCGCTTTCGTTGCATGCGATGAAGCGTTGTCATGTTGCAAGATTATTTTTTCGTGTCTTTTGGCCCATTTTTGTCACTTTTCTATCTATGCATAGTTCGAATTGATTAGTTCTTGTCTTTTGCAATCAATTCACTTAATTTCAGGTGTTTTTGTACACAATACCCTTCTGATCCCATCAAATATACAGCGTTGTCAACTTTCCGAACCAATTTGATCTTGCGGTCGACGCAGATGCTGGTCCTGAATCAATTTATGATCTACGAATCTGTCATTTGTAGCTGTCAAAGTTTGTTCATTTTTCATCCCCCGTTACGATCTGACATAAAAAAAATTGTTCCTATATGTCGACAAAGCTACACTTCGTGGACAGTTTTTCATTTTTCTAGTGGACTGTTGTTCAGCTCATATGGTACCCCTTTTTCCTGCCCTCTTGACTTTTCCCATGGTAAGACTAATATTCAATTTTTCGGGCATTTCTTGCTGTTTTGATATCATCCTCATCTAAGAATGTTTGTAATTCAACGTCTTCGAATTTTTCAGGTTGACCTGAGCATTCTTTGTCCTTTAAATCATAATCGCCAGTTGTAAACTTCCTAAACCAGCACGCGCCAACCTCTCGACTTGTGACATTGTCACCGCATTTTTCTTTTGATCGAATAAGAAATGGAATTTGTCCTGCAAATACTCTTTACTTGGCTGAAAACTTGACATCTTTGACACACGCAATTAATATGATGCTATCTGTCAATTGATCAAACAAAAATTGCGTTTTGATTGGTAAAGCTTAGTATTGTCTTTGATTCCACGTCAAATGTCCTTCGGCGAAAATATAGCTTGAATTTTATCAAAAGTAGTACTAATTTCTTAGCGTGAAAAGTTACCTCCGAAATTGAAATGCAGGTGGCATTGACACCTATCTCTCTAGAGGAACAATCATCTCTATATGAAATAAACAAACACAAGAGCTATTGTTACACAAGGTTTTATTGAAAAGGCAAAGAACTACAATTATTTAAAAACTTTATTATTCACTAATTTGAAACGCAACTACTCGTCGTCGTTCGCAGCATTTCAGCTAGTGTTGAACAAATTAGTTTGCGTAGATGTGGCGCTTAATTACTTTTATTGGCGCTATAATCCTTCCCCCCTAAGTCTTGTCAAGCGTCGAAAGTGACTTTTCGTTGGGTGTTTTGATTTGGTCCGGAATATATTTTCACAATTGGAGGTCTTCGGTTTTCGTAGTTTAAAAACGGTAATGGTGCTAGTTTTTCAATGTCTGGATTCAAAACGTCTGCCGGTTTGAATAGATCAAATGATGTATGCAAATTTTTACCATCTAGCAAAATTTTGAACACTTTAGCAAATATCCTCTCGAGTACGCGATATGGTCCAGCGTATGGTTGTTGCAAAGATTTTCTCATGGCATCAACACGCACGACGACTGCATGTCACCAGATCCTTAAATACAAACATGCTCTTATTCTAGTGGTGGGCAACTGGAGTCGGGCTTAATGTCACATACCCTACCGAAACTTTGTAATGTATATAGCTGGATCGCTGCTCGTAGTTGAATCAACAATGAAGTCGCCAGGTATTCTCAGTGTAGTTCCATGCACCATCTCCGCTGCTGAGCATTTTATGTCATTGTTTTA
Organism: Nemotelus nigrinus; assembly: GCA_947369275.1. Lineage (NCBI taxonomy): Eukaryota > Metazoa > Arthropoda > Insecta > Diptera > Stratiomyidae > Nemotelus > Nemotelus nigrinus. The sequence goes on from OX376374.1 coordinate 44,626,056, forward strand.
TGTTGTATGAAGTCCAAGTAAAACTGTAGGGTGTGCCTGGATCCAATTTTCCGTTTTGTGGCATATCAATGCTGCTTTTAAAGATCGATGTCAGGATTCTATCATTCCGTTGGCCGAAGGATGATAAAGAGTCGTCCGTTTATGCTTGCATCTTATTGGGGTCGTAAGTGACCGGAACAGCATGAATTCGAACTGACTGCCTCGATCTGTTGTAACGATTCGTGGCATACCAAAACGTGCGACCCAGTGTTGGTAAAAGTTGTACGCTACTGTCTCTGCGGTCGTCTGCTTGATGGGTACAGCTTCCGTCCATCTGAAGAAACCGTCAATCATTGTAAGCACGTACTTAATGTTGTTCATAGGTGATATTGGACCGACTTAATCATTATGTACAGCCCCTGTTCATCGAATTAGGACCACTCAAAATTTTCTTGAAATTTGTTCATTTCTTGTTGGTAAAACATGAAAGAAGAATAAATGTAAGCAAAGAAGTGTAGTGGTTTAATTCCTTCCGGTTTAATTCCTTCACTACTGACCAGAAATCCTAAGTAACGTACCTCATCTTTTGCGAATTTGCATTTTGCGATATTTATTTTGATGCCGTGCTCCTTTAATCGGCCGAACACTTCATGAAGATGTTTCCTGTGTTCTTCTTCTGAGTTGGATGCAATAAAGATGTTATCTAGATTTCCAAAGCAGTAGCTCAATCCAGACAGAACAACGTCGATGTAACTCTGAATTTCTTAGCTGCATTCCGGAGGTCAAAAGACGTCACAAACTCAAAAAGACCGAAATGTATAAAAACCGCTGTCTTTTTTATATCTTCGTCAGCTATTGGCACTTGATGGTACACTTGGATTAAGTCAATGGTCGAAAAGACGGTTTTGCAATGAAGGTTATGCCTAAAATCTTCCATTCCTGCCACTGGATACCGATCTGGTGGTGTTACAGCATTTAACTTTATGTCATCACCACATGGCCCCCATTCTCCCAACATTTTTGCAACCGAATGGAGTGAACTGGCCCATGGACTACCTGACGGATGACATATTCGCTTTTCTACCATGTACTCAAATTTAGCCTTTGCGGACTGATATTTATCCTGTGGCTCTCAGCGTACTTCCTCGGCGATAGGTAGTCCTTTTGTCCAGATATGATGTTTGAGTATAATTTTTCTTGTGGATGGCGTCGTAATAGAATTAGTGAATTCAGGGAATTTCGCAAGAATGTCGTGGAAAGGTATCTCTCGGTATTACCTGTATTGGTATCACCTGTATCTGCAGAAATCCTAGCCCTGTTTCGCTGTCGGTTATTAATAATCGGCTCTTTTGGAGTGTACGTCATCGCTGACCGCATTTGGCGATGACGGCTTTAGTTTCCTTGCTGGGAAAATTAGCATGGGAGATGGCATTTATTCGCATTTTTCCCGAATCTTCGATGATAATTACAAAATGTATCGTTTTTATTTCGGTTTCGTGATCGTGATCATAAACGCTGACAGGATCGTGAATTAGATCGATATCTGGGGCGCGAATCTTGGCTTGTTGAGCTCACTTTTAATCTTTCGAGACGGTTTAATATATTTAGTAGAAGTGGATCTGAACTAGAAGCACTGGAAACAGGAGGCTGTGATGTGAATGCGATTACGGCTGGAGCAGCATTGAACTCTGCCACGATTTTGTCTGCCATCTTGAGTAGTTTTGAAATATCTTTCTCGGTTAATACAGACATTATAGCACACACGTGAACTGCTAAACGCCGTATCTATAAAGTAAGTGGAGCATCTTCTGGGAGCTGGCATCATCCAAGTTTTGCATCTGACGGAATAAATGTGATGGCTTTTGGTTGGGCGATTCGAGCTCCGTCAGCAGTTGCGGCAGCTGCTGATGAGGAGACGCAGCGAATCGAGCAATCAGCTAAGTTTTCGGCTCCTCATATTTATTTCCAGCCGGAGGATGTTTCACTACTTTTGCAACTTGCTTGAAGACCGTAATATCGTTATACCACAGCGTTGAATTTCGCGATATTCGAATACACTTTATCCGGTTTTATTGGCGCTACAAGCTTTGTTTCTAGTACCATCTCTTAATAAAATTAAGAATTATTAACCACTACACCTGGTAATCTAATCTAATTTGACTTTTTCTAGCTTTCGAAACCAAATATTTTAATTTATGCACCATTCCTTCCCGAGAAACTATCTAAATTTTATGACAATTATCGAAATTTTGTGGGTAATCTGGCCTCTAGTTCAGTATGTGTCAGTCTAATATAATTGTAGCCCACATCTCTTATTCAAATTTTATGGTTCAAAATCTTTTTTAAATTAATTACCTTTGGAAGATTATCATATTTGAATGGCATAATCAATTACTTTTCCTACATTTTCTTTTACTACCGTCTATAAAATAATGGCTTAGATCAGGCTGCAAAAAATGTGATGTGCAATTATCTGAGTTGGTGTTAAGTCGTTACCATTTCCCACATGTTTAAGATCTCGTATAAATATATAGTTTTCGTAACAGTTTCTTCCGTTGCAGTGAAGGTTATCAATTGAAGATAAATTCAAAAACTTTTCATTTTCATCCACCGAAAGTAGGAAATTAGATTTAAGATGAAGACCGATTGAATAAGTTAAAACAATTTCAATTAAGGCACAAATTGAAAAAATCATAGGGAATTTTTCAGTAAAATTTGTTTAAATAATTTCTGAAAACTGCAATCTTCGACTTTTTTTCTAAATATAATGCTGGTTTACTGCCAAAAGATATTATTTGTCCCAAACTAGTGGTTCCAAAAATAATCATTTCGCACAGAACTCTACCTGAAAGCTGCCACTGAACAATGCACATATCACAATGACGCTAATGTTTTGAGTACTCGAAAAAACTGAAAAAAGTTAAAACTGATTTGCACAATTTTATTCAATGTACGATAGAAAATTGCACTGAATCGAATTGAAATACATTAGCTGGGACCTTCTCTATTTTGTAAACACTTGGGTTTTTTATGGTGTGATCACAAAATTTTTAAAAATTTGTCATAGATGCGAATTCACAACCGCAGCATTTTTTTGTTTTGAAGACAGGAAAGATCCTATATCCGTCTTTCCTGGTGTCACGACTATTGCGTTAGGATTAAGGCTACGAAGCTACGACAATCTTGTTGTTGATGCGGCCCTACGCCAATAGGCCATGACAATTAAGGGCGACAATTATACAACATACATTCACCATGACCCAGAAGCGAAAAGGTCGGAAAGTTTAACCAGGGTCGCCACCGTCAGTCCTAACATCCGCCAAAAGTCGACTACTACCCATGCTATGCAATTAAAAAACGAAAAAAAAAACACCAGCAACAAGGACAACGCCAGCTGCGGCTATTACAACCACGATCACGGAACATTGCTCACAACTTTGCACAGCTGACCTCATGAAAGCAAACTAGCTTTCAGAGAATGAAATCTGCGTGTTATACATTTACATATTCACACTGATTCGGAAAATTTGATTGTAACGAATATCAAGAGAAGAACTCAATTATTTGGGTCTCGAAGGAGCTGAGGCCACGCGAAATTTCAAATATCAACCGACGTCAGTACAGGAACAACAGCCAACAGTAGTTGGAACGCTGAATATTGGTCCCCACATTGGGCGCTAATTTATTGCAACTAAAAGTAGTTCAAAATCTTGCAAAACCCCTTGTCCCGGACGGGATCAAAGAGGTGGATACTTTCGAGTGGCCTCTATATGCGGAGATGTGGTGAGGCTCTGGCACCACGCGTTTAAATTCCGCAACCGCGAAACGAGAAGGTGGCACACCCGTGTTACAAACTTCTTATCACGATTATGTATTATCTTTATAATTAATTTCGAATAATTCTGGCTAATTCTCTATAGACAAGCTTTAAACAAGTATTAATAAATAGAATTCTCGCCAGCGCTGCGATTCACAAATGAATTCAATAACCGTACTCGAAGCAAGCTTAGTAACTGAATAATCGATTATACTATTTCTGCCGCTAGACGATCTGACCTCTGGGCAATTGATTATTTTAACTATTTAAATTACATTTTATTTGCGGCTAGCAATCTTAATGTTACTCATTACTGAAAGCTACATTTACCTCTCCCTCGTCACCAAATATCTTTCGAATATCTACGCCGCATGATAACTGGTTACTTTTAGCACCGATTAGTAAAGGCGTATAGCGTATACCGTGGGATCGTATCAAAATCCCGAATGACAAAATCCCGAATTGACAAAATCCCGTATGTTTCGAAATTCCCGTATTCCAAAATCCAGAAATACAAAATCCTGCACTTAAAAATCCCGACACTCAAAATCCCGAAATTCAAAGTCCCGAAAGTCAAAATCCCGAAACTCAACATCTCGTGGAATGAAACCTATTCATATAATGAAATAACAAAAACATAGTGATTTAAGTTTTTATTTAGGAATAAATCTCAACATAAAGACATTGTACGCGATTCTTCTCAAATAATCGATTGTTTCAGTTTCAGACCTTTTTCTAATAATTTTTTTAATTTTTTGGTACCTTGCCCAATTTTTCTTCTCTGATTCCCCTCCATTCATTTTAGCTATGGTCGCTTTAGCTACAATAAAAAATGAGCTGAAGGAAAAATCCCGTAGTTTTGCATAATATAGAATCAGGCGCGGGATTTTTAAATCGGGATTTTGTATTACGGGATTTTGTAATACGAGATTTTGTAATACGGGATTCTGTAATACGGAATTTTGTAGTACAGGATTTTGAAATGCGGGATTTTGTAATCGGGATATTGTAAACGGGATATTGTAATACGAGATTTTGTACCCAACCCGTATACCGTATTAGTTATAGCGGCTATAACTTCCAAACTCGTCTTAGGCTACCTTTCATTGTGACCAAGTGACATTACCCACAAAATTGAAGAAAGTTTAATACGAAAAACAAGAGCTAGCGTATTCACATGGGTGCTTCTTTTCTTATAACCTAATTCTCTCGAGCTGGTTATACAAACCAGTAGCTGAATAAAGTTGTTTGATTTAATTTTTCCTATGGAATCTAAAATAACATGTGAAATGCTAAATCATAATCCAATTTGTGGTATTGAAACACTAAACAAAAGCATGCAACAAACCAAACATAACGCATCCAAACTTCAATCACACCAGTAATGCAGGTCAATATTTCCGTAAGGATTTATCTTCACATTCACAACACTTTCATCACAATCTCAGCATAATCCGCATAGCAGAGCTTCCACTTGACGGTAGTTAATTGCATCATGAGATGACGGATCCATCTAAAGAGAGACCACCCACTAAATCCGGAACCCATTTATAGTGGGGCACCCTTTGAGTGCATAAACACATAACACCTTTAATGTCCTAATCATCATATCCAGACAACCCAAACATCGTAAATGCATTTGACTAAGCCTCGTAGCCATTACCCATTACTCCGCCATTATTCGGGCTTGGGTACATTGCGCCTATCCACCTTCAAAGTAGATTTTCATATAAAACTAGTATGAGAGGCCGGCCCGGCGGGATATAAACTGTAACGTAAACATGCAACTTTGGGCCACACACCGAGATCCAAGCGAATGTTCTTGGGGCAGATTAAATGACTTGCAGTCAGCATTGTTATGACACCGTGACACGTAGCGTATGCGCCACGAACAAATAAGTATGTACAGAAATATCTACGAGATGAATATTTCCCATGCAGATTCTATGCAGTTGACAAGACTTTTCACATAATGGAGAGTTAGAGAATTTTGGAGTCATTGAATTTCGCAGTTGCTTCGTAAATATATATTTTTTCTCGTTATTTCAATCCAAGTTGTAAAAACGGCTCTAGATTGGGCATGATTTGCTTGTTGCATGTAAAATAAATTACTCATAATAAGTAAAATTATTTATACTGAGGGTTTATAACAACGCCTCAAATGAATCTCCTAGTAAGAAAAAAAATATCCCACCGATCCATAGGTTTTTTTTATGTCATCATGTCGTCAAAGCTCTCGCGCTAAATAATCTCCAGATAAAAACGATAGTGAATCATAATTCTCTTTGCGACCCTTGTCTGATTCATTAACCGCAAAATATCACATGCATAATTTACTTCCAGAGGCGGCATCGCAGACCTGAAATCGAATGCCAATGTGGCAAATATATAATTCCACTTAGGATTCATTCCGTTCAAATTCAGTCGTGCATATCCTCTAACGACGCTCACTTGTAAAAGCTAGGAATCCAGAAAGAAACCGACAGCCTCTGAAAACAATATCCCAAAATGGATTTCTATTACCACAAACAACTGGCCACATGAAAACACATCGGCGAACCAGACATTCAACCTGCACGTCAGCGTCTGATCCGAGAATGCAGATTCGCGTCATAACGTCGTTTGAGGTTGCTTTTGTGATAGCCACAATGTCGCACGCCGGGATACTCCATTCAACATTATCCCCCCAAAACGCATTTATTTCGTTTCCCGAGCCTATCTTCCGTGCAACTCCTGCTTCAACACAGTTTTCCTCTCTCTCCCGAGCTCTACATCAATGACAGGTCCGAGATCTCGATACCACTGCATAAAGTGTAATTCACACGGAGGACCAAAATGCACTCGCATGTCCTGAATGCAGTTTGGAATCCGAAGCGAAGCTGCCATTGCGAAGATTTTAATGTGCTTTCGGCCGGGACCAACAACAAAATCCATAGGCTCATGCTCGAGGTTTTTGTGTTTGATTGTCACTTGTTTTGGGGGTTTCCGGGACAAGCTGTGTAATATTTGTGTTTATTATCGTTACCTTTCCCTAGGTGCTATAGTCAGTCGTCAAAATCAGGAATCTACAGGAGGCGCTATGGCGATAATACAAAGATATTTGCACGATAGCAGCAATGAAGTACGCATATATTCTGGATGTAAGAGAAAATATGTTCGGTTTTAGTCGACTTGTTGTAATCCTATTAAATCAAGTGGAGTTTTGAAGGCAATTCTATCTAGTTTAATAAACTTTATATCATAGCTGGATTAGAAACGAATTTGGTAAACTTGATGAGTTAGTGGACTAGCATGTGCTGATTTACTTTTCGAACTGATTTATTTTTCGCTGAAATACAGCATAAGGGTTTAATAAATGATTTTGGCTGACATGTGAAAATATTTAACTCGATCTGCTGGCTAACTTAACATAAACAAAAACAAATGATCGATCGATGAATGGAGAGCTGACTAAATTGATTTGGCTCACGTTTTATATCCTCGTATAATAGCTTCTCTTATATTTTTCATTATAATCTTCTGGTCGTTTTCACAAGAAACATGGAAGTAACAAAAATACTATTTTACATTTGTGTTCTTTGCTACAGCAACATATTTTGCACATTCGGCTTAGCTATTGATGTCTTTATCATGGTTTGCAGCTCCAAAATGAAAAAAAGTATTCCAAAAGTCTAGCGTACGCAAAAAAAATTATATACGAGGAGTGATCCAAACGTAATGATAATCGGTTATTTCTAAATTTAAAAAATCTGGAGTCTGTGATGGCCAATCGAAAGTTTGTATCCCATTTTCCTTCTTGCAAGATGTGCAGAGGCGACTTCGATGCTTGGGATCATTATCCTCTTGTAGAATCCAGTCATCGTTTTCAATTTCATATAATTTCTCTGCAGAGTTCAGTAGTCTTTTTTGATACAAATTGAGCATGAATTGAGTATCCAAGTTTCTAGTGAAAGTAATCAACTCTCCGAACCCCTTTTCTGTGAAGCAACCAGAAAAATACGCCTTTGCTGGATGTTTAACTGTACGCTGCAAAAAATGTTCTCCATTTTTTCCAAGTTTTCCGCCAGTAGTTGTAGGCAACAAAAGATGATTTGTCGGTAAGTATTACTTTGCTCCAATCACGTTCCAAATTCTCTTTTGCCCAGCTCAGCCTTTTTTTTACTCGTGTTGATGTCAGTAGGAGTTTAGGGTTCGTAAATCAGTTTTTTATGCCAGATTCTTGGAGTCTCCGTCTAATAATATCAATTGAGACTCGAACCACTTTTGTAAGAAGTTTTGATATGGGCTACCGCAGACGTCCGTCCACGTCCTTCACTGAAGACAACGTGAAAAAAGTTGAAAATGACGTGTTGGCAGATCGAAGAGTGACCATCAGGCATGTAGTTGAGGTCAAAGGGATCTCGTATGGCAGTTTTCAAAGAATCTTGCCAACATATTACATATGAATAAGGTATCTGCACGTGGGTTGCCAAAAATTTTAACCGACGAGCAGAAGAAGAAACGAGTCGACATTTCGAGACAAAGCACCGGTTCAATTCAAGAAACAGGATTTTAGCTGTTTGGGCATCCAGTCTATTCGCCAGATCTAGCTCCCAGTATTCAACCTCTTTCCTCGGCTCAAAAGGTTTGGGGCAAGAAATCTGAAGATGATAGCGAAATGATTGCCGATACTGGGTCGTTTTGGGACAGTAGAAACAAAAAACATCGAAGGCTATCCTGGGTTTGGAAAAATGAAAGCATTAAATTGTTAGAAAAATGTTGAAAAATAAATATATTTTTTTTAAGTCTAACACCATTATCATTACTTTTGGATGAAACCTCATATTACTGGAATATTCGCAAGATCGCTGGTTATCGCTGGTTATCGCTGTTTTATTCTGTCGATTAGATATTGGATGCATTTGAATCCACGAGTCGTGCGTAAAACGAATGTTTGCACGCTGGGCTCGACCACGGACATTGTCATCAGCAATTCCAAGGTTTTTCAGCTTTTGGCTGAAATTCAGCCGAGATTGAATGTTCTTATCCCAAAGTAAAGGTTTGATGCTTAGTCTGTAGACTTGTCATGTTCAGTTATTGGGTCGAGTGTATCGCTGAATGGTTCGCTTAGAAACTTTTTTAGCAGCCTCCAGGGAGTTGTCAAACCGTTTCGACACTGCTGGCGTTCCTGCTCTTGGTTTATTTTTAGCCAATGTTTGAATCTTTCTTTTTGAATCTGTGGGATTTGCTGACAGTCGACCGGTTCTTTTCATATCGTCCACGTTTCTGTCTTCGGCGTTGCATCATTTTTTCACGGTTTTCTTATGATCCTTAATGTTTAATAGAAAATTAATGTCCTTGGATAAATTTGGTGCTATCACTTCAACTAGCGAAATTTGAATGCATAAATTCATTTTTTCAATCGTGTTTTTATTATACTACAGATAACACCGAAAGCTAATGAAAAAATACCCAATATATAGCAGTTGTGCATATTTAACTACTGATTGGACATACTCGTGCATATTAACTAATGCTCTTGGAATTTTGGTACCAGTTTTTTCCGACTCTAAGAAAAAACTCATTATTTTATTATTCTCATTGAAATTTCTTGTTTATCTTCTATGCAGGAATTATTTGAAGCTAGGTCGATTTAAGGAAAATTATAGAAGATCTCAAAATTTTCATAGATAGTTATTATTCCAATAAATTTATTCGGTTTCATTGCTCATATCGAAGGGCAGATAAGTTGGCGCTGTCCTGTAGGCTATGACAATTTATATTTTCATGTTAAATTATTAGAAATAAATCGTGCTGCAATACAGATTATAACCCGTGAACCTATTCTCCGAAAGTTGACACTCTATCTACTACGCTTTGCGAGCTTGTGAGAAAGCTTTTGTAATTCAGCTTACTGCCATTTGATTGTGTTCATATTAGTTGGAGCTATGTTACATAGACGTTGATACTATGTCTCATCGCAGAAAAGCTCTTAATGTATGGGCATTCGGTCTTTTGGCTTTATTTTGTAGCTCAGACTACTGTGTACAAAGTGCATGTCAAATGTGTTTTGTAGATTGTGATATTATGGAGCTATGTTTTATAGCTCAGGGTACTATTTTCGTTGGATGACGTTGGATGACGTTGGATAACAAAGTGCAGAGGAAAATGTGTTTTGTAGATTGTGATATTATGGAGCTATGTTTTATAGCTCAGGGTACTATTTCGTTGGATGACGCGCTACGCAGATTTTTTTCAGTATATGTTTCAAAAGCATAGTTCTGATAGCTTATTTTTCAAAGAAAACTGAGGCAGGGCGGCTGTAATGTATTTGTCATCATTTTTAAATGATACATACAAATTCCTGTGATTCGCAGACTCTCAATTACAGCAAGAACTTCTCATCACATAAAAAGTTAGTTCATACTGCGTTCGCTCATATTTCCGATGCTCTTTGAGTCTGATGCCGCAAGTTTTCTTTGGAAAATGTATGAACCTTCTTTCAAGCTACAATGATCCTGCCCTCATAAAGCTGTAAAAATTTGAAACAAAAAGCTAACAAGTCACATAATTTAGTACCTAAACATAAGTCCAAGATATTTTTACTAATGATACTTGTTAAATTTTGAATATGCAGGCTTTGCTATGTGTTTTGAATAACTCATTGCTGTTACTGCTATGGTTTAAACCTTCAATATAACAAGTTAAACATTTCTTGAAAATGAACTTGTAACAGGCGTGCAAGTTTTACTCGCATCAGACCAAATATTTTCAAAACGAAAAACCAGCGATTTGTAGTATAGACTTTCCAGAAGGAAGTGTGAATTCGGCATCATTAAATGTGCTAGTTTTTTTCTTTTTATTGCTACCAAAATACATGAATTTATGACATAATTTATGAAGTAGCATCATACTCATAGTTAAAAAAATTTCATGTTACATAAAGAATTATTGAGCACACTATTTATTATAAATTTGCGTAAAAAAACTATCCCCAATTTTTCGTGTTCACAACTATTTCATAAGTAGTAATTTATTCCTCAGTCAAGTCGTAGTAGTAGTAATTTATTCCTCAGTAGTAGTAATTTATTCCTCAGTCAAGTAAGACAAGTCAGTAATTTATTCCTCAGTCTTCTATTTAATACTAGTCGATTTACACCGAAAACATTACCATTCTCCTATTGAAACTACAAATCACACTTTCAATTTTCAACATTCGCCCACATGTCCCTAATTCACCTACTGGGGCACGAAACCGCCAACCAAAATCGTGTTGAACGCAAACCGCTACAAACAGGCTACGTTAACTGCAAAGTATCAAAAAAATCACGAGGCTTTCCATTCAAACCAAAAGTGTTTTATTCCCGGTTTCCTGGTTCATATTTAGTTCGTCAACAGGCTGGGCTTTATTTCGAGTCACTACGCAAAAAAAAATAACAAAAAAAAACTCAACCCGCTCACCAGTCCGCCACATATGCTAACAGGACTTAGCAGGATATCGTGGCCAGTATTCATGTGGCGCGAAACTGTGAAACAAGAGCTAAATGACTGGCATTCCACACCCACTCGGTCGAGTGATAACCTATTTGGTGTCCTTTAACCTATCAGCATAGCATTACACGGCACAATAAAAAAAATTCGTGCGATTCGTCGAAAAAAGTGAAAACAAAGCTCGAGAATGAAAGAATTCTGTGCCTGTTCGTGACTCGAATCTCTCGGACTCGCTCATAGTTCATGGTCAGTTAGTTCGCCCAAATCGTGTCCACCAAGTGACTACCAGGGTCATTCTCATGTCCACTTGCCGAACGCATTGCACGGTGTCACTTTGTGGAAAGCGGCCTGATCATGATTTTTAAACGGCACAGGAATTTTTTATTATTCTCGTCCTTCTGGTCATTTCGGACGTCGGTTGGCTTTCGATGCCGTCTGAAACAGTGGACGCGTAAAGCTTTACAGCATTTGCTTGAGGACATATTGGGCATTGTATTGACCGAGAACAATATCGAGTAAGTGAATGCCTGAATGATTGGAATGTGGGTGTATTGTAATGGTGTGTCTGCAAATTTTTGGACGCTTTACTAACACTATCATTTTGAAGATTGATAGGATAACGGGGATCAGCAGGAGTCGAAAAGTTAAATTAGTGAAAAATGTGTGCTCCCTCGTATCAGCAGAACAAAGTTAGCTATTTGAATTCACCCTTGTGTAAAATGTTCGGATCAGATCCTGCAAAAGGCTCCTTTTTATATTGTTCATAAATTATCTCAAATATTCCAACCTTGTCCGAACATTTTTTCGAACACAATAGGTCGGGAGAACTGCTCTGAAACGAACAAAGTTAAAGTGGAGTCATGCTAACTACATGCAGTATACATGATTGGATTACGGCCGAAGTCGAAGTGGTAGCCCGTTCCTGTCAAACGCCACATTACATTCCGCAGGATATTAACTGTGCCTTGTCTGGCATTGTACTGCTGTATATGCCCTCCGTTTGCATTTTTCTCAGCTGGCCTAGATGGAATTTGGTCAATTTACCGGATCCGTTTGTGATTTTGATTGAAATACATGATGTTAAATGGAAATTGAATGGACGTTTTTCGTTCTTTCCATAACGTCGGTTGCAGTTATTTGTCTTGGGTTGGTTGTGAATGAAGTAGTGGTTTTCCTGCACAATATTTTATGACACAGTAATTTGAAATAGTTTTAACGTAATGTCATTGATAATGAGAGATTCGGGAAATCTCACGAATTCGGACATGCATAATTTTTTCTGAATAGGTAACCATTACTTTGATATTCATAAAGAACTTTGAACTTTGTGAACTTCGCGAACTTTGAACACACGAAAATTTTTTAGCGGTACTTGGATTGGTAGGGATTTTTCCTTAAACATGTTAGAAGATGATCGAACATCGCGAACCACTGCATTAGACGCTTGCTGCAAAATTTACAAACCAAATAATTTTGCTCCGGTAGCTAGTATTTGAAAAGAGTAAATCACTCTAAATCAAATGGGTGATCCCTCACATGCTTATGAATAATTTGCCCCAACTTACAGTGTCAAATGTGTTCATATGCTTGACAATATCCGGCTGTAGCGCATGAATTCCATATTTATTTATTTATTTATACTATTTTTATTAAAACTTAAAGTCCATTATAATTTAATGTACAAATCTATATAATTAATTACTAAACTTAAAATTAACAAACAAGGAAAAAATGCAAATTAATAACAACTATACTAATATATAAGAAAATAATTCAAAAAAATTCTATGATACAACTTAAAAAACATAAAAAATTTAAAATCTAAAGCTTGAAAAAGATATTACTCGTTCCGTTCTGTTTCTGACTTTTTGGTTTTCGTAGAGTTGAAAAATATTTTATCAGTCCGAGTTCGAAAATTCGGACCGAATTCACCCTAGAAATCTTAATTCTACTTTTCAACCGCAGCCTAGAAGGTTTTGGAATTTTATTAATTCCAAGAGATACCACGATGGGTATCCCACCACGTTTAACTCAGACGGCATGGCCATTTCTGGTCCATTAACTATTAGCAATATTTTCGCTAATCTTTGCCATACCTTGTACAATACGGAACCTTCTACTAATAGTAAAAATTATAATGACAACTTGACAATGATCCCAACATCTTCTTTTGGGAATGGAAGACGAAGATACCATTTTAGCGTTTTCTAGGAAGCTGGACAATAATTTGACACCAGGCCCTGACGACATTCCTAATGCTATCTTAAAATATTGTATCTCCTCCCTGTCTCCTATTCTTGTCTACCTATTTAATCTTTCTCTGTCGCTCGGTATTTTTCCTACTGGTTGAAAATATGCTATCCTCACACCTATTCATAAAAAATGCGATAGAAATGTTGTAGGCAACTGTCGTCCCATCGCAAAACTTCCATGTGTTGCTAAACTATTCGAAGCGATAATCAGTAATGTTGTGGCGTTTCATAGGAAATCCATATTATCTCCTTTCCAACATGGTTTCATGAAAGGCAAACCCACAACTACCAACCTGCTTGAGTTCTCCAATATTGTTATCCCATCAATCGAGGCAAGATTTCAGGTAAACTGTATTTACACTGACTTCACTAAGACTTTTGGTAAGCTGGATCATTCCATTTTATTGTGTAAATTGTCCTCGTTTAATTTTCCTCAGCTATTTATTTCCTGAATGTCGTACCCAACGCGTATCCTTCCGTGGCGCCCTTTCATCAGATATTGATGTCATATTTGGTGTTCCTTAAGGTAGTCGCTTATATATATATTCTTTTATATATAAATTACCTCCCATCTGTCCTGAAACATTAGTCAATTTTACTGTATGCAGATGACGCCAAATTTTTTAAAAAGGTATCTAATATTTACGACTGCTTGGAACTTCAAGCTGACCTAAATAACCTAAATAAGCTGACCTAAATAATGACCATAACAAATTAGTCATTAATATTGACAAGTGTACCGTTATTTCGTACACGCGTAAAATTAATCCATTGAGCTTTGAATACTCTTTGAATGGTATGCCCTTAAGCTATTCTGACAAAGTACTCGATTTGGGAGTGCTTTTAAATAATTCTTTTACTTTTGACGATCATATTAAAGCCATCTTATGAAAAACTTCATCTACCTTAGGATTTGTGAGGAGGCGATCCAAAGATTTTCATGACATACATCTTACTAAGATTCTTTTTTGCGCGTTAGTAAGACCGATACTTGAATATGGGTGTATAGTTTGGGCGCCTTATCAGCAGGTGTATGTGGACCGTATCGAGTCCATTCAGGAAAAATTTCTTCGGTTTTGTTTGCGTGAATTTGCTTGGTCAGATCATCTTTACTTGCCTCCTTACATTGATCGAATTAACTTACTGGCCATGAATACACTTAATAACACATAAACGATCTTTGCTGCTAAGCTCCTCATGAGTAATATTTCGTCGGGTGTACGCCAAAACCATGAATGTGCTAAAATGCTATTTCGAGTAAAATCAATTTGAAAATTTGACGTAATATTATAAATCAGTTTTAAAATATAAGAAACATTTTTTTTTTTAATTAAGGAAAATAATATTCTAATACTATTCCGTTACACTAAAACAATGAATCTGCACATTAATGATTTTGGTGTAACGCATTTGGCAAACACTTAGTTTTTAGGTAATTCATAAAATTGAAATTCTGACTTTGTGTAGGCATAAAATGGAATTTTACATTTCCGGTTCTGGCAAATTGTTTGTATAAGAATTCCGCGTACAGTGACATGAAAAACTGAAAATCACCAAAAAAGCACATTCATGGTTTTGGCGTACACCCGACGATTTCATCTGAACACCTTTTAGGTTTATTTGGCCTCAATACCAAGGGTCTCAGAGTGAGATACGTCAACATTTTATCTGTCCCTGCCTATCGGACCAACTACGCCTTCAATGAGCCTGTTTCGTCCACTAAAAGAAATTTTAACAATGATTACCATAAATTTAACTGTAATTTATGATTACCGTCCTTGAGAAAGAGCTTAGCTAAAAATAATACATTTTAACTGATTTGTTTGTAAGTTTTTAATCTTCAATGTGAATGCTACTAGTCTGTATTATACGAACTTTTTTGAATAAATTAATAAATTAATAAAAATTGCAAATCCAATAAAAAAAATAAAATTCAGGAAGTTTGATTCAAAGAATCATCTCAGTTGCGTAGAACAGTATTAATTGTCTTAACACTAATGTCAAATGACTCAACATGATTCCATAAAATATTACCAGAACCTTTCGTCCGTTCTAAAGGAGAGTATAAGCTATAATTTGTCCTATAACGGCGTGGGTAAAAAATTTTATTGCATCTAGATGTTGTGGTAGGAATTCTCACGGATATATATGCAAGCAGCACAGAGGCATCAATTTTTCCACTTAATAACTTAAGAAAGATTGCATCTGCTGACATTCTTCTAGTTTTAAGAGAGGTTATATTTAGAAGTGACAAAAGCTCAGGGTAGTTAAAATTAGATGCATCAATATGAAGTTTGTAGCTCACATAGCGTAAAAACTTATGCTGAATTTTCTCAATTGAGTCTGAATGAACATTATAATGTGGACTCCATAAGACTGAAACATAATCCAGTTTACTTCGAACGAGGGAAAAATAAAGCGTTTTAATTATGAAAATTCTGAGTTTTTCAAATAATGGACCCTAACATTCTATGAGCCTGGCTGACAAATTGCTTAACATGCGGAATAAAAATAAGAAAACCATCGAAAATTACCCCTAAATCTTTCAGACAGTCAGCAGAAGCTAATGGTATATTATTTATACTGTATCTGTAGTTATAATTTCTGCTGCTCCTATTAAAAACAATGTATTGGCATTTGTTTACATTTAATTCAAGACAATTATAAATGCAATATTTGTAGAAATTATTCAGATTCGCTTGCACGATTTTAATATCGTTCAGCGATGTGATGATTTTAAAGATTACAAGCAAATTACAAAAATTGATTATCATTGAAAACATTGCCGATATTATTAATGAAAATTAGGAAAAGTAAAGGACCCAGATGTGATCCTTGAGGGGCGCCTGATGAAGGAGAAAACGGAATGGAGTAATGCGTATTAATATTAACTATTAAGTAACGTCCCCGCATGTAATCATTGAGCCAATCATACAACACACCATGAAATCCAATGTTTTTCAGCTTTATCGACCACAGATTGAAATTTTTTACAGTCAGTATATACAGAGTGTACCTGATGGTAGGATTCGAGGGACTTAGAAATAAAATTGTGGTACGTTAGCAGATTAGTTGTCACTTACGAAGCCGTGCTTATTTTTTAAAAATAAAGGTTTAAGAGTAGGTGCTATGTAATCCGTTAGTAAACTTTCGAAAATTATCGGTATAGTTGAGAGTATGCAAATAGGACGGTAGTTGTGCACATCTGATTTATCATCAGATTTGCATACAGGTATGATAAAACTAGATTTCCATGCTGTCAGAAAAACGCAATTATTCAACGACTTGTTAAAAATGTACAAGAGTACAGGAGCCAGATTAAGTGCACAATTTTTAAGAAACACATGTGGAATACCGTCCGGTCCGGCACACTTACTAACGTTAAGTGACTGTAGTTTATTAATTATATTATTGAAATCAGGGGAAAAATTGCAATTTTGAAAGCTCGTATCAATAGATTGAGGACAGAAATGACTAGGTACGTCATTGTAAACTTTGGAGAATGTAGTTGCAAACATATCTGCAATAGCTTTTTTATCACAACTATGAAAATTATCCATATGCATGGTAGAAGGCAGAGAATTTCGTTTTCGAAAAGAATTCGCATGATCCCAGTAGTAATTGAGATTATTCGGAATTTCTGATTCTAATGGATAGAAATATTTCTTGAAATCCAACTTAATCAAATTTTTACATTCCGCTCTAATTCTAGAAAAATATTTATAGTCATTCAGAGAACTAGTTTCCTTTAATTTCAGGTGAGCAGCTTCTATGTCTAAAATAAGTTTCTTCAACTTCAACAAAAACCAACTTGGAAAAGTACTTGGTCTAAAGTTAGTCAATGGAATTAACTGCTTAATCATTCTGTTTAAAATAGAATAAAACTTATTAACTAAGTCATCTAAAGGGACAACCTTTAATTCTACCAACCAGTTAACACTATTCAAAGCAATATATATCGAATTATAGTCGGTATTTTGAAAATTATGTGTTCAGAACAAAATTTTCAGTGGTATTTCAAATCAAACAAAATATTGATATATAAAGCTGGATGGTGCTGGTCAATTGAAAGACGAGAATGATCATTACATTTTACCGACACATTATTAGAATTTGAAAAAATTAAATCTAACAGAGAATTGTTATTGATCATAATACTTTTATATTGACGACATATTTGTCTAAGTAGTTTGATCAAGTGCATATTGCATTTCTGATTCCACTGACTGAATTACATAATTTTGACAGTGTTATGACACCAAAAAATTTTTTTCTTGTTGATGTACACTCGGAATCTGAAGGCTGAAAAAATCGATTAGGTCGCGGTTATGACAAAGGCCAAAAAAAAAATTTATTTTACAAAAAATTTATTAAATATTTCTTTTTTTTCTCTATGTTTACACGATATTGTATTTTTATAACTTTCGATTATAATGGTAGTTTGGATTATTACGTAAAGTGTCCAAATATTCCATTTTCTTTGGTAACCATGGTCCTTATATCTTAATGAAATCGTTCTCCATGTTCATCACTAACTGCACTTGAATCGGGAGGAAAGGAATCCAAGTGGTAATGTAGAAAATGCATTATCAGCAGCATGTTACAACCAAAAGCCTGAAAATCTGTCAGAAGACTTAATTGGAGTTCTTCATAGTCAGTTGATTTGGTGCTACCCAAAAAAGTTTTTTTTACTTTAACAAACAAAAAACCGTTGACTGTTTTCCAACGAATTCAGTTTGTTGACTCGATTTGTATCGTTCATAACCTGTTTTGTGTCTTGCCGCACAAAAATTCCTTCTCTTACTTTTGCATCACTAAGTCTTGGAAATATGTATATTTCTACGATATTGAACCCATTCCCCATTTTTATACTTGACTTTTATCAAATTGTTCATCAAGCCCAATTTTATGTGAAGAAGTAGCAATAAAATATTCTTTGGCTCAACAAGGCGAAGATTAACTCTTTTGCTTATAATCAATTATCCTTTAAAACGTTCTTTATCTTTTTTTGCTTGTTATTTGCTGTTGTACATAGGTTGAACGCAATTGAATGGATGATATGAAATCATGATTACAAAGAAAGGAGTCGGAGAGAAATGTAATAAAACAGTTAAAAGGAATGATAAAAATAATAGATTAGCATATAAGGCTTCCTATTAAAACTAAGCAGTGATAAAAATATTGAAAAGTTAGCGGTACTTTACTAAACCAAAAACATCGCTGTTATAGCTATTAGTCAAAATATAGATAGTTTAACACAATATACTCAAGGTACGAATAAATTACGATTAGATACCACCTACGACCTCTAAATATAAAGGAATCAATTTTTAAAGTGGAAAAACTGAAAATTTTTGGAGTATTATTATTCTACCTTCTCCATTTCAGTTGACAAACACTGTGGTGTAACCTCTGCGACGGACACTGTGAAATCCTGCAATTTAAGTTTTTCTATCATTGCTAAATCTGATTTCAACAGTCAAGAAAGAAACAGAAAGAGCGAAGCGATATTGAATTTCACCACATCTAACAGTGCTCTTTATAAAAGTAATGAGTAGCTTGGGCAGGGCAACCAGCCCCTCAATATCAGTTCCGTTTGCCAATACTTGGCTGATAAAGTATAACGACCACGAAGAGATTAGAGCTCACTAGGTAACAGAAACCGGAAAAGTTGTATGTCTTATTGCTTGACCATATGAGGTGCCACTTCGCCTTCCGAAGGTGACCGCGGTGAATATTCTTCACCTTGATATTGAGTACCGTATCTTTCCAAGCCGAGTATTCACAATAGTTGACTCGGTAAAAATACAGACCACACTTGATGCATGCAGTTTGTGCGTCTGCTAGCTTTTTGCAATCACCACGTAGATGCTTTTCCAAGTACTTCATGCATTGACAAACGATGGCGTTACTTATGACATATCTGAAATTTAAAAAACTCTAGCGCACCTGAACCGCTAGAAATACTAATGTTCGAAGAACAGTAGAGGATTTGTGCAGATGTTGAGTGTATTTTCCACCACGCTCCTTTTTAAAGCCAATCTATTTCGAAAGTCACGCACCGCTTGATCTCAAGAATGCATTGAAACTCATAGAGTGAGCTACTTTTTAGTATTACCACGGGCATGAATTTCAAAGTTTAGGAAAGCAAAACACTTGTTACTCATATTCATATTCAAACGTTTTTTTTTTAAACTTTGAAAACGGCACCTCTTTCAACATAAAAAACGAAAACGAAAATGCTCACTGCGTGTAGCACTTTGCCAGCACTGTAATTAAAATTCTACCGCAACTGTTTCACGTGAAGGTCAGTTTACTCTATGAATATTATTTTCATCCGATGACTTCATCGAAAGTAACAGAAATAGAAATATCTTTGGTGCTGCCATCCGAAAAATTTCCAGAAATTGGAAACTTCTGATGTTTGCCATATGAATATCTAATGGTAGCACAGATGCTACAGTGTAGAAATAACAAAAATATATCTTGCTCATCAGAACGGCTACGAATACTGATTTTCGAAAAATATGTTTTTGTCTGACTAGAAAACATGTGCAATACAGTTTTGTTGTGGTGTCATCTCAATCATTTATTTCTTCAGGCGGATAAATGAGAAACACTATCTTCTGGTTAAACATGTTTCCATCTCACAATTTTCCACGCGACCCAAGAGGTATTGTGATAGCGCGTTAACCTTTTGTTTCAGATGGATGGTTTCCCCAGTAGGCATATTACCCATCAAATTAGAAAAGTAAAAAACAGTACAAACTCTTTTTATTCAAATTGTTTTAAGTTTTTGTGCATAAGCTTTCATTTTATCAACCTACCTAGTTTTGAATTTGGTTTAAAAGAAATAAATAGGGACTTTTTAAAAAATTCGGCAAACGCTTTTGGTATATCTTTATCAATTCATCGTTTGCTTGAGACCAAATTCCAGTGCGGCAATTTCGAAGCCAACATTTGTAGTGTCCCTCATGAAAAGTATCCCCATAATGACATACTACAGAGTTGATTTCATATATGCCATCATTTATCTCCAGCTGTTTCCTTAAAACAGTTGTTTTAAATTCTATTGCACATTTTCGCACAACATTTCCTATCTGCCCAGCAAATGGAATAATTTGAATCAGCATTAAATTACCGATGCTTAAAATCTGGCATTTTTGCTTTCGTTCGCCTATAACCTCGCAATTCTCACACAGGGAGTCTGATATACGCTCCCATTTATTAAATTGGTGTTTCACAATTTCAAGTGAATCTGCTCCTACGAGATCTTCATTCACAAAAACTGTGAAACACAATAGTGGTTCAACGCGGCTGCTCTGAAAGCCACAATTAAAACAAAGTAAGATGTATTCTACTTGAAAAGTGAAATTTTCCCTCAAAATTGGTGACATATTAAAAATTTCCATGAATAAATCATGTGCGTCTTGTTGTTGACGATCTGTAAAATAACCGCCTACCTTTGATCGTATATGCCGTGACGTAAAACACCGAGCTTGGTCGTTACTTACAGTGAACAAATGTAAGTTAACGTCACACAAATTTTGCATGAACGTATCTTCCTGCATGCCATGGAAGATATAGTTTGAACGGTTGTTCAACAGAACTTGAGAAACTACATTTGCATAGCACGATACTCCGTCTAAATTTTCAAACTTTTGTACAGTGTATTCAGTAGTACAAAGCTTATTTGATACTTCTCCTTCTTTAATTGGCAATTCATCAGCACACACACTAGTATTTTGCTTAAAAACATCTTCAAGTGGACTCGTATGCTCACAAAAACTATCAGAAATTATGCCTACTATAGGTTTATGGTAACTAAAATATGACTCATAAAAAGCACACGTGACGTTAGCAACGGTGTTACAAAAAGCAATATCGATCTTGGTTTTGCCATTTGTAGAAAATTCTCCCGCCGGCATGGCATACCTCAAGCCATAATTGCCAAGTATTTGATATAAAGTGTGGTTGGGCACACAATTAAAATCTATATTTATATCTCCTACAAGAACAACTTTATTCTCCTTACTATTCGCTGCATTAAGCATTTCAGCAAATTTTTCCTCGACTGTCGAAAAAGCAGTAGTAGGAGACTTGTAGCATATGCAAAAACTGTATTCTTCCCACCCAAGACAAACAAAGTTTACAGATTTTTGTTCATCATTGTAAATGTATTTCATAGTGTATGAGGTAATGCTATTTCTACAATATAACAAAATACCGAACGCCTTTCGTCGGTGTTGGCAGTCGTGACGAAAAATTATCCTATAATTCGGTATTTCTAATGAATCTTTTGGCAGAGTCCAAGTTTCTACTAAAAATATAAAAGAAGCTGAAACAAAGCTCCCATCACATGCAACATCCATAAAATGCTTATTTAAGGACTGGACGTTATGGAAAATAAATGAACGGGCAGAATCAGGGAGATCCTGTAAGAAAGGCAAACTGAATCGTACTGGCTTCTCTCGGAACAGTCGGTTCATTTCATTTACAACAGCAACATTGCATCTTCCCTCATATCCATGATTAAATTTTCCCACAATATGCAACCCAGTTAATTTTGTAGCTCTACTAAATCCCACATAGAGCTCATTTTTGGTTAATCCTTTTCGCAATTTTATTGCAACATTCTCATATGTACCACCTTGACTCTTATATATAGTTATCCCTTCTGCACATACTATGGGAAACTGCTTTCTTAATATGGCAGAACTCAGACTCTTCTTCAATTGTATGCTTTTAGCAATAGCTTCAATTGGCGTTAAACGAGCACTAATTTGATTCTGCTTCATATAGGCAGAATATGTGACTCTCGTTTGGCGACCTATTTTGGGGTCATCAAATTCCAACCATAACCTCACAGGGCAACCTTGCGATGTTTCAATAAATTTCAAAACCCCAATGGCTCCATTGAAAATTCCGTCACTTATTGATACATTGACAGTCACCATGTACTTGACATCAACTGCTAATGCCAAAAGATATTTTAGGCCATATGTCAGGTGAGAAGGTGCCTGTCTGGCAGCTTCTAAAATACTTTCCCGCCTTTTCAAAGAAATATTTTTAGTAGGAACTGAATCAACTGCTTCAGAGATAACACACTCTTTAGTTGATAATATTTTATCATTGTAACTGTCCACTTCGGCATTAGTGCGGAAAAGACAAATTGTTGGCTGATCAACTTCATCCAGATTAGAAATCTCGCGACTTTGCAATAGCTTGACATCATCCTTGGTCAAACGGTCTCTCGCCAAACGATTCAAGCACTCGGCAAAAGTGACATCATCTTTTTGTCGCATTATCTCCGTCAATTCATACGCTTTAAACAAACTCCATAGAGGGTTGCCAATTAAAGCACTGTATGGATTACGGGTATTATCTTGAAATATATATTTATCCCCTACAGGTGAGAGCTGATTAAAATCCCCAAAGAGCAGTATGCTCATTCCACCAAAGAACTCTTCGCTTGAGAAAATCTGGCGCAATCTTTCATCCACCATTGCAAACATGTGACTACCAACCATACTTACTTCATCTATTATAGTAAGCTTGACATCACGAAGTTTTGAAAAGAGAGTATTACGGATATTTGCGGAAAGCCTTGGCATTTCTCCACTATATTGATTAATAGGAAGTACAAACGCAGAATGCAATGTAAGACCATCGATCGCAAACGCAGATTTTTCAGTTGGCCCACATAATACGGTTTTTAAGCTTTGCGGATTGCTTCCTGCAATGCTATTAAAATATTTCAGTATAGTCTGATTAATTGCTTTAATTAAAACGCTTTTCCCTACTCCAGCGCTCCCAGAGACAAACTCATGAATTACCCGACCACTTTTAATTTCATGCAAGATATGCATACAATATTTTCTTTGCCTCTCATTCAAATTTTGCATTAAGCAATAATATTCACTCTCTGGCAAGATATGCGGAACTGGAAACGTTGCATATGCAACGCCCGGCGTCTTTTCATTGACTGGAATCCATGCATCTACTAAAATATCCCCTTCGTTCGTTCTGTTATCAAATATGGCATATCCATCTTCTCTCTCGCCAGCAATGAGGGAAGCAATCAGTGACCCATCGTCATCAAACGTATCTTCTTGATTTGCAGTAGCAGCAGCGTAGTCAGCTTCAACATGGAAGCTATGGTTCTCGAAGAAATATTTTTCCCTGTTCTGCCTAATAGTTGTTAAGTTTTCGTTGTATATCTTCCTTCTATCAACATTGAGCAAGTCTGTTACTTCATTTTTCCATGGACGAAAGAGCATCAGTTGTTCTCTAAGGTAATTGTCCTCATCTTGCTCTTGCTTGAAGTTGACAAATCTTATTATTCTAGGTTTCCGACGCTTCCGTAGAGATCCTTTGTTATTTTTGAGCTCATAAATAAGGTCAGTTTCCTCACATTCAATCTTGTCATCATTTTCGCCATCGACCTCATAATCTAAGCTATCTATTTTGGGACGATTCACTTGGAATTTGGTATACAATGATACAAAGTCTGCTAGACATAGATTTTCTAATTTTACTGGCCTTTGAATATAATGATCTAGGTTATTCTCAACGAAGACATCAGTACTTTCATTGGGCAACCGTCGGAGACTTTCTTTCGATTTTATAACGCGAACGCGTCTTTCAGGCAAACTGGTGTTTATGAAAGAGCATTCTCGCGATGACTTCGACAAAGGCATGCCCATGATATAGTACACAGCCTCTTGTGCACTAAGTTCCGACCCATTCAGGAATGCATTACCTAAAAACTTCAACTTTTCTTTTATACTGAGGTTCCCTGCCTGGACTTGCTCTTTTGCATCTCTCAATAATTTTGACATGCCCCGATCAGTTTTATTTATGTAATTTAAAATATATTGGATGCAAGAATAGCAATCTGTGATATACTGAATATCCATATTGGATTTGAACAAACTCAGTATATCAGGATTAAAGTTATTTATTTTGATTTCCGCAAGGTCACGCTTAATAAATACAGTTGGCCTTGTCAATTTTATCCTAATAGCATCAATATAATCAATTTCATTAATATTTATGTCATTTAAAAAAGCATCAAAGGTAATGTTGGGTGGATTTTTGAACTGCGCGCATAAATATTGTCTTATTGATCTATGTGTGAAATTCAACAATACCCATCGCGGATCGACTCGTTCGAGCTTCAAAGGACTAAGAATAGCTGTCGCTCTCATCGGGAAAAAAGGTATACCAAATCTACACCCCACTTGCCCACTTTTCATTTTATACTTACAAGTGAAAGAATGTTTATGGGTTTGAAATGTTGACACATCTTCACTTGAGACAAATGAGTGACTTTGCGAGCAACTAATAAAGCGATCAATAAACTTGACGCAGACGTAATTAGATCCTTCTTGATCATTGTTAAAGCGAGGAACATCTTTCAGCCATAGTAAGCAGTGACAGTGAGGGCTTCCTCTCTTCTGAAATTCAACCCGAATGTAATAGTCTATAACATGGTGTTCCTCAAATATACCACCCGGAATTGTAAGCATGCGGAAAAGTTCGGCAAATTTATGATCAAAATATCGAGCGCATGTCACAGGATCTTTCTGAATCAACTCCCGTTTTTCACCGAATGTCAGCTCTGCAGCCTGCTCCTCAGAAATGTCTACACCATGGACGACCTTTTTCAATATGACTAACAATTCCAGCCATTTGGTTTCTGCTGCTGACATTGTCAGAAAGATGTGTGGCGCACCTAACTGACGAACCATAGCCATAACTTCTTTCATTTTATCTAGCCAAAATGTTGGAGAACCTCTATCTGCCGCGAAAAATTTAAAGCCAGAGTCATTATCAATTAGCGAATTAACAAAATCTTCTTTGTTCAAATCACCGGCTTTAATCGGATTATTTGTATTCTTTTTTTGACGCAAGCAGAAGGAAATGCTGTCACAAATTTTCTTTATACGCAACTTTGAGCTCATATAGAACAAAGAAGCGACATCGCTAAATCGCCTGTCAGCTCGAGTTAAACGTGACTTGCACCATTGCTGGTATGTTAAATTTGCCGGGCATTTGATTAACTTCCCCCCAAAAAGTTTAATGAAGCTCATGCATTCAGCATATTCGTCAAACAAAATAGAAAGAGGCATTGCTCTCTCTCCCGGCGCAAAGACAATGGCTCTATTCTCTATAAGAGTTTCATCATCTTCTATATTGAGAGGCTCATGGTCTCTTACACAAGCATCAATATCATCATCTTCAGGCTGATTCAATCCGCAATCTGGCAAAGCGTTACCAGATTCTCTTGACGCTTGAATATAAATTCATCAACTTGGACTCCTGCAAAACAGTATACTTCACTATCTTGCAGAAATTTTGCTGCTTTTATTATAGCAGCAGGACGAATAGCTTCGGACAGATAAACACTTTTATGCGCAATATTCCTTTTCAGTTGAATCGCTACCGTTTCTGTTTCGCTAAAGACCCTGGGTAAGATTCTGATGCACTTTTCAACACTTATGGGAACGTTGACGGCCCTCCCCTTAATTTTAAATTGTCTGTCAGAAGAAACTTCAACTATTTTCATAAATGGAATTCGTGGGCATAAAAATCTTTCTTCCAAATTGGTTAACAATTGAAGTTCCTTCGGAATTTCGGGTAATCTAAGCTGCCTGTGGAATATAGATAATTTAGGAATTTTCCCCGCTTTAACATAACCCCAGCAAGTACGGCAAAATGAAAACGGTTGCAGCAAATTATGTTTTTGTTGGGAAATATCACTATGTAAGCTTTTATCTATGTTGCTTGCTTCTTTAGGCACGTTTTTTATAGAATCCGCAAACCACAGCCGATCACATGAATCACACACGAAGCTAGGTCCTGCTTTAATTTTTGATAAGAATGAGGCAAACTTTTGGACCCGCTTTATGGCCGCCTGTGCTACCTTGTCTCTTGCCGCGCGCCTTTCATAAAATTTCTTACAAATTTCCCGATGCCGGGCATTGCCTTGGGTGGTGGCTAAACGCTTTACCTGGTTCTTTCGTGAAGTCTTTCGTTTCCTCTGCAAATTTCTCGTACTTTGCAGCCTTTTCCTTTCATTAAGCACTAGCCTTAAGTAATGCTTTGCTTGTAAAGCTGGGCATGCCAGTCGCTTCTCTTGAGAAGTTCGCAATCTCTCACAATGAATTTTCCGACAAACACCACATATCAAACGCTTCTTTTGAGAGATTTTCTGTCGTTCGCGGTGGATTTCCCTTTTTTGCTTGTCTCCTAATCTAACTTTTTGCGAAACAGATAAGCGCGCAAGATGAATCTTTCTATTTGATTCATTCTGCAACCGATTTCGTTGACATATTTTAAGTTTATCCCGATGCGATTTCCTTATTTCATCAACATCCAATCTTTTCCGCTGACAATACTTATTTTTCATACGTCGCATTCTAGCCCTTTTTTCAAGTATTACGGGACTGAGCTCTGTTTTCTGCGATAATAAGTTTTCCTTATAATAAGTTTTGTTTATTTTACGGAGTACTTTGAAACTTTTCTTAAAACGTTTCAGCCGTCTTATTTTGCCTACGCTTTTGACTTTTTTAGGATTTGAATCCAATATCTTAGGGTGGGACATTTGCTGCTTGTCTTCAAGCAAAGATTTTTGCATGCTACGACGCATCTTAGGACTTTTTTTTGCTACTCTAGGCATCCTATAAATCTTGTTTTTCAAGAATGATTATTTACTACCCTTTTGAAGGGTTATTCAAATAAATAAAAATAACTAAATAATATTGGTTAAATATATATATGAAAGGTATGTAATAAACGGAATTTTCTGACGAATGTTTTTATCTATTTTAAATTGTCTCCTAAATATCTTTTATAAAAAATTGTACTGCAACGTACTTACTATGTCATCTATATGTTGGTTCGTCAAAATGATAGTAAAATGTTCAGTCACAAAATACACACTTGATTACACAACACACACTTGATTACATAACACACGTTTTTTATCACTTTACACTCAAAACAATTTTAATAAAATATTTTGATTGTTTGAATATTTTTCTTTACTTAAACTTCAGAAAAAAATAGAGGTTTAATGTATTCACATTGCTTCACGGGTATCGTTGTTGAGAGACTACCTATCTAACCACCTTTTTTCTAAAATGACCGTCAAATTCTTTTAAAGTTTCCTGCTTATAATCTTTTAAGCTAATTGCACTTTAATTGCTTTTGAATTATAATTTTGACATTTTCCCCCCGATTTTTCACGTAAACCAGAGAAAACAGGTTATATAAAATGTAATGTTATCATTTCTCAGTAAAAAGCAGCCAAATTTCAAAAAGACTTTGTACCTGCTCAACCTGGAAGGTTGGATAATTTAGGAAATTTCAAGATTTGTTGGTAGTTTTCATAATTTATTGGTATTTTAAGCTAATTGCACTTTAATTGCCTTTTAATGATACTTTGAGGATTTCTCCCTAATTTGTGATGTAAATCAGAGGAAGCAGGTTTGCATCAAGAACGAAATAGAATTGCACCTGTTCAACTTTAGAACCTGTCCTGCAAGTTATCTTTGCATACTAGGGAAAATATTTGGGAGGTAACCGCCCCGGAAAGTTCCACAGTTTATAAAATATGTATGTATGTTGGGTATTCTCCTAGTTTAATGGCAGCAGTTATTTTTACCAAAATGACCACTGCAGCCAAAGTTTTGCTGGTGATGCAAAATAAAGTGTATTGAATGTATTTGTTGTTACTTAAGTAATTATTAAAACTAACATCAATCTCTCCTGTGAATTCCGCTTCGATCCGATGGCTGACTTAAAAGTTATAGAGATAGAAAGATTTTTAGATTGCTCCCAGCAAAAAGTGTACAACATTTAAACGTTCGCTGCTTACTTGCACTACAAGACTATTATCGCTTGAAAATTTAATGATAGCGTCATTAAAAAATACCAAAAATACCACAGCTGACAACCCTAACTAAATTTTTCAAACCAAAAGTATACCAAATTTGCTCCATAATAAGCCATGCCATCCCGTAAACTTCATTTCGATCGAATCACCGCGTTGGAAGCTATAAGGATAGAAAACGTTTAAGGGCTGCCAACCTCAAAAAATTTAAAAATTCATTGTTTACTTTTATTACAAGATTGCTTTCAATCGAAAATTCAAAGGTTGCATCTTCCTGTACAATAATGACAAATATTGCAATATCTGGCAACTCTAACGTATATGGTAAACAAAAATCCAAACAAGCTTGACTTATCATAAGGTCCATTCACTGTGTGAATTTTGTTAAAATTATAGAATAAAATACTTTTATTAGGCTGGGCAATTTTTCAAGGTTCAATAGATAAAAATTACCACAATCTGCCAGTTTAGCCTAAATTTTCAGTCGAATTTCTATCAAACGAGCCTCAGAGTAATGTTCAACTACTGTGTTGATTTCGTCAAAATCTGGTGACGGAATCAGAATTTACAAGGCAAAAAGCATTTATTTTTCTTTAGTGATAACACGAGTGGCGGAGTTGCCCACATTTCAAAATCACTTCTATCAGACCTGGTTCTACTCAAAACCAATACAATTTGCGAGTTTTAGTGATATTTGATTATCGGGTCGAGAGTTCTTGTGACTAGAAGTTTTGAATGCTAGGATTGTAGGTAAATTTGCGAAGGGTTACCATTCATGTTCAATATCAAAAGTTTTATTTTGGCTGTGTAGAGAAAACATAAGTTTTTTTTGCTTTGTTTCAAATAGAGCGAAAATTTTCAGTGCCTGCCGTAACAACGGTGTTGCCAGAATTTCTACAGTTTTTTAACATCAATACGATCAGTTAGCTTCATAATGATCTAATAGCCCTATAAAAAAAACCAAAAATTCAAAAATTTTCAATTTTTCTCGATCTTATTATATGATATATAGGGCCAAAAATTTCTAAAATTCTATCATAAATATAAATTTTTGGCCAAAGTGATTGACTGAGTGCTTGCAACACGTTGAGTGCTTGGAGCACTGTAATTTTAAGTCTGCCACAAATGCTTCACGTCAAAATCAACCTACCCTACTAATCTCATTTTCATCCAATGAGTCCATCGGAAGTTATAGCGATAGAAACGTGTTTGGAGTTGGCTACAGCAAGAGTTGTGTAGTGCAGTAGTGTAAGCCTATTCCAAAGCTGTTATGTTATGGGACTTATCTCGAGAAATGGACGGTAATATTTAATTTCGACAAGTTATATGTTAAGAAAAAGACGAAAAGAGCCTCGTCAATCATCCTTTTTTTATTAAGATTATCTGTTCATTCTTACTAGGCAATATATAGGTATTTAGATAAAAACACTTTTATAAACTGGCGTTTTATGCAATTATGTTTTTCGCAAAACATAGTCTGAGTATTAAAATGGTAAGCAACAAATTAATTAACGTAGAATACAACTTTCGGAGTCATTTGGAGAATAAAAATTGCATCCCTGCCACTTTTATGCTATATATTTAAGACAGTGTTGTTTATTGCGAGCAATTTTTCTTGCGCTTACTCTTTCTTGATGGGATCATATACAATTAGCACATTCATACCTTTTATTAAGCAAAACAAACACAGTTTCATTCCATATTTGAGAGCATGTTTCTCTGACGTTTGCGTATAGTAAAGTATACTTATTAGGTTCGATTCAAAAAGTCCATACTGAATAGCTCGGAAAGTCCAATATTGCTGATGTAAACCTTTTGACAGACTATGCCAAATTTGCATCCCGTTAAAATAACTTATCTTATAACTTTGGTTTTGATCCATTGAAAGTATTGGAAGTTATAAGAAAAAAATGGGTGTTTTAAGTTATCTTCCGCGAATGTGTTAAAATTTTTAATATTGATATATTTTCGGCTTATTTCCACTACAAAATCATTATTATTTGAGAATTTAATGGTACCGATTTCCAGGACAAAAATGAATCAAATCGTTGATGCTGGAATCGCGGACCTAACATTACAACCAAAACTCTGACCTACTTGGTTTACACTCAGGTTAAATGTGTGTGAATTTCATTAGAATTTGATAATTGCATCGGAAGTTAAAAGGCATATCACTTCAATTTGACGGAGCGTTTTTTCATGGTGACACAACCGCCACATATTTCCTATCATATTCATTAAACTTTTGTCAGACATGTCACCTGTATCTACTCAAGACCAATATATCCTGTGAATTTTATCCTTTCGCGAGATACCGTAAACATAAGTTCCAGGTGCTAAAAATATAAATAATTCGGTGAAGGGTTACGATTTATCCATTATGGCAGTTGAAGCAGGGTCCACAAAAAGGAACAACTCTCCGTGGTTGACAGATTTGCTACAGAGCTAGCAGTCGAAGAAAGGTTCTTAAGCTTTGTAGACTGTTCAGGAGCTAGAAATACCTCGTATATAGCAGGTATAGTTTTGAGCCTTTTAGACAGGTACGGACTAGTGAATTGCCTGTTGTTGGTCAGTCTTATAATGGTGCTAGTGTCATATCAGGGCAAAAAAGTGGTGAACAAACCTAAATTAAGATGAAACATCCTGCAGCCACATTTGTACACAGTCTAGCTCATAAAATTACCCTTGTTGTGATGGACACAGTTTTCACAATCGAAACGTGTACACCCTTTTTCAATGCCATCGAATCTCTTTAGCTACACCTGAAACTTTTCGAAGCCATCACAACACCAATTGTTGAAGTAGCTTGAAGTGGCAGGTGGTCTAAATACAAGGCGTGAGATGAGAAGTTTAAGCTCGACTCGTTAGTCAATGAGATCTCACAATTGCAAATATGTGATCGATAGCTGTGGGTCTATAAAAGAGGCTTTAGAAAAAGATTTTAATGAAGAAAAATACAATGACTCTGTTTATGCATTGGGGATCTTTCATTCAATCAGTAATCCTAAGTTTGCAGTAAATCTTTTCATCTTTCTCTATGTTCTTTCTATAATTAACATGTTAAGCACATATTTCTAAACTAAAGATGCAACTCTTTGGGATGGGATGGATCTTGTGAATTGGACAGTTAAAACACTACTAAGTGAGCGAGAAAACTTTTATGTAGTTTGGGAAAAAATTAAATCCTTCGCAGAGAAGCACTGTCTGGATCTCACATTTCCCAGAGGATCACGAAAACGGAAAACAGCAAAAAGCACTAGTTTGAAAGGTTTTGATATTTCATATAGCCTCGGACACGCTGTTAGGGCTAGAAAGATATCTCTGCAAACCAAAGATATTCAAAGATATTTTGAAAGGAAGCTATCCCCTTCTTCAAGTATAAATTGAAATATATTTAGCTTCTAAACGAAAAATAGTCTTATTTCCATTCTATACCCGTATAATTCATACAAGCGTTCATGTCTTAGCTGTCATAGATAATTCATGTGTAGTTCATACTTACTGTTCACATTATATTCATGAGGTAGTAGCTCATACGTATTCACAGACACGAAGTTTATTTGATAATGCATTATGCATTAGCAAATAACAAAGAATAAGTTTTCAAACATATAATGTATGAGTAAATTATATAAGTTGTATGAACAGTACATGTACCTTACGGAAG
Source organism: Nemotelus nigrinus (assembly GCA_947369275.1). Taxonomy (NCBI): domain Eukaryota; kingdom Metazoa; phylum Arthropoda; class Insecta; order Diptera; family Stratiomyidae; genus Nemotelus; species Nemotelus nigrinus. Next base: position 44,658,140 of record OX376374.1, read on the forward strand.
ACAAAATCATCGCATGTTTTGAACCTTTCGGTCCCTGGCCCCTGCCAGATTTTAGGCCACGGCACGCCTATGGTTGCCATCCGAAAAATGTCCAAACATTAGAAAATTTAAACATTGTTTAATTATTTTCATTGTAAATGTTCGCGATGTGAACACTTAATGCAAGCATTTATTGGTACGATAATAACAAAAACACCTCGTGCTAGCAGTCCTTTGCTAGCACCGAAGCCGAAAATAAGTCAGATCTGCCTCACGCTGAAGTCAACCTGCTCTGCGAATTTCGTATTAGTCCCATCACTGCATTGGAAGTTATAGGGATACAAAGAAATTTAGGGTTACCATTCCCACGAGCTTTCAAACTTTCTAGATCTTAGTATTTGGTGTGTATTTTCACTACAAGACCACTACGATTTGAAAATTTTATGATAAAATCGCTTACTCAAGCTATGTCAAAAAATACACAAAACAATCATAGCTGGCAACCCTATCCTTGTTTTTCAAACTAGATTTCTACCGAATACTGCCTATAATAATTTAAATTTGTCATATGAATTTCGTTATGATACCATGACTGTACTGGAAGCTATAGGGCAAAGAGCTTTATTTTCCTTAACGAATTTTCAAAATTTAAGGCACAAAAAATTTAAGCCACAAAAATCATCATAGCTGGCAGCTCCAACCGAATTTTTCGACCAAATTTCTACCAAACGTGGCTTAAAGTAAGGTCCAGCAATTGTGTAAGTTTCGTCAAAATCGAACGATTCAATCAGAATTTATAGGGCTAAAAACAGTTATCTTTTTTAGTGGTTTTTCAAGATGGCACCACTGGCACAGAATCGCCCGCATTTCAAAATCACTTCTATCAGACCTGGTCCTATTTAAGGTCAATACATGCTGTGAATTTCAAATAATTCTGCCCATCGGATCGTGAGTTTCCGTGAACAGAAGTTTTTGATGCTAAAAATATAGGTAAATTGGGCAAGGGTTGCCAGGCGTGCCCGTTATACCATATCTTTTTTTTTTTTGGTTATGTAAACAAAGCACAAGATTTACATATGAAAGGCTTATTTTTGAAGAAACGGCATTTTTTCAAGAGAGACGATGATTCGGAGGTTTTCACTTTCAGTGCCTGCCCTAGCTACAGGGTTGCCAGCACGCTCATTAAAAGCCACACAAATCTACAACTAAATAATATCAATATGTCCTGAAAATTTGGTAATGATTGAATAGCTCTGTCAAAAGTTATCGAAATTTAAATATTTTCAAATTTTCCCGTCCTCTTTTTAGGCACCCAGCGCACACATAGGGTTAAAAAATTCCAAAGCATTATCCGATTCATATGTAAAACACGTTAGAAATTTATTTTATTAACTTTATTTTTGCGAAAATCATTTGTGCACGAAATAATAGGTATATTAAAAATATCACTTAAATGCCCGCCGGCGCGAAAAGGTTTACAATAACTGACATTTAAAGAGACCTGGACCTATTCTGCATATACACCAATGTATCCTGAAAGTTTCAGCTCAATCGAATCTCACTGAAATTTTTTGTACATATATATATATATATATATATATATATATATATATATATATATATATATATATATATATATATATATATATATATATATATATATATATATATATATATAGAAATATGAATTTTTGGCCGAATCGATTTTAATACTAATGTTCTTCGAACATTAGTAAAAAATGAAAAAATGCATCCTTTCCTCGTGTTGGACTTTCTGTTATGTCAGTTTGGTCTTAATTATTTAAAACACATGAACTAGCTCCAGGGAAGTTTTCAATTGCTAAACTTTCTGGTCTTATTAAATTTCTGGTCTTTCTGGGGTGTTCTGGTCTTACGATATTATGTAGAACTTCTGGTCAGTGTACTCCGCAATTAGCTCAGAATATACGAGTTTATCCGCGGATTGAACACTGAAAAGCGGATTGGATTCTTCTATAGCTGCAGTATAGGCCGTTGCGTTTCGATTCGACCACTGCTTTTGATGTGTTCAAAGACTTTCGTGTGATTTTCTAGGGAAACACATAAAATGAGTGATATATCACATGAAATATTTTTGGTGCTGATTTTGTTTCTTTTAGTTTACTTTCATTGATGAACTTCAAAATGATCGAATAAGAAGCTATAGGGCAGCCTTTGAGGTTTTTGTGCCTTGGTCGGGATGCAAAAAGGTTTTTGAAGTCTTGAATTCTCCGAGATGAAACTATTACCTACTCCTTTGAAAGCTGTTCTTGGTCCTTTGTTGCACTAACAGATTGAAATTCTAACTATCGCCATCGGTTGTATGTAAAGATATTATAGGGTGCTACTTTAGGTGCGAGATCGATACTGCCTTCATTGAAGGCTCGGCTCAGCCGACGTAGCTTGTTCCATTCCTTTCTAATTTTTTTCGAACATGGAAACGTTTTAGGTCACTTTCATTGTAAACTTAGGCTCGTTTACGTCCGATACTTCCGGCGTTCTTTCCCTGTTTTTTTTTTAGCGCAATATACTTCACTAAACTCTACTGATTTGGTAGGCACACTGTGAAAATGTTGACTGACACTGAGTATTTTTGTTTAGACTTTCTGTATTTTCACCAAAGCACATGCCGAAATATATTTTCGTCCACTCTGCAGTATGCATCGCAATTGGCCCAACAGCACTTGATACAGGCAAAGTGTTCGGTGCGCACCGAGACCCAAAGCAGCGATTTGCGTCAGTTTGAGATTTTATCGTTTTGCAATTGATGAAATCTAGTGACAAGTATGAGTTCAACGAGTGCTGGCAAGCCATTCCAAACTCTGTCGTTGAACCAGACGTTAAAAAATCTTGTTTGTAAATGTTGACATTATATTCTTTTTATTGCTTTGTACTTACATTCGCACACCCCATGAGATTTCAGGAAAAAAAATACCAAATAATTCGAAAACCATTGGATAAGTAATAGTAAAGTGTATAGCCGATTCATTAGAAAACAAAAACACTTATTATTTGTAGCAAAAAAAAAAGCTCACGAAATAATCCATATTTTCTATGAAACACAATTTTCATTTTTTTACGACGCAAAATTCGTATTTTTACACTGTTCAAGACTGGAATAACTGAACAGATGAGTATTTGGACGTTTATTCTCGTTGTTTTTGTTTTCCTGCAAATGCTACCGTAAAATACTTAATATTTTGATCAGTCGTGATACCAAATACGTTAGCAATATTTTTGTTTCAAAATGAGTCGGAAATCATCTGAGTTATCGAAAGGGGAAAGAAAATTTATTATAAACTTGAGGAAACAAGATTTTTCCTTAAGTCAAATAGGAGGTATTTTTAAAAGAACACATTCTGCAATGTAGAGGGTGGTTGAAACGTCTCGAAACTGAGAATAGGAACAAAAATGGATCTACGTTAACGCTAGTATTGTACGGTAAATTTTTGGATGATTTTAGGTACATGTTTTTACTTAAAAGAAGGCAACAATAATATTATGTAAATTTTTTTTTATCATTAAACATAAAAAGATTATATAGCTTCTAGCCTCATGGCAGTTAGAGTGGCCATCTGGCTGATGCGCGAAGAAATATATACCGCATGCGAGTAACAATTACTCATGGGTACCATTCCAGGGTTAATGAGACGACTTAGTTCATTTATCCTGCGGCAGATCAGGCATGATTTAGCTATAAGTGCACCAACATTTTATCGGCTATCGAAAGCTCTTTGGGGTATAAATGCCGCACCACTAGCATATCGGAATATTACTCGTAAACAAGGACTACGAAGTAAAATTGCTGTTCGGATATCATTTATTAGTGTTGCTAACCGCAGAAAAATTTGCGAAAAGAATCTATCAGAATAAATATATGGGCTTTTGGAAGAGGGTACTTTTTTCCGACGAATCGAAATTCAAAATAAAATATCAAAATACGAAAAAATATGTTATCTACATGTAAACACGATGTAGGCTCTAGTTCGGGAGTGTTTTCCCATCGTAGGGGTCGGAGATTAGCTTTTCTTCGATTAACTCTTGGATTCCATTCAGATTTTGAGAAGCAATTTACGAAGGAGTGTAGGAAAACTGGGTTTGCAGAGTCATTATACCTTTCAATAGGATAAGATTAATTAAGTGATCTTGGTTCATAGAAATAAACAGTTGGATCAGCTCCAATCAACGCTAAAGAAATATATGTGTCCCAAATATTTTCCGGCGCAAAATCTTCGGCAAAAATGAATGAAGCTCAATATTGTCTAAACTATTCGTTTGTTTTGAGAGAGTTTCGTCTTCGGTAAGAAATACGAGCTCTAATTACTTTGGCGATTTTAATTTTGAAAATTTCACGGTTCGTAGCTAGTGTAAAAGACTGGGTGTTATGTTGCAGAAAAATACGAAGCCTGATCATCAAGATTTTACTGTTTGAATGAGGACGTAGTTAGTTCACAATTAGCATGTGGCCAAAATATTTGGCACTGTATCTTGTGTTCACTTAGTCACATAACCATTATTTTGTATAGAAAGCGGAATGATCCTTACGCCACTGATTATGACTTTTTACTTTTAGCCAGTTAGTTTTGAAACAACTTCATACACATGAAACCTGAAATAACAAATGACATAAGTTTTGAAATTCGCGCCGTTGCTTACGTTTTCATAATGCAATTTATTTTGGAGCTAGGAATTGGATCTCCTTGCGTTTCGAAAAAAAATAATCAAAATTAATCAAATCCTTTAATGATAACATAGTTTTGTTAGTCAACAAATGTGCACAATTCTTTTTTTCCATCTTTCACTAATCGACTTTTGATTAGTTCTTGAAGAATAGAAAAAATGAATCAGAAAAAACGGCCCTTTAAACAAAATTTAATACCAATAGCAATTGTCTAAAGATAATGGTTGAACTTGAAAAACTGGGTACATCCATGTACTAACAAAAACAATTATGATTACTTTGATGAGCAGTGTGAAAAGTTTGCAATCTAACGATCAATAAACCTTACATAACATTTGAGTTGCTAAAAGTGTGTGAAACATAAAAAAAAACTGATATAAGTGGCTTACTTAAAAAAAATGCACCTGACTGCAACAACAACATCAACTTCGAATAATTCAACAAATAACTCGTCGAGTGCAAGTAACAACGTTAGCAACAACAATGGCAGCACAACTGGTGGAAATACTGGCAGCACATCAGGATCAACAGAAGCATCGCCACCGTCAGCTGCGACTCTTCTCAACGAGGCCTATACAAAGATGACGTCCGACATTTTGGCCGAACGAACATTAGGTGATTTTCTATCTGAGCATCCGGGCGAATTGATACGTACTGGAAGTCCTTTGTTCGTTTGTACAGTGCTACCACCGCACTGGAGATCCAATAAAACACTTCCAGTTGCTTTTAAAGTAGTTGCATTAGGGGATATTGGCGATGGTACAATGGTCACGGTCCGAGCGGGAAACGATGAAAATTATTGTGCAGAGCTGAGAAACTCGTCGGCAGTGATGAAAAACCAAGTGGCGAAGTTCAATGATTTGCGATTTGTCGGAAGAAGTGGTCGAGGTGAGTAATATTTTATTATTACAATAAAAATAAATTTATTGAGTTTTAAATATGTTCTTAAAAATACCTGAAAGAATTGTTTCAATGATTCGATCGATTTTATCTTAAAAATATGTGTATAAGCACAAGCTATAGCCATTCTTCCTTTTTTCCCCAAAATATTTGTTTGATGAAAAAGTGTTTGTAGCTTTGTAAAATTTGAAATCATAAATAATTCACAGAGCAAGAAATGAATATAGAAAACTCTTTATTTGGTTCCTAAGAAGAAAATATTTTAAGAGTATTTTTTTTAGTTTTTTGTTTTACAAATTATTTTCAACAAAGAAGAAATTAATAAAATTAATTTAAACTTTGGCAAAATATTTTGATTATTTTGAAAAATTCCCTATGCAAATTAGGAACTAACAGCCCACCTTAAGACTTTGCTATTTGTATGCACTCTGCAAGTTATACTTTAATTGCTTTAAATTAGATTGATTTGAAAACGTATCCCCTATTTGTATGACCGAAAAAATTAAATTTCTCTTTCTTAGGGATATTTAAACTAAAGGCATTATATTTTGTTATTATTTTTTAATATTTCCTGCCAAAAAATATACTGAAATCAATGATATTACTTCAAATTATGCTTCATATAGAGTGCGGTTATGTGAATAAACTAATTTATATTTGTCAAAATTAAAGGCTAGAAACTTTTTGAACTATAGCGCAATAAAATGGAAAAAAGCCGTTAGTTTGAAATATAACTGAAGAGTAACTCGTGCGTATAGAGGAATTCAATGAAAAAGTTGTCCATAAAAGCTTTCCAAACTTTGGCTGCTGCTAATTGTGTATCAGGTTCTATTAAAAAGTCCAAATCTGTTGTGAAAACTGGCTTATGCCTAATGTTTTTTCCCTCCTTTTTCAATATAATTATTTCAGTCAATATCATTATTTTTCCCTTCTGGGAAGTTTTTTTACTAATGTTCTTCGAACATTAGTATTAAAATCGATTTGGCCAAAAATTCATATTTCCATTTATATATGTATATATCTCATCAAAAAAAATCAGTGACTATTTCTCGGGAACGCACCATCCGATTCAGCTGAAACTTTCAGGATACATTGCAGAATAGGTCCAGGTCTCATTAAATGTCAATTATTTTTAACCCTTTGGCGCCGGTGGCTATTTAAGTGATATTTTTAATATACCTATTTTTCCGTCCACAAATAATTTTTGTAAAAATTACGTTAATAAAATAATATTTGAACGTGTTTTAGATGTGAATCGGATCATTTTTTGGGATTTTTTAACCCCATGAGTGCGCTAGAGGACTAAAAAGAAAGCGGGGAAATTTGAAAAACTTTCAGAACATATTAGTAATATTTCGTTGTAAATTTGTGTAGCTTTTAATGCGCATGTTGGCAACCCTGTAGCTATGGCAGGCGCTGAAATTGAAAACCTTTAAATCATCGAATATCCTAAAAAATTATCGGTTTTTGGGCAAAAATTTCACTACAGGCACGCTTGGTAATATTATATATATTTTATTTTATTATATATTTTTAACATCAAAAACTTCTGTTCACGGAAACTCACGATTCGATAATCAGAATGAATTGAAATTTACCGAATATATTGGCCTTTATTAGGACCAGTTCTGATAGAAGCGATTTTGGAATGCGGGCAATTTCGCGCCAATGGTGGCATCTTGAAAAATCATTAAGAAAAATAACTGCTTTTGACCCTATAAATTCTGATTCAGTCATTCGATTTTAACCACATTTACACAGTAGGTGATCCTTACTTTAAGCCACGTTTTGTAGAAAATTGGTTGAAAAGTTCGGTTGGAGCTGCCAACTGTGGTAATTTTAGTGTCTTAGATTTGGAAAATTCCTGAGGAAAATAAAGCTTTTTGCCCTATTGCTTCTAGTACAGTAGTTGAATCATAACGAAATTCAAATGGCAAATTAAACTTATTGTAGGCAATATTCAGTAGAAACTTAAGTTCAACACAATGACAGAGTTGCCAGCTATGGTTGTTTTTGTATTTTTTTGGCATACCACTAGTAAGCGATTTTAGCATAGACTTTTCAAATCGTACTGATCTTATAGTGAAAATAAACACCAAATATTAAGATCTAGAAAGTTTGAAAACTTTTGCGAATGGTAACCCTAAATTTCTTTGCATCCCTATAACTTCCAATGCAGTCATCGGATCAATACAAAATTCGCAGAACAGATTGACTTCAACGTAAGGCAGATGTGATATATTTTTGGCTTCGCTGCTAGCAAAGGACTGCTAGCACTAGGCTTTTTTGTTATAATATAATAAGTGCTTGCATTAAGTATTTTCATCGCAAACATTTGCAATGAAAACAAGTAAACATTGTGGACATTTTTCGGATGGCATTCCCGAAAACCTTTCTACCGCAGTAACTTTCGATGAAGTCACCGAAATTAAAATAAACTTCGATTCTGTTATTACTTAGGTTGTATTAGTTTTAAGTAAGAAAAGTAAGTAGTGGTAGAATACACACTCAAAATCTACACAAATCCTCTACTGTTCTTCGAACATTAGTGTTTCTAGTGGTTCTGATGCGCTAGGGTTTTTTCTAGTTATTCCCAGACAACTAGGTTGTTGGTATAATCGACAGCACAATTCTGATCAATATGTTCGACTCTCTTTTATTGTCTTACAATTCTGCCCTGCTTATTATAAACCTTCTATCTGACACTTTTTTCAATTTGGACTTAACACCGGCTTTGAAAGCTACATACCTACTCTATTGCACCATGCTACAAAATATGAAAAACCTATCTATTTTTTGGAAGTATGTTAAAATCAATGGTGAAACATGTCCTTCCCATATATATGCATGATGCAAAAAACACAAATCATTGAATATCTTCGAAATTACTAAAATGTAGATACAAGGTTTATGCCAAGGACGGCAGAATTGTTGGCGGTATTTCTGTATCCACAGAAAAGTATACAAGAAACTTTAAAGTTTTTGTCATTTTCGTGGTTGTTAATTTGTTATGTGCAATTTTAAGTTTTCTTTGAATTGTACGATGTTGTTTGAGTTCCTTGCCGTATCTGGCGATGTATTGTAGAAAGCTATAGTCTGGAGTATTGGATCCATTTTTAATCTATCCGTCCTTGGTATACAAACCGAAAAGTTGCCGGCACTCTCCAATAGTCCGAGGAATATTTGACCATTTTAATTCGTTGTTAATAATTTCATATATTATTTTTTTCTCTTTCGAGGTTAATAATCTGTTGGATGTTTAAAAACCCTGATTGAGTATACACAGCGACCGTTGGTGAACAGGACTATTTTACCAGAAAGCTGGAGAAAAAGACCCCTGTTGGTTTACCTTTACTTGAAGAGCATTTGCGACTGGTGTAGTTTCCTTGTTTTGTCACTATTTTGCTATCCAATAGTTACAATTTACAATTTTAGTTACAATTTTAAATTTCATGTAAAATCCATACTTTCCAAGCCACTGACGCAAAATTTCGTGGTCAATGGTATCAAAGTGGAAAGAAAGAAAGTTGCTGCCTCATAATTACCTTTATCCAATGATAGCTTTATGAACTGAACCGTGTCAAAGGTAGTCGCAATAGTGTTGCTTCTGTGCTCTTGGAAGCCATACTGAATTGAAGCTAAAGTTGATATTTCTTTGAAATAATTAATTATTCAAGTATTTACGACTCGTTCAAACGTATTCGATTATTTCACCCACTTAACTAGGCATTGTGGGTCTCAAATATATGAAAATGTAGCGTGATATCTGATCTAATCGCTGCTAAATATTTATTGAGATGCTCTGCAATTTCCTCACTTGAGGAGTTCAATGATCTACCTACCTGTAATTCTTTGATACATGATATGTTTTTTGTTTTTACCAGTTCAATATAATATAGAATGTTGTTTTCCAGTATTAAGCGCTATTTCCGCTTGAAGCCTCAAATCTTTTAGCACACAATTTATTTTTATCATCTTTTGCTATTCGGTTCGACTGGCTTTTTAAATGTTGGTAGTTTTGTCTTTTCACCACACAGTTGGGATCTGCTTTCAACCATTTTCATGCTTTTCGTTTACGCCGGAACATATCAATAACTCTTCTTCAGATCGACGATTTGTGTCAAACCCTTACCTGCTTACTAGATGTTGCTTTAATTTTAGCTTCTGATATGATTTTTATCAGCTCCCCAATATTTACATGCAGTATGCTATTAAACTCTTCCGTCGCATTTCTCACTAACTCGAACTTGCTTACAGCGCTGATCGTTACTTTTTTATCCCCTCCGCGGCCCACTTTTCTGCAGCAGAAATAGCTAGTGTATTCATTAGATGTGTATAAATGCTCTCCATTTGGATATATCCAAATTTTATAAAGAATAACTAATCTGATGCCATTGTTAGCTAGAAAATTGACTAAGCTTTCCATTTAATAAGTTTAATTTCCCGCTAAATTTTATTTGTACATTGATAGAACCTTTGAAATAAAAAAATACCCCGTAAGGGAGTATGATTTTATCCACTAAAACCGGAATTCAAATCAGGTGATTCAAATCATATTCATGCAATATCAACATTGCAATTGTTTTTTTTTTTTTTTGTATAAATCCAGTGCTTAATAATACTGATTTCGGTAATATTGTTAAGACGACATAAATCTTAATCTAGCCACAAACAAATATCATTTGAAATCTACTTGCGGAAAATCGGTAAACATTTCAAATACCTTAATAACAAGCTTCGCTGAATGAGAACATCATAAATCTTATTCTTAACGAAATAAGCCCAAAGGAAATCCTGTTGCTCGCATTAAGTCAAACACCGAAACATTTTGCCGCCTCTCGGTGATTTTTCTCTCAGTCACCTTCGCTAACACGTATCTGCAAACACGAAACTTTCTTAACGCACCAGCCAGCTTGTATCAATTAAGATCCATTTCAAGTGTGTGCTCCCCCATATTTATTCTCCAAGCAGTCCCCCGATCAGAATAGGACTGACTACCTCAACTTCTTATACTTTTTCTACAAGATAACGAAAAACGGTTGCCGGAGGACTACCCCAAAATCTCAACCGAGACGGAAAAACTTTCTCTACACCGGCGGCGGCAACGGCTATGTTTAAGGCATTGATGCGAATGATATAGATGTTACGGAAATTCCTCGTAAATGGGGTTCCGTGGGAAGGAAAAGCTGCGAACAACTTTTATCCTTCATATCCTGGTCGGAACGTTTTTTTTCTTTGCCGGTCTTTTGTGTCTTGGATTTTTCGTAGTGTTCGAGGGAATTGAAGGGTGATGGCTATTCACTTTTCGGTAATTGACTAGTGTTTTCTGTTTTACCAAAGTGGCTAATTGTGTTATATCCGGTTTTTGCAGCAGAGTAGATCAGTGATCAATATTGTGGAATATAAATTAATTAATTCAAAACGATTGTCAGAATTGTATATTATGGATGAAAAATAAGATGTGATAAGATTTCATTTAGCCTTTATAAATTGTAGAAGGTAAAACCGAAAACATAACTTACGAACCACCTTAATATTAATTTTCGAGGAAATTAGTACGAAGTTCATGAAATTATCTTACGACGTTATATTAAAGAGATAAATATATATAGTATAATAAATAGATTATTTTAATCGATTTTTTTTTGCAATTGCCTTATTTTAAATAAATCTACGCATATTTTTTAAATATTTTAACGATCCGGACGAAAAATAATAGAAAATATATGTTGAAAAATGCCTTAAAATGCATTACAGCTAACTATTTTTAAAGTGAAACCTATGTGACGCAAACAGTACATTTAATCAAGATGCCCGATCTGAGTTCCTTCAAGTCTTAAGTTTCCTTCAAGACTACTGGAGTAGTAGTCACCTTTTCTTAAAAAATAACTCCCCAATGTAGAATTTTAACTCAATTCATTAAGGAACTCTATTAAATTTGCAGAATTCTTCAGGAAAACTCGGATGGATCGTATTGGTGGCCACGAATTCGTATGAAATTGCCATTTCGAATTTGCTAGAATTATTCTGCATGGTTTCCGAAAACTTTCCCAAATCAGGAAGCTTACGTGTATGCCGAGTAATGCTAAATCTAGAAGAACATACAATATCTGCTTTTTAGCAGACAATTAATTCAAGGTTTACCTAGGTCAAACGATTGTAAATCGAAGAATCTTGCCAAAAGACACATATAGACACAGTGGAGGTGCATTGCGCTGCTCTGCCTTAGCCCCTGTACTCTGGAAACCATTTCGTTTCTTTGATAAGCTGTACAACACTATTTAATTCAATAGAGAAAATTTCAGTCAGACGAAAGAAGAAGAAACAGGTTTTGCAAGTGATATCATTCTTCTCCTCGCTAGAGCCGGACTTTGGACACAGCTCCGATAAAAATCGTTGAACTCTACACACAAACTTTGAGCGAGCTGCTTTATGAGGCAGCGGTTCGTGAAAATAACTACTTACAACGAAAAGTAGTGCCCGTTAGATTTAACAGTCTGGTGCAATCTTTGTTGATAAATGCCTAGAATTGTCTTTCAATCGCTTTGGGAAATCATAACTTTAACAATGTATTTTTGCCTGATGCCTAGCTTTACTAATGGAACTTCATAAGATGAGCTTGCAGCATAGCCAAACTCATATCTAGTTTATGTGGAGGAATATTGCAGCAGCGAGATTGACTTGCTTTAAGTCTAGTAGACCGGTTGGTAACCAATGAAGCAGGAGAAAAAGCGAAACCAAAAAAAACAGACCCCTACAAAGCAAGAACAAAAAAACGACCTCTACACTTGGAGGACTTTTCTTCAGCAGTAAACTGCACTGAAAACTTTTCGTGCTCTTTCTGCTCTGTTTTTAGACGATTGTTGAGCCAATGGTCAGTCCCAAATATTTGACCTTTTGGCTCAGGTCAATATGCACTCCGGTAAATTTTGGTAAGTCAAACCAAGGAACTTCTTCAAAATACCTTCTTCCATTTTATTGTGGTCGCATTCCCAGTTCTGAAGCGAATGTGTATCGAGAGACTGATCTAAGTCCTCCGAAAGCTTAGAAGGATACTTTCCTGACTCTGCAACGACTGTGCTGTCCGCATGTCCACCGACTCGGCCTAGCTTCCTCAGAATAGTATTAGCAAAGTACTCAGTGAGTAAGAGTGCTGCCTTATCGTCGCAAATGAGCATTTCCCTGATACTATTTCGATAATGGCATACTTCTTAAGAGCGGGAGATTTTTCAGTGCGCTCAATGACAGGGTGCAGCACACTTGTTTTACATAAAAAGCAAAAATAAGCTATGACTGCAAGAATAACAAAGGACCAATTGACTTTTTGATATGGAACCTTAAGCACAGCTCACGCATATAGATTGCTAGTGGCTTTCCTGCTTTTGAAATAAACACAACCCTAGTTTCCCGACAAAAAGGGCATTTCCTTCAACTATTTTAGCGTTATTGCTGGATATCAGCAGTCAGGACCCAGGCATTTTAACGAATTGATTTGCACCAAGATTGAGGAGTATATAGCAGGAAACAAACCAGCATGATTTCTGATGAATTTTCGCAATAACAACTAAATCATCCTTGCCACAAAAGTTGTTAAGATTAGCGACACTAATAATATTCTTGACAGGAATGCAAATTTGTGGATTTCCCAGACTGAAGTATGTTATCAGCTCAAAGGCATTGGTACGTATTGCAACAATCCGGCTGTTTATATCCCATGGTTTGTAGATTAATACTAGTCTCCTCTAGTTTCTGATAGACAAAGAAGCAGATCAATAGGTGCTGCTTTAGAATGATAGTTTATTTTAAACATTCAACGTCAAACCGAATTCCTCTGCGTATGCTAAACCTTCCTTGAACATATCTAGACAGCCACCCGAAACAGAAGCTGTGGCTCCATTAGCCGAGAGAAACTCAGCATATGATTGTCGCTTGGTCCTCTTGACGGATAACTGCCCTAATGTCTGAGCCTCCTGCTTTGGGTTGTGTTTGACGGACTCCGAAGAATAAACACAATGATATCCTTTCGAACTTTCTCAAATGCAGTACGTCATCTTCATTTAAGATAAAGGGAGCCCGCATTGGTTTTCAACAGGCTCGCCAATTTTGGATGCCCTCCAATCCTCCGTCTTAAGTTAAGGGCTGAACCACATGACGATTCCCATGATTTTCTCTTGATCAGAATGGAAGCAGAGAATCCATGTCTTGCATCTGGGCCGACTAAGGATTTCATTCTTATCGTCTTCAGTGTGGTGCCTGATCAAATCTCATTCATTTCGGGAATCGCCTGGTTGTACAAACTAACCGAATGCTGATTTGCACATACCGCCAGCATGACTCTTCTATACAGTAGTCACCGTAGGCAGAGGACACGACTTGGCTTTCTGTACCTTGTGGCAGACTGCTAGACAATCAATTTTCTACACAGGACATTCCATTTTCTTTGCTGGCATCAATCGAAGCCCAGATGAGACTCTCTTTACCCATTTTGTTAAAAAACGGTAGGGCTCAACTGACCTCTGTTGTTTCTGAATAGAGTTTGTAGAGTTATGAGGAAATGGGGGGTCTCCAAAAAATTTATTTGGCCATTGAAGGGGCTGCTTTACAAAATGTATGGGCGGATATTTTTTTCAATAATTTTTCAGAAATTTTGGAGGCTGTTCTCCTAGCTCTGATTGAATGCCTGAAGAGTTAGTGGTACTGGAATTAGCACTACGGGACTCATTTACCGTTATTTGCTTGCTACTCTCCCTACAAACGAGGTTCTGGGCTTTTTTGGGCCAAGTTTGGTGAATAAAGTCTCGATTCTATTCGAGAAAGGAGTTGAGGATTTGCTAGAACCCAATGAAGCTAATCATTTTTCATAAGTGTGTAACTACCAATAGACTTAGATTTGGCTCATTTGCCGTAAGTACACTTTCCATGGCTTAAGTGTTTGTTTTAACAAGACCAAAATTGTTGCTTTAACTCTTAGCCATTCAGGAAGCAGATTTCACTCCATCATCATTTGATAAATGATGACATGGAGTTTGTTTTGCGCAAGTTATGTCAACCAGTATTGGTCATATATTTCTTGTTTTATTGTTTTTTCGCCTGATTTTATATAAGTTATACAATGCAAAACGCGATCAAGAGCCAAATTATTTAAATGATTTAGGAACTCTAATTTAAGCAACAAACCGAATGAAAACTAACGAATGATTAATGATTTCTTAAGGTGAGAGTTTCAGCGGTGTGAAATGTCTAAGCATTTTTAATTTTTAATTTTTTAAGTCTAAGATTTTTTAATTTTAGAAGTGCTTATCTTTATGAGGCCAAGAAAAGAATGTTTAAAAAGGCATTCAAATAAACTAGCAAAGCTGACAATATTTTATCAAATACGAACATAACTTAATATCCCGCTCCATGATACACATTCCTTCTTACCTGCAACGAATTATTCGTAATTTCAATATTCTGCAATATCTAAATCAATTCAAAAAAGCATTTGAAAGTCATTTAAAATTTCAAATTGGCATAAATTAAGTATAAATGAATGCTTTCATACGTAACACAAACTCAGATTCCCTCTTGCTTGCAAAATGTACGCAAGCCGCTCCATCAACTCACCGACTATGTACTCCGAAAAGTGTTTAACAACTCAACAAAAAGCCCATGCTGTTGACGTTGCATAAACATAATAATAGAAGACAAGTACAAAGTGCTACTACAGGGTCATACAACAATAGTCTGGCCTTCTCACTGAAATCTGTAACTGAATACATTCCACTTCGGCTATTAGTCCTCAAGTCCTTTTTCATTGAAGTCAGTCGGATGCAAAGTTTTAGACGAAAATGGATTAACAGTACGATTTCATATACGGTACGTTTTCTACCTAGGCAGGCTGATGCTTCCCGAAATTTCATATTGACTTGCATAAACGAATGTATTCACTAACCAGTTAGAGAAGTGGCATGGCATGTGTGTATGAGGAATGGAGCTGTGTCCTTTTGAAAGACGGTAGAAATGTATCTTTCGATGGGAAAGACTTTGCTGAGGCAAGGGTTTTCAGTATTTATATATGTAAAAGGGATAATTGATTAACAATTCAGAAAATTCTATTCAGTTCGAGATAACGGTGGTCGGACAGCTTTTGTCTGAATAGAAGTTAGATGGAGACAACTGGATCAGACTTGTGGATGCAAAAGGGTTGAGCAGCGTTGAACTCATAAGATTCAAGATACTAAAGATTTTGTGTAAAATATTTCTATTTCCTTGTCTATTTAATAATTGCCAGGTTTGCATTGCATATTAGTTGAAACGATCCAAGTCAAGCATTAAACTTGACGGAGAAAGCTGGAAAACCTAAAAAAAAATTATTTTGAATTTTCACCTGGTAAACTTATGGTTGAAGTGCGGAGTTTATATTCTCTTTAATTTACATGCACTTAGTGATAGTGTTTGGAGATACCAAGCAAAATGACAGAATGCACTCGACTGTATTTGTTGCTGCATCATTTCAAACGATATACTTGCTTCAGCTTCATAACTCCACCTTAACTTTTTAAAACATAAGTACCGCTTGAAATAACATCTAAACAACATTTTTGATATGAACTACATTGTTCGAATCATGAAAATTTAGATTAAGTCATCTTTTTTTCGCTAAGGATTATTTTTTTTCCTCGACTAAAAAGTTTAGTCACAAGAGAGTAACGATTAACATCCTTTTTCATGTCCTACACTTTTCAAAATGATTTCTATTGCTCTTGTAGGTAGACAACACAATTTCAAGTGTACACACTCGAAGGCTCATTATAATGTCAGACGGTCGGATTCAACGGAACGACTTTTGACAAAGTGGACTTAATTATCCCGATTTCGTAAAGTGTTATCCTATTTTCAGAAAATCCATTTTATTTTCGTGCACATATCAAGTACACGTATGAGTTTGTCGGAAACTTAATGGGAAACTGAGTAGATTAAGGGGGAATATACCTTTGTGAGGTCGAAATCAAGGGTCATATTCAACAATTTATTTTAAGAAGACAATGCAAAATTTTTTAATTCGGGTTTTTGTACATGTTAATACAACTCTTAATGTACAAGAAAACTTTATTTAAATGTAATTTTAAAACAAAATGGCGGCGTAATGGCTGATGCCAGAAAACTTGTTTTTTTCACAGTCCTCCGCGGGCGTATTCGTACAGGTCGCAATTAAATATCTAGAACAACAAACGAAAAAGATTTTGAAAGTATGTATAAAAAACTAGAAAAGTACGAGACATTTTTCCAAAATATTGATTTAAAATAAAATGGCGTCAATATGAAAAAAAACAACGTTTTTTCGAAAAAAATCGATCGAAAATCGGTTATAAAATCGTTAATTTTCAACCGATCGGAAAAAGCTGTCGTACTTTTCTAGAAAATATATTCAGAAAGCTGCAGGTAAAATTTCAAGTTGATCGCTTGAAAATTGAAGGCGCTATGAATACGCCCGAGTCAAAAAACATAGTTTCGAGGAAAACGCGTTTAAAGTTTTAAGTACTATAAAATCGTGAAAATTTAATGTTTACCTTCAATCTGCGATGCCTGGACCATATAATTGACCTTCAACTTCTAGATTTTCCTGGTCTTCTTCTTTTCTTGAAGCTATGGCTTCTTTACGGGCTGTTTTTGCCTCTTCTGTGAGAGAGCGCTCCGATTTTTCGATTCGTTTTCCGTCAGCTTCGGTACAAAAATTATAGCATTGAAGGCCAATGGACAAACCCAGAATGTTCATAACTCGCATAATGCCTGTATAGCCATCATTGAAGTAAATTGCAGCTAGATTGACTGCAATATCAAGCATTACCTTACCGCCAGAAACAGTTTTTGGAGCCATCGACCATACCATCGCATTAAAGCTTTCGTTCGCGTTCTGTGTATATCCACCCAGACAACGAGACAGCAATTCGTCAGTACTCAATTCCTCGTATGTTTTTTTGATGGCTTCAAATACTTCTTCCGACATCGCTGGCTCGTGCTCATACTGACTTTCATCTCCTCCAATAGCCTTACTAAGTTGCCAACGGCACCATGATTTTAGACCTACTGGACAATAGTGATGTTGAGGTTTATCGTCAGTGGAAATCTTATGATATAGCGTGGCCCATATGGCTTTTCTCATTTCTTCAATTGAATGGCAATTCCTACGAATTGCCAGTCCATAGTATATCGTGAGTTTATCAATTAATTTACCAGTTAGTTTGCCTCTACCGCGCAATTTATTTTTTTTTGCGAGATTTCGGAGTCGAGTACCCATACGTTTTTGTACGTGATCGATACACTCTTTTTTATGAACTGTAGGATTTTCCTCAAGAATCGCTTTAAAAGTCTTACAATCGCCATCTCCGATGTAATTTATGTAAGAAACTCCATTCTTTTCGTTCGATCGTGCAAACATCTCGGTCGCTCCGTCCACCTCCATCTTTCCAGCTGAACCCTCGTGATTTGCTTGGCATGCGTCTTTGTGTCCCTCTTGCCATTGCTCGAACTCTGCCGTACCCTCTTTTTGATGCCAAAATGAACACGCTTTACATATCTTACTTTTCACGAGGACGTCGACAACCTTGCCAGTACACCAGCCGATTAGTGTAACAACGCCAAGGAAAGACGAAAAACCTCTTTTACGCCAGCTTCCATCGCCTGAAACTGTTATTCCATTATCCATTCCTTTTTCAACAGACATCCTTTTTTCATCTTGAGCAGCATTTTTCATTGAGAAAGAACAAATAGTTTCGGAAGCTTTGTGAATTGTTGAGACAATTACATCATAACTTTTTTGTGCTACTGGCGACGGTAAGTCCATTAAAGAGCAGAATTTTTGAATTCCATTAATTCCGATGCCTAGCAATTTCATCACTAAAATTAGACGTCTATTCACTTCATATGCTTTATTTGCTATTTTTGGACAGTTGTTTATATACACAGGAGCACAATCATCACACGTAACGACGATTTTAAAACCCAAGCCTTGTTTGCCGGCCTCAGTGAATTTTACTTTTTTATGGCACTTTTGACACACTAAAATATCTGACAGAGCAGAAAAAACTAAAGCAAAACACAAAATACGATAGCCAAAAGAAGAATCGTAGTCAATTTCATAATTATTTTCGGACAGCTTCATTTTTTTCGCCGACGTACCGACACTCTCAGCTTCTGTTTCCTGCTCGTGCGGTTTAAGCCGAGGATTAGGCACTGTGCGATGACGTATATTACTTCTAGAGTTTTTCCTCTGCCCACCTCGCATTCCTTTGCGAGATTGATACGATGTACCACTCATATTGATAAAAGAAAACTAATGCAAACGTTTGAAAATCACTGCATCAACAAGAAACACGTGTTATTCACGAGGCACGCGGCGTCACTTTCAAACGGAATTAACGTTGTCTCTGGCGTCTATCGCTTTCTCTTTCTATTATTTTGGCACCATTGAGTGACTAATTAGTAGAAATAATTAACATCTACTGTCGATAATATACATATTTGGCGCCATACTATTTCAAATTTGAAAAAACAAGTATTTCAAAAATTGTCTTAAAATGCTGAAAAATAGCACTAAAACCTTCCTCGGAAATCCGAGTTTTTGAATCACTTAAAAAAATTTTTCCCTCATAAAACCATTTGGATATCATTTTTGGATAGTTAAGGGACCATTTAAGCCAATAAAAAAAAAATTGAAAAAATTTTTTTTACAAAGGTATATTCCCCCTTAAGTGAAAAAGGTCATTGCTTTGTTTTGTCTGCTTCAGTTGATAAGTTTGGAAACACGTTTTAATTTACGTATATTTGATATTAAAATGGGGTTTTCAATTCAAGTATCCCCAAATGGTTTGAAAATGTATTTTGAGGGTTTGAAGTTTGATCGGGAGACGTTATTCAAATTAATATGGACGAATTATTAAGCAAATTTATGAACTTTTGGGTATGCAGGTAAATTTTAAAGGAATGCCAACAGAAGGTACCAGTAGTATTTGAGCATACCGGACCATGTTGCAGCTAACTTCATGTTAAAACGTCATCATTTAACCACATTTTACAGTATGTGTCATTTCATCAAAGTATAAACAACATTTTATTTTTTCGTGCGACGACTATGTCAGCTTTTGTGCCTACAATACTCCATTCGCGGGAAGCATTGGTATTTTGCTTCCATCTGAAGAAAAGTGCAGCAAAAAGTCATTGGCTGCTGTATGGGGCTTATGGAGAGCATGCTCCAAAACTTGTGAGTACTAGTTCCAATGTTTCAAAAGCGGTGATTTTGACACAACTGAAAAGGAGTTAAATGATGGCCATCAACGTTAGCAGACGCCGAGTTTTAGGTGATTTTGGAAAAAGACCCGTGCCAAACCCAAGAAGAATGTGGAACAATGTTAAACATGACTCAACAAGCCATTTCATTGCGGTTGAAAGCCATTAGTTTGGTCCAGAAGGTCGGAAACTGGGTGCTTCACGAACTCAAACCAAAAGATGTTGCACGGCGTGTCACTATTTGCTCCTTTAACTGTACAAAGCGAAGTCGTTTTTGCATGGTATTGACATTGGCGTTGAAAAAAGTATTCAGTACGACAATCCAAAGCACAAGAAGGCGTATGTTTAGCGCGGCGAACCCGGGTCATCGACGCCAAAGCCAAATATCCATGTCAAGAAGGTAATGCTCTGTATTTGGTGGGACCAGAAAAAAATCATGTACTATGAGCTTCTGAAAAGTGGTCACACGAGCGACGTGACTTTCAGCAGACAAAAACTGATGCGATTGAAGCGAACGATTGCGGAAAATGGCCGAAATGGGCTTCAGCAGTACTCCTTAATCGAGCACTTTCGCTGATCTATTTTTTTTTTTTTTTTTTTTTTTATTGTGATTCCCAGACAACTGGTTTGTTGGTATAAGGGATAGCACAAAGTTTTTACGTTCCAACGACACGCGGTGTTCCCAAGTGGTCCCCCATCTAGGTACTAACCGGCATAAAGGTGTATTCAAAAGTGAATACTCTTAGATTGCAGGATTATTATTGCGTGTGTAAGATATAATCGTACACTTGTCAGGGTTAATAAGAAGATTGTTCTTGGAATATCAGCCCGAAAATCTGTCTAAATACTGCAAAACATTGCAATCATTAAACTTTCTCACAAATTTGAAAATTTTAGCGTCATCGGCATAAAGAAAGGGATTTACATCATTAGTAAATAAGGCGAATAGTAAAAGGCTTAGGTGACTACCTTGTGGAACACCAGACATGGTTATAATTTCAGGTGACAAGGCACCGCGAAAGTATATACGTTGGGTTTGATTCGTCAAGTAAGAGTATACCCAATTTAAAAATAAGTTCCGGGGTTGAAAAAAATGAAGCTTAGCTAAAAGTATAGAGTGATCATGCTGATCATTACGACTTCCTTTCTTGAATATAGGAGTAACGTTGGAATATTTTCACGAATGAGGAAAGACGCCTGCTTTTAAGGGTGCATTAAAAAAAATAAGACAGCACAGGTAGGCTGTCACTCACAATATTTTAAGACTAAATTAGGTATGTCATTCGAGCTAGGTGTTATATTATTGTCAAGTTGATTAACAAATGTATAGAGACGACAGAAATCCAAGTTGTTCCATACTTTTTCTCCACAAGAACTACTGGTGATATCTTCGGACCGGGAAATGGCTCAACGATTTCCTGCTTTTCCATATCCCAAATTATTTCATTTACTTCTCCTTATTTTTCCGAAGACAAGCGTCTTATTTGTCAAAAGAACTTGGTTTTTTTTTCATCTTTGAAGTCAATAACTATGGTAAGTCATGGTTGAAAAGTTGTATACCTTTTGAGAAGTTATCGCTGAACTTACCCCACGATTATTTCCCGTCTCCTGCTTTGTTTCTACTTCCAAAGATGCTACAGTAGAAATAAGTTGGCAATCCCCCATCAAATCTTCTGTTTCGATGCTTGCGACAGAGTCCATTGTGTTTAGGACCCTAACTGGCAGATTTCCATCCTTTTTCACTATCATTGAAATCCGCACAAGAATCAGATTGCGCAACCCTGGGTTTTTAGTTGGCTCAATCAAGTAAGGCTGCTGGTTCGCAGAATCACAAATGATGCTTTCCGAGGACATCAATATGACAGTGTCTGCGCTTATTATTAGTTCAGACATGGTTTCCCGGTCACTGGTATCTTCCACCATAATCTCGATGTTTCACCATTTTAGGGCCCATTGGTCCATACCCAGAGTGAACTCAGTGTGTCGCAAGAAATTAATTCTCAAAATGCAATCGTTTATGAGTTTGGTGAACAGAAATCGACAGTTGAACAGTTGAACAATCGTATTTAACGGTTGATGGCTAAAGTATGAATCTTGTTAAACCGGTGTCAATAGTTATGATGCAGTACTCTCCATCAATTTGGCCGCTCAAACATAAATCTGCTTCTTCACGATTTAGCCTTAAAACGGTGATGGTAATGCTGGGGGCGTCTGCCCTCTTAGCCAAGATTCGCTTCCTGAAGTTTTTTTATACTTGTTCCTCGCTGTCTCAGTTCATGCAGTCGAATTACTTGCTCGAACTGGACTCTATCTTGGCTTTCTTCCTGCTGCTCATGCTGAGCAGCAGTAACTCGGTCTCTTTTGTTTTCAGTAATTTTGATGTAGATGTCCTCGTTCATTCCAATTCGAGCACTAAAGGTCACTCGGTTGTCTGAGATGTCCTATTTGCTTCAACGTGCTCACGCCTGAGCTGTTTCGAAAAAGTTTAAGCCATACTCCTAGGTGTCCTACAACGTCACCTTTTTTGCTAGTCGAACTGCCTGTCAGAGGTCTCGATTTGGTAATGCATTGATGAAAACTTCAGTGCATGTATTATCCCGATGTTCTGAATTTCCTGCTATCTAAGCGTATAATGCTAGCCTTTCCATTTACGGCGTAAATCTTTGCTGCAAGCTGCAACCTTTAGATCTGCTTCACATGGTCGTCCTCGTATTGCATATCTAGTGCATTAATTAAAGCTGTGAAGTTTGAGTCTAGATCGACTGGCATAATTTGAGGGACCTTGGCTGCTAGGTCCAGTAGCACTAGAACTAGGACTGTTGGTTGTTCTAGCTTACTCAAGTTGCTGCTTTTTCCGGTAGCTTCGAACTGTATTTTGCAGATGCTCCAAATAGTTTTTCCATCGAATATAGGATTATATATTTCCTTATGTCTTATATATTTCCTTATGTCGTGCTGTTGGTAGTCAGGTTCATTTTCATATCGATTGTCATTCTGTATCTTTCCTCATATGCTTGAGCATGTGCATCAGAGCATTCCTGGAATCATTATTAGATTGTCTGCATCCCTCGTAGGACTCTCTTCCTCTCAGGTCCAATTTTTGACTAATTTTTGAAGCAACTAGTGCCGTATATCTTCAGTGACGTGACTTTTCTTTGCTACTAAAACGTCGATCGTTGTGATGGACGATTATGTGGTCCATACAACTCACAAATTGATCTGCTTCGGTGGAAAGCTGTCCATGGCCATTTGCCAGACTTTAATGTATAAAAATAATTGTGACGTTGATAGCTATAATGATGAAGAGTGATGAATTTCAAAATGCGGAACCTGTAAAAAACACCTTTTATTTCGATCAAATTGCATTGTGGGTTGAATATAATAAAAAAAAATAATTTGTTAAAATAATGGAAATAGTACCTTTGGAGCGGCGGTAAATTCCTGATCGCCTTTTGTAATTTTTAGATTGAATTGGACATAGATTGTGAAATAATAAACGAATATTGTTTTTACTTAAACTGAATCAATTAATTCTGATATGCTGGTTTAAGAGCGAATTTTAAATTGTCAGATTCCATAATGTTATTCCCTTTTGGAACAATAAGCCTATTGAAGTAGTAATGCAATCTCTTTTTCTTCTATTCTCTTCCTTTTTATCGTAGCGAAACCAAAGCTTACTCTTTCCTTTTCGTATCTAAGTGACTTTCTTCTTTCTTTCCATAGAAACAAACGTGTCACCTACGCAACCCGTTGTGCATTTCCAACACATACGAAATAATACGCCGGTTTTCTGACAATTGTATTCATTACGTATGTTTTTGAAGGGCATAATGAATTATCGTTGTCTTTCTTGTAAGACGAATCCTTTTATATCGTTGCTCCATTCAAAATCCTTTTGTACTTGGCACCATGTTTTCATGCTGAACTCATTTCTATCTTGGCACAGTTCTTAAGTGACGTGGTCTGAGTGGATAAATCTTTTCGCGAAAGTGACGAGCAAAGTGCACGAGTGTGGGAGTATGTTCCTGTTAACATAGGGTGCGGAATAAGTCATTTTCTTAACCATAGCCATCATGAAAGGTTGAAAAACAATTATTCCGATACAGCCTTAAAGACTTTGGAGCGTTCTCGTATCCTGACACGAGATAATTGCCTTTGGAAAACCGAGAAGTGTGAGATGTCTGCTCGATGAAATTCTCCACCGTGCAAATGCTTGTAAGCTGCTACTCGTCGGAGGGTTCGGCGATCTTTTTTACGTGCTTGCCTAGAAACGACAGGAACGTTAATTAAAATTTTCGAATCGATAAATCTAATTACTTAGTTCGTGTATGGTGTTGACATATGCACAAGGCAACGAACATATTTTCGTGTAAGTCATGAGCGGATATGTGAAAAACTAAGAGTTTTAGTTAAGACTTTAATTGGATGGCCCAAATCAAAATTCAGTTCGTTGCATCCATTTTTGCTGAAAGCTGCAGGAAGATGTATGAAAGATACTGTCACACTGCTGACCCATATCTTTGCAGGCTTTTAACAAGTTGAATGAAGTGAAAATTGAATTGCTTTGAATACGATGTACTCTAGTGACTGGCGGACATGACCATCTATATTTTGAGCTTATTGACTAAAAAAATTAATTGTTACATATTGATATAATATAATTCGGAAAATAATCCAAATAAAATTTATAAGGTAATGTAGATTTATAATCTTCTCATGTTTCGAAGAGCTTAAAGCAATTTTGCAAACTAAATGTATTTCTAATTCAAAACTTATTCCAAACCCTCCCTTTTTCGCGTTCATTTAACCGGAAAACACATCCTCGGCCCATTGAGACTAAAACTACTTTTGTCGAGTATTATGCGTATATTGAGTGGTGAATTGATCAGCCATCGGTCATTATTTCGATGATTACTGCAACGTTTAAATTCCTTGCCTAGCTGAATGGGATGCATCGAGTCTACCCTGGTTACATTTGTAGAAAGGCCAGGCACAATATGTTCTCAACGGGATGCACTGAAAAGCAGATTCAATTAACCTCCACACAGGGCAAATGTAAGGAAGATTGCAGTCGATGCAGTTCATGAAATAGGGTCTTTGTCGGCTCGGCATAATGGTCAGTACTGGATACTTGATCAAGTACTAAGTCCAGAATTCACCCTGATGCACCCCGTTCGAGATGAATTGCAGATACGGTGTTGGAAATGATGACGATACTGATGATGATGAACTGAGTAGCCTGCAATTTAAGCTTGTTTCCACCTTTTGTCTATCGGCTGGTCAGACTGTTTATTGTACTTAATGCAAATGGAAATGGAATATTAATTTGTTTTCGACTTATCGTGCTGGGTGGATGTGTTGATTTAATGATTGAAAGTAATGCGCTTTAATTTCCAATACTACTGTCAGCAATTAAAATAGCTCCATTTTTGCTGCATGAAATGTATTTGTTGATAGTTTATTTTTCAAGTGTAATTGCAGATATAAAAATCATAAACAAAATAATTCACTGTGATGTCGATGAGAATTTTTTTTTCTCTGATTCGTTCATAAAAGAGATGTATTCATCTCTCAGGTATACCTGATAAAAAATAAATGCTTGCTCTGATTCCCTTATTTTAATAATTACTGGAGTTTTGAAATTTTCTCTTTTTGTATACAAATTCAATCCGAAATTATCTCTTGCAACCGTCTAGTGCATCAGGTACGGTAACCACTTTGCTTTCATCATTGGAGTGGTAACTGAAAAGTTTATTAAAGTTGTTATTATCATCTCCTTTTTTGATTATTTTAATTTCAAGCTACAATAGATTCTCGAGATGCTATTTTTACGTTTTGAATTTCTGTTTTTTCTGAATTTCTATATTATAGTTGGTATACATTCTGAAATTTCGAATACAGCATAATACATTTGTTATATCCTTCCAACCATTTAACTAGCTGTATTGCATCAACATTATTTTAGCGGGTGAGCCCAAGATTTGGAGCTTGGTCGCGAAATCGGGCAATTATGTGTACTCAAATTTATTCTATTTATTTATTTATTTGCCAAACAAGGCATGATACAATATATATTACAATAGAATATGCATAAAATAGAACAAGCAAGTATTTCAAGTTAATGTTTATTTGCATTTAGGTGAATAAGGATGGGAAATAAGTAGGTTAAGAAGTTAATAGGGCCTTTGTTAAGTTATTTTTGAAAGTGGATTTGGTGATACCTGAAGAGTAGTGATGGCTTACAGTGTTGAATTTTCTACAGCACCTATTGATGGGTTCATTATACCCATAAACTGTAAGGTGCTGGTATTCCTTAAGGAGGGTTGTATGCCTAGTCCGTCTTATTTGATTGTTGAAAGTAATTCGGTTAGAGAGAGCTGCTATACTAACTGTTCCGTTAATGACATCAAAGGCTAGACATGCGCTAATTATGGTTCTTCTTGATGAAAGAGTCATTAGGTTTAAAAGACCAAGTCTGTATTCGTAAGAGGGAAGATTACTAAAGTCGTTTGGATTATAGAGGTGCCTCAAGGCGAAAAGCAAAAAATTGTTTCTGAATTGATTCGAGCCTTTCGCTGTGTAGTTGAAAAGCTGGGTACCAGACTATGCAGGCGTATTCCAGTAGAGGCCGCACTAGTGATGTATATAGAGACTTAGTAACCCAAATGTTTTTGAACTCTTTAGCGCGCCTCTTAATGAAACCTAATTGTTTGGTCGCTTTCGACAAGACTTTGTCAATCTGCAAATTAAAGCGCAATTCGGTATCTAGGGTTACACCTAGGTCTAAGATATGTTCAACCCTAATAAGTTCGTTGCTATTTAGATAGTATGAATTGGCTATTACACTATTTTTCCTGGAGAAACTTATCACTCGACACTTGTCGACGTTGAGATTTAGTTTATTCAGGAGGCACCACTGTTCGAGAGATACAAGTTTAGATTGAAGAAAATCAATGTCGGACTGCGTTTTGATAGTGTGGTACAATTTCAAGTCATCAGCGTAGAAGAGGTGTGGGGTATCAAATAAAATCCTAGATAGATCCGAAATGAAAATATTAAAGAGAAGAGGGCCCAAATGACTGCCATGCGGCACCCCCGACAGAGCAAAAACTGTTTTTGAAAATTTTCCTTGGAATTTGACAATCTGTGTTCTGTCACAAAGATAAGATTTAAGCCAGTTAAGAAGGCAGCCAGATATACCGAAATTAAGTAATTTCTGTGTCAAAATTTGATGGTCGACTCTGTCGAAGGCTTTACTGAAATCAGTATAAATCGCATCAACCTGGTTTCCCTTTTCCATCTCACAAAGGACGTCCGAAACCAGGATCATGAGATTCGTGGTAGTTGACCTGCCTTCTCTAAACCCATGTTGCTGTTCGTTGAGAAGGGGACTTATTATGAAAGTCAGTTGATCGCAGACGAGCTTCTCGAAGAGTTTGGGGATCACTGAGAGAATAGCAATGCCTCGATAGTTGTCAATAGATCTTTTATCGCCACTTTTGAAAATAGGCGTAATATGGGAAGATTTCCAAAAGGATGGAAATACGCCTAATGACAGCGACTTGTTAAAAATTATATACAGAGGGGTTATCAATTGATTGATACACTGTATCACAAAGCAGGGAGGTATTAGGTCAGGGCCAGGTCCTTTATTAGTGTTTAGCTCTTGGATAGCGTTGGCAATTGCCTCTTTTGTTAGAATGATTCCCTCAATGAGTGGTGTGGATAAAGTTTGGGTAGGGCAGACAGTTGAATTTATTGTAGGGACCGAAGGAGGACAGAACGAATCTTGAAAGTGATCTGCAAATAAATTGGAGATTTCCTGTGGAAGCGAATATATAGTGTTCCCTCTGAACATAGAAGCGGGATAGCCAGTCGTTTTTCGTTTCATATTAACGAAATCAAAAAACTTTCTCGGGTCATTTACAATTTTGCTACCCATTATAGTCACGTAAAGCTCATATGCTTCCCGAGATTGAATTGAGAATTCTTTGGATAAAAGATCGTAGCTTTCCTTTAGCCCTACGCTGATAGTGCGATCATTTTTAATTGCTTTATAAAGTTTGTTTCGTCGGTTCCTTAATTGTCTCAAATTATGGTCAAGCCATGGCTCAGAACGTTTATTGCGTTTTTTTATCTGTGGTACATAAGTGTTAATGGCTTGAAAGATTTTTTCGTAGAAAAAAGAAACAAGTCCATCCAAATCTAACGCTGAGATGGACCTTGACCATTCTATGGTATCCAGATAATTTTTAATGCTTACGTAGTCAGCATTATGAAAATCAAATACAATTTAATTATTGTATGATTGGTTAAAAGCAATATTGATAGTGGAAAGTTCAACGGTAATAGCGGAGTGATGAAGAGTATTAGAGAAAAGATTATCGGCGTCAGTAGTTGCACTAACCACCACCTCGTCATAAAAATTGGTAAATATTAAATCTAACCACTTACCATTCTGGTTAGAAGTCGATATAACTTGCTGTAAATCATTGCCATAGAATGAACTGATAAGGTTGAAATCAATGGCGTCAAGAAGGTTGATCGGGAGGAGTTGGTTATCATTTTCATAAATAGTAAATCTGATGTTTGGACGGTTGAAATCCCCGAAAATGATTATTTTGTCTTCCTCATTCATAGAAGCAATAATGGAGGATATGGTGTCATTTATATTATTGTAAGCAATTTCGTTAGAGTGGGGTGGTACATAATAAATTGCAATGTACATATAATGACAGTTAAATAGAACTCTGACGAATTTAAGTTAAATAGAACTCTGACAGTTAAATAGAACTCTGACAGTTAAATAGAACTCTGACGCGCCCCAATCGGCTGCAATTGCTTCGCTTGTCTCAAAAAAGAATCGTAAATTTTAGGCTTTATTTGCTTGAACTGAAACTAAAAAAAATACTTCGAAAAAAAAATTGGTCAAGGCCTAATATTTGAGAAATTGGCTCGCGCTTACCTTTTTTTATAGAGTTTGGTAGAGTAATATATTCATACCCCTAAACCAGCGGGAGCTTTACACGTCAGTTTGTCATCACTTCATTTCCGTCAAAAAACGTGAAAAAGCGTAAAGCCCTTCAAAATTTCAGGTACGAAAGTTAGATTCTAGTATTGGCCAAATTAGATCAAGTTCCGAAAACCCAGTGACTCTTCAAGAGCCGTCTTATATATATAGACCAGATTTTGCATATGTGAACCAGACTGAAGATTTCATTGCATTTGCAGTATCGGCGGCAACCACAGCTCCTCGCACTCTGATTTTGTGGGTGGTTTTTATGAAATTATTTCGGAAATTAAAGTATTATCTTCATCAATTTAAGCTTTGGATCAAAAAATGCCATGAGAAATCAGTTTTGATTAAAATCTACGGAAATGGCTCAAAATTAAAAGCTTATTAAAGCTTATTATCAAAATTCTAGCCTAACTTGAAGTTTATGTCCTGCTGGCTTTTATTGGTTTGTTTCTACAGTTTTTTTTTGACATACATTTTTACTAATGAAAATACATTTTTACTAATAAAAAAAATTTCAGTGAGATAATCTCGGGAACGCGCCATTCGATTGAGCTGAAACTTTCAGGATACATTGGTGTATATGCAGAATAGGTCCAGGTCTCATTAAATGTCAGTTATTGTTAACCTTTTGGCGCCGGGGGCCATTTAAGTGATATTTTTAATATACCTATTATTTCGTACACAAATAATTTTCGCAAAAATAAAGTACACGAAATAAATTTCGAACGTGTTTTACATGTGAATCGGATAATGTTTTGGAATTTTTTAACCCCATTTGTGCGCTGAGTGCCTAAAAAGAGAACGGGAAAATTTGAAAATTTTTAAATTGCGATAACTTTTGACAGAGCTATTCAATCATTACGAAATTTTCAGAACATATTTGTATTCTTTAGTTGTAGGTTTGTGTAGCTTGGAGCATGGAGGTGCTGGCAACCCTGTAGCTAGGGCAGGCACTGAAAGTGAAAACCTCCAAATCATCGTCCCTCTTGAAAAAATGCCACTTCTTCAAAAAGAAGCCACTCATATGTAAATTTTGTGCTTTGTTTACATAACCAAAAAAAAAAGTTATGGTATTATGGGCACGCCTGGTAATCCTTGGCCAATTTACCTATATTTTTAGCAACAAAAACTTCTGTTCACGGAAACTCACGATCCGATGAGCAGAATTAATCGAAATTTGCAGAATGTATTGGTCTTAAGTAGGACCAGGTCTGATAGAATTGATTTTGAAATTCGGGCGATTCTGTGCCAGTGATGCCATCTTGAAAAATCACTAAAAAAGATAACTGCTTTTAGCCCTATAAATTCTAATTGAATCGTTCGATTTTGACGATTTAAACCATGTTTGGTATAAATTTGGTTGAAAAATTCGGTTGGAACTGCCAGCTATGATAATTTTGGTGTCTTAAATTTGAAAAAATGAAAATTTGGAAGTGAAAACATTCAAACCATCGAATATCCTAAAAACTGTCAGTTTCTTACAATAAAACCAATCTGTATACAAATCTTATGCTTTATCTACACGTTCAAAGTAAAACTTTGAAAATTTAATGTCGGACAAGAACTGTAACCCTCTCCCAGTTAACCTATATTTTTAGCATCAAAAACTTCTGTTCACGGGAACTCACGAACCAATAATCAGATACAGCTGAAATTTACAGAATGCATTGGACTTAAGTAGGACCAGATTTGATAGAAGCGATTTTGAATTGTGGGCAACTCTGTGCCAGTGGTGCCATCTTGAAAAATTACAAAGAAAAAAAACTGCTTTTTGCCCTATGAAATGTGAATCAATTACCAGATTTTCATGAAATTGACACAGTAGCTGAACCTTATTTTAATCTCTGTTTGGTGGAAATTTGATTGAAAAATTCGATTGGTGCTGCCAGCTATGGTAATTTTTGTGTCTTTGGTTTTGAAAATTCGCTCAGGAAAATAAAACTTTTTGCCCTATAACTTCCAGTGCAATCATGAAATCAATACGAATTTCATGCAATTAATGGAACCTATCATAGACATTATTCAGGCCAAATTTGGTTGAAAAGCCACGATAGGGTTGCCAGCTACTGTTGGTTTTGTGTTTAATTACAATATCTTTATTAAGCGGTTTTATAGTAGAATTTTCAAATGGTAATGATATTGTAGTGACAATAAACAGCAAATATTAAGCTTTCGATTATTTGAAAAAACTCACTGCAGGTAACCCTAAATTTCTTTATACTCCTATAACTTCGAATGTAATATAACAACGTGAAGCAGACGTGATATATTCTTGGTTTTGATACTGGCAGAAGGTTGCCAGCACGAGTCGATTGTGCTACTTTTGTATCAATAAATGCTTACAGTTAGTATTCATACCGGAAACATTTACAATGAAAATAAATAACCAAAGTTCTGCAAATTTTTCGGATCGCAGCCCCAAACACCAACTTCAGTTACAGTGCTGCAGGCACTGAGCATTTTCTTCATTGATGTTATATAAGATGCTGCTTTCAAAATTATGTGAAATAAGTAACTGATAACGAATATATTTAACCCGTATTTTGCTCTCATAAACGTTGAAATTCATGCCAGTGGTAATATCTGAAACCTTCCACCATATGAGTTATAATGCATTCTTGAGACCAAAGTAAAACGTGGCATTTGAAACAGTTTGGCCTTAATAAGCAGCACATGTGGTGGAATATGCACTCAAAACCTGCACGACTTTTCTACTGTTCTTCGAACATTAGTGTTTCTAGCAGTTCAGGTGCGCTAGAGTTTTTTTTTCTTTCAAACTAATGTAACAACCCAGTCTGTACAGCCGTTGGGATTACATTGGCTATAACTTGCTTAAACACTACCTTACACTAAAATTACAATCTAATCTATACCTAATTATTGTTTCCTTAGCGTAATTACACCCAAATCTTAACCTTGGTCTTAAATCTAGCCCCTTCTGTTTGTCGGGAGGTCTATATAATCGAGAAGTGCATTCATAAGCTGTCACTGCAATGCTATCATTGCACGGCGCATAAATGGCTCAATAGAGCCATCTGTACGTCCTAGTAACCGAATCAGTTCATTCTCATGTCCAACTGTCTGTCCGTAGAATTGTGTCGTTAATTCTCTTTGCTAAATCAATGGATTCCTTTGAGATTGCTTCATGTATGTAACTTTTATGAAAACATCACTTCATCGAGCTAACTACATCTAGTAAAGATATAGGCATATCTTTGGCAAATAAATACGATAACGATAGTCGTACATGTATGTGCTTAAGTTTTCGGACAATGTTTTCAATCGATTTCGAAGTTTGCGAGCACAAAAGAACGAAGGATAACCTAAAAGCCCACAGAGTAAAGTTGCTTGTAAGGACTTGTTAAGGTGCACCAGCTTGATTTGAGGTTTAACCAGGCAACCAATCATATGCGGGCTTGTGTTTGTGTGAGCTATGTGACAGTTTGTTGCTTTTGAGCTCATAGCAAGCACTTGCTCAGGATCAATAGTTGCCAATAGAGTAAATAAGTGTTGATACTTTTTATATGGAAACCACTGAGGTTACTTTAAAATAAATTTTACATACTCATTATAAAGACAATGGATTTGATGTGGTTTTTTGTTCTTCTTTATTATTTTCAATTTAAGATGACTATTGAATGTTTTTCATTTTTAGCTCTTCAGTGCATCATCTTTTTTTCAACAGAACTTTCGATTATCCTTTCAAATTAAATTCATTTGTTTTCACAAACATTCGTAAGAAATACGTTCTCACAATTATTTTAACTGTATTGGCAAATTTTAATATATGTATATTAATTAATACAAAATGTTACCAAAATAAATGAATAAAAAAAATCAAAACATTTTTTTTGTATCATATTTGAAAAAAAAATGAAAATTTCAACCATGATTTTATTTTGCAGGTAAAAGTTTTACGCTGACAATCACCGTATCGACATCACCGCCCCAAGTAACCACCTACAACAAAGCAATTAAAGTTACGGTAGACGGACCACGTGAACCGAGATCGAAAACAAGTGAGTTCTAATATTGTCACTCTTAATCAATTGCTCATTGCACCAAAGAATTCATTGAAACTTATTTATTTGAAACTTCAAACTGATAGTCTAAAAATAAATGAGCACTTAAAAAATTTACATTGGGTCCGATTACCAATAGATAAATATCAAAGGATACAATCCTTTGTTCACTTTGCCAGATTCGCTTATGCCAAATCAACCGATTTATTCTAAAGACTTGAAAATTCAGAGCGGTGTGCTTACGCAAATATATCTATCTCGAAGATAAACCCTCGAAGGCCTTGCAATCGTAATTGACTTACAAACCCTAGCAAGGGTAAGTTCCGTTATTAATTGAAGAGGCTTGCGAGATTTCCTCAACGTCCGATTACATGTTCCGAATGTCTAATGAAATGTGTGCGATTAATTAATGCGAGAAATGCGAACTTTAGACTTAATCTGTAGTACGAAATGCTTGAGTCTGAAAATATGTAGAATCGAGCTTTTGTATTTGCTCAATTGAATAATTTATTTTCATTCTACGCTAATGCATTCGAAATGCTAATAAATTTCGCAACCATGATTCAATGTAAATTTATACTAAAACTCGTTTCATTATTCATTTGCAGACATGTTTGTTGTGCAAGTAGTATATGCACTTGACTACGTCAAGGCTAAGAAACTTGACTAGGATCAATAAATAATATTCAAAGAGTCACCACTAAATATGTGTATAGGTAATAGTGTTTGTGTATGTGTATTGCCTGTCACAGTACACCTGCATAAGTCACGTAATTTAAGTGTCATATCCGCTGCATTGTTGAAAAAACCACTTAATAATAATCGTGTTGTCTTGAACCTCTATCTCTATAAAACAAAAACAAAATCTCACTGAGTTGGATTATCTATGCAGTGAAACTACTAGCAAAAGCTCAGAGGTTCACAATAGAGTGAGAAACTGGGGAAAATTGACTAAGAATTTTAAGTAAATTTTAAAAAACTCTAGCGCATCTGAACCGCTAGAAACTGATTTTTGAAGAAATTGTTTTCGAGGGCAGATAGGTCATGTATGACTTTGATCCGATGACTGCATCAAAACTCAAAGACAAGAAATGTTCCCAGGGTAACCATTTGTATGAATTTCACTATTTAGGAAACTAAAACCATTGTTGTTTATTTTCATTGTAGGATGCTTATCATCTAACACATTTGCTCGATAGTATCAATGATGAAAATTTTCAGTGCTGGCAACAATTTTTCAACGCATTAGACATATGTCTACCGTAACAAGCTCATGCTTAAATTAACCTATGCTTTGAATTTTGCTTTCATCTAAGGATTTCATCGACAGTTTCAGCGATAAAACGATGTTTTGGATTTGCCATCTTCAAAAACTCGGAAAATCTAAACATTGGCTGCTTATTTTCATTGCAAATGCTTTGCATACGCATATATAATGAAAACATTTGTTGGAGCGATATTTACGAAAATATCTGGTCTGGCAACCCTATGTTAGCATTACATCCAAAAATATACAAAATCTACTTCACGTTAAGTTCAACCCACCTTGAGAATTTCGTTTTGATTGGATGAATGCGCTGGAAGTTTCAAGGGTGAAAAGATTTTTAGGGGTACCGCCAGGAAAAATTTTCACATTTTTGAAACCTAAATATTCCCCAACGACATTTCTACGGGATTTGGCTTCGAACAAGGTCCATTCACTAGCTGAATTTCGTTTTGATTTCATGACTGCATCGGAAGTTATAGGGAAAAAAGTTTTATTCTGCTCAGCAAATTTACAAAATGTTGGTGAAAAGGTTATCATAGCTGACAATTTTATCCTAATTGTTCAACCATTTTTTTTTACTAAAGTTGGCTTAAGGTAAGGTCCAGCTACTTCGTGAATTTCGTTAAAATCTGTTGGCTGAATTGAAAGTTATAGGCCAAAAATCAGTTTTTTTCACAGTCACTTTCCAATATGGCACCACTGCTACAGGGCTGCTTGCATGATAACATTAATTACAATTTACCGGTATCCTTTAAAAAAAACAACATTGAAATCAATATGTTCAGAACTATTGAAATTTTCGCTAATTAATGGTATAACAAACATGTTTATTTTGAAAGTGGCGTAAGTCGCTGTACTCAGGAAATGAATTGCGGGGCTTAGTGGAGAAGAGAAAGAATTAACGTTTTGTTAAAAGTGAGATGAGTATGTGTGAAGTATTGTTTTGAATTATTTACAGTACTTTTTAAAAAGCTTTGATCAGTGGACATATTTTCATGACTGGGATAGGATAGTGCAATTTTGTAGTTATATTATACTAATAACATCATTAGCATTATTAAAATAATTTTTATATGATGCTATCAGATAGTGAATCAGGTAAAACATACTTATTTTAGCTATGGAATTAAATGGCTTTGAATGCATATTATTAATTTGTAGAAATATTCCCAATAATGCGAAAAATCGTTAACGCCAGAAAAAGACATATGAGAGTGATTTCATCAGATAAAGAAACAACTTCTATGGAGTCATTAGAAGAAGAAAACAGCACAACACAGTCTTCTTGCTCAAAATAGAGGATGCAGGAGCGAGAAAAATTATACTCAAAACCATAATAAGGATAAAAGAAATAGCGTTGAAAGGTATGAAATAGAAAACTCCAAAATTATTTTTCCCCGAAAGATTGCAGTTAAGTCTTTTTGTTTGAAAAATTATGAAGATAGAATAAGTTCTTTTGATCGACAACTTATCTTTGATAAACTTTGGAAGTTAGCCAACTTAAAGTTAAGCGTGGAATACCAAAAAAAGGAGAAGACCAAGGAATTACAAATCAAAACCAAGACAATGCCAATTTAAATATTATTTGACATATGAAAATGTAATTGAGTTGGTTTGTAAAAAATTCGTTCTGGATACTTTCAATATCTCAGAATGACGACTAGCTCGTACTCTTACAAAAGATTTTCCTGGAGAAGATTTACGTGAGAAATCTAAAATTCCAGAAGAAAAACAGAAGAATCTCTTGAAAAAGCTTTCAAAGAGCATATTCAAAGCGTTCCTGTCTTTCCTAGCTATTATACAAGGTGTCATAATCCCCACAGAAAATATTTAAGCCAAGATCTTAATGTTTGCAAAAAGTATAATCTCTTTATTGAAAAGTGTAAAAATGATAAACAACAACATGTTAACGAGTGGATATACAGGAAAATCTTCAAAAATGACTTTAATTTGCACTTTCATCAACCTAGAAAAGATACATGCAAAAAATGCGATTTTTCAAATTAAAGATTGAAGCATGTGACGATGAATGTAAAAAAAGGCAATTAAAGCTTGAATATGATTTACATTTAAGATTGGCAGAAACGGCTGGAAAATGTTTAGAAGAAGATCAGAAAAAGGCAGCAGAAAATCCAAATGAATATTTTGCTGTTTCATTAGACTTTCAAAAAGCGTTACCTTTTCCCAAACTTAAGATTTCCATATCCTATTACAAAAGGAATAATTATGTGCTAAATTTGGGATTCCATAATTTTCATAAAAATAATACTGACATGTATCTTTGAGATGAAACAATTGCATCTAAAGGTTCTCAAGAAGTTGCTTCGTATTTTATAAAACATCTTCAGAATGTCACAACTCAGCGTATTATTGCATATAGTGCCGCATGTACAGGCAGGGTCGTCTTTACGCATGGGCACACTGGGCAAGTGCCCAGGGCCCCGCGATCTTTGGGCCCCTTATTTCCAGATCACCAACCGATATTAAACTATATATATAACTATACTATACATAATAATTATCTGTCTGCTTTTACAGTAGTCTCATGAACCAGGGGCCTAACACTGGCAACTCTATCTGCTTATTTCCCTAAATTATTTGCGAATGAATTAACCAGAATCGATCAATGTGTGAGGAGAGAGTTTTAATTTCTGCTGTTCCTATTTGAAAAGCACAGTCGGGACGGCATTTCTGTTCCGGACTAAAAAATCATTTCACTCAAAATTGAACTTGTAACGGTGTGTTTTAGCTTGTATTCGCGAGTGTTTTCAGTGCAATTAGATAATTCAGTGCAATTAGATAATTCAGTGCATTTTGTATTCAGTGCATGTTGTATATAAATAATAACAAAACGGTCATATCTTAGTGGCTCAGAAAAAAGGAAAAAAGTTGCACATAAGAAAGAAGTAATATTTTACACTAGGAGCTTCTGTGAGTAGTAACCAAATAATAGACCATCCACAAAATGAATCATACCACCAACAGGTTGCGGGAACTCAGGGAACTTCGCAATCTACTTGTTCTTCGCAAAGTCCTATATTGTACAGAAGGCGTCCATCCCTACGGGAAAAATGCAATCACTTCACCAACATCTGTTTTAATTGAGCAGCAGCTGTCATCCGACCTAGAAAATATTTCACACGACCCTGCCGATTATTTTAACGAAAATTTTACCGAAAAAAACCACGAATTTTGGATTCGTAAAGAGCCAACATATTTTCAAAATAAAGACTGCGACTTTTCCGAAGCGTCCAGAATCTACAGAGAAAAAGAAGATTATAAAATAAAAAAAAAAAAATTATAAAAAAATTATAAATGAAGTTAAATTAGCTAAATATTTTTCGATTAGCGTTGACAGCACGCCCGATCTCTCTCATACTGACCAGTTAACTTTTATAATTCGATACGTAAAAGACCGTGCTCCAATTGAAAGGTTTTTGGAATTTATACCTATCAAAAAGCATAAATCAAAATATTTAGCGGAAACCATCCTGCAATTTTTAGAGAATCATGATATATAAATCAAAGATTGTAGAGGGAAAAGCTACGACAATGCTTCAAATATGTTAGGAAAGTATGCTGGTCTGCAAGCGAAAATCAGGGAGAAATGTGATGTTGCTACCTTTGTACCTTGTGCGGGTCATTCTCTAAACTTGGTAGGTCTTCATGCCGCTGGGTGTTTACGAGAGGCAACAAGTTTTTTTCAAATGGTTCAGAATTTGTACAATTTTTTTTCGGATTCTACTCATCGATGGAATACATTGACTGAATATTTAGGTTCAAAAAAAGTTCTTAAAAGTTTTTCTGAAACCAGATGGTCTGCGCGAGCTGATGCAGTAAGCGCCTTACATCAAGGCCATAAACAAATTATAGAAGCCTTGACGTCGATCGCGGAGGATGCAGAGCAGCGATATGAAACTAGGCACCAAGCTCTTAGTTTGTTCAAAAAAATGGAAAACCTGGAATATATTTTACTGACAGAAATTTGGAACACCATATTGAAAAGAATAGACAAAACAAGTACTTATCTTCAGAAAAAAACTATAACAATGGACGTTGCAACTAATTTGTTAGCTTCACTTGAAGATTTCGTTATCAACGTCAGGGACAAATTTGATCACTTCGAATCGTGAGCTAAAGAGAAAAATCCGGAGTGTGACTACAAGGACCTATCTCAAAGAATAAGAGGTAGAAACTCACATCAGGCAATATTTGATGGCTCGGCGCCATCAGTCCAACTAAAAGGGAGAGAGAAATTCAAAGCAGATACTTTTATTCCCATAATCGATACCCTGGGCATTCATCTAAAACAGCGATTGAATTCGTACAAGGAAATAAATCATCGGTTCGGTTTTTTATCTCGCTTGAAAACTTTGAGTCCCGAGGAGTTGAGTGTAAGTTGCAAAGAATTCACTAAAATCTATCATAACGATGTTAGCGAGAAAGAGCTAGAAATGGAATATCTGCATCTAACAGAATACTTGAAAAGTGATCAGACTAGTGAAAACAAAGAAACTAACAGTGTTTCAGGTATATATCATCTTTTGAAAGAAGACAAAATTGAAGACACTTTTGCAAATGTAGAAATTATTTTGAGAATCTTTTTAACCATGATGATAACCAACTGCAGTGGGGAACGCTCCTTTTCAAAATTGAAAATAATAAAAAATGAATTAAGAATTAAAATGCTTCAAGAAAGATTGACCAGTTTGTCGCTGCTGTCCATAGAATGTGATGTGCTCAAAGAGATTGACTATGAAGAAGTAATTAATGGTTTTGCTTGTCTTAAATCTAGAAAAGTACCCCTTCAATCAGCATAGGCTTTTTAATTACTAACCTGCGTATAACGGTTTAACAATTACTTTTCCAGATTATAATTACCTATTGATTTAATGTGGCTTTGAATATGTATATATATGTCTAAATAACTGATAAACATGTCTAGAATTCTTCCTAGCTGCTCCTGTTGATTTCTATTGCCTGTTGTTAATAAACCTCTGTTTTAGGGGCCACATTTGTCTTAAAGTGCCCAGGGCCCCAAATTGACTAAAGACGGCTCTGTGTTCAGGACAAAATCGTAACATAAAACTGGCATTAACTTAGATGAAAATTTTTCAGTCTTCACAAATTTTTAATTTCAGGTCATTCATACTTACCCAATGATCGTGACTTTAGTGTAATAGAAATGGCCTTGAAAAAAAATAATGTTTTATGCACTCCAAATGATTGCTATAGCGCGAAAGCCGCCTGTCGCAGAAAATCCTTCACAGTACATAGCATGCAAGGAAAAGATTTTATTTCAACACAATCCTTGGAAAAATCTGTTTCAAGAAGAACAATAAATACAAGCCAAAACGAAATTAATTGGCTAAAAATTCAGTGGATAAGATTTTACCATGCTATTCCCTATAAAATGTTTTATAAACTAGCTTTAGATGAAAAAGATAAATTTCTAATATTGAATTTGCCACCAAAAAGAGGAAGACCTAGGCGTTATTCACAAATATAAATGACACCTTTATACGCTGGTTCTTGTCCTGTTACTGCAGCAAAATATAAAGAAATGATGGATTTGCTTCATTATGTACCCCCAATATATCACAGTTATTTTTTAAATCTGAAACAAAATACCATGTCGGAGGAATTAATCTCTCATATTAATGACGACGGTTAAAATGAACTGATGCAATTTTATATGAAATACGTTATAATTATGAATTAGTTTTACTTATGTTTTAAAATTTATTAATTATTTTTCTATTTGATGCATATTGAAATAATTTTTTTGAATAAACCTTTATATGAAATACATAATACAGGGTTCGTTCAATAAGTATCGGGACTGGTTGGGTGTGGCCTCAACGGAGTGATGGAGGGGGGTTCAACCGGTCGGTTTGGCAGAGGAGTCCCTCCACCACTCAGGCACACTTTAGTTTAGTCACCGGCGGGTATGCGTTGAGACAGAAGGTGGATTTTTGTGACGCATAATTTTTAGTGGTGTCGTCGCGCCAGCATGGAGCGCACTGTCGAGCAACGCTACGCTGTGAAGTTTTGCTTCAAACTCGGGAAATCCGCGTCGGAGACCCTTCAACTCATTAAGCAGGCTTATGGGGATGATGCCTTAAGCCGTACAAGAGTGGCACAAAATGTTTAAGGAAGGCCGGGAACTCGTCGAAGACGAGCACCGCGTCGGATGTCCGACGACCGCTCGAACCGATGCTCAGGTGGCCGAAGTGAAAAAAGTTTTGGACTCTGACAGGCGTTTAACCATCGCCCTTATCAGTGAGGAGACCAGCCTTTCAGTCGGAACCGTCCACACCATTGGACAGAGGATCTTGCGATGAGGAAAGTGTGCGCGAAGCTGGTGCCGAAAGTCTTGAGCGAGGAACAAAAACTGAGGCGGGTGGAGATTTCGCAAGAAATTTTGGACTGCGTACAGGAAGATGAAGATTTCCTCGACAATGTTATTACCGGCGATGAAACGTGGGTGTTCCAGTACGACCCGGAAACAAAACGCCAAAGTTCAGAATGGCACACGCCGGGGTCTCCGCGTCCGAAAAAAGCTCGGATGTCAAAATTCAAAATCAAAACCATGCTGATTGTTTTTTTTTGACCGACGTGGCATTGTTCACAAGGAGTTCGTGCCTACTGGAATGACCGCGAATGCAGCATTTTACGTGCAAGTACTCACACGCTTGCGAAATCGCGTAACGCGCGTGCGACCGGCCATTGCGAGGAATTGGCAACTTCACCATGATAACGCGCCGTGCCACGGTGCGATTGTTGTGCGGCAGCTGCTGGCGAAATTCGGAGTAGTATTTAATTTACTCATCAATATTCTTAAATCAATGTCCATTCAAAGAACAATCTATGACATTCACTTTTTAAAGATTATCTCATTTAAATGTTGACCGTTGTGTTGTGATAGAAGAACGCGAATTGCTGAAAATTCAAAAATCGCAGGTGCACACTGATATTATTCACGAATGGCTATCAGAACCTCGCTACAATCTGACTTTTGGTTTAAGACCCTATCTCGATTACTTTTAAACATCTAATGCACAGGTAGAATTACCTTGCTGAAAATATCAGCTGAGAATCAAATTTTCGTTGTCCAGATAAAGTCAACCAAGAAATTTGAGAACGCTTGAGTTGTTCCAGTTTGGTTCTTAGTCCGCAAACTTTCTGACAATATAGTTTATAATTAATAAGCAAAGTATTTTTGATGAAATTTACGTTGCTTACCTTAGTGGAGCTGGAGTCTGATCTTCCCGAGAATTCACAGGACGCCAATAATGTTTGAAGGACTTGATTAGAAACCCAGGGGTCTAAAAGTCAAGGCGACCAACAATGCTGTGAATAACTGGGTGGGTCAGTTTATCATATCCCACCAAACGCTCGTCTTAAGTATGTTTTCTACATAATATATTCATGGAACTTCCCATGTGGAACTTCCCTGCTGCATGTATTGAACGATGTTACTCTCAGATGTATCTGCAGAGACTCGAGATGAGAACAACTGCAGTGGAGCCGGAGTGACTCTTTTAAGACTATCTGCATTGAAGTCATTTCGCTGATATAGAGTCGGATTGATAATTGACTAACAATATTTTTGCACATTTCAGCGCAATTATTAACGCCTGCTTGAAACGCAGAATCTTTTCACATGTACTAGAACGTACTCTTGTTATAAAGAAGCAGAAATGTTTATGATATTCATGACCCTGGTGTTTATAGACCGCTAGGTAGTACTGTTAATAAACGTTTTCAACTACGATCATAAAAGACCCTCCACATAAATTTCACCAGACTGTCATATATAAGAAAGTAGTCTGTTGAAATTTATGTGGAAGTCTGTAGCTTTGTACCAAAGCTAATACAAATTCCTATGAATGACTGGTACAATTTTGATCGGAACCAATACGATTTTCTGGATAAAAGCAACACCAGTACACCTCCAATTGATATTCAGCATTATGTATATTAACACTCAATCAGGCAATGGTCTTTACCTTGCAGTCATTTTTATTGACCTGAAGAAGGCTCTTGATCACAGTATTTTAAAAGAGATGTGGGACAAACTAGGTATTAGAGTTTCAGCTAATAATTGGAAAAAAAAATCATTCCAGAACCAATCAATCTGCCTGAGTTTTCAAGATATACTTAAACGTTGGCATACCCTTTGTTTCAATTTTTGCTACTATTCTTTACTTACGTCCAAAGCTTGAACAGCCTTCTGTTAAATTCCAAATATATTAAATATGCAGGTGAAATACTAATTTTTGATGCCAGCCAGTACTCGGTAGAACTACAACAAAAAGTTTACGATGACTTGTAAAATTATTACAATTTGCTTTTTGACAAAAAACAAAAATCACTGTAGAAAAAATGCATGTCATGATTTTCAAACGAAAGAATAGAAATTATGCATCTTTAACTATTTCCATTAATAACCAACTTACTACTAGAGTTGAAAGGACTAAAAATCAAGGGTTGTTAGTTAATGACAAGCATTGTTGTTTAAACTACATTTAAAGAATAAAATAATTTTTTTGAATAAAAAAACACAAAAATAACTTGCCCAGTACTTTTCCAGCACTGTCAATTGATGGGTCAGTATTGAACGGCCAGCTACTGAAAATCTCACTTATTTGGTTGTATTTTACACAATATTTAATAGATTTCCAAAGCCATGGGTTTAAAACAACCCCGCGTTGTATGCCGCAGGTTAACAATCAAATCAGACCCCTTAAGTTTGAGAGTTCCAACTGGCCATCCGCATAACATCACCAGAAAAATGTTTTTATTTCAAGTCATTATATAAGAATAAGTAAAGACTCTGCAGCACTTGATGCACAAAAAACCAAATCCTCGATATCACCAATGATGATAGAGGTCAAATACTCAAACTCAAACTTAAAATATATTCTACAAAATATTTCCTGTATTTTCATGGATTCAGTCACGAAACAAGGCGGATCTAAATCATCAGTAGGGTCCATGCTCACAATATTCCTTAAATGCTTATTAAGCACCAAGGCTCTTCTTCTCATTCTAAACCAAGTCAAGTTAATATTTTTAACAGATTACACAATTCAAGGTTCTTTAGTTATTATAAAGATCGCTTACAAAATGAAGCAGAGAGGCCTATGATATGATATTATGTATAAAACCTATGGTTATTTAAAATTCAGTCAGTATCATCAGATTAACATGTAGATTCCAACCAATGACATTTTATTTAGTAACGAATCAATTAATTAAGAAAAACAATTACTCAAGCAATAAGGCTGAGTTATGAATCTTCTTAATTGTTCAGAGTGCAGTTAAGCCAAGCCACAAAGCCCGAAAATGCTAGCACGATGTAAATATATCAAATAAATCACATACTATCCGTAACAGCTCGTAAAGCATTCTCTCAGAGAAACACTTTATGCAAAGGAGTGAATTCCCTCCAGATATTTTCCAGGGCATATGTACACGATATCATCTTAAGTTGAGCCAGAAATGTTCTTGAACTATAAATTCTCAAGATGAATTTACATATTCTTAATTTACTTCCATAGACTTAACAGTCTTGTAGTTCCATATTTAAATGAAACTGCTTCTTAAACCGTATAAAACTATTGCTTATAGCGATAGTATCATTTTGTTTATAGCACTAGATTTTGTGATTTACCAAAATATAATTCGCTTTATCGAGAACAGAAATTTGAACTTAGAACTCAGTGCTATCTCTTTTAGGACAACAGCAGCAATTCCATTTCGCCTTTGGGCAGCGTCCGTTTCATTTCTCAGCCGATCCACTGTCAGGATTTCGAATGCCACCGATTGGAAATTGTCAAAGTAAGTACTTTTTTATCTTTACAAAAATTACCGTTTAGCAAATATGTTTATAAAACCTGCATGTAGATTTATATATGCTATGATAGCTTTTAAGCCTGAATCAATCAAATTACCGAACAACACAATTTTTATTAATATTTTACGCGCAATCCTTTTTTGATGTTGAAGTGAAATTTTCCAGAGTGCTTCAAAAAGCAAATGGTTAAAGTTCAGTATATATTGTAAGCATCCTGATCAACTAGCAGTACAAAATTGTTTGAAGTAAAAGATAATCAAATTTAGATTTTCAGTAGACTCGCATAATTGTGGAAATGGGTTCCGGTTCAAGAATCATTTAAACTTGAATGAACTCGTAACAATTAGACTTAAACGCAGCCAATCAGAGCTTTCTAACAGTTGCCAACATCAAACGCGGCATATTTAAACAAATTTGA
Organism: Nemotelus nigrinus; assembly: GCA_947369275.1. Taxonomy (NCBI): domain Eukaryota; kingdom Metazoa; phylum Arthropoda; class Insecta; order Diptera; family Stratiomyidae; genus Nemotelus; species Nemotelus nigrinus. The sequence goes on from OX376374.1 coordinate 44,702,574, forward strand.
TTGAAAATTCCAATTGATCTCCGGATTCGATATAATTTAATTAAAAACATCTAATTAATTCGAAAAGCCTGTTTCGATTGAAAATACTGCCATTAGTGCATGGGTACCAACATTCAATTATTTGCTGTTTGTTGAGGGCGCTTACATGCGTATATTGGCTCTTTTCACATAATACCGACGAATTCACGTAGGTGTTTTTATGTACCCACCACATCTACGCTGGTGCATTCAGCATGAACTTAAGCTACCTCTAACCCATCTAATTAGCTCGAATGGAAAATTTCCAATGATACTTTTTAGCATTTTTAGCGTCATCTGGTCATTGTAGGTGGAAATTTGCTGCAGGATGTTTGCCTGTGTCTGCAAAATGTTGTTTGGTTGCGTTCAAATACGAGCCAGCAAAAATATTTCAGCCTAAATCAGGGAATGACCACAATGTTTAGCATAAATATTGTGTGGACATGTATGCCTGCGGTCGCGAATAAATTGACGACATAAACGTCATTAAAAGCATGTTTCGATAGAATTATTAAAATATGCAGCTAAAGTATTGAGGACACTGAATGCGATCAGAGTAAGTAGGATAAACGATTTTTGTTTGTCGTCATATCAAATATTTTTGCTGACCATTCGCTAAATAAAAACTCATTGAAATTTTATGAGTGCGGTGATGGTTGAATCAAAGTTGTAGTTCTATTTGTTGCCTATTTAATATTTATCTCATTCTATTCGAATGAATTGGAATGAACTAAACGATATTTGAATATTTACGAAATCACATCTCATCAAATCTTTCTTCGGAAATAATTGATTAAATTTAATTACATATTTGTGCATAAAAATAGCATAGATTAGACGTAGAGCTCATATCTTTCATGCATACATATATTCATATTGTTTCTTGAAAGAAAGAGAAGCTGCATTTATTACGCTAGACAAGCTAGATAATAATATTGAGCGCTGCAACCTTTTCCAAATTCAAAAATTCAAAATAGTTGCAAAAAAGGTTCAAAGTGACTAGTGACTAAAGTTGCAGTTAAAAAATCTTTGGCAAGTATTGTCTTGACCCAAGTTTTTTTTTACTCTTAAGAGGTCTGGCCACCATGAATGTTTTTAAACTTTAAACTTTGAAGCAGTACGACATTTTAAGCCATTGGCCGTATTAAAAATCGCAAAATTGTCGAAGCTACAGTTATTTTTCGGATGTCAAAATCCTTCAATAGGTATTCTGCGAACGATACAAGATTCTGTGAGCTTCGTACTCACTTAAAATCATCACCCGCCAACCATGGAGGTCCGAGCCGGAACCGCTTTCGCATTACTTCAACTCGGCCGTGCTACTTCCATCTATCAGGTGTTCCATTGGTTTACTTCCGTTCTGTCAGGCTTTCAGAAGTCTGTGAGGAATCCTTCCTCTTTTTTTAAACTGAATACCAGCTCCACATATGCTGCTTACCAGGTGTCATCTGACTGTAACATCATCTCCACGATTGACTGCGGCGTCATAGGGCCAATTGCAAAGAAAAGCATGTGTCGCTCCTTTGCAAAGCAGGCGCAATGAAAAAAGGTATGCAATGCATCATCCTTTTCCTTAGTACAGTACTTACAGCCCAGTGCTTTTTCCCAAAGCTCAAGCGTTCGCGTTCGTCCTTGACCAGCCAAAATTTCTCTTCCCACTTCTGCTCTGTTCAGGAACACCTCTCTGCGTTCGTTTGCCAATATATCAATTGGGATTACTCCCGCTATCACTAACACGGCGTTTCTTGAAACTGTTCTGTAGCTGCTTGCTGCTTGCTGTAGCTGGACGCTCACAATCCTAGAACGATACTTTTCAAACCTGAACACAGTGGCTCATATCTCTCATATACAGCAGCATTGAATGAGCCACCGACTTAAGGAGCTTACGTTTACTCGGACTAAGACCGCGAACGTTTGTCATGAGTCTCCCAAGCGGGATAACACCTAGTAGCGCCCTATTGCATACTTTTCGGATGTGTTCTTCATAAGCCAGCTTGGAGTCCAACATCACTCCAAGATACTTAGCCGATTTTCTGGTATCAAGTATTTCAGAGCCAACCGTCATGGGTCTAATGGTTGGTATCCTCCTCTTGGTCAGCATGACAATCTGAGTTTTTGCGATCGCCAGCTGGAGACCATGGCTTTTCCATCCAGGCTTCAACCCTTTTCATAACTTGGTTGAGTTTGAGTTGGGCGTGGTGAGGATTTGTAGACGTGATGACAGCGGCTACATTATCTGTATAGCCCACCAAGAGCACGTCTTCCGGCATTTCGAGGCGTAAGATACTATCATACGCAATATTCAATGAGTCATGTTTCATAAATCAAATGGCGATCTTTCAAGCAGTCTCGTACCATTGCCAGCAAGTATTCCTCTATTTGAAAATGTCCCTGAAAAGAATCCAATATCTCGCCGAGTTAAAAGCGTTACGGAAGCCCAGCGTTACCAAAAACACTATTGGTCTAGCCCGATGACAAGCGACCTCTGCGTGATCTACTGCGCTAATTACTTCGGAGGTGGCACTTATTGTTGAGAGGCCACTGCGGAATCCATGTTGGTTCCAGAAATTTCCCTGCAGAATCAAGTATGCAGGGAGGTCTGTACGCCGATGCTGTGTTAGGATCTCCCTTTCGCTTTGCAATTAGGGCAAGTCGCACCACTTTTCAGGGTAACGGACAGACACCCGCTAGTAAACATTCATTGTACATACGTTGTAATGTTGACGGGTGTCTCTCCACCACTACTTTTAGGACTTCTATTTGAATATTGTCCGAGCCTGGGGATTTTCGGTTTTTCATTCTGACACTCGCGCTTCGTAGCTTCGGCTACCATAAATAATGACTAAGAGTGCTAAGCAACCTTTAGAAAGATGGTGAATTTGATTTTAAAAGGTGCGGAAGCCGTGTCCGTCACGCCCCAAGAACATAAATGTCACTGAAAAAGATATTCACTGGAGTGGCTTATATTGACAGGACGGACATGAACTTTGCTACACAGTAAAGTAAAAAATCACAGTAAAGTGTGAGAAATATCTTTGCTTGTAGGCTGATTACACTGTTGCTATGCCATAGAAGGTGATACTAGCAAAAAACAGCGTTGTTCCCAACCTTGTTATAAAATTTGATTTATTTACTAGTCCTGCAGCTGAGTTTTCTGGTTTACACAAAAATGGTGTTGCAACTGAGTTTCTTGGTTTACGCAGCACATGTAGTGAGCACAAATGAAATTTTTCAGCAATAGGTTAAGCACATTTTAATAAAAATCAGTCATAACACCAACACATACAGCAACGCAAAATTTGTTTAACGGCAAACTTATCGAGTTTTGTTGCAAATAAACAGTATTTGCGGGAATTTTCGCTTATCTGTTTTATCTTTAAACGAATACAATTGAAGGACGTCGTTTGGTTTAGGAAGCCCGCGGGTAGCATGCATCGTCAAAAATAACTTGTGACGATTGGTCTAAACGCGTCAGAACTGATAATTTGCACATTGAAAACAAGATGCGCTTCGCAAGACCTAATGCTTCAATTACATACATGGCGAACGTTTCGTGTCTGCATTCGACGTAATAGTCGGTGAGACGTATCTAAATTTCACGCTTGGCAAATGTTGGCGAGCTGAGAGTGTAAATGGTCACCTCGTCTATTCTCCCATGTTTTTTTTCACATGCCAAAACATGGAGGGAAGTAATTTGACAAGTTGCTCGACGAAACGTTCGGGGAGAGTGTAATTGCGGCTTATGAAAGGATACCTACCTACCAACACGATATGCATAAATGTACACTTAAACTACGCACCCTTTTGCATGGTGTGAAATTTAAGTGGTAATATCGTGCAAGTAGGTAGCATTTTCTCTGTTCAGAAATTTGCTTACAACTATTCGAACAGTGTGATTTGTACCCATTGTTTTGTATGCATCTTGTCCGATATGATGGATCTTGCCCATGATTTTATGGGTAAACCGAATAGGTTTGTAAATATCGTTGGAGATAGCACCAAAACTTTTTCCAAATCCCATTGACTTGATACTTAAAATCGACATCATTTCGAGCGGCCACGAGGTAGGAAAAGATCGTCATAAACACTCAGACACCTCCATAAAATGCTCAAAGTACCCTCATAAAACAGCCATTTATACACTCGTGCTTACCATGAAAAAAAGCAGGAGAATAGACGAGGAGACCATTTACACTCTCACTTCGTCAACGTTTGCCGTGCCTCGGGGTGAGTTTAATAAGGCTTAGCACAATTGGGGACACTGATCTGCAAGCATAATTGGATGAAGATGATACGCAAACACAAAATCAACCTGCGGAGCGATTAAACATGAATAGATATTTTCGAATGTTTACATGCCTTGAAAATACTTTAAAAGGAAGGGAAATGGGTGCCGCGTGAATTGCGTTAAATACTCATTTTAGAAATCTTGCGCTTTTGGCAGGTTTCTACGTTGATTTGTTTCTGGCGATGAAAAGGGGATTTATCAAAACGGCACGGTCAAATTGCTTCGGAAAAAAGACATTGCTTCATTTTTGGAGGGACCAGCAAGGGATCGTGAACTATAAACTGCTGAGTCCATATTACACTGTTCATGTGAATTGAACAATGTCAACATGCGCTACTTGAAAACGCCCAAAATTTTCACATGGTATGAACGCGTGATATTACAGAACAACATCGTACTCAAGCAAAAAAAATTTGAATTTCTTAAAATTTTGATTTATTTACGGGCAGTAACCCTTCAAACTTTTTTACTCTCCATAACTTCCAACGGAATCAACCAATCAAAACAAAATTCAGAGAGTATGTTGGTCTGATTAGAATGCAGATTTGCAAGACTATAGGTTGTGGTGCTAGCAAAAGGTTGTCCGCAACAGCCATTTTTGTCATTTATATAAGGAAAGACGCAAGCTTAGCTATGATGTTTTGGAAAATTTAAACCTCATCCGACGTTCGGCGCATAAAAGTAGGCAAAGAAATTTTGTGAAAATTCAGATTCCTACCAAAATTCTGGGGTGTTTAAAGAATGAGCGAGCGAGCTACCATTTAGCTACGGCATATAGTTACGCAAAGAGAAATCCTTCAAACCATCAACTCTCCTGAAAAATTTCTGATTTTTAGGAAAAATGCAAACAATCTGTGAATTTTATGCTTTGTCTATAAAGCGAGCCTGTAATTTCCAAAATTATTTATATACCTACCTCTTTAGGAATCACTCAGATCCAACCGAAATTCGAAGAATGTTTTAGTCCTTGATAAAACCAGGTCTGATAGAAGTTTGATGAATATGCTGGGATCATTTTATTAAAATTTCTCGATTGCACTTCGTTTCACTTCATTCTTCATTTAAGTTTTTAGTCCTACAATATTATTAATACAGCAGTAAAGGACTACTGCTGCATCAATGAGAAGTTTGGTTTAATTCATAAATGAAATTAAAAAGCTGGATTGGTTTTTCTTTCAAAAAATGATATTTTGTAGCTACTGATTTAAGGTTTAAAATTTAAAAACTGTTTAAAAACGAGACTTTGTATCTTCATTCCTTCAGAAGAAAAATGTCGAAAAACAGGATGCATGCTATGTAAAGAGTACATGATGCTCCACTCTGAAAACAAGGTTTCTAAAACTTCGTAAATGAAAACTAAACGAAAGAGCTCGTTTTACTTCCAACCTGGAAATTTGTACTTGATTTCACTGAAACAAAAAAAAATCGGATGCATAATCCAAAAGCATAGTGAAATTTCACAGTCAGCATCAGTCACCAAATTGTTTTTACAATACGTCGCTTCGAACCAACAATATGAATTTAATTAATTGGAGTAGCTACGCCACGAGATCACGGCAGTAGCCACATTGCAATGACATCATACAAAATCCCTGGGACCCGGAAATATGGTCAGTATATACTCGTATGGAATCAATAGAATTTAATTTCATGTCATGTACATTCCGTTACGTATTATGACAATCCGTTACGTGGCCAAAATGTCGCCGCCTCGATATTCCCAACTCCCGATTTTTGCTGGAAGCCTGTCGTCGTTCCTGGACAAACGAAAATCTTTCTGTCGTCTGCATGTGGCAGTGTCGATGCAATCATGGACGTTAGCCGCTAGCCAGCTGAAGTGGTTTTAATATCCGCTGTCCATTGATTTCATTTGATTCCAGTGTTTTTGGTTTTTCAAAGGATTTTACGCTTTTGATTTATAGTGGCTCGCCACCAATCCCATTCATTTTGTGTGATTAAAGCAAGCTCCGGAGAAAGTGTTGACGTAAAAGTCTATGAATAAAGGATGCAGTGTTGACTCATTGGAAAAATTGGATAAGATGTTACGTTTTCATGCCAATTGGTTGGATTTTATAGCGTTCAAACTACGATGTAGTCGAAACTGAATTATTTGAAGAGACAAGTTTGAGAGAAAATTTGGAAAAATTTGAATTTTTAGATTCTGAAATGAACATTGCAAAAAACATTCCAACTTTGATATTTCAGAAGACTGATTTTTGTTCTTCGCGCAAGCGTGATTTCTATGGATAAAAACGATGTCAATCTGCTTAACTTAGTAAATCTAGCTTATGTTTGGTTGAATTATGCTAATTAGTTGCTTTCATTATAGCTTCTTAGTCGTTAAGGAGTTTTCATAGCCAAATGCATAATTCAGCACAATTCATATTGTATTGAAAATGACTGCATGAATCCTGGGATTTAACCAGTCAATGGTCATCCTCGTGTGTCTTTCCTCAAAATCTAGATGTCAGCTTAGATCTTCGATGCTCAACAGGATTTAATATGTTTTACTGTATAAGAGAATCTTGTTCTAGCAGTTCTAAGCTCATGCGTGCTGAAACCCAGAAAATATCTTTGAAAAAATTTTGAGCATTATGAATTTTTGTAATGAAATGGTTAATGGATTATTTTTACCCAGACACAAAGTGCTTGAGTAAAAATGGAGGTGAAGGTCTTAAATGACCATCAAAGGATATCGAGTCATTAGTCCGTGCAGGACTGAGCTACGCCGGGTAGCTACAACTCTCACATGACAGGACGGCGGCACATGCTGGTTGCCATCTAGCGATTCGGGAGATGTGGGGGGGTTCTTTTCCTGTCATGCGTCCTAACCATCATCACATTTTTATTCATGTGCCTGACAAGAAAACAAACGCGAAATTAAAAGTGATCTTCTTCAAGATCCACTTTATGAGCCGTGAAGGCTAACCCTGACAATGGTTATTTTTTTTGTTAGTGACTGGGATCCGAAGATCACCAGCACAACAAAAAAAAATAAGGCCACCAATTTGAGTCAATGCTTCCTACGAAGCAACTCGAAGCGAAGACGAATCGAAGTACGCGCGAGGGATCGCGAATTGGTGGCAGTATTCGGGGACGAAAGAGATACGCACGCAAAACAACAAGAAACCGCGAAATTACAAAAAAACTCCAAAAATAAGGTATACGCGGATACCGATACGAAATTCACTACTTTACATTTTACACTGAACAAATACGCGCACGACTGACGACATTCATCGACCTGAAAAAAAAATCCTGTGCTACCTTATAGCGGTGCCAGAAGTCTAATCTCTACCAAAAAAATTGTATATAGGTCAGATTTCCGACGGGTCCGCCCATAGCCCCTACCATCCACCCTGTAAAATGAAAGAAAGAAAGAAAGAAAAGGTAGAGAAGGAAATAGAAAGAAATCCTCACCCCATCTTCAGAAAGGAAAAACAATTGTTTTAATTACTCAAACATTTTTGTTTTATTTTTAAACTTTTAACTATTTTTACCACAATCAAACATTCCTACTTATGTGTGGTGTTAAAAGAAAATTAATTATTTTTAAATTCCCTTACATTTTTTCTTTGTTGTTGTGTAAAACTTAAGGCCTTTTACAAAATGTTTATTAATTTCAGTTAATATGCAGTAGTAGCTATCGCAGAATCTAAATCTATTTTTCAAAAGACGTTTTAGTTTAATTCGACTTTTCTTAAATGAAGTCTGGGTTATGTGAAAGAACTAAAATTAAAATAAGTCAGTTCAGCGTAAACCAGCGGTACATTAGTTAATTTTCAAATTCATAAATACTGCATTTTAGGTATTAGCGCCTTAAAAAGAATCAATTACAAACAGATGAGCTTCTAAAAGATTTTTCAAATGCATTCAATTTTTCATCTGGTGTGATTTAGAGCTGGGATTATCTTCCAATTTTTGAATTACTCATATTGCGAATACATGAATGCAAATAATGCGCTAAGTAAATTTTCATTTTTTTTTCTATATAAACTTTTCTTTTTCTTTAACATAAACAATCGAATCATCCGTTAGATTATCAGTTTTGTTTTTTTTTTTTTTAGTTATTTGTATGTGCGAGAGAGGATTAATTATTAATTATGTGTAACGCATACGAATTTAACATACGACAAAAATATTATCAACAGTCAAACTAAAAGAAGGAAGTTCACAATTGAATGATTTCTCTTTTAACCTTTTTCACATTGCATATCTACAGATGCTAGCAGATTTTCTCTTGGTTTACTACCATTAATTGTTTTTAGTTAGACTTGGAAGAGCGAGAAATTTAGAGGCAGTTAATGAAAAAGTGTCATTCAAAGTTGCTAATTGATGAATTTGGTTAGTTACAACTTGTGTTAAACTATTAATTTCATTTAGAGAAATATCTTTATGAGGTCTATCTGAGATGAATATTTTTCTTTCTCTTAAGTTGTCCATTATTTCATCATCGGAAAGCATAACTCTGCATGTTGCCGCTAAATCTGGGTAAAATACATTGTTAAGGAAAGAATCCCTGTCTGGGTTCTGTTCCTTGTTGAATTCTACAAATTGAATATATGTATTTACAAGTGTAGTGTACATAACCCCCATCAGTTCTCCAAAGTTATTTTGAAAATACTCTTCATTAGGAATCTCTTTTGCTCGAGGAGTAAGTTTATCATTTAAGTCAGGAATTAAGTTGGAGTTGAAATAATGGTAGTACTTTAATTTAGACTTGTGAATATTGTCTCCTTCTGTGAATGATTTTACTTCTAATTTCAAATTCATAGGTGTAAAGTTAGACCGATTTCCTTCTATAAATTTTATAAAATCGTCTTTAAGGTCTAACTCTATACTTGTGACTCCTATATTCACTATACAATCTTTGGGCAAAACCCTAGCTAAATTAAAAGACAACAAATTTCTATTTTTAAGTGTGATATATCTCAATAAAATCTCACTATAAGTATTAAATCTTAACATAAGATAGGCTAGACCTACATCAGTAAGATCCGTATCAGTTAAAATAACTATACCATTCAATAATTGTTCTGCTTTCAAACTAAATTTAGAGATATCCTCTCTTTTTCCAATGGTTCTTGCCTCTATATTGAATATAAGTTGTAGGACTGATTGGTTTATAAAAGTCCAATGTTCTAACATTTCTTGAGTCATTATATCTTTATTGAGATAACTGTTATTCGACCTAAAATAATCAATGAATTTAACTTGTGAATTACAACAATCTTTAGGTATAATTTCAGATATTCCGGATGTTAAATAGAGAAAACTCTGTGTTTGAATAGATATATCATCCTTAAGTTCTAGTTCTGATATAACTAGTTCCATCCAAGACTCCAAAGAGCCAACTGCTCCTTCCAAAAAACCTGAAATATAATATTGTTTCTTGCTTATAGATTTAGTCGCCATTTTGATTTTATGTGACTTTTCTCTTCTTTACGATATTTATTTTTAATATTTATCGAACTGAATTTCACAAACTAATCAATTAACAGACTTTGAATAATTAGCAAATATTTGGCTTAAAACTTTTTTTTTTTCTTTACTATTTTCTTTATATCTTTGATATAGTTAATTATTGTAGCTATAATGTTTGTTTTCAGGATTTTTCGTAGTAATTTTTAATGATTTCATATCGAAACACTGGATTCATGAGTATATTCACCACTCTGCTTTCAATGGTAAACATTTCAATTATTACCATCGTAGTCAAATACGTCGGTATTGTTGCACTTGTTCCCTAATCATTCGATACATTATCATGATATTTTTCATAACCACCTTTTACATTTATGCTCAACGCTTTAACTAGTACAAGGAATACTCACTCGACCTCCATCCGTATACAACACACGTCTGCACATCTTTTTCCTCATTCACCAAGCTTCGGTAATTGGAGCATTTTGGACTGGTTGCGCAATGCGGAAAACTCCATTTGCACTTAATTCAAGCAGCCAGACAACAATTTATTGGATTAATTCACGCAAAAGATTGTCGATGACCAAAACAAACAATTCAAACTCGACGAAAAATCATTTGTGGTGTCCGAACATCTTCGTAGCGAAACCTGCCGGAATGGCCCAAGGAAGATTTCTTCTCGAAGAATATTGCCTAATGTTTGGTTGTTGATTTAAACAAAATTCGGGATTTACCAAAATCCCTTATTGCTGCCATCGATCTCGAACCACGTTTCTACCATCCGTTGATTGTGAGAAACAAACTATACCGAAACTCGGCCAGTCAAATGCGTATCTATACTCATCCAGCCACTCTTGATTATGTATACTTGCAATGATTTGGGATATTTGCAATGAGCCACATAACACAACGCCGAATAAGCGCCAAGATAAATGATAGCAGACTTAGCTTGATGACGAGATAAAAATCAGACACATAGCGATTGCCAACAAGAAAAGCCTGAAATCCGTTGCGAAAAACAATCAACAATGACTAATTTGTATTACACCAACTATATCCATAAGATTTTTTCATTGCACTCGCGTTACGATATCATCTCAGATCTGAGAAAACACTGCAGATAATCAGCGAACCGAATGAACTCGATTTCATCAATCCGTGTCAAATTTTCAAAAAAAATCACAAAAATTTCAAACCACTTAAACAAAGTGTAGTTCACCGTCACTTTCGAGCCTTTCCTCTTATCGATTCTTTAGCTCACGACACGACACGATCGAATCAATGCTCGCCGTCCACTCCTACTCAGTTCCGAAACACGACTCTCCCCATTCTTCCTACTGATCGTCAAAAATCATTCCCAAATCACATCATCCAATTCCGCGAATATGTGAATTCGGCGTTCCCAGGCTCACGAGCGAGTTCTGAGAATGTCAAATGTAATGTAGCAAATAGATATTGGCCGAGGCCAGGCGAGCCGAAGTCAGACGAGGCCGCCAACATGTGGACGGCATTTGACAGCTCGTCACGAATCGCCTCGGCTCGTGCCCAAAACCCATTCCGATCGGAAAGCGGACGAGCGCCTCTGACACCTGTCAAAGTCGCTTGTCTGGACCGTCCACACACTCGGTTCGCCTGGGCTCGGCCAATATCTATTTGGCACATAACATTCTCAGGCCCGTCGATGTTTCGGGGAATTCCTCGACTCGCAGCGCTGGTTTTTCCCCGAAATGCCTTCATTCGTATTGCATCATGATTGCATGCTCAATTTACATGGAAATTCGCTGGGATGGTTAGGCGAATTTGTATTTCCATGTAAATTGAGCACGCATGAAAACGAATGTTTTCATGAAATTTTGTGCATTTAATACGTTTTTTTCTGGAATATCTCAGGGTTGTGGTCTTAGAGGCATCCTGAACTTGCTACCCGCATAACTTTCATCAAGTTTGTGTATTTTTTGTCTATTATCTTTGACCAATTCTTCTCTCTTGTCTTCTTCCCTACAAACTTACAGTCTGCTTATATCTCACTCATTCGTGAATTTGATAGCCCAAACTATATTTCCTACTATCTTTGGTAAAGTTGTTGCAATAAGCTGTTTCCTGTCTGATGCGTACAAATTGTATCTGCTGAAGTTTTAATGTTCTATTTAAGGAACCTTTCTTGCAGCTGTTGATAGTTTTAGAGACCTCAAATTTGCAATTCCACTTGACTTTGTTATTGTTTTTTTGTGGAAGTACATAAGATTGCAATCGTAAACGTACTTTCAAATCCTTCACAATGATTTATAGAAAACAGTGTGAATCTAGTCATACTTTATGCATCTTGGTTTTATTGTATGAAACATTCCTCAAAGTAAAAATAAAAAAATAGAGTGAAAATCGTGCCCCATAACGTATTAAGCAAAAAATTTCGTATCTTCTCCCAACACCTAGTAAGATCACTCGAGCGCCCAAAAGCATGTGCAAGAGCTGAAGAAATCCCATTCATAAAACAGACTAGGATCGTATCTGGTTTTGCGAATCTCGTTTAGCTTTTACCCTAGTGTATCAAACAAAAAAAAAAATTTAAAAGCTCAAAGCTCTTTGGAGATTGTCGAAACCAGATTTGGCTTTAGTATAGCTCTAGCATAATAGAGCAGTGCCCCACATCACCTTTGTTTTTTATAAGCCAAGTTGCATTAGTGTTTGGGCAGAAATCATCGCCACACTCTTAATTTGAATGTCGAGTGAAAGCAAATTGAGAACTGCATCAAGGACCATCTCTGATGCCAGACACCAAGGCACACAGTTCTTTGTGATTTGGCAAGCTTCCAACGAACAAATCAGAAATTCAAAATATGCCACTCCAACACGGAGGCTTTTTACACGACGCACAGTGGGCTGAATCCCGATTCTAGCTGGACAAAAGTCAAAAAATTTATGTCAAAATGTAAGGTTTTCAGGTTTAGAATATTTTTCGTAAGGCTTCAGTTAACCTAATTCCACAAAAAAATTGAAATTATAACGAACAATATTGTGTAAGAACTTACTGTGAAAACGGTCGAATGCAAGTAGAGCGTGAGACGCTCTCACGGTACATTAATGTGACCTTCTTTTGTATTATCTGCTCGGTGACATGAAGGTTTATTTTCGTTTGAGTGTTAATTAAACTTGTTTAGATACTTTTCAAGAGAAAGTTTCAAGCACTGAAAACGCCCAATTGAAAAAAGTAAGTTTATACCATTAGAATATAAAAGAGTGTCATTTTGCTTCGTGGAAACTGAAAAATTCTTCACATATTAATGCGCAACTATTTTTCATTAAATTTCATTGATTTCAAATTACGAGTATTTCTTTATTATGGTATTATTAATAACATATTCGAAAATTGAGAGCCATAATTAACCATAAATTGAGATATAACAAAAATTCTGGGGTCAGAATTATAAAATTTAAATTTTCAGTTTCAATCCTAAACGGACCCTCACCTTCTATTTATACTCTATACCTTAAAAACCTAAAAACAAACATTTAATGCTAATCACTTTTTAATACTAAATACTTTTAAATGATGAACCTTTCGAGTTCATAATAAATGGTAATTCAATTGCTTAATTTAATATTTCTCTAAATATATATTTTGCTATATATAGGTAAAAATGTCAACATTTATTTAAAAATGTTATTGAAAATGCTCGATACAAAAGTTATCAATGCTCTTTGTGTGCTATTTGTGTGGTTGTAAGCCTACTGAAATGAATTCATTAGAAAATATTAAAAATCGACCAATTAAGACGGAAAACTTACAATATAGTCTCAGTATTCTACATGCATGGATAAAATTCCTAGAATGCATCCTGTATATAGCTTACAAATTGGAATTCAGAAAGCCAACCGTGCGAGGAGCTACTGCTCATGAGAAGCATGAGGTTGACATCAGGAAAAAAAATATCCAGAAGGCTTTATGGGATTCGATAGGAATAAAAGTGGACAAAGTGGTTCAAGGAAGTGGGACGTCCAACACCGGGAACTTGTCTCGCCGATTTTTTGAGCATGCATATGAAACCGCTGCAGCTACAGGAGTTGATAAGCGATTAATATGTAGATTTGGAACTATTCTTCAGGTATTCATATAACAACTTCCTCAAATTGTTCACTATGGCAGCCCTTTTTTCTTATTCGTTCTTTCTTATTGTTGCAGGTAATTTCAAATGGATATACGATCAGGGAAGAAAAGTTCAATACGTTTGCTTTTGATACTGCCAAGCTGTTTGTGGAGCTATATGGCTGGTACAGGATGCCTCCCAGCGTACACAAAATCCTTTTACATGGCTCTTTAGCCATGAAACATGCTTTTGTTCCAATAGGGCAGCTTTCAGAGGAGGTACAGGAGGCAAGGAATAAAGACATGAGGTGATTCAGAGCCCAGCATACTAGAAAGTCCTCATACACAAGAACCTGTGAAGACTTAGTTCACATGCTTTTAGTTCCATCGGATCCTGTAATAACAAGCCTTAGAACTTTCCAGAAAGTCCCGTTGAAAGAGCTGAGTCCTGATGCAAGGAAACTGATCGCGGATTCAGTGGAAGAGGATACGAATGATAGCGAAGCAAACAAGGATTCTCCGAGCGAATCGGAAAATGACTCTGATTTTGAATTTTTGTAATATATATGTAATAAAAATACTTGATTTTACTAGAAAATAAAAAATTCTGTTTTAATAACCGAAACACCTACTATTTATCTCGTATATTTTTCTTTATTATTTTTTTAAGCTATTCCAACCTTTAAGCTCTTATTAAGCCCATAAAATAATATTGTCCAGCTAGAATCGGGATTCAGCCCACTGTGCGACGTCCCAAATCGGGATTTGGAATATACCCGAATTTGTGAGCTTGCGGCCGATTTCCATGTATGTGTGCGCAGGTTGTGTACATGCACGGAAGCTCCTAATGAGCTTGATTTGCAAATATCGGTTTTGTACTAAGTTTTTCTATGTTTGTGTGCCGGATAAAAATGTATGGGTACACGAGATTCGGATTAAAACCGGTTAAAAATTGCGATTTCATGTTATTATACAAATTTGGTCGGCGGTCTGGCTTATAAACACATAGATTGTGATTTGTTTTCAATAGGGCGTGTCCAAAAGGGAAATTTCCAATATTATGGCTAGCCCATACGAAATGAGCACCAATCAGCAGAAGCCGTTAGGGGAAATCTTCCTGCATTTAGATGCTCGCACGATATGCACAGCGCCCGTAAGAATCCGCATTTTGGAAATCTGACTACACGTACATACGTGCTGACACGAAGCGAGCAGCGTTCGTCAGAAGCCGCCATATCGGACACCTCCTTGCATGTACATACTCGGACGAAGTGAACAGCAGTAGTCAGAAGCCGCCATATTGAAAACCTCCGTGTGCGTACACAGAACTATCGGGTACACACAAATACAATGATATTTACGGAAAGCTCAACGAATTGGGTATTTTCCAAATCCCAATTTGGGAAGTCGTGTAAAAAGCCTCACGCACACGCACGTGATTATCGAGCTTACGATTGTTGCATAGGTCCACAAAACTAAATGAGGCTTATGATGCTAAAAGCTCTCTTGCACTACTAAAACCATAGATATAAGAAGAATGGATACGAAATGGGTCGAGAGAAATGAAGCAATTTTCGACCTCTGGTCTCAATGTGTTTGTATAAAACAATAACAAATTTCATGCAGAAAAGTTGATGTGTTTGGAAATTTGTTGAAATGTATTAGTTTCCCCGTTATCCCAACCACCCCGTAGATTGGATGGATTGAAATGAATGTTTACATAGAGAGTCTACAGCGCTGAGGGGTGGTGCGTGCGGCATTGAGGGGAAAGCTGTTTTACAGAGAGTAAGATTGCATGTGTAGTAAAATTGCTTCACTCACGTACGGGCTGATGCATTGTGATTGCGTGTCCATTCTTTATATGTCTATGACTAAAACACATTCAAAAAAAGCTTTATTTCCACATGCTTCTTCCAAATATTTTTGTTGTCCAAGATTATTTTTAGAATTTTAACTACATCTGAATGTTGCAGAGTTTTATTTTTCATTTTTGGAAGCAGTAGTGCTTCCAGTTTTCTTTGCCTGATGAACAAAATAAGTTTTGTTTTACCAGGATTTACTATATTGGCGTGGCTCAAGTTCCAACTATCAGTTTTATTCAATACCCGTTGTGTAATTAACTTTATTTGCATGAACTTGCGCGTGAAGCCTTTTTTGTTGCAGTTCATTCAGCAGGGAATCGATTATATTTTTCAGAACCGGCAATAAGATACTCTCCTGTGGTCATCCATTTGCACCTCAAGTATCAAAAGTCGCATCCAGCTTCTGCGATTAACAATATCTGCATCAGCATGGCATGTATTCATATCGTCCATGCCATGAATTTTTACAACTTCACATAGCAGACTTTTTAGAATGGGCTATGAAAAGCAAACCTACGATTACCTCCTCTGGAAAACAGAGTTTGGAAACCCCGAATCGCATGATTTTCCTCGTTGTTACGCATGCTACTTCTCATTTAATGAAAAAGCCTAAGCGCCTTTATACGTATGTGTTATTCAACAAGTATCTCCAAGTATTTCAACGTAAATGATATTGGGTTTATCGGCTTAAAGCTCTTTCCTCGCAGGTGGTCGATTCCCCCCTTAAGTCAAATACTAGCCATTCAGGTCAGGTGGCTTTCAAATTCACAAAGGACATAATTGTGTCTCAGATCTTTTTGGCTGTGACCGCAGATCTACCTATGTACCAGTGTTTACTATAACTGCAAAGAGCAGGAGACTTGGCCAAAGGCACAAAATATTCGTGCTTTTTAATGACCGAAGCGTCCAGAAAGTCATTCTCAAGTAAACTACACTACTAAGTCTACAGTTCCTAATTTAAAGACCATCTAGGCGTTTTAGAGAATCCAGCTTATTTCACAAATCGTGTATGAAGGAATTTCTCTCGAAGATGCTCACCAATATTTTTTAAGTTCTTAAACTTCATCTTTAAGTTCTCTGACGAGTTCATCTGATGTATTACTTTGTGTCTTCTCTAAGTTTCTGCAGTTCCTGTCTTTCTGCCTCAACTCTTGCTGATTAAGTAGGCCTTTTCATATCTACCTAATATGACAGTCAAATTCTCTCGACTCCGACGACTTCATTTTACCACTAGGACACAATTAGTTTACAAAAAGTTTATTTAATTTAGCCTAATCAGTGTTTTTTGGCTTTCTTCTCTCCACCACGTAGCTGAAGAGAACATTAAATAGAGGTGGTCACAGAGTGATGTTTAAGCTTTTCCAGGTGAACAAGGTGATATATTCTGTTAGGGAATTGTCTAATCACATTGTTTATATTCACAAATTTCGCTGAAGTTACAAAATTAAAGAGTCTGCCTCCTCTGATGTTGCATATGTTACTAACGCATCTAGGGTGCCGAGAGTTAGCATCACAGCGCATTAAGAGTTCCAGTCTTTCCGGTTCCGCGTAATGAACTAGGTCCTTCAGCTTCTTTGCTGGCAGCGGGAGTAACGAGTCAAAAGGAATGTAAACTGATTTGACTATAACATAACCTACCACTGTCTCGACATTGCACGATTACCGTTGACAGGTGCTCAGAGGAAAACTCTTCTGGCGTGATGACATAAAACAGAAGCCATCGGCCTCGTTGCTATTTTGTTATTAAAATTGTTTGCCTCTTGTATGTGACTACATAAACTGGGTCCGTAGATCCGTCTGCCTTGAGTTCGTAGCCTCTTTTGTTAGTACCTGTTTAAGCACAATGCAAGGGAGTGCTTTCAAATTTTCGATAGTTTTGGACATGTGTGATAAAACATTCTGGTTGCAATAACCAACTGTTTAGAATTATAAGTGTATATGTAATTTTCATTTACCACAAATACATCATAATTTACGATTGAATAAAATGTAGAATCATAAAGTTGACTCATCATCATACAGCTATTACGATACGAACATGTACTGACCCAATTCCGCAGGTTTATTTGTCGATGTGATTGATTTGCATATTTTACTCGCGCAATCAATGACTATGGTTTCATGTTCTTACGTTCTCACGATGTAACATCAGCACTATTCACGTAAATATTAATTTGTCATGAATCGCGTGCGCATCGATAAGTAAATATTGACAATCAAGTCAATTACCTTGCATATCAGCATTGTTCGTTTAACTTGTTTTAAATCGTAAATAGGTCGATAAGCAAATATTGTGAGCAAATCGATCACCTCGTATGTCAGCAATTGCAAAGTGCAAATAAGTATGATGATGAGTACACTTTCTTTTTACTATATAAGATTGTACCAAGTGTTAATAAAGTAATTAATCTTAACGAGCACTCAAGTCGTTTCAGTTGATTAGTGAAGTTAAGGTGATTCTAGTGGTGCAAACCAGTTCGAATGATCTGGCTGTAAAGTGTTATAGTAAACATTCGAACATTTTTTGGTCCGTCGAGCCGGATATCTTGATCCGTCGATACTAGACAACAGTGGAGAAATTGTTCTTTTCCGTAATCTCTGGTCTCAAGTTTTCCACCGTGTAAATTGAAAATAAATCAATTTGGTGCAAACGAGAATCAGTATTCCGGTGCAGAAAGAATCTAAAGTAACCACTTGTCGGTATTTGTGAACATCTGCGAGATTTCAAGATGACGAAGGGAGTGGTTTTACTGCAACAGGACAATTTTAGCAGTCTGAGCAGACTTAATCGAAACCACTCGAAAGATAGCAAGGACAGATATTCCCTTGGCTATTTTCAAGCTAGACTGCAGCGATTGGAAGAGGTATGGCAGGCGTGCCAGGAGCGACATGGAGCTGTCCTGGACGACCTCTCAGCAGACTCCGACAAAAGGAAGTCCTACTTGGAGGAGTACGAGAAAATCGAGGAGACGTATTTGGATTTGCTCACTCGCTTCAAGTCGGGCATGGTGGAGTATCAGTCCACCTCATCACCCACCGACAACAAAGGTCCATCAGCAACGAATCGGTTGCAGTTGGAACGACTGGCTATCCCAAAGTTCGATGGGAAATATAGTCAGTGGCGCACGTTCAACGACATGTTTAATTCGTTGATTCATAGCAACGAAACGCTATCTGCTGTGGAAAAGATGCAGTATCTAAAAACGCATGTCCAAGGTGATGCTGCAAGAGTTATTCAGCATTTGGACGTGAACAACGAAAATTACGAGGCAGCACTGCACATGCTGCGAGAGAGATTCGATAATAAAAGAGCGATGGCGTGGAGTTACCTTCATAAATTTCACAAATTGCCAGTGGCAAAGGAAGATTGCGATCTCTCCATTAAGCAAATTATGGATGTCACGGCAGAATTCATCGCCAACATGAATAGTATTGGTGTCAATACTGAACACTGGGACTTGTTGATCATCTACACAACAAGCCAGAAATTGGACCAACAATCTCGACGATTATGGGAGGCGTCATTAGGAGCAAGCTCAGAGCTACCTAGATTGGAATCGTTTTTGGTATTCCTGACGAGTCGGTTCAGGACATTGGAGGCGTTGAACATCCCTCGCAAAGCTGCTAAGATTGAAGCATTAACTACTACCACAGCAACGGGTTGCAGCATATGTGGAAAGGACCACTATATCAACCAATGCGATAAATTCAGGGCGATGGACGTGCAACAACGAAGAAGCGAAGCAAAAAAACAAAATTGGTGTTATAATTGTTTGAAGAAAGGGCATGGCATCAACCAATGTCCATCAAGTAGTAGGTGCCGAACATGTTCCAAGAAACATCATTCGTTGTTACACAGCAATGGAGCCACAAACGGGACACAAAAATTAGCAGCCGATGTTAAGCCTTTCATCCCGAGTGCCCAATCATTATTGGCAGGGAATGGAGCACAGGACCAAGCGATACTATTAGCGACCGCTCGAGTCAACGTGCAAAACAGTTCGGGCAGATGTATGACACTGAGAGCTCTGATAGACTCCGGGTCGCAACGGAGTTTCATTACAGAGTCAGCAGCTCAGTTACTTGATCTGAAGAGGCGATTCGCGAAAGTTCAGATATGTGGAGTAGGAGCAGTCACAAACCTTCAGAGTAAAGGTTGTGTGGTCTTGGCTATTAGAACGAAATATGGAGATTCAACAATCAATGCAT
The DNA here is from genome assembly GCA_947369275.1 of Nemotelus nigrinus. NCBI lineage: Eukaryota > Metazoa > Arthropoda > Insecta > Diptera > Stratiomyidae > Nemotelus > Nemotelus nigrinus. The sequence continues at coordinate 44,722,459 of OX376374.1, forward strand.
CAGCTTTAGTATTGCCGAGCATAACAAACTTGTGCCCGTCAATCACGATGCCAATCAAGCTCCCAGTAGGACTGTCAGCCGACAAGCTAGCTGACCCAAATTACGGAGCTCCGGGACGAATCGACCTACTGCTTGGTGCGGACATGTACGATGAAATCGTGCTACCAGGGTTCAAAAAAGGGTCTCCGTGTGCGATAAATACCAGATTTGGCTGGATTTTACTCGGTCCGACCACTTCTCCAAACAATCAAGAAGGCATACTGTCGCTGATCACTACTGAAGACACCACGGATAAGCTGGTCGAGAGATTTTGGGAGATTAATGAAGCACCTGCGAAACGACCAGTAACAGCTGACGAGCAAGCAGCTATGGACTGGTATCAGCAGACTACCAAGCGAGACGAATCTGGTAGATATGTAGTTCGACTCCCGTTTAAGCAAGATGCTGAGCCCGGGAAAATTTTGTGCAATTCCCAGCAAAAGGTGCATATTCGGTTCTCACAGTTGGAGAAACGATTACACAATGACGATGTTTTGAGAAGCCAATATGTGTCATTCATGGAGGAGTACCTAAGCCTAGGCCACATGGTAGAAGTACCAGCAGCAGAGAAATTTTCGAAGCAGACATACTATTTGCCTCATCACGCCGTACGCAAGGATGACAGCACAACCACGAAACTTCGAGTTGTGTTCAATGCGTCCCAAGCAGCACCAGTAGGCAAGTCACTCAATGATATCTTGCTTATTGGTCCCAGTATCCAGAATAGCATTACGCGAGTACTGATGAAATGGAGAACTCACCGATATGTGGTTGCAGCTGATATAGAGAAGATGTACCGGCAAATACTTGTGCATCCTCAGGATCAAGACTATCAGCGGATACTGTGGCGAAGTCATCCATCAGAACCAATCAAGCATTTCAAGCTTACAACCGTGACATATGGCACTGCCAGCGCTCCTTACCTAGCTATGCGCACGTTACATCAATTGGCGGAAGATGAAAGGTTATATCACCCAGAGGCATGTCGAGCTATTAAAGAGGATTTCTATGTGGATGATGTGTTAACCGGAGGAGAAACGATCGAGAAAGCGCAAAACCTACAACAGGACCTTATTAAAGTACTGCAAAAGGGAGGGTTCAAACTACGAAAATGGGCAGCAAATCACGATACTCTGCTGGAATATATTCCTATTTCTGATAGAGAGGCAATATCACCGCTAAATATCAATGAGGATGACCATGTCAAGACGCTAGGATTACGATGGCATCCAGCGAAAGATTGCTTCTTCTTTAAGGTCACTTTAGAAGACATCTCAGATGACTTGCTCACAAAACGACAACTGCTTTCTGAGATAGCAAAGTTATTCGATCCAATGGGATGGCTACAACCATGTATTGTAATAGGGAAAATAATGATCCAGCAGCTGTGGTTGCAGCAAACAAACTGGGATGAACCAGTTGCAGAAGATATTGGGGTGAAATGGCGGAACTTTCGCTTACAGTTGCCGGCTCTCCAAGAAATCTCGATCCCAAGGTGGTTACATTGGAGTAATGCAGCAGCAGTTCAAGTTCATGGATTTTGTGACGCCTCAGAAGCAGCATATGCAGCAGCCATTTACGTACGCATTGTGGAACGTAACGGCTCCACAATTGTCCGACTCGTAACATCAAAGTCTAAGGTCGCACCGTTGAAGGTTCAATCAATTCCACGATTAGAGCTGTGCAGCGCTGTGCTTCTGTGTGATTTGATGACAACTACACTAGAGGCCCACGGTTGGAAGGATGTACGTCCTTACTATTGGACAGATTCAATGATTGTATTACAGTGGCTCCAAAGTCCAGCAGCAAAATGGAAGGTGTTTGTCGCTAATAGAGTAAGCCACATTCACTCTACATCTGACATCAAGCAATGGCGACATATAAACAGCAAAGCGAACCCAGCAGATGTCGCTTCTCGTGGAATTTTTCCAAGCCTTTTGCAGAACCATGCATTGTGGTGGAACGGTCCAGACTGGTTGAAGGAACAGCAAGATACATGGCCGAAATCGAAATTTGTATGCAACGACGCTATGGCTGGTGTAGAAATACGACCAAGAGCAACGTGCCTGACAACTGTAAAGGTGGAAGAAAAGGAGAACATAGCCCAACGATTCTCCTCATTTACGAAACTCATCAGAGTCATTGCTTACTGTAGAAGATGGAGGTCTAAAATTCGCAGTTCATTTTTGAGAACGGATGAGTTACAGCAGGCTGAGAGCACAATCATTCGTATGATCCAGCAGGAGGCTTTTGCAAATGAAATTAATTCGCTCAAAAGCAACAACAACGTGGAAAAATCGAGTTCATTGATTAGACTAACCCCGTTTCTTGATCAGGACCAGATGCTGCGGGTAGGAGGGAGAATACAGCAGAGTGCTGTAAGTTTCGCTACGAAGCACCCGATACTAATACCCCGAGGACATATGGCTAATCTAGTCATAAAACATTATCATCATATGATGCTACATGGTCCTGCCCAGCTAGTACATGCGACAGTTCGAACAAAGTACTGGATCGTTGATGGGCTCACCGCAGTGAAACAGTTTGGGAGGAAATGTACCCATTGTTTCAAATTGAACGCCAAACCAAGCCATCAGCTGATGGGTACATTGCCTCACGAACGGGTGCGACCAGGAAAACCCTTTGCTCGAACCGGTATGGATTTCGCTGGTCCAATCACAATCAAATGGAGCAATGGTAGAGGAGCGAAGACTACCAAGGCATACATAGTTGTGTTCGTATGCTTATCAACAAAGGCGGTGCATCTTGAATTAGCTAGCGACTTGACATCGAAGACTTGTATCGCAGCTATTCGAAGATTCATAGCAAGGAGAGGTCTGTGTCATACTTTGATAAGTGACAACGGCACCAATTTCGTAGGGGCTGACAAGTTGTTGCGCGAAGCTGCGAAGAAGATGATTGCAGAAACCCAAGAAAACCTTGCTGTCATCAACATCAATTGGAAGTTTATACCTCCGGGAAGTCCTCATTTCGGAGGAATTTGGGAGGCAGCAGTGAAAAGCATGAAGCGGCACTTGATCAAAACTCTCGGTTCGCACTTGCTAAACGTGGAAGAAATGTTCACGTTGCTGGCACAAATCGAAGCCTGCATGAATTCGAGACCATTAACAGCACTGAGTACCGATCCACACGACCTTAATGCGCTGACTCCTGGGCACTTTTTGACAGGAGAACATCTTTTCGAATTACCAGATGGGCATATGGAAGACAACGTTATAAGGAAATGGCAACTAGTGCAGAGACTCAAACAACACTTTTGGCAGCGATGGAGTCTCGAATATTTAACTCAATTGCAACAGCGTGCCAAATGGTTCACTGAGAACAAAAAAATTAGAGTGGATGATTTAGTCCTAATCAAGTATGAGAATCAGGCATCGTGTCAGTGGCCTTTGGGAAGAATTTTAGCAATGCATCCTGGAACCGATGGTCTGACTAGGGTAGTGACATTGAAAACGAAGGATAATATCATCAAGCGGCCGATTACGAAAATCTGTCCATTACCAAGCAATGAGGAATGTGGAGTCGAGCGACCATCAGAAGACGTTATCACCCGTCCGAGTACCCACAAAAGGAAGCAAGACGCTAGACCTTCGAAGCGAACATCAAAGATATCTAAACTAATGGTAAATTTGTTCGCTTTACTCGTTTGTGTCACGAATGCCAAAGCCAGCTATACCATCAAGCATCCTGAACCAGGAGTATACGTTGAGCACTTGGGACAAGTACGGCTGATAAAGGGACATTTTCGATTGAATGTTAATGTCTCGAATGAAGAAATTATCGCAGACCTGCAGAATACCCAACAAATATACACTAACATATCGCACATATGTAAAGAAGGACTCCGACTGCACCCAGATATACGCTGTACAGAACTTGTCGACCAGTTAGGACAAGAAGTCAACAGGACTATGGAGGCGATCAAGCCGTGGGTTCAGGTGAGAAAGCGACGTGGGATTCTAGGAAACATACTGCAAGGAATTTTCGGTGTAAATGATGAAGTTTACACAGATATCGAAAAGTTGGACGAAAATCAAAACCAAATTATCAAGACCATGGAACATCACGGCAATCTATTATTAACCACCACCCAATTGTTAAATGAGACACGAAGAGCATTGAACACTAAAATGAATCTTCTTGCCAGAAAAGTTGATCAGGTTTCCAAAACAATGGCAGAAACTACTTCCTGGTATATTGATCAAAACCGTATCAACATTCAGTTCTTAGCAGCATATCAACTAGCATTTGGTTGGTTGGGACACATCCAAACCCACTATGAAGTGTTTCATAAAATCAAGTCAGGAGTAGGGAGCATCATGGAAGCACTGTCCGCAGCAACCATAACGAATACTCTGTTACGGGCACAAAAAAAATTAGGGGGCACGCTTATTATAGTACCTAAGGAGGTAGGCAAAACTCGCATTGCCACCCTACAAAGTGGAATTACGATATTTGGCAGCTTCCACCTCGTTGAGCCAAAGAAGTTTGAACTAATGCATTTCACTGGCATGCCACGCCATTTAGGAAATGGAAATTACTCGGTTCCCGACATCACACAAAATTACTTTGGAGTACGATATGACGACCAGATATACTTCACGCTAACTCCGGAACAGCTCACCCAGTGCGAGAGAATTGATACCATCGAACTTCATTGCTCAGTTAATATTTTTTTGAGCATTAGTGACCATCCGAATTGTGTCTTGGACGAAATCTACGACCGATTCAACAAGCGGTCTTGTCCTCAACACATAATACAAGTGAAGAGTATAATGTGGAAACAGCTAGTCCGGTCTAACACATGGCTGTTTCTCGCCTCCACTGCGAACCCTGCTGCACTTACGTGTAACGGGCAAAGACAAGATCTCAAAATTGAAGGCGTCGGTATTCTGGAGATGGAACCCTTGTGTAGCCTCACTAGCTCCACCGCTATTTTGCGAACAAATCCAGCAACATTCAACAGCGTTACCGTTCACTACACATATGTTAAACCGATGATCCAACAATTCAACACTACCAACACGACATTTGTATACGTGCCATCAAAGCTGATTCTTGAGCAAGATGACAGTTTTATTCAGAGCATCCAGCATCAGGAGGCCATGCTTCGAACTAATATGACGACTACCTCCTGGCATCACTTGAGACGACAAACCATAATGATCGGGTCTAGTTGTGGACTCGGGTTTCTGGTTATCAGCGCCATTATCGGTGCGCTCTTCTGCAGAATTTACCAACGGGAAACCTGCCAGTCAACACCACAAGCAACAGCAGCTCCGGAGCCCACAAGTCAGTGGTACGATCTCACCAAACGATAGCTCGCTCACGCACTTTGGAAGAACCGTTGGTTCTTGGCGGGCAGAATGTTTAGAATTATAAGTGTATATGTAATTTTCATTTACCACAAATACATCATAATTTACGATTGAATAAAATGTAGAATCATAAAGTTGACTCATCATCATACAGCTATTACGATACGAACATGTACTGACCCAATTCCGCAGGTTTATTTGTCGATGTGATTGATTTGCATATTTTACTCGCGCAATCAATGACTATGGTTTCATGTTCTTACGTTCTCACGATGTAACATCAGCACTATTCACGTAAATATTAATTTGTCATGAATCGCGTGCGCATCGATAAGTAAATATTGACAATCAAGTCAATTACCTTGCATATCAGCATTGTTCGTTTAACTTGTTTTAAATCGTAAATAGGTCGATAAGCAAATATTGTGAGCAAATCGATCACCTCGTATGTCAGCAATTGCAAAGTGCAAATAAGTATGATGATGAGTACACTTTCTTTTTACTATATAAGATTGTACCAAGTGTTAATAAAGTAATTAATCTTAACGAGCACTCAAGTCGTTTCAGTTGATTAGTGAAGTTAAGGTGATTCTAGTGGTGCAAACCAGTTCGAATGATCTGGCTGTAAAGTGTTATAGTAAACATTCGAACACCAACAATCAAGAAAAATTCAACTGCAGTCAAATTAGGAGACCATTTGGGCTAATGTGAAGTTTCTAGAATTCACTTTTTTGGGAACTTTTGCTTGAATTCTGTCAGAACAGCACCATCATGACCACACAGAGTTGAAAATAATTTTTTTTTTGTTCTGGAAAGAAAAACTCTTTCAACATCCTTAAGTAACGGCCTCCATTGACATTAACAGTAAGACCGTTTTCTTCGAAAACTGCGTACCAAACTATGACTCGAAGTGGATGCACTTCCGTCTCATAGAGTATCTGTAAGTTAGAGTCACTCCGTATTCGATAATTTTGTTTTTCAACATTGCCGTTTGAATCAAAATGGGCCTCATTTGAAAATACAATGTGAATGAAAATACAATGAAAATACGTCCTCTTCCGCCATTTGAATGATCCTTTGGCAAAATCCAAAACAAATCGGCAAGTCTGCTGCTTTCAGTTTCCTGGTTAGTTGAATTTTATAAGGAAATAAGTGTAAATTGTTATGCAGAATTGTCAGCCAGCTTCCTGTTTTGTGCAGTTTCTAATGCTGCCTGCAACTGAAAACCTCTATAAAATTGCATAGCCCAGAGTACAAAGTACTTATTCTTCGTACATTTCCTGCGAACGACTCGTTGTCATTTGGAGCAGTTTTTCTTTTGTTTTCTTCCAATTTCTTCCTTGGTAATGATTTAAGAGAAGGCATATTAAGCACAAAAAGCTTAAGTAGCCTAGTAGGTAGAGCACTGAGTTCTTGTGTGTGCGGTCTCTGGTTCAAATACAGGCTCGGACGAGGGACCGCGCACCAAACTTTGAGTTCACCCAGCTCTGTACTTGAGTTAATCAGGGGTAAACTCGTATTCACACTGATTGTAAATTTGTGATGAAGTTCTCTACCAGCTTCAACCCCTAGACCCGGACGAAGGTTGTAGGGGGATTACTTTGTTTTTTACATATTATCGCCAGGTAACACTCTAGGCGGATTTCTAGCTGATGCTGTACTCTTATCTCCAGATGCTGTACTCTTATCTCCAGATGCTGTACTCTTATCTCCAGAACCTGTAAATACAAGAGATTCAATCAGTAAATTGGAAAACATGCTGAATATGAATTCTTCCACGATGGTAATCTGTAAAGGAGAGTGGTACAAAATGATCCCCCTAAGGGAAAACAGATAAGAAAGGTGCCTAGAAAAAAATTTCGTGAAATTGGTAATTTTTCTGGTAGCCAAGACAGTCGATCTATGATTTAGTGGCCGTAATATATGATTTTAATAATCAAATTTTGTTATGTAAGCAATTTAGTAAATGTGTGATAAATGATCATTTTATACATCCGGGTGTCTAAATTGATCAGTTTGCCCCAAAACACCCAATTCTGGCAAGCATCAAATTATAACTTTATGGTTGTAGATACAGCAACATAATATGGACGATTATATAGCTGAGTTGCATATAATAACACAAGCACCATTATTACATCGAAAGCACGTACATTAAATTTTCACTATATTGAATTTTGCTTATCTTACATAAAACAAGAATATTTTCACTCTATTGTTATATTAATTTCTGTGACATTCATTCAGGTAACTTTGACAGAATGTTAAACATGTGACGACGAAGACGGTTTTCACCCAAACTATTAGATAGCGCTGATTAAAACCATAAATTACAGGGTAATCATTTTACCTCGAGGGATCGTTTTGTACCACATTCCCTTAATCTCCAATTCCAACCAGTGTTCCTGATTGCAGTAATATATAAGGTTCGAGCTCCTCCCGCACTGAGCGAATCAGAATCAGTCCGTAGAATTACTTGCGAATCATCGCCATGAACCCCCTCTACAACGAAAAGGTGGCGCAGGAATGTTGCAAGATGATATAAAAACGCAATGAAATAAAAAACCAACATAGAACTAAAAGTTGAAAACATCAATGCCCGCATTAGACCAAGTCCTGAAAAATGCATGAAAGCTTATAAACGATTAGTCAATTGCATTCCATTTAGATACATATTTATTGGATGAAATCTCCGAACTTATTCCTTGTCGATCACTTCCGCTACATAAAATCCGAGCTGTAAGCAGCTAACACCTTCTTATCCTCGAGTTGAGTATCAATTACAACGTGAAATTTCAAAGTACCTTCTTGAGTAGAATTGTGTGCATCTGGAAATGTGTATCATCTTTTCTGTCCTTCCGAATGCAAGCTTCCATTAAAAAATAAATGGCTTATGTCATTGTCAACATTTTTGAGTTGTAATTCAGAAATCCAAATACATGTTACTTACAAAAAAAAACAAATCAATTAACAAAATGCTATGTAAATTAAATACTCATAATTCGTTTTCAGATGCTTATGAAGTTTGAATAAAACTTACCTGCGATGTTTCATTTGATGGAAACAATTATCAATTTCATAAAATTTGTCTCAAATATGTAATTTGTAGATTGAGGGAGCAAATGAAAATTTTGAGTAAATGTACTTTTGAGACGATTCATTATTTCTTCGATGCAAAATTGGAGAATGATGAAGAATAAATCTTGCGATCACTTAAAAAATATCAACCAGAACATCACGACCAACAAGTTCACCACTTATAAATTGCTTGTCCTCGATGTAATGCCATTAAAGTCCAAAACACTTCAACATTGATTGCACTTCGTTTCACTTCAATTAAAAAAAAAAATTGTTCAAAGCTAAGCCCATTTAAAACTTATGAATGTGTTGTACACAGGACACAACACAGATTGTAAAAAGCTTGTGGAAAAGCTCGAGATGCGGTAAGCTACCGGATCATTGCCGAATCCTAGAAAAATTGCCTGGCATTCACCCTGTCTATCTCCCCAAACCACTTGTGGAAAGAGATAATCCTAGGGTGAGTAAGTATATTCACTCCATACTGCCGCGCCGGCACATCACCTAATTTATATGTTGTTTTCGACGGCGTAATAAGGCTTTATTAATTGCCCATTGTAAAATTATTAATTAGTTTTTTTAATGCCGGGTGACTTAAAATGGACGAATATTGATTTTGTGGTGGTATGTTTCACCTCCATTTTTCGGTTACGATTTGTTCGCAAAATTATACCATGAACGGTTGGTTAACTGTGCACTCATTTAATATTGGATGACTATCGAAACGAAAATTATTATAAGGCTCGACTGTTTGGGTGTTTGTTCGGCGAAAGAGTTAATTATGGTATTTTATTATTTACACGACGAGAAAAAACCTACAGGGAATTTAAACAATGCAGTGGTTCGACTATTTGCGCCAGAGGTTGGATTTATTGTAAGTACAGTCCATTTTTAATAAATGGGACGTTTTTGAGGCTAGTTTATTATGCGAGCAGGTTGATTTTAATTTATTTTCAATATGTAGAGTGGCTCCGACAGTATATTGATTGAGATGCATCGAGTTGAAACTTGTGATGGGTTTTGATAGTGAATGATATGCAATAGCAAGATTTCATTACAGGAAGTTAATTTTGATTCGTTGTGAATTACTATGTGAATTAAAAACTCTTGTTACATTCAGTAAATGTAGCATATTGCTCATCATGCAGAAGCGAACACATAGTTGATTGTTACCACTCAATAAACTTAGCTAAGTAAATAATAATAATAATAATATAAGCTTAATATACTTTAAAAAAAACGCTTTTTATTTATACTAATAAAAAGTGGGTCTTCCAGTAGTAATGATGCATAATCCTTGCATTGGGAGGTTGCAGGGCGAGTGTCCGTTTATTCCATAACGTCAGTTTATTTTCCCGGATTCCATGTGCCTTTCTGAAGAAAAATGTCTGGAGCCATAAAAATGTTGGGTATAATTTCAATGCATTCAGTATCGAGGAATATTATGCAAAGTGTAAGAGCAACGATTTTCAATGCAACTGTGAAAACAAAGTGCGTTCAGAATTACTCCGCACTATGAAAATATACAGGCGGACACAGAATGACATATCAGCAAAAGATTTGAACACTGTACAGGGTAGGTCATCTAGTGGTTTCTTTTAAAGTCATAGGCTATTTTGACACTGTAAGCTGCTTCCCGCTCGAAATCTTGACAGAAAGTCAGTATTATACCTCCGTGGAACGTAATTAGTTGCTTTACGCTTAAACATCGTTGGGAAATATTGAAAATTTCACGCACTAGCCTGATGAGAATTCTGCACAAAGATCTCAGGCTATGAGCTAACAAGGTCCAATTGACTCAGCAATTGAAGGCACACGACCATCCGCTTCGTTATCGCTTCGCGATTTGGGCCTTAGAGCAGCTTGAATTGGACAACGATTTTGGGCAAAAAATCATCTTTTCTGACGAAGCGCATTTTCATCTCTGCGGCTGCGTTAACAAACAAAATTGCCGCATCTGGGGCTCGGAAAACCCGCACGTTATAGTCAAGAAGCCAATGCATTCACAGAGAGTGACAGTTTGGTGTGAATTGTGGCGTGGTGGTATCAATGGACCATTTTTCTTCGAAAATGAGGCTGGGAACAACGTTTCGGTCAACGGTGAACGTCACAGAGCCATGTTATCCAACTTTTTTTTACTAAAATTGAAGGCATGATTTTTGACGACCTCTGGTTCATTCAAGATGACACGCCATGCCACACAGCCCATGCCACAATCGATCTTTAGCGTACCCAATTCCTAAATCGTGCTATCAGCTGTCTTGGCGATGTCAATTGGCCGCATTGGAGTTGCGATTTGACCTCTTTGGACTTTTTTTTGTCGGGAACCGTGAAAGACCAATGTTATGCCAATAATCCAGAAATAATTCAAGCACTTAAGGCCAATATCATCCAATCAATCCGTGAGCTACAGCCCGAAACCATCAACAAGGTCTTGGAAAATTGGAGTGACAGAATGCGCTACTGCGAAGCCAGCCGAGGCAGCCACTTGAACGAAATTGTGTTTCATCATTAATAAAAATGTTTACTCTTATTAATAAAGCCATAATTTATGGAAAAAATTAAATTTTGTTCATTTTATTGCATGTTGAAAAAGAAACTTTTATTTGGCCCACCCTATAGATAGTGGAGTGTAATGGAATCCATACGTGAACTAATTGTTTCAAAATCTATTAAAGGAGTGAAACCTTATGAAATTTTGCAGGCCCTTCGCAACGAAGAAATAAAGTGAGACTTCATACATAAAGCAATCAAACATTAAAGGAAAACATCCTCTGTTAAGGATCGTAAGATAAGTGGACGTCTAAGCACTGCACGTACTAACAGCGCATTGAGATTGTAAGAGAGCAGATTCGTAGAAATAAAGGACATTCGGTGAGAAAAATAGCTGTGAATTCGCGAATTTAAAAGTCTTCTGCACAATTAATACTCACCAAAGATTCAGGAGAAACTCCTTACAAAAAACAGAAAATGCATGGATTTTCAGCCACGTTTAAGGGAAGAAGAGCTGCTAGAGTTGAAACCATACTTGCTTGGCATGGTGGTGATGAGTTCGTGTTTTCCGATGAAAAACTATTCATTTTCGTGCAACGACACTATCCACAAAATGATCGTTTGTGGGCAGTCAGAATGGAGAACATGTCGGAAAATGAAGTTTATGCGCCCAGGTATCAAAAAACATCCTCAGTAATGGTTTGGGGCGGTTTTGTAGGAGAGGCCAAAACTTCCCCATGTTTTTATTGAAAAAGGTTAACGCTGAGTATTATCAAAAGCAAATTCTTTAAGCAGTTATCCTTCCAAGCTGCAAAAAGTTGTTTGCAGATCATTACTACTGCTTTGAACACCGCGAATTTGTGTGTGTCAATAAAGCGCTGGTTGAACTAAATATGTTCTTCTGGTAAACCCTCCCTGGAACATTAGACGCGGGGAATTCAATTTGGTTGAATTCATAATAATGCAATTAAGAACTACCACGGCATATTAGGTAGCACAATATATCGTCTTTGAATTAGAGACGTATGGTTATGGGTGGCCTTGTCAGGAATTTGTTGTCAAGCTTCGGACATGGATTCCACGAACCTAGTCACTGAATTTGGTAAATGAACACGAAATGATCAGAAAAGTATCTGGCAATGGAGAATTGGTGGTGCATAGTAGAAGTATTTGTCGTAAGTCATAATGAAAGTAATCAGAAGTAAGGAAGTTTTGAGGCGAGGTTTGTCAGTTAGGCAGTTGGTCGAAAATATTGACAATATAACCAAGCCAATAGAAATGGAATACGTATTGATGCATTTATTGATGTTATAGGTAAAGATGGAGGTCGTTGAAGACGGAATGAAGCTTCACGCACACAAAGTAATATCTAACGTTGAAAATTAGGGGCATTAATTAGTAAACTTCTGTAGAGAAATGAGTAGCAAAGTAAAGTTGTAATAATGTCAAAACGAGGTCAAGACTGGGTGGGGTGAAACACCTAGCTCTTGACGTGATGTACTGAAGTAACTGTTGCTAACGACCGAAGTTTATTGGACCGTAGTTTGCAGGACCGAGGGAAGAAGAACCGGAGGCAGAAGGACGTGGATAAACGACTAAATGTACATTAGTTGTCATTCTATTGAATTTGAAATTGCAAGAGACCGAGTATGTCATGGAAGGTTCAGATACTAATGAAGCTGGCGAGGCAAATGAAAGAAGTATCTGGGGTGAGGTGACAAGGGAAGGTAGATCCCCACACATAACCATGGGTCCAGACCCTAAGCATTACCGTGAAAAGGTGCTCCTGCGTATATTCGTATGAATAAATGTCTTTGTGTCTCATACAAAATGATGTGCTTCATCCGAAAGATAGTGTTAGACAGTTCACGAGACGCACTGATCCGACAAGTATCGGTACCATGGGGGCAGGATTAGCCCGTACTTATATGCCTGGGAGTACTTCCTGTCATTGAGAACGGCCCTTTTTACGGGAGCTACGTGGTGGCTGTGGTTTATAGGCTATCCAGCATGGATTCGCTATCTAAACTGACTAGAGACCGTTTCCGAATCTGGCGCTTGCTTGGGAGTGTGTGAGGAAAGCGCACATTCCGCCTGGACCTGCGTAAATGGGGTTATAAATGCATGAGGATAGGTCCTCATTCTACTATTAATGAATTTGATTTCACGGATTAAATTACAAATGGTAGTATTGAAACTTTGTCAATACGATGCTGATTATGCAAATTCATCATCACAATCCTAATGTTGGATCGTCGGATAAAGCCTTCGTGGCAGGTGTCTATGTTAAACAAATATTTCGATAAACCTTATTTAAAAAATAACAATATGCCAAAAATAGCAATCTGCGATATGGCCCTTTGGCTCTCTGCGAACCTTTGGTGAAGCTAAAGGCATTTTACAATTTGCTCCTTTTAATCAACCTGTTAACCCTAGAAGCATAATCTACGTCTCTGAGACGTATACATATTAAATAGTTATTTGTCTCTTTCTAACGTTTTGAGCTAGAGCTTTGTTTTTCGTGCCAAATTAATGTCCACCGAGATATATCAAGCTGTGATTACGTTTTCCTGGTATGTGCCGCCTTTTCTGTAATATTGCTTGCTTCTATGTCTCTGCGACGTATGTTTTTGCTTTACGTAACTTTTGTGAATTTTAGTTAGTATATGTTTCTGCTATTTTTAGGAGTTTATAGATTTTTTTCGAAGTATTTATATATTGTTACTACTTATTTATCATCATGGCGTTTTCAAGAACGTTGACAGTGGAAGAAATTGAACAAATTTTTATAGAAGATGATAATTATTTGGCTGGAGATTCAGCTTCAGACGAGGAGGATTGCCAGCAAGAGGACGATGTCCAAAGTGATTTAGAGGAGGATCTTGGATTGCAATATAATGATTTAGCTCAGGAATAAGTCAAATCTTTTTCACTTGTGTCTATTCCGCCATTAGAATCCATCAACTCCATCCGTATGATTCATCCAACAAAGAGAATACTACTAGGTAAGAATGGGAAAAGGGAGGAGTTGATTCCTTCAAAGTCCTGAATAAAACTTCAAAAAACTCCTCAAAATCTTCAAAAAAACTCCTTGAATCCAAACAAAGGGAGGATATGACTCCTTCGACCAAATGTGTTCAAACCTGACACGCAGGCGTAAAACCAATAGATGGCCGATGACGGTATTTTACGTGATATTGAACATGACTTTCGTTAACTCATTCATAATTTATAGTAACAACAAAACGGCCAACCATAAAAAACCACTGGGAAGGAGGGATTTCATGAAAAAATTAAATTCCGATTTTTCAACATCTTGGATGGAACAACGACTTAGAGCTCCCACTTTGAAGCGGAAACTACGTGAAAAAATTCAGCACATCTTAATTAAAAAACCATCATCAGCAGTGTATGTTAACGGAGAAGACGAACCTGCAACAAAAAAAACGACGCTATTGTTCATTTTGTTCTTATAAGGAACGAAGAATGTCTAAGCTTTTATGCCACAAATGTAGAAAGCCAGTTTATTATGGTGAGCACAAAGTTGATGTTTGTGTGCACTGTGCCTAAGTACAATTAATTGTTAATATTAAAAGTTTGAATAAAAAGTTTTTGATTAAAATATCGTTGTACATTTCATTACTTTATCCTAAACCTAGAACCTATTAATTTAAGGTATGAAAATATCATTTACTTTACGTTATAGAGCAGTTTTAGTATTATACGACTCAGAAACGTATGGTATGCTTAACGTACTATAAAATAAGATTATGCTTCTAGGGTTAACAACGTTATACAAATCTCACAGCATATATGAGGGGTCCAATCCTTTTTCTTTATTTCTAACGTTAATTCTAAAACAAAGTTCGTACGGTTAAAGCGCAATGTTTTTGCGATTTAAAAGTTACTTCTCCGTACACATAACAGAAACAGTCTGCATTATTCACGCGCAGCCTAGTGATTGTAAGTAAAGCTAATCGCAGTTACAATTAATTGAAAAACATTTAGATCCACGTATAACTCAAAAAGATTAACTACTGAGCACATATAGAACGTAACCAAGTCGGTTGCCGTTAGTATACTAATAAACGCAATATTATCACAAAACGTGTTGCTAAGATGCAATAAATAGGAACACACTAGTCTTAACAGAACAAATACATCACCGTGTATGCGTGGTGACAGTATACGTCATAATAAAGTTTACGTATTGTAAATTATAAACATGCATGTTACAGAATATTTATGGGTGATAGGAGAATTACGTTATCAAATTTGATTGCAGAGTATCGGAATACATTAGAAACCCAAAATTATTGTTATATCACAAATCCTGTATTCATCATAATATGAAAAAAATTCTCCAAATCTAATCGTTTTCAAGCACTACTAGCGTAAAAATATCAATATTTCGAGTGTTTTGCTTGAAAATCTATCATTTTTTATCAATATAAACTTTTAAATTTAGTGAAAACCAATGTTAATCTTTTGTTCTTGTTTCATTTTCATTCCAGACATGTCACAGTTTGGTTTAAGTGCTGCCAACTCTCATTGGGGATACGGCTCAGCGGGGGCATATTCGCCATATCTTGCAGGCAGCAGCTTATCTACGTGTGCTACTCCCTCTTCAGCTCAATTTAATAATCCTGCTCTTGGCTTTTCATGCACGGCAGCGGAACAAACTCCCACGCAGGATTTCACTGGATCTAATAATCGTGATTGTGTGCCAAGTGAGTTTTTGCTTTATTTACTTGATATTTCATTTGAATTAATATTGCATTAACTTAAGTTTTATTCATATGTAGATATTTATTAATATTGACGGATATTTTGAATTATTTGTATTATTAATATGTTAACTCTTTCGCAGTGCTACCTGATTCGACGGCAACTGATCTCGATCAGCACTTGAGCAGCTTAGTTGGATCATCATCAGCTCAGATGTCTCACCCAGGACTTCTTGCTGGTAGCGCGCAATCTGCGATATCCTCCAGTGCCAATGGAACATCAAATTCTATCCTAGTCCCGCGTTACCATTCGAATTCCAGTAACGAATATAACGTACACTCTAGTCAAAACGGCCCGCGGAGTCTAAGTGATTCTTCGCAGGCTGAGTCGCCAGTCCAGGAAGATCTCTTATCAACCAACACACCCAACCTGGGAGGACCAAACAATCAAAACTTCTCGGGAATCGTTGTCAATCAGGCACAAAACACGTACGGCAGTGGTGGAGCTGGATGTAACGGATCTTTGTATCCAGTGTTACCTGCAAGTCTGTTGTATTCTCAACTTTACACTGCTGCGAATCAGACCCATGGCTTCCATTCGCATTCACTTCCGCCACATGCTTCGCCGAATTCAACCGTACACGGAGAGCTTCAAAGTGTCATGGATCATATTAGTACGGTTGGCGTGAGACAACAACATAACCTTATGACCAGCGCTAACTCACATTCGGGAGAGCTAGCGCTAGTGGGGAACTGTGGTGCATCAGCAAGAAATGGAAGTGAAGATGCTAACACAAACCGACAGGTAGCTTTAGCTGGGCATCGAGGTCACCATAGTCAGACAGATAATGGAAATTCAGTATGGCGACCATATTGAAACACAGATCCAGCAAGTTTTAAAACATTTCAATCTAGTCCTATTTTGCTCTGTAAATAATACTCTTGTATATAGTAACCATGGTTTTATCAATGTAATTGATCAACTGCATCAAAGTACTGTCCTGTCACTAGCGGAAACTGAACAAAAATCTGGATTTTCGATATGTTGATAATTAACAGTTTTGGTTCTGCTGTCGCATTGGATTGACAAAAAATGTCAAACCTGTCTTTACTTTCCTGCTGATGAGTGCAAATCTTTTTCAACTCAAAAATTGGATTATTTTAGTCAGCTTGGAGTCAATATTATCATAAAGTAGAGTACTAGATAATAATAGTAACATAAAACCATTAAATCCAGAATAAAACTATAAATAAAATAAAACTATTATCCTTAAATGAGCATAAATAAGTTCCTAAAATTGTTTCATAGCGTTGCTTCATTCTTATTAAAACGGCAATGCGATTGCTTGTGACCGTGACCTGCGATTTATGCAGTCAATCGGAACGAAATGAGTAGTCACAGCTAAAACTTATTTTTTAGGAATGGAAAACCCATAACGGATGTTTTATATATATATTATCTTCTATTATGTGGAAACATTTAAAGTTTTATTTCGATACTTCTGCCGTCTTTTTTGACAGATATATCTGGTGTAAATACGATTAAAAATGCGTTTTAAAGAAATTCTGTGCAATACCATCCCCCAATTTAGTTTAGTGAATTCCATGAGGTAAATTTAAAATAATATTAATACAATAAAATTTTAAATATTTTAAGAAGAATTCGAATGATATCGCCTCTAAGGCTCTTCTTTTAAATTGTTAAATACTTGACATCAAATAAGGAAACAAGTAAAGAAACAAAAAAAAAATTAACTGAATCGTGCTAGTCTAATTGTCTTGTATATATCAAATTTTTTCGTCCGAATTTTTTTCGAATAATTATTAAAGAGAAATATAAAATTAAATACAGAGTATGTATTGAAATGTCATAATTGTGTTTTACTGGGTTCTGCACCTGTCATTTTCTATTTCTTATTGTTAGTAGTCTCGGAAAATAAATACTTGCAGTGTCGTTTCAGATTCTTTTTAGGTTATCTTTTCGTAGGTTCGAATTTTTTTGGTTTGATGGCTTGGTATTTTCATTTTGAATACGTTTTCTATAGATGATGTGCTTGTGTTTGAATATTATTTATTAAAAAATAAAGCCTGCTATTTATGACATAAATAGTAAACATAAAATTTATAAAGGCACAAAAACATTGGCCCCATTTTATTTTGAAAATTCAAATTATGCATTTATTTTACAAATTATTCAGTCTGGTCAAAATAGGATTGTGATCGTAATAGTACAGAGACAGTCCCCCTAATCGCACATCATTATGTTCAATAATTGTATAACACACCATCCAGCCAACTAAAAAATGGACAATAGCCGCATCATAACATACGAGAATCAAGTAAAGCTGAGGCTAAAACTTGAACCTAAAGCTCTGTACTGTCTTCGATTTCACGTGAAATTTGTTTCGGCGAAATTTAGCTTAAAAATAAGCAAAAGTTCTACTCACTTCTTATGCCTAGTACTATACTCTTCGCGAAACGAATTCAACGGTCAAACCCCATACAAAAAGAGTTTTACTGACGAATTGAAAAGCTCTTTTTGTATGGGATTCGACCGTTGAATTCGTTTCGCGAAGAGTATAGTACTAGGCATTAGCGTGAAAATTGCTTGAAAGTTGCTTTCGCATTGAAAATTCAGAAGTATGCTGTAAAGTTGAACCAGCGGCTAAAATTGTACAAAAATATTGATACTTTTTTCCGAACGGGACTTTAAGCGGAGCAAGCAGGGTAAGGCGATTATCCAGCTGTTTCCACGATTGAACGGCATTTGAAGGAGGGAAATGCATCTTACCGTCTCACAACGTTAAAACCTGCACTTTCTGATAAACAAATCGAAAAATGCAAGGCTCGTGCTTTGGATTTATGGATCGCGATTGGAACAAGGTTATTTTCTCCGACAAAGCATTTTTTTGGACGTAGGTTCAGCTAAAGTGAGCTTAGCTCACCCACAGTTCAACTTTTTTCCTGCGCTCTGTTAAAAGTGAGTGGTTGGGGATGGTTCTCCGAGCATGGTTTTGGATGTTTGCGGCTTTTCAACCAAAATTTGAACGCCGACAAAACGGTCCATATACACAAGCGTGGACTTTTTAATTTGGTAAAGAAAATTAGGCTTTACGAGAAGGTAATAACCCAAAAAACTGAAGTTGACTCTGCAAATCCTGGAAAGAAGAAAATTGCGTCATGGAAATAACTGGCCTTCGCAATCTGCCAAACCTATCAAAAATGTTTAGGGAATTATGAAAACTTATCTCAAATCCACAATTTAAAACAGCTATCCGCAAAATTTGGTCCTTTTTGTTCACGGACTACGTGGAAAAAGGCTTGTTGAAAGTATGCAAAGAAGATGCCGGGATATACTTGGCAACGATGGAAATTACTATATGCACACATAACAGGTTTTAAGCAATAGCTCTCGATATTTTTGGATAAATAGCTCTCGATATTTGGATTAGCGTTGGGTCGTACTCGGATTTTTACATACTAGGTATTCCGAATACGAGTACAAAAAAATACCTGTTCCAAATGCCTGTTCCAAAAATACTAGCTAGTATTTTTTGAAGTATGTACATATATACACACAAGTACATGCGATTTGCAGTGATGTAATGAAACGGTATGATATGCCCTCCCCCATCCACCAGAGACAAAGTTCCCAGGCTAGAATGGGGATGGTGCAGTTGACCGTGAAAGGATACGAGCCATTAGTCCGTGCAGCTTGTCTGTAACTATCCAATGGTCGGTCACTTATTTGGCAAGTGTTTCTCCAATCTAGGAGCCATCTAAGGGAAAACAAGCAAATTCAATCAATTTAATTTGATTTTCATTTTAATATATGCACAAAACACCTCCTGTATTCGTTCAAACTACCAGTGTCGAAAAATGTACTATGATAGGACCAACTAATCCTGTTGCCATCTATATGACTTTTCATCGATCGATGCCTGATACCAAACTTTTCCTGGCTAATCTAAAACAGTCGGTTTACCACTTCGCCTCACTGAAGCATGAATTTGTCGAAAATTTTATTAAGAAATGATAAAACGTCTATTAAACATGCACCCACTAGGGGGCCAACCTTTTCGGTAAAGCTGGACATGAGTCACAACCCCGGTAGGGTTGGAGCGCAGTCACGAGGAGAGCTTCAGCACAGCCGGAGAAGCCAACTGGCTAACCAAAAAGGATCTAAACATTTTTAGTGTTACTTTAAGTTTTCCCGGCGGATTTCATTTTACCGTATCTTAGAAACTAGGCCGCTTTTTCCCATATTTGTATGGGAACATTTCAGAAAGATCCTCAAATTCATGCTGGACCAAAAAAATTTTTTTTTTTTGCAAAAAATGGACGTTTTTTCCCTAATTTCCCCTATAAAAAAGTTTGTTCGCCCTTAAAATATCACTAGTGAACTCCCAGATCACTTTCAATCATCGAAAGCGCTGTAAAGGCAGTTTTTGCCAAACTATGGCCAAAAAACCCCTTTCTCCCTTACAAAACCTAAATTTTTGTATCACAGCAATAGGTCTTGGTCAGTTATGCCCCAAACAACTCTAACTCAAACTTGGCCGATTTTGTCCGATTTCAGCTACTTTTGCCCTAAAAACCTAAACCTAAAGTCCCAAAATACTCGCAAGCACGAAAATACTCTATACAAAAATATGCGATACGAAAATACTTGCAAGTTCCAAAATACTCGATAAGAGTATATACTCGTATCGAATATTTTGGAACGATACGTTATTTTCATATTCGAATATTTTGGAACGATACGTTATTTTCGTATTCGAATATTTTGGAACGATACGTTATTTTCGTATTCGAATATTTTGGAACGATATGAGTATATTCGTATTCGAATATTTTGAACGATACGAGTATATACTCGTATCGAGTATTTTCGTACTTGCAAGTATTTTCGTCTCGCGTACGAGATACTCGTGAGTATGAAAGCACTTGCAAGTATGAAATACGAATTTATATTAATATTAGGATACTATTACGTCACTGTTTGATTGAAATGAATTAAATGGACGAAATTTATTGTACAAATTCTTGATTACATGTATAGTCCACAAAAATACTCGTACCTAGTATTTTTAAATTTCGTACTAGGTACTGGCTATTCCAAAAAAATACCTGTTCCATATACCTGTTCCAGTATATCTAATTTGGATACTCTTTTTTCATGAAAAAAGTATAGGGCGGCAAAATATTGTTTGCCCTGAGTGGAAAGATCCCGAAAAGTGGCTCTGTTTATATGCATACATATTTATATATAGAAATCCATATACATATATACACACATAAATAATTATCTGAATCCATCCAAACCAAACAATAGAATCAATCGAGTGACGTTTCGACTGAAAAAGCGATTAAACTACCAATACTTCTTCTTAACTGCAGCTGTCAGTTGTTTTACAACTTGTGTCAGATGAATAATCATGTGATTTCATGTGATTTTTTTTTGTTCGCTGATACTCACGTTTTTAACCAAATTTTAAACGTCAACATTTTTTCGCGATTTGCTAAAATGCAGTATTTTTTCGTGAAATCGAAAAAATGCCTAAGCTTATAATTGTATTTATTTGATCCAAATTTTTCTAGCGTTCAAAAAATATTTTAATTCAAATACCGATTTTTGCTTTAGAATAGACTAAAGAAGGAAAAGTCAATTACCCTCGCAATATCGATATTTGTCAAGAAATTAAAATATATCTAGTTTCTAGGAAGAATTAGTCTTTGAATTTAAATAATTTTATAAGTCTATTTTATTATAAACTAAAAAAAAATATTTCAATATCAAAAAATTTTAATATTTTATTTATAAAGTTTTAATATAAAACGGATAGAGTTATAAGAGTCGGAAAGTTTTAAGTTTCTATCATCTGATCGCATTCGATTGAATTTCAATTTACATTTAGTGAATGCGGTAGCTCTGAGCTTGAGTATAGTTGGAAGATGTTTTCGAGGGTTTTACCAAAGTCCTAAGTTTCCATTCAGATCTTGTATGCAAAGGTATACCGCACAATCAGCTATTCTGACTTT
This sequence comes from Nemotelus nigrinus, assembly GCA_947369275.1. Classification (NCBI taxonomy): domain Eukaryota; kingdom Metazoa; phylum Arthropoda; class Insecta; order Diptera; family Stratiomyidae; genus Nemotelus; species Nemotelus nigrinus. The sequence continues at coordinate 44,744,177 of OX376374.1, forward strand.
GAGCTTTCGTTGTCAACTAACCAAGAACTTTTTAACGGAATTTCTCACCTAGAAGACGTTTCGCAAACAAGAAATATCAAATATTATTTTAATCAAAAGCAAATAAGCGTGAAAATCAAACATTTGCAAAAGCTATAGTCGGATATTGAATTTCAACAAAACTTTAAATTTGCAAATGAAACTACTTCTTTGTCCAATTATAGCCCTAGAAGAGTTAATGATGACTAGGTCCGAAATTTTGGGCCGAAATGTCAAATTCTATGTTTTGGGGTTGTTGATAATGAACCTAGTTGTCCAGTTTATGAATCGAATCAATGAAATTTGAAACTGGAATGTTTGATGCTTATAGTTAAAACCAAGTTTTCCAATTTCCTAAATATGTTTCCTCAACTTACTTTTGATTTCCTGACCTCCATGTAAACGAAAAACAATCAAAAAAGAGAATTCACTATTCTGTTCACCGTCATTATTAATTTACCGAATTTAGTCATGCAATGAATTACAATTTTTTTGAAATGTTTAGCTTTTGTCATCAAATTAATATAGTTCTCTAAAGAATTTGGCTGCTTTAGTTTATACCTAGAAGTCATTTTTTACGTTGAAAAAGTTACGGCGGGGAAATCTAAACCATGACTTGTATATATCATTTAATCAAGTTTTGCTTACTCTTTTCATTCAAACTGACATGAAGATTATGTGTAAAAAGAATATTTTTTCAAGTTTTCGATCCAGAATTAATGTAGCTTGGGCATGAAAATTGCGACAAACTACCAAACAATAAAGTTCGTTATTCTCAAAAGGGTCTATTTTTTCATTTAAGTCCTTAACTGAAAGAATCAACAAGTTTTTTTGGATTTACAAACTCATTCCTACTGGGTTTTGTAAGCAATTCGTCAATTAATTGAAAAGAAAGATGAATAGGTTATATTTTCAAGTAAAATGTTTCCATTGACTCATTCGTAGTAATAATTCGTCATACTTCTATTCCTCCCCCCCCCCCCAAAGCTCCGCATTGGATATTAGGGAATAAGTTTCATATTAAATTACTTTTAAATTCAACTGTTTCCTTGTTTTTAAATGCTAAATTACGCTGCAAACTTTGTCATTAGTTTTTATTTCGGTGTCATACGCTGTTCATAAAACATAGTTTCGTATATATTATACATACGTCAGTTGCACTAATGAATTAGTGAAATTGATTATTATGCTGTTATTTATTAATTGCGGCTTTTTTGAAAAATAAAAAAACATTACAATATCAATAAAAATACGAGTTACGAGAAAAACGCCCTAATACTTGTAAGGCCAATGACAGACAGTTCGGTTTCACCGAAGCGTTTAACGCTTCGGTTTGGCGCGTCGGCTGCCACACACAGCGGTTTTCAGAAGCGTTTATCGAGTCGGTTCAGTTACAAATTACGTCGGAGTATCATATAGATGCTTGTGAAAAAAGTAGTCCTGCGCACATACATATGCATATATATGTATACACATATATATGTTAGTATATATATGCATATGAAATTTGGGCAAAATGATTCTAATACTAATTTTCTTTGAAAATCTGTAATTGCCTACTTTTAGAAACCAAGTGCCCACAAATGTTTCATTTTCCAATACTGTATCCTATCCATCCTTCAAAAATCTATTTTCTTATCAGATTTTCCTTCCCCTATCCCATGCATTCATCAATGCATCCAGAAAATTTCAGCTCGATCGGACTACGCAGCAATGAACTAATCGAAAAACGCTCGAAAACCGAGTCGGTGGATCATTTGTTTCGTCTACCGACGCGATTCCGAAACCGAGAGGCGGTTCGCACCGCGGTGTGTGTCATCACAATGCTAATGTAATGCACGACTAAACCGACTCGGTTTTCCTCTCGGGAAACGCCTCGCAAAAACCGCTGTGTTTGTCATTGGCCTAAAGTGTATCGAAAAATACAAACCAATTGATGGTAAGGATACGAACCAAAATCACAAATCAATAAAAAGTCAGTTACCACTTAGCTCTTCCAATAAGAATGCTCCGCAACCTCTATGAACTAAGCGTATTATTTCCCAATTCCGTCTTACTGGTACTAATGCTAAACCGGTAGCATGCGAATCAGAGTAGTGATAACATAAATTTTTCAACTGAATAAAATTAATTTTCTATTTATAATTTGTTTTTTCGCTGTATAAAAATTACTTGTCATTATAAAAGTTATTTTTTAGTAACATGAGCATCTTTAAAGCGATTATTTAGTATTTTCTGACGTAATATACATTTCAGTTACTTTTATCAATACTTTCTAGAAGTACGGGCCGTCATACAGAATGATGACGTCACAGTAACAGCAAAATGTCGCGAAAAACACACGCAGTCTGATGGGACGTCCGGGGGAAAATGTTAATTGTACAGGTTGTGTTAAAGTGAGTTCTGTGAAAATAAAGTGAGATTTGCAGAACAGTGCTAGTGAAGAGCTAAAACATAAATTAATGCGGTGGAGGCGGTTTAATGTGAAAAATTCGCTACGAAATGATTATCAGTTGTTGTTAAGTTATGTGATGTTTCTTGTCGATTTACTGTCGATACAATTGATTGACACAAAATAGAAGTTATGACTAAATATTATTATTGCAACGCATCTACGTACAAAAAACTAACGTTTTATTCATATTTTAGCTAAAAAATCGCAAGTGAAATCTTCGTGTATATCGGCACTGCCTCGTAGAAATGTCAAAATGGCCTGTCGCCATTACGTCACAGCGACAACGATTACGTAGCCTGACGGCCCGTACTTCTAGGGGTGCATTGCTTTTAAGTCAGAACATGCGAGGCTTGATCCAAAAGTAGTCATAATCGGTTATATCTAGTTCGCATAAAATACAAAAATAACTTTTTTACTATATCATATACCCAAAAGAACACTTATAAATATGTCACGATTCCAGGGATCTACATTCATTTGAATACGAACCGTCGAAGAGCAAACATGAAAATGGCGAAAAACGAAGTTAGAGTCGTCATTAAATGCCTGTGTTTGAAAAAAATCAACCAAAGACATAGACAGCGACTTGGTGGAAAGACGAAGAGACTCCTCTCCTTCATATTCCACCGTTGCATGCTGGGCCAAGGAGTTTAGTCTGAGAAGAACATCCACTGAAGGACTAAGGACGTCCATCCACGTCCCTGATATGAGACAACGTGAGAAAAGACGAAGATGTGTTGGCAGATCGAAGAATGACCGTCAGACATGTAGCAGAGGCCACAGCGATTTCGTATGGCAGTGATCAAAGAATCGTTGCCAACGAATAACATTTAAGGAAGGACTCTGCGCTTTCGGTGCCGAAAATGTTAGCCGACGACCAAAAGAAAAAACCAGTTGACATTTCGAGGTTTAATCTCGAAAAGCGCCAGACAGAGAAGTTTTTATCACGTTTCGTGCCTATGGATGAAACCTGGATCCACCATCAAATCCAGTAAGCAAACAGGAATTGATGGACCTTGAAGCGACCCTCTTCACTGACGCCGAAAAAATTCAAAGTGTCGAGTCCGACAGGGAAGGCTATGGTATCAGTTTTTTGGGGCGCTGAAAGAATGATTATGGTGTAATATTTTGAAAAGGGAGCCACCATATCACGCTCTTGCCACGCAGACAAAATAAGAAAAAAACCCGGCAAATCGCGAGCCGGACTGCTGTTTCATCAAGACAACGCACTGGCTCACAAGGTTTCAGTTGTGATGGCTGCAATTCAAGAAACAAGATTCGAACTACTTGAACATCCGCCTATTCGCCAGATTTAGCTCCCAATGACTTCTTCCTCTTTCCTCGGCTCAATGAAGAAGCAAGAAATGCAAGCAAGAAATTTGAAGATGATAGCGGAGTGATGACCGCTGTTGAGGCATTTTGGGAGAGTAGAGACAAATCGTTTTGTACTAAGAGTATATTGGGGTTGGGAAAAAGATGGACTTTATGTATTAGCTTGTTAGGAGACTACGTTGAAAATAAATTTTATTTTTAAAGGTTATTGAATTGTGATCATGGTTCCCTTCTTGTCTATAAATCACTTTTTTAAGTTTAATCCCTTTGGTTTATATTGATTATCATTACTTTTGGATCAACCCTCGTAGATTAGGACAAAAAAAAGCTAAACGAAAAACTGCTTCGCCAAATCCTTGTTACCAACATTTGAGTTTGGCTTACTATTATAAATTATAAATATTTTACACACATGAAAATGTTTAAAACATTTTTCTGAATAGATTTCGATAATACATAAGAGCCTCAAGAAAATTAAATTACTGCACTTACAAAGTAATCCTGTGGAAAATACTGAGCAAAGTAGATACAAATTTGAAATTTAGTCACTACAGTACTTATCAAGCTGCCATACAGAATGATTTGATACATCTATGTATGCATGTCCGTAAGCATGCATAAAAACAGTGACAATGAAGACTAATGCAATCAGTCGTTTTTCTGCACTGAAGAATTTCGGGAACGGGTTTCGGCTTAATTGGACACCACAATGTGAAATAAATTGAGCGGAAAATTACTTCATATTCACCTATGGAAAAGGGCACAGAAAATGGAATCTACACGAAACCCTATTGGCAATTGAACGAAACATATGTATACATATCTGCACGTGCAGATATGCAGCTCAATACGAACTGTGATCCATGTATGTATAAATGTTTGTTAGGTATCCTTTATTATCTACTCAATCTATTTTATGCTGGGTCATTGGCGGCCGGCGTACATTTATAATTGATCCACTTTGTGAACGGGAAAATTGTATGTCGGAACGTGTAATGATTTCGATTGAGGAAAATTTAGACAGGATCATTAGGTTTTTACTAGAGCCTGAAATTAAACGCAAGTTTATAGGAAAGCTGCATTATCTTGGCAGAATACTGGTTTCATTTTATTGCCTAGTCATTACACTTTTGTTTACATCATGAACCGATGATTTAGCCCACTGAAGAATTTTATATATTCATACACAATCTATTAAATATTTTAATCTATTAATTATTTATTTTATATTTTCATACACAATCTATTATTTTGGTAAAGGTGTAGTTTTAGAGTCCATACGCGGAGGTGGTGGGGGGTTACTTTGTTTGATTCAGGGGGGTGTTCATATAACATCCCCATAAAATTTTGGTGGCAGTCACCCCCTGAGAAAAAGTTACAGCCCCCTAAAGTACGCGTATTTGAGGGAAAAAGGAGTTAAATGAAATGGGGTGGGAGACCCGAAGGGGGTGGGGGGCTATTTCGCTTGATTTAGGAGGGTGTTCATATAACATCCCCATAAAAAAATTTCGGTGGTCACCCCCTGAGACAAATTTACAGCCCCCTAAAGTACGCGTATTTTCAACTTTTTTACATACGATCTTGCACATTATGCATCTGTCATATTTGAGACCCTGCACGACACTACCCCACACGGCACTAAAACACCCCGCACCGCCCCCAACCCCCCGCACCACCCCGCCACGCCCCCCTTTTACAAACCCGCGCGGGGTGCGGGGTGGTTTAGTGCCGTGTGGGGTAGTGTCGTGCAGGGTCTAAAATATGAGAGATGCATAATGTGCAAGATCGTATGTAAAAAACGTGTAGTTTAAGACTCCACCCCCGGAGGGAGCAGGCAACTGTTTGCGAGTACTGTGGGTAGTCCCCCTAACAACATCCAAGTTGATGACCCCCCAAACGGTTATTCGTCCTAGACGCTTCACTCTTTGTTTACGTTTACCTATGTATACCGTTATGCGATTTACAAATTATTAGTGATTTCACACAAACAGAATTGTTAGTTTACTTTAAAAGTCTGTGAGTGAACAATTGAAAAATGATCAACCTTACCGATTTTGTGAGTATCGCGCGTGATCGTGATCAATTAATTGACTTTTTAGCCGACCGCAATTTAATTAGGAAAAAAGTTGTGTGCCGTGAATGTGGTGCGTATATACATTTAAATCAGGAAAGTCTTCAGCTACGATGTCTGGCAAATGTGCCGAAATTAATTAACAAAAAGAAAAAGCGAGTCATTGGATGCCCGTACAAAATTTCGGCTCTTTCTGGCACATGGTTTAGCAGAGTACACAACATTCAAAAAATCTGTCTTTTTAGTGGCTATTTTTTGTATTTTGGTACTCCAAACGTTTATGCGTTAATGGCAGCGGTTCAGCTCAATAAAAAAACTGTCATTGACTACGCATCTTTTTGTCGAGGGGTATTTTTACATTGGGTAGAAACGAGCGAACAGCAAATCGGAGGAGTTGGGCGTATCGTCGAAATAGACGAGTTCAAACTCGGAAGAAGAAAATATAATCGTGGTCGTCTAGTACCTGGCCAGTGGGTGTTTGGTGGTATCGATTGGGAGTTAAAGGAAGTATTTATCGAGCCTGTAGAATCCCGTGATACTGCCACACTTTTGGATGTAATAAGACGACGCGTTGTCAACGGTACGCCCATCTACTCAGATTGTTGGAAAACTGGTGCACACACTCAAAATATTGAGCGTGTGTGGAGGGATCTACGGCACAGCATCCCTCATTTCGGAAGAACAAAGCGCCATTGGCCTTTATACATCGCTGAGTATCTTTTCAAGCGGAAATTTGATTTCGAAGAACGCATCGAGCAGTTCTTTTCCGTAATCAAAGACATGCTTCCAATCGCTGAAGATGATTTTGTAAAAGATTCTTCCTCGGTCGATTCACCATAATCGTCGCCAGATCCTAAATTTTAGGGTGTGCGAATTGTAATGTTGCATACTTTATTGTAAATTAAATTTAAATATTAAATAAATTCCTTTCTTTATAGCAGTCGTTATGAGTTTTAAGTTTTTAATTATAATAGCAGTATAATGTGCAAAAAAGTTGAAAATGCGCGTACTTTAGGGGGCTGTAATTTTTTCTCAGGGGGTGACTGCCGAAATTTTTTTATGGGGATGTTATGTGAACACCCTCCTAAATCAAGCAAACTAGCCCCCCACCTCCTCCGGGTCTCCTACTCCATTTCATTTAACTCCTTTTTCCCTCAAATACGCTTACTTTAGGGGGGCTGTAACTTTTTCTCAGGGGGTGACCGCCGCCAAAATTTTATGGGGAGGTTATATGAATACCCCCTTGTATCAAACAAAGTAACCCCCCACCCCCTCCCCGGATGGACCCTAAAACTACACCTTTACCATTATTTTAAATATTTTCAATGCAGAACTAGTAATACTAGCTCTCCACACTAATGTCTGCTTTGGTTGCATTTTTAAAAGACAAAAACTGCAAAAATATAATTAATGTTTTAACAGACTGCGACAAATGGTCTATAGAGCTGCCAAATTTTTGGACAATATTCATCATTTATGAATGATTTTCCATGATTAAACCAAATCCATTTGCAGAACTATCTCAATGCTATCGTCATTGCAATCGAAAATTAATGGTTTATCAATGAACTCAAGACAAAAATTTCAAATAGTCGGTAGATAAAATTGTGAACAATCTTTTTAAAATTTAAGCGAGATCTGCAGCTGAAAATGAAATTCTAAGTTTGATTAAGTTATTGCCGGGTTAGTTCATGGCAGTGGGTAACAGTGTTGGCACTGATCATTAAGAATTATCTAATATATTCAAAAAAAAACTACATTGTAGAGGTGAATCTTCGTTTTTGAGTAAAAATTGTAAAATTTGTCTGGAAAAAATGTGGAGCCTAGACTCATGTCAGGCAGCAATTAAAAGTTTCGAAAACTCCGTAGTAAAGCTTTCGGACAGTTGCACTTTTTTTTTATAGAGGTAAATGGAATTTCGAAATCAGTTGCTTTATTAGTGGTTACTGATAGCACGCAGGACTATTCAACATTGATCGGAAGAAACTTTCTAGATAACTCATTAACAAAAATCAATTTAAATCAATTTATGGATCAGATTACACGAGTTTGAGTCATTCAGTTATGGGTAGAAGTGGCGAATCCCAGTGAAATTTATCGAATGTTGATATGAATGGTATGGCCTTGTTATTGCGTAAGACATAAAAAAGATGAGTCAAAATCCAAGCGTCACTTCCATAGCCCAAACAGGCCCAATGATTGTTTTCATGTGTACGCATCGATATTTCAGAATGGGAAATAGGGGAGAGTGGTACAATATGATCCCCCTACGGGAACACAGGTGAAAAAAGTACCTAGAAAAAAATTTCGTTAAATTGATAATTTTTGTGGTGTGGCCGCAATATATGATTTTAATAATTAAATTTTTTTATGCAAACAATTTTGTAAACGTGTGATAAAGGAACATTTTATACATCCGGGTGTCTAAAATGATCCCCGCCAGAGGGTGCTATGATCATTGTGATCATTTAACCCCACTATTTAAGCCCAATGAAGTTAAAGAAAGGCGTGTTTCAATAAATGTCGTTTATTTCAATTCAAAAATAAAGGAATTACTTTTGAAAAATGAATAGAACCACAATTTTTAGAACTATTTTTTTGAAAATAGAGACTAGTTCAAATTCACAGTCAAAAAGGGAAAGTAAAAAATATCAAGCTGTTTAACTTAAATAAAGTTATTCTAAAATTTAAGCTGCAGTTGGGTCTTATGATTATTTTTGAGAATTAATTTGTCTATGCTTGAATCTAAATTAAATCGATTTATTTGTAGTGTAGTTAAATTTCAAGAATAAAAAAATTACGTTGTTGTGACTTTCAGCAGACGTTATCCTTGCTACTTGCTTTCGATCTTCCTTAGCAAAAATTTTGGAGTTTTTGGTTGGAACAGTATTTTATGTTTTCAAAATAGATCTAAAAACTGTTTTGCAATTCAACATTTGTTCAACATTGCAAAACAATTGTTAGATCAATTTTGAAAACATAAAATTGTTTCGTACCATATTTTGTCAGTTTTACCTTGTTTCGGTACCATTTTCTATAAATTTTCTTCAGCCGTTACAGTATTCCACACCTTTAAAAATTTCTCACGACTCTGTACTTTTACGAGCTCCACTTTGGAATTTTGCACATTTGTAGTTTATGTAACTGTTTACAATATATAAAAAAATTAAGTAAATCCAAGATGCGCATTTTGAAATATTCAAGGATAAAAGACACTGTAATGATCCTTTTTATCCTTTTTGACCAGGATGTTTCTCGCACTATTTTATGTAAAAAGTATACATCTTCTCGTTTCCGACAAGCAATAATTGAAGGCTCTACGTAGAGTAGTATACCATTTTTTGAATGCAACACGGTCCGGCGTTTCTCAAAAACTTCAAGAGGCCATATTTAAAATAAAACTAATAAATTTTTAATAATTAGCGCACCAGACGTTCTGGATACCAAACTATTTTCAAATTCCAAGGAGGTGAGTTCAAAAATTATCTGAAAATTTGTCGATTATCAATGGAATTGCCCGTTAATAAAGTTAGACAGCAAGATAGGTTGGCGATGCAGATAATAATTAATGAAATTTTTTAGTTCGAATCAAATAGATTAATACAACATTTAAACCACTCTTCAATGCCGTGAAACTCAGACTTTCTTTGCGGATAGTCAATATTCAAAACAAGACAATGTAGATTATGTCTCTTATTCTATGCACAATAGCAAGAACGTTTTTTCAACCCAGTCAAAATAATTCCCAACATAAAAATTGTGATTTACTTGTTGTTTGCATCTGATATGTAAAGTATAGTTGATATATTAATGTTTTTGATTTCTCATAAAACATCAACTAATCCGTAAACAGTTCATCTGCGCATAAAAAATGGAGATGAAAAATTTTTATATCCATTTGGATTTACATTCCCATCTCGTCAATTATGCAAAAATTGAAAGGGTTGCGAAAAAAGGTAGGCTCTTAATTAAGTTAAAACACGCATCGTAATGTTAGCAGAGCAGCAACAGTTTTTATGTGTGATATCAACAAGCTATGCAAACGGTTGAAAGGGAACAAACATATCAGTAACAAGCGTTTCACTCAAGAGCATTCCGCGACGTGATACTTGTTATTAATGAATTCATCCTGCGAATATCTGCCGTCATCTGAACTAATACTACACATGCCGGCATATAGGCACATGTAATAAGCTCATAAAATGATGAGTGCTCGACGCAACCTTCAAGTGGGCGTCTTCAGCTAATAGGTTGACGAGAGCGTCAGGCAGGCGTTCCTTCGGGAAATTCTTGAAAACTTTCAAGACTACCTGAACAACATGCTCGTACTAATGGCTCTCCAAGGACTTCTTAGCAAAGCAAAAACCATTCCACTGAGTGATTATCTTATGCTCAAATACCTCGTATGATATCCAGGCAAACTTTCGAACATACGAATAACTCTCAAAGAATTTCTTCATTGTTTGACGCTAGCAATGTGCTATAGCTTGAATTAAGTATTCATTTTGAATAATATTCATTGCTTGTATTTCTTGAGAAATATTTAACTGCGGGTTTTGCAGTAAAACATTGAAATTTCCCTTCCGAGCCTCAAATACTTACGTATCATTGAATTTTCATCACATATGCAAAATAGCTTCGCATTTGCATACGAATTGCTGCTACACAATGCTCAGTTCAAACGGAAGTTTTTCCATGAAAATTCTCAAATGTGTGGAATAATCTCAAGGCAGACATATTTCTGTGGCAACGGGAATATAATCGAAAAATCTGTTCGCCTGTCTGTTAAATGAACCATTTTAGCACGTTATGTATTTACATTTATGCAGAAATTTCACTATAAAATCTCCGTTGGGAAAATTCAAAATCTCTCTGCGGTTGACCATAAGACTTTTATTTTTGTGGTTTTTCATCCCTTTTTGGTTCTTTTTGGCAATGAAATAACTGCAGTTAGAGATTTTCCAAGCAAAAATAGTTACCTATAGCAGTACAAGGCATTTTACCGATTTGAAAAATAGTTTGACTATTTGTTTTCCTCTCAGGAGTTTACTTTGTGGTGTGGAATTTATCAAATTTCGGAAGGTGTACAAGTTTAAAATTCGTAAGCTTGACCGCGAGGAAGAATCCAAAAAAAGATATTCGAAAAGATTTTCGCAACTACTCGAAGGTTCCAATAGTATATACAATTTAATAGTATTTACAATCAAGGTCTTGATACTAAACAAATTGAGAATTATTTTCTTGATCAACCATAGATTTCCTTCAAAAAGTGATTTCATGTTTATATTTAAAAAAAAAAAACTTTACTTTTATGCACTAGAAAAACCTTTGATGGTGATTAAAACCCCTTTGTTCTTTCTTTTCCTGACTTTTCTGAGGGCAGTTATCGTGCACCCCGTGATTTTTTGGTGTTTTTTCAACAAAATTGTAGCGGACGACAATGGGCCACAAACAATTTTTAAAAAATTAATTTTTATAGTATGAAGCAAATAAAGTAAATGGACAAAGTTTCATTAAGACAGTAAATTCAATGAAAAATCAACCTTTAAAAAAAATTCTGCAATTTAAAGGTGCTATATCCTCTTAAGTATTCCTCCAGTTTTACATTTATCAATTTACACCTAAGTATGAAAAATTTAATTGATTTGTAGCTATGTGTTTGTAAAGATTGGTTTCTCACGTAAGTAACACCGGAATATTTGCAAATAGAAACTACAGAATAAACACAATAATTAAAAGCTAAAAAGTGATTTTCTTTAAAATTTAATTGAATTCATAATTGAATTCATTTGCATCTTTCTAAAGAACTCATCGCATAATAGATGTCATCATATTTATTCGATAACTCATCGCAGAAAGGGCTACAATTATTTATCTACATTTGCTTAGCTTGTAAAATGAATGCTCTAAGCTATATGGGTGTATCATAGCGTATAACATTTTAGTGCTTTTTTACATTGTCAGATCATTACTTTTTGGACAAAAAACATTTGTCAAAAACCGTGTATGCACACAATCTAACCAGCATTTGGTTTATTTACATAGCTACAAGTTACATAGTGTGTTATTGCACTATGTAAATTGAAGGAACCAATTTCAGTTTCAGAGCAATTAAATTTTTTTAATAGCTGCATTTCACTTCTCAATAGTTATCTAGTCGGATTTGGAAACGGGTTTCATACAAAAAATTACAATAATGTTTAATAGAAAATTGTTTTGCAAAATATATTAAGAAGATAAATAAATTCGCGTGCATAAAATGCACGCGATCATTCCCACGCTGGGCGCCAAATGAAAAATTCATAAAATAAAGTCTTACAATCGAATATTTATTCATGAATATTTTGATTCGTAATTTTAACATTAAGCTTAAGACAACCTGCAAAGCCTTACGTTATCAGAGATCTCACAATCACGGTAACGATTACGTATTTCATTGTTTTATAAGCAGCTGCAACGTCTTTACTCATGTCGGAGCACAGTAAAGATCTGAGGATTCTCCTTTACAAGAGCTTACAGTTTATTTCAGCTGAAACTTCTTGAAGAAACTTGAGCAGAATAGTTGTGGTGGACTGAAAACGGCTTTGTTAGATGCCAGAAGCCATTTGCGGTTTTGTTCACTGTAGATGTTATAATCTACAATTTTCGGCCGCAAAAGCGTCAACCAATTAAATTCATCAGAACTCTACTTATCTCTTCTTATACATGTGCTCTCCAATATCTTGTTCCACGCAATGCAAATAATTTTTGCACTTTTTCTGTGAACGCTCAACGACTAAGTTTTAATTTTATTAATTCCTATAGTCGAATATCAAGCTTTTCAACTAGAAAAGCCACAAAATGAAACTAATTTTGAATAAAAGTTTAAACTATCTAGGTTTTCAAATGAACTGAGATGATGAGAAAATATTTCAGTTGCCTTGAAATCTTTCAATACTTCAATTCTTATTTAATTCTTTCAGTTCAAGTACTATTTTTAATACATTTATTATTATATATTTTTTATTATATATTTATTATTATATGTTTATTAAATATATAAATCCACTCACCAGGTTTTGACAAAAATTTATAGCATAAATCGACTTTACTGTTGGCCAAGGTTGTTAGAAATTTCGATGTAGCAATAAAATAGCCATAGACCATTTTCATCATATTTCTACAAAGAGATATTGCCATTAAATTTTGGAGTGATAGCAAACAACAAAATTTCGATATCGAAAACTTTGTAATTTTTCTTAACTACTTTTTGCCTCTAGAATTTTTAGCTCAATCATTGCATCAAAACGAAATTTAAAGAATGGACTGGGTTGCGGCCAGCAAAAGTTTTTGTTACTCTTGCATTATCCAACCTAACCATTAAATGATCATAATATAAATATCTGGGGTCGGAATAAGTGACCAAATTTTAAGTTTTGAAAATTTCGCGGATGGCAGCTCCAAAAACCGTTGTTACTGCCGATTCAATTATTACATAAAGACCAAATTCACAGGGCGTGGTGATCTCGACGTGGTATCATAGACTTGTAGTTGCAGTGCTAATTGTTTTGGCAGCACTAAATGTTCTGATAGTTTTTGGACATTATTGATAGGGAGCTCAAACCACACGCGATGGGTTTCAAAGCATTATCTAAACGGTTGTGTGCAATTCGTATCAACTTTTTGTAGGCTCGTTATCGAAAAGTTACAAATAATGTTAAGAGAAAAAAACCCTAGCGCATCAGAACCGCTAGAAACACTAATGTTTTCAGATTTTGAGTGTGTTTTCTGCCACTACTTACTTTTCCTACTAAAAACGAATACACCCTAAGTTATAATAGAATCTTAGCTTATTTTCATTTCGGTGACTTTATCGAAAAATACTGCGGTAGAAAGGTGTTTGGGGTTGCCATCCGAAAAATGTCCAGAGCTAAGAAAATTCAAACAATGTTTACTTATTTTCATTGCAAATGTGTGCGATGAAAATACTTTATGCAAGCAAAAATACTTTATGCAAGAAAATACTTTGGAACGAAAATAACAAAAAAGCCTAGTGCCAGCAGCCCGTAACTAGCACCGAAGCCAAAAATATGTCGCATCTGCCTTACGTTGAAGTCAACTTGCTCTGCGAATTTCGTATTGATCCGATGACTGCATTGGAAGTTATAGGGATGTTAAGAAATTTAGGGTTACCATTCGCAAAAGTTTTAAAATTTTCTTGATCTTAATATTTGGTGTTTATTTTCACTATAAGATCATTAGGATTTGAAAATTCTATGATAAAATTGCTTACAAAAGGTATGCCAAAAAAATACAAAAACAATCATAGCTGGCAACCCTATCATTGTATTGAACTTAAATTTCTACGGAATATTGCCTACAATAAGTTTAATTTGTCATTTGAATTTCGTTATGATTCAATGACTGTAGTGGAAGCTATAGGGCAAAGAGCTTTATTTTCCTCAGGAAATATCAAATTTCAAGACATCAAAATTACCATAGCTGGCAGCTCCAACCGAATTTTTCAACCAAATTTCTGCCAATCGTAGTTTAAAGTAAGGTGAATTTCGTCGAAATCGACTGACTGAATCAGAATTTATAGGGCCAAAAGTAGTTATTTTTCTTAGTGATTTTTCAAGATGGCACCACTGGCACAAAATTGCCTGCATTTCAAAATCGTTTCTATCAGACCTGGTCCTACGTAAGACCAATACATTATGCAAATTTCAATTAATTCTGATTATCAAATCGTGAGTTTTCGTGAACAGAAGTTTTTGGTGCTAAAATATAGTCAAATTGGGAGGGGTTACCAGGCGTGCCCGTTCTAAAATTTCAAATTTTTTGCTTTGGCTATAGAGACAAAGCATAAAACTTATTTATGAGTGGCTTTTTTCCAAAAATCGATAATTTTTCGGGAGATTCGATGATTTAAACGTTGTCACTTTCCACGCCTGCCCTAGCTACAGGGCTGCCAACTTGCGCATTAAAAACAACACAAATTTACAACGTAATAATACCAATATGTTTGGAAAGTTTCACAATACTTCTATCAAAAGTTATCGTAATTTAAAAATTTTCAAATTTTCCCGTTCTTGTTTTAGGCATCTAGCGCACACATGGGGCTAAAAAATTTCAAAACATTACCCGATTCACATTTAAAACACGTTCAAAGTTTATTTAAATAACTTCATTTTTGCAAAAATTATTTGTGAACGAAATAATAGGTACATTAAAAATATCACTAAAATGGCCGCCAGCGCCAAAGGGTTAAAGATAATTGGCATCTAGTGAGACCTGGACCTATTTTGCATATACATCAATGTATCCTGAAAGTTTCAGCTGAAACGGACGGCGCGTTTCCGGAAAATTGTCACTGAATTTTTTTGATGATATATATATATATATATATATATATATATATATATATATATATATATATATATATATATATATATATATATATATATATATATATATATATATATATATATATATATATATATATATATATATATGGAGATATGAATTTTTGGTCAAATCGATTTTAAGTACCAAGGATATTGTGATTCTGGACGATCAACGAGTGATCAACGTATTTTTTTCATTTACGATATGGATATGTTTATTTCATTTCAGATGTTTATCTAGAGTAAACCCTAAATATTAGGTTTGATCATAGCATTTTGCTAAGATACAGCTACAGCATATGTTAGCGTCATTTTGATAATTGCAGCTATTGTCCTGAGTTATAAGACTGTTTTCAGTAGGCTGCCTGATTTTTGTAATGGAAAATAGAATGGCTTTTATCTTTATTATATTCAAATGCGCTCATTAAATTTTCCGCATTTTTCTACGTATCCGTCCAGTTGCTACTTAAAGTTAACAAACAAATTAGACTAGCTTACTTTCTATTAAGCTGATCTAACACAAATAGTTGACGTGTTTCGAAGAGTATTGAAGACAAGACTGCACTTTGGGAAGACGATATGGCTTATTATGCTCCCAGTCACTATATATAAGCTGTATTTAATGAGATGCTCTAGGTTGAGTTGGATTGAGATATTTTAGCAAAATGTGTTTCATGAGCAATTCGGTTGCTCTAGCTTGCCTGAAGCTGTTCTGATTTGTGTTTCATGAGTCTGCTCTAAGTTGAACTAGAGCAATTCGGAGCACGATTTTCTGTTCTACTTTTTCTGGTAGACCAACTTCGAGCAAATTACCAGCTATGTGTTTATTGTCACAGACCCAACTGTCAACAAAAAATCATGAACGAAGTACTGTTTTTTAATAGTGGCTTGACTGGTTAAACATTTGACAAGCAGTCAACTTAGAGAAATGTTGCTTAAAAATGTTCCATAACATTTTGTGCTCTCAATTGCTTTAGCTTATTTAATTTTTTTGACGACTACTTTTGCCTTGAGAATCTCTGCTTTTCTTTTTTGGAGTCATTAAATACAGCTATGTTTTCCTTAATTGAACTCATTGTTTACGATTACTAGCTTACATCGATGTACACAAAGATATCTTATTCGTAAAGCCAACACAAAGTTTGTGACCTTTTTGCTTGCCATTTCCAGGAATTAGTTTGCTCATTTACACGCGTATCTAACGTTCTTTTCTCTGTACCACAAGGTAGTCACTTGAGACCTCTTTTATTCAATATTCTCACATCGGATCTTTCTGAAGTTCTATCAGACATTCTTTACCCTTTTTTTATGCAGATGATACAATTCAAATCAGACTCAGTTTTCCTTCAATCTAAACTGTTATCTCTTGAGCGGTGGTGCAAACAAAATAATCTTGATATAAATATTAGCAAATGTCAAGTAATAAAAATAATTAAATTTTGATTACGCCGCAATAATGTTTCACTAAATAACGTTCATAGTGTCATCAACCTCGGGGCTACTTTGGATAAAAAGCTGCGTTTTAATTAACACTATGACAAAGTCTAAAGCAAGGTCAATAAGCAGCTTGGATTCATCAAAAGACTTGCGAAGGAATCCAAAACCCTTTGGGTCACGAAGTTTTTATATATAGGTCTAGTTCGATCATTGTTCAAATATGCATGTATTGTCTGGAACCCTACCTTTGATGTTCATAGCGGTAGGTTCGAACCAGGGCAAAAGTAGTTCTTGCTGTTCTTTGCTCTATAATCCATACGAATTTGATAATTTGCCTTCATTCAGATACAGACTAAGCCTTTTAAATCTAGCATATCTATCTTCGCGGAGAATTGTCATATGCTCCAGCTTTACTTTCTATGTTATAAGAGGCTTGATCAATGTTCTGTCCCTGCCCAATATTATAGCCTTCAACAAATCAGTAAGACGGGTGCGGCAAACTCGTTTACACGGTGAAAAATATTCGGATAAAATTGATCTTCACAATGGTGTACTATTATGTATCCTAATATTCGTATAGATTATATATATTGACGTTGGATAAAATTGTTCTATCCTATTTTGGAATAATTTTTGTACGAGTTTCGTATAAACGGGTGGTTTATACCAAGATCGGATCATAAATTCATATTAAAAATTCATAAAAAATAAAACGAATTATTTAGAATTACTTTTGCGTCGCAAGTCGTGCAATTAGCATTTCGAGTTAGTAAGTGAAGTTAATTGGAAGTGTTTATTAAAGTGTTTATTAGAGTTATGTGTTTATTAGAGTTATTATTTGGTAGCCATAAGAAACAACTTTAATCACTACAGGAATATTGTAAAACTTTGATTTTGGTGAATAAAATATATATGAATAAAATCTATCGATTTTTTTTTTCAAATAATAAAACAAATAATCGTTATCCATCTCACAGTACATAACTGAATTTAATGCTCGAAAGTTTTACTTGGTGTACTATGTCAAGTGTTTTCACAACACTTACTTTTATCTTTGAATGCATAAATATTCAATTGTTTTCATTCTTTTTTCATCATTATGGATAATTGTTCTCAATATATATATTCATAATAAAAAAGGAGGGAAAAAACCAGAATAAGATTTTGGGTTAAATGATTTTGGGTTTTCGAAAATGGGATAAATTTATCGTGTGACCTCGAAATTAGAATAACTAGGGGGCTTCGCCCCCTACTCGCTTCGCTCACCAGCCCCCAGACCATTTACGATTTTAAGGGGGTGTTCTCATGGATTGGGCGTATTTCGAAGCGTTTTTTGGAATTTTACAGTAACAAAACTATCATTGATTTTTTGATGCGGTTTTTTTTAAAAGTTTTATTCATCCCTAGACTACAATATTTACAAAAGCGATATGCAAAAATCCGCACGGTTTGGCTACTGCACCCATTTGAACGTAGGCCCTTGAAAAAAAGTTTGTCGATGGTTCACACCAAATCTCAAAAATGGCTCGTCTGAAACACAAAAGTAAATGTTTTTTTTAATCTATGCTTGTGTAGTTATCGTCTGACGGAGGCTTTTTTTAATAACATTAAAATTTTAAAAATGGCAGACTATAGAAAAAAAAATCGTTTTTTTTCACCTTTTTTTCAACTTTAAAAATTCATAAAACATTTGTTATTAACAATAGGGGAAAAAACGTCCGTCAGACGATAACGAGTACATTTCCACACATTTAAAAAAAAAGTTTATCAAAATCCGTCAAGTAGTTCCTTAGATATGGTGTGAACCATTTTGAAAAACGTAGTTTTGAGAAAAACGCGTTTGAAGTTTCCAACGAAAAAAAGCGACAAATTCGGTTTATGACTTATTTTTTGACTTATTTAATGACTTATTTTAACGAATCTGAATTCAGATTTGCAGTTTTTATTTGTTTGAACATTTTGAATAGTCAAGTTTTTGTAAGAATATGTAATAGCTATGTTTTTACACATGAACATCGATTACATCAAAAAAATTTTTCATTAGCGTGCTACTTACAATTAGTCAGCAATTCCAGGTCCATACATTACACCTTCCTCGTACTCTGCGAACTCGTTCTTGGCAGTGTCACTCTCCCTTCGTTCGATCCTGGCTTTTTTCGCGAGATCGCTCATGCGCTCCTCCGACCGGATGATCCGATTCTTGTCCCGTTCATTGGCGAATTCTTCACTGATCTTGCCGATTTTGACTCCCATCTCGTGTAGTATTCTCAAAATTGAAAAAAACCCGTCGTTGAAGATGCAGACTGCCAAAAAGTTTGCCACCTCGATTACCTTGGCCCCAGAATGCAGGTGCTTTGGTGCAAAAGTCCAAATCAACGAATTTAAGGATTCGTTGCTGTTTTGAGTTTCAGCGCCCAAACAGCGGGAGAGCAGTTCATCAGCGGAAAGGGCTTCATAGATCGGCTTGATAACTTTTTGAACATTTTCGGCTAGGGGTGAGTAATCGTGATGAAAACTATGCAGAGAACCGTCGGCCTCTGCCCTCCGCCACGCGCACCAACTTTCTTCGCCTTCAGGACAATTCTCGTGTTGTGGTTGCTTATCACTTGAAATTTTGTGGAAAAACGTGGCCCAAATTGCTTTTTTCATTTCTTCGATCGAGTCCGAGTGTCTGCGAATAGCCAATCCGTAGTATCGAGTCAGCATTCCGATTACATTGTCCGTCAATTTCCCGACACCTTTACCTCCCATGCCTTTATTGTTTTTTTTCGCATTGCGAAGCCGAGTACCCATTCTCTTCTCGACGTGACCGACGCACTCTCTTTTTCTCACAGTAAACTCGGCACCGTAGGGATTGACGTCTAAAATTCCTTTAAACGTTTTTGAGTCGCCGTCCCCTACATATGTCACGTACCTGACACCATGCTTTTCCATGGACCTTGAAAACATTTCAACGATTCCATCCACCTCCATTTTTCCGGAGCTTCCTTCGTGATTTACTGTGCAATTTTCAGCATGAGATTCATACCACTCATTGTAAGCATCAGGATCTTCGTGTTTTAAATTTTCTTTCAGACTACATGCTTGACACAATTTACTTTTCACAACTGAATCCAACACTTTACGCGTATGTTTCCCAATCAAACTTGCGGCCCCGAACAAGGAACGAAACCCTCTCTTTTTCCAAGTTCCGTCACCGGAAACGGTCAAATTAATCGATTTACTATGCTCTTTTTCTTGGGCTACAGCTCTTCCAGTAGAAAAATTATAAATCGACGACGACGCCTGGTGTACTTTTTCCAAACAAGCATAATACAAATTGCGAGACATACCTTTGCCCATTTCCATTAGACCGCAAAACAAATTCAGTCCTCCGAGGCCAACACCTACGAGTCGCATGATGAGCACAAAACGTCGATTTATTTCAAAAGTATTTGTTATTAGCGGGGACGACTCAACCAAAAGTTCAGTATTGCACATTTTGCATTCCATGCACACTTGGAAACCGATTCCTTTTTGATTTTTTCGCTGAAATGTTACTTCACCATGGCAAACTTTGCAAACTACATGTGAGGCGAGTGTTGAGAACACGAAGAAAAAATTGATGAAACTGTAGCTCAGGTTATCGTCGACGTTAATGTCCGCGTCACCACTGCTCCGAATTTTTCGTGCCGATGTGCTGGCGTACTCGGAAGAATTCCTTTTATTGGGAACAACTCTACTAAAACTTGACTGTCGGCGTCGATAAGAATTTTTAATTTTACTTTTCGAACCCTTCCTATCCATGACTGAACTTCAAAATTATGAGTAAACCCAGCAAAACGAGAGACAGAAATCTTTTGTACAAGTGGACGCGATCACGGTGGAAAAAAACTAATCGCATTTTCCTTGTTCCTCGATACCTATGGTCGTTTCCTCAGACATAGAAAAAAATGTCATTTAGATAACAAAATACCTTAGATAACAGTAGACTCGGCGCGCCAGGCTCGAACGTTACGCGCCGCGAGCGCTGCCGAGGAAACTCCGCGCGGAGCGTGACAAAGTCTGCCAAAAACTTGTTTTCCGTTTCGAATTCGGAAAAATCGTTTTGGAATACTATTCTTAGATACCTTATCTTTGAAAAAATGAAAAAAAAAAAAAATCGATTTTTTGAAACCGTTCGATGAGAACACCCCCTTAAATTGTACATTTTACTGGACGTATGTACTAAAGCCGTGCGAAAATCAATAAAAGTTCACAGTCGCAGTGATCAATTTTTTTATTTACTGAGATCTGTAGAAAATGTTTTATCCAAACCTCGACAAAAATTTCAACGTCGTTTAACAAAAAAAAAAAAAAAAAAATGGACGATCATGTTCTGCGGGTCTCATTTTCCTTTCCTTCTCATAACGCTTCCTCAAAAACGATGTTCTTTATAATTTTCTCTTCCGTACGACATTCTAAAATAAAAATATAATCCGACCAAATTTCCAAAACTTTTTTTATTAATAGAGAGATATATTTCTTATTCTAAATGGTGTACATTTAATAAGAATGTGGTGTATTCATTTATATGCGATTCGGATACAGTTTATAAGAGCGTCTTATTCAATTTATATGAATAATTGGTATTGATTTTATCTTATCAGATAAAATTTATCATATCAGATTAAATTGTTTGATCTTAAACAAACTTATTGGATTGATACTAACTTTCGTTTGGACCTATATGCATTCCAAAATTTATCAAATTTATCCGAAAATTTCTAACCGTGTACTGAATGAAAACCGACACTACATAGTTTACGCCAACGACGATCCAATCAACAGATGCTGCAAATTATTCAAAGGCTTCGCAAAATACTATTAATCAACCATTTCCAGACCTAGGTTTAAAATAGCTCTGACAAAGGAGCTCACGTCAAATATGCCCCTATCTAATTCCCTACCAAAGATAGTCATATTCAAGGCCAGTTAAACCCGAAACTTTAATTTTTTTCCAGTGATTGCATCGTAAGTAATTGAGACTGAAAAATGTTTAAAGCTACCATACAAAAAAAAATCTCAAAACTTAAAAAATTAAACATTTGTGGCTGATTTTCACTGTAAGCTGGCTATCATATGAAAATTCAATGCTAGTATCTTTTTGTACGAGAAAATGTCTCGAGATTGTGTCATGCTGATAGCTCTATACTAGCGCCACCGGCTAAAGTGATCCAAATATGCTTCAAAATTAGGTTAGCTCAATCTGCGAATTTCATTTTGATCCAATGATTGCATCGGAAGTTATATGGGACAACGATTTTAAAGGTTGCCGCCTGCGAAATTAAACTGCAAGAAGGTTGCAGTTTTTCTATGAATTGCTCACGTATTTTCGGAGTATCAACACCTGATTCGGTTTTACTTACACTAGGGCAAGAAGACATATCTTTGGAGCAAGGTTTCAACCTTTTGATTGAAGTATCTTGCTGCAATTTTCTTCTCGAGCAGAAAAAAAATTGCTAGTGCGATTTTGCTCTTGCTTGCAAAATGAAATCATACCTCTAACCAGCACTTTCATGCAAAAATATCTGATTTAATATTTATGCCAGAAATCAGCTGTGCAAAATATGATACTTATCAAAATTTTTCTAGATAGCCCTGAACTGTTATCAAAAGATCTATTGAGATGAATATCCATCGCTTTCATTTTCACAGATTTCAGCAGCTGCGGCTTTTTTAAAAAATGGTACGCTGCAAAATCTCAGCATCAGGGGGGAATTTCGTTCTGAGAAGATAAAGCAGATCATTATTTGAAACTTGTTTAAATTCTATGAATAACACAAAAACCATTCCTAGTAAGTTTTTAGATTTAAATATCCACCGGCAATTGGTTTTTTTTTTTTGAAAATCCGTATCTTTTATGCATTTCCTCTTTCATTTTCCAATGAGCTTTTTGGTTTTCATTAAAATTAATTAGATCTGAATACTGTTTTCCGCTCATGAATAAATTGATACAAGTCAATACCTGATGCAGCTAACATTTGATTTATTATACATCTATATATATGTATTGAGTTAGGGTCGAATACCAAAGTCCTATTTGATGTATTCAAATTCAACACATATTCCTCATATGTTTGTTACGCAGCAAGTCGAATTGGAATTCTCGCCAAAAATTTAACCAATATGACGTGTTTACTGCATTTTGGTCAAGAGTCTGATATCTCTTTATGCACACCACGATGCACTTGCACGAATAACTAGTACATTACCATATTGCATAACTGCAGTTATGAATCTCGATCTAAAGATGAATGTTCGAATATTCGGCCATTGGGAAATTTATTGAAAAAAACAGTGAACTTCATTTATTAAAAGTCAATTAATTAAATCAATAAAAAACTCGCTATTAAGTATTTTTGATAAATCATTTCAATAGGTGACTGATAGAAATAAATAATATTTAAAGAAGTCCTTTACCGCTATTGTCAATAAAACAGGAAAACTAAGGTTCACAAGGTGAATCCAATCAAAACACATAGAGTGTATATCTCTCCATGTTAACCTGTGCTGCATTCCTGTCTGAGGCAACTAGTTATGCAAAAGCATCCGTATGTACTTGCATAGGTGTTTGTTCGATCCTGGGGATACAAGTAATTTATTTGTAACCTTATCAACAGGGAGAAATGCATAACCGACATTCCTAACGAGCCGGACAAATGTATCTACATCTATCAGAGGTGTTGGTGGTTACACTGTCTGCCGTACACATGTCGGCTATTGAGTAAATGCAAAAGCAAAAGCTCACGTCATGTCGAAATTACCTTAATTTGTGGCTGACAGTTTCAGAGGTGTCTTCGACTGGGGAATTGTTAATTAAGACTATTCGTCGCGGCACATCGAAATCACAATTGTTATGATTTAATTGCAACTTGCTAGTCAATCATAATGCAAGTTTAATTGGATAAGGTTCAATTTCACCCTAGCTATCGCAAAATTATATCGTGAGTGCAAAGTGTGAGTTCTGGCGAAACTCATCAATTTCAGTCATGCAATGCCATCTGTGAACAAAGCCCGGCCGGAAATCCTTTTGAAAACTGCCATCCAAGATAATATCCCCGTAAGAAAATTTTCTTGAAAAGCACGAAAGAAATCGTAATGGAAAAATATTTTCTCGAAAAGAAGGGGTGAACACGAATTGCCACGTAACTAAGAAACAACCCCTTCTTTATTTTCCAAGCTTTCGCTCGCTCATCGGACAGCTTCGTCTCTGGTTCATATCCACTTCACCTGCCTTAGGGCAGATCCAGAGAGAGAATGCCGCGAAAAGTTTCACGCTACTTTTTCCTTTTTTCGCAATTTCTTTAAGAAAGTTTTCTTTGGACAGGAAATTGTTGTGTCTTGACTTGAAGAAAGTTCAAAATTGAATCATATTTCTCATGATGGCGTTGCAATCGTTTGAGTGAGCTAATTTCAAGGGTTATTACAAATTTGTATTCGAAATGATTTATTGGATTGATTTGATTATACGCTGCTATATTTTCCAGAACGAAATATTTTTTCTATATTTCACTTTCATTGACATCCTTCATTTTGTATTCATGTCTGGACATGAGCAGTAGACGGCCAATAATTATGCGGTTAACCGCAAAGTGTGTTTAAGGACATGCGGGTATCGTTCCAATCCTGAAGAATTATTTCTTAGATGGGGTGAATTTTTATTTGTGGTTAACCGCAAACTCCGCCCATGCATTGGATATGGTTGAAGTTTATATGTATGGAATATTTCGGGGTAAAACAAGAAACGGCCAATAGCTGATTTGCAAAGCGTTTTGTGAGGCTTTTGATGTATTTTTGCATTGCAGCAGTTTGGTGAAGATTCCATTTTTTTTTCTATTTCTTTTGTGATTTTCGAGTATGCAAGTATTTTTTTAGTTATCTAGCTCAGTCACTTTGGAGCAATTATGCTTGGAGTGCTCTACTTTTTCAAATAAATCACAGAATCATCCTTTCAAATAAAGCGATTATATGACAGTCAGAGAAAAATTTATCGAAAATGTTGCAGGCATTATGTTCTTGTTGGCATTATTACAGTGGAATTATAATCTGGATTTTTATTGATTTTTATTTGTAAATGGCAGTCTGACAAATTGGTGATGGTTCACATAGAAATAGAGTTCGTTAATTCTAACATATAGCTTGTAAAGTTTATAGATTTCATGCTTTTGAATTTGGAGATAGCATCATTTTTCTTATAAATTGAAATCTAGTAGTACTTGTATTTAGTTCATATATTATAATTCTATACAAAATATTATAATTTTATGTAAAACATCTTTCTATTCCTGTAACTTTTGACGACATCATCGGATAAAATCGAAATCGATAGAGTTATTTGATTTTGACGTAAGGCAATTGCTGCAAGCACTGAGCATTTTCTTTGTTTATGTTATGTTATGCTGCTTTCAAAGTTTTGCAATATTTGACTTTCCTAAATCTTGCAATTCATGGAATTGGTAGTCCTGATATCCTTTTCACCCTATGACTTTAAATGCATTGTTAAGATCAAATATATATATATATATATATATATATATATATATATATATATATATATATATATATATATATATATATAAATATATATATATATATATATATATATATATATATATATATATATATATATATATATATATATATATATATATATGTATATATATATATATATATATATATATATATATATATATATATATATATATATATATATATATATATATATATATATATATATATATATATATATATATGTACATATATATAAGATGTTTATAAACATATATCATGGAACAATTTCAGTGAAAAAATCTCGGGAACGCGCCATCCGATTGAACTGAAATTTTGAGGAAACATTGGTGTGTATGCAAAATAGTACCAGGTTTCACAAAAAGTTTATAATCTTTAACACCTTGGCGCCGGCGGCCATTTTAGTGACATTTTAAATATCCCTATTTTTCTATCTACAAGTAACTTTCGCAAAAATAAAGCTCATTATATGAATTTCGATCGTGTTTTTAATGTGAATATGATAATAATTTTGAAATGTTTAACCCTATGTGTGCGTTAGGCGCCTAAAATGAGATTGGGAAAATTTGAAAATGTTCGAATTGTGACAACTTTTGACCAAATTATCAAATCATAATGAAACTTACAGAACATGTTGCTGACTCATGACTCGTATAGTTTTTTATGAACGTGTTGGCAGCCTTGCAGCTACGGCAGGCATTGAAAGTGAAAACTTTCAAACCAAAGACACTAATGAAAATTTTTCGTCTTTTACAGTGAACATCAACTCATATAAAAATCTTATGCTTAAACAAGAGAAAAACTTTTGAAATTTCACAAGAACGGTAGCCCTCCTCCAATTTACCTATATAAAAACTTCTGTTCACGAGAATTCACGATCCAATCATCAAATACAACTGAAATTCACAGAGTGAATAGGTATTGAGTAGGGCCAAGTCTGATAGCAGCGATTTAGAAATGAAAGCAATTCTGTGCCAATGGTGAAAAATTATATAGAAAAAAAACTGCTTTTTGCCCTATAAATTCTGATTCAGTTTTCAGATTTTCATGAAGTTGAAAGAGTAGCTAAACCTTACTCTAAGCCATGTTTGGTAGAAATTTAGAAAAAAAAATCGGTTGATACTGCCAGCTACGGTAATTTTGGTGTCATGGGTTTTGAAATTTCGCTCAGGAGAGAAAAGCTTTTTGCCATATAGCTTCCAGTGCAGTCATGAAACCAAAACGAATTTCATATGATAAATGGAACTTATTATAGGCATAACTCAGAAGGAATCTGGTAAAAAAACCATGATAGGGTTGCCAGCTATTGTTGGTTTTGCATTTATTTGCAATATCTTTACTAAGCGATTTTATCGTAAAATTTTCAAACGGTAATGATCTTGTAGTGACAATAAACAACAAATATTAAGTTTTCGAAAATTTAGAAATGTTTGCCACTGGCAACCCTAAATTTCTTTGTACCCCTATAACTTCCAATGCAGTCATCGGATCAAAAAGAAATTCGCAGAGTAGGTTGATTTCGATGTGAGGCAGGTGTGATATATTTATGGCTTTGATGTCTGCAAAGAGTTGCCAGCGCGAGCCGTTTTTTTTGTCTATTTTCGTATCAATAAATGCTTCCATTAAGTATTCATATTGTGAACATTCCAAATGAAAATAAGTTACCAATGTTTAAATTTTCAAAGTTCTAGAAATTTTTTGGTTCCAAAAATTTTTCGTTTTTTTACCTTAAACATCTTTCTATCCCTGTAACTTTCGACGAAATCATCGGATAAAATCGAAATCGATAGAGTTGCAAGCACTGAGCATTTTCTTTGTTTATCTTTTGTTATACTGCTTTCAAAGTTTTGCAGTGTTTTGCTTTCCTAAATCTTGAAATTCCTAAAATCCTTTCCACCCTATAAGTTTAAATGCATTGCTAAGATCAAAGCGATTTTGCACTCCAAACAGGTTGGAGCACGTGTGGTAGAATATGCACTCAAAATCTGCAGGATCCTTCTTCAGCTCATCGAACATAAGTGTTTCTAGCAATTCAGATGGGCTAGAGTTTTTTGTATAATTCAAGCCTCTTGATCATTTTCAGCACTGTAACTTCTCCTATTGGGTTCTTTAAGAGTTCCAAGAAAGTCTTGAATTTCATTGAAAACCCATCTTTAGCCATGAAACTCATTTTTAGCTCAATAGCTTTGTCAATAAGAAAAAAATGGGTCATTTGACAGCAACAAACCTACATGTGCTTGAGGAAACTCCATTGCATCCACAAAAAATGGCCGTGTGTTCTGGATTTCATGCGCGATTGGACCGTATTTATTCGTTGATGAAAATTATCTCCATGTTACGGTCAATGGAGATCGCTGTCATTTCATATTGGAGGACAATTTTTGGCCTAAATTGGTGAAATATTGCTCCAACAAAATGATCTATAGAAGGAAAAGCTAAAAAATTATGTAATTTCGTGAAATTGTTCTGTGGAATGGCCTTCTCGTTCATGACATTTTCTGGATTTTTTAAAGGGCTACATAAAGTCGTTAATTTATGCCAAAAAGCCAACAATGCCAGAGGTTAGGTTAGGATTTCTGGTTAACGAAATTTCACACTCAGACCTGTTGTTCCGTATTGATACCATATAAGAAGACCAGGAGTTTAAAATGCTCAGTACAAGTAATCACACTGAAAAAAATCCACATGGCGCTCAGAGCTATGTAACATAGCGCATTATTTATGGTCTCGTACGCTATGTACATAGTACTCTGAGCTATGCAATATGGCTCCCAGCGCCATAATGTCAGAATCTACATAGCGCGTGGTCCTATGTAACATGGCGCGGCAATTATGGCCCCACACGCTATATTACTTAGTGCCATGAGCCATGTAATATGGTTTCAGTTATGTCTTCAATTATAACTCGCAGCCATACTGTGTGAAAGGACGTATAAATGTCAGCAAGTGACATTTGAGTGACATCAATAGAAGTGAGAATTCAAAAAGAATAAGTTATTTAGATTCCCATAAAAGTTCAAACATTGACTTTGAATGCAAGACACTACAATGAAAAACCACATAGTGCCAGACGCCATAATTTGTAGACTTCTGACACCTTTCGGGATTGTGATAAAATTTGGCGATAAAAATAGTACATGGTGATAAGAATAGTGCATGGCGAAAAGGTTACAGGAGCAGATGCTATGCTTATAGCCCTCCACGCCATGTACTATGGTCCCCCACGCCATGTACTATAGTCCTCCACGCCATGTACTATAGTCCTCCACGCCATGTACTATAGTCCTCCTCGCCATGTACTATAGTCCTCCACGCTATGTACTATAGTCCTCCACGCCATGCACTATAGTCCTCCACACCATATTACATGGCGTGGATTACTATACTACATGGCGTGGAGGGCTATAAGCATAGCGTCTGATCCTATGTACTTTTCGCCATGTACTATGGCGTGTGGCGCTATATTTTATCACAATCCCCAAATCGACTATGTACATGGCGCCAGAAGTCCATAAATTATGGCGTCTGGCGCCATGTGTTTTTTCAGTGCACAGACCTTTTTGTAAACCGAAGGATGTCTTTCAGTCTACCATTGGAGGAACTCAGGAACAATATCGAACGCGGAATGAACATCGTTCCAGCCGGTATGTGAGGATGAGTAGTGGAAAATTGGCTGCAAACAAGTAATGGAAAATTGGCTGCAAACGAGTTATGGAAAATCAGCTTAAAACACAAAATGTTTGTGTTCTTTTTGAAAAACACTGTACATTGTAATTTTCTGAGTAATTGTCGAAAAAAGTAGCGACAACACAACGGTGGCAGGTGCTGGACATATTTTACATCAGCATCTACAAATAGGAAAGGATAAATTGGATGAAAATTTTGAAACCATTAAGAGGTAAGTAACTAATGACAACCGAAAAACGCGAAAAAAAAACACTGATTTTCAGTATTTAAATAGAGTTTGGGCATTCTATTTCTAAATAAAGTAATAAATTGTATTTGTGCACTCCCAAACTCTAAGTGAACAAATTTCTTCTATGATTTGTCGCAGTGTGTAAAAAAGCCTGTTGTAAAAACTCAATTACAAGATTTTTTTTTGTTACCATTTGTTTTTTCGTTACAGACACAATGCAACTTAAATTTATGGCAATACTCTTACTATTTTACTAATAAGTTTAAATTTTATACTTTAACCAGGAATCACTAAGTCAACCGTTGTTTATACTAACATGTAAACAATTTCTTTTTTGATGTTTCATGATATTTTTGATGTTTTTGATCTTCAATATATTTTTCGGTTGCTTTAAGTATTTTCATCAATTTTTTGATTCGAGTTGATTTTAATTTGAGTTGGAAGTATGAAATTGTGTCTCATTTCTGCTGATCGTTGCATAATAAGCTATCAGATTCTAAAAATGTTTATCTCTTAAGTTTTTAAACAATAAATACGGTATGATATATACCACAAATTTTTCAAAAAGATCACGATAGCCGTAAAATAAGGGATCCAGATTTCGTTCTATGCAAATAGACTGATTTTATTGACGGATGCTCTAAATTTCATATAAAAACATTTCCATTAAAAAATGCTGGTTAGGCCTGTCATTATGTACAAAAAAGCCAATCTGCCAAAATAAATTCAAGTGAAGGTTCGCATTTGTATTTTAATTATCTTTTCTTTGGTTACAGTAATACTGTGTCAAAAGCCTATTACGAAATTGCGTACGCGGAAAAAATTATTTGAAGTCAAATGTCGCAAAAATTATTTTTTCTGTTCTAAATTGTTGACTAATGGTTCAACGTAACTTATAGTTAGCATTTAATTGTATCATAACCATTTATCATAAAAACGTTCACCAAAAACTTTCAGACAAAATGTATTTGTAATTCAGAGTTGCCGAACTCTGATGGCCGAAATTGCCAAAAAATGGGAAATGTTACGCGAAGGCAAACATTATACAATTGATGCCTTTGTTTTCGTTGAAACTCATGCTGAGCTATTAAAACGCAATAAAATAGCATAATTCTTTTATTTCCTAAAAAAAAAAAAGTCCAAACTGTTTAAGATTTTTTGAATTCCGTACAACGGCGTTTTAAACGTTTGCTTTGCATCCATATAAATCTAAAAACAAAAACGTTTTTAACATCGTTATTTGTTTAAGTCTTTACCATAGTACCAAAAAACGTCGTAATATATGTTATGACAAAAAATGTTCGGTGATCAAGAAAAGCCTCTTTATTATTTTTTTAAATGTTTTTATCTCTTTCCCTTAAAATTAAGTGAACCTATCCTTTTTCTTTCTTCTTTTGAAAAATTTTATTGTACTATAACGTTCTAATTTAGTCACCGCTTGAGGATTCCTTATTTAAGGACCTATAATTTTCGGAACAACAAGTTCAAAATGATTGTATCTTAAACAGGTTAATACAAAGCTGTTACAATCCTATCATATTCAACATGTTGTTCCGAGACTAAATTTTTTGCGTGAGAAACCCACAAATAGTATACTAACATTGAATTTTTAAATGCCAACTTTCCAGAAACGTTGCAATACATACTTCCGTAAGAAGCCAGCGAGTGTTCGTTTGGTTTATTTGTTAAACCTGCATTTTTAGGTCGTGTTCTTTCCAAATTGTTCATTGTTTCGAACTGCTTGAAACATAATGCACAACTAGTCCCAAAAGATGGAATAAGTGATAAAGTACGTTTAATTATAAGATATAGTTTCAACAAACAACAAGATGAAATTTTAGGATTGTTTCCATTATTGCTTTTTGTTTTGATACTTGATTATTCCCACAAGTTTGCATTATGGGACAAAATAATCGCCTGTGCTTATTTTTGGAAAATAAGAAAAACTCGCACAAAAAGGGGAAACTCACACAATCTGGCAATATTTGCTATGATGCATATATCGCCTGTATAAACTACCAAGTAAAAACGCTAGTGAATTGCACCGAAATTTTGCAGCCTCGAGTAGAACTGGTCCCACTGAATTTCGTATAAAATTTATGTGAGCAGATTATAACAATGAACAAATTTCAACCGCCCTATATTTAATGTCAAACCTGTAATCAACGAGATATTTCAGAAAAACAGAATCCCAGAATGACTGGGCTATGTGTGTTATTATCAAATCAGATTTAGTCCGGGGAAATCTAACATGGTGCTTCGGAAAAATTAGGGGAAAGCTGAATTTTGGTGTGAACCTTGGTACTGGCGGGTTGAACAAAATGTCAAAAGTCCCCATCGATCCATCTACGCTGGTGTCTGGTAGATAAGTTTGTTTACATGTTTTTTTTTATGCGCCTCTTAAACATAGAAAAACAAACTCACAAACATGTCAAGTCGTAATCAAAATCGGATAATATCAACATGCCGTTGAGAGAGACGATGCTGTTAGTAACAAATGTTTAGATCAATATACCTCAAAAGCGGTTATGGTTACAAGAAAAAGTTACAGCATTTTTTTTTTTTGGAATTTTTTAAGCTACAAATTCGTCATACATTGTTGTTATGAAAACGTAACCGTTAGGTCACTTGCGGTTACCTTTGACCCCGTATAAAAAGTGACGCAGCACTCGAATCGATGGGAACTTTTGACATTTTGTTCAACACGCCAGTACCAAGGTTTACACCAAAATTCAGCTTTCCCCTAATTTTTCCGAGCTTTCGCTTTTTTTATGTTGGATTTCACTAGACCAATTGGCTAAAATGTCTTGTCTTGTACATGAGTGATTTTTTTTGTTGACAGAAGCTTGTTTTTTTTTTCTTGGTTCCATTATATTATTTGAAAAACGCATACAATCTAATCAACAAAAGCAACAAAAGAATAAAATCAAAATTATTCAAATATTTCGAATATTTCCTCTCGAGATCGGAATCCCATCTACCATATGAGACAGATGAAAGAAACCCGGATGCGTTAATTAATAATTACTTTACAATAAAGGTAAAAGGCGAACGAAAACACGAAGAGAATATTTCCAAGGGAAACGGGTATCCGTAAATCTGTGTACGTTACATCACCTACAAACATGTTTACCGGTCGCTTTTTCCTGTTTATCCAACCCCAATTTAAATACTATACGCGACTTAGCAGACATTTCTCCCTTTTTACTTGTGAATAAATATCATCTTTTAGCATATGGTATATGCGGATGGATGAGCCATTAAATATTTACAATCAAGAAGGTTAACATGAAGAAACAGAACGGAAACAGGACGAGACATTACGAGACCTGTGCAGTCGGTGAGAGAGCAAGTGACGAAAAAATGAAATACGCTATAGAACACATTGTAGCAATCTGTGAATTCATAATACGGAACACTGCCTCACGCTCGGAAGATACTATTTCGAGTAACTCAGAGTTTTCTCATTGAAGGATGAATCCATGAATAATTAAAATCCAGAAAAATTCCTTTTTCTTTTACATAATATCCAAATGAGAATAGATACACTAAAGGATGAGTGCACCCTGTAATGGATCAGAGGGAAATACAACTTCGCATAGCATGAAAGATGAAGTAAAAGAACTTGATGTGACCATCAAAGGATACCAAATTTACCACACCACTCAAACATTAGCATGAAAAGTCGTTTTGAGTTCAGTTTTATTTGGAATTGTATCTTTGCAGATGTCTAGCAAATGGACTAATTAAAATGGATTCACTTGAAGTGACCCTTGCTTATTTATTGGAGAGTGCATTGGTGTATAGGGTAGGTAAAGTTGAAAGGTCTTGGAAAGATTCTTTATTGGCAAAGTCAATTTTTATTCGGGAAGTATTATTTTGAAGGGTACTGTAGGTATTGTTACAAGTAAAAATAATTTTTGTTAGAACAAAGAACAAACTTAGAATTTCATCATGTAGCCTTTAATTGGATGTCTACTTTTACACATAAGCTAAATACTAATTTCATGTAAACAAATTCACTCTTGCAATTCACTCTTCCAAATGACTTCATTTTACTTGCTGAAGAGTTGGATTTAGTTTTTCAAAAACTCTGTCCTTTGACACTACAACTCACAATCTGTAAGCTTTTTTTAGGAGCAAGTGAAGCTTAAATACCTGGAAATAACTTAATTTTATCATACTTAAATGATAATTTATTTTCTTAACTAAATCTAGCTTATATCTTAATAAAAATAGCCTAACTAGGCCTAGAATTAAATAAATTTTGCTTTATCCGAGTGCTCATCAGACGCTGTTGTCTTGCTCTCTCTCCCCCAGATGCATAAATTACTTAATAGAGCGATATTTCGATGTAAGTCTGTTTTCAGGTCTACCTGTTTTCACGTAAAATCTTGTTCTCAATTCCTGAACTCGATCCTGATTCTTCTTAACCCTTGCCCCATTGACCTATATTTTTAGCTTCAAAAACTTCTGTTCACGGAAACTCACGATCCGATAAGCAAAATTAATTGAAATTTGCAGAATGTATTGGTCTTAAATAGGACCAGGTCTGATAGAAGTGATTTTGAAATGCGGGCGTTTCTGTGCCAGTGGTGCCATCTTGAAAAATCACTAAAAACAGATAACTGCTTTTAATACTATAAATTCTGATTGAATCGTTCGACTTTAACGAAACTCACACAGTAGCTGGACCTTACTTTAAACCACGTTTGGTAGAAATTTGGTCGAAAAATTCGGTTGAAGCTGCCAGCTGTGATAATTTTGGTGTCTTAAATTTAAAAAAATAAAAATTTGAAAGTGAAAACATTCAAACCATCGAATATCCTAAAAAATGTCCGTTTCTTACAATAAAACCAATCTGTATACAAATCTTATGCTTTATCTACACGTTCAAAGTTAAACTTTGGAAATTTCATGTCGGACAAGAACGGTAACCCTTTCCCAGTTAATCTATATTTTTAGTATCAAAAACGTCTGTTCACGGGAACTCACGAACCAATAATCAGATACACCTGAAATTTACAATATGCATTAGACTTAAGTAGGACCAGGTCTGATAGAAGCAATTTTGAATTGTGGGCAACTCTGTGCCAGTGGTGTCATCTTGAAAAATTACAAAGAAAATAAACTGCTTTTTGCCCTATGAATTCTGATTGAGTTACCAGATTTTCATGAAATTGACACAGTAGTTGAACCTTACTCTAATCTGTGTTTGGTAGAAATTTGGTTGAAAAATTCGATTGATGCTGCCAGCTTTGGTAATATTTGTGTCTTTGGTTTTGAAAATTCACTCAGGAAAATAAAATTTTTTGCCCTATAACTTCCATACGAATTTCATATAATTAATGGAACCTATTATAAACATTATTCAGGCCAAATTTGGTTGAAAAGCCTCGATAGGGTTGCCAGCTATTGTTGGTTTTGTGATTAATTGCAATATCTTTATTAAGCGGTTTTATCGTAGAATTTTCAAATGGTAATGATATTGTAGTGACAATAAACAGGAAATGTTAAGTTTTCGATTATTTGAAAAAACTCGCTGCAGGCAACACTAAA
Source organism: Nemotelus nigrinus (assembly GCA_947369275.1). Taxonomy (NCBI): domain Eukaryota; kingdom Metazoa; phylum Arthropoda; class Insecta; order Diptera; family Stratiomyidae; genus Nemotelus; species Nemotelus nigrinus. The sequence goes on from OX376374.1 coordinate 44,778,901, forward strand.
TTTCTTTATACTCCTATAACTTCGAATGTAATTAAACAACGTGAAGCAGATGTGATATATTCTTGGCTTTGATACTGGCAGAAGGTTGCCAGCACGAGTCGGTTGTGCTACTTTTGTATCAATAAATGCTTACAGTTAGTATTCATACCGGAAACATTTACAATGAAAATAAATAACCGATGTTTCAATTCCCAAAATTCTGCAAAGTTTTCGGATCGTAGCCCCAAACACAAACTTCAGTTGCAGTGCTGCAGGCACTGAGCGTTTTCTTCATTGATGTTATATGAGATGCTGCTTTCAAAATTTTGTGAAATAACTCATAACGATTATAATTAACCCGTGTTTTGCTCTCATAAACGTTGAAATTCATGCCAGCGGTAATATCTGAAACCTTCCACCTTATAAGTCATAATGCATTCTTGAGACCAAAGTAAAACGTGGCGTTTGACACAGTTTGGCCGTAATAAGCAGCTCATGTGGTGGAATATGCACTCAAAACCTGCACGATTCTTCTACTGTTCTTCGAAAATTAGTGTTTCTAGCGGTTCAGGTGCGCTAGAGTTTTTAATATTTCGCAAGCGTCATTCCAATGCTCACTGACTGGTTTGCTTATCGCATTCATGGATCCAAGTCTCAGCACCCGTAATGACGAAATCGCTGAATATAAATTGATGACGATGCTCTATTTGAAGAAAATGGAGGTCTTTTGAAACGAGTCGTATCATGCCCATAACTTCAACCAGAATACGAGTAGTCCGAGCCGATTCACGAGAGGTGTTGGCTAGCTCTCTGAGACTGAAATGATGATAATGGAGTGACGATTTTTTTTTTCGACGATTTTTTTCTTGCATTATTTGAAGTTGAGCGCCGTCCAGAACGAGGCAAATCATCAACGGTTTCACAAACTTTTTTGGTCGATTTGTAACATGCAATTGCTTTCTTTTTGGATGTAACACACTCTCCAAAAGCCTAATATTTTCACTGCTTCAGTGCAAGGAAATTGGTTTGGAACACAAAATTTCAAACAAAAACGTAGATCGATAAATTTTTTCATAGTTAAAATTGTCAGACAAAATGGAACTAACTTCTGTTTTTCACTCTTGTAAATAGTGATCAAACTCAATGTCAAAATACACTGCAATGCTACCAATCTACGAAGCCACCCGTGCGATTTGAGACACTCATTCCCGAAACTTATTTGTTCTTTTGTTTCTATAGAGGAAAAAAAATTTGGGGACTCAGTAATTTGAAGGATTTTTTTGTCGTATCATCTGTAGTTGCGGGGTTGACTGCACATTCATCCAAAATTGTACATACCAATTTCTGGTAAAAATTAAGACAATGAAAAATATCTTAACTTTAAGTTACCACAGACCTTACAAAGGTCAATATTTTCCAAAAACTTCTGCTTCATCGAAGTATCTATCCAGAGATAATCTCATTGAATGTTTTTGCTGATACACGTTGATCTTAAGGAGTAATCATTGATTTTTGGCCAAAGTGATTCTAATATCAATTTTTTCAGGAACTCTTGAAGAGTTGTCAAAGAAAAAACAGACAATATCTCCTCAGAACGTCTGTCCAATGACGCTGCTGCATACATTAAAATGCTCAAGTAAGCAAACAATACAAATGCAGCTCTAAAATGAGAGCATCATTAAACTCATTGGCATTTCAAGGTTCGATCCATATCATTTTGTTTCTCTTTTCTTTCATTTTTTCTACTTCTACACTGTCTACATAATTTTTATTTATACTGAGGGGAACACCAACTGAGCCCCAAATGCTAATCGGATTGCATTTATCGATTAATTGTATTATGCGTCTATGTAAAGAATTGAGCACGGAACTATTCATACTTTGAATTGTACAGTGTTTATTACGGATAATAAATACTGAACCTACTGAAGTTACTCACCTCATATTACTCAACCTTTGAAATTCCTTTCACATACCTACACTTTTGCATAGCGTAAAAAACATTTCGCAGACTCAGGTGTCTTTTCAAGTCGGCCACTCAAAAGCAAATTGGACAAAGCCTCCTAAAATTAACCAGTATTCCCTTAAAGGTCCTCGTCTCATACACCGAAAAATGTTATTCGCAACCCTTATCCACATAAGGCAGATGACCAAATGTGTATCTCGTCGATACATTATCATATGTCTTGACTACGGGCATAGAGAAAAACGGATGGACCAAATAAGTCTTGGGAGCTGCCTTTATTTCCTGCAGACCGTGCTCGTTACTCTTTCTTCGCTCTATTGTAAATCGTACACGTCCTGAAAATCTAATTTGCAACGCTAGCCAAAGCTCATTTGTTCGCATTACGTTAACACACTCCACACTCCATTCGACCATGCCAAATAGAGACGTTCATGAGACGACGGAAAGGATGTATGTACGTCTCCAAAGTAACGACACTCTGTATCCTCCGATACTTCAACTCTCGCTATCACTATTATTCTTAGCCGGGCGAGGGTTAGACGGAAATATTTCCTTCCAACTAGCGACATATCCTTTCGGTTAAGCGGTATGGGATCTGGAGAATGGGATGCCAAAAGGGCTTGGTTTCGAGTACTGGATGAAATTTTACCAGATATAAGACCAAGAAAATATGTTTTGTGAACCGTTGCCGGGAAGTAAAACTAAAATACAGGGAACCTAGGAGGAGTAACTCCACAAACAGCAGATGTTTCCTTCAGTTTCCATAATAAATATCTTTGTCCGATCGATTCGAACTGTATGGTTTGCCATTGTAAAGCAGATAGTTGGAAATTTAATACGAGAGCTTCTTCGATTTTTGTTTGAAAATTATAATCTTTTACCGCGGTTGGCTTTTAACTAACAATGAAAGAAATCAATTTCAGTTCTTCATTTAAACTGAAATTGGTTTTGTCACATGACAGCCTCAACAATCAACTTCAGAAAAAATTACAAAAATCATAAATATACTGGAAAAAATTCGCTACAACAAAATCTATTAGTGTATGAATGAGTAAGTCAACAGTTATCGGATTTGGAGGATCAAATCTTTTACCTATACCTCTAGAAGACAATTAAATTTTTGACTGAAACTACTATCTGCACTCAGAATGCATAAAAGTAATGAAACTGTTTCAAAATCGAACGCATAATATTTAATTTTTCACAATTATGTATATTTTTGCCAGACTTTAATGGCTACCAATATATTAGTGGACTCATGCTACAAAACAAACTATGCAAAAATTAAAATTTATTAAACTCTTCACTAGACAAATAATCATTTCAATGAACTTTTATTGATTTTCTTTCCAAAAGAATTTCATTCATACATTGCGAACGCTTAATCAATAAAATGTTCATGCTATCTACCATCTTGGCTCAGACGAATGTTGTTGCCAACGAAACTACTGTCCGAGCTCGATCCAGTGTCCTTCGCGAACCGCCCGAAACTCTTCTGAGAATTCGAAATTTCTCATTCAGGATCCGATCCCGAGTAAATTTAAAATATTTCGATAGGATTTTAATGTAAAGTGAAATCGATAGTAGTAGCGAAGAGAAGCAAGGAATGTTGGTTACTATGGCGGAGGAATATTAGTTCTGGGCGTCATGTGGCCAACACCAATTCTGGGCTTCGAGCTCGAACCGAAAGCCGGATGACTCCCGGCCAGGATTCGAAAATTAATGATGTCTTTTATTGAATCATGCTCGTTCTTGATTGGAATTCTCTTCAGTCCGGGCTCGTTCTTGTGTCGTGAGCGAGAAAATAAAAGATACCTTTGTTGCTTGATGCGGAAGTTTGGGGGTGCTGATTTGTCAAACGGCGACCCTTCTTTAATCATTGCTTTCTGATCTGATAAATGTTGGGTGAGCGAGAGCGTTTAAAGTTTGAGGATTTGTTGTCGAATACAAAAGCCTTATTACATGTGGGCATCCCTCTGTGAATAAATGATTGATACTCTGCTCGGATGGCTACTGACGTTTCACTATATTTTAAATCTAGGGCAATTCAAGGCATTGCAAGCTGTGTTCCCTTTGATGCATGCTAATTATTTCTTATTTGAATTGATTTGATTAATGATACTTGAAAAGTTGATTGAACGGTTTGTTTCAAATCATTCTTGGCATTTTCCTAAAACTGTCGAATTGAAATGTTTCAAATATACTTTCAGCCACTACTTGATGTTGCTGGAATTTGAAATGAAATATCCTGGATGAATTGCAAATTTATCCCGATAGAGGGTGAAACGTGTTTTGTTGAAAAAGCAACGTTGAAATAGCAACAAGTTGAAACAAAAAGTTGAAATAGCAACAAGTTGAGAAAAAACAAGTAATGATGTTCCAATAATATTGAGCCTTTTGCCATGGAGTGTTCCTATTGAAAAAAACGGTAAGCTTCACCGAGCTCCATATTGATTCGGTCTTGATTGAGATAATATCACGGGGAAGTAGCTTTAAAAGGAAAACGACGAACTCAAAGTGAGTTGTTCGTTTAGATTAGATCGTTCGGGGGTCACGGCAGGTGTACTTTATTCCTGAAGAGCCTATTTTGCACAATTTTCAGAAAAATACTATTATTCTGCGCTGGTTTTGTCTGAAGATTTTTTTCTTGATCGAATCCATGTAAACTTGAGCTTCGTGAAATATTTTCCTTATCCAATATTTACAAAGTGATTGGAGTAGAACTCAGTAACTCATTTTGTTGAAATGTTCGAAGTCATAAATTGTTTGTTGACAACCATGCAAGTTCAATAATTTTATCATTGTTAAGTTATATAATTCTACGACAACCCTTGTCGGACCTAGAGGTTATAGCTGGTAGTTAGTTTCATTCACAAGTTTGCAATCAACGTACAAAATAAGGGATTTGGGAGAGCTATGGAAGTTGTGTGGCTTATATTTATTACAATGTTGTGATTTCTTATGGAGAGCTAGCTTTAGTTGCTTTTGAAGTCAATGTAAAAAATTATTTTTACAAAAAAAGATTACCTTTTTATTTCTTATCATATTTTTACAGTTTATCATATTTTCATCACCAAATTTTTTTCTGTCAAAAGATGAGCGTAATTTATATTTAGTGTTTTTTCTTTTAGGTAGCAGACTTCAGTTTGTAATATTAGGTCGAAAATGATTAGATTTTGAACATTTAACATGTGATAATCAAATAACGGTTCGATACTATTAAATAAATAAAGTTTGGCTTAAATAGGATGTGCTTTTCTGTTTGTCTCTGTGTTAAGCTTTGTATTGATGAGTCGTAAAAATATTCTTTTGTTATAATAGGTAAAAGGCTACCATGCGAAACTTTCTTGCGGTATTAAAAACGTTTTACTACAGCTTTTTTACTGTTATAAGAGACTTCAACCTCTCTACTTTACTTCTCACTGCTTACTTTTTCATTATTTCCACCGCAATCTTTTTCTCAAGTCAATAATATCTCCGATTCTAATGATGAAAGCCTTTATATTTTTTTATATAGGCTTATAGGCTTTACATTGCGCTAAATACAGCCCTCTCACCTTATATACCTTTTGATCTTTACCATCATTCAATTTTCTAAGATAATTGGTAACGACTCACGTTTAAACTATTGTAAAACAAACATATTTGCAATGGCTACTAAATTAAATTGAATATATTAGTTTGCTTTCTTTTGTAGTCTTGGTATTGAGAAACCTTTGAAAAAATGTATCGCATTCCTCTTTAACCTTATTTCGAGTTGTACCCTAATGTACTATCTGTCTAAAACAAATATTGTTGCATGGTTTAACGCTGGCACTGTGACTGCCCTTGAATCAAAAAACTCTGCGCATACCAAATGCAAAATTACAGGTTCTAAAAATAGCCTGCATTAACAGCTCTTCTTCTATCACCAACTGTATTAACTTCAACGATGTAATTATCTTCACCTCATAAGATCTCAAACTCTTTGCTCGGTATGCAACTTCTTTCTCATCGCAACATAATCTTTGTTCATCCGCTAATTTTTCTCTCAAACACTCTCCCGCATTATATTCCTTTTAAGCGAACCCTGCTGAAGTAAAATCTCTAAGATACTACTTTGATACCAGCTTTGACCATGGTACAAATTTATTTTTCGTGGATAGTCCTTTCGGGTATAATCCCTTCCCAATCGAAAACTGAAAGCATTTTTCCAATAAACTAGCCGTCTTAATTTTGTCTTACATTATAACCTCGTTTCTTTCCTTTCTTGCTTTCTTCTTTACTTCTTTCTAATCTTTTATAGCTACAGAGAAACATGGGTTCATCAAAAACAGATCTACACCTATCATTTTGCTTTCTTTCACCAATACTGTTGCATTTATTTTGGATTAAAAAAAGCAGGAATATGTAATATATACCTATTTTTCTACAACATTTGAGTGTTTCAGTCATGATCTTCTTCTGAAGCTAAAAAATTCTGGTTTTTCTGATCTTCTACTAACTCTCCTAGTTCGCTTGCTATATTTTTGATCGCACTTATATTATTACCGTCAATTCTTTCACCTCTGCTCTATAACGTCCGTAGTCTAAGAGTTCCGCAAGGTTCAACTTTTTTATTTATTTATTTATTTGCAGAAACACGTATCCGTAAAAAACAATCAATTTGACAGCAGCTATTAATCATTTTAATGCAGAATCCGTTTAAATGATGCTATAGACAAATGAAAATCAAACATACAGTAAGCATTATTAAAGTAACTATTTATTGCAGTTACTGGTTCAATGCAACCATAATTGGTCCGCTATTGAGGGATCAACAAAAAGTTCACCGGCCGGATACGTTTGTCATTAGTGTTAAAGCTAAGTTGGCTAAGTAAGTGCTTTGAGTCAATGGTACCAGCTAAAATGTTCAAGGCAAATAAGATTTTGGAATCTTGACGTCGGTATTACAGCAGAACATGAAGGGAAAACCTTAAGAACCGCTTTTGAATGGACTCAAGATTCAAGTTTCTTTTTTAAAAAATTTTTTTTTTTTTAATTTTAAATTTTTTTTTTTTTAATTTAATTTTTTAATTTTAAACATGAAATTACAAGAATAATATTGCATACAACTTCAATACTTTTAGAGTTTAGAGCTTAAATATCTCTCTACTACTATGATATAGTTATAGTTATATAATGACAACGGCTTCAGATTAGTAAATGTGGTATCAGTTGAAAAAGTTTAAAATAAAAACCTCCATGTGTACCTAAGACTTATAACTAGGAAGATTAAGGCTAAATCTTAACCGATTTTAACCTATATTGCACTCATTAACAGACACTAATCAAACCAAGCTGGTAATTAAGGGGTTGCCGTTATTTCGGCATTTGGATAGAAATTTTTCTTTGAGTTTTGTCACTGATATGGAAACAGTCTCAATCTGAGAAATGCCATCATGGAACTTTCAGGATAAGTTTTAGAGTTTTGTTTTGAGCTCTTTGCAATTTCGCTATGTGACATTTGGCACAATCGCCCCATACAGGAGCAGCATAGTGAATTACAGGCTGAAAAATGGATTTGAAAATAAGCATTTTATTGCCATAGCTTAGCTTAGACCGTTTGTTAATGAACGGGTACAGAACGCGAATAAGTAAGTTGATTTTGTCAACTACATTTGAAATGTGCAAATTGAAGGTAAGCTTCTGATCAAAAAACACTCCGAGATACCTACTTGTAACACGTGGACCATTCAATGTCAATGTTGGATAGCGACAGTTTGGCTTCAGGTAATTATTTGGAAGCTATTTTCCGAGTAAAGTAAACTGCCTGCGACTTTCTAACATTAACTTTGATTTTCCTTTTGTAAAAATATTTTGAGATAGCATTCAGGGATGTTTGCACGCCAGGAATGACTGCGTTCGGAGTCTCACCTGAAGCAAACAACGCAGTGTCGTCTGCAAACATTGCTAGCTGACAACTTCTGGCAAGAGACGGGAAATCGAATAGATAAATATTGAATAAGACGGGACCAAGAACAGATCCTTGTGGTACGCCAGCAGGTATGCTACATGGAGATGACATAGCTTTACCCGGGTAAATAGTGTAAGATGTACCATTTAAGAAACTCTGAATAGCTTTAACGAGCGGAAAAGGGATGCTCAACTTGATAAGTTTGTGAGTTAAACCTTCACGCCAAACAGTATCGAAGCCTTTATCTATATCAAGCAGAACTAGAGCAGTGGAAAGTTTATTATTTAAACTAGTGCGAATGTGATTTTTTATCCTAAGTATCTGATGCGTCGTAGAGTGCTGCTCCCTGAAACCAAATTGTTCATTAAGAATAATATTATTTGAATTCATGAATGCATCCCGTTTGGTTTTAATAATTTTTTCAAGTAATTTACCTTGGACACTAAGAAGGCTTATTGGTTGGTAGCTTTCTGGTCTGTCACTCGGTTTACCTGGTTTAAGGATGGGTATTATTTTAGCCGTTTTCCAAGCGTTAAGGAAATAAGAGTATTTTAGACAAAAAGCATAGATGTGACATAAAACTTCTAGGGATTTTTTTTCATATTTTTAATAAGTAAGCTGTGAATGTTGTCGAGACTAGGGGATTTTTTGTTTTTAAGGCAAGCAATCAAGCTGCTGAGGTATGAGATAGAAACAGGTTCATATGGGATAATTTGATTATTGGATAGATTGACTTTCTCAGCGGAGGATTTAACGATTCTTTCTGTTTCTGGGTCAGAAAAGCATTGAGATAGGATGTGGTTATCATAAAAAATATCAGCAAGAGCATTTGCTTTTTCTTCAGGAGTGCTACACACGCCGTTTTGATGCATCATGATCGAAATTGAGATATTCCTCTTTTTAATGATTTTAGTCACTTTCCAGAATGGTTTTAGAAACCTTAGAAACGGAAGATAGAAGATGATTCCACTTTTTATTTCGAAAGTCATTAATTTCATACTTGATTTCGGTGTTGAGATCTCCTAATTATCGCTTGTTATAGGACAGTCGATACCTAATCCAGTTTCTTCTGCAAATGTTACGAAGTTTTATCAAATTAGTAACATAGCTAGGGAGATAGTTGTGTGGATCGTCAGAGTTATCACGAAGGAGGATAGCTGAGTTTGTTGCTTTGCAAAGATGGGACACAAAAAGTTTGAAGACTTGCCTATTTGACAAAAGATCTAACTATTGTGCATAACTATCGATGGTATAGACTGAAGCCCTCCTTTTTAATTTGGTATCGAGTTTTGTACCTAATCTACATATCATTTTACTTTCGTAGTGGAAAAGTCTTTCCTGCTCAGTATGAAAGAATCCCCTACAAAATGCACTCCCAAAATCTGTCAATGTTTCTACAGATTTCAAAAAATTGTATATTCCACATGTAATTGGTACAATTAGTGAGATAGCCACATATTTGCTTCTGGCAAGTTTTTTAGTTTTATCTGAAAAATTGGTTATACACTTTTTATGTTTCTCTGAAGCCTTGTTATTCGAGGACAGATTCAATAAGGCAAACCTGTACCTCAGAAGAGAGATGTAAAGAGAGTTAAAACAGCAGCAAGAATCGAAGCAATTTGCCTGAACCTTCGAGTTAGTATTAGTGAAGAAAAACAATGATGTTATGGAAAAATTTGGCAGTCTTCTCCTCTGCATGCAGAAAATGGCCGCCATATGCATTGAGCTAGCAGGCTATATGTATACAAATTTGAAAAGTAACAACCAAAAGCTCGTAAAACTTAGGTAACGTAGAAACCAAAAGAAAAATCTGAGGTAGTCATTCTATCGATTTCTTATATTTATAGACTCTATCTAAATGCACATTTTCATGCGATTGATAAATAATTTATCAAATGACATGCTTTATTTTTTAACTATCGGGCTCTATCGATAGTTTCTCAATGTACTATCGAACGTTATCGATGGTGTCACCAATGGATAGTTCTGTATCTCTCATGTTGATTCAATAGTTTTTGCTGATCTACTTAAAGTAGTATCCAAAAGTGAGTATTTATAGCTTAAAGGTGTTTAATATATATATTTTTGTTTACATATATATTACGACGCAAGAGATCATTATCGGAACACTAGCTGGCGAATCTGTTTAAATTCTGCTGAAAATAATTGCAATTGTTAAGATTTCTAACTTTGAAAATTCTAGCGTCATTGGAATACATCCAAACAGAAGATAATTGCAGAAAGGAGCCTAGATCATTTGTAAATAAGGCAAACAGTAAAGGGTCCAGATTACTACCTTTTGGATCACCAGACGTGGTTTGAATTCCAGATGACAAGACAAAGCGATAGGATACATATTGGGCTTGATTCGACAGGTAAGAGTAAATGCAATAAAAAAACAAGCTAAAGAATTGAAACGCAAGCAACTTTGCAAAGATTATAGAATAATGTAAACTATCAAAAGCTTCTGTCAAGTCTGTCAGTTTGAATGCCAATTGGTTGCTGGATGAGAACATTCAAGAAGTCAAAACCCATCTCATGAATTCTTGGCCATCTGTTGTTCCTGTTGTTTGTTGGTGCGAAATCATCCTTTAAAAATTCTTCCTATATTTTGTACGCTGATGATTTAAAAATGATAAAAATAATTGAGATATTTGAAGATTATTATTAATTGCGATATGATCTCTCCTTGTTCGATAACTGGTGCACTTCTAACAAATACTTGCACTGCATGTTGCAAAGTGTCACAAAATGTGTAATACAGTTCAAAAACCTCTATAATCTCCTTTTACTCTGTTTTAAATTCCGTTTTCAACTTAAATTACATGGTTGATGTGATTTTTGACTCGAAACCAAAATTTTATAGAAACATAATACTCATCACTGTCAAGGCCTCTATATTGGCAGGTTTTATCCGAGAACCTTTCAAACTATTCGTAAACATCTCCATTTTTCCGTATATTCCTTTCGTTTGTGAAGTGTGAATATCCATTAGCAATACCTGATGTAAACCTTTACATAAACGTAGGTTTACCGATTTTTGTTTTACAAATTCAATATCCCTTATTGTGATTATAATCATGGACTTTCGCTACTCAATACTCATTCGCTTGAATCTCTCAGAGCTATTATAGGTTTCTTTTTTCTTTTTTTTTCAAACTGCATTATCGTCTTGCTTTCTTTGACCGCATGAGTCGGACCGCTTTATTCCCACATCGGGAATAATAGATTCTCATTTGTGTTTAACGTTCCTCTCCCGCAAAGTGAAATTCACTGTTATTCGACGTTTATATGTCTAGATAGACAAAACTACAGCCAAAACTATACCAAATTTGCTTCATTATAATGCCAACTGACCCTCTAAATGTCGTTTCATATCGATAACTGTATTGGAAGTTATAAGGGTGGAAAAATGTTGAGGGCTTTCATCCGCAAATAATTCAACATTTACGAAACTAAGCGTTCGCTGTTCACTTTCACTACAAGAACAAAATCATTTGAAAATTCAATGGTAGATTCATTTCGTAAAAAAAAATTTGAAAATTTGGGTAAAACTCGACTTGGTGCACCACACAGCCGTTAAATGAATTTCGCCGATAGTTGTGGTGCTAATATTTTTGTGTTTTTATGTTTGCTTTTAGTGATGTTTTTGTTTGTTTGTTTGTTTTTCTTAATTGTGTTATCTTCTCGAGTATTTTTGTATAATTTTGTCTGCTTTTCTTCAATTTTCAACCCCCACTACTACCTATTCACCCTCTGGTGGTAGAATTTCTCGGCTGTGGTGCATCAAGTCGAGTTTACCCAATATTTTTCATAGTTGGCTGCCCCTATCTAATTTCCCAACCAAAATCTGTCGAAATTGGCCCACAATAAAGTCTATCAACTGAAAAACAACTTGGAGTTCGAGTTACAGGGCATAAAGTGATAATTTTTTCGTACCATTTTTCTAGGTGTAATATGAAAACAAATAGATTGTGTGAATTTCAATTGGATTTAATCAATCCTCGTGAGTACAAAATTCGGGTGCTACAAACCGTTTTCAAGTGAAATTCATAGATTTTGTAACATTGTCATAACATTTTTGAGTCTAATTTAAATTTGTTTATTAAATCAAATTCATAAATTTTCTATACCAGTTCTTAAGTTTTTCATAATTTTTTCGAATCAAACTCGGTTTTTTTGAGTCAAATTTATAATTTTGCAAGATAAATTCATAATTTTCGGAAATTAAATTCATAATTTTTTCAATTCAAATTTAAACATTCTGAAATAATTTATTGTATTGCGAATCAAATTCATAAATAAAATTCCAAAAATTTCAACTTGGATGTTTAGGCAAAGTCTAAAATTCATATACTTATTGCACTGTTTATTTGTGAAAGAAAAAAGATCTGGAGTTTCGAAAATTTGAAGATTTTCTCTCCTGGTGCTTGCAAAGCTACAGGGTCATCAGCAAATACATAATATACACTCAAGTCTACATTTTAATAACATCAATGTGTCCTGTAAATTTCATCACAATTTGAAGTTTTACAAATATTCTGAATAAATTTTTAGGTACCTAGTACACTCAAAGGGTTAAAAATTCCAAAACGGTCAGAATTCATTTCCCATTAATTTCCAAACTCCACGTTCAGAGTTTATTTCGCTCACTTTTTTTGGAAACTCCTTTGTTGATGGAATTATAAGGGTAGTAATCTACCAACGAAATGGTTGCCGGTACCAATTAGTAAGGATAACTAGTATTTGGTGAAATTCAGGGTTATTCCACATATACACCAATCCTTATATTCTAAAAAAATCAGCTTGATCGGATGACGCACTCACGAGAAATTGTGACTAAATTTGCATTCGGTCCTCTATCCTTCACGTTCTTTGGACACAACGACTTTTTAAAATGCAAAGCTCTCAAACACAAAGTCAGTTTTAGCACTAACATCAGAATAAGCTGTAAATTTAAAATTTGAATTTTTTATGTATAGTAATTTTTCTTATGTGGTGGTCTGAATCTTTTTGACTCATATCCAAAAATACTTTTATTATTTGATTATTTCTCTATAATTATTATTATTCTCTAATCTTTAATTCGATGTAAGTCTGTTGCATTAGACATTTTAACAAATAAAAAAATAATCTTGTACTATTTGAATCGGTATTTCAGCCTCGACAATGTTTCAAAAATCATTTTTTTTCCTGTTTTTACTAAATGTATCTTATGAAAATTATTAGTGGAGATAGGTGCGATTTCGCCAGTGCTGCCTAGTACTATTACATTCAAGAGCTACCAAAACAGTTTTTTCTGAGCCTTTTGAAAATTGCTTTAATATTCATAATGTATTACTATATATATACTCGTATAGAATGAAGTAAAAGTAATACCCAACATCATAAATTCTTTACTACTTATTAGCTGCCGTTAAACTCAAATCTGCCTCATAGCAAAACTTGACTCTAAGTGTGGTCATAATACAAGCTCTGTTCTATGAAAAATAAACAAATTTTTCATTTCACTTTATTAAAAGCCTCTTATCGATACGTTCACCAAAAATATCTCACCAGATAAATCTTTCTGGCCATGAAAGCCAAACAATAACTTAAATGCCATCATAAAAAAACTTTCTCTCCATCTTATGTCTAAAACTTTCGCCTAGGGACGAGCGTCTTAATTAAAAATTATCTGCTTAACGGTGTCTTAGGAGAAGGGGTAGCTGCTGCGCGTAGTATGGTTTGATGCGGTAGAGACACAGTGCAGCGCAACGTTAATCCATAAAAAGGGTCAGCCTCGGAAGTGATTTGCTTAAGAAAAATGGACAAAGGGATTTCGTCGTTGTTTTAACTATTAAGATTTATTCAGTGATAATCAGAAGCTTTCAGACGAATTACTCGAACGGATGCTAAAGTACCAACAACATGTACACGCTTTATCCGATATTAGAAGGATTTCATTTAACGATAAACTCAAACACAACTTCCGCTGGAACGGGGATAATCGTCAAGGAAGTCGAAACGAAAAAGAACTTGAAAAGACGGTACAGTACGTAAGATGTATGGCCAGGAAAAAAGAAAAGGAAATCGCCATTGCGAGTCGAGGACGTTTTGAATAAATAATTTAGCCTCGAGAGAACCCTCTTTCGAGCTACTTTTTCCGTCTGAATGATGCAGTAAGAGTAACGACCAAATTTCCGTCTTTGAATTCGAGATGATATAAAAGACATCGAGGGTGAAAAGTTTTTCGTTTCTCTTCAATTTGTTTTCATTACAAATATTGGTTTCCCTAAATTTGTTTGTTTGATTGAACTTGGTTGGCATCGAGAAATGCTAGTTGCAGCTGAACTATTGATTTTCGTAGGATAAGATCAATCAAATGCTAATTGTTAGTTTGCGCAGAATAAATTTACGACACATTTGTGAAGTTATCCGTATGTAGATGAAAATAATTTATTACTCGAATCAGTTTCTGGTTTGGTAATAAGACATAGTAGATTATATTCAACTTAGGCATAATTATGTCTCTAAAAATCGTTTCATACAATTTCGATCGATTTTTTTGTTGCTTTAAATAAAAAAATGTGTAAAAGTGTTCTACATAGATATGGTAAAATAATACAGAGCCCACAATGCAATCCTCAAAAAGATATTTTGTCGGTAAAGACCCAGGCAAACAATTACAAGTACATTGTTTACTTCCTACGATATGAGATATGATTTTGCTACATGGTCGCCTTGTTCCTGTTTAATTTATGTACCTATTTGAGATTCTGGCAAACACCTTGAGGCGTTGAATCCGGCTTGGGACTATTGTGTTGACGTAAGTGGGAGTCTATGGTAGCAATACAATACAGAGGGTGACAACAGTGTACTCGCAAGTACAAGTAAGGCAATGAGTTTGAGCTTCGTGAGCTATGGCCATTCAGAAGTGTTCCTTTCGAAGTCCGCATGGTTAGCTCTGCCACCAGGATGAGGATGAACATACCCCCTGATGATTGTTCTGGTATGTTTCTGGCACTTATATTATTACAATTCATGCCTTTGCAATTGTATCTTTGGTTGGTTTCAATATTGACTCTTTGTCTCGAGCAAGATAGATACATCTGTGATATCTTTAAGATATGATTTGTCATTGATATTCGTGGAGAATAGATTGTCAGCTTTGTCATGTTGCAGCTATTTTGACTTTGACTTTAATAAATATGCATATGTTTCATAAATAGTGAAATCACTATTCTGCTCTCTTAAGTATAAACGCCTTATCTGACATTTTTTTCATTTTTAAGCTAACACCGGATTCAAAAACTACGTACTCAAAAACATCATTCTACTAAATATGATAAACCAATCATCTGTGGAAGCGAGTTCAAATCAAGAGTGGAAAATGTCCTTTCCATATATCTGCATGCTGAAGAAACACACAAATCATTGAATATCTCCGAAGCTACTAAAATATAGATAGGACTTATTAAATAACTTTCCATCTAAATATGTAACCTGCACAGCATTTTGGTGCCATAATTTTTTTTGCTCGAGCAAAATATCGTTCTCAAAGAATAATGGATGATCGCACTGAGTATTTTAAGCATAATCTGAATAAAGTAATGCGCCTGATTGCTTCAATTTTAGTTCAAGCACATAAAGTTGTATTTAAATTGTTAAAAAGTGGCCGGAGATTGTGAAAATAGCATTTAGCGAAAGTAAATTTAAAAAAATGTCCCTGGGTCGAAGCTTTCGAAAAAGTTTGGTTGTTAAAAGAAGACCATTCTTGAGTAGGAAGTAAAAACAAATAAATGTTAAAACAAGGAAGATTTCCCAGGCAGATGAAGATAACGGATAATTTCTGCAAAAGCAGATAAGTAAACTTTTTTTTTAAATGCGCCCAATGTGGGCCTAAACAAAATTTAATATATGTTAAACCATTAGCTAAGGATATATTAAACAGAAACTTAACTTAAATAACTTCTTTTTGCGGAAGTTATTTCGTAATGGAGTGTTGACATTATGTTTTTGATCTCAAAAGCAACATAATCCCGTTGAAAAAACCCTTTTTTTTCGACTATTTTCGCATTGAAAATCTAAAATGAGTAGGACACAAATATACGAGTATATCAGCCACTATACCAAATTGGTGTTACATACGTGAAAAATTGTG
The DNA here is from genome assembly GCA_947369275.1 of Nemotelus nigrinus. Classification (NCBI taxonomy): domain Eukaryota; kingdom Metazoa; phylum Arthropoda; class Insecta; order Diptera; family Stratiomyidae; genus Nemotelus; species Nemotelus nigrinus. The sequence continues at coordinate 44,794,924 of OX376374.1, forward strand.
ATACGCCAGTGTAATTTCAATAAACATTCTCATTTGTTGAATTTAGTGTACTGTGTCACTTGTGTTATAAGTGCAAATTGTTAAATATCAAAGAAATTCTATTCAAACACGGACTAAGAGGCAGAGTTAAGTTGTACGGAAATTATTAATAGGGTCTTGATATGTCATACTTCATAACGAAAAAGGTCATTTATTACTTTTAAAATATACACTTATGTCTAACATTCTTCTTAGACATTTTTCAATTAAAGGTAGGTAGCCTATACACCCACTGAGTGCAGGAAATTGAGAATTACAACGCATTCAAATAAATTATAATAAAACCAACTTCAAATAGTATACAATAGATGACATCCTTCACATTCAATACCCAATACAAGCGTAATATTGAAGTAGAGGACTTTCTGTGCTATAAACCTTTACGCGCTTCAGGACCTAAGGTAATCTTTAACGTTCAAGATCCAAATTATGTTTTAGCTTTTGAGCTACTAATTTTTTCGAGATTCATTAAATCAACTCACACCGATTGGAATCAAATCTTTGGGCAAATTTTTACCTTTACAAATCATACATACCATAGAAACACACTTGTAAAATTGCTATCTAAAAATATATACGTTTTTCACTAATTCGGCTCTACTTTGATCTCTGGTTTTCTTAAAAGCTCAATGTCATTATAAACCTGCTCAATCTATAATTTTTGCGAAATATGAACTTTTACGTAATTTTTCTGGATGAGTGTCAGCACAACTTTTTGTGTGGATACAGAGAGCTCAGAAATGAATAACGCCAAATATTTTTTTAGTAAAAAGTCCAAAACACTGTTTCCAGTAAAATTTGCAAAACTAAACTTAAAAAAATGAACCTACAATGAGCTTTGAGTTCTTAAACTTCCATTACGTGAAAGGTTCAAAGAAATATATCTAATTTTAGTTTGTCTCCAGTATTATAGTACTTTTCTACGGGTTTACTTCACGTAAAAGATTTTATTGAGAGACCAATTTTTTTCCCCAACAAACTAAATGTATTTCAATTCAATGTCAGATGTCGATATTTCGAAGGTAATCTACCCTCTTCTTCAAAGTCTGTTGATACAAGTTATAATCAACGTTTATAAAAGTAATTTGCAAAGCAAAGCTTTGACTGCCATTTAGCCCTGATATCACTGCCAGCCATTCAAGTTGAAGCTGTAACACCAGATGGAAACGTACCAAAATGAAAATTGGCCGGCGTAAGTGGAGATAGGTCACTGCAATCCCTGCTTACATAAGTAACAGGCCGTCAGCCGAACATTGATAATGTATTCCACCTCTGCTAAATAAGTGTTGATCTGATCGAATGAAGCCGTAGCACCTTGAATTGAAACCTTAAGAAGATCCTTTGTAATTTTCACTAGCCGTTCTCAAAAAACGTCCCACCATGGTGCTGTCGTTTCTTTAAGCTGTCGTTTCTCGATACTAGTTCCACTATGCAAAACTTGCTCATGCATGTAAGAAATCAGTAAAACTGTAAAGTGAGATTTATTCGGCAAAATTATAAGAAATTTCTCGTTAAATTCAATTCCTGATTCGTTTAAGCGACTTCCTACTTGTAGAACCTTCTCTTTGTCCAAAAAAGGGTTACGCGACCAAATTTTCGAATGCTTTGGACATGGTTTTTTACCGCTAGCAGTGGTAACTTCTTATTTAAATGCATTGTGCTGACTCACCTTAACCCAATATAACTCAGCTTTCTGTAGTTCATCCGCTGTAAGATAATTCCCTTTCAATTTCCAAGCAAAACAAAAGACATAAACGGTAATTCGGATTACCTTGCGATATTGACTGAAACTTCCGATATCCATAATTGCATGCTTTTCTGTTAATGACGACTGAATATTGCTAGAGATCAATAAACTGCACTCGTTCTTTGGTTGCTCTAGTTCTTCGTCTTGAGTGGGCCATTCAGTCTCGTCTGCACTTAGCCAATCTGATCCGTGGCATCAACTATTAGAATTGAATAATATCTTAGCAGATACACCTAGTGTAAGTCAGTCTGCTGGATTATCAGAGCCAAGACAGTGTATCGGGACGATAAAGACACAATCAAAACTAGGATTGTTTTCGACGCGTCGTCTCAAGCGGGTAATGGGCGGCTCTGAATGATATGTTGTGTACAAGACCGAACCGTTTACCTGACATGTTAGCGGTTCTGCTAAACTTTCATCTGGGCAGCGTTGCAATGACAGCAGATATTAAAAAGGCTTTTCTGCAGGTCGAACTGGACCCCATGGATCGAAACTCACATCGTTTTTTGTGGCTATATAATTTAGCAGACATTCATTCAGCTATTACGTTAGTAATGACGTGCATAACTTTTGGAATTAGACGCAGTCCATTTTTATTGTGTGCAGTCCTAAGAAAATGTCTTAAGTGCTTGGCGCAAGAGTTTTCTAAAACCACCGAGTTGTCATGATCATGATTCTACGTTCATTATTTGGTAGTAAGTCTTGATGACTACCAGGACGCTTTTCAACTTTCGCAAATGGATGTCCAACGCTATCCAAATAAGACGCATATTTCGAGAAGAAGCTACTTCATTAGTGAATCAGCTAGTTTTGGAAGTCATTTGGCATTCGGAGGCTGATGAGCTTCAATTTGATCTTAGCCGTATTCTTGGTTCGAGGTCTCAAAAACGAAACGAATACTGTTGCAAACAATGGCGGCTATTTATGACCATTTGAACGCCCTATGTAACTAAATTAAAGTTATTATTCCACGAAACATGCCGTCTATTATGATAGCAGAATGGAATAAGCATGTAAAAGATCTTGATAACTTTGCAAATTTCACCTTGCTTCGATGTGTTTTCAATCAGCCAAATCGATCAAACGAGGAGATTCACATTTTATGGAGCAATTGCTTTCATACGAAGCGTGTATGTGATGGTTCAATTAGACGTTCAAAAGGACGTATTGCACCGATCCGAAGTAAAGATTCGAAAGACGTGACACTACCAAAGATGGTGCTTGCTGCAGCATTAGAGGAAACCAAAATTTGAATTTAAAACTTTCTCGGCAGAAACGGAATTTTTGGACTGATTCAAAGATCGTTTTGTGCTAGATTGACAACAGTAGCAACAAGCGTAACTGGAAGCACTGCCACTCCAACGTTATAATTCCTCCCAGCTCTTCAAGAGATTAGAATGACACAACTTAGAAGATGTCATAAAGTGTTTGTATGTATTGGCATTTTTTTCACAGTATCTTAGCCACAGTACCTTATCTTACTTTTTTGGACTGTTTCATATTTGTAGTACCCAAGGATTTGCCGAATCTTCTTCTCCTTTTCATCAAATCCATTTTGCATTGCTACTTCTTGACTGTGTTCAATTTCTTTGTGGGCAATATCTTAGTTAACTAGCATCGTTAAATAGTCGCAAAATTCATTCAGATATAGGATAATAATTTAATGGAAATGCCAATGATTCGATGTAGTGCGCAAAGTCCTTTGAATTTTTGTCGGCATTCGGTATATACTGAAAACAAAAATACCGAATCTCCTGCTTATTATTAAATCTTGAAATATAATTCTTTTATTTTCTTCTGGTTTTATTGAAAATTGAATATCTTTAAAGGCTTTGTTTAGCTTTTTTGTTTGTTTCAATGCATTTTTAAACATTCAATGCATTGTTTTGAAAAAATATCGTCGGCATAATTCATCCAAAGCTGAAGGAGGGAACCTTCTTTTCGGAGTTTTTCTTTTCTTCAAAGTTTTCATCAATAGTTAACTCATTAATTGCGATCAAGGATTTAACATGATGATTTCTTTAGTGGCTTTAAAGTAATTCCTTTTGATGATGAAAAAGGTTACACATGCAAGTCCAGACTAGTTTTATGTACACCTTTTTCTTCCATGTCGGAAGTTGATCTTTCTGTAGGAGCCAATCTTCGACAATCCCAAAACTTGTTTTACCGGTTTATTCGGAAACAAAGCATTGGCATCAAATGATACAATTATCTCATCTTCCTTTATTCTTATCACTTGAATCTATTAATAAATTCGCTCTATCACCCCCTTTTCTTTTTAAATAGCCTATCGCTAATCTATAGTCGTCCACACTCCATTTCTCCTTCAATAGTCCTTGTTGATGCATTTGAACTTATAAAACCTATCTTAATTTGTATCCTTCTTTGCATATTTCCGGATGGCATTTAATTTTTGGCAACGCTGGGATTCGAACCCACAGCTGATTAGCTTCTCCAATAGTTCCACAGCATATTTTCAAGATTTTTCCGAACGGTTGGTAGATCCAAGTAAAGGATCTTTCCTGAATTCACTGTACTCTTCGTTGGTCAGTTTTCCATAACCATTATGATCACGTGCGCTTTACAAAAAAACACCGATTTGACGGCCAACTCGTGTTGAATCCTTTGCACCTTACCAGCGTTTCCCTGCTAACCACTTCCCTAAGTGCTAATAATATTATTTTTCTTTCCTCATAAGTTAAACCACGATGCGAAAGCATAAACATGGAGTAAATTTTTATTTGCAACTTTGTGTATTTCTTTAGGTAATTGATAAATCGAAAATTATATGAATGTTTGGGTAATGTTACATATTAAAAAACAAATATCTAAGCAAAAATATACTTTTCTTAACAGGTTGATTATCATTTCTATTAAAACCTAAAACTATAACCACACAATTTTTCTATTAGGATATTGAGTCTTGATACTGCACTCACACGAGTTATGCATAGTCCCTAGAAAGATCACAAAATGAATAAAAATGCCAAAGTTCAATTCATACTCGAATATACTCGTACACATCCGTCTAGGTTTACATTTATACATACCACCTGATACCATTCGGTACGATAAAGATGACAACGATAAACGTGACCATTACAGGACTATCATACTTTATTTCCTTTATTACGGCAATTGTCGTTCTGATACTGACCGGGCGGTTTGAATTTCAAGAGGGTCATTTTAAGTACGGTCCAGCAGAATTTCTATTGATAGATCTGGTCTTTTTTTAAGCACACAGCTTTGAAGAATCAATAGATGCGACTAAAAATGATTGTTCGATTCAATGAATTTTATGTGCGAAGGTGTATGAAAGATATTTGATTCATGATATATTAGCTTTGATAGCTCGCTGATTTTCCGATTTAATAATTAAAATTATGTCGAAGGTTTATTCAAAAAGTAAATTTGAAATGAACTATTGAGTTTGGCTGCTAAAGCTTGGGAAATCTAGAACACATAATTTTTTTTCAAAAAATTAACTGAATTTAGTGGCGAGAGTGATAAAACTATGAAGTACACAATAAAAATACTTCAAGTGAAACTAAAAAGCTTTTTTTTAAATGTGAAATTTCTGAACCTAATCTGTGAATGAAACTTAACGAAACGGCAGATAAGTACATTATGAGTATGCCGCTTGTTTTCTATGCAACCGTACTGTCACTTTAGCTACTTAAAGTTCACTTAATTGCATTATAGTTCTACCTTAAGTATCAAAGATTGGTTTTTATCTATGAGCTTTCAAATAGGGAATGAGCTGAAAAAATATAATTTGATAAATATGTCAATTCAATGACCAGTATCCTTTAATCAAATACAGTGTAAAATATCACAAGTGTCGGGTTAAATATTTAGAACCACTAAAGACACCGTTTTTTAAAGATATAAGAGAATAATCTACTTGTATTGAATATGCGAAATAGACCACAGTATCTAAATGAAGTACAAGGAAGCTAAGCTAAAGTTCACTGCGAAAAGATTATCGCATCATTCTCTTTTCCACCTTTCCGGCAATAGAGCCAAAAAATTTGATCTCCTCAACAGAATTGAAGCTTTTTTCAGAAATATGATTATACAAGTGGTAATTACAGACGGCAAGTACTACAGAATACAGCTGATGGGCTAAGACTTCGCATTCGCAGTACGCAAACGAGCATTGTCAGTGTGAAATATTAATGTCTTCTATCTGGTCTCCTGGTAAACTCACCAAATACAAAACATTATCTTTGAGCTATGGAAGTTTATTTTGGCATTGATTTTGCTGGTCGACCAGGCTTCACAATTCACATACGATTTTCTGCAATTTATTTTGGGGTGTCGTAATGAATCCATTTTTTTGTCAACAGCAACCTTACGATAGTAAAAACATTTTCCCTCGTGCCATTGTAGCAGCATTTGATACACGGCAAAACATTTTTCCAAATATCTTACTTCCAGCTCAGATGGTACCCACTTTTCTTGTTTTTGAATTGTAGCCATGGATTTGGGAAAGAACTTGCTGAGTTTGTTTCAATGTTTTTCAAATTTTTCTTACTTTGACATTGGCCGTGGTCCAATAATATTGCTGATTTGGCAATTTCAAACGTTGCTGACCTGACGCTCTGTAATCATTGCCTTCGATCCATCTAAAATAGTAATCACAGGTTGAAGTTATTAGAACACGATCCATGTAAGCGTCACATGGCATCTGTTGACTTTTTGCTGCCTCTCTCTTCAAATGAAAGCAGAAAAGCGTTACGTTTACACAAAAAATATAGATTCTCAAAGCTCAAAAAACCTCGTTTTAGACTCTTATCCAAAGTAACACATACTACAAGATTAAATCCGAAAAATTTGATCGATGTACAAAACAGATGATTTATAAAATGTTTACATGCACTATAACATGTAATTCATTAAGAGGATCGTATAAGTTCTAATAACTTTCTTCGGTTTTTCGCAATGAATGCTTCAACTATGCAAACATCCATATGACACTCATAGCCAATTCAAAGTCAACTTACAACTAGCTGTCACATTTTAATTTGATTTATAGCCAACACAGAACTTTTTCTTAACCACTCACCACTTAACCGTTCAAGTTGAAACGAACAAAACAGCTCGCACTGCCTTAAGTAATAACGTGAAAAACATCCGTCTGCTAAACGTTTCTACCCCTTCAGCACATGCATACTTCAGTGGCCAAATTAATCAGACTAATAACGCTGAAAAGTTTCTTAATGAAAAGATTTATATCCCGACATCCATCGACGAGGGTCAAGTCTACGGATAACAAGAAAGGCCAGCATGGCAAAGAAACCAAATCAAAATGTCGGAACGGCCAAGAATAACAAAACTTTTACAACGACCTACTCTTTGTCTCCTTCGTCTCAAACACCGAACGGCAAGTAATTTTCGTTTGGATTATATGCTCTGTTCTCGGAAACACTTGCTTATTATAGTTCAAGTCGGTTTAGAAAATGAGGCAGGAGCACTAGCGCACAGATATGGGTCGGAGAAATTTCAAGAAAATATTAATTAAAAAAATTATTGAAATAATTAGGATAAGGGATTCCACTTCATTAGGCCGAAAGCAGTCTTTTGGGAATGCCACGAAATCGTCAAGGAGCTAGCACTTCTCATGAAATTTCCTACACCAAACAAAGGTGGGTAATAAAACCAAAGATCCGTGGAAAAAATTGAAACCGTACCTGACTGTTGTTGGTTGCCGCAATATAGCTGGGTAACCCTCGAAATAGTAGAGGGTGGCTGCCGGTGCTCATGCTTCAAGGTGTTCATTAAGACGGCGGATAATTGGACCAAACAAATGCTATTGGTCTTTGAACAGTTTCCAGGGTGCTTCTAATTAAAAGTGTACTCATTGTCTCGCACTTTCACAGTTTTCCAGCTCGATAGCTGCGTGTCTAGTTAGCGATAGGGGAGAGAAGAGTCACATTGGCAGAGACACTACCTATGTTTTACCTAATTTCGTATTTTAATCTGCTGAAATGCTTACAAGTTTAAATCTTCGTATAATAGAGTGGAAGCTATTATAAACGAGATATGTCGTAATGTTCATAGTTTTATAATAATATTCCTTAATGAGCCTTAAACTATTCCACGACGCCATGTATACATCAAATGGGAGGCGATCTCCTAGCAGCCATCCGCATCGTTGTTCAGGCTGGAATTTCAGTTATGTGTCACTAGCCGACAACGTAAGAATCTTAAACAGGAAAAATCTTCTTTGTCAGCAACACGTGCAATGATAGACTTGGTGGTAAAAAGCAGTACCTTCCTTGTAAGATTCTCGTTAGTTACGACGGTAACGCCGGCAAATGAGGGAGTGTTTTCAATTATCTAGAAACGAAAAGGCCTTGCAGTTTGACGGCGTTCAATTTAGTGGTATTGGGCTATTCAGAGAGTTGCACTAGGTGAAAAGTGGACAAACAGTGGCGGTAAAAACTGAGAGAATAATTTGATTTCCGTAAATTAAATGCAACTAATCCTTTTAACAAAAGGCTCCGCATTATGAACATTATAAATTATTCGAATTAGAGTTTAATCGTTTTTGGTATGAAATTACATATGTATATTTATCATCAGTTGGATCTTAGAAAAAATGATGCCATAGAATACGAAAACTATCTCACAAAAACATATTAAAGAATAACAGCTTGAAGCTGTACTTTGCTTACTTGAAAACTTTTCTACGTTATTTTAGTCATTATATTATCATTATTATACATACAAAAACCTGGAAAAGGGCTTATGAGGTAAGGTTTTATTTCATGTTTGCTAAAATCAAACAAAAACTTGCCTTTTTCAACACAAGAAGGGGTCAGTTTCAGTTACTTGTCGACATATATCGTCAATATATTCATTTATCATCATCGCTCAAGAACGGATGAAAGATTGAAACAAAACACAATAATATTCTCTTATACACATTTCAATCAATTCGGTTCATGGTACATTACGATTTATTGTAAATCTAAACTTGTAATTAGTTAAGACAAATTAGAAAGGTTAGTCAGGCAAATATAGAACAATATTATATTTGCAATTAGATTAATAATTATATACATATTTTGTTAATCAGACGGTGACTAGAACTGGAGTAAGGAGAAGCAAAAAGAAATAGTTAATTAAAAAAAGTGCCTCAAAAAAAGTTTTGTTTGTTTAAATTACTAAAAAGTAAAATATAAACAAGCATCCAAAATTTCAAAGCAAGTATAAAAATATATATCTCTAAATTAAAGTTCGACCAAAAGTTTACATTTCCTTAATGAAAAACTATTCAAACATACTGATTTAGCCTTATTGTTTTTAAAGTTATTGTTTTTAAGTTTTAAGTTTAAAAGTTGGAATATTTTTGAGACTCTCTGACAGATCTTTGACCAAGAAAATCTCTGAAACGATGTGTGCAAAGTCAGTTTATCAACGATTGTTTTTACTGTCCGTGTTTCTAACTCACTCTTATTTTTACTGATTTTCTAAGAAAATTAGTACAGAGTTTTTCAGTGAGGACATAATGATTTTGTATTTAAAAATTAAACATGAATAATCAACATATTGGGCTGAAATTTTCTGCAAGTGTAGTATTCATGTTACGTTGAAGTATCGAATTCTCGATTTAGTTCATAAGAACATATTCACGGCTATGCACTGAGAAAAATTTTCTTGGTTAATATTCCAATGAATTTGTAACACTGAATTTGGGGAAAATTGCATTATTTTGCCGTAAAAGTTCGCATATTTACGTTCAACTGCACTATACTTAAATGTATTTTTCATAGCAACATAGTAAAATCAACATTAGGAATATCTTACTATGTCAATTCTTCCCAACGATCTTGGTCTTTCGGTTTTTCCTACGCAGCTTCCATTGAAATTTTCACGCGTTTCTTTCAAAGTTTTCCATATGTACATTTTTTCTATTTAAGACGTAGTGATTTTTGAGATATTGCTCTAAAAAATACTCCTGTCCCATCAAGATTATAGATATTTGAAGCATCATAGCCATCACATAACATTCTTAGCTGTGACTGAAATTCCTGAGCTGTGTCTAAATCTGTTATATTCTGAATTGGGAAAGATGCTTAACGGTGGAATTGAACACACTTATTATGATGATCAGATTTACCTTAATGATTATATCCGTTTTTTGAAGTTTCAATTCGGCCACTTGCATTGTAACTCTGGACCGACTCAGACGTAGTCTCCCCGCGCTACGTTTAAGTATTAATAGATATTGTAGCTCTTATTACTGTTAAATAAACAGATACTTTGAAAGAGTGCCAGTCGGTGTTTGCTTCGAAACGTACGGATACAACAGTGGCGACGAGGATGGGATTGATGCAGACAGATTTCTAACAGGTAAATTGTGGAAAGGCAACCACGCGGGGAGACTACGTCTGAGTCGGTCCTGAGTTACAATGCAAGTGGCCGAATTGAAACTTCAAAAACCGGATATAATCATTAAGGTAAATCTGATCATCATAAGAAGTGTGTTCAATTCAGAATATAACATCAGCTTCTTCGCCACAAAGCGTGCCGTAGTGAATATTGTAGTCCTAACGGATTTTAGCTTTCTATTTGATGCCTTGAAATCACACAGTTTTAATTTTGTAGTGATTTGACGGGCTTTACTGTGAAGTATCTGGTCGGATATTGGCAAATTTTTGGACCGTGTGTTAGAAGACCATGAATATAACAATTTATCTATTTGGTAGTATGGCAAATTTAATTTCAGCCACTTTCTCCCAGTGTCTTCAAAATTTTCCAAAGTTATTCAATTTCCGTCGTCATCACGGTCCAATTCTAGAGGTTGCCCGATTACAGAGTGAATTTTCTTCAAGAAAAAGTAGTTGCGGTGATGTTATAACTCAATTGTTCGGGTGGTTTGATCATACAGTGTCCCAATTAGTAGGTTTTACTGTATAGCCCAAACATAGTTTTTCATAAAAATAGATAGCCCAAAAACCACCAGCCCGCGAAATGAAAAAACGTCCTGCGAATTCAAATTTTAGATAGCCCAATTGGCGGGAAATAGCCCAATCTGGCCACAGTGCACTTCAATGCTTCCAACCAAATTATAACCAAAATTTAAATTGCTCCTACCCGGCAAGTTACTGTCAAACAAATGCCAACTGATGCAGTGTGCAGTTTTTTTGGAAATTAGCCTAAAGGATGCAGTGCACTGGCTATGCTTACTGGCAATTGAGGCTATGCTTACAGGCTATTTGTTCAAGCAAACATGGGAAAGTTTAACATGTTCTAGTTATTGGAATCCGAATAATTTTGTATATTAACAAATAAGTTATTGTAGGAAATACTATCGTGTATCTCTACGTTTGCCAAGATTCTCAGAAAAAAGTCCTATAGCTTATGGAAGCTTTTGCCATAAAACTATATTAAAATATCTCATAGCGTTCTACTATGAAACTATGTCTAAAATACTATAAATGGTCACTGTCCATATATACCAAATACACCGTAGGATAAGTGATACATATAATTAGGTAAAATATACTAAAAAATTTTTCCGTGTAGAGTTAATATTTTTTAATTTTATTTATTTTTTATAGCGTTAAAAATTACCAAAACAGCATCATATGCTTATTTGAAACAAGCTCAAAATTCATTTCGAATACATGCTTTTTCAAATTTTATTGCTTAATAAAACTATAAGGCTACTTAGAATATCAGCAAAATGGCCGCCGGCGCCAACGAGTTAATGATAACTGCACTATATATAACACAATACTATAATGCGTAACTCAATCGAAATCACCAGAAGATATTAGTATATTTGAGGTAATATCCTTAACTCTCAAGCGACAGCAGGCATTTGAATGACTTTACAGTGTGGAAACCAAAAGCTTGAAAAAATAATTCTGTAAAAGAAAAATTATGCTTTAAGTTGTTAAGTTTTAAGTTTGTTAACATGGTTAATATTTGTTTATTAATGTCCAAATCAACAGAACAAATCCAATTATAGATTAGACATAACAAAAAAAAAGAAAACAAATATATATATATATAATATATATATATATATATATATATATATATATATATATATATATATATATATATATATATATATATATATATATATATATATATATATATATATATATATATATATACAAAGAAAAAGAAAAATTAAAATTCAGTGAAATTCAGAAAGGAAAAGTAATCAAAAGCAAAATCGACCGAAAAAAAAGATACAATAAAAGATTAAATTATGACATATTTCATGTATACTTGATAGAACGTTATTTTTTAAAATATTTTTAAACATAGCTAATGTTCGAGGCAGAGGACCAAGGTTAAGGTTATTATGCTGACGAGGCAAACGCAAAAGGGGAGAAAAGAAATAGGTGTCAGTACGGGCAAATGTAAGATTAAATTTGAAAAATGTTCTCTTAGGACGGCCCGAATCTCTAACGGAAAGATGGATGCTGGGGTCCACCAATATACAGCCGTAGAAAAGTTTAAAGAGGAGGCACTCGTCGAGGAACACTCTACGTGACTCAAGGGAAGGAATTTGAAGGATGGAGAGGCGCATACTGTAATCGCAATACGGAATATTGAACTTATAGAACAATGAGCGGGTGAATCTGCGTTGCACGGATTCAACCGCAGCAATCAAGTATGCGTAGTGTGGACACCAAATTTGGCAACAGTATTCAAGAACACTACGAACGAAGAAAAAAAACAGATATAGAGGAGTGGAAAGATTAACAAAACCTTTAGAGGATCTAATGATGAAGCCGGAAAAACGAGAAGCCTTGGCAGTGACATGTAAAATATGTAAATCGAACTTCAGCTTGGAATCATTAATACATTAATAAATTTAATAAATTTGCATCCCCATGCCGGTGCTTATTGTCTAGAACTAGGCAAAGATAATCTGTAAAATTTTGAATTTTGATAGCTTCAGACTGATTCATTGACGGTCCAAACAATACGCTTGTGTGATTTTTGATAAATTTGAGGGAGACCCTGTAACAATGGTAGGTATCTAACAGAAATATCTTCAAAGCGGCGAACCTCCTGAACAATTTTTTTTAAGAAAAAATACAGACCTTTGATATATTTCATGTCTTTTCTAGGCAGTCAATTTAAAATTTTCAAAATTTTTTATTGCACAAAGACGGTAATCGTTCATCAAATTACCTCAATTTTTAGTACCCGGAATTCCTGGTAAAATCAATAATCAAACCCAGTAAGACATATGATAGGTATAATTTGAAGCTGTGCGAAAAATTGTGGCAGTGGCGCCATCTTGAAAAACTATGTAACTTCTCAAAAATTAAGATTGACGTACCAGATTTGGTAATTTATTTTGTATATTTTTGCTAAGAGTGCTACCATTATATTTTCAACCGATGGTCTTGTAAATAACAATAATAATTTACTAGTGAAACTTAACACAAAACTTTAAGATTCGAACATTTGGCCTTGGCCTTGGCGGGAAGTAGATTAGGTATACTTCTGGCTGTGGTGTTAGCAAAAGGTTCCCACCACTATACGTTTCTGCTGTTTTCGTACTTTCAGCTGCTCCCATCGAAATTTCAGATGATAAACATCAATTACAAATGTTTAAATTTTGCACATTTTGAACGTTTCCTAAGGCAACCCTGAAAACATTTCCATCCATTCCTATGCAGCCCCTCACACATTCACAGGGTGTAATGGTCTTGACGTGAAACAATCGTGATAGAATATTGGTTGCATTGCTAAAAAGGTGCTGCCGGCACTAAATACTTTCATTATTTTTGCACCAGAAGTTTGAGCCACCAAACTTTCAGATGATAAACATCCTTTAATGAAAATATATAAGTATTTTACTCTCCTAAATTTTGAAACTCTTACAATTGGTAGCACTGGAAATCTCCCAAGCCTATGGCTTCCATAAAAGTAATCAGATCAAAATCGTGCATGGTGCTTCGATGCAGGTTTTTTGTAATAAGGACTACATTTGACAGAACGTTTATTCAAAATCTACACAATCCTAATATTTTTACTCGAAAATTAGGTTTTTTAGGGATTCCAATGTGCTCGAGGCTGGTTATTACTATTAACGTGTGAAAAACTTATACGGAGAAGGCCAAGATAATATAGCAGCTAGTTTTAAAGCTTATATTGTTTCTTGAGCTATAAGTTAGGCTAAGAATCCGGAGCCCATAAATAATAAAAAATAAATTTCAATTCAATTGCTATTAACTAGATTTATTATCTAACTTCGATTTTTTTGATCCTCATCATTTTCTACAATACTTTTTCAATTCATAATAATAATTATTAATAGATTTCATTTTAATAAAACAAGCTGATAACTTAGGGTTGTTAATTTAAAATGTTTTTTCTCTATCCTGAGAGATACTCCACAAGCATGACTCAGCAAAAAATCATAAGAGGCAATCTCCAAAATTCAAATTTATTGCTTATTTATGTTTAAAATTATAAATATAACCTTAATCAAGATCAAATGTATGAAGAAAAAAAATACTAAGCTCCGTGTTTCATTCTCGGAGGAACCATTGACATTGGCATTGACATTACTCACTTGAAACTTAGTTTTTTTCCATTTACAAATTATTTTGAAGTCTTTGATTAAGAACCTATCATAAATCTTGTTCATTTGATATAGAAACATATGTACATACGCATGTAGAAACCGTTTGCATACATTCATACATTCATGTCCCAATTTATATTTACCTGCTCGTAATTTGCTTCATTCAATTAATCCAAGCTTCTCGCACTTGACTGCACTTAAAATACCATTTGTCAATGATTCGATATGCTTGCGACAGAGGGAGAAGCAATTTATGCTAATTGAGACCTCCCTCATGCGAGCTTTGATCTTGTCAAATTTGTGACTAATTGCGACACATTAGCAGTCCGGAGAATGATTTGTATTCGCACATTGATTGTATGCAGTGAATTCATAGTGTTGTGTATGTTAACATATTTTACATACTATACATGGCAAAAACAGTGCAGCCTTGGTAGTCTCTTTAGGGTTGGTATATGGCCCGTTAATACACATGAGGTAGTATCTTGTCTCCTTATTTATAAGCCAACATAAGCAATGTATAAGGTATAATTTGTAAGAATTTTAGAATAAGGATTGATAAAATTATTTGAAATTGTATGACCACCAATAAAATACTCGTGAAATGATTTAGTAGCTTTGATAACTATTTAACTGGCTAACAAATTCACTGGCAAACAAATTCAAACCCAATAAACGCCTTCCATTTGCACTTTGGATTCATTTTCATATGGCGTGTCTGTTTTACGCCTCTATTGAGAGCTGATTAGGGTATGTAGCATTAAAAACAACAGCAATGCTGCTCCAGTTAATGTTATTCTCAAGGCTACCTGCCCTAACCAGCTTTCGATAGAGGAATAAAAACGCAGCTATAATTGATACGATTAAAGTAAAGTAACTTAATCCCACGATAATCATAGGGTTGAAGCTGGCAGAAAGCTTCATTACAAATTTACAATCAATAAGTCTGTTCGCGTACCTGAATTTATTATAATATATTAAAATAAAATCGCAGAAAGTCGTTTTTGTACTTTTGCTGCAAGCCAAATTTTGCAGCAAAAAGAAGCCAGCTGCCAAATTCTGTTACTGCTGCAGTTTGCTGAAGTACGCGAACAGACCTAATGTGAGTATGTTCCACGACTCACTTTACCCCTGGTTAATTCAGGTACCTATTTAAAGCTAGGTGAACTCAAAGCTTAGTGCGCGGACCCTCGTCCGAGCCTGGATTAGAACCAGGGACCCACACACAAGAAACCAGTTCTCTACCCACTAGGCTACTCAAGCTTCACGATGCTTTTTGATGCGATAAATATATTTTTATTTCCACAATTATGTGGCGGTAACCTCCTTAAAGTTTTTTTAATGGAACTTTCAGTCTGTCGAATCCTATAAACATATTTCTTTTCATTATTGAGAGTCCTTACACGTACTTCCTTCGTTCTCAAGATTAGTTGTCAAAGATTTACGTGTGCTGCATTGTTGTGGAATAGTTTTTTAAAATTTCATACTCATAATTGAGTAAGCCTATGAAATTTTTAAGGGACCTTTTTGTCCATCGCAACCAGCAGTTTTTTGTTTCTGATAGCTGCTTAGTAAGCACATAATAGCATAAAAAGCTTACATTGACGTCCTCCATACGTAAAAACTGAGAGCATAAAGACATTCGGAGGGGCCGAAGGCATGGCAACTTTTCCTCATCACCTGCGACCCCGATGATAGATTGAAATTTTCGGGGCGTAGGTAATTCCTAATTTATCAAATTGATGGGGGCATATTTTGTGTGAATAGTTTCAAATATTATAATTTAGAATATTTTAAGTGAATTACTAATATTTATTTACTTATTTGATATATTTTAGCTTTCATATTATTACCGCACGCTACAGTAGGCTAATGAAAACAGAACACAAATATATGCAATGCATAGATATTTATTCAAACTTATAACAAGAATTATTTAACAAGGAAGTGGCTTAAAAAATTAGAACCGTTTATACTAGCTTACCTCTTGGCAATGCTTGGTACTGGTGTAAGTGACGGGAAAACATTGAATAATATAAAATATCAAGTTCGTTATTAGAAAATCTAGGAAGTTTGTACTGAATACTGTGTGTATAGCAACTACAATGAACAAAATGATTCAAATGAAAAACAATTTCAGATTCCGAAGAAGGCAAATTTTATTTAAGATTTATAATTAGAATTTATAATTTCAATTTATAATTTTTTATAATTTATAGTTTTATTCATACTCTTTTAAACTTACTGTGCATATTGATTTCTAATGAAAAGAGCAAACAAACATTAAAATCTTACACTAATGCAAATTATATACAGGTGAATAAATCTACCTTAAACTACAGATAAATATTAATGTTATAACTAAACTACATGCCTTTAAAATGAATTAATTTAGTAAATTTCTGTCGCAATGAAATTTTTTCACATCTCTTTTTAGCTAAGAAATGGAAGCGTGTCTTCACGTACTTTTCTATTATTAACTTTAGCAGTAGGGTGTAATGATTTGTAGTTAGCATGTGTTCCGAATGCTCAGCAAACAAGTTTTTCCCAATAAAATATGTCTGGACAGAAGAAACAATTACATGATGTGCTCTTGGAGATAGTATGTTACAATTTCCGCGGTGCTGAAACCTTCGAATCTGTTTTTCTGCTTCTTTGCAAATTTCGAAGACGCTTTTTGATGGTATTTTTAAACAACCTCGAGTTTTAAACTTTATGAGTGACATTTCACTCAAATCACCCTGCAGAGCTGATATGCAGCCGTCACAGTCAAGTAATTCACACAATTTGAATACCACGAATCCTGATATGTATTCAATCACACGATCCACGTATTCGGAAAGTGCTGCCGGGTCTGCAGCATAGCCATGCTCTTCAAGGAATTTACTATCTAATGCAGTTGTATCGACTGGAGTAGTTTCGGTCATAGTCTGCCGTTCGGTTGATCTGTTTATTTCTAGCAATGTGTTTGAAGGCTCGCAATGTAATATGGAAATTTGCTCCAATGGGATCGTGTTGCCAGTTCCACCATCTCTAATTTCACATCTAACCAATATTTTTTTTAATCGTGCCTTAAACTGAATAGCTGTTGGATTGTTATTATAGCCAAGACCTGTTCTAATTGAACCAAAAAGGAGTTCAATATGGTCTTGGTTTAATTTGTACATTGGCAAAAATTTCAGTATTTTCGGTTGCACAAATCTATCATAAAGAATCTGTATATTGCGTAATGCCGTAATCATACCAAGAAAGCCAACACTTCGCCTTGAATTAATTAGTGCTATTCCGGAAGGTATTTTCAGCTGTTGAATATAAATAATGGTTTCGTGTGAAAATTGTAGTATTAGAGATAAATTTCTTTCACAGAGTGCTTGTTTCAAGGGCTCAAACACTGAAAGTTTCCTACTATTCAGCACATCAAAAGTGTCATTGAAAATTCGCACAAATTTCGCAGTAGCTCTGCTTTCAGCAAATTGTTGAAGCTGAAGTGACTCCCGACAAAAATCAATAGCATCTGCTACAGATCTGCTTAAAGTTTGTACAGCTAAGCGAACTTTCATTTTTTGACTGTGAAAGTAAACATGGACTTTCCTCAATTTGTTGCCCAGATGCAATTCTTCCTTTTCTTGAAGCTCAAGCAGTAATTGAATGTATTCCCATTTTACTTTATTACCTTCACTGTCAATAAAAACTTGCAAATCGGCCAGGCTATTTCTAACGAGCTTCAGCATGTGACATGGGTCTGGATGAAGTACATATTTATCATTGCTGTCTTCAAAATGTATATACCCTTTTGAGCAAATATCACGCACATCTGAGCCCAATAGCTTTGACATGGTCAGGTTGTTTGCGGCTCCATCAAATGTTACTCCTATTACCTCAGCGCCAGTGTCAATCAGATGAGTAACGCACAATGAAACTATGTTGGCTTTTTGTTCAGAAGTGATACTAGCAATAGGAAAATAAGCAAGTGGGATTTTCCACGATTTATTTATGCATACTGCCATAAATACTAGCACTTGCGTGGCCACAACATTGCTAGTCTCATCTCCACCAAAATCGACAAATCCGTGAGATTTTTTCCCATCCCATTCGATGTGCTGTCTAACATGCATTTCATCAAAGACTACATTGACAACAATTTTCTGCCCATTGCTTTCATTTGCAGACTTAACAGCTTTTTGAATCGCTATAAAAGACTCCTTTATGAATCCTGGAGAGCAGTCAATTTTTTCATACCACTTTCTTAATGTTCTGGCATGTGGTAGACAATTCTGGAAAGCTGAGCGAACAAACTCATACGCTCTTGGAGAAAGGAAGTTCAAAGTCAGCGCAAATGCTTTAATGCTGGGATTGTAAGCCTTTGTCACTTTTTTGCCTGCAGTGTTTTGCATTTGCTTCTCAAAAAGTTGAAGACTGACTGTGCTCACACTACTTAATTGCTCTCGACCTTCTTCGCCAATCAAGTTGTTAGCCTTGAGTTTATCTAATAAATCAACTATAGAAGCTGTCTTCTTTTGCCTGCGCTGTTTTTCACGTAAATTACGGATAATCCTATTTTTTTTTTTCAGCATATCTTCCAACTTTTTTATTTTTTCCTGCAGCTTGATCAAATGCACTGCGGTAATATGATTCACTTGACCTGTGTTCGTTGTCTAAATTAAATTATATTGATGAGTATTAAAATTATCAACAGTGTATCATGAACGCAACATCAGCATTAAGCACCTAATGAGATCGCAATTCGCCAAATGAAGAAGTAGTGTGTACCTATATATCAAACATTTTACGTATCGTGGCCTGCTGAGGGTGAGCTGGATTGATTTGAGTGATTTTCTTCCCTGTATACATTGGGTACGGCTCAGCGCACATTTTTATAATAAGGTCAATTCACATTGCAAAAGTGGAGCAAGAAAGTGTTAGTAGCAAATTCGAAAATTCCATGAGATTTTGCTATTAGCTAATTTAAAATTCTAGCTGTGTTATAAGTCCTTTTAGCAGTAGCTGATCGCAGTAAACTGCATTATGTCGTTGTTTGGTCTAATATATTGATTTTTTATGTATTTACTATATGTATGAGAAACAGTGTAATATTGCATAGACTATGACGAATCTTCATTGTCCACTTATTATGCGGCAAACACAAAAAATCAACCAAACACTGAATTCGATCTAAAATACTACATACTACATAAATATTTTTCTACATAAGATACTCTAACAACTCGATTGTGAAATGTCAGTATAAATGTAAAGTTTCATTATTTTTATAATTGTTGGATATGGTTTAATTTTTAAGGCTGATAACTAATTTGCCTTAAATATCGAACCATATCAACATTTGAAATTATTGGCATTTTTTTGACAGCTCATGTATCTACATAATTCAAGGTATGTGGATTAAATTATTCGGTAAACAATGAGAAACTTTTGATTTATAAATGGCAGCTTATATTCCAAAATATAGGTATAAGCACCACATATGACTTACCATTGCAAAAGGCTCATCAATTTTTGACAAATTTCCGGATAAGTTCGACGGTCTAACATAACTTGGTGATATCTGGAAAAACATTATTAACATGTGTTCGGTTTTTGAGGAATTGCATTTACTTGGTCAGCCACGTTGGTAGTCATGATATAATCTTGTCCATCGGTCATCTCCTCTTGTCCATCGTTTATGTCATGTGGAATATTGTTGCCAAAAAGTATCTATAGAATCAATTTAATTAAAGAGAATAAGTTTTTAAAAAAAAAATTTTTCTTACTGCATCACTCGAAGATTCTATTCCACTACATATGGATTGTCCCCAGTTTGCTTGTGACGGCAGCTGTGAGATAACCAAAAAACTATTAAACTTATTTCCTTATCAATCATCTTCTAGTATATTAAAAAAAAAAACACCGTGTAATTGACAAATATCCTATTGTAGTTTGATCTATGGTTCCAACAACTATTTTCCATGGTGAAAAGGCACGGAAATTTTTTTTTCCTTTCAGTATTCTTGTTTTATACCATTTTTGAGTCAAATTCATAGATTTATGGCACAAATTCATAATAGTTTTGAGTCTAATTAAAAATAAAATCAAATCAAATTCATAAATTTTCGATACTTAATAAAATTATGAATTTCATTCAGAAAAATTATGAGTTTGACTCAAAAAAATTATTAATTTGACTAAATAAAACTATGAATATGACTCGAAAAATTATGAATAGAAAAGAAATCGAAAATTTAGGAATTTGATTATATTTCATTAATATTAGTTACTCAAAAATATTATGAATTTGGGTCATAAATCTATGAATTTAACTCTAAAATAGTATAAATGCCTTATGGCATATTTAAATTTAACAAAAATTAGGTTTTACTTTACGGGAAAAATTAAATTTTGTTGCATTTGAATATAATTAACAGAGTCAAAATTTCATACCTTCGGCATTAATTCATTTGCCATCATATGTGATGAACTTGGAGGAGTTCCAGTAGAAACCGAGCCAAGGTGATTACTTTCATTGACCTGCAATTAAACAACATAATTTTATTCAAATTTAATACATATAATGCATTTACTTACAATTTTTGAATTTTCTATTGGAATTGCTTCAGCATTCAGCAGCCTTCTTCCCTGAATTTGTATAAAATCATGTTGATGGAAATGATTTGAACAAACTCGGGAAGTTTTTTTAATGATTAGGTCAGGAAATCCAAGATAAGTAGTCCAAATTAATCTGACTTGCTCATTTTCTGGAAATCTGGAGAAAACTATATATCACAAAGCGTGGAATACAAATAAATTTTTATATCATTTTGTTTCCGCTCGGAGCTTACCCCGAAATTATTTATGCGCTCTACTGCTTTGTGTTTTTTTGACAGCAATTAAAATGGCTATCAGAAAATTCGCGTGAATATGTAAACAATATTTGAAAAGGTTCAAATACACACATTCGTTCATAAAAAGTTTGCGAAATACACAAAATCTTGCAAAACACATCGTCTGTTTATTACTTACTTGTGAAAAGAAATTCCAAATGGCCGGCATTGCGAACGATTGGCACAATTAGGGACAACACACTTCATTTGAAACTTTAACGCGATTTCTCAGTTTTCAAACACTTTTAATTAGCAAAACTCACGATTTCCACTTCTAAACTAACGTTTTTGTGAACCGCACTAGTCAACTCGACACGAAATTAATCTGAATTTAAAAAAAACCACGATTTTAGTTGCGTACCGACTCAAATTGTTTACATTGGTTTTATTGTCACATTGACAATAAGGATATAAAGAGGGGAAGTGACATTGAAGATACATGAAAAGTGGTCGGATTCTCTTCAATGCATTTGAAATGGACATCGCCTCTCCGAATGTCTTTATGCTCTCAGCGTAAAAACACTGTTCTAGCTGACATATGGGATAAATTCAGCTGTTGCTCGATATTCTGATTACTATGTGTATTTTGGCTCGTAGAATACGAAAATCGCAATAACCTGATACTGCATATATGTCTTTAACTTAATAAAGTAGAAATTGCTATAAAAGTAGAAATGCTATAATATTTGAGTTTATACTAAAATAGGTTATGGTTAATAGATTATAAAGCTTTGGAAAAATAAACATTTCTTTCAAATAAGAGTTGTTATGTGACTCATTACAGGAAAATTAACGGAAAAGAAATACTTTTCAGCAACTAAAGTTTATCAAAGTTTTTATGCATTCCACTCCAAGACCGATTCGATTGGTTTGATGTATCTAAATATTGTCATTGCTTCTAGCCCTCAGCAGATTTGTGAGTTGTTTGCTACCTAGTTTTCATCACAGCTTTCCTTGGGGCATATTATATTTCCTCAACTGCTTTTTCATGTTTTTTTTTTCTTCGATTCCTAAAAATTCACCAACGGTAACCAACATTTTCTAGCGGAATCATTCTCCTCGTCACTTTGTGTCTTTGTTTCCTTAGTTTCTTCTCTAACTCGGTCTCAACTCAATGGAAGTCTGCTCAGATCTAGTCTTATAACCCAGGCTGAATATTTAACTGCCGACCAATGCCTTTTTTTGCTTTGGTTAAGTCCCCAAAAGTGTTGCATTTAATACGCTTGTTCCAGTCCTATATTTCTTTAGCTACGTTTTTTTGCACTTATGCCACAGCGTAAGGAGCTAGCTCCGAACCAGCGTACCAACTTATTCCATTTTCCCAAACAACCACTTTGACCTTGAAATTGCGCCTCCATTTACGCAATGCATAATCTGTCAAAGCAACCTGAGAGTAAGCTCGTATTTTTGCGAGAGTGAGCCGTATGTGAGCAGCGAAAAATCTAGCCTGAGTATGTAGTTGTCGAATCATATATTGCATCTCTTTCTGTTCCACGCGATTTCTTCCAACTTTCCAGGCTGACCAACAATGCAATCTCAGGTTAGATCACTAGATTTTTGGTCCGTATACATATACGGAGTTGGTACGCTGGTTAGGAACTAACTTCTTACGATGTGCTCATGCATAGCAAATTCACGTAATGCTATAAAAACGTAGGGCCGAAAACTTGCTGTTCGAAAATGTTATTGCAATCGCCGAACTTTCGCTTAGGTCGGTTGTTACATTAGAAAGACACATAGAAAAAACCTGAATGAAATCTTACATAGGTTTTGATCGAAATCAGAAACGAAACTTGTATATAAAATAATCTACTATATAATGTACATTGGCAAATTCAAAAATAGTCTGCACACTACAATGTTTGATGAAAAATAATTGACAATTACGATAGCATTTCGTAATTGTCAATTATTTTTCAATTTACTCAATTCAAAATGCCTATTTCACAATTGTCAAAAGCAGTGGTAGGAGCCATTAAAAACACTCTTACTGTTACCAGCACACTCTACCTATATGTTAGTCCATAAACAACTGCTGCCTAACTAATTCTGCGTCAGTGACGTGACATGTGCAGGATTTTGTTGCTGTATTCGATATACTTAACACAATTTGATCTGCTCGAGTGTGCAAAATAACTCACCTTATGTTATATATTTTTTATCCTATATCTTTTTTTTTCCTCATCCTCGCATTTTGCCCTCATTTCGATTTTTGATGGTCGAAACCTTCATTGATTTGTTTTTCCCATACTTCTCTTATTACACTCTTCAAATTTTCTGCAAATCTTGATTCCATTACCTGCCAAAGGTTTTCTATGGGATTCAATTCGGAACTGTTCGCTGGCCACGGTAACGACTTTATCCCTAGTCGACTTTATCCTTTATAGTGTGACTTGCGAAAGAGAAATAATTAGAAAGCTCATTATTGTCAAAAAGTTTTGTTTCAAAACTAAACTAACTTACAGAGCGAGCACAATATGCAATACCTGAATCGTCTTGGAATAGAAAATTTGACACATCCTCCGTTAGATCCTCGGTTGCTGGAACTAAGCCTTCCTCGAAAATTTCTTTGTATTTTGCAGCATTCACAAATTTTTCAAGAAGAATAGTAGGCCCTACGCAATTATGAACCATACATTCCCAAACTATCACAAAAGGAGGAATGCTAATCCGTCACTTGCATATATTCGCCCGAATATCGTTCACCGGTTCTATGTCTCACTCGCGATGTTCCATCTGGTCCAGTTAGATAAAATTTTGTTTCAACCGAGAAAATGTCTCGTTTTACGTGCAGCTTTCTTGTTCTTTGCACTATTCGAGATGAGCTAGTATTATCCGCTTGTTCAAAAGCGGGTTTTCCGCAGAGTACCAGGACCATAAATCCACCTCATTCAGCCTCGTTTGGATTATCCTGGTACTACAAAGCTTATCCACCGACTTTGACAACTCGGCTCGTAATTTTGACGCTGATTTGAATCAATTTGGCAGAGTCTGGAACTTCAAATGGTTTTAATCTCTTTGCGTAGCACCTCATTTCCTTTTACTGCCCTTTTTTCGTTCGTGGCTACCAGTTTCTTGCTTATTTTAAATTCAATTTCGAACTATTCCTCACTGCATCCTACTTGCTGTGCAATTTTCGATTTGCACTCACCAAGTTGGGTTGGTAGCCAAAAATATGGCCTTCTGTTCCATACTCAACTTGACATACTTTGGCATCTCTATGTTTAATGTTTTTGCATTCGTTTGCGATCTCAAACTGGTACGGAAATTCCGTTTTTTCTAGTTTATATAAGATCCCTAATGTGTCTGGGAAAAATTTGGCTTGTCTTTGAATAAGCTTTTCCAGTCATTTTTATGAATACCTGGAAAACCCCTAATTCGTATATTTTTTATCGCTGGCTATAGATGTTTCCGAAAACGCACTTGGTTGCTTGATCTGATGCCAGCACTCTGATCGCTGCGGATCACAACTTGTACTACAATAGCCCAGTGAAATCCAACATAAAAAAGGCGAAACTTGGGAAAATTAGGGGAAACTGAATTTTGTTGGCAACCTTGGTACTGGCGTGCTGAGCAAAATGTCAAAAGTCCCCATCGATCCGAGTGCTGCGTTACTTTTTATATGGGGTCAAAGGTCACCAAAAGTTACCTTTCCTAAATATCTCAGTAACAGTCACGTCTTCAGAAAAACAATGTATAACGAATTTGTAGCTTAGAAAATTTTCAACAAAAAAGATCTTAAAACTTTTTCTTGCAACCATAACCGTTTTTGAGATATATTGATCTAAGCATTTGCTACTAACAGCATCCTCTTTCTCAACGGCATGTTGATATTATCGGATTTTAATTACGACTTGGAATGTTTGTGAGTTGGTTTTTCTATGTTTAAGAGGCGCATAAAAAATCATTTAAACAAACTGATCTAACAGACTCCAGGGTAGATGGAAAAATGTGCTCCGAAAAGTTCCCACCACCCCCGTCCCCCTTTGCCATAAAACTTGTACGGACATCTGCTCGCTACTCTCTTTTCGGAAATAAACTGTATTGCTGCATCATGTATGGGATATTCAACGAAGGAGCAAGAAAAGGCAACTACATTGCAGGTGCAAATAGGTTTTGTAACATATCATGGCCCTAGGAGTATGAAAAAGCAAGATTATATCATGGCATAATTCTGTAAACGCTCATTCTTGACATTATAGGAGCTGTACCCGCTGCAGATTATCCCCGAATAATCAGTTTTTTTACCAATCCTATGATGACTGCATAGCGCCAAAGGGACATGGCATGTCTCAAAACCAATTTGTACCTAAAATTACGTGACCTTGCTCTAATCGTTCATGGGATAAGACGGTATGGAAAAAAAACTAAAAAACCGGGTATTTCGGGGTGGTGCGTTTGCAAGAGTGGGGGTGTGGGTAAGGTGTGGGTTGGGTGTGGATGTAGGGCTGGTCCTGTGATGTCAAGAACAGTCAATTAACAGGGTAAAAGTGATCTTATCTTGTTTAACAGTGGGCAAAGAGTAGGCAACGAGCTCATTTCTGAAGATTTGGGATGGAAGCTTCGTGATACCATTTTATGGAAAGGGGGGGGGGATAGCTTTTCGGAGCACACTTTTCCATTTACACTGGAGTGTAGTAGATAAGTTTGTTTACATGTTTTTTTTTCATGCGTCTCTGAAACATAGAAAAACCAACTACAAACATTCCAAGTCGTAATTAAAATCCGATAATGTCAACATGCCGTTGAGAAAGAGGATGCTGTTAGTAGGAAATGTTTGGACCAATATATCTCAAAAACGGTTATGGTTACAAGAAAAAGTTTTAAGATCTTTTTTGTTGAAAATTGTTTGAGCTACAAAACACTCACAACCGAAAAGCCCTAATGCTATCTCTTATTTACGAAAAATGTGAAGAATATCAGATTGGGGTAAAAACGTGCAACGGGCAACACGAAAATGAATGTCAATGTCAGTTTGATTAGTGTCGGTGAATCAAAACATTGACTTTGAGTCGAAACTTCTCACAGAAAATTATGAAATTGTTCGGCGTGTATCGTAGAAACATAAATCTACGTAAGTGCGCAATAATCTGTGTAGGTTTCGCGAATAAATTAGTGGTTAAAAATTCTAAAATTGTTCGAGAATGAAGTGCCGCATTCCAGGCTGCAATAGTCGCTACCGAAGTGCTTCGAGGGAGGTATCGTATTTCGGTCAAATCGAAGTAACCTTTGGCATCAATTTCGTTTTGTTTTTGAATGAAATCAAAGTTAATTTCATTGACAAAAAACATTTTGATCTCCACTTGTCGGTTGCGGGAAAAGAACGACGTTCAAAATGGCGATTTCTCCTGGTTTTTAAATTGGCGTTACCGTATGAACTGTGTAGGGCACACACCCGTACCTCATTCTCACACCAGTAGACAGAAAGTCGAAAATTGGAACATTTCTCTCGTTGAATTTCTAATCGATTTTCTCTTATATCTGTGGTTGAAGCAATACAGTTTCAGTTCAACAGACTTGTACAAAATCACAGAATCGGTCGGGTGATGATGATGGACACGTTTGTCGCGTTGAATTTGGTTTGCTGCTATGGTATTATGCTGGTGGTATTAAGAACGATATTGTGTTCAGCTTCTTTGAGCACTTTGTTACCTAATCGCTAATGTGAGAGGTTCCAGCTGAGTGGCAGGTAAACAGCGCATCTCAATAACAAATTTAAAGCCCTGGTTGGACAAAAAACACTGTGAGAATGGTTTGCACGCAAAACCATTCCTCAGTAAACTCGGATACTTTCGGTGTGTTTTGCAAGGTAAAAAACAAACCCATTTCAACTGTTAACGACGCCAACACACATTTTTTGAAAGGATGCATCTAAAAGCACCGCCGTTGAAAGTTATTGGTATCCACTCAATAGTGGAAACGGTGCTGCTAGAAAAGACGAACTGCCGCAAGGCAGAGCAATATGTGCAGGTTATATTGCGAGTAAGAAAGCTAGTCTCGATCGGTCAATGCCTTAATGAAGAGCTCAAGAGGCAATTGAAGATTTTCTTACGTTTAAATTAGTAAAGTACACAGATTTACATAGGTATTAGCACTACACTGTTGATGAATACCCAGGAAAAAAATGCAAAAATAATGTTTAAAGGCTTTTAATAACAAAAACTTACGTTAAAAATTTGATGTCATTGTACTACATGAACCTAGCATATAGGACAGCGCAATGCGGATACGCACTATTTCTTTCAACTTATTCAAAAACGATTCAAAAAATCGTGTAATTGTATACAAAGCTTCCTTTAGTCTCAAAATCATTGCATTTAATAGCCTCATACCTCTGTTCCAAACTTCACTGATTTCAAAACAAACGCCACACTCCAAAAAAAAGAAGATAAAATCTAATAATCTGAACATTTTTATTGTAACACGTTTCGTTCTGCGCAGCCCCATCATGTCTTCTCGACCGCATCGCACCGTCTTTTGTGAACCCTTTCTTTCAGGGAGGTTTCATGCTACCACGAGCACAAGATTTAATTAAAACCCAAGACTTGATTTATTATAGTCTAGCTGTCGTCGTCGTCGTCGTAGGAGCCGAGCAATACTTTCATCCTAGCAAAAAATCCTCATGTACAAACAGCCATTGTGCCGCGAGCAGTGTCGACGTATGCAGTGTTTCCAACAGCTGAATGCTTGAATCTCAGAACGGTACAGTGCTTTCATATGACCTGGTATTTGTCTGCCAACAAACATGCAGATATAATTTTACAACAGACTTTTCTATCAGTAGTTACGTGAAAGTATGCTTGAGCGAAACGTTCTTTGGATTCTAGCTTAGGATGGAAAGAAGGAGACATTTCACACTAACTAGAGATTGGTAACAGTGCTGCCAGTTTGAATTTGGAGACATTAAATCCAGAGAATCTTACGGAAATCTGTACAATTTGAAATTTAATCTTCCTACTTGAATCGCTCTGCATACTGACTATTTTCCTTTGAGCAATGTTTTCATAGTATATGATACCAATGCTTTTTTGATATCTTGCAATCTGTGGTAACCATTCGTCTATCAGTTCATGGCAGCACTTCAAGGCACTACAGAAGAGCAATTCTAACAATCTACAGAACAATCAACCGTTATCGGTCAATAGTTCTACGCATTGGTATTTTGCTGACCTTAAGTGCTGCGGACATTATTTCCTTTGTCTACCATAAGCTTAGCTCAGCGTTTCCAATAATAGAATGAGCAGCAGGTTCAAGGCAATCCGTGCTTCTATTCAGAAGGCCTGGTTAACTCTTTCCTATCACTATCCTTTAGCGCATATTTCTCGTGCCGTCGAAGACGCTTTGGAATGCAAAAAGCTCCACCTTTACGAGATCTGAGGTAAAAACGTTGCACATTGATGGTGGACGGCAAAAGAACGAGACCAAAGGTACGATAGTACGTATAGGGAAGTTTTGGAAATGTTATGGCAGTGTAGTGAGGCAAGACCCGAGAATATTTATTGTTGAGGTTACTGGAATTTATTTTAAAAGATTTCCGTAGTCCTGATAATGTTGAACAACGTCGATTTAATCGAGTAGAAACTTCGTACGTGATGGTATGCCTAACGTTCAAGAGTGTGATTTAAATACATTAAGGAAAATGAACATAAAGAATTGGTTGTGCATAAAGAGGGAATATTCTCCGCAAAAAAAAAATGGAGAAAATAGTCCCTGATAATATCACAGATTTATATTTTCAAAACGTAGATAAATTCTTAGTCTACAAATTCATGTACGCATATGTACGACATATGTACGCATATGTATGTACGCAGACATATGTACGCAGACATATGTACGCATTGTAGGTAAATTCAAACATATTAACACAAATAGTGTATTGAAATTACTTTTTCCTCTTCAATTTTTTCTTTTATACGATATTAACAGGGTAAATGTTGAAACGGAATATACTAAAAAAGGCACATTAGACGTATTCATATATTTGCTGAGCATTAGTGGGAGAAGGACAATGGCATTCAGTTTTTTTATGTAGCAAAAACCAATTCGAAAATACCCGTGGATCAATCCTAAACAGAGCATGCTAAGGCTTATGGTCAAAGGTCCTTGCAAAAAATGTAATTCAAATACTTAAATCAGGAGACAATCACACTGCAACAACTGATACTTTCACAGTGAAACTTTCACAATTTATACTTTCATAGTGGTATATACTCCAATTCCAGCGGGCAAACCTCAAGTCCAAGTCCTTCAATATATCGACAACACGCTCTTATTTGCGCCGAACAAAGATCCACGCAAAACAGCGATAAGCCTGAAAACTAAGTCAAAAAAACTAAGCAAAACTAAGTCTTTATTTTGACGCATGGGGCACCAAACAAAATAGCAGTAAGACACAACTCTGTCTACTTTGCAATCCTTCTAAGTATCGAGGATGACCAAAACACTCGCTGTCTGGTTCGGAACCATTCAGATTACTATTAGCTGATCATTAAAGTACCTCGGTGTTGATTTTCACGAATTTCTGAAGTTTAATCCTTATGTGCGGTGTAAAATCAAAGCTGTTAAATCTGTATTTCAACGCATCAGACATCTTTTTACCAAAGACATGGGCATGACCATCATAGCTTAATCCATTTGCTACCAGACACTCATCCGCCTATCCTGACTTACGCATCCCCATCCTGAATTACCTGTTTCAAAGCTGCCATGGCAGAAGTGAAGATATTCGAATGGAGAGTCCTGCATCTTTGCACTGGCAGGTTCTACAACCCAGTACCTGAGAGGTGGCCGAAGAACCTTCTTCTGTGTCAGGAGTCGGGACTTAGGCCACTTATGGACCGGGTTGTGGAATGAAGAACAAGGTCCTACGGACAGACAGACGGACATGAAAACGGACTGATTCGGTCACTTGGACGTACAGATGGCTTCAATGAGCCATTTATGCGCCCCGCGAAGGAAGCTTGTAATCAGTAGCTCATTGATGCGCTTTTTATTTATGAAGACCTCACGACGAACAGGAGGGATTAAATTTAAGACCCAGAATAAGACTTACGTCTATATAGGCTAAGTTACTAAGATAGTATATAACATAGCATATAAGTTACAGCTCAGATAGAATATAAGTAATTATTGCCAAGATAATCCCAGCTTCTGTATAGACTGGGTAAAATGATTAACGTGTAAATGCTGGTACTGAGTTAATCGTGAAGCTGAATTTTGACCAGTCTCTATTATCTGGTCAAATTTCACCTGAAATTGAAGACAGTTCTAAGCTTAAGATACAATTGTGCCTCATCAGCACATAAATGAATGGAGGAATCTTGGATAATTCTGGTTTAACCATTAATATACATACAAAAATAAAGGACCCTGAATAGAGCCTTGTGGTAATCCAGATACAATTTGTTTTTTCAAGTGTCCATGATCTTTGCACGCCCCCATAATTTCTCCCTAGACTCTCAAAATGTTTTCTTAATCCGTTTGATTGTTTGACTTTGACGACTGTTTTCTGATTTACCAAGATATATTTTTACACTTCCTGAATTCGCTCATAGCTCGCATGATTTTTCCCCAGACTTGTACGGTATTTTCTAGAGTCTTTAGATTTTTCCTAAGCTCCAAAGATTTTTACTGAGTGACTAAGCTCTAAGAAGTGTT
Source organism: Nemotelus nigrinus (assembly GCA_947369275.1). NCBI lineage: Eukaryota > Metazoa > Arthropoda > Insecta > Diptera > Stratiomyidae > Nemotelus > Nemotelus nigrinus. The sequence goes on from OX376374.1 coordinate 44,825,819, forward strand.
GAAATTATATAGGTTTTTGTAAATAAATATAAAATTGTGAGAGATAGCTTGCAGATTATCTTTGGAAAATTCGTAACAACTCACACATTGCACTGTGGGAAAATCAAGCATAAAATTCCTTTTTCGAGGGAATTTCAGCCACGGAAACCTCGCAACACTGCTCTCAAGTCATTCAATGAACGAATTACTCAATTATCTTGGATAACCGTCATCGTTACAGAGCAGATAGGCTATGCATGTGCAAAAACAGAAAAAACACAAGCACCAGAATATTAACAAAACTTGATGAGCCCCACACTGAAAGAAAATAATTCGAAAATTGAACTAATTGCAAATAGATGATTTAGATTTGATAGAAAAGTCTAAAAGAATACATAGTTATATCTTCAAAATACATTTATTAAAAGGACAATTTTGATTAGTTGATATCACTATGCTTTAGTTGAAAAAGGTCAAGTGGGGTCAATAGGGCCAACAGAAAATTTAACCAAACTAATTTGTATGAATCTTTAGTTTCGAAAAGTATATTCAAGTGACTCGAAAGCTAACGTATTTTTACTGCACAAAATTTCCGAAACCAGAGGAAGGATACAGTAATGTTATCCGAGTTGACTATTTATAATTTACGGAAACAACAAGTTGAATTAGTAGGCTGAAAACCCATCAATTTTTTTAGAGTATCATGACTATTTCTTTGCACCGAATACCTTATAACTTTTTCCTGTGCAGACGGTCAGCCGGAAAATTTTATTTTTAGTTGTAAGCTCGGTGATCCTTTATGTCCCTCCAGTGTGGGATGCAGAAATCTGCAGAAGCCGCTTGCCTTAGAGCTAATATGATGCCTTTCAATACCTTCGTGGATGACACAAGACAAGTCAAAGACCGGAGCCGCAGAGATGCAATTAAACAAGAATAGTTTCTTTCTTCAAGTGACAGCTGCGTTAGGTTTCAAGTGAGAAACGATGGCGCACATATGTTTTAATACCAGAAATTATTTATAAATTATTAAAGGAAACATGGTGATCCATATTATTATCTAACACAGTTTATTACTGGGCATATCTGCTTCCGCCAATATCTTCATAGATTTGAGCATGAAAACACTAATGCGCCCAAGCTGTCAGACAATGGAAAAGGATGTAAAGCACGTCAGTTTAGAGTGCCTGTGATTTAGGAGAAACGCTATTACTAGCGAATCACAAAGCTTTATGCCATATGTATATCCAGCAAAGTGGAACGATGCAGTGGCGTTCATCATCCACGTGGTGATCGAGCTCAAGAGAATCGAGCGCGGCAGAACCCTTATAGTGAAAAATTCTTGAATAAAGAATCGACTGCTAGCTACCTAGCGAAGTAATACTGAAAGACAGTCTCGCGATGAGTATGCAGGTTCTTCGGAAAGTCATGCATACCTCTATGAAAGTATCAAATCCCACAATGCTCACACCGCGCAAAAATTATTTTTATGCTAATATTCGTAGCATTTGAAACAAATTCGACGACTTAAAAATTTAACTGAAGGAGAAACACAACATCAAAGTCATCATGCTAAATCAAACTTAGATCTACTAATCTGAAGAAGCGTATTTTATGATCAGTAAATATTCTAGCTGATTTTGCTGCAGGCAGTCGGGGAGAGAAGATTGGTTGTAATGCAACTAACGTTAAAAATATCATTAAACCAAAAATCACCAAACATGAAGACAAAGTATCAAAAATTATACTAGAGCTCCAACTAAACATTGATAAAATTAAAATTGCAACAGTCTATAAAGTTTCATTGGAAGATGAATAAGAATCTTTATGCCTCTTAGTTAATATGGATATTAATAATAATAATAATTAATATATTGGCCTACCGAAGCTTCACAGAAACCTTAAAAGCCTTAAAAACAAAGTAAAGTATCTGGAAGTTATCTTACTATAGGAGCTAATTCGTGGCTGCGACCGGATAGGGTCTCTTGGATTTGTATTAGTACAGTTGAACCAAACATGCTGTACGAAGCAGTAGTTTAGTGGTCAGCCATACTTAAAACTATAAATCAGAAAATAATTAACTAAGTACATAGATACAACCGCAATGAAGGGACATCTGGTGCTGCTCCATTAGTAATTTCGCTCGCAGCAAGTGAACTCAAGGGTTCTCAAGGGTGAACCCCAATTTCCATGCAGAGAGGATTGGGGGAGAGAGTTATCCTTAGGAACAGGTGGAAATAGGCTGTGGAAATAGGCTGTGGAAATATATACAGATGGCTCCAAACTGAACGAACGGTACAGTAAGGAATGCGATATATTTTCTCCAGACCTTAATTCGAAGCTTTTTTTTTGCCTGTTAAATCAGTACAACGTCGTTCAGCTGGAGGTGCTGGTGATTCTAGAAGCGGCCAATTGGCTTCCATAAAATCAGTTATTCGGAGTGAAACTTTTCACTTTTATTGACAGCCAAGCGGCTCTACAGTCATTTTTTGGAGTTTACATTTCCTCGAAGCTGGTTCTTCCACTGCCGTACGTCTTTTAACAAAATATCAAAACATTCGATATTGCATTCATTTTGATTGGCAGGACATAGCACGTTAAGAAGAACTGTGAAACTGATCAGCTTGCAAAGGCTGATACGCTTTTGCCGGATATTCTCTGCAGTTTTCCTATTGGCATTCCTGTGGCTTCAGTTAAACTAACCATCAAAAAAACAATACTTAATGACTTACATGACTTCAAATGTATGGAAGGACCTCCCTGTGTGACTGCTTGACAATTGTGTAAAACTTTTGATATTAGTCGAACTAAGTGGCGGGTCCCCCCGTTCAACTTTGGCTGTCGTAACTCAAAATTGTCAGGCTGGAATCCAACTTTGTTGAGTGCCTCTCACAACGAATACTGCCAAATCTGTAGATGCGAGGAGAATAACGAAACACTTTTTAGCCTCCTGTGCGAATGCCCTGCTCTTGCTGCAAAAAGTCCCTTGGCTCATACTTCTTCGCTTGCTTATCAAAAGAACCTTCGGGTGATTTAAAGGAGATTTTCCAGTTCACCGACACTCAGAGTGCATCTCCACCTAATAATGGCTGTGCACTACGCAATGCGGCATCAGAATGAACCTTTGTATACCTAAGTGTACCTCCTGCAGAGTCTGTCTGTAGGAGGTAGCCACGGAACCTAACCTTACCAAGATACACAATGCTATAATTACACCAAAAAAAATTGCAAAAGTATGCCCACAGAACAAACTGATAATGTGAGCTTTAATAGTTGCAAAAAATGAGTTTTACACCTAATCGGACTACAATTAATTACTATGTAAGTCTGAAATCCCTTAGGCAACAGAAAAATAAGTTTTTTTATTTACTTGTAATCCAGGATGGTTTCATACCAATCCTTCAGCAAAGCATCCTTCGAAGTCTAACTGAGATGATCTCTAGTTAGCGATTTCGATATAATGAATATTTTTTAATATAATTATAATAATTTGAAATTTCGTTTAACTTTTTTACGTCCAACATAACCTACCTAGTTGGAACGACTTTTGTCTGGAAAAAAAGTTTTCCAAACCTATTGTGCTCAACTAGATATTTCTTATTGGCACTTGTTCATGAAATCCTGCGGATTTCAACGATGGATCAGTTTAGTTTTGACACATTTGCCATGAAAGAAGCGGTTATGTCAAATATTCAATCGGAAGGAGCGGTTATATTTAAAAAAAATGCTTCTTACGAACGAACTATCACAGAAAAATTACATAGAAGAGAAATTACATATTTTAGTCACAGGATAGCGAGCCTAAAACCATATCACAAATAAGCCAGAAAAGAGTTAAATAGAAATTAATTGGTTCTATAGCGTTGAATAAAAAGATTAGCGCGAAAACGGTACATATCATTTCAGATCTACCTCCGAGTTCAATGCGGAAATTTAGCCTCCGGCAAAAATACCGACAGCCAGTATGTACTTTGCTTTAGCATGCGGCAGAGTATATTTCAATTGATATCAGATCCATTCTAGATTGTACCACCTTGTCGAGATAGTTGGGAATACCATTCAGGTGCAGGGACTCCCCTTTCAACACAACTATTTTCACTTTATCATTTTGCAACCGGAAAACAATAACAAACGCGACCCAAAGGATTCCCGTCATCAATAAATCAGAAAGATTCGTTTCCATGGCTGGTATTAGAGTATTTGACGAGGGTTATACCTTTACTTGAGCGCCAACATATACACAGCTTAGCCGCACACACGATTTGATATATGAAGTGCTAGCCCACGATTCCTTGAGATCCATAAATCATCTATGCGATGTCGTCGCTGTCCTAGTCGACGTAGTTCGAATTTCTCCCGGTTGAATAGTAGCACTACATTTCGAATAGGAAACTTTCAAGGATATCTTGCCAGTACGTGCACAAAATTCACGAGAAGGCGAATTTGGACGATGACAATGCTGTTGGCAGGACGACGGAGTAAAGCTCTTTTCGCGTTCATACTGAAAGAGTTTACGCAAGAATTACTAGAATACTTTTGAAGGCAATACTATTTAGTCAGCCTTAAACTGTGAAAGTAAATTCAATTGACATTACCATTTTAATTCAATTTTATCTGTGATTTCAGCACACAAATAAAAATATTCCCAAAATCGTCAAGTCATATAATATAATCATATCATATCCTGGATAAAATTTCAAATCAAAAATTGAATATTTTTTTGATTGTATGTCTGACTTTTTCTCTGTTAGAGGGAGTGTTAGCATAAGCGATATGATTTCTTCCGCACTCGAAGAGATGAAAAGATTTATATCCATGACACCGATCCAAAACGAAATATTCTTTTGACCCTTTTTGCTACACAACAAATAGTCAGCAGATCCACACGTTTCCCGTGCTTCCCAATCGAAAGTTGCTGGTCGTTTATCAAACAGAAGTATACATATTCGGTGGGCTACGGAAACCGGAAGAATCGACCAGAAGAAATTTTCGGCAAAACGATATCACGTTCGAAATGTGAGGGTGATGTAGCCTGAACATCAGGTGGCTACTTGTAAACTCCTGTGCTCGCTACATTTCAAAGTTAGGTTATATGAAACAAGTACTTTAAGAGCTCGAACTTTATAAACGTGCTTGCTGAAGAAGAAATAACTCGAAGGGAGCTAATCTGAAGTGATCTTAACAAATCGCTTTTTAAGCACTACTCAATATTTTCTTCCAGTAAATTTTCCAGAAAGAACTCGTTTTTTTACGATTTTCACCCCTGACTCAATTTCGATTCTTTCGGCTTCCTTAATAAGTGATTATTTGGGAGTTTTGTTTTTGGTTCGAGTGAATTATTGATTTTAGTGTAGATGGGGAGTCTAAGGATTATTTATGACCGCTTTGGGGCTTTGCGAAGAAATACAATTGGCTGGGGTTTACCCTGAATGTGGCAAAATCGAATAGCATTATGAATTTATTACATTAATGCTAGATCAAACAATAAATGAGACCGTTGTTACTCAAAAATATATCTGAAAACGGAGCCTGCTTTTAAAAAACTGTGTTAAAATATGGAAATTCAAGCCTTCAAGTGTTTTAATCTTACTAGAGTGCATACTGTACTTCCAGCTTCATAGCTTCCGAAGCAATAAATGTATTTCATTAAACCCAACAATCCGCTTGCAGCAAGCCATTATTGCAATAGCTATCAGCTCCATTTTCGAATTTACACGACCATAGAGCCATAAACACAGAGATAGTACTACCATTGAAATATTATAGTCAGTGAAATTAGCTGAAATTAAAATAAGCAGATTTTATGCCTGGAAGATGGTGCACCATGGTTACCAGCAAACGAACGGAAGTAGTCTAATAAAGAATCTCTTTCGTACAACGATAGATGAAAAACCGACCGTAAGAGCTCACGTCGGCAATATAGACTAGCATCGCATTGCCGCAAGGCACCGTAAGCATCAAGGCAGCTATAGTTACTCCATCTTGAAAAGAAACGAGATTAAAATTCATTGGTATCATAAAATAACAATGCTAATGAAAATCTTTCAAGTATATATGACCATGGAAGAAAGTATGTTGGCTTCTATGCTTTATTCGGTCTATGCGTGTATGGATAAATCATTCGAGAAGATAACAATTTTGAAGAAGTTTTAAATGCAAGTTAGATACAAGTTTCATATTACTTGCTCAATTTACTATGCATTAAGATATAATTTGCATGGGAAATTTGAGATGAACGAAAATAAGTACGCAAAATCTTTATTAATCCTGTTTGAGTTTGAAATAACAAGCAATAGAATTATCATCCTTAAGGTGGTTGGAAACTGAAAAAGACTATAAAAAATGATAGTTTACTGACTCATTAGCATTTCAGTGGAAGTTTTCCTATGACTTTTATATATTTCATTCTGCTTTCGTAAGATAAACTAATAGCTTTTAACAGAGAATACATAAGTGCACAATGCAATCATATTTCAAAAAGAACTTTTTTTAAGGCTGAAATGCTGATGTCCGTAACAAGAAACAGAGTTCAAAAAACAATTTAACCATTTTACCTTTCTTACTTTTTATTTCTTCATCGAAAAAGAATTTAATAACTTTAAAAACAAGACCAACAAACACTGAACAAGAAAAAAAAACCTCTGATAAAATACCGATATGTATAAAAATACATATTATATATAAATAATACATTTACATTCAAGAAAAATTTGTCTTTGAATCAAAGTATGTGGTCTAAAAACAAATTATTATGAGGGTAAACAATCTGTCGAAAACTATCGGGTGTGTTTGCGACAGTATATTTTATAGAGCAACGTTATTACGATCAGTGATATTAATTTTATTAACAACATTTAGTGCATTGGAACTGCTAGAAAAATTGATTTCCTATGGAAAGTCGAAAATTTATGTAGATATTGAATCCATTTTCTATCAATCGTATTCCTTAATACAAACATATTGAATTGAAGGTTATGTACTACTTTGATCTGATGACAGCATCGGAAGCCAAGGAGTAGTATAGTTTCCACACCTACCACTCGCCTGAGTTTCAATATTTAAGAAAGAAAACTAAATGGTTTCTTAATTTCATCACAGAATGCTTGTCATATTCGAAACATCTCAAAGTACAAATTATCAAAATGTTCAAAGCCAGCAATACAATGATACAAAAATAAGGAAAATGTTTGATGCTGGCATCCTTGTGCTTGCAGCACAGTTTAGTCCACTCTGCAAATTTCGTTTGGGATCGATGGTAGCGTTGGAAAATATAGGAAGACAAACATTTTAAAATCTAAGGCCCTTCAAAATTTTTGAAATTGAAACATTTGGTGTTTACTTTTACTACAAGGTCATCATTTGAAATTTTAAACGTTGCATTTTTATATATAAAACTGGTAAAAAAAAAATCCATGGCTTACAGAACTATTCTATTTTTTCAAATAAAGTTTTATTAAATTTAAATTGTTCGAAGGTTTATTCACAGGGTGAATTTTGTACAGGAAATACCTTTAATTTGCTGAGTTGTTACTCATTAACCGTCAATCAGATCTTGGCCTACTCCACACAAATAAATTCTATGAATTTCACTTGGATTATTGGATCATGAGTTCTCGCTAACATACATTTCAGGCATTAAAAACAAGGAAAAACGCTACAGTTTTTTGCGATGAAGATTTTTAAAATTTTAATTTGACTATAGAAAAAAAGCTTCAAATTTGTAGATAGCGCCCAACGTGGGAGCGCTTAAGCTAACGCCTCGTACGAAAAATTAATCAATTAAATTATAGCTGTGCAATAAGACTACCTTATCTCACCATGTTGCCTCCAGAAGCTTGGAAAGTGGCCCGAAATACTTAACTAACCATCCTTAGTGCTTGTAATTAGCCAAAAACGCTTAACATTACCGCTGCGAATCAAATCGCAGTACCGTCAACTTAGCCTATTGCGGAGGCAATACATTCAAGGAGAGAGTTCATAAAGACCTAGCCATGTGCCTAAAACCACGCAACATAGTCAAAGAAGGCTTAGAACATTGAGCTGACGAGGCTAATCACCCACCTCGTTTCTGAATTTCCGCAGGTTCAAGTATGACAAGTGTTTAATTTCTTAATGAAACAAATATATCGTTGTGCCAGCTAACATTTACGCGGATACGAATTTATCCAACATAGACGAAATTCCAGATGTCGTTTAGAGCTTGATTGGTTTGTTTCTTTGGACAAACTGGTAAGCATATTCGTAGCACATCCAAGTACGAGCATATTCGCAGCACATCCAAGTATTACGGCACTCTTTCAATGTTCCACACTAAAGCCATCGGCCACGCTGATATTGTATTCGAGTTGTACAACTCTCCGCTCAATTGGGAAAAAATCGCCAAATGTCTCACTCTGCATTAAGCAGATAAAAGAGATTACGGTACTTTGAGTTACCAAATGACGATTTTAGTGCAGGGATCTAGCACGATTCCTAAGTTTGATCAAGCTGTTTACCAACACCTTTCTTTAACTATTATTATTTTTTACTTGTTTTGTTGTGTCAAATCAAAACTTTTGATCGACTATTTGAAGTTTTCTGATCAAAACTTAAGTTTTGAAGTTGAAGTTTTCTGATCAAAACTAACTCAAATCAAAACTTAAGATCGACTATTTGAAGTTTTCTGTTTACGTGCGTACCATGGTTTCAAGGTTGCATAAATTTATTGAAAACTATATACGCATATTCATTGAGTAAGATCTTCGAAAAAATTTTACTTTCACAGATTCAATCATTCCTACAAGCGTCTTAAGTGTTACCAGACTTTCAGTTTGGCTTTAGACAGAAACATTCAACCATGCATCAGCTGTATAAAGTGACGCAACATATCAACAAAGCTTTTGCTGACAAAAAATCTGTAGGACTAGTCACTCTTGACATTGAAAAAGCGTTCGACTATGTATGGGACAAAGGGTTTATCTTCAAGCTAATTAAATTCTCTTTCCCACATTATATTATAAAAATAATTGAATCTTTTCTCTCTGATCACCTCTTCATTGTAAAAATCAATGACAAATATTCATCCCCGCAACGTATTCCTGCTGGTGTCCCAAAAGGAGCTGTTCTAAGTCCTACACTTTATAGCATCTACCCTGCCCATTTTCCTGTTGATCCTCACTGTGAAATAGCCACTTGCGTAGGTGATACATGCTTGTATGCTTGCAAGGACTGCCCACAAAAGATTATCACTATTCTGGAAAATATGCTAGAAAAAGTATATCAGTACTGCTATAGGTGGAAAATAAAAATAAACGCTGCGAAAACCAAAGCCATTTTCGTCACGAGAAAGAGAAAATCAAACAGCCTTCCCAGCAAACCCCTCAATTTTTTTGGGGCAAAGCATCCAGTGGGAAAATTCTATTAAATATCTGGGAATAACCCTGGACAGAAAATTGATATACAAAGATCATGTTGAAAATATCTGCACCAAAATATCAATATCAATAAAAACTTTATATCCAAACATTAACCGAAGATCCCGTCTGTCTAGTATCAAGAAATTACTTATTTTTATGCTCGTCATCCAACCTATCATCTCTTATTTGCGCTCACAGTCATATCTAATTGCGCTCACAGTCATATCAATAAATTACAAATAGCGCAAAATAAATATCTCAAAATAACGTTTAACAAACCCGTTTAACAAGGATAGTACCAATCTTACTTATAAACTACATAACGATGTAAAAGTTTTAACATTCCATAAATTGTTAAAAAAAAAAAAAAGTACACGTCAGCTTTTCACCACAAGCTACGCGGAATGAGCAACCCTCTTCTTCAATTCACTCTATCAAATAATATTGCATGATGCAAATGTAAATTAAACATTAGATATGAGCAAAGTTTTTTGAAAATTCTCTTTGCTAACTGTCAAATAAACTCCTAAAAATAAATTCAGCTAATGCTAAAAAAAATGTATTATATAGCGTGAAAAGACTTATTGTCTGTAACACTTAAGATATAATATTGTGTAATCTAATTTTTATATATTAAATAAACGTTTTATCTATCTATCTATATACGCATATTTTTTATGACTGTAAATCTCTATCAGCCAAATTCTATGATAATCTGATGACTTTACATGCACTATACCTACATAATGAACTTAGTGTCTGCAACTGACTGAAAATTTCTAAAACAATATCACAATCCAAGTAAAAATAAAGCTGGTTTTATTTTTCTTTACGTAGTTTTCATAAATACTTTGTTTCGACAGAAATACGAGTATATGTGTGTAGAAGTATCTACATACGAGTATTGACTAAAAAGCTCGCTGCCACATACAGCTTGAAAATATTTTTTTTTTCTTTAATTTAAAATGACTAACAACTCATTTACAGGAATTAATTATGTCTTCATTTAATTATACATAAAAGAAATATGAATTTCCAAGCTGATTCCAATACTAATTTTTTTCTTGAAAAATTTGATATCTGAGTTCAACCTTCTGGACAAATGAATTAGCCAAAACGAGAAGCTGATAAGTCTCTTGTTGTGCTCATTTTGATTTCCATGATCGTTACTTACTCCATTTAAGCCAACGGTAGCGTAAAAAAGTGACTGTGTTAAATGCAATTTGCAACCAGTTATTTAATTCTGTCGTCAAAGCATTCAAAATTAATTTTTAGCTTCACATGAATTTCAGTCACTCGCTCATAGTCTCATTCAACATGAATTTATGTGAGAGTATAGAGATTTTAATATATTTTAATATATGTAAATATGTCACGAACACTTAATTCGATAAAGAAGAGGAAACTTTCAATAATCAAATAGTTATTGCAGTTTTATCAGAACGTGACCCTATGCAGATCGATTTTACTGGCTCTCTCATAAAATAAAAACTCATCAGACAAGTTTATTTTGAATTGAGAATTAAGAATTTGAATTGGGAACGAAAATGTTAGGGGGTCTAAAAAGTGATCATTTTAATCGCTGACGTAAAACATTAATTTGCTTAAAAAAGTTTAATTACTGATCAACCAAATAATTTATATAATTTTTTTGGCAAGCGTAAAGCCAGTTATTATAAAAAGGCCTTGAATTTTTCATTGAAAAACTTTTCCAAGTGCATTTTCACTTCTCCAACATTCTAAAAATGTTAGCCCCTTAATGTATGCTCTAACGATCTGAAAAAGTAGTAATCTGGCATCATGAGATCTGGTGAATAGAGTGTGGGTGAGTTAAGTGTTCCAATTTAAGCCCTCATTTCTTTTTTTTTTTTTGGTTTTTTTTTTATTTTTGCCGCGTGAGGCCTCGCGTTATTGCGTTAAAAGTTCCATAGTAGATAGTTTTTCATGTGCTCTTGTTCAATTCACTTTAATTGTTCACAATACATTATCGCTGTAGCGGTATAACCGGGTCAAAGGACCTTCATTATTGTTAGTGATGATCGACGGGTGGTAAAAGCTACTTTTCCGAAAGAAATCCATCGTTTATTTTCGTATAGAATTATTGGAGATGAGAGAATAACTGGAGATGAGAAGTGGATGCTGTTCCACTTCTCACTTCCAGTTACATTCAGCCACGAAAATGAGTCGGTTTTATGTCAAGACAAAACAGACGTTCAGATAGTTCGCTGATTGAGCGCCGTTTCCATCAATTCAATTCTTTATCTATAAAATTATTTTTATGCGACCAAGATGATCCTGAACTAAACTTACGTGTTTGCCGGACCAAGTTTCATCACAGAATAACTGTGAATGAACTTAGCAGAGAAAACTTCTTTTCGTTTTTTTAAATGTTATTATTTGAAATAATTTTTTTATAAACTTTTATGCTCTCTAAATGACGGCATTCTTGGTGGATGAATCACAACTGTTTGCAACAATGTAAAATAATAAAAGTCTACAGTCATTTATTCTCCAGAGTATTTTATTATTGATTGTCTGCACTAAAAACGCGATGGCCGAAATATTGGGTTTCTTTTACGTCTAAAGTTAGAACGGAGATCAAAAATTTGAAAACTGAATACTTAACAATATTGCCGCTGAATTTAATATTCTATCATGGAAATTAGGCGAAACTTTTCAATATTATCCAAAAAAAATTCTCGAATTTATATGAATGGTTTTTCTGACCAAAACCTATCAACGTCATGCAAGTTTTTACTGCCTTTCATATTGAATTTTTAATTCAATTTACAAATAACTAATTGAAGTTCTTCTGAGCAAATATACAATTCAAGTGAATTCCATAGTGCTAATTGATGTATTGTATATTCCACTTGCATTTGCATAACTCTTCTATCTATGGCAGCAGCCTATGTAAGTTTGCAAGCTTTATTTGAGACAAACGAAATAAAAACTTTAATGAACCTCTTTGTTTCGAACAATAGAAGCAATTAACAGTGCTTTTCATCCTCAGTTCAATGACAGCATCAGCAAAATGTTTGCATTTTGCAGGAATCGAAATGTAGAAAGTGTGTAATGGGTTGATAGGAAATTTTGACCACAAGCTGGTCGAGAGATATCCCAGTTTTTTTAATTTCGTTCTAATCAGCGAACCACATGAAAGGAATAGTTTTATTTTATTGCATCAATATTTTTCAGAGTGCATACCTTTGATTATTATTTGGAATTGAAAATGATATGCAGAAATATTATATGAGCTCAAGTTTCTTGGTCTTTTCCAGATAGCTTGCAGCTTTGCCATGGCTGCTTTACATAAAAAAGGATTAAGTTATAAATCAAAATACATACGAAAATACATATAACAACATTTGAATGATAAGGGAAAATTATTGTTGCATTCATATTAAAACAATGGGGCTTACGTGCCTGTTAAGTCATTCAACTGCAACAACCACCAGAGTATATATCACAAACGATTTCTCAGGAAACATCCATCTCACTACCCATCATTGTCAACTAACATATTATTCTTTCAATAAAGCCGTATTGACTGTCACTATTTCTGTTTTATTTGCTGTTGTTTTTTATTTCAATCGACTAATTTTTTATAATGTGGAGAATGTTTGTAGTGACTGGTACAAATAAATCTTTACCTGTGACGCGAATCCAATACTGTTTTTAATCTGTTCCACAGAACATATAACAACTGCTTCTACTATGAAACCACTCTTCTAATTATATTTACATTAGGCATGTTTTTTTGCTCCGGTACAGAACAGAATAGAACAATGACGCAAAAAAACGATCCATCACAAAACAGCTGATGCTTTCGCTAAGACTGACATAGGTTGCTGTATTTGCTGTGGTACCACTCAACAGCTCAAAATAAAGGGAGAAAATAACGAATATACACTACCACAATCGATAGAAAATAGCAAAACGACTAACAGAAAATTATCTCCTTTAACTTTCTACACATTATGCGAGCTTTTTTAATTTACTAACTACCAAAACATTCAACTTAACCTTCAAAAAACCAAAGCCATCTCACAGAAAAAAAAAGACAACTTCGTATGAGCTTTTCTTTTTTCTATCAGCAAATTCTATACTTCAGCACGTGAACTACCTATGACGAATACAATTTCTGTACTAGTGAATTCACTGGTGCAGGAGTGTTGTTGTTTCCAATGCGTATATCCTATTCTCTACTGGATAGTAGTGATGGGCGTTTCTGTTGTTTTAAGAAAACGAAAACTATTTGAAAAAAAAAACAGTTTGAAAAAAACAGTTAACACCCAGTATCAATCTGCTGCTGTTCGAGTGAAAACAGTTTTCAAACAGTTTTAAAAAAACAGTTGTTTTTGGAAAAAAAACAGTTCGTTTTCGTTTTCTGAAAACAACAGAAAACGCCCATCACTACTGGATAGAGGAGCAAAAAAACACGCCTATTGATTGTGAATTATACTTCAATATGTGAATTGTATATTATATATTATGTATAGTTTATGATTGTATCGCTAAGAGTTGTAGTGGGACTCCTACAACTCTTATCAATATATAATAAGTAATATATAATAAGTATATAAGTAATATATAATAAGTAATATATAATTCAAAGACAATGTATACGATTGTGGAGGAACAGTTTCCAAGACTCGTTTACCTATGATTTGACTCAAGCACGGTGAGTGATCTTGAACAAAAAACTCGTGAAATTTAGTGCTAAATTAGATGTTTATTGCTGAGTAAAAAAAAATATTCCTCTTTTTAAGAGCATGTCCAGGGTGTAATAAATTTTGTAGAATGATGTATTAGATTGTTTATTACTCATGCTTCAAGAATAAATAGCAAGCCAAATAGTATTGGGCATACAAGTAAGTTTTAAGTAGTGTTTACACTGAGAAAAATACTTCTATTTTTTTAAATGAACACATTATCAAAGAAAATTGGTAATGATTCTGCGCCAAAGAAATATTTACTCAATCCAAAGAAAGAAACTTCTTCATTTCAAAGAACAAATATTGTACTTGCCCTGAGTAAAACTTGGTATAGTTTCAAAGAAATATTTACTCAATCGAAAGAAAGGAATTTATTCATTTCAAGCACTGATATTGCATTTGCTTTGAGTAAAATTTGATAAAGTTTCAAGAACATCTGGCATAAATCGGTTAACGTACGATCACCGAAGCTAAGCAGTGCTGGGCGCGGTTACTACTTAGATGGGGGACCGCTTTGAAAGCATCGCATGTTGTTGCCACGAAAAACTCTGAAAATTTTTTTTTTTCCATATTTTCCTTTTTTTTAAATTGCGACATTTTTTTCTTATTTTCTGAAGCGCTAGTATTATTTATGCCTAGTCGCCAATTTAAGCTATGCTATGAGTTAGGACAACTGAAGACGAACAAAGTCAACCATGAACCCGGCGGAATTCGAACCCACGAGCGGCAGATCACTGCTTTGGATTGACACGCAGAGACTTTCCTACACCCCCCTAACACCCCCCTAATACCCCCCTGGAAAGTGCATACACCCCCCTAACACGGACAATTTTCCTACACAAAGGGACCTTTGTGTCTTTTGTTCCAAAGGGACACCCCTCCTAAAATTCTGAACACACCCCCCAAAGAAAAATGCCTGAGAAAACCCCTGTTGACACGTTAGCGAGCTAAGCTATCGACCCTTTATTTGTGTAGAGGAAAAGTTGATAGAAGTCATAAAAACTATCAATTTTTTCGTCGAATATTGAAGCATGGTTGTTGTTGAAACATAGAAAAAAATATTCGCGGTTTAGATATAATTTACTAAATTCATAGACATAATTTACAAGATTTGAGGAAAATTACTTACTTGAAATAAGGTAAAGTAAAAATTGTATAACGTTGAATGAAAGAAGTTTTTACATGATATTCACACAAATTACTGATATCAAATAAAAGTTTATTTGATTTGTCGAAGATTTCACTTCTCGTAAACAAGTAAATATTTTCTTTGATTTTCGGAAACATATTTTTCTGAGTGTAAGCATACCGGATCATACTGCAGCTAACTTCATGTTTAAGTGTCATTATTTGACCACATTTTACAGTATGTGTCCTTTCATCAAAATGTACAAAATCTACAACTACTATGTCAGCTTTTGTGCCTACAAAACTCCTTTCACGCGAGGCATTGGCATTTTCCTTCCATCTGAAGAAAAGTGCAGCAGAAAGTCATCGGCTACTGTTTGAGTTTTACACAGAGCATGCCCCATCAATTTCAACGTATGAGTACTGGCTCCGACGTTTCAAAGTGGTGTTTTTCACCCAACCGACAAGCAGCGCGAATCCATCAACGTTTGTAGACGCTGAATTGGAGGAAATTTTAGATAAAGACCCGGGCCAAACCCAAGATGAACTTGCGACAGTGTCACACGTGACTCAGCAAGCCATTTTATTGCGGTTAAAAGCCATTGGTATGGTCTAGAACAGAGGTGGGCAAACTTAATACTGGTATGATCGACATTAATTTTTTTAATTTATGCGCGATCGACTTCGAAAAATGGGTTAAATTAAAAACAAATAAAAATTCAATTAAGGTCTTTATTGATATTAATATATTAAATACATTGTATTCACTACTTTGTGCAATGTCCTTTATTAATAAATAATTTGGATTAATTTTTGATGTACACGCGTGACACTCCATTTCATCAAAAAGTATTGTAGAGTTAGGCTTGTAAGCAAGCACTGATGCACAATCGAATAGATGCCACTAAGTGGTCATCAGTCAAAGAACTCCTAAGTTTTTTTTTTTGCTTCACATACATAAATGGGAACAAAAAAATGCAAATATCCTCATTGCCACCAATATCCATAATGGATATTTTTTATGGTAATAAAATCCAAAAATAGTTTTCATTTGCACAAATTTCTAACTCTAGATCCGATGAATTCAATTATAAATTATGAGTTGGATTTGATGAAATATCCTTATTATCGAATTCTCCAAAAGGAAATGAAATAATTTCTAAAATCAATTGAAGGTTATTGAGATTTGCAAATCGTCTCTCGAATTCTTGATAAAAATTTTCAGTTCAGAACAAAACATTTCAATTTTACATTCACCAGTAGGTTAGATTAGGTTGTACCGGTTAGCACAAGGCCACACATAGACCTATTGGTGCATAGTGATACCAGATAAATAGGCCAGGAGAAAAAAAATTGCAGTCCAAGCAGTCATCGAAGGCCCCGGACTTTTTCGCGAATTGAAGTATGTGTTTCAGCTCTTGTATTTGATATTTACCAGTAAGTTTAATATGCTTTTCTAAATATGGAAAATATTTAAAAATTTTGCCTATTTAATTGTGAAGCAAAAGGTTTTAATTTTACTTAAAAAACATTTACCGAACTTAACAAGTCAACAATATATGTATTTGCTTTCCATGTAATTGTGAATCAAGCGAGCTGTAACGGCCCATAAAATCCGTAAAAAATGCAAATTTCTTTACCCATACTGGATCTTCCAATTGCTCATGTTTTTCTCCCAATGTGTCCAAAAATGCAATAATTTCAGGCAAAAGATTTAGAAATCTTTGCAAAAATCTTCCTGAGCTAAGCCATCTAAAGCTTAGTACTGTTTTCGATTTCACGTTAAATTTTCATGCAAATTTTCACGTAAAATTTAGCTTGAAAATAAGCAAGAGTATTTAGTACTCACTTTTAAGCATGAAAAATTGCTTGGAAGAAGCTTTCGCTTTGAAAATGCAAATAGCTTTGGCACATGTCTCCAATCATTTCACGCCAATTTACTGTACTGAGTACTGAGTTCATCGTGAAGCAAAATTTTGACATGTCTCCATTATCTGGTCATTCTTCCCAGTGAAAATTTTGAAAATGGAGAAAAGCAGAGAAACTTATGTTTTCTGACGGATAAAATGTCAAGAATTTCAATTTTCGATCGAAATTGTTACTGAAAAAACATTTACACTTCAATTTTCAAATTCAAACACCAAATATCACTTTTTAGTTAGAAAGAATGAACTGCACAAACTAAATTGGTGTGAAAAGATTTTAATTTAAAATTTTATTTTATCTAAAATTGCAGGCAAGGTGTATAGCGGGAAGCAAAAATATAAAGTGTGTACTTTAGAACAGAGATATTTAAGGAAATGAAATAACCGTATACGTATACGAGATTTAGTGAAGCAGTTTTACTACAATGATATAAATCTATAAATTGAACAAATCGAGAGCATAGCTATCTCGGATTTTCCCTTTGGCTTCTCCGCCACTAAGGCTCTGCGAGCGAACTGTCTGATTGGATATATTAGGCCAAGGCCCATTCCAAAATGTACTGAATAAATCGTCTACTAAATTTTTATTTCACATTTTAAATTAACCTAGTAAATTATTTAAAATGTCTGAGATCGACTGTCAAACTGTTTGCGATTGACCGGTCGATCGCGATCGACCGTTTGCCCACCCCTGGTCTAGAAGGTCAAAAGCTGGCTACCTCACGAACTCAAGCCAAGAGATGTCGAACGACATGTCGCTGTTTGCTCCTTCAACGGTACAAAGCGAAATTGTTTTTGCATCGTTTTATCACCGGCGATGAAAAATGGACTCAGTACGATAATCCAATTCGCAAGAAGTGCGGCAAATCCGCACCATCGACGCCAAAGCCAAATATCCATGGCAGCAAGGTAATGCTCTGCATTTGGTGGGACCAGAAGGCAATCCAACACAATGCTGTGATCAAAACCTACCTCGATGGTAGCGGATGGGAAGTAATAACGCATCCGCTTTATAGCCCAGACATTCCACCATCAGACTATCATTTTTTTCCGGTCGATGCAGAGTGCCCTAACGGGATTACGCTTCACTTCAGTTAAAGGTATACAAAATCTTCTTAACACTTTCTTCGCTTACAAAGATCAGCAGTTTTATTGCCACGGAATCTATGCATAAAGATTATTAGTTTGTGATCACGATTCTCTTCTTGTCTATACATTAGCATAGACAGCTTATATCGTCTCTAATGTTTATTCCGCAAAACGATCGAGTTTCCCGTATCAAATATTCTCTGCTTTGTTGTACATTACAAGTTGTTTATGAAAATTTTTATATGAGAAGAGAGCAAAACTAACAACCTTTATGAGTAAATGATATCGCCAGATATAAGTTGAGGATTTTAAAATTTATCATAACTAACGTAAATAAAAATTAATGATCTCCCACTGCAAGTGGTCACATCAGTCAAGTATGCACAGTGAGCTGATGTCTGATGAGAACAGTGCACACTTTCGAAACCACAAAAAAACAATTAACTTACTTGTTTACCCAATACAATCAAGATTTTTCTTGTTATTGAAGACGGAAGAAAACGAATTATCTCGCCGACGTTGGAACTGTTGAAAAAAATGACCCTTGTTTGAGACTACCCCGAGAAATGTGAAGCCAGCACACTAAGATGTAAGCAAAATAATGTCAATAGATATTCGGAAAAAACTATTATTTCTTGGACAAAGGTAGAAAAGCTAACAAGAACAAAGCCCGAAGTTCAGAAATTGACTCGTAGAGCTGATGGCCTTATTACCGTCATTATTTCCAAACTAAATTTTTACGAAAATGAGTTGAGTTGTTATTTCTATCCTGAGAGTAAATATCTAGAAGTATTGAATTCTTTGTAGTGTGAAACCATACGTTCTTCTGGCAATAACTAGTAGCTTTAAACTGAATCGTAATTAGATTTTTCATCAAATACAGCTCGAAGATTTTGTGTTGCAGCATCGGTGTCTAGCAGCGAATATAATCAATCAATGAGTGTATACTTTGGATGGATTTCTTAAGGCATTATGGCTACAGCTTGTCAATGTCATCGAATAGAAACAAAAAAAAACCACAACAAGTAGATATTTTACCAGAGCAAGGCAGCGCCACTGGATAGAAGACTCGTTGGCAACGAAAACCTACGAACGTAACCTAGAAGAAGGCCGCTTACAAGCCTGATCAGGTAAACGTACTAGGCGCAGGTTCTCGAATTGAGCACATTAGATCAGCATTTAGGCTATAACCAGAAAACTTCGAGGCAGAAGCAGCGTTCATTTCGGTTCTGCTGTAGCATGCCTCTACAAGAAAAAAGAAACGCAAAGAATCTCGAGCCCACGAACTTTGTTTTAGAGAAACATCTTTCTTTTTGTTTTACTAACAAGAATTATATACATTATACACAGAATTATCTACATTCTAAAGGCTTTGAAAGAAAATTTCCACTTACATAATAAAAACACGTTGAAAAGTTGTTTATTAGCAGCATTACACTAACAACTTATTCCACGACAGAAATAAAACAACTCAATATTTTTGTTTGATTAATTAAGATTAATGGTTTTTTTGGGCTGCCATAGCAACTTAAATCTGCATAATTGTTCTATAAATTGGAAAAAACTAAGAGCAAGTGCATCTGATCTTAGCGAAAAGATGGTAGTTCGGCTTCTGAACGAACTTTTATCTTTCAGAAGAAAGACCGTTTTGGGGTCATAAATTTTATAAGCTTAAGTTTCAAAAACCATTCCAAATTCTAAAATTTTAAGTGGTCATGTTTCTAGCACTTAACATCGCTCAATCAAAGCCTCAAGCTGCTGGTAAGTCATATAATCATCGCATTGTTTTATCAAATTCCTCTGCGGAAAGACGTCAATTTTGCTTTCTCCCATCCAAAGAAAAAAAATAACTACGATTGACTGTCAAAAACCAACAATTTTTGTCCCAAAGGGAATTAACTAATATTTGTTTATACAAATTGTGCATTTTTAGCGGTAGAGAATATATTTCGAGGATTCAAAGGCTACAAATGCTAAAAGGTTACAATGGGACCAAAATCTTAGGATGGGTGAAATAGAACAATAGAACCACTTTTAACGAGTATTTCGTGCAGATATTTGTTTGAACTATTTTGCTTTTCAACTGCATTTTCAGTTTTTCATTCGAAATTCTTATTCAAGTTTTTCATTGCTCATACAAACGATCACACTACAGAGCTTTTAGGGCTAAGTCAGAAACACATTTTCAAATCTTGCCAAAGACTGTCTTTATCAAGAAAGCAGATAATTTGCAGCCAATGACACTCGAAAATCAAATCAGCTAACTCTTATACACAAATAGCATATATTTTGGGATAAGTTTTGATAAATTCATTTTTTACTTATCAAAGCAAGACCAGGCTAGTGCAACAGCAACACATTAGGTCTGTTCCTGTACTTCAGCAAACTGTAGCAGTAACAGAATTTGGCAGCTGGCTTCTTTTTGCTGCAAAATTTGGCTTGCAGTAAGTACGGAAACAGACCTATTATAACTTCATCTTTCCATCTTCTTCTTTTTATAGCAATTATAACAACAAATTTAAATCGATTTAGAAGTAAATTACATATTTAATAATTTTTATTATTTATAATAAATATTATGTACAATTTTTACAATCCACCGCTTAATCTTAGATTTTAACACTTAACTACAGAAAAGATATTACTATACACTTGCTTTGTCTTAACTTTATCTTTCATCGTCAAAACACATAGATCATCTACTTCCCATCTTCTTTTAAATTCGATATGTTGAGAACATTAAAATTAAATATTTCATCGATATGGATTTATTAATACGGCCGCCAAACATCAGTATGTTTCGGTGTTCGACTCCTAATCGCACCTAGACTTCTTTCTTTCCCACGAATCTTCTCATCACTGTCCTCAGGGGAAGGTGATCGACGTGTCGATGTAACTGATGGTGAATTTCGATTTTCACTGTCATTATCCTTGTCACCATGCGAAATCAGAGTTACACTTCTTTTCACCAGGTTCACGCCTGACGTTTCATTGTTATTGTTCGGCTCGGAATTTAAAGGACCCTGCATGCTATTATTGGTGGAAGAGGAATTCCGAAACCAAGGAAGATCGTGATAGTTTCCATATAACTGCGTATAGAGCCATTGACTGGGCTGTGGTATCAATGGATTCTGTAGAAAAAGCTGAGCAGCTAGCGCGTGGTTGAAAACGTGTGGCTGTTGAAATTGTGATGCGAAGCCGGAAAATAGATCGCTTTTTCTCAGATTGCTGTTGCGTTGAATTAGTGAAGTAAAGGCTCCAGTTGGTGGCGAAGGACTGCGTTTATCCTCATCTTCATGCAGTGAACTAGTTTTTCTGGGTGACCCAGTCACTGATATGTTGTCACTTTCAAATCCTGCATCGACGTTATTATTGTTATCGTTTTCGCTACTATGTGGTGGTGTTGTTCGTGACAACGCTGCCAATGGTGAGTTCTTAGGACTTGTAGTGCTATGCGGATTGCATAAGGATAATTGACTAAGTTGCGATAGGTGATGGTTTTCTAAAATAAAATAAGACATAGATTAATTAGCTAGCTTTGAAACAAGAATAGGCAATAGACAAAACCTAAACAATTTATTTGCTATGTTCGCAACTGAAAAACATTTTCCAGTAAAAAATTTTCATTGTGTAAGCTAATTTAATATTTCTTAGACAATAAATGTTGCGAGAGTCTCTTTGTTGAAATTGGTTGATTTAATTCAAGTTTATCAAGCTATATTTTGAATGCAAAAAATGAGAAGAAGATTTCATTTAACAACTAACTTCGGAGACTAAAGAATTCATTTATCTGATATTACTGAAAATTGAATGAGCTATGTTTTGTGAATTCATTAATCTTTTCTGCAAAACATCGGCTTCAGAGATCTCACCGGATCTCATCGCCGCCCATAAATTTCATTTATGGGCGGCGATGAGCAGGGGAAAAATTAAGGATTTAAGAACCGGTTGCTTGTGGTGCCAGTAAGGAATTCATACGATTCTCACTCGATTGTCTATTTTTATTATTTAATTTAGCTTTGCTTGATTGAGTTTCAACGGTGGTAGAGTTGCGGTAGTTGAAGGCCTTCAGTTGATGAATGAACTGATTTAAAATTAGAAGGAAGCATATATTGAGGCAGAAGTAATTGACGTGTCACTTCATCGGCGGGGATGAATTTTCACTTAGTTAGTAACAAAGTGAATTGAGTGAGTGCAGTGCAAGTGTCTAGAGTTGCATATTGTCGAGATTTTGTTAAATTATTCAAGACAACAGTTTGCTGCGTGAAATTTACCGTCATCTAAACGTACCTAAACATCTTGATTCGAAGATCTGACGATTTCATGAAAATTTGTTCATTATTTAAAAATTAAATGGCAGCATCTCTTGGCAAAGCAAAAAACAAAATGGCCAGTCCTGGCAGCCCTTTCCCTCACCAAAACCAACTTATTTTGCGAATTTTGTTTTGACCCCAGGATTCGATAGTAAGTTATAGGCTTGAAAAGATTTTGAGTGGGCCACTCGAAACATTTTCAAAGTTTAGAGAAAATGAGCCTCTTTTCATTGCTTCTATCGTGAGATGCTTATCACATGAAAATTTGTTGGCACACTTCTTGGTTCAGCACATGTACAACATACCACGTGCTGGCATACCTCTCTGAGCAATGTATCCATATTATCATTGAACTTTTCTTGTACTTAGATCAACTTATTCAGTGAGTTTTGTTTCAATTCGATGATTATATCAAAAGCTATAGGGGCATAATGATTTTTAGGGTTACCATCCGCAATAACAACCAAAATTTAAAAAAAACTCAAATATATTTTTCTTAAATTTTTTAGTTACATCTATCAATACAAAAAAATCAAAAATCACCATCAGAACTGGCTGGTATTTACCTTAACCTACTGGATTAATTTCTTTTGAATTTGATACCTGCATTAGAAGTAATAGGGGAAGCAAATGTTTTTTACTAACAATGTTTCAAGATGCCACCAAAGCCACAAAGTTGATCACAGTTTCGAATAACTTATATCAGACCTGCTCCTACTCAAATGCAATCCATGCTGTGATTTCACGTTGATTGCATTGAGCAATTCAAATAAAAGTTTCAATTATTTCAAATTAGGCAATTTGATGAATCCACTCTTGTAGTACGTGGATTTTGAAAGTTGTTGGTAGTTGTTGAAAGTCTGTAGCGTGGGCATAGACCTAGATTTATCAATCAATCACTTTCTTTTCAGTGAGCCTAAAATTTCAGGAAGCTTTATGATTTAAAGGATTTTTCACGTTACGGCTGTCACTACATGGTCCCACATCACTTGTTTTTTCATGTATACAGTCGTGAAATTTCATAAAGAGCCAATATTTCTCTCAGTTTTTCTCTCAAACGTAAAGACTTTTGTTTACGTACCTACCAGAGCTTCAAGGCTGACATCAAAAATCACACATCACCTTCGTAGCACTCTATCCCGTATTAATATGACTGGTGATGGGAAAAATGACTCAATTCGGTGTGTCAATATAGGTTGACTCTCCAATTTGAATGAGTCAATCAGTGTGAGTCAATTGTGCCAATTCGTTTTCTATTAAAGGGGATAGGCACAAATTAAAAAACACATTCGAAAATATGTGTATAAAATTCTAGATGGGCATTCCGAAAACTTTTGGAATTATCGTCACTTTAATGAGAGCAGGTATTTCATATTCACATTCGACGTCATTAGAGGCGTTATCAAAGTTGAATTTCTGAATAGTAAAATGGTATTAAATAACCCTGTAAGGAACACCAGGTCCTCTCGTTTACTTAAAGAATATCCACATTCCACTACTTACGCAGCTAATGAGCCGGTAAATAGATCCTGCAGAATATTTAACAGTATAAGTTTTCTGTATTCCCCAACGATCATCTCTATCAAATCCTCCCTTTTCCAAGCCATCCATAACCCCTTATCTTAAGCTATATGTCAATGTTTTATTTGTTTGTTATTTATCAATTGTTATTGGTTTATTTATTAATTATTTAATTTATTCAATTTTTCATTTAAATATATTTATTTCAAATATTTTCTTGTATTGTTTATACCTTGTTTCGTTAATAAATAAAATAAAATAAAATAAAATAAAAATAAAAAATTTATACGATTTTACAGTAACAAAAATATATTATAACGTGTTTTTCTCAAAACGACTTTTTTTAAACTGGTCGCATCAATAACTTAACAAAATATCAGCCAATTTTCAATTATTTTTTTGTTTTATTTGACTTTAGTTGCATCTAGCCGGTTTTTAAGGGGTTAAGCAAAAAAAGGAAAAAAATTAACCGGTCACCATTTTCTTCAAAAATGAAAATGAGAAAAATCGGATACGTGCAACATTTACAAAGATCATAATGCAATTTGAATTTTTTTCTTCAAATGACCGGTTTATGAGAAATCGATGCGACCAAGCAATAAGAATTTTTTTTTGGGGTTACATAAGAAAGCTATAAAATAAATCAAAATAATAAAAATTTAGGATAATTGTCTTCAATGTACACTTGATGAAATAAAAAAAACCTGAACCCCGAATTCCTTTATTTTCTGGTCAAAAAAATTTCCGAAAATCACATATTTTTTTGGCCGTATCAGTGGCTATCCGCCTTAAAGCATTATGCAGGTATGAACGAGTCGTCAATTAGATATCATTGTCTCAAATCCGACTCAACTCTGTGCTGGGGTATAGTGAAGGACTCCGACACGGAGCTCTCCGCGCAAATTATTGCTGATGTGCTCTGGTTGACCAGTTTCGGTGCGTACTCAAAAGTTTCGACCAATGGCAACAAACACAATCATATCAACTGATTGCTTTACTCATGTGCTAGTCATCTCTACCGTGTGTACAAAAAAAGGTCGGCCACCGAGAACAACACATGATCACAACAAGAGAAAGAGTGCTTGTGAGACAACTCGTTCATAATATATTGAGTCAAAACACGAGTTGAGTGTTAGTATTTGACTCATTTTGATTGCTTCACTCATGTGTTATCCATTTTTATGAAATAGCGGTTCCAGTCATTTGCGATTGGGTACTCCTAAACGCGATCGGCTATCAACGTTTACTACGCCTTTCAGATGCTTGAATTCCGTTCCGACTAGCCTTGCTCCACTTGATCGTCCCTTTAGAGACTACTCGAGAATTTGATTGAATTTCACTCATTCCATTGACGTGGCCCAGCCCATTGCAATTTTAGTAACTTTCTTACAGTGTAGACTTCCAAATTGGGATATAGATCACTCTACCGTTGTTGTACCGCATGCGGTATCCATCTTCTTCTTGCATTTGACCAGAAATTCTACCCAATAGCTGCATTTCAAATGTAGTTAGGCCAACTTTGGCTAGGTAAATTGAAAGTATTATCGCCGTTTGATTTTGTCGCCAAAAGATAGCTCAGGGCCTCCGTTCAACCGGAAATAATATTATGTGATTAGTATAGTGCTGTGGAAATACGGTGCGATACAGCTAAAGTGTTTAGCGTGTGGTACACGTCCGCTGTTCATTTTACCGTAAGATAAAAAAAAACTCAGGTATATTCTGAACAGGATAAACATTAATTAATCCTAACAAAATTTTGTAAGAAACTCAGATTTGAACTTGTTCAATGTCTTCACTTTTTTCAAGTTCTAAGAAAATTTGCTTATACAACCATTATAATATAATTCAGAGCTCCACATTCATTCAAAGAAAAACTATGTTGACTCTAAATCAAACCAAGCTAAAAAAAAAAAAAAACAAATTCACATAAAACGTCAAACTACGCTCATGAGCTTAAATTCAAAGTCCAATCATGATGAAGAAAACTATGTAGATACTAAAACTTTCAACACATACCACTAATAGACCTCAAACCAGGTCGGTCGAGGGTCGTGGCCAACATATGTGGTGGAAACGGTGCGTGCGGGTGATGAAAAAATGGAGCTCCGTGTGGAAAACCTCCCGCCGGCCGACCAATTCCTGGATTAGCTCCTAAGGCTCGCCAATCTGGTGCATGAATGTGACCGTGCATGCCAGCTAAATGATGAGCGAATCCTGAAAGCAAAGCCAAAAAAGTAATTAGAAACATTCTAATGAAAACACTTGGCTATGATTTGAAATATTATTTAAGTCTGTTGATAATTATTTAGTCTGACAATGTCGTTTCGTTCAAATTTCCAAAGACGTGAAAGAACCCATTTGAAAAATTAGATTTGCGAAAATGTATCGTATTGTGGATGAAATAGCATGTGGAACTTTAAATTGTGGCGAGGAAACGCAAAAGGTACATATTTAAAGTCAAGCAAAATGACAAAATGGCGAAGTCTCCCAAGAAAAAGGGTATACATTTCGTTTATTTAGCTACTAAAGCAGAACTAGATACTGATATCGTCCCACCGTTCTATTCTATACATCTGTTTTTATACTTTTGTATAAAGTCAACCATAGCCTTCTTCTGTTGCACGCTAGAGGAACATCTTCTATGGCGAAATATATATGTATATCGTAAATGCTGACTGAAAACACATGCTACTCAAGCTCTGCATCATCTTCAAGATAATGGATATACATGGAATCTAGCAGAGAGCAGACCCATCCTCATTCTAGAACTGCTATGAAAATCTACATAGCTACAGGCATTATGACTGCGGATATCGTTTCGTTCAGTAGTGGCTTGCTTCACTCCCACTAAAACCTAAATATGCGGTCCTGTAAGGAAACCTATGTGCGATAAAGGGTTAGCCACTGGTACGGTGAATCGTTTGCCAAGAGTGGGGCATAACGTGGTGCCATTGGTGCGCCACAAAAAGCTTTCTCCCCGAGAATCTTTACAGGCCATGCAGCCATGTGGCATACGCCACTGACACCTACATTTTCAGTCAGCGACTCCTTCCTGCTCAGCTTCATGTCTTTATGTACAATATTCTCGTTCTTGTCCTTCCTTCTACGTCCTCATCAAGGAACGGTTCGACTACCAAGAAAATTTCACACGACACTACCACGAATCCCACAAAAACTCCAACTCAACCACACCACCTCCATAAATGAATGAATGCTCGACGAGACCGAAGCGATATACGAAAGAGAAACGCAAGCAGAACCGAGAGTATATTTTCAGGACGTAGCAGTTTACTGGTATAATCAGCGTAAAGATTGGAATTCAACCGAAATTCATAAGCTAACGTCTTGGAAGATGAATATGCTCTCCGTCTGCATCCCCAGGCTCCAGACCACCTGTTTTGTCACCAATACCAAGTCTCTAGGCAGCTTGTCTGTTAATGTGCTCTCTTCGTTGCCGTTGAGCTCCTGAAGGAAAATCGTGGAGAGGAAATGTGCGCACATACGGTCTGAGAGAGTTACGAACTCCTTCAAGGAGTATATCTACAGACACAGACTAGGCACTACATACATAATTTAGTAAGAAGGTGGTACTCATATTTCAGAGCATTCGAAGAACGGCTGACCACGTAATTACAAAGGAAATCTAAAGCGAAAAATCGAATAAGATGTAGGGATAGAGAAGAACTATCTTTTTTTTCCAAACCGTACAGGTCTCATTAAAATTGTTTGTCTGGCACTGTTCAGTTCGAATCAAAGCTAATTGGTTTACTGAAATTTCAATTTCTGCAAGAATTTTGTGAAAAGAGAAAATACTGAATTGCCGACGGTATGTTCGTGTGATATATGACACAGCATACGGTGCGACGGAAAAGTAAAAATTGTGATTTGGCTCTTTATTTAGAAACAATAGTTTTCTGGAAATTATAATTTTTGTTAAGTTTATGTTTTGGTAAACGTTTGCCGTTGATGTAATATTTTGAGCAAACAATATTTGCAACAAGCATATTGATTCCTTTGTAAATTTTGGGATCATCGTAGAATATAGAGCACTGAAGATAGGCTGACTGTGCGAAATGAAAGTGAGAAAAAAATATTATGAAATCACTCCCACGCTGGGCGCGGAAAATATTTATTTTTATAGAAAGGTTGAAAGACCATATTATTCAAAATGTAGTGCAAGTTTCCAATTTAACTCATCAATTAGAATAAAACTTGGTGCAATGAAGTAAGAAATCGCAAACTGTTTCATTTTAGAGCATCAAGAAAAACTGTTTTTAGCATATTGTAATTGCAAGTCGAATTAAAAATTAATACTTTTTCCAATTGAATAAGTAGCACTGTTAGTGTATGTGATTTTCTAAAGCTTCGGAGATCCAATATTAACTTATTTGTTAGCATTAAAAGGGTGTCGAAATGCTCTTTGAAATTATTGACTCTAAAGCCGCCGGGAAGTAATCTTCGATGAGGAATTTGTGTAAAATGGAGGTTAACTTTGTGACTTTGATAAGATTCGGTATTTTACCGAATTTCAGGAAGATGGTGTGATGGCTTTTTCTGAAGATTTTTCATTATTGGACACAATATCAATAGTATAATCAGCTGAGTAACATAAACATGCCAAGCGTTTATTATTTTAGACTCATGTTGGAATTTAAAGAATAATGGTTTCCCAATAGCAATAGAATAGGAAGACAAAACTGTTAGAAAGACTGATTGCTGAAAAAAAATAAAACAAAATGCAAAATGTGCCGGTTTTTTATGTTTCTGAAAAGATTTAAGCTAGATCGTCTCATCGTGGTGCACATCTTTGCTAACACTCTGTTTGCAAAACGAACACAATTGAGCAAGTGATGGTAACTTTCTCAATCTAATCGGTTTCAGGCAAGGTGGCGACAAAGTAAAACCATCCTCATCCCGGTAAAACCCTGCCAGTCCTCAGAGTACACTCGTCGCACTTAATTTGGTAGTGGAAGCTCAATTTAAGCACCGATTTGACTCTGAGCTCATGTCTTCATAAGGACTTGTGCGAACTTTTGCATAGACTTCCTGGCCTTGACCATCATAGGAATTTAAAAAACAATAAAAAAAAATTAAACTCGTCAGACGAATCTCTCCCCTCAATGTCAAGGGAGAACCTAGGACCGCTCCTGTTCGTGGCTTAGCTGCTGATTCTACTGAAGTCAGTGGAGATATTTTTTTATTATTTATTTATACAGTTCAATAACAAACCAATTACAACATTGAGAGCATAACTAAAATAAAAGGTTCAAATATTAAATATTAAACTCGAGACCTAGAGACAGGATTTTTATCGCGTGAAATACAGGTACCAGAAGTAAAATGACTATTGGACGATTTGTATAAAAAAACATTTATCGGGGTACAATCTACGAATACTAAGTAAAAGGAGACTCAAAAGTGATAGACGATCTTGTACTTGAACAACAAAATACTAGCAAATTTGCATTGAACAGATTTAATGGCATCTGACAAATACACCAAAGCAGGAGACCATACTTGGGAGCAATATTCAAAGATACAACAAATAGGGAAGGAGATTAATGAGCACCTGTAAAGTTATTTAAAGGCAGACATGAGCAATGCAGAACAAAGCCTGCAAAATAAAACACAATTGAAGTAATCAATTTGATCCCAAGATCTTTATCCTAATCAACATGCTGTAAAATATCGCCAGACAGAATTTAGTCGAAAAACAGCAAATAAGGTTTAATGAAGAAGGACATAGCTAGACATTTGAATATATTATATGATACGCATTCATTGTGGAAGAATATATCCCTGAATAATTTTAAGTCGTCAACATACCGGAAGAAATTTGATGAATATATGGATGGAAGGTAACAACAAAAAAAGGAAACAGCAGATGGCCAAGCATGGAACCTTGCGGAACACCGGAAGGGAGATAAAAAGGGAAAGAAAAGTGACCATTTAGGAAAATTTTATAAGTGCGACAAAGTTATTTGATGCAAACCATAACAAAAGAGAGCCGGATATGGCGAATAAACTGAGGTTTCACACTCAAAAACACACTTCTATTTTTTTAGGAAAAATGAATACATTATCAAAAAAAATTGGTAATAATAGCACTAAAAAATATTTACTCAGTCGAAAGAAAAAAATTAATTCATTTTAAAGAACTGATATTGAACTTGCCCGGAGTAAAATTTGGCATAGTTGCATGGAAATGTTGCCATAAAGCTGGCATGAATCAGTTCTCGTACGATCACCGAAGTTAAGTAGTGTTGGGCGCGGTTACTACTTACCGCGCCCAACAATGCTTGAGAACATCGCATGTCGTTGGCACGCAAAAACTCTCCCTCTCTTCATATCAAGAGCGCAGCTTATTTTGAAGGGAATTAAAAAATAAAAAATAAGTAAAAAAAAATAGTTTAACGTGCCAAACCAATATAATTTGACCTCAGACAAATATTGAACTTGCAATAAATAATAATTTGTTGTTTTTAACATTGCCGAAACTCAGGGGATTACTTTTTGAAGCGAATGCTTAGCTATAGCGGTAGGGAGACACACAAGGGCGAAGCCGAGATCAATAATTCCATTACTTTTTTTTAAGTGCCACATTTTTTTCTTATTTTCTGAAGCACTAGTGTTATTTATGCTTAATCACAACTTAACGCTATAATGTGACACTTAATCAATGGAGCGCTGGTATTATGCCCAGTCGTCCGCTGTTAAGACATCTGAAGATTAATAAATACAACCATGAACCCGGCGGAATTTGAACCCGCGAGCAGTAGTTCGCTGCTTCAGACTGGCACGTTAGCGAGCTAATTTACCAACCTCTCATTTGAGTAAAGGAAATATTGACGGAAGTCGTAAAAACTATCCATTTTTTCGTCAAATATTGAAGCGTGATTGATGTTGAAACATGTAAAAACATGTTCGCGTTGTAGACATAATTTACTAAATCTGTAGACATAATTTACTAAATTTGAGGAAAATTACTTGCTTGGAATAAGTTAATCTAAAAACTGTAATCCGTTGAATGTAAGAAATGTTTAGACAATATTTATACAAATTACTGACATTTGATTTATGGAAAATTTCACATCTCGTAAACAAGGAAATATTTTCTTTGATTTTCAGAAACATATTTTTTTGAGTCTAGAATGAAGTGACTAACTTTGTCAAAGGCTTTTGAAAAGTCAGTATAAATTACATCAACTTTCTGTCCAGTATTAAGTATAAAGGCCACAAATTTAAGCATTTCGACTAAAAAAAGTCTAGCTATCCAACTTTTAATAAAACCATGAAATTCGATTTATAAAAGTGCAGTAAACTCTATTGTGAGCAAACCTCTCCAAAAATTTGGGAGAGAAGGATAGGAGAGATATTGATCGGTAATTCAATGTCTCCTTAGTCAATATTAGGAAAATATCCGAAGTTTTCAAAAGAAAAGCACCAAAAAATAAGCTATGGTTGAAAAATATGGGCAAGGTAACACATAAGGATGAAGTAAGAGACTTTACGAAAACATTTGATATGCCATCCAAACCGCTGCTGCTTTCAAAATCTAAAAGGGATATTAATGTTTTTTCATAAGGTAATCAACAGTAGGGAGTACGCATGGGACTTAACTATTTGAGAGGGGGGCCCGGTAGCTCTGCTCGCTAAGGCGTCAGGCCGAAAAGCGGCGTGCTACGGGGCCTGCGGGTTCGAATCCCGCCAGTGCCATGACTGTAAGTGTGAATGCGTGTGATTGTTTATGAGGGTAGCAAATGGGCCCAAACTGGTGGCCTAATGCTGGCCGCGTTCCCAGCAGCCCTCTTCATTAACCTAACCTAACTATTTGAGAGATCGTAAGAGGAAGCAAAACAGGAAACAAAGGAAACATATCACATATATGTTGGAGTCATGAAAATATACATCATTGTTCCAAGGTATTGTGTTGGTGTTTTGAGAGTTTAAATGTGCTACCAAAAGGGTTTACGACTGATGAAAAAGAAGGATAATATGCCAAATGAGTCAGCCCCATATGGAATGTCATTTTCGTTCACCTTAATTTTTAGTAATCTTGGGAGCTAAGACTCCAAACCCGTTTGTGATAACTTCCACTCAATGACTTCGCTCGAAAAGAATGTCATCCATGTGTTCCAGAGTATTCTCTGATCACAAGTACATATCCATTAATGTTAACAGACTTAGCACAACAAGTAACCTGTTTTAATAGGAAAAAGTTCTAATTGCTGGTCCAATGTTGACTAGAACATTTTCCGTGAGGCATCGATTGCCACCATGATCTGGATCTGGTGGCTAATAGCCTTGTGGGCGCTCCCAATTCTGCAACTTAGCGTGCAGTCCACTCAAAGCCAAAGGGGAATTCAAAGCCTACATAGTGAAATGTGAATGTTGCCATTGCGCGAAAAGTGGGCCGGAAAGTATTCAACATTACAAAACGATCTCATGATTCATCATGGAATAAATCAAAATTGGTACCTGGTGTAAACACAACTGCCCTAACTGTGTCTTTGGTTTTAGTTCGTTGTCTATATATTACACTTACTTAGTTGGCGAACCCGTTATTTCAAACTATTCGACGAGCAACATAGAAGCACATATCGATATTTTGGATAATAGTTACACGAAATAAATGGCAAAAATACCACCATCCTGAGGATCGACAGGAGATGAAACTTAAACGGAGTCGATTGTACAGTGAGAAAAGAAGAGATCGCCCGTAATATCGATATGAAAGGGAGCAGGAAGAATCAAGTACGCGTTGTTCAGTCAAAAATTTGAAAGATTGGAAACAGACGGATGTACCGAATACAAAGAGTTTTGGCTAACGGATTATCAACTTTGTGATTGTTTTTTCGGCAATTAGTTACGTCGTAAAGTGTAAAAATTGTAACAGTGACATCATTCTCTCGACATCTCCTCTTCGTGGAATCGGTTTCTTATGACTTAAGCAACCCAGCCAGTGTCGATGCAAGTCCTCTTATCAATAAGGCGTATAACATAAACAGACGTTAGTATTCCCATTCCGAATGTTGGTCAGAATGGTATAGGTAAATTTTGTGGCATCATGGTTTTGTCGATGTACCAGTCGTTTTAAGATAAGGCTATCAAACAGATTGCATGAAAAATGCTGTGAAAGAAGAACAATAAAACAACAAATAAACAACAGAAATGGGAAAAGCCCTGAATTAACTGTTTCTAGTGATAGAACTTGGCACAAATGCGGTTACTCTTCGCATTATGGAGTATGGACAACTATTGGATATTATTCAGTGAAAATGATAGATCTAATAATCAAATCGTCTGACTGTAAAGCGTGTGAGTATTGAAGAAAGTGTCTTGGTAAAATTCAATACGAACTGTGAACAGAATTTTAATCATGAAGGATCCGCTAGAAAACTGGAAGCCGACGGCACAGTAGAGTTTTCAACGCGAATCTATGCAAAGAAAAAGTGATGAAAAAGGAATGTATAGGTAATGTGCAAAAAAGGATGGGAGCACGACTTCGTAAAATTAAAAAAGAACAAAAAGGTCTTGGTGTCAAAGTAAAGCTAACTAATGAACTAACAGTTTATTGTGGTCTCGTTATTCGAAGGTCCTCCCATTCCAAAGACAAAATGAAAGCCATTTGGGCAACATTGAAGCACAAGAGCTCAAACTACAAAGAGATGACTCGTGTTGCTGTTGGTGTAAATATTATCGGTGAAGGTGTAAATATTATCGGTGTGGTGCGAAAATTATTGAAATTGCTAGTTACATTGGTACCAGCATTTCCAACGAGAGTTATAACAGTATTTCGTTGATGATGTATACCCTGAATCTAACCATTGGAGATCGCTGCTGCGATTTTTGCACGGCAGCCGACAAAGAGCGTTGCGCTACAGCAAACGTTCGAGCAGATTCAACTCAAAAAAAGGGACGTCAAGCACGGAGATTCGCTCAAAAGGCACCCCAGGATGCCCACTCATTTGCTAAAGGAAAAATTTATGGACCAGGAATCGCTGATTAAGTCTCATACTAAGAAACGCCGTCAGCCAAATATCCGCATACTTACTTTCTTTTGCGTTTACCTCGAAACTACATGAGGTTATCGAAAACTCGTAAACTATCAGTCCGATCGCTCGATGCTTTTTCTTCGACTCACTATAATTACACAAATAGTCGAAAAAATCACTATGCTTTACTGTAACCACACTACCCGCAAATAAGCTCATATTTTTTTCGGATGCAAATTAACGGAGATGTATGGTAGATGGTGTCGTGTTCCCTTCTTGTGCGAAATGCTCCCAGAAAAGTGTGTACAGCGCCGCCATTTGTTTAGATTTTACATCCAAAGTTACGTTAGGCGTTTTTCAAACTGCTATCAAATTTGTGTAAAAATAATTTCTTTTACGCTTTAGAAATAATGATGTTTAAAGAAACCCATTTCCGAGCAACCAAGGTGGACAGACCCCTTAATGTAAGCCCAGTTTGACAGAATTTAAAATATTCTAATTTTTTCATCAACAGAAAAGCTTATATACGGTCAAATCCACCTGGCCAAATTGGCACCCTGGGGTGGCACCCAAAAACTAGATTAGTGCAAAAGCAACATAATTATGAAAGTAAATATAATGACCAAAATAAAACAGTTCTCGAAACTATATCAAAGTGCTTACAATTAAAGAAATGTATTTTTCTCTACTTTCAATGTCTTTACGACTTCAATGAAATACCTGCGAAACAAAAAAAAATAAATACCTACAAAAACAAAAAAGAGGAATTAAGACAATGACTTCGAACCCTTTGCAATAGCCATTGATGGATTTAATCCTTTTCATTCGTTTTCAGATCGATTTGGCTCGATGCAACAACGATAACGTTGAAAAGTTACCCGTTCTTTTTCGCCAAAGATGCTTACAGCGCCCGAACAAATGAACGTGAGGGAATTCGATAGGAAACTGAATGGTACTGAGAAAATACTTTCAAGAACACAATACACGTCATTTGTTTAATGATGCTCTAAAGCACTTTTCATCATTCAATTTAATTGCAAGGGATTTAATGAATGGATTGTATTGAAAATGTTACTTCAGGAGAATGGGATGAAAGTTAAGCAGACTAAAAAAAGGACGAGGGAAGGATAGTGGGGACCATAGTATGTTATCTAGCATTTCGAGAATAACAATAGTCTTTTAGCACTCGAACTATCATTTAAAAAATTATTTTAACTGTAAAACAGGATGTATATTTTGAAAACGAATTGGACATCAGTGGACTATTCAGCCAAAGAATTCATCGAAAATACTTTTAAGCCACTAATGAAATCAATACGAAGTATTTACGACAGTTTTATCAAAATCATCTATCCACCAAGAGCCTGCAAAGAACTCAGCACAATCGTGTTAATTAAATTAAAATCTAAAGTTCATTAGCTTATTAAGCCCTATCCGGAGCCGAACATTGAATGACATCCTGACACTATCTCATTATGAAGGTAAGATACTGCCAAATGTTATCATCAGGATCCCATCAATATAATTTCATCATTCAATTTACCCGTCCCCGTACGAAATGTAAGGTGAAACTGTGACGTCAGGGACTCGTGTCCTTATCCTGACACTAACTTCCAACAAAACGGTTTCATAATAATGTGGACCACATACACATGCCATGCGTTGCGACGAGTACACGTGCGTACGTGTCTTACACACACTTATTTCCGTTCGTAAACGATTTTCGTCTTTACGAACGGCAGTGATGGTACTGCTACTCATGATGACGACGATGATGATGATATTTAATGAAATTTCCACCGATAACGTGAAAGTTTCTCACCCGTGAAGGGTTGTGCAGCCATGCCGCCTAAGAGGGTCTCACAACATCCTCATCTCGTATATGCCAAATTCAAAATTTCGTTAACCTTTTCAGCGCCTATCATCATCCTCTTATTACACATTCTCAAACACGAGCAGTTTCTTTGAACTCATTTTAAGGCGAAAACTCGTAAGACAATTAAAAAGTTTACCTGGGACTTAATATGATGGCAATATATTCTTTGATAGTATCTGACTTGAAGCTACAAGATGAAAAGATTGTTATCGAGGATCTGTGTGTGTGTGTTTTAGTGTCAGTTGACAAGCAACACATTAAGAACTTTACCTCTTGTTTCTCTGAATTATGTCAAAGTTAATTAGCATTACCTTCAACCGGATTGAAAATGCGTTCGAATAAACTTACTGTACTGAGCTTATGTGTAGGTGAGGTTTGATTTTAAGCAGAATTTTATTCGTAAGCGTAGGCAAACTAACAACAGAAGATATCCTGAAAAAGAACAATTAAATGTTCAATTTTTTACGTAGGACGGATTTTCTCTGCAAGCACTTAGTTTTTAACAAATGGACAAATGATTTTTAAAAATGTTTTGAATTTTCTAGATTGGATAGCCATTGTCTGATACAATCGCAAATTAAATAGCTTTCCAAGGCAATATTTACCATTCTTGTCACTCAATTTCAGATGCATCCAAGTGAACTTAGATTTTAGGTTTACGTTGGACTTGATTCTCCAATCGACCTCAAACAATTGAGTCAAAATATGGAACTACATGACCGAGTCCAGTTACAAGCAATCGACTCCAGCATTCGAGCTTCGAAATCGAGTCCAGCAATCAAGTCCAGCGATGGAGTCCACGAATCCAACCGAATTCACCAATCCAACTAGCTCAATTGGTGACTAGATTATTGGCTTGATTATTTTTGGCGCCGATTGCAATTGTCTTGATTGATAAACCATGTCGCCGTCACCTTTCACTAGTCTTTACGACTATTTTTCCATTGCAACACCAAAATGGCAGGTTTTGACAAAAAATATGTAGTATTACTGACTTTCAAGCCCTAGTTTGAAGCAAGGTCGGGATTTAGAACAACTATACTTAGATCTTAAATTAGATTAAGTTTATGAGACTTCCATAGCATTTTCACAGGGTGATTATTTGAGGACATATTTTCAATTCGTGTGTTGCATTTTGACCTGATATATAATTTTTAATCAAATATATATTGCAAGCAAAGGTTTACAGAGTTCTTAAATTTTTTTGAGAATCAGTGGTTTACATATGAGTTTTATGAAGTTGTGCCTACAATAATCAACATCCGGACAGGCGACTTGATCAGACAATTTTTAGTTATAGTAAAAACAATGGCGTGTCTGCCAAACTCATTTGTAGTAGGATCAAAACAGTAAAAAGCTCTCATTGATTACGCAAGTAAAGAAGAAGTGATTTAGCATCCTCAGAAAAAGTTCAAAATGGATTTTAATTTTAAAATACACCCATACCTCGCTTTACGGTCTAGATACGTTCTACAAAACTTGGCCGCAAAGCGAAAAGCCGTATAAGGAATCAATTATTCTAATACAAATTCATACAAATTCAATGGGATCGGTTCCAAATTTAGTTAATATGTAACATGGTTTATCATTCAAAATGCACTTTATCTTTTATTTCATTTAAATCAAAAATTCATACACAACAAGTACATACATTTGTACATACAAGAATGACAGACTCCAAAAACCAACAATAATCTATAAACAAAAATAAAACAACTGCATGTTACATAAAATATGTGTATGTATACATACATAATTTTTTAAAAATTACTTTAATCTGAAGACGATGAAGAAATGGTAATCTGCAGGTTCGTCATCATTTTCCGCTGATAAGGATGGACCTGGCTTAAAAAAATTGTCCAACGATGTTTGTCTTGCCTTCTTGTCTATTTCGTTCTTCAGTAATTTATAACAGCTAATAGCTGAGTTAATTCCTCGAGAAACTTTAGCGCTATTTTCGACGTCAGGATCGTTTTCAAGGAGGATGTTTATTCCTTATTCGAAATAGGAAAAAGCTTTCGACAAATTGTTTGATGTTAGCTGTTTGGATACAACAGGCTCTGTCTCTTCATTCAACGTCGGTTCTGCTTGCAACTGAATGAGTTCCTCATATGAAAGAGGTTCCTTATCAGCTTCAAGTAGATCAAACACATCACGTTCGTTCAAACCTTCAAAGCCGAGATCATGTGCTAGATGGAAAATATTTTGCCTAATTTCAGGAAGGAAATTAACTTCTGCATCAGTACTTTTTACACATTCTGGCCATATTTTTTCCAAACATGGTTCATTGTTGTTAATTTTAATTCCTTCTATTATTCACTGATGCTGTCAACAGCATCCTTGATGTTATTGTTTTTCCAAAATGTTTTAATTGAAGATTTACCATCGGTTTCCCTTATAAGTTGTCGGAAAGTTCGGCGTAGGTAATATGCCTTAAAAGTGGCTATTGCACCCTGATCCATTGGTTGGATCAGAG
This sequence comes from Nemotelus nigrinus, assembly GCA_947369275.1. NCBI lineage: Eukaryota > Metazoa > Arthropoda > Insecta > Diptera > Stratiomyidae > Nemotelus > Nemotelus nigrinus. Next base: position 44,864,231 of record OX376374.1, read on the forward strand.
CTGTTGTATTTTCAGGAAGGTACTCAATCATTACATCTTCAGATAGTTCGGATAAATTAGTAGGATGCCCTGGTGCATTATCCAAAATTAGCAAAGCCTTGTTGCTTAAGTTATTGTCTCGCAAATATTTTTTCGCTTCTGTACAAAAGAGATTTTTGAACCAATCCTCAAAAGAAGCTTTTATCATCCAAGCTTTTTTTTTTGGATCTCCATATGACGGGTAATTGATTTTTATTTAGTCCTTTAAGAGGCCTCGGATTTTCGGACAAATATACTAAAAGTGTTTTTAGCTTAAAATCACCCGCGGCATTTGTCCAAGTAGCAAAGTTAATCGTTCTTTAGACACCTTATAACCAGGCGCAGATTTTTCGGTTTTGAAATGTACGTGCGATCAGGCATTCGCTGCCAATAAAGCCCTGTTTCGTCTACGTTAAACGCTTGTTCAGGTTTATAACCACCTCTTACAACAATTCCCTTTAACATGTTGGGATATTCCTTAGATGCGGCTTCATCGGCGCTAGCTGCTTCACCTTTCATTTTCAAATTATGCAAATTAAATCTATTTTTAAATTTTCAAACCACTCGGCTTGCTTGGAATGTGACATCTTCAGCAGATTCATCGGTATCTCCATTCTTCAAATTTTGGAAAATACTTAAAGCTTTTTTCTGAATAGTCAATTGACTCATTGGCATTCTCCGTTTGTTACTGTCCTCAATCCATATAATCAATAATTTTTCCATTTTTTCCATAATTCCAGTTTCTTTTGGGAATCGAGGTACCATGTTTCAATATTCTTCGACCAGAGCAAGGCTATGACCACTTAGCCCTGCGTTTCAATATCCTTTGGCCAGAGCAATGGTATGACTATTTAGCCCTGTGCGTCATTTCGCAGCCGACTAGCTCTATCTGACGTACGTGTGCAAGCGGAAGAATCCCTCCGTACTACGCTACGCAGAAGACAGAGCACTTTGGACAAACATTAAGGAAATGAATTCCATGCAAGAATTTTTATTTTTAATCAAGTGAATCAGCCTAAGTAAAAAATATTTATTTATTTAAAACCAAATGAAAAACAAAAAAGAAATATTATATTTAAGCACATTCAAACCAGAAAATTGAACAGAATTCAGTCGGTTGAATAGGTAAAGAAAAACAATAGCATTCAAAAGAAGAAATTAAAAAAATTGAAAGTTATGTGGGAATTTAGCCCTCCCGGCCGAGGTCACTACCAATCATAAAAATAACCAACAAAAAAAATAAAAAAAATAAAAAATTATATCCATAACTTAAATGAACAAGCAATAGAATAAATATGTGGAACGAAAATAAATATATATGCAAACAAATAAACTTTATAAGATAATAAATAATTTAAAAGAACTCTTATATACTATTATCTTTTACATAAAATTGTTCTTCTCTTGACTTGAGCCGCAATTAATTATTTTAATCCAAATTACGATAAAAGAAAAATCCGTATTTTAAGTATTATATGAAGATAGTTGATTGTTAAATTACACTATTTATTGAATTCTGCATTCAAATTATATATAATTAACTGTTCACTTAGCTGTCTATGGTTTAGAGTTGATCCAGTAGTTTACTCATCTTCCTCGCAGAGTCTCGCTAGCAAATTAAATAATTTCCTCCTATAGCAACTGTCCCAAATCACCGACAATATCATATTTCCCGACTGAGTTTTGTGGAAGAATACCGACTGCCAAGAAAATAGTTTCTTTTTTTTTTGCTGTTCCAACCAGAATCACTTCTTATAATTTTATTTTATCTTTGGCTAACTCATAATAACAAACTTAGTCTACAAACTCGTCTACTCATCAATTTTTTTCACATAGACATATTGCAATTATGAAAAACGAAGACAAACCTTAATTTCGATTTTATACAAGACTTTTTCCTACTGCATCCCAACACTGAATAACTTTTATTTGTTTTCCCTTTGCTGCCAGAAAATTTTCACTATCTCACATCCTTTGCGGTATTTTATTTTTTGCCAATATCAATTCGCCGCGAGTCATATGACATCCCCCATTTTCTCTGTTCCGCACTCGAACAACATGGCGATCAGAAATTGACTGAGTGCCAATTATCATTAAACTGCATTCATTATTAAACCATGCGAGATGGAATCGATCAATTTTCTCACAACTGGAATACTACTCAAAACTCTGGAAACTGATCGTTTATTGCAAAATGTATCTCATATTTTCATGATAGAGATATTAATAGAGACATTGTCATGAGATTGCTTAACGGAGGTGAGTGTCGTACTTTTTAAGCCTCTATCACACTTTAGTAAACTGGTATGTTTATAACAGTAGTATTTGGCCTGGAGTACGCAAAACGAACTTACTACTTAGACCTCATTTTGTTGCAACCAACAACTTTGTAACGAGCAGCCTTACCCTGGGCATTTGGGTTGACGATTCCTTCGTGTTACGGACGATATAAACACTTAAAACACAGACAAAGGGAGAGGGGAGTGAAAATTCCATGTTGGAATCACTATCTTTCTTCATTGAATCCATTTAGGCACTTCATAAACAAAAACAAATTCAAAACAATTAAACAAAACAATCAAACAGAATCAATTTATTTTAAAAATAAAATTCGCCAATGATGCTTAAACGATAAAAAAACTATGAGTGTGGGTTTTGTTCAAATCGGTTCATACGATTAATAATAGACGTGTTTTTTTGCTCCCCCTATCTATAATAGAACAATGCTATCAACTGCAGACGCATTGGAAACAACAACAACTACCCCTATGCATAACAGAAGTTGTTGTTGTTTCCAATGCATCTGCACTGGTTAGCATTGTTCTGTTATGGATAAGGGGAACTAAAAAACGCGCCTAATAAATAAGGAAAAAAATATCTTTAATAATATACACATAACTGAAAATAAATATCTAAGGAAATGTTAAGTTAAGTAAGGAAATGTTAATGAAATGCTTGATTTCAAATTTTACAATCCCAAACCATCAAAATTCTATATATGATGTATATATTACGTAACGGAATTAAAAACAATTATAACTAAGTCCAAAATATGAATTTTCCCTATAATTTTATTATTTTCTTTCTGTAGTAACTTCCATTAACATTTGCATGCAAACGTTGAGTTATTTTTTTTGCATAACAAAAAGAAACCTTTTAACTGATTCCAATCAAAGAGGTTTCCTTTTTAATAAAAAAACCAAAAGTATCGTTTCAAATTAATAGCCAATGTTTTTCCAGAATAATTGGATACCTACTCTTATGGAGGTGTTTAACTGCTTGGTCGATGTTTGGTGATGAATTGCTTGTAAACTTTTCCTTATTTCTATAGATTTTCCGTTTAAGGGGGCAGGGACACTTAGAATTTTGAGAAATTCGTTTTTATTTTCTTTGCATTTTCTAAAAGTATTCTTTGCAAATTTCAGACAAATCGGACAATTCTTTATGGAAATAAATAACTTTGCACTGAAAGAAAAACTCTTGGTTGGTTCAACTATTTTTAATAGTATTGCAACGATTCATTCAAAATCGTTAAACGAACTACGGAAAATGGTTATTTTTACTATGTTAATATAGTTAATTTAACGATATAAAAGTAGTTGGATCTGGTTATACAAAAAATATCACAAGGTTCATGAAATCAACTGTTTTAATTGTTTCATAACCACCAAAAATAGTTCAAACTTCAACGTTTCGAATTATCAACAGTTTTTATGGTACTTAAACTACTTTGCAATAGTTGATTTCAACAAACGTAATTCAGTGAGCAACGTCTTTGGAATTATTCTACGCAAAGTAGAATGGTTTCAACATTTGAACGTTTTTCATGCTCCGAATGAAACTGTTTATCAATCACGCGTCATGGTGCATAAAAGTAATCAACGATTTTCTTATGGTTGTTTTAACTATAGCCCAAGTTGATTGCAAAAACAACTAAAGAAAACTGTTGATCTTTCATACTCCTCATACTCATACTCCTATTCTATCATAGAAGTTTCATATGATACATGGCAAAATTGTGCTCGGTTTGCTGTTCGATATAATTCATATTCATGTTATGCAGTGAAGCCTTTATATTACGTTGTATGACGCTATTTTGTTCACAATACAGCGTTTTCCGCTGTAGCAAAGCAGTGGGCTGCGGCAAAGCGCAGTAAAAAAATTAGAATGCATAGGGACACGATATCGAAAGAAAGTATCGATACTTTTACTTTAAAGTAGTATCAGAACCAAGTATTGATATAAGTCCCGTACTCATTGCGACAGTACTGATATGAGTAAATATCAAATGATACTTACTATAGTCAGTCAGTTTAGACTTTCAACGAAGCCAGAGATTTCAATTATAATGATAGGCCCGGGAACTGGTCTGGTGCCGTTCTGAGACTTTGTTTTTGGGATCAAGCACACAAAATTTACGTCACACATTCAGATCTAATTCGGAAGGTTATTTATTGGTGAGAACACATGGGCGGGTACGTTTGCTTCACTTGATTATCCCTTTCCATTACTCATTAATCCCGTTCTCACAGCGACGCCAAAAATATGGCAATCGATGTAAGAATTATTCTGCTCAAAGTCAGCATCCAGCAAAGGAAATAAGTCAGAGGCCGAAGCACAACGGTTTATCAAGAAAATGGAGGCTCAAAAGCGCAACTCAGCCGACGTGTGGAGCTAATCGCAACTATTCTATCAGATTTCGTTTTCTTGAGTCGGATTAGAAACATTAAAATAATAAATTTATTAAACTAAATTAAACTAGATAAAAGTTAATTTTTAAGAGGAGATAAGCGATGATAAAAAACAGTGATATGATGAGGATGCGTACAGAAGACCAGATATTGTTCACGAGGATTGTTGCACTCTCAAGTCAAAAATGTGTCTTATTACACATACATATATCACTTTTGAAACTAATTTAATATCATTGTTATTCGTCCATTAAGAGGACATTAGGATATGAAAGTTGATACTAATTACAGTGTACCAATAATATCCCCGTACAGCAGCTATTTGAAACGCAAGTGATAAAAAACAATAAATTGTTGCAAGAAATCTGAAAAAGTTTTAATGCAGATTTATTCATTAAACATTTTTATTTAATTTAGAAAAAAAAAAACAGATCCATTTCAGTTATTCATTACAAAGTTATTAACTAAAAATAAAACAAAGTCAACAATATGTCTCCAATAAAGTCTTCGTACACTAACGAAACAGTTTATGAAAAATCTTAAAAACTATAGATACATTTTTTGTTAATATTTGATTGGGTAGCCTTTATTTTTAATCACGGTTTTAAGACAGTGTAGCATCAATTCTACAAGTATTTTTGCATAGCTTGGCTCTATTTTCGTCCATTTCTGCTATAGAGCCTGTTTCAACTTAGGTTTTGAGCTAATATGATGAGTCCTAATCCTTTTTTCCAGCATGTTCCGCATGTGCTCAACGGGATTGATGTCAGGACTTTGTGGCGGTGTTTTAAGCAAATGTAGAATTATGTACGCCAAGTACATTCTAGTGTTGTGAGCATGCACTTAGGATCATTATCTTGTTGAAAGTAAAAATCCTTCGATTCACCCAATTTGTCAGCACTTGGCTGCAAATTTCCCTTGAGAATTGCAATATATGCCCGATGATCCATGTTTCTATGTTTCCAACGCCGCTGGCAGCCATACAGCCCCATACCATATCGCCGCCGCCACAGTGCTTTACAGTTTTCATGGTTTTTTTTTGGGTTGTAAGACACCCCTGGCTATTTCCACACTTTAAAAGGATGTTTTTGGCGTACGAAATTCTACATTTGCTTAAAACATCGCCGCAAAGTCCTGACCTCAATCCCATTGAGCACATGCGGAACATGCTAGAAAAAAGGATCAGGACTCATCCAATTAGCTCAAAATCTAAGTTGAAACAGGCTCTTTAGCAGAAATGGACGAAAATAGAGCCAAGCTATGCAAAAATACTTGTAGAATTGATGCCACTCTGCCTTAAAACCGTGATTAAAAATAAAGGCTACCCAACTTAATAATACCAAAAAAAGTATCTATAGTTTTTAAGATTTTCATAAACTGTTTCGTAAGTGTACGAAGACTTTATTGCAGGCAAATTGTCGACTTTGCTTTATTTTTAGTTAATAACTTTGTAATGAATAATTTAAATGGATTAGTTTTTGTTTCAGAATTAAATAAAAATCTTTAATGAATAAATCTCTCTTAAAACTTTTTTAAATTTCTTGCAACAATTTATTGTTTTTTATCACTTAAGTTTCAAATAGCTACTGTACGAAGACATAATTCGTAGCTCAGTTTAGAAAGATGGGACGATTTCCATATACAAATTTTTCAGTCACATGTCGATACGATACTACCATCAAAGTATTGATATGAGTAAAATATCGAACAGTTTCGATCCAAGTAAAATTTTACTTGGTATCAAACGAAAGTATCGATACCATACTAATATCAGTACTTTCATCGTGTCCCTAGAATGCACTGTTTTGTATGGTAACGCGCACAATGGCTGCGGCAGCATTTGCGGCAGCGGCAGAATTTGCCAAATTTCTAATTTTGCCGCACCGCTAGCGGTGATACCTACCATAGGTTGGCATCACCACTAGGTTGTTTTACATCTGTTTGAATTAGGTTGAATGGTCTGGTGGAATAGATAAGCGATGGCTGTGTGTATTGTGATAAGCCAACCTAATCCTCGTACAACAGGATTTAGCAATACAAAAAAAAAAAGAATTTGGTTGGTTTGCATTGACAGCGACATTGTCGCTGCATTGTGATTCACCAAATTCAACTGCGACATTCACGCCTCCCCTGCCTATATTTCGTACTATGTATATGGTTGGAATACCATTGTTTGTGGTTGCTTACTTTTTTGCACCACGGACGTTGTTTATCAACCACGCGTCATGGTGCATAAAAGTAATCAACTATTTTTTTATGGTTGTTTTAACTATAGCCCGTAGTTGACGCAAAAACAACTAAGGAAAATTGTTGATTTTACCAAGATTTTTCTTTCAGTGTGAATGAAGTCGTCTCTAATACATAAAGCGTTTTTTGCATGCTTTAAAAGTATTTTTCTCAAAACTATGTTTTCGAAGTCGGTGATCACTGTAACTTGAAAACGGCTTTATCGATCAGCATAAAATTTGCCTAACTTATTTTATATGTAATTATCCTCCGGATGAACGAAGGATTTTTCGATTGGACGATATTTTTTTTCTTCAATAGCCGAAAATGTGAGTGAAATTTTGGTCAAATATATAATTTTGAATTTCAACAACCTCTATTTGTCGAAAAATCAAAATCTGCCAAAGTCCTTCGTTCATCCGGAGCACTATGTCATTAACTAATAATCCCCGATTTTTTTGATTTCGGATGATCCAGTGACAAGCTACAGTGATCACGGCAAAACAATTTTTTTGCCTTTTGCCACTTTTGCCTTAAAAATATTACAATAGCATCTGCAAACATATTTCTTTCATAAAAAGAGCTTTTTTGGACGCCCTAACCGCTTAAGTGTTATGTAAACTTGCAGCAAACTGATTTGGGATTCGTAAATCCAATCAGAAAATTCATCGATTGAAAGGAATCAAGTCAATTTAAGCTCTGTTCAAGTATGTAATTTTGCAATGAGTCATACTTCACCATTGTATAACAGGCAAAATTTGTGAATACTATATGGGGTTTTGTGTCAAGCCAAGTTGTCGATCCTGTTTTGTATACTAAGCTAGTGAGTTATAAAAAGCTCGGATGGCAATAGCACGGAACCACGGAATCGCGGGTAATTGTCATCCAATAAAATGTCTACATCATCGCGAACACTAAAATTGGGTAAGTGCTTCGTTCCACTGTGATGACTTCTTAATTTTGAGTTTTATCTACTTTTAGCCGACGTGATTATATGATCTGGCACTCGATCGATTGCCAGTTTTTCGGCACTTTCAGAGACACATCAAACGCTGTAGAAAGCTTGTCGCGACTTTGCAGATTAAGTAAAAGCGAACGGTGCGAAAAGAACATCTATATCCTGGCGATCAAATTCGGCAACTGGGAGAGCTGGGATTGACAGCTGTTTTGTTTCCGGAGCAGTATGGTAATATAATTAAAATAATAGCTAAATTGGTTGCGACTGGTTCCGATCGTGTGTGGACGGAACCGCATACACCTGTCACGCAACAATCATTTACTTCAAACAAAGGTATCAAGTAAACCTAGGGAAGTGGGATGAATGGAAACAGCAAGCTACCAGTAGCTCTTAGAGTTTACACCGATGGGACGTAAACAGCTGTATTTGCAATGACAGTCAAGCTACCATAAAAGCACTGATGTCTCACAAATATAAATTGAGATGTGCAATCGATTTTATTCAGGCCCTGAGCAATGTAGACGACAAAGTCAGAATTTTCTAGGCTTCCTGTCATAACGATATTGATTGGAATGAGAAGTAAAGAGCTAATGTTCCGCTAGCTAAACTGGGAGATATCCCGATTCCTATCCAAACGGTCAAGTGTTTGATCGGCTCCAATATGATAAACGTTGTGGCTTGCAGATGGCGTTCTACTCAGATCTGCATGATAGCCAAGATCATGTAGGGGCTACACCATCTCAAAGCTACGAAATCACTACTTAAGTTAACCCAGACTGACTGCAAACGAAAGGTCAGCATCATTACTGGAAATCGTTTTGCAGCAGCTCACACCATGAAACTGCCACTCCTGAACAATGGAACTTCCTACAGTGGAACTGTAGGAAGTATCAGGAGCCAGGAGTTTCAGAAACAATTCAACATGTTTTGAGTCAATGTTCGGCGCTAGTGAATGTCAGAGAGCGTTGGTGCAACTCACATACCTCGCAGAGCAGAGGTTGATGAGCACCCTTCTATTCGTCTAGATCTAGTGCCTTCGGCGGCCCCTTGGATAAAAGCTTCAAGCTCCAAGTCTTCTCATCTGGTATGGCTATGGACCAACAGGTCTATGCGTGTCGTTATATCAGCCAAAAAACCCTAATCTAAGCTAGTAGATCCGAATTTTTTAATTAGATGAAATTGTTTTCAGCCCTTGTGCTCCTAAACGATTCGCAACGAAATTTTGTCGTTTATTTTTTTATATTTATTTAGAACCAACATTGCGCATATTTTTAACTCCCAATTACAGCAGCATCTGGTATGTGTAGATTTTGTTAATTAAAACTGCAAATAGCTCGTAAGGTCAAACATGTCTCAGAAAGTATTTCCTCAGTTTTTGCATGTTGTCAAAATTAACTTAAGCGATATACACCTAGGAGCCGGAAAAAAGATAATTTTTGTGCATTTTTTTAAGGAAAACTATTTGAAATATTGGATTGGGAGTTCAACTATCTAAAAGTATGCACATTCATTAGTATGTTTAAATTTCTTTATTTAAAAATATAAAAATTATGCAAAGATTTTGTATGATCCTTGGAGCGCCGTAAAAAAATGCTATATTGAATAATCACAAAAGGAATCAAAGCAATCGGTTAATTGGTTGTCGAGAAATTTTGGATACCAATTTGAAAAACGTATTTTCAAGAAAAACGCGTTTGAAAATTTGGGACTGAATAAATCATTAAATTTGTCAACTTACATGGAATCATCGCTACCAGGCCCATAGTGCAAGTCTTTTACAATCTGCGGAATATTCATAGCTTCTCAATTTTGTTGCCGGCGCCATATTCGACCTTCTTTCGTCTGTTCTTGCACTTGCAACTCGGCTTTCGCTATGCGAGTTTCGTCTTCTTGCGCTGCGGACAAGTGCGCTCCCCATCCGACCAATATTGCTAACTCATTCATGGCTTCCAACAATGAAGTGAAACCATTGTTGTATGTGCATGTTACAAGAAATACTGCAATGTTAACGATTTTGGCACGCTGTTCATCGTTTTTGGACCTATCTTCCAAATAAGTTGGTTGAAGCTCTCATTGCAGTTTTGGGTATATCCGCCAACACCGCGTTCCAACCATTTTTTATTGCTGATTTTGCATTCGTATACTGGTTTGATGACATCTAACACCATTTTTGGCGATGCTGAATAATCGTGACGACAATTTTCTAGGTCTCCTTTAGCCTTCGCTTGTTGACACTGGCACCACGATTCGGGGCCTTCGGGACAGAAATGATGTTGAGGTTTGCTTTCTGTTGAGCCATAAAGCACAGTTTCTGCGAATAGCTAAGCCATAGTAAATGTTCAGTTTATATATAAACTTTGCCGTCAATTTGTTTTTGCCGCCGATTCCAAGATTTTTTTCTTGCATTCGCTAAGACGGGTTCCCATTCGCTTTTGAACGTCTCCCACGCATTCTTTTTTTGCGATTTCTATCTCGTCACCAGACGGTTTCGCATTCACTAATCCTGTGTACGTCTTAGAGTCGCCATCCCCGACGTTATTAGTATACATAACTCCATACTTTTCGACAGATTGTGAAAACAATTTTTTCATGGCGTCTACTTCCATTTCACCTGCCGATTCGTCATGATTGACCTGGCAATTTCCATCGTGATTCGATTTCTATTCCTCATATTGCTCAGTATTTTTGTGTTTATTCCAATAGTTATATTAAGCACAATAAGAAGATTTTACAAGAAAATCAATAACTTTTTTGGCACTGGAACTAATATTCTCGTAGCTAACTTTTTCGGCAGAATATCGACTTTTAGGTGATATTTTCTTCTTGTTCCGATCTTTGCTAATAGCTCCGGATCGATGAAGTTTTCGAGAACCTTTATTTTTGAAGTCTATTTTCCTCAGAATATTTATTAACAAACGAAAATTCACTGTAACGCACATTTGTACCACAAGCCACTGACAAAACGTATAAATTTATGGTAAACAATCACAGCTGCATGGCATTTACGTTATATTTGCGGCCAAGCATGCCCAAAAGCACAATAGAATCATAAAATAGGTATATACTTCGTTCACAGTATGAAAAGACGCGTATTGCTAGAAGAGTCACCTGCTGCTACCTACCTGTCGGCTCGGCGCCGCAAAATACGTTTCACTCTCTCAGCTGTAACTAGCTTATTTACAGAAATATTAACTTGATGTTTTCACCAGATATTTTTGAGACCTGAATCTTCAAGAAAATGCAATAAAAAATGAATCGATTTTTTCGACCATTCTAGGTGTATACTCTCCTTAAAGGCTATAATGCACTTAATAGTTTGACCATGTAATTTTTTTTCACGAAACCTTAACAGAGCCTTAATTGAAAAGTTCAGCAAAATATACTGCAGTATGAATGCTCATTGTAACGAAAGAATTCATCATGACCTCTACAGGAGAAATGAGTAAAATCGAATAAATGCAAAATCATGTTGTCAAACTGCATTCATTATTCATTTTACTTCAGAATCCACAATGGAAAATAATCAGTGATTTGCCTAATCCTGGTGTCTTCTACTCATTTGTTAAATTTAACACTATTATGTGTTTACTTCTTCCACTACTTTCCTAGAAAATCTGATAGCAGGATGACAAATGAACGTTGAAACAAATGACAAACTTTCATCCGACACATGCGTGGGTGGAATAAGAAATGCGAAATAAAACCGCGAAATATCACCTTGTTTTCACTAGGATGTTAACTTTAATCATTTTCAATTTGTTTCACTTTGTATGGCACTTGGCATGTTAATGGGTTCGTGCCGTCACCAGCTCATTTCAGTCGTCTTTGGTTTCTTTGTTTCGAGTACGTTGCCAACGAGGGTTGCTTGGATTTTAGCTTATAAATTCGAATGTCGTTAAGCGGTGCGTTGTGAGTGCGTGTGAAATAAGTCTCTATGAGCGAAATATTTAAAAGCTTAAGAAGTAATACCACGAGAATGTTCCTTAATTTTCAACAGAAATAAAAGACTATCAAGTTCTAGTGGTGCCGTTTGTGTTTTCGAATAGTGACAGAGTCTGAAGATCTTATCTGAGAATTTTTATAAATATATATTTAAAGTTCCAAATACTTGAGTAAATCAAAACGAAGATATAACTTGAAATATTAGAAATCTCTATGCATCCTAGAATTAGAAGCAAGTCTCTAGTTCAACACACTTTAACAGTTAATTGATATTTTTTCATTTGCTTCAATTGGCAACTCACAAGCTGCCCACATAACTCTAGCACGTATTCCCGTGGAAAGGATTATAACCTTATCCTAAAGCAAGCCTTCTAAGATTCATTTCGTCATCATTTCACTACCCTCAACTGCTTTGTTACTCGGAGACAAAGTTATTTGTAGCATAAAGCTCAATGCGAGCAGCAACAAACGAGTGCACAAGTAAGCGAAACACTTAGGCGACGAAACTTTTAGAATATTTTAGTGCCTTAAATTAAGTATAGGGTGATTATGGGTCTTTACAATGACATCGTCACCCGCCACTACCAGCCTAGCCACCCTCTTTAATAAGGATATACGCAGACTAAGACAAATGATACTTGGCGAAAGCCCTTCCGTTGCTACTCTTCTCCCGCATTTGGCACAACGCGCCGGGCAACACCTCGCCGCCATTCAAGGACTTTGTGAAAGAATATCATTATGGAAATACATTAAACGTTTATCTCACATCTGTTCTCAAAAGACTAACGAAGAAGATGAAGGGTTATTATACAGTCAGTGACATAATGAACGGGAGTCGAAAACGAGCAATGAAATTTGCGTTGATGGTGTGAGAAATTGTGGGTATAATTTTATTCGCTCGGCTCTGTACGAACAAGTAGAAAGTTGACGCCGAAAACAGGCAGCCACGGCCAAAACAAGGAGCTGCTAAATATTTTGGCGGCACATATACAAAAAGGGTATGATGGTGAAATTAAGACGATGTAAAATAGGGTATGAATTTGACGCGTTCACTTTCTGGTGTTGAATGATAAAGAGGCCAGTAATTTAGGAATATTAAAGTGATTAAAGGCGAACTTCAATAAATTGGATATATTTTTGTAAAATTGTGTGCAACAGGTCATATTTTGGATCACTTATTCATAATTCAGATGTGAAAATGGTACCAAGCACTTATATATTTTCTTTGCATCAAGTAGAAAACTTAAAAAAGGAGTTCCAACCAAACATCATCGCAACAGCTTTGGCCCGTATACATAATTAGACTTACAATGATTATTTTGATTTGATTTAGACTAGATCTAAAGCTAAATGATAGGCAGGGAGAAGCTTTGTTGAAATGCATTGTTGAAAATTGTTGAAAAATGTTGCCCAATAACTTATTTTTTGTTTACTCCTACTCAAAATTGAACTTACTCAAAGCTAATGTTGTCATCAATATTATTACAAGTCACGTAGATGTGTTTTAATTAGAGTTTTGTCACAATTTCGGACTGAAACAAAGTTTTCTCATGTTCGTCCACAATTTCATGTTTCTTGACAGTTATTCTCTGTTAAAACCTTCAACACGAATCCTAGTTTGACCTTTATGAATTTGATTTTGTGATATTATGCGCAAATTTTTCAGTATCTTGCTGAATGCTATGCATGGAGATTGTTTCTCTACATCGGTTTTGGTCAAGAGTATAATAAAAAAGGCGGATGATCGCAAAAATATCAACCTTTTGAAATTTTGATTTTGTATTTTAAGCCATTTCACATAATCAACTTATGGGTAAGAGTGCAAGAAATAAATTCAAACATAAAGGTACATAAAATTTAGTTAGTTCTTGCTTTGTACTCTACCTCTCTCGAAAATGGCATCAAAACACATTTCCAAAGTCTATTAGAATGGTTTGAGAAATACCGATGAATGTTTTTGCTGATTTTCGAAAAAAATTAGTAATAAACTTGTTTCGTCGAAAATTCATGTAATATATCTATATATATATATATATATATATATATATATATATATATATATATATATATATATATATATATATATATATATATATATATATATATAGATATATATAGATATATATATATATATATATATATATATATATATATATATATCAGCAAAAAGATTAAGCGATATAGCCTCTGGAGTGCGGATCCGATTGAACTGAAATTTTCAAAGAACATAGGTGTCTATAAGGACTAGTGATAATAGGAAGCTAAAAGTAAGTACTGGAAATGAAAACGAATAATGCTTTATGCTTGTCTTGAAATTGTGAACCCAACGTGGGCGATGAGTGCTTAAAAGTTGGGAAGGATTTTTTTCAAATTTCGATTTGTCATATCTTTTGACAAAAAGATTGGATCATCGTAAAATTTGCAGAACGTATTGATGCTGGCTAAAACTGCACACACACAGGCTTCTAAAACGGTGCAAGTACCCCTGTAGCTACGACAGGCACGTGAAAAAAGTCCTTCAAATCATCGACCCTCCTGACAAATTTTTGCTTTTTGAAAAGAAATCAAAATTATTGATAATTTTTAACCTACATATGTCAACCATGTTAATTTGAAATTTTCAAAATTCCGCGTTGCACAAGATCGGCAACCCATCACCAAATATCCTCTATTTTCAGCACTCGAAAATTCTGTTCACGAGAACTGACGACCGGATAATCCGATCAATATGAAATTTACAAAACATGTTGACCAAGTCTAATAGAAGTGATTTTGAAATGCAAGACACCCTGTAGCAGTCTTGAAAAATCACTGAGAAACAAAAACTGCTTTATGGCCCATAACAACGAAATTCGCACAGTACTTGAACCTTACTCTAAGCCACATTTGGTGGAAATTTGTTTGAAAAATTAGGATAGAGCTATGGGAATTTTTGGCACCTAAGTCTTGTAAATTTTCTCCGCAGAATAAAGTTGTTTCCCTGCATCTTCCAATCCAGACATAAAATCAAAACTAAATTCATGTAGTAAATGGACCTTGTTATAAGCCGAATTTCGTAGAAACTTCGTAGAAAAACCATGTAAAGGCTGCAAGCTACACTCTAAAAAGTGGGTTTAAAATTAATTCTTTGATAAAAGTAAATATATTCATTTTTTTTTGTATAAAATAACGAATCACAATTTTTTTTACACATTGGATGTCTATTTTTTGCTTTTACGTCATATCAGCTGAATAATAAATAGCGTTTTGTAAACCTTAGCAAAAAGAGTGTAAATTTACTACTTCGCTACTCACATTTACACCAAAGCTGTAAAATTGTATCATTTGCTCGCATTTGACTTATTATTAATGTAACATTGTGACGAAAGACGGTGATTTGGCTAGACTGAACGAATCTGATATTTCGTGATCGTTGCTTTGAATAGCAGCAGCTAAGTGTCAGTCTTTTCGTGTAATAAGTGTAGAAGGGTAGCTATAAGTTAATTAGATGTGTAGCTATAAGCTAATTAGAAGTGTAGCTATAAGTGTTATAATTTAATGTGTATAATGTGTATATAGTGTATATAAAATTAAAATAAACTATAAACTTAAAGGAATTGCGAATTGACACGACAAATATTCATATTTTGTTTTCTTGATTTGTAGGACTCTTGCCTTTTTTAACATTTAAATTTACCTATTTACAGTCTTTTGTTCATCATATTTAATTTTAGGGTAATATTTCATGTTATGGCAGAGTGGCTGACTTTTGGATGATTAAATTTTTTCAATTTTATTGAATGGTACTTATCTAGAGGTTAGCTAAAATAGTGCAAACTTCCTAAAATTGTTCGCAATATATACTTTTTGATGTCATTTGTTTGATAAAACTTTTTTTAGGTGCGTTTTTTGCACTCTTGGACAGGGTAAGTTACCTAAACTTACCCTGCCCAAAAGTGCAAAAAATAAACCTTTCTTATAGTTTTTTTAAACATTTTTATGGACATTCACGAATAAATTGCGCTTTTTACCCTAAAAGACTCGTTAGCCTTTGATACATAAATTTAATTCGTTTCCGTCCTAAATTTATGTATTTTTAGGGTAAAAAAATTACGCATTGAAGACGTAAAATATTCTTTGTACGCACTTTTGTAAATTTACATCTTTAATAGTAGGAAACCAGTTTCCTACTATTGTAAGGGTAAAATTCAACCAACATTTTTTTGAGTGTACGGTAATTTTTAAATTTTTTTGACATTTTTTTACTAAGCGATATTTTCATTAAATTTTTAAATGGGAATGATCCTGGAATGATAACTTACAACAAATATGAAGGTTTCGAAAATTTAAAACTTTAAAAATTCTTTTCACCCCTATAACTTTCAGCGTAGTCATCCAATCCAAACGAAATTCATAGAGTGGGTTTAGCATAACATGAATCAGATTTGGTATATTTTTGGTTATGGTGCTAACTCAGAGTTGCCAGCACCAGGCATTATTGTAAATATTGCACCAACAGATGCTTTCATTATGTATTCAGAAGCAAAACATTTACAATAAAATAAAGAGCCAATGTTTGAAATTTCCGAGTTTGGGGAATTTTTTGGATGGCAACCCAAGTTAGGGTTTATTCGTTGAAACTTTCTATAGTATCCTCGAATGAAAACGAAATTCAAAGGAAAGCACGAGCTTGTCATAGTAGACTTATTGCTGCTTCGTTGGAAAAAAGTTGACAGAACTAAGCATTTTCATCATTTATGTTATAGAAGATGCTGTCGAGAAATGGTTTTAGCTACTTTGTCTAAGAAATGGTTGAGATGATACTACAAAAAGATGTATAACGTCTGTCCACATTTGTAAGTCATTCAAAAACAATTTCTTCGAAAATCAATTTTCTAGCGGCTCCGATGTGCTAGAATTTTTTTCGTGTAAATTTGCTAAAATTCTACAGTTTGGTTTTTAGATTGCGCACTGCGCAGTCACATAATTAGGATTTTTCAAAGTAAAAAAAATTCCACGAATTCTAAAATTATAAGTATAAATTCCCAACGGTGCGAACAAATATAAATTCCCAACCGTGAGATTGCAGTTGACATTCTTAGAAACCAAATAAAACAAAATATTCAGCTTTAGTTGAGAAAAAGTAACATAAAAATAAACAGATGTGTGTGGGATTTGGGGCAGCCAGCCGCACCCTCAAGCACTTCACAAGTTTTAAACAGCCGCTGTTTACTTGATTGTAATCCAAAATCATTCAGTAAACGTATTTTTATTTTTAATTCTACACTCTGAGTGATAAATACGAGGTGTTGTCTATACAGGGTAAAATTGAGCTTTCAGGCCGGAACAAGTGGTAAAAACCGTGTTCTAATTAGAGCTCTATCATCTTAGGGGAGTAAATGCTCGTATCATCTGGAAAAACTGAATGTTCACAGTTGAAGCTCAAGAAAAAATTATCAGTGTTTATACGAGGGTTGATCCAAAAGTAGTGATAATTGGCTATTTGTAGTTCGTATAAAATTAAAAAACAAAGTTTACTACCTCATATACCCACTAAGTCAGCATAAAAAAAGCATCTAAATATGCCACGATTCCAGGGAGGTACATTCATTTGAATACGAATAGTCAAAGAGAGAACATCAAAATGGTATCTTTGTTTGAAAAAAATATCTACCAAAGACATAGACGGCGACTGGTAGAAACACTAGAGAACTTTGCTCCTCCATGTCACACCGTAGTACGCTGGGTCAAGGAATTTAGCAGGGAAGAATATCCACTGAAGATGAATACCCCAAAGACAACGTGAAAAATGTCGAGGATGTCATGTTGGTAGATCGAAGAGTGACCATCAGGCATGTGACTGAGGTCACAGAGACGGGTCCCGAGAATATTAACCGACAAGCAAAAGGAGAAACGAGTCGACATTTCGATGGTGAATCTCGAAAAGTTCCAGGCAGATCTGGAGAAGTTTTTGTCACGTTTTGTGGCGATGGACGAGACCTGGATCGACCATTTTGGTCCAGAAATCAAACAGCAATCGATGAACTAGAAGCGACCCTCTGCAACTCTAGGTGCAATAGCGACGAAATGAGCGGTACTGGTAGACCTTTGCAGGCACCGACAACAAAAGTAAATCTGATCTGGTTAACGTTGATACCAACTGATTTTATGAATTTCGTTCTTATTAGATAATTGGATCGATCGAAAGCTACGGACATGAAAAGATTTGAAGGGCTAGAGTTTAAAAATTTAAGAAAAATGAATTTCTGTTTTTTATTTCTATCATATGAAAATTTAACTCTCATACCTCATACTGGTAACCTTTTTACAAAACCGCTATATCAAAGATGCTTCATTTTCATTTTGACAGAACATCTGAAATTGTAGTGTTGAAACCACTTTTAGGGTTGCCACCCGCAAAAAATTTAAAACTACAAAATTCAAACATATTTTACTTCTTTTCATTGCAAAGGGATTACACCTTGAAAAATGTTTGGTCGCATCTCTTGGAGCGAATTGATCAAAATCATCGCAGTTCCTAAATATCTGCCATCAGACATGCTCCCACTCAAATTCAATACGCCCAGTTATTTTTAATGATCCAATGATTCGGCCACCAGTTCTAGTCAACAGCAACAGAAATTTCGAATGTCCAAAAAGTAGGTAGATTGGTGAAGGGCTCCGTTCTTGTGGGATGCGGAATTCGGAAAATTATAAACTTGTAGCATGGGCTAAACATTAAACCAGCTGTTCGACTATTAACTGTAATTCTAATGACAGTAGGCTCTACACAGGTCTAGACCAGTAACTCAGCAAGGTATCTGGGAATGATGCTGGTATCCACTAGAAGACTACATCCGTAAAGCTCCGAGAGCCACAGGCTTGCTGGCTACCATCAGTGCCTCAGCGAAACCAGACGGAAGCTACTATTGGCGGCGACCCACTCCATCTTGCTTTACGAAACGGATGCATTCCAAACGAACCCATTTAGCGCGCGAACTGCCAGCGTTCCGTGGCATATCGCCAGTAGCTAACACGCGGTGTCTGAAAATATGCTGATGATATCGGGAATAATCCCATTATATTAAGAGAAGTAAACTTCTACTTGTGTAAATTCCTAACAGGCCTTTGTAGAATATACTTTTGCAGAATGCGTAAGGAGTATATACTGCCCTACTAAGCATAAACGTTCTGTGGGTAGTAGTGCGCAGTTTTTGGTAGATGGGGGGATTTTTCATTATGGATTTTGAGATACTTCCACAAAAGATAGGTTTTTCATATTTTGTAGGATGATGTAGTATGTAGTTTTCGAATCCGGTGTTATCTCAAAAATGCAAAAAAGGTGGTTAGAACGTATACGCTTAGTAAGGCAGTATACCTCGGTATCGGCACTGTGTAGGTGAGTACGATGACACACAATATATTTTTCGCATAGGTAATCAGCACGTATATTTTTGTGAGTTTCCCGGAAAACTCACAATCAGTCTCTCAAACCTATAACCCACTAATGACATATCCATGAGTTGATTGAGCTCACTATATGATCCACTACAACCTATGTACCTGTTTGTACCTGACTATAAACAACATAACAGCATAGGTCAAAGTCAATTGATTCACGTAGCGTGCAAAATTCAACCCTTCCCAGTACATATTTGGATTCATGTCATATCAATCAGCAAATACGTGTTGAACACCCGTCAACCTCATCGCCTCGTGTACTTCGCTTGTCATTCATGCTACGGTTTTCGGTAAAATCTCAAGGGTGCGATTATATTGATTCAATTTCATGTCAATTTTCATGTCAATATATGATCCGAGACCCTTGCTTCAACCCTCCGCTATCCTTTGAAATCGGCAAACGTACGCAACAAAGGCCAACAACACGCGGTACCTCCCGTACGCAAGAAGTAATCATGCT
The DNA here is from genome assembly GCA_947369275.1 of Nemotelus nigrinus. Classification (NCBI taxonomy): domain Eukaryota; kingdom Metazoa; phylum Arthropoda; class Insecta; order Diptera; family Stratiomyidae; genus Nemotelus; species Nemotelus nigrinus. The sequence continues at coordinate 44,883,966 of OX376374.1, forward strand.
CGACGTGTTCACAGTTGTTGCGAATATTTACGAACAACAGGAGTAGCAACGGTGGTGAAAACTGTAGTAGCACCCTGGTACCATCTTATTTACGATCAGACAGAAAAATGAGTTCGCACAATGTTTAGGTGTTGAGCAAATAAAGGAATTCGACAGAATACGACACAAAGGTGTTACACACCCGAGTCAACTGGGTAAATAAGACGACAAATTTAACGATACCATACGTCACATTATCACAGCCTATGACTCAGACACCCTAACTTGGTGTCACGAGCGGCAGCAATACTGCAAGAAAAAAATGGCAATGATTTTTACGACTAGCGAAATAAGAAATATGTTTCAATTTCACGAGGAAGCCTATGACTCGATTTCATTTTTTTGAGAAATTGAATTATATGAATTTTTAATATTGTGTATTTTGAAGAAACGCAACGAAATATTATTGCAGGCATATTTGGGATGAGGTAGAATTGTTGCGTTGTTTTGAAAATGAGCTTGGTTAATAAAAAAAATTAAAAATGGATCTATGTTACATTAGTGGCATTATATACTAAATGATTTGTTATGTATATATTTTTGTTATGTATTTGATGCGTTAATGCTATTTAATAGAATGATTGTATGAAATAATTCAAATAAAGAATGGTAGAAACTACACTACTCAGTTTACCCAGAGTTTTTACTCTTTTCAGTTTGCACTCATGTTTTCTATGGACAAAGATAATGAAATATGCCAGAACACGAGCATTAATGTTCTTTAAATCCATTTCCACCGAATTTAACCTAATGAGGTCCGGTCAAGACTCTAAAATCAAGTAACATTGGAAAAATCAGTAGGTTCTTTTTCGAAACAAATGAATGGCAGATTTTATTTCGAAACAAAAATATATATAAAGTCCTACTTCGAACAGCTGTAGAAGTTCGAAGTACATTTATGACTTCGATTATTTGTCTGATACGCAAATATGGAAATAGTAGGAAAAGTGTATAATCGAGAATCTAACTAATTCCTTTACACAATTTCAATAATCTATTTTCGCCACCATTTCCTAACAGTCCTTACCAGCGTTTCATATTCAGTGCACAAATAACATCCACATACCATTCTATATTCACTAATAAACCCCGAAAATGTTCCAATCGAAAAATTTTCCGCACCAATTGATATAATTTGCATATCTTCTATGCCACAGAAATCCACTTCTCAAATTACAAGTACTTTTCATTGATTGTTGGGCATCAGTTTCCATAGAAGTAAAGCACAAAAGCGAGGATTATCCCGTAATAAATGGGAAAATGCTGTGGCAACTCACATGAACCGCATTGTTGCGGAGGCATAAAATCGCATCCCCATCGTTAGCGACAGAAGTGCTTAAATTTCTCTACTCACGCTTTTATGCACGCATCAACAAACACATGCATAGATGTACCCACTCCCATACATTGCCAACCAAACCAAGCTATGTTTCCGGTTTTATTCTCAGAGGTAGTGTAGCAAACAGTCACTTTATACACCGATTTGCCATATGAAATTGGCAAATCGGGATTAACTCCGGAACACAGAGCTCGTAGGCTTGATGACCTGATGGGTAGTATTCAAATGATGACGTGTTGAGCATATCGAGGTGAACTGGAATTGAAAGATTTTCGAGTTTAACGGAGAATCTGCGAAATGGAGCAATTACGACGACTTACTGGAACAATTTGAAGGTTTACTCGAGACGAGTATTTATTGGATAAAATGCAATTCATCAGACTTGTCAAAAAAAAAAACAACTAGGTTAAGATAACATATTATCCTGTTCTTCTTTTACTCATAGTTTGAAACCTGAAATCAGTTTATTTAATATGATGAAGTTTACTCACCTGGTAGCTTGAATGGTAGACCACCCATCAACGGATCAGGTCCGAATCGCTGAGGACCAAAGGCAAACGGGTGAAAACCTTGATGTCGGATTTTCGATCTCGGTTCGCGTGGTCCATCTACCGTCACTTTAATTGCTTTACTGTACGTTACTACTTGGAGTGGAGTTGTCGAAATAATTATTGTCAGTGTAAAACTTTTACCTGAAAGAAAAAACAGGGTGATATTGAATATACATGATTCTGATTTCTAGCGGAGAAATATGTTCATATATTTTATTCAACTACATTACTTCCACGTGGTATTGCCTTTAATTTTCGAAAAAAACAAATGCAGAAAAAATATATATATATTGCAACAAATATTTTTTTCACTGATAATTCATAACCATTTTCCATACTTGAATGGTTCTGGCAGTAAAAATAACGGCTGATTTCAAAAGAAAACTGATAATTGTCTGGAATAACCGCGCACTATCGAGGGGCATTATTCAATAGGTACTATGCAAAGTGTGGACACCAAACTTGACACTAACAGTGAAAGACGCTACGAATAAAAGATAGAAAGAGGTGTTAACTGGTGGAAATATTAACGGTTACTGAATGATCTGATAACCGGAAAATTTTCGGGCCTTGAATATGACGTTCAAGATATGTTTCCCAAATTTAAGCTTCGGCTCGAATATTACTTCCAGTTCAAGCAAATTGAAGCGGATGTTTTGCATGTAAATGACATTTTGTGACATTTTGCGATCTTCAAAGCGAGAGATATGGCAACACATTGAACGCAATAAGATAGATATGTAATAACAACCAATCTTCCTGTGACTCGATTGCTCGAATTTTTTTTTTTTCAGCATACAAGAAAGAGAAGAGGACCAAGGATAGACCCTTGCGGAACTCCTGATAAAAGCCAAATGCGAACTGAAGAATATAAACTGACAGTTACAATACAGTTACGACCATGAATGTTAGATGTAAACCAAGAAAGAAAAAGGCAAGTAATGCCAGCATTATTTAGTTTTTGAGGGAGCAGGTTATGGTTAACAGAATACAAGGTTTTGGAGAAGATAGTATATAAAACGTTGACCTGTTTTTGGTATATGGACAGTATATAATACGTCGACCTAACAGTACGTATGAAAGTTAGGTAATTAATTAAAGTGGGTTTACTTTTGATGAAACCGCTCCTCATGAGCCAGAGTAGGCTTAACAAAAGAATAAATTCTACCGTAAACCACTCTCTTAAGAATTTTACTAAAAAAAATAAAGCATGGAAATGCGACGACAGTGTGAATGTAGGATGATCAGCTTTATGTAACGTGAAAATACTTGCAGTTTTCCAAAGTGAAAGGAAAAAATCAGATGATAAACTAAAGTTGAACAAAATAGAGAGGACGAAAAGGTGTGAGGAAAGTGATATGGTCATGATGCTAAGAATACCGTCGGATTGGCGTCTATATCACTCATTATAAAGTTAATTTAAAACAAAATTGTACGAAAGGACAATAATTCATTGTATTGGAAGCAACAAGAATAGAAGAATCAAAGAATTCGTACACATCATATGGAGTGAAAACACCTGTTTCAGTCAAATGCATTCTGTTGGGAATATTTCTGGGATTTTTTAAATAACGATCGTATTAACAAACGGATTTAAGTTTATTTATTCTAATTAGCGATTTCTTTCTCCCTAGAACGTAATTTTTTATGTAATAGTAAATCATCAAGACAGCCAGTGCTTTTGCATCCATTGTGGGCTGCATATTTTACAGCAAGAGCAATTACAAGATTAATCATTTAGTCTTTGGAGACGATGAGAGCGTGTCAAGACCACGGAAGGAAAAGAGCTAGAGAACTTTGTTTATTCCGAAGGCCTACCAATGAAATTAACTTTGCAGAAATTAAAATGTACCGAAGAAGGAATTTTAGTTTCTAAAAGGAATATTGATGTAAATATTCTGAGAGGAGGATGATGAGAATTAAAAGTCACGAAAGCAAAGAGAGCAGCATTTAAGGAAAATTAAGGTTTCGGACAATTAGATAAACCGAGGTCCAAGATACTATTGCTGGCATTAGAGATGTTGTTGCATTGCAACAGAGTGCAGACTGAGAGAAAAGGTGAAGAATTGGTGGAATACTACTCGTTGAAATAATAGCAGAGTAAGTTGTAGTGTATCGAATCACAGTACAAATTTTGAATCACAATACAACAAAACAAAGGCAGTGGGAAAACAACTATTAAGGTAACAGGAAAGACAGAGTTGTCCCCGGCTATATATTCAAGAAATGACTACGGTTAAAGAAGATTGTATAGAGATACTACAAAAATACATTCAACAAGAGGATAGAAGAGGAAATCACAACACAGTATGTGGTTCAAAGGTTTATTTGCACCAATTAGAGCCTCATTCATCAGAGTTGTTGCAGACAAAACGATCTCAGTCCTAACGAAAAAGATTATGTTAAGGCAAAATTTTAACACCAAAAATATCATCAGTGAGCCAGGTTTCCGTTAAACAGGTAATATCGTCCAAAGTTAAGGTAGCAGAAAACTTAAACTTGTTAGTTTCAGTCCAACCAATCACGGATATTTGAGGAGGTAAACGCATATGTTTGAGAGCTCTGGCCGAAAATTCTTTCGAGCTATTCTGGTAAACCTTTATAGGCTCCGAGGTACGCTATTTGAATATTTTGCAATGAACTTTCGTAGCATATTTTTCATGACGTGTATTATATTTAACCCCATATTTATATAAATATACCTCGTGTAATACACATCGTTAACATACCAAACTTTGTTAATATTTTTCAGATATGTGCATATTTTAATATAATTTATAATAATTTATGTTAAGCGTAATTTCTCAATATATGTTTCCTTTGTCTTATATTTATTGTAACGTTGTTTTTGGAGTGAGCCAAAATCCAACAAATGTTTAATATTTTTTGCGAAAAAACATGGATCCGTCTCTGAACAACTAATAACGTAATTTAGAATTGATGCAGGTTTGCTTAGTTAAGTTTTTCTTTAGGAGGTAAAATATAAGTAAAAATAATGATACGAAATCAAGATTATTTTGATTACAGTGCGGTCAATTTTTAGAATCAAAATTATTTACTGTTTTAAGTATGGTTTTTAAAATAAAATTTTTCAATCTTTTTACTTATTTTAGCATATAAAAATGTCCGCACTATTTCTACCTATCTCTTTTCATCGGAACACAATATCTACTTTGTAGAAAAAAATTATTGAGCATCACGCCACATTAAATTCAACACACCCTGTGAATCTCGTTGTTTTCGATTTAGTTTGGATCATTATCACATGAAAATTTTATAACACATAGCACATATTAGTAAAACAAAATTTAAAAATGCCAAAGTTGGTAGCCCTATCCTGTATTTTGAACTAAACTTCTATAAATATTGGCCTACAGTAAGGTACATCTACTGAGTGAATTTTGTTCAAAACTGCCCTATAAGGCAAAAAGCTTTTATTTTTCTTAGCGATTTTTCAAAATGGCAGCACTACCACAGGGCTTGGTGTTTGCAGCATATTCATTAAACTTCTATTGGACCTGGTCTTACTTAAGACCAACACATTATGTGAATTCAAATTGATTCTGATGATCTGGATGCTAGTTCTTTCAAACACCAGAAAAGTCAATTTGTGAAGGGTAAATTTGTCTGTGTTGAGAATTTTTTGACATTTCAATTTGGCTGTGTGGGCTAAGCTTTATGGTAAGTTTATCAATACTCGATTTTTTTTATTTTTCCTAGGTATTTTGTATCCAAAGAACTATAGGAGCGCTTATAAATTTAATAAAACGATCGCTTTCACCAAAGTGTTCAAGATGTAAAACCTTGCAACTCACTTACACATATGTATCCTGAAAAAAGGCAAACCGCATTAAAATGGGCTTAATTCGAAAAAAATAATAGTTTATATGAAAATCCAGGTTTGAGTCGATGGAGAACTGATACATATTCAACAATACGAATCACTTTAGGGTATGCTTCTGAATTTCCTGTAATAACATCGAACAACGTACACGGACAAGGTTAACTAACGTACACGCACAAGGTTTCAATGAAGCAGGTAACACAGACTTCAGGTTATGGACTCTGTTTCACTTGGTTTTGACTCAAAGTTGTTGCGCCATAATATCAATACCTAACACCATAATATGGCACTGAATAAAATCTACACAGTACAAAGTTTTATGCAACATTGCGTGGCAGCCTAAGCGAAAAAAACTCAAGCGCACCTGAACCGCTAGAAATACTAATGTTCGATGAACAGTAGAAGAATCGTGCAGATTTTGAGTGCATATTTTATCACACGTGCTTCAATCTGTTTCGAGTACAACATTACTTTGATCTTAACAATGCGTTTAAACTCATAGGGTGGAAAGGATGCCAGGAATTACAAGATTTAATAAAGCCAAAAACTGCAAAACTTTGAAAGCAGCATAACATAACATAAACAAGGAAAATGCTTAGTGCGTGCAACACTTTATCAGCACTGCAACTAACAGTCTCCCCGATTGCCCCACGTCAAAATCAAATAACTCTATCGATTTCGATTTTATCCGATGATGTCGTCGAAAGTTACAGGGATAGAAAGATGCTTAGGGTCAAAAAACGAAAGATGTTTGGAACCGAAAAATTTCTAGAACTCAGAAAATTTAAACATTGATAACTTATTTTCATTGTAAATGTTCGCGATATGAATACGTAAAGTAAGTATATATTCTTACGAAAATAGCAAAAAACGCCTCGCGCTGGCAACCTTTTGCCCGGCTCAAAGCCAAAAATATATCACACTCGCCTCATATTGAAAACAACCTACTCTGCGAATTTCGTTTTGGTCCGATGACTGCATTGCAAGTTATAGGGGTACAAAGAAATTTAGGGCTACCAGTCGCACAACTTTCAAATTGTCGAAAACTTAATATTTGTTGTTTCTTGTCACTACAAGATCATGAACGTTTGAAAATTGTACGATAAAATCATTTAATAAAGATATTGCAAATAAATACAAAACTAACAATAGCTGGCAACACTATAATTGTATTTTTTTTCCAAATTCCTTCTAAATAATGCCTATAATAAGTTCTATATATCATATGAAATTCGTTCTGATTTCATGACTGCACTGGAAGTTATAGGGCAAAAAGCTTTATTTTCCTCAGCAAATTTTCGAAACCCAAATCACCAAAATTCTCTGGTAATTTTCAATCAGCATCAACCGATTTTTTAAAACAAATTTTTAACAAATACGGCTTAGAATAAGGCTCAGCTACTGTGTTAAATTCATAAAAATCTGGTAATTGAATCAGAAAAAAAAGAGCAGTTTTTTCTTTATAATTTTTCAAGATGGCACCACTGGCACAGAGTTGCCCGCATTGCCAAAGCGCTTCTATCAGACCTGGTCTTACTCAATACCAATACATTCTGTGAATTTAATTTGTATCTCATAATTGGGTCGTGAGTTCTTACGAACAGAAATATTTGATACTTAAAATATAAGTAAATTTTAGGAGGGTTACCATTCTTGTCCGATGTGAAATTTAAAAGTTTTCTTTTTGTTGAATAGACAAAGCATAAGATTTCTACATGAGTTGGTTTGTACTGTAAAAGACGAAAATTTTCCAGGAGAGTCGATGGTTTGAAAATTTTCACTTTCAATGTGTGCCGTAGCTGCAGGGTTGCCAGCATGTTCATAAAAAACTACAGGAGTCTACAACTTAGTAATATCAATATGTTATGTAAGTTTCATAATGATTTGATAATCTGGTCAAAAGCTATCGCAATTCAAAAATTTTCAATTTTTCCCAATCTCATTTTAGGCGCCTAGCGCATACATAGGAGTAAAAATTTCAAAAAAAATTGTCATATTCACATGAGAAACACATTTGAAATTCATTCCATGAACTTTGTTTTTGCAAAAGTTATTTCTTGGCAAAATAATAGGTATATTTAAAATACCACTAAAATGGCCGCCGGCGCCAAAGAGTTAAAAATTGTAAACTTTTTGTGAAACTTGGCACTATTCAGCATATACACCAATGTATTCTGATAATTTCAGTTCAATCAGATGTCGCGTTCCTGAGATTTTTTCACTGAAATTTTATGATGATATATATAAAAATATATAGAAATATGAATTTTTGGCCAAGGTATTTTTAATACTAATGTTCTTCTTCGAACATTAGTAAAAATGTAGCTGCAATGGCCATAATTTCATAGGAAAAACTGGATTTTGCCTATATATGAACATACATGATGGAATCTCCCACTATAAACTCTCCAATGCACCTATAATATATTTGCACCTAAACTCTCCAATGCACCTATATATATTTTTGTTCCCTAATAGGCTGATCAACTTGTCTCCGCAGCCAAGTGGATAAAATATCACCTCTTTGTGTGTTTGGTTCCTGTCTCGACTTTTTTAGAGAGAGGCAAAACAAGGCAGAAGACTTAGGCAATCCGCACACGGGTCGTTGAGCTATCGTTGTAGATGCGATATTTCTACGCTTGGTCGTCACAACCTATGTAAATCAATGGGTGACCGCTAACGGAGCGTTAGCCTATCGTGAAGAGTGAGAAGCGTAGTCGGTTCACATTGAGTGCGTTGCAAGCGTTGTGCATTGCAGGCCTCAAGTCGAATGAGTAGTCGTTTTTGCAAGCGCGATGGATGACGGCAACGTACGATTCGTGGGGGAGGTGGGAAAATGCCCCGAATGGTATGATTTTACGACGCATACTGACGTTTTATTGACGACCCGTGTGTGGACATAATACGATGATGACGGCACTCGTTTTCTCGCGAGCTTCACAAGTGTCAAACGCATCTCTCACGTATAGCATTGCTAACGACCCGTGTGTGGAGTGCCTTAGCAAGACCGCTCCAAGACCGTTCTCGTGGGACATTTTGTTTTTTGCTTTTATTTTCCTCAGCGCTATAAATCGTGGCATTACGGGCTATAGAACATGGCATCGAGAGCTATAATACATAGCTTTGCAAGCTGTTATATATAGCACTTACTCCTATTAGTAGGGGAGCCCGGGATGCTAAATTTGCAGTTACTAAAGCGTCATGGGGACCTATTGGATTGTGAAGATTAGGTTCTAAAATGAAAAAAAGTTTATGTCAACTTTTCCATTTTAGTGGGGGGGAGAGCGTGTAAAAATGTTCAAAAACGTAAAAAAAAAAAACAGTTACATGGAAATACTCGAGCGCGTCAGACATTTATAGTGTATACGCGCTTTGTCTTTCTGATAGTCGATAGATATTTATATGACGATTAACTGGTGGGGGGAGCCGTAAAAAGAGGTAAAATAACAAACAAAAAAAAAGTTATTTGAGCGTGTCAGATATTCAGAGGGAATGTTAAGTGAACTCAAAAAAGTGTCCTATTTAAATGACTGACGATTTGGACGTGACCAAAAGACATGACTGATGTCTGAAAATGTAAAAAAAAATGTGACCTTGATATACTCGAGCGCGTCAGAGTTTTAAACAAAGGGTTCAACTTGATGTCTTAGTTGTCCTAAATGATAATCTGACAATTATATGGAGGGATATTGTTAATCTGACAATTTGAAAAAAAAAATTCGTTTCTTCTTTTTATTACTGGATGAAATAACTGGATGAAATATATATATATATATATATATATATATATATATATATATATATATATATATATATATATATATATATATATATATATATATATATTTATATATATATCGTTTAAAGATGTTACATCCGAAATTACGACCGTAGCATAAGCGTTGCTAGATTTTCTTCGGACACGTTTGCAAAATATTCATACATTTTTTTAATGTTTCATGTGTAAACTTTTTAGTTTTTTCACAAGTTTCTTTTTCAAAAAATACACATTTCACACTTACATCACTCATTATTAATTTATAAAATTATTTTAAAAAAACACAACAAACAAACCAACGCGTCTGATCCAGTGAAATCCGACATAAAAAAGGCGAAACTTCGGAAAAATTAGGGCAAAGCTGAATTTTGGTGTGAACCTTGGCACTGGCGTATTGAACAAAATGTCAAAAGTGCCCATCGATCCGAGTGCTGCGTTACTTTTTATACGGGGTCAAAGGTCACCAAAAGTGACCTTTCCTAAATATCACAGTAACGGTCACGTCTTCAGAATACAAAGTATGACGAATTTGTAGCTTAACAAATTTCCAACAAAAAATATCCCTAACTTTTTCTTGTAACTATAACCGTTTTGGAGATATATTGATATAAACATTTGCTACTAACAGCATCTTCTTTCTCAACGGAATGTTGATATCCGATTTTGACTACGACTTGGAATGTTTGTGAGTTTATTTTTCTATGTTTAAGAAGCGCAGAAAAAAAACATGCAAACAAACTTATCTACCACACTCCAGGGTAGATGGAAAAGTGTGCTCCGAAAAGTTATCCCCCCTTTCCATAAAATGGTATCCTCAGCTTCCATCTGAAATATTCAGAAATGAGCTCGTTGCCTGCTTGTGGCCCACTGTTAAACAAGATAAGATCAGTTTTTATCCTGCAATTTTTTTCATTTATTGATGATTTTAGCTACATCGCCCCATGAAAACCGTCAGATTATATGTTTTTCGTAATCCTGATAAGATTTTCTTCAAAATAAAAAAAAAATTAATCGCGCTCGAGTATTTCGAGGTGAGGTTTTTTTTTACAACTTTGTGACTCGCCCATTTCCTTAAGCCACGCTCAAATTGTCAGATTATTGAAATATACTCTTTTCTGGATGTACTTAACTTACCTTGTCTTAATCTGACGCGCTCGAGTTTTTCTGAGGATCATATTTTTTTTACTAATCTGACGGGCTTCCCTCAACGCACCCCACTATATTAAGGGCTCATATATGGTAGTGTACATTGCAGGGTGCAGGGCTTCTCCCCATATGATTTTCTGACGCGCTCGAGTAACGCGAGAAATCCCCGCTTGGGCTCCCCTACTATATGAATAAAGCGAATTGTAATACGGTATGGTTTCAGACGATTTAATTTATCATTTATCAACATATTATCAACTATGTACATACCGCAAGAAGTAAATAAATTATGATTTCTGACAAAAAGTTTTTTTCAGTGTGCTCTCTAAATAATAAAACAGCTTTTGCTATTAAATACCTGACCTACAGCCACTAGACATCAATTATCGTCTTCATAAATTTCAAAGCAATATTTCAGAAGCAATAAACATGTTTGCACCAAATACAGCTAATTGACGTTTACTGAGCATATATTTAAAGGATTTAATGCACAAGTATGGTATTCTCAGCTCTCCGTGAATATTAATTAGTTAGCAGAAATAAAATTCTCTATAGATATATCATAATGATCCAGTAATAGGAATAGCGGTATCATTAAACCAAGGACCACGTCTATAAGTCCCAGCCTTAGTCAGAAACAAGAACCTGAGTAGAAAACTTCAGTACAAGAAAAGAATCCAACGCTTAACGTTAAGTCTAAGTAATTGCTGTTGTGTCCTGAACTCTTTCCCTTTTGTTTATCCGCAAACAAGGATAATTAATACCCTTTCGAGTTTCTTTAGTAAATACACCCACAGAAAACGAGCGCCGAAAACACAGCGTATATATTAACGAATACGAACAAAGGTTAGACGTGTTTTCCGTTAGCGAAATACCGGTTTAAACTTACACAGCTTATACTGGATTCCACACACAGTCCGCCTAGAGCCGCCGTGACGATCACATCGCTCAAAGCAATTAGAGAGGATTTCAAAAAACAGCAATTTTAATTGCTACCACGCAGCCGACAATTAGAGAGGATTTCAAAAACAGCAATTTTAATTGCTACCACGCAGCCGACAATTAGCCGACGGATTAACCATCACGGCCGAACCTTGAGAGAACGAAGAAAGTCAGCGATTGGCTTAATGAGCTGGAGGGAAAACCCGTAAGCGAGCGACGAGAGAGAACACACGTGGACGAGAGTCTTCATCCGAAAACAATTAAAAAGCCGGGCAGCCGACGACGAAATCATTAATCGTATCAGGGACGAACGTGAGAGTGAGTATTATTAATTTACTGTGTTTAGTGATAAGTCCAAACAGATTGGAGAGAGTATATTTCCTAAAGGGGGAAAAAAAAGAGAGATGAAAGAAAGTGATCACTTAGAGCAAGCCTCGGATAACGAGGCTTGCGAATCGGTTGTTGACTCCGATAGCGATTCAAGTGAGGATGAAGAGGAAGAATCGCTGAGAGAAAAAGATAAAACAATATCTGAACTTACGGCCCAGATAAGTCAGATCAATTTACGGATGGAGGAGATCCTGCAACAGCTCAGGGAGAGCCAGAAAGAATTGACAGAGCAGAGGAAACAGAATGCCGAGCTCTTTCGTCAAAACCAAGAGCTAATGCACCAGCTATTAGGAGTAAATAGCTCACCACCGTCGATAGTTCCATCAAAACGAAAGCGTAAAGAGGAACCAACCAGGGCCGCAATAAAACAAAGTGAAAGTGAATGCTCGCCCATGGAGGCAGAAAATATTGCGGGAGAACAGTTCGAGAGAGAGTTCCCCGTCCTGCCAACACCAAAAAAACCAACACCTATGGTCTTGACAAAGATTATACCCCCCCAAAGCAGCAAACAAGTGAGCAAACCTAATGCTCAGGCCCAGGTAAAGAAGGACACAGCAACGACGAAATCAACAGTGCCAATAATCATTCGGCAACCAGAAAAATGGACCCAGCTAAGCAGAGCAATAAAAGAGCTAAAAATCGAATACGAGACGGCCAAAAGAGTATACCTGGGTATTCAGGTAATCCCAAAAACCCCTCAGGACCACAGGAAACTAACCAGGATCCTGACAGCAGAGAAAATTGAATTTCACACTTATCTTCTACCTGAAGAAAAAAACCTTAATATTATCATTAGGGGTCTGCACGGGCTCACCCCAGCCGAAATAAAAGAAGACCTTGAAGAGCAAGGCTTCCACCCAATCGAGGTGTTTTTCCTCAAACTAAGAAACGGCCCTTCAAGACTTGTTAAAGTCCTTCTTCCTAGGCAAGAAACGGACATATATAATGTAAAGGCAGTATGTCATCTGATATGCAAAGTAGAAGCCCAAAAACCACGTGGCGGACACTCGCAATGTCACAATTGCCAACAATTTGGCCATGCAGCAAACAACTGCCATGCACAAGCCAGATGCGTCAAGTGCGATGGACTCCACCATCACTCAGAATGCACTAAGCAAAAAGACGAAAAGGCCAAGTGCGTTAACTGCAGCGGAGAACACCCCGCTAGTTATGGAGGATGCCCAAAACATCCAAAAAATCTCAAAAAATCATTTGCACAGGTTGCAAAAGAGCGAACACCTGCCACCAACCCTGAGGCTAAACCAACCAGATCCCCTAAAAACCAAAAATCAACCCCGCCCCCACAACATAATACTCAGCTTCCAAACGCAGAATATATGAACCATATTCTCTCCAACATGCAGGAGCAATTCCAGTTCATGATGAAAAACATGATGGCGAAAATGGTACAAGGAATGTTTTCTGCATTTCCAGCTTCCACAAATCCCTCTAAAAAACTCTCACAATGAGTATCCCCAACCATGTTTCAATCCTCACGTGGAATGCAAATTCCATAAGAAACAAAACAGGGGAACTGATACAATTCCTCTTTGACTGCAAAGTCGACATAGTACTCATTCAAGAAACATTCCTCAAACCTGGAGATCATCTCCGTTTTCCTAACTATCACTTCTATAGAAATGATAGACTCACTGGCAGAGGAGGTGGCACCGCCATCCTCGTAAAGAGAAATATAAGCCACCATCATATCACCATCCCTAACCTCGACCAACTAGAGGCAACAGCAATCAAAGTCCACACTCAAACTTTTGAGTTCGTGGTAATTTCTGTTTATAAACCACCAGGCTCACTCAACTTTACCCCTGATCTCTCTAAACTGCTAGACCAGGAAGGACCAGTCTTTATAGCTGGAGATCTAAATGCCTACCACCGACTCTGGGGGGACAGGAGTAGTAACAGAGCGGGAACAGTGCTAAAAAAGTTTGTTATGGACAAACAGGTTAGCCCACACATTCCAAATGAGCCAACCCACTTCGGGATAACTTACAGCCATGCACTGGACATTGGTCTTTCCTTGAACTTCCAGCACAATGTGCGGACCACAGTACTAGATGAGCTCTCATCCGACCATAAACCCGTACTATTCCTAATAGAAGACATCTATATTGACGATCCCCTAAAATACAGATCAAAAACTAACTGGCAGGCTTTTCAGAGCGCAATGGAGACCGAGACCCCACAGCCATCTCTCGAAACAGCCAGAGACATTGATAGAGCTATCGAAAGCCTATCAACACAAATAGCCCAAGTGAAGGAAGAATTCACCACAAAGACCCCAATAGAGGGCTATAACCCATACGAGCTCCCGAGGGAAATTAAAGAGCTGATCCGCAAAAGAAATCAGAAGAGGAGAAGAGCTAGACGCACTAGAGATCCCAGCTTAAGACGGGAAGTGAACCGTCTCACAAACCAAATCAGCCAACAGATCTCACAGTTCAAGAACGAACAGTGGGAAAACTTTCTCCTAAGTATGGAACCAGGAGACAACAATTTCTGGAGAATGACTAAATATTTCAGACAAAAAAACAAAGTAGCAATACCGGCAATCCACGGTCCTAATGGCCTCAAATATGACAACGAGGGAAAAGCAGAGGCATTTGCAGACACATTAGAACTGCAATTTAAAGAGAATGCAACAAATCCAGAAGAATACGACCAGGAAGAAGAGATAGAAAGAAGAGCCGCTAACATTATAGAAACAGCTACTCAAAGAGAAGAAGAGATCCGCCCCACGGACATAGACGAAATTAAGCAGATGGTAGCTCAGCTCAAAAAACGTAAGTCACCAGGACTCGATACGATCACAAACATCTGCCTCAGACACCTACCAGACAACAAAATCCAACAGATAACGGATATTGCCAATGCGATCTTCCGAACAAACTATTTCCCACGCCCCTGGAAAAAAGCAACAATAACGGTGGTTCCAAAACCACACAAAGACCTCACCTTTCCGCAAAACTGGAGACCAATCAGCCTTTTATCATCAATCGGGAAGTTAGTAGAACGGCTAATACTTTCACGACTTGAGGAAGTAGTCACTGACAAATCCATCATTCCAGAAGAGCAGTTCGGGTTCAAAGCCCACCACTCCACCGAGCTACAGCTAGCCAGGCTGACCCAGCACATAATAAATGGATTCAACCAAAAGAAATCAACAGGCCTTGTCATGTTTGACGTTGCCAAAGCGTTCGACAAGGTCTGGCACGCGGGTCTCATTGTTAAAATGTATGATTTCAATATCCCAAAACCTCTGATACAATTGACTGCATCATTCCTTGAGGGCAGAATCTTTTCCGTCCGAATAAATGACCACTACTCTAGTACACGACCAATAGAAGCCGGAGTTCCGCAAGGTTCCCCACTCTCACCACTGTTGTATACCATATACACTGCAGACATCCCAAGGATGCCCACAACAAAAATCTCCCTTTTTGCAGACGACACCTGCATCTACTACACATCTCGACAGGCTGAATTTATAACCAGCAATCTCCAACTTTACATAGACACGCTGATGGATTACTTCCAGAAGTGGAAGATTAGTATCAACGCGGAAAAAACCCAAGCAATCTTCGTGACAAGACGACGAAGGCAAAACCCAAGCCAACTCACAGTAGACAACGAACCCATAGAGTGGAAAACGACAGCGAAATACTTAGGACTGACTTTTGACACCAGACTTTCGTGGAATACGCACATACAGAACAAGCGAATACAAGCTAGCGTAATACTGAACCAGCTGTATCCATTACTAGTATCTAAAAAGTTTAATATCAAGAATAGAGCCCTTATCTACAAGCAGATCATCAGACCAACCATCACATACGGAAGCACCATCTTTTACCAAACACACAGGACAAACAAGAAACAGTTACAAACATGCCAAAACCTGGCCCTGAAGAGATTAACAAGGGCACCCTGGTACATCAGAAACACCGACATACACAAGGACTTACGAATAGAAACAATAGACAAATTCATACGAGACAAGGCACTAAAACTATTCGACACAATCGACAGACATTCCAACAGCACCCTGGCTACGTTAAGACACCAAGAGCAGAGAGAAAACGATATCTACTTAAACCTAAGAGAATTAGGAAGCTAAAGTAGTAGATCTACGAGGGAGCAACCAAGAGATTAACATTAAACAGAGAGGAAAAAGAGAGCGCAGGAACGCTCACTGAGAGGAAGGGAGTCAAAGTGCTGAAAGCACTAGCTCCAAATTAAAAAAAAATAAAAAAAAAAAAAAAAAAAAAAAAAATAGTTCAAAGACTGGATTCCAGTCAGGAAAACTCTTTACCGACAATCTTTCTTCTAAGCTCGTTGAGATAAAACATCAGGGCTTGTTAGAGGGAATTGTAAAGAACTTATATATTCATATAATTTCTTCAAGACATCTTTATCTACTTTTGATTTGCGAGAGTTTATGTGTACCAACTGCGTATATATCTGGCATCTTAAATAAAAATGAATATTTTTCCTCAATTTGCAATGCATGGCATTAATTTGATGACGTAAAAATCATGGAAATCTATCGATTATTTCTGAATCACCCTTCACACTTTCAGGGCTTATTGATTTCAATGCCATCACACTTTAAATCTCATCATCACCTCCTTCCAAACAAATCGATAAAAATAAACGATTTTTTCCAAAACTTAAAAATAGCTCCATCGTGTAATCAATTTTGTGACAATTTCCCCATAACAAGGTATCCGCAAGCAAACCTTTTACATTTATCCGTCGCTCTTAAATAACATAACACCGTTGTAGGATATTACCGACAGCTTTTTGGGGTTCTGTTCAAGTCAGCAAATTTCATAAGTCGTTGCAGGAACAGATTAACAAAGGATCGAATTTAGTGGAAGTGGCATGAGGTTTTCTCGGCACAGTAGATATAGTTGGTGAAAAATTGAGAAAAAAAAATTGAGTTCGACTACGACCCGACCCGACCAGAGAAAATTGGGGGATCAAGCAATTGGATATCGTTTAAATAGGATATTGTCTGGATCGAAGGGAAGTTCAAATGATTCTTTTCCTATTCGTTTTAATTCGATTGAAGCTACGCAAAATGAGATTTACCAAATGTAACAGAAGTTTTGGGTGTGCTAATGCTAATTTAATAATAAAATATTGCGAGAAAAATCATATGTATGAGGTTTTGAATAAATTGCACTAATTAACGTTTAGTTAGTATGTTTGTAAAGTTTTATTTGGTTAGCCAATACATGGTTATTTTGTGCTTGAAAGCACTTGTTTTTGTTTTCTTTTTTAAAATCTTTTGTTGAATTATTTGATTTTTGGTGTCATAGCCATGCTGGATTTTTGACTGAGCTTCTGCAATACTCGCGGGATAAAAAAATTTTTTTTGTTTACTGTCACTTATTCATGCTAGTTAAATTTCATAACGGATGAAATTTACGTAGCGTCCTCTTTTTCTTGTTTGTGGCCCAAAAGAGCCGCATAGAGCTAGCAAAGTGGCCCACCAGTATCCGTCGGGGTCAGATTAAAAAGTGCTCGGCATATGTGTACGAAGGACCTTTACCGCAATTTTTAAGGTACCTTGCTCCCGGGGCACTTCTCTTTTTTTGCCTTGTTGATGGTTCACCATCACACTTCCTCTTGGCAGGCTCTTAACTGGTTTTCAGTTTAGTTGAGGTGTCTTTATATTTAAAATCGCTAAAAACCTACAAGCTATTTAAGTCTGAGAAAAAAAATTAACAAAGCTACTCGCAATAGATGCGAATTCACTATCAGAAGAGTTTAATTCCAGTTTAACCAAAATATGAGGCAAAAGGTCTTTGCATGCCAGAAAGGAAGCAAAGGTTTCTCGTTGCTTATTACAAGGATCAACAACAACTTCTCCTGTTCTTCTGTGCCACCTCTTCTTCATGGTGGTAACGTACTTACTACGTCACTATATAAAGCAAACCTTTTTGCTGAGATTTTCTCTACAAACTCTTACTTCCTAGTCTTCATCGCTGAAGCAATGTGTGCATTTAAGCAAAGGTCTCTATTTTTCTGCACAAGAAAGGTATTGGCCCAGCATGCTGTTTCTGTCGGACCTGGGGGCATTTTGCCCGTCGTACTAAAGTGCTGCGCCTCCACCTTAGCCTCGGCAGAAACTCTTTTACCTGCCATATTTGACGGGTATATTTCCCTCCGCATGGAAACTAGCACAGGTTCAGCCCCTATCTAAAAAGGCGGAGTCCTGTGACCACTCTAACTATCGACCAATTACAATCGTTTTCGTTTGGAAAAACTTAGTTCATTTGGTATGTACCCGATCCTTGTCAAGTGGATTGAAAGTTTCTTCGTATATCGTTCTTTTCAAGTGGTTTTTTGTGGATTCAAATGTTGTGTCCAATGCCGGGGTCCCGTAAGCTACGTTCTTTCACCAACTTTTCTCCTATTATTTATCAACGACTTCCTTTCCTCCATTTTCAATCCAATTCACAGTTAAGCCGATATCAGCTCCTTTGAATACGCATACTTTTTTGACAGAGTGCACGACCCTGCCGGAAACGCTGCTCCTAATAGTAGAAATTGCATGTTTACATCGCTAAACAGGCACCTATTGAGCATTATCGCTTGGGGCTCAGCAAACCGTGTTGTGTTTCATGCATTCGAAACCCAATGCTGTTGTCTTTCACTCAGGTTTTATCCTACTTCTTCTGGCTACACTATTTACGTTGATGGTGTAGATATTTCTGAATCGCCTGTTCACGTATTGAATCGCTTTAGCATCGACGAAATGTGGGTTGCCTTTCGCTTCTTTATCGGTGTTACTATGGTCGTTGTTCTAACGAAATATCAAGCCTGATCCCTTGTAGAGCACCTCATATTGGTAACACGCGAGCCTATCAACGCTCCCACTCTACTAGCCTTTTGAACAGCGCCAGTCGTATTGTTAAATTTTACAATTATTTCTTACCTAGGTCAGTACGATTGTGGAATAGCCTACCATCTAGGGTTTCCCACGCCAACTATAAGCCACAGTTTTTTAAACGAAACGTTAGCTTTCCTTCCGCCAAGGAGCCCTGAGTCTTAGCATAAGCCGAAATGAGACTCTTGCCGAATCATGATAAGTATAGCCTAGTACGAGAGTGTGGATTGTGTGCTCGTAACTCTCACCTGTTTTTCTGCATCCACATACTTGCCAAAACAGGACAAGGTCGAAAGCGAGTATGGTTTCCTCTTCAGCGCTTACTTTCATTATGCGGGTACCTTCTATACTCGCCTTAGTTCGCGGTCGTTCGAAATTTTGTCCGTTTTAGGTCAAAGGGATTTGCAAAAGGTCTGGTGCTGGCTCCGATTATATTTACAAACCAATTTGTTTGCCTAGAAAATCATTTGTTGCGACTGACTTAGCTCTGTCAAGCTGTCGTCAGTGCAGCATGAAAATTTATTTTAAAGATTTTCCTTTATTTGCCCTGCGTGCCTTTTCCCAGCCAACTAGCTCAGTCTGGTGTGGGTTGCGGGCGGAAATTTTCTTTACCTGCCACCACACGCAGACAACACTTAAATTCAAAGAATAATCGAAAAGAATGTAATCATAAGAATAGTTGATTAAATTGGGTGGGTATATTCATACTTAACTCGGGCCGGGATCAGTTTACACTGATCAAAACATTTTATATAGCATTTCACATAAATCAATTCAAATAAGTATAAATAATGTGCACTTAATGGCCAAATAAGAATAAAAAAATAAATAAATATAAATAATGTGCACTTAATGACTAAATCAAAATACAGCAAACCCACACCATGAATTGTAAGAAACTACAGTAGAAATAACAAATTAATTTAATAGAAACTATTTACATTAAATTCAAATCAAATTACTTTACAAAATCCGAAATATCTTGCGTTCAATTTTCAAATTTGATCATGGCAATATTTCGTGCCCGTTTTTGATTCGAATTTGTCAATTGTTTTAGAAAACTGTCTTTCCGATGTTGATACAACATTCGCCAATCGGAAAAAAACATACTTGTGAAAGGTACTTATCTGGAGCTTCAACCAACAATCGCGATTCCCATTCAAGCCAATTTGATTCTTTTTCTTCGCAGTCTTCCTTCTTGAACCCTTCGAAATATATTCTGTTTTCGTTTAAAAGGGTTCGCACAACAAGCTTTGAATTTCATCCGGCTTATCTATATCATCCGTGTTCCTTTTTTTTCTCCTTAAAATTCTTATTTTTACTTTACTTCTAACGAATTTTTAGCTTTTACTTTGTTTTTAACTTTCAGCAGCAAAATTCCATACACCTTTCTTCTTCACCATAAGGCGCATGAGTGTCGATGAGTGCAAGGTACACTGTTGGAATATTTGTAAACAAATTTCTAAACAGAGAAAATGCTCCCTACCTAGATTATATTCATATCTGCGCACTTAAACTTCACACCCGTTCATAAGATAACCTTCGCTTTTTGCCTTGCCAAATGTCTCTTCGAATGGCTCTGTGAATGCCTTCACAAAACGTTCGCTACGTGTGTATTCCCGGCTACGAAAAAAATGGATTTCACAGTTTTTGCTTTACTGAAACCGATAAGAAGCCAAGTAAATAGAATAGTGGCTGCTAGCGTGTGTGATTTATGATTCAAAACCAGCCATAATTGTACACCGGGCTTTGAGTTACTCTAGTTATTTCTAGGAGCCTAAACTTTATCAAGATAAAGAAGTCGTGAAACTAATCACTACATACTCGTATGCATTGATTGAGAATGAAGTCTCAGCCAAATTCAACCCGCAGACCCTCAACGATATTTGCGCATCTCTTCTATAATTAGTAACAATATCAAAACGGGCCTGAAATCCGCATTAGCAACAAAGCTGCAAAAGGATCGTATAACATTACCATTTGCAGAGCGTGTAGAACGGGGGAAAAGCCTTTCGCCACCAGAGAGTTGGACATCGTCAGCAAGAGGAAATAGTCGAAAAACTTTGCACACTTGACTTGAAAGTAAAAGCAATCAGAAAAAAAGCTAAACTCAATTTTTCATTGAATTGCAAAGTCAAAGTAAATCCTTACAATCTGTATTTAAAAGCTATTTTTATTTTTTTGATTCAGTGAATGTAGATGAAAAATTAAGACAAAACCACATTAATTTGGTTAAAGATAAAACTGAAAATCAAGTTTTACATTAAGTTTCGGAAACAATGACTTGGCTGATCTGACGAGCGCAACAGTAGCTTTTTGGACAACAAAAATTAGCTATCTGCTCTATTTTCTGATGCAAACCCTCGTATTTTGTAAATCTCAGTGCAATAAAACAAGCAGTATACATTCTTAGTCACTTTGAAGATCAACCAAAACTATCTCACTGAAATTGTTTAAATCGAACTCGCAACCAATTTTACCTGAAAACACCTTCACAAACAAATGTATTATATAAAGAGGCAACAATATCACACTAAATTCCAGTCTCTTGACACAGAAGTCCTACGACCTGCTCGACTACAATCAATCAAAATCAAACCTTCAATAAACAACTTGAGAGCAAATATTACCAGGGCTAACACAGGTCATGGCTTTATACGGGGTGGATTATTAATGCGAAATAACCGGACATGTGTGTAAACAATTCCGATTCCCTTATTAATTACTTGTCGGGGCGACTTGCCAAAGGCCAGAATAAGGGCCACATGTATCTCTCGCCGCCCACTTTCTCTGCAATGGTGAACACGCCTCGTATGTCACCGTTCAAGTCCTCCACGCTCGAATAATAGGCGCAAGGTTTTTGGGTGTGAGACGACTATCGACTTGCCTACAATTCCTAATGAACATATCCATTTCGGTCACGGCCTGGACCTCTCAAATGCACACACAAAATAACCATTGCGTACTCCCATATGTTGATAATTTTCTGACTAACTCAGGTAAACACAGTGCCTTTGACACTATGTACACATCCATGTGAACACTTGCAGGACTCGAAAGCGCTTCCGAAGTGCCAACCAACCACCCTGTCCACTTAGGCTCAATCTGGAGACATATTTCGAGTGCAACACTTTGCTTTTAATGTCCCATGAGGACAAGCGTTACGGTCAAGTACATAGCAGGGTCGACCTAGACGCACATCCTGTCATAATTGCCTTGTTCACAGCAATTGGTGTCGAAAAGGGAACACTCATGATTTAATTTATTCGCAATTATAGTAGTAATATGTCGTTACAGGGGCTTTTGATGTCATCGTTGTGAAGCATTGTTACTTAATGGTCAAATGGAAACACTAGCTACAAGGTACAGAATAGATGCATATGAGTAAGATGTAATCCATTTCCAAAACAAATGAAATTTTTTCCTGCAACCTATCGGAATTTCCTATCTCATTTCGTTGTAAAATATTTTCGATAAAATGTCGAATCCCAAATTCATTTGATTAGAATTTAATCACATTAAAATCGAATTTGTTATTTGAAGGGCCTTGAAAAAGTCTTGACAAAGAACGTTAAGGCACGCTCGCAATCAAGTATCAAAGGAAATCCTTTGAATTCCGTTTGTCTCACATGCAAATCATCAGCTAAGTGTCTCGATGAAACAAAAGAGGAACTCAAATTCGACAATTCGATTTCGAATCCGAGGAATTTAATTGTAGGAATGCGTTCGTATCGAGTATGTTTGCTCATGTGATCACATTTGCTAAGAATCCGCTCAAGATGGTTCAGTGCAGCCAGTCCATGTTTTCTTTGCAAAAGCTACTTAACATGCAAAATTAAATTTTTCTTTCGAATATCGCTTTCGCTCGTTGTTTGCTTGTTCTATCACCAAGCCCATCCCCGACTCCCCATCTGGAGTAAAACTCCATGCATCTCTTCTTTCGTGTTGTCAGTCAGTTATACTCTTCAAGGCTGGTTTCCCTTGTTTGCTTCCACTCCCTCGCCCCGCTTAACAGCGCAGTACATTTTACATTACAAAAACATCTTTGACTGGAGAGGAGGGCCGACGAGACAAAATTAAATTTAATACAAGTCAGTGAAACTACAGCAAATAACGAGTAACAAGAAGCCTTGGGCATAATAAGTAGCGAACAAGGATACGATTACAGCGTGAACAATAAATGTCACATAGCCTTTAATAAAGGCGAAATCCGTATGCTTTTTCAAGGCAAATTTCGTGAAATTTTCGGGCGAAAAGATATAGCGACGTAGAACTGCGAAAGAGAAAAAGTTTTAAGATAAACGTCCTGGGGCTAAGTAAGGGCAAACCGCTCTTAACGAGTTTTCTGCCTTGTTGCACGAAAGCCATGTGCTGTCTGAATAAAATAGCTAGGGAGAAAGTCGACTGTTATTAAAATCATTAACCTCAGTAGAGATTGTTATTTAAAATATCATATTGTTGATTTTGTGATGACTTGAGGGATAAAGATATTTATTTTGACGAATTGTTATCTGATATTTTAATTCGGTAATATCTTATAAATATCTCCAACAGTTTTGGGGAATGGCATGATTTTTTACTTTTTTTCAAGGTTCCGATTGCCATATTATGCAATACATTCACTAGATAAGACTGGTCATAGATTAGTTATATGCTTGTGATTTAAAGCCTCATAGAAGCTGAGTTTCGTTACTCAACGCAATTATTTTTTTATCAATAACTCAAAATGTACTTCTGATTAGAATAATGCATAGCATTTTATTATTTAAAGCTTTGCTAATCTTTGATCTAGCTTTTTAATTTAACTATTTATGGATTAAAAACAGTGACCTACTTGGATTGAGCCATTCATAATTGTAATTTAAAGAATATACATATACGCTAATGGAAAACAAACTTTTAAGATCACCGGAACTCCAAAATTATAGCTAGCGTTTATTTATTGTGACGAGAATTAGATTGTGCCAATGATATACTTTATAACCTTGTCGTTGTCAATTAAAACTTTTCCTAAAAAACAGATTTTTCGCTCAAAAAACATTTCAGAAGCATCAACTTCGCTTCACAGCTCAAGTAACCTCACAAAATGATTGACTAGTGCGCGAATTTCTCTGTGCAGAAAATTTTAAAAAATATCTTAATAACTGTCGAAAAATGTTCAAAAGTGTGAGGTGATTTTACGGGCGCAATAAAAAATAAACCAGAAACATTTTTGGTGTCTATTTTTTGATCAGTTTTTTATTAACATTTAAAAAGTATAAAAAATAATAAAAATTGATGTAGATACAGGCCGGCAAAGTGAAGGCTCAAAAAAAAACTTGTCTTATGGTTGACATAATTCCAACCTTCCTGGTGGTCTGAAACATACATTTTTGGTGAATTCTGTCACAAGAAGAATGTAGAATTAGTCTGACGTAGGCTATTTAAAAAAAACTTTTTTTCACAAAATGGCGTCCATGTAAAAAAAAAAAGTCGTTTTTTGCCTCATTTTCTCAATTTTGAGAATTTTTTATAAATAGTAGAAAAAAAAGTTTCAAAAATCCCTACGTCAGACCGAATCTAATAGTGTTGAGAGGGTTTGAGCAAAATTTCACGTAAATCGGTCCATTGCAACTAAAGATATCATGTCAACCGTATCGAAAAAAAAGTAGTATCGAGAAAAACGCGTTTAAAGCTTGGAGTCTCGTTTCGGGCAGTCTGAGTCATTTAATGGTATATTATGCTTCAATTTTTTTAATCAGAGATCCCCGTCCCATGCAATGTTCCTTCTTCAACTTTAAAACCGATATTTTCGGGAGCTCTTTCAGCCATACGAGCAGTTCGAACTTCTTTAGAAGCTTGAGAAACTCGTAGCTCGGAGCGGTTAATTCGTTGTTGATCGCGTTTTTTGGCGTGTCACAAAAATAATTGTACTTCCAAAAATAATTCGAATTTCCGAAAATCCTTTTAAAAACTTATTCTTAAATGTCTAAACTTTGAAAATATGCAAACAAAAAATAAAGCGATTTGATCAAATTTCTAGACCAGGATACCCTCTTAACTTTTGCGGATCTGTCTGAAAACTGGTTTTGAGCACACTCTCGACAATAGTCTGTTTCTAGTGCTTATAAAAAATGCAGTGTCGTTTATCACAAATTCCCCAATCGCAAAGTTGCGAAGCAGTGCCTTATACATATATTTACGATAGCAGCGCAACTTCGAGAGGTCGACTCGATTCTTCTGACACATCGCACCTTGCGTGTATGTGGACTAAGCTGCGCTAACAGTTCAATTTTGTTGATTTTTTTATTTCTGAAAGTGCTCAAGCGAATGTTTTCCTATTAACAGTTAGATTATTTTGTAATAAATCGAAAGCAACACTTGTCTCACGTTGATTTAATTTTTGCTCCAATTGCACGGCCTTGTAACTGAAAGAGATTTAGTTAGGAGATGGCTCATCACCTCGATGGTTACGGATCAAATTTCTTTCGTGACTAGAAACATCAATTTTTTATTGTTTCTAAATATTATAGAAATTTCAAAAATAAACCTTATAAAATTAAATATTTTTAGCTTCTAGAGTTGGTAACTACAGTCTACATCTGTGGGTGATCCACGTCTGTTTTTGCCTTTGATATCAACATAACGCTCATGAAACATCAAAGACAATATAGCAGCTTGGATCAAATTGATATCCAGTCTATCCAGGACAATTATCTATCTACATAGTATACAGTATAGATCCAATAAATCTTCTTCCTTGGTCTGCTTCCTGGTTAGCTTGTTAGTTTCAATTGCGTGAGAAAATAACTGCTACCTGACGTGATATCGTCACCGTGTCTTTTTTTTCAGGTTCAGGTTTTTTGGAAGAATTTTGTAGGAAAGTACAGAGTATATGCTCCACATTTCGATGAAAGGCAGCAAAAACTTATCAGTGATAATCAAAGTTATTAAGTCTGATAATGATGTTGACAGGATAAAGATAGGACTGAAAGCTCCTTGATGCAGGGCGAAAATTATGTTATAAACATTTTGAACAACCACTCTTCAAAGTTGAATTGGAAA
Source organism: Nemotelus nigrinus (assembly GCA_947369275.1). Lineage (NCBI taxonomy): Eukaryota > Metazoa > Arthropoda > Insecta > Diptera > Stratiomyidae > Nemotelus > Nemotelus nigrinus. Next base: position 44,909,952 of record OX376374.1, read on the forward strand.
CCGAAGTCCACAGATCTAAATCAGATACTTTTTCAGGAGTTTTTCAAGGGAAGTGTTTTCAAAATTTTAGTTTAGGTGTCCCTTTATTCAGCAAAAATATTTATTACTTGTCTTAGCAGCAAAGGTTTGATTGACTAAAATGTTACTTTTATTTCTCTGACATAAGAATATGTATCGCTATTTCATAGTTTTTTCTACATGCAAAAAACCTAAATTGAAATACCCCAAAACGTTAATGTGTTTACCAAATACGAGGTGTGTAAGCTAAGTAATGAGACTGACAAGATAGTGTTTGATATGGCAGAACTGGAAGCGCGCTACATGGAGAGGCGACAGGTGGACATGTGATACGCGTTCAGTACGAGTTGTCTTTTTTCCGTGATATTCAGTTTTCGTGTTGGGTTCTAAAAATGAGTGGCATTGATTTCGAGCAACAGTGTGCTATCAGGTTTTGCTTCAGACTTGGGCAAAGTGCATTTTCTGAAGGAAGTGAGTTGATGGAAAATGAGGCACGCAGCTTAAGGTCTTCAATTGCAAGAGCTGATGAAAATGTCGACAGAATCCGCGATCCTTTGCGTTTAGATCGTCGGCTGAGGGTCAAAATGATCGCGGAACGTTTGAATTTGAGTCACACTGCCGTTCATCAAGTTTTCGCCCATCAATTGGAAATGAGAAAGATTCGCTCGAAAATGATTCCAAAAAACCCTTCGCAGGAACAAAATGACATTAGGAGGGAAAGGAGCCATGATTTTTTGAAATCGGTTGAAAATGATGACAATTTTTTGGAACATGTCATTACTGGTGATGTGGGTTGGGTGTTTGAATTTGACCCAGCAACGAAACGCCAGAACATGGAATGTTGCACTTCAGACTCTCCAAAGCCCAAAAAGGGCAAGAATGAGCAAATCAAAGTTCAAGAACATGCTGATTTGTTTCTTTGATAGCCGGGTCTTTGCTCACAAAGAGTTTGTGCTTCAAGGCCAGACAGTGAATCAACATTTTTATCGAGAGGTTCTCAAAAGACTAAAAAGATATTTAAAACTATCAGTCGGCCAGCTTATCGAGTATGCTCTGTGGCTGGTTGAGGAATGGGTGAACACCGTGGGTCTCAGCATCAACTCCAATAAAACTGATCTTGTACTTTTCACAAGGAAGTACAAAATTCCTGAATTACCCCCAATCAGGTTGAGCGGCGCCAGGTTAAGCCTCAAGTCACAAACTAAGTACTTGGGTCTTATTCTGGACAGCGAGCTCACCTGGAAAGCGAGTTTAGAAGAGAGAGTAAAGTGGGCAAGCAGTGCAATGTACGCCAGCAAAAGAGTGCTGGGTAACGCACTGGATTTAACGCACTGGATCTATGGATTTAACAACAGCTCATTGGATAAACAGTGGATTTAACGCAGTGGATAAACAGTGGATACACACTGGATTTAACGCACTGGATCTATATGGCGATAGCCCGGCCTATCCTTGCTTACGGATGCTTGGTCTGGTGGCTAGCAGTGAATAAGACTACCTTTGCCAGTATGACGAACAGAGTTCAGCGGCTGGTGGCTCTCTGTACCACAGGTGGTTTAGCTTCGACTCCTTCGTCTGCTCTGAATGTCCTGCTTTATCTTAAATATGTGTTGCTTATTTTCATTTTCAGGTCATATTTTGAATCAAATGCAAATTTGATGGTAGCAGCTCGTGTTCAAAAAATGAAAAAAAATCATCGGTTTTAGCAGCTCTATCTTAATTTTGCAGCCAAAAGCATCCAATTTGTTTTATATTTTTCATATTGATCTAATGGAAGTTATTGGAAGCATTGGAAGCTATAAGACACAAAAATTTTACTTGAATGAGAGCTATTTCAAGACTTTGTTTCAAGAGCCACACGATTTTTTTTTGTGATAATGCCAAAGCTCGGAAGATTGCCCTCTGAAGCGAATGCTTAGCTATGTCGCTAAGTAGGCAAATATGGGAGAAACCGATACAAATGATTTCACCATTCTTTAAGTGCCAGACCCTTTTCCTTATTTTAGGAAGTGCTGGTGTTATGTCCAGTCACCGCTAAAGCTATGGTGTGACTCTTATTTAGTGCAACAATCCAAGATTAATAATTACAACCATGGGCCTTTCAGAATTCACGTCTTCGTCCTCATCTTCAGCTTATTATTGTGACGTCAGCAGAATAGCTAAGCTATTCTAACAGTTTGAAGCAGACTAAGACGAGGTGTCCGAAATCTATGACTTTGCTTCGTAACGTTGCCTCAATGCACCATCAAGCCGAAGAACAGTCAAATCAGAACGTGACTTCGTCAATTCTTATACAGGAGAGCAATGGCAAGGCGTAGATAACTGGATTTGGACATGCTCAACTTGATCTGACGTCACATTCTGTTACAACAAGCTGAAGGCGAAGGCGAAGACGTCAATTCGGAAAGGCCCCATGAGCATACTGCAGAATTCGAACCCGCGGGTAGTATATCGCTGCTTCGAACTGGCGCCAGAGTTGTTGACCTCTGAAGGTATGTTCAACTTTTATCTCACCTGGTTTTACTTAAGACTAATATATACTGTGAAGCTTAATTTGACCTAATCTGTCAACCTGTTCAACCTGTTCAATCGAAGACAAATATCGAATGCCCACAAAATAGATAACTTGATGATCCCCCACAGTCGTTTGATATTCCCGCTCGAAGCACAGAGTGGGGACCAAGTTGTCAGTGCTGCTTGCATATCACCGCACAATATTTATGTGGCCAATGGTTACCTACTGTACCTACTGTACATAATATAATAAAAAGTACTAAAACGATTTCTAAGAGGAAATCAAAGTCGAATTAAGATAAGATTGAAAGAATCATATTTAAGGATAAACATCTTGAAACATTTCGCCAGCTCTGCAAAACCGAATTTTTCTTCATTAATCATCTATTTTATTATTCCTATATTTCAATAATGTACCCAAACGAATAAGGACTACTACTATGAAGTTTCTGAGCGAAAACAAGCGTTTTTTAAGTTATTAATAATTCACATTGTATACGGCACAAGGACTTTACATCCACTTTTTAACCTTTCACCCCAACCAACCTCTTCCTATCAACACTATTAAATTTTGTATTTTTTGGCCACTGAATTTATTTTTTATCGTCAGAATGTAGATATTTTCTTGCATTTTTTTCTCTCAATCACGGCGACCTCTAAAATAGGAAAATATTCGGCAGTTATTTTCACCGAAGATCAAAACAACTCAAATTTGCATAAATTCTTGCCGTCAGCGGCAATAGAAGTTAATATAATACAAGCTAGGTACTTTATGATGAATACAATAAGATGTGTGTGAGAAAAGTAGACACATTCAACTCTCAGCTCACCAGGACAAATGCAGCATATTTCATGGTATGGCAACGGCATGGTAAGATTATTTATTGGCAAAGGAAAACGCGTCGCTGCTTGTCAGTCTTACTGATGTCGTTATCTTTTGCTGCCGAAAATATTCGGTTTCATTTCCGCTTTCGCGAAAGTCGAAAGGCACCGAGAAACTTGTTGTCAAATGGTAGTTTCATTGAGATCAGACGGGAACATCATAAATAACTTTCGGCTCATAAGACGTAGAGTATAAAGCAGTATTAAACTGAGTTGTCGTTTCGGAAGTTTCATTGGCTAACGATACATTGACAAACACTTGATTTTCCAAGCTGTAAAAGTCATTACACTGTCATACGCGGGAAGAAATATTTAGCGCCCAATGCGGGAGACTATTCACACGTTTTGTAAGTTATGCAGCAAAAATGACAATCAGTCACATCTTCAAATTGGCGATTGTTCGAATAGAATAAAAAATGAATAGAATTTCTTTTAAAAAATGAGTAAAAAGGCAACTCTGCTCACCAGACAAACAAGCCCAGACGGCATGCAAACGAAGACGTAAACGAACAGAATGAAAATTGTCACCCTCATACTTTCTACATCGCCCTCATTTTATCGTTTTGATTTTTCGTCTGTTTTTTTTCCTTTCTTATTAAGCGCCATGAGATGTCGAGATTTTTCACTTCGATCCACAGGCTGACGTTTCTAAAGCAGAGGTTACCATGGTCGTTTGCATTTTACACACAGCTTCTGACACCAAAAGACAAGGGGTGGCGGCATGCCAGCATGGTGACAATGGAATGAACGCCAGATGTGGAGAAAAAATTGCGGAGAAAAATAATAATGATGCGATCTTGACGACAAACGAATGATTCCAAAGATACCACTGGGGATGACTTGCACACAGCTATATTGTCGACTTCCCTTCAGCGCATTTTTTATGCATGTTATGCTTGTGTATTTCCTGTTTCTGATTGTGTGTTGTAAAAAAATTGCCTTCTATTTTTTAAGCTAGAGTCATCAATTTTTAGTTTTCTTGGTCTTATTCAGTTAATATATTGAAGGAAGATTGACAAATGGTCATTGAAATGAAATCTAAGGTGTAGATTTTCTCTGGTTTGACTCATCAAAAATGGCCATCATTGGAAGATCCAAAATATGTTCATTAGCAATTAAAGTGATTTTTGCATAAAACATAGTTTAAATTGGTAGTATCTATTTATTTAATATAGCCAAAGCCCTTTCGATGCGTCCATTCCCATTTGATTTTAAACCATTTTTCCATTGAATCAATGAAATACCTATCATCTGACTTTCTGAACATAGGAGCAAATTTTCCACAAATCTCAAAAAGTCACCCAAAAATAATTGTCACTCAACAGCCCGTTGCATTAAAAGACTAACTGAATGATCCCTTCAAAATCCATTCAAATAAAATAAAGCATTATCTCTGTTTACGAGCTCTTAAGGTCTCATACTTCATCCACTCAATGACTACAAACCGAAAAATCTGAAAAGAACTTAAGGAAAATGGAAACATTTTATGGTATACGAGAGTATTTCCTCCCCATCAACTTATCACCATCGCTACCCATAATCAGTCATTCGCAGTGTCCTGTTGTCGCCATCACCGATATCGTTCCACCATCACACCGTTGTTATAGACACGAAATTCTAACCGAAAGATTTCTTTGAAGGACCATATTGTCAAGCTACCGCCCGTCAAGCCTGCCGCCACAACGCCACGGAGACGAGACGCTAAAAAAAACGACAGCATAAATAAGCACCAGCAGATTGAATTAGATGAACGAAGAATTCTTAATTTTCACTGTAAATAGTCCGGGTGAATTGAAAAAATAGCGAGCAATCAAGATGGGGCAGTGGTAAGAGGCGAAAAAAGAAAATTCCAAGGAAACATGGAACCACGAAGCTCAGACGAAAAAAGGATAGGGCAGTTGGCAGATTTTGCCTGTTCCTCGAAAAGATAGTCTGATGATTTGTTTTGCGCTTTTAAAGTGGTTATCAATTATTGAAGATTTAAAGTATTTTATGGAAAGTGGATGATGTTGCAGATTTTGGGTAAAGCTGCTTTATTGTCATGTATGCACAGTTTATGTTTCAAATTAATTTTTGCGTTAAGTGGTTTGTTGACTTTAGGAGTCGATTTAATAATATTTTTGCAGCACAATTGTAAAAAATTTCATTTCAGGAATAGATTACTCAGAAAATTTAGCTCAGTATAGAAACCTTGGAAAGGTAAAAGATATCAAAAACTATAAAACTATAGTAAACGGAAGAGAATCAATACCATCGTCCTTTATTTTTTACTACCTATTTAATTTTAAACAAATCTGTTCATGATGTTTGTAAACCCGTTTCCAACTGTCAAAAATTCAAAAAGTAAAGTAATGAATGTCTTTGACAGCAATATAAAAATAAATACTCTCGATTATTAACTCACTTCAACAACCATGAAAGACGTAAACGTGCATAATTTTCTCACTAGCTTTCAAGCTACAAGCCTCTTTTTATAAAATTCTGAGAGAAGTAATTTCTTTCCAAAGAATTTTAGCCCTATTTTCATAATATTTTGAAAGATTTTACAAATAGTTAAAAGTATCCCCTCTGCCGCATATCGTCGTCTGTTTACGATTCCGTCATAAAAAATCGAAAATAGATGTATTTTGACAAAGAGGTACAGCCGTCGGTAGGCCTGACAGGCATAAAGTCCTTTTCATTCTTTGTGGTTGGTCTAGTTGGAGAGCCAACCTACTAAGTCGAAGATTAACACAACCCCGACAAAGTACAATTACGAGGGTTCCACGCAATTGAGGACGTTCAGTGACCTGATCGTATGACCTTACCCGGGGTAAGATTCTGGTTCTTAATTAGGTTCTCGAGAGACTGTCTGTGATTCAGCAAAGCTCAGACAACTCTGATTCAATCTCAGCCTAGTTGACCGGAAGCGTTCACAGCAGCCTGAAATGAGGCACTTAAGATGTAGATGTAGGTAGAAGTAGAGGAGGACTTGCTAAGCACGCTCTGGCTGCAGCGGCTTCCGGAGCAAGCACAGGCTGCTTTATGGTTCACCGGAATTCAGTCTTCACAAATTGATTGAAATTTCTGCAAAACTGCAGAGGTTTTCGTACAGCCGCAGCAAAATGAGGTCAGTGTTTCCACCCCGCAACAGAGATTGTTCAGCTGACTAAGCAAATAACCACCTTCATTTAACTGGCTCGCCGGCGCCTCGTTGCGCTCTAGGTACCCCGCAACACCCCATGTCCCCAACACTACACTACACAAGTCGCTTCCATCACAGAAAATTTACTCAAGAGCATTCAAATGCACACCTCCGTGCACTTACAAGGCTGGGTCCACGGAACCAAAAAACTGAATGATCGTTTTCTTCAGATGGTAGGAAAGCGCAATGTATCGCTTAGTTATCGTAGAAACATTTTTAGCAGGCTGTCCAAACTACATTACCTTGTTGATTACACGTACAGACATTTCAGTGTACCCAAAATACTGTCGTATTCTTCAACAAACTTTCAACTTTCCACAACAAACCAAAAACTGTAATCAATCACCTACGAACGAAAGGTGATTAAACTGGAACTAGGTCTCCTTTGGTGTTCTTATGAGAACTCTTAGTTGTCGCTGTCTTTAAACCCATTTTAAGCGCAGCTTCCTTTGCCGCTATGGGCTTTTCATCAATTTGACTCGGGGACCCACTTACTTCTTTTCCTTCTAAAGCCACGTAATTATCATAAAAACTTCCAAAAGTCAGCGTTTTGATTGAGCCATTCACCGATCCACAGATACATGCCCTTCTCCAAAAATACCATACCATACCATTACAGGCAGCAATAGGTTGTATATACATCGCAAATACAAGGTTATACAACACATTCTGACCACTGGCTCTCTAATGGAATCGAAATGTCCTTGCGGCGGTCACAGACGTATTTAATAACCTTTCATCGTTCGATCCCTGTTATTCAAAACTTCTGTCATGAGCTACATGACAAAACAATCGTCTCCACTACTAACCTGACTGAGGCCTACCATCGAACTCGAATCGAACAATATTCTTAAAATCGACATCTAAATACCCTTTGGGCTCTTTGAGTCCGCTATAGTAACTTCCAACACATGCGATATGGCACAATTGTTCGAATGATTTATTCACAAATTAACTAAAATTCTACATAATCTATTTCGACGACATTTTGGCAGTTTCGACTTGCGAAGATAAGCATATTGCTTATGTTTAACAACAGTTTCAACCATTCGCAGATCAGGTTCTTATCATCAACCTTTGTAAATGCCATATCTATTGACCCTCAGTAAAATTCCCAGAACATGAAACTTTTGTCAAAAGACATTTAGCACTCCTCAGATCGGGTAGAGGTTATTTCAAGTGCTAAACCTTGGAGACAGTTAAACTTCTTACGAGATTTTTGGGCGTGGGCAATTTAAATCGTTGCTTCATTCTTCACACAGTTAAGATGCTTTAGCCAGTTAACTGCTATCTTTGCAGCACAAAAAAAGTTAGCGCAAAAACTGTCGACTGAAGCAAATCTTGTGATCATGTCAAGGAAGGTCAGCAAAATCAACGTTGCCTTTGTGTTTCCAGCAAATATGCCAAATTCTCGACCAGCAGGCATACCACATCATAGCACCAAAAATATTAATCTTTAGCCCACTCGATTCTGCTCACACATCTTTGTTCAAGTTCACTATATTGTTGCTTCTACTTCCTCCACCCTAAGACGGTCCATTCAAAACCCTACTCTACCATACAGGTCAGTACACAATCTCTCTCTTCCGGTTCAAGCATTGTTCCTCGTTAACCTCAAACGAACCTCTCGAGAAAGACATTTTATAATAGGACACATTCGTCTGGAATTTTCCTTATCCGTAAATTGCGATATGCACTGTATCGGAGATGATTTAAAAAGTGTGGTGCTAAACTCTTTGAAAAGGTTAACTGCAATACACTTTTCTTCCTTGTTGACTAAGGTCTGGATGAACAACAACATGGCTTTAGAAAAGATGGCTAAATTACCACGAATTTGACAATTCCAAATACTTCATTTATACAGTCTGCACTGACTTTAGCAAAACTTTCGACTGAGTGGACCATTCTACCTTGATGATAAGATTACGTAAATACATAGGTTGAAGTGGCTGCCGATCTACAGAGGCCTGACGACCAGCACACATAGGCACAAGAGAGGCCCGATGTGATGCTACAATATTTTAGTGACTCTCTTCTACTCACTAAAGTCAGGAAACCATTTGCTTCCTTTGACAAACCGGATTATCCCCTTTAGATCTACCAGGGACAATTCAGCCAGGTTTGAGAGAAATGGTGCACCAAGTGCCGCCAATCTTCTCCTTGCCAAAGTCGGACACTGGCACATGAGATGAAGGACGGTTTTCTTCTCACCCTCAAAGCCACAACTCCGACAGAAGTCATTAAACTCTATGCCTAAACGTTGTGCATGCCGCCTTATAAAGCAGTGGCCCGTTATAACTCGCACAATGCAACGAAGTGCGCTTCGAGTTAAACCTAAAAGCTGCCTGATGCGATGCACATCCATGGATACCCAGGACTGCCTTGTTATCGCACAGGATGATTCATTTACCCAGGACTTCTTAGCGTCCTGACGATATTATTGCCTTAGGGTCAGTTTGACCGATGTCATCGGTATACGTATTGAAAAGGAGCAAGAGACCTCAGGTAGCAAGGTTCTAAGTCTTACTAGCTCATTAGCCCCACAGTTTCGCTGAAAACTCCTATGTCCAGGTATCCAAATCAATTGAACAACCGAATATCTTGACATCTCCCTAAGAGATGCACGGAATTTAGCAACAATCATGGACGCTGTACAAGGACCAGCAAGGGACTTAATAGTGGCTTGGCTATCTGTAAAAATACCAATATTGACCCCGAATATTCGATTACACAGAAGCTAGTCGACTGCCTGATATATAGCCGTCTGGTAGACGGAGGGACAGCTTGAGATTCAGCTCATCTGAGTATACACCACTCCCGACTCTATTGCTTAGCTTTGAGCCGTCAATGTACACATGGATAAGCCCATTATCAAGAGTGGCACCATCACACCATTCGTCCCTGCCAGGAATGCGAGTTGTGAACTCCAAATCCAGTATGCATTGCGGAGCGATGTAGTCAACAACCGCTGGTGCGGGTACTCCCTCGGCCAAGATCCTCGCATGACCAAACTCTGTTCTATTCCATACTGAGATACAATTTAGTCTCACAGCAGCAAGATTAGCTTGCTGCAAGATCAGTAGATTGGTTGGCAACCAATGTAGCAGCACAAAAAGTGCCTTAGTAGGAGTGGAGTGGAGCGCTCCAGTTATCAGTAGTGCAGCCATTCTGCGCAAGCTGCCGTTTCCATGTAGCCTTAAGAGAAGCCTGCCACCAGAACGCCACCCCAAACAACAGAGTTGGCTCCACCACAGCAGTATAAAGCCAAGCAACAGTACGAGACTACAATCCCAACCTCGCCTCTATGGCCTTTTTACAGCAGTAAAGTGCGTTGAAAGCCTTCCGAGCTCTTTCTGCTACGTTGTAGGTTCATTGCAACTTCGAATCAAGGATCAGCCCTAAGTACTTGACCTTCTGGCTCAAGTTAATGGAGACCCCATTTAATTTGGGTAACTCAAAATCAGGAACTTTGTACTTTCTTGTAAACTGCACTAGTTCTGTTTTATTAGGATTCACATTCAAGCCGCACTCACGACTCCAACGTGAAAGTATGTCATCGCCTAATCTTCACTTAGCTAGCCCAGTTTTTACTTCATAAAAACATATTAATTTCAAAAATTTAAAAAAAAAACATTAATTTCTGATCCATCTGACGTTCTGTAAAATATACCTGGTCTACATTTTTGCTACAGGGTTTTCTGACTCTGGCAGAAATAAGACCTAGCTTCTAGACTAGCAGGCATCAGCCAACGTTTACTTGATTTATGAATTATATAAAAATTGATCGAATATAAACAACTTTTTCAATCCGCGAAAGCTCAATTAAAGAAAAAACTCGAAAACCACATGTAGCAACTAGCAGCCAACAATGCATTGAGGCGAGGAATAGCTTAGGTAGTCTTCGGACTGCAACTTTTCTCCATAAAAGACCATAAACGTATGTATTAATTTTCGTAAAAATTCAAAAAGTGTTCAGAGTAAGTGATTGTCAATGAGGGTGCTGGTTAGAAATTGTAGAACAGTCATTCATATGTTAAAATTTACAAAGATGAATATTACTTTGTCTGCATATTCGACTTACCTCTACCGCTTCTACCAACAAATCGCAAATCATTAAACTTTGCTACTTGATTTTTCATAACTGCCGTGCAATTTCGAAGCTCTCCGCAGAAATTCTCGTCATTGCCCGCCATAATCGTAACTATTGTCCCATCCATCACTTCGCCCAAAGCAACAACTTTGAAGGCAACGGGAAGTGTTTTGTTCGATCGCCAATGAGCTGGTAGTACTGTACAAACCTGGAAGCATATTGAAAATTTTCTAAACTACTAGAATGATTTGTTCAATAAGATTTACAAAAGTCGAACTAAACGACTTACCACATGAGGTGATCCAGTTCGCACCAGTTCACCAGGATGTTCCGCCAGTAAACCATCAATAGTTCGTTCGGCTAAATTTTCCGCTGTCAAATATGGGACAGTATCACTGGCATTGCTGTTACTATTGTTACTGGTACTATTGTTATTCGAGTTGGCAGCACCATCATGTGTTATTTGGTTTGTTGTCGAGCTCACTTCACTTGAAATATGCATAATTCGGTGTCAGTAATTCAATTGCATGCAATGTTCGGTAAGAATCCTTCAAGACTGGTATGAGATCACATATTTCAAACTTTTGGCAGCTGAGGCGTAGTGTAATTATATGCTGGAAAATAAAAAAAAAATGCATAAGCTAATTAGTTTTCAATCAAAAACAGAGCATAAATAGAAACTTTTGGTTATTAAATCGGGTCATTTGTATGAAATATATTGTGTCACTTGAAACTATTTAAGAATCTAAGCTACATGGAAACCCAGGCCATATTTACAGCATATAAGACACAATCAATAATTTTCAACACCTATCTGACCCAGCAGTTTAAGGTCAAGTTCAAATTCCATATCAGCCTTCCACCTAATTCTGACATACCTACGGAAAAATACGAAAATCAGCATCGCTCCAAAATATTCTCGTTCTTCTCCCACGTTCGCATTCACTTTGCTTGGAAAAATCGGAGGGAATGTTTCTTACCACGTTGACGGCGAGTTTCTTAAACGTGTCTAGTTGTCCTGACGAGATGTTTTTCCCGCGTTGATACGAAGTAGTATATTGTCAGGAACCGTATCAAATTCCAAAGGGAATAGCAAATATCTCCTTAGTCATGTCGAGTGAAAGCAACTTCATACGTTACATCATTACGAAATCACTTTATCAAGAGATCAAAGGCGTCAGACGCCAACAAATAAGACTTTTCGACATGATGAAGTGCATTTTTTTTTTGTTTGGGAGAAGAAGAAGCTTAAAAAATAACTTTACCAGTTAGGAATTGTTGAAAGTTAGTTTTGTGCGAGGAGGTATTGTTAGGAAGCGAATCAATACGCATTGAAATGGATGTTTTGCTACTTCACTATATTTTTACTAATTTTCGAAGAAAATTAGTAAAAGTAAAAGTAAAGCAATCCCACGACAACCCTTGTACGGGTCTAGGGGTTGAAGCTGGAAGAGAACTTCATTACAAAATTAGCATTAAACTCTTTACGCCGAAAATTCATATTTTTATGAATTTTCGAAGAAAATTAGTATTAAACTCGTTTCGCCGAAAATTCATATTTCTTTATATATATATATATATATATATATATATATATATATATATATATATATATATATATATATATATATATATATATATATATATATATATATATATATATATATATATATACATATCAGCAAAATGATTAGGAGAGATAATCTCTGGAGTACCCGATCCGATTGAGCTGAAATTTTCGGAAGACGTAGATGTATATAGTAAGTAAGTCCATGACTTGCTAAAATTCAGATACCCTAAGCCTTTTGGAGGCGGCGACCGTTTAAGTGAATTTTGAGGTACTCCTTTATTTCCAAGCAGTGTAAATTTTTGTTGAAATAAAAGCTCATTATGTTTTAAGCTTGTCAATGTTAAAAACTTGGAAATTTTGAGCCACGTGTGGGTGCAGCGTGTCTAAAAGTAGGCAAAGATTTTTTTTCAAATTTTGATTTGTCATTACTTCTGACAAAAACATTGGATCATCGTGAAATTTGCAAAGCATATTGATATTGAGTAAGATTTAACACACATGGAATTTTAGGATAGTGCAGGTAGCTCTGTAGCAACGGCAGGCTCCTGAAAAAAAATCCTTCAAATCACTGACTCTTCTCAAAAATTTTTGATTTTTGACAAAAAATTTAAATCATTGATAAATTTTGACCTTTGTCCATCATGTCAAATTGAAATTTTGAAAATTCCGGTTTGAACAAGAACGGCAGCCCATCACCAAATTACCTCTATTTTCAGCACTCGAAAGTTCTGTTCACGAGAACTGACGACCGGATAATTCGATCATAATGAAATTTACAGGACATGTTGGTATTAACTAGAACCAGGTCTGATAGAAGTGATTTTGAAATGCGGGCAACACTGTGGTGGTGGCACCATCTTGAAAAATCACTGAGAAAAAAAAACAGCTTTTTGGCCTATAACTTCCGATTCAGCCATCAGAATTTAACAAAATTCACACAGTACTTGGTAATATTTGGTGAAAATTTGGCTGAAAAATTAGAATAGAATTGCCAGCTATGGTGATTTTTGTCTCCTAAATCTTGCAAATTTGCTCAGCAAAATAAAGCTTTTTTGCTTATAACTTCCGGTCTGCTGTTGAAATCAAAATGAAGGTCACGCAGTAAATGGACCTTCATGTGAACGAAATGCCGTAAGAATTTCGTAAAAAAATCATGAAAGGGCTGCCAGCTATGATCATTTTTGTAATTTTGTGGAATTTCTTTACTGAGCAATTATGCTATTAGATTTGCAACTGGGAATGGTCCTATAATGAACATTAACAACAAATATTAACGCTTTACAATTTTGAAAAGTTTTGAGAGTGGTAGCCCTAAAATTCTTTTCACCCGTATAACTTGTAACGCAGTGATTCAATCGAAACGAAATTTACTGGTTGGGTTTAACTTAACGTGAAGCAGATTTGGTATATATTTTGCTTTGCTGCTAACACAGGGTAACCAGCATTGGCCATTTTCGTAAATATTGCACCAACAGATGCTTCAAATTACGTGCTCATATGCATCGAATTTGCAATAAAAATAAAAAACAAATTTCTAAATTTTCCGAGTTTTGAAAATTTTTCGGATGGCAGTCTCAAACAACGTTTAACCGCTGAAGCTTCCCATGAAATCCTCCGATGAGAACGAAATTCAAAGGATAAGTCGATTTAAGTATGAGATTGTTATGGTTAGCTTATTGCTGCTTCGTTGGTGCTACAAAAAAGTGTATTACGTCTTTCCACATTTTTTTGTCACTCAAAGACAATTTCTTCAAAAATTAGTTTTCTAGCGGTTCTGATGCGCTAGATTTTTTCCATCTTAATTAGTTTTTCGACTAATTGTGAATTATAACAAAGTTTTGAAAAGAAAAGTCAATTGATTCAGGTAAAAAATGATATGAAATAATAAAAGCCAAAATCAAAAAAGGTAAAAATGCAGAGTTACATAGCCTAACTCATCGGAAGCTAACAATCTTTACTGATTCAAATCTAGCCTGTTTTAAACTAATCAATCACCCTAATAATAAATCTATAGGCTTTGTTCTTCAGAGAATCTTTCAATGTTTGAAGTATTGTGACTTCCTAGTTACAAAAAAGTTAGAGAAATGGTCCAGGTTGACTCTGACGACAGAGAAGGGACATATAATGGAGCAGAAATCAGTACTAATTATGAACCAGATGAGGCCTTTCTAGATATTTATTCTAAGGATAAGGAGGAATGGAGAGAGTTTCATAAGAAAGAGCTAATCGAGATTAAACAAAACTCCTGAACTAAAGCATTTTTAAGTGGTAAAGACAATTTATGGTTCAAGAACTTTAACTTCAGGAGTAACACAGTCAAACAACTTAACAGACTATTTGTCAACAAATGTTTTAACAAAAAGCGTTTATTCAGTATGAAATTAATCGATAGTCCTCTTCGTAAATTTTGTAATAACTTGGATCATCAAATTTTCTTTTGCCGAGAACATTCCAACATCAGAAGAAATTACCAAATTTTTTCGCACTATAGATGCTAGTTTAGCTAGGTTCCTAGATATGGTAAACTTAGATATATAAGTATTTGAAGAAACATAGTACCAAAACACTGTTATTAATACTTAGCCAAGTATTCTATTTACAAGGTCCGGGTACCTTGAATGTTTTATATTCATCTAAGAAAATAAGATGTAATGGTAGTTATATTAGTTAACTACATTATCTGCTAAGTTTTAGCAGTAGTATCTTAACCTGTATCATTAATACTACGTTTAAGGTTTAAACTATAATATGTATATAATATTTCATATAAAATCCTTATTCAAGAGGATCAAATGCTGTCGTTAATACTTAGCCAAGTAAATTGTATATGTATTTTTGGTTTCATGCTAGTGGTAATTGAAGAAAACAAACAATTGTAGGAATGTAAGTAACTTTATTATCTGCTCATTTGGACAGGAGTTGATTTTTGTTTATCACTATTAATATTGTTAAGGATTAAGAATTCAAAAAGAACATAATATGCATATAAGCTTAAAATTTTAGATGATAAGAAGTAAAATTCAGTAGTTTTAATCGTTAGATTATAAGGTCAAACCCGATGACCGCATCAAAAGCTATGGGGGTAGAAAGTTTTTCGGGGCTGCCATCCGGAAAAATTTGATGGCTTAGAGAGTCTATATATGTGTCATTTATTTTCATTAAATATGTTTCTCACGAAAATTTAATGGTAGCATCTGTTGATACGACTCCAACATCTGTTGGTGCATATGATACTAAAATCTTTTGGTTCGAAAATAACAAAAACAACATAGCGCAAATGCATAGCAAAACAAAAATATACCGAATCAGCTTCACATTGAGGTTAATTCACTCATTGTATTACCTTTTAATCCGATGACTGCGTTGAGCGTTATAGGAATAGAAAGATTGTAAGAGTTACTGCTCACAAATATTTCAAAATTTCTGAAATTGAAATATTTGCTCTTTACTTTCACTACCACATCATTATCGATTTTCAATAATTTTCAATAATGTTTCTGGTATGAATACTAACTGTAAGCATTTATTGATACAAAAGTAACACAACCGACTCGTGCTGGCAACCTTTCGCCAGTATCAAAGCCAAGAATATATCACATCTGCTTCACGTTGTTATATTACATTCGAAGTTATAGGAGTATAAAGAAATTTAGGGTTACCTACAGCGAGTTTTTTCAAATGATCAAAAGCTTAATATTTGCTGTTTATTGGCACTACAATATCATTACCAATTGAAAATTCTACGATAAAACCGCTTAGTAAAGATATTGCAAACAAACACAAAACCAACAATAGCTGGCAGCCCTATCGTGGCTTTTCAACCAAATTTGGCTTGAATAATGTTTATTATAGGTTCCATTAATTGTATGAAATTCGTATTGATTTCATAACTGTACTGGAAGTTATAGGGCAAAAAGTTTTATTTTCCTGAGCGAATTTTCAAAACCAAAGATTCAAAAATTACCATAGCTGGCAGCACCAATCGAAGCTTTCAACCAAATTTCTATCAAACAGAGTTTAGAGAAAGGTTCAGGTACTGTATCAATTTCATGAAAATCTGGTAACTTATTAACATTTCATAGGGCAAAAAGCAGTTTTTTTTCTTTGTAATTTTTCAAGATGGCACCACTGGCACAGAGTTGCCTACAATTCCAAATTGCTTCTATTAGACCTGGTCCTACTTAAGTCCAATGCATTCTGTAAATTTCAATTGTATCTGATTATTGATTCGTGAGTTCCCGTGAACAGAAGTTTTTGATGCTAAAAATATAGGTTAACTGGGAGAGGGTTACCGTTCTTGTCCGACATGAAATTTCCAAAGTTTTACTTTGAACGTGTAGATAAAGCATAAGATTTGCATACAGATTGGTTTTATTGAAAGAAACGGACACTTTTTAGGATATTCGATGGTTTGAATGTTTTCACTTCCAAATTTTTATTTTTTCAAATTTAAGACACCAAAATTATCATAGCTGGCAGCTCCAACCGAATTTTTCGACCAAATTTCTACCAAACGTGGTTTGAAGTAAGGTCCACCTACTGTGTGAATTTCATGCAATCAGAATTTATAGGGCTAAAAGCAGTTATCTTTTTTAGTGGTTTTTCAAGATGGCACCACTGGCACAGAATCGCCCGCATTTCGAAATCACTTCTATCAGACCTGGTCCTATTTAAGACCAATACACTCTGCAAATTTCAATTAATTCTGCTTATCGGATCGTGAGTTTCCGTGAACAGAAGTTTTTGATGCTAAAAATATAGGTAAATTGGGCAAGGGTTACCAGGCGTGCCCGTTATACCATATCAAATTTTTTTTTTGTCTATGTAAACAAAGCACAAGATTTACATATGAGTGGCTTTTTTTGAAGAAGCTGCATTTTTTCAAGAGAGACGATGATTTGGAGGTTTTCACTTTCAGTGCCTGCCCTAGCTACAGGGTTGCCAGCACGCTCATTAAAAGCTACACAAATCTGCAACTAAATAATAATGATTGAAAAGCTCTGTCAAAAGTTATCGCAATTTAAATATTTTCAAGTTTTCCCGTTCTCTTTTTAGGCACCCAGCGCACACATGGGGTTAACAAATTCCAAAACATTATCCGATTCACATGTAAAACACGTTCGAAATTTATTTCGTCACCTTTATTTTCACAAAAATTATTTGTGTACGAAATAATAGGTATATTGAAAATATCACTAAAATGGCCGCCGGCGCCAAAGGGTTAAAGATTATTAACTTTTTGTGAGACTTGGCACTATTCTGCATATACACCAATGTGTCCTGAAAATTTCAGTTCAATCGGATGGCGCGTTCCTGAGATTTTTTCACTGAAATTTTTTGATGATATATATATATATATATATATATATATATATATATATATATA
This sequence comes from Nemotelus nigrinus, assembly GCA_947369275.1. NCBI lineage: Eukaryota > Metazoa > Arthropoda > Insecta > Diptera > Stratiomyidae > Nemotelus > Nemotelus nigrinus. Next base: position 44,927,596 of record OX376374.1, read on the forward strand.
TATATATATATATATATATATATATATATATATATATATATATATATATATATATATATATAGAGAGAGAGAGAGAGAGAGAGAGAGAAATATGAATTTTTCGCCAAAGTGATTTTAATACTAATGTTCTTCTTCGAACATTAGTAAAAACTGACCATAAATACAATAGCTATTAAATCCACCAAGCTTGGCTCACAATTCACCTGCAATGTGAACTTCACTTTAATATGATAGGGCAGCAAGCTTTTACTTTGCTGCGTGATTTGCCAAGATCGCACCATAGCCTCAGGGCTGCCAGTGTATTCATTACACATCTATTAGAGCAGTCATTCTAGACAAAAACAAAATGGCCAATCTTCAAATAAGTCCAACGGAAGTTTTTTGAACGGTATTATATATATATATATATATTGTGAAATGGACAACATAATGTGGAAAGTCCATTACGAAGTCGCATTGAATTCGTTAGGCAGAAAAATCTGCGTCTAAGTTTGATATACATACATTTATAATTCATTGGGACCCAGCGTGCCAAATTCGGAATTCGGAATTGGTTACGACTATTCCGAAAGTGAGCGAAAGAGATAGAAATATAAAAAGCTTTTGAAATGAATACAACTTTTGACTGGGGTATTACTGTTCATTATTTTATGAGAAACATTTGAATATTTTTTGAGAATCTCATCTGAAGTTTGGAAGAAACAAATTTAAAATCAATCGGAATTCGTTGCGAAAATTTCACTGAGTTCGAACAAATTCCTAACAAAGTGCGAACGAATCTGTGATAGGGAAATTGTTGAGAGTTTGTTACGAAATACATTGGAATTTGCAACAAATTCCTAACCTAATGGTGTTAATGTTTCATCTAGTAAAGTAAGTATTAAAACAGTACTTTAGTCGTACAACTGTTTTTCATGCATAAGTGCAAGTGCCTACAAGGTTTTTTTGAATTTGTGTTGTTTGAGGTGTTAACAGTGTATATTTTAAAGGTTCGTAGTGCTATTCAAATTTGTTATTCTCTTGTAACATCTCCTTTTTGTATGCAGAAGCTGCTGTGCGAAAATTTCCTTCAAGAAGACGGGACGTGATCGAAGGTTTTTTTAAAAAAGGTTTTTTTATAGCAGCAAAGACAAGCTTAGCACATGGACGAAAAAAATTGTTATTTAAAATTTATAATATGAAATAAAACAACAAATAAAAAAAAATTCTATTGGAATTAAAAATTAAAAGTATTTTATTCAATAAATGTTATTAAAATGTATCCAAAAAGTATTGGAAGCATTCTCAAAGAACTATTTGAAACCTGCACGAAAATCTTCAAAAAATTCACAAAGAATTCGTAAAGAATTCGAAGTGAATTCGTAAGGAATTCGTAAAGAATTCGCAAAGAATTCACAAAAAATTCACAAGGAATTCCAAAAGAATTCGCAATGAATCTTGAAAACAAATGAACCATTCTACGAAAGCTTTTCAGGAGCTAAAGAGGGGAAAGTTTGAGCACTTTCGGCGTTTTCGTAACGTTTTCCATATACCGGTCTTAAAGAATTCGTAACGAATAAGTTTGAGAATCTGAAACTTTTTTCTGAATTCGCTTCAATTTTCTGAAAGAATTCTCAACGAAATGCCGAATTTGGCACACTGGGTAGTGATGTAAAAAATCTAAGTATTCTAAGGCTTATATTTCAAGAACTATTTGCCTCACGTGAATTTTGTGTATGAAGCTTATGTGCAAATTTTTGTGTTTAACAAATTCAATGCGTAAAAATTCACATAAAACTGATAGTTAACGAGATATTTTTAAAAAAAAACTGATTTTCATGTTCATTTACCTTTAATGGTTTTTTTTTGCGTAGGTACACGACTTCGTAATGGATCTTCCACATTATGTTTCGCATCTAAAGCATAGTACTGAGTTCGATTTCACGTGAAATTTTCATACAAAATTTCACGTGAAATCTGTTTCGGCGAAAATTTAGCTCGAAAATAAGCAAGAGTTGTACTCTGTTCTTAGCATGAAAAGTTGCTTCGAAGTTGCTTTCGCGTTGAAAACGTAGATGGCACTGAAACATGTCTCCAATCATTTCACGCCAATTTAGTTTGTGCAGTTCATTCTTTCGAGCTAAAAAGTGACATTTGGTGTTTCAATTTGAAAACTGAGCAGTACAAATGACTTTCCAATAAGAAAATCTATCGAAAATTGAAATTCTTGACATTTTATCCATTTTATCTCTGCTTTTTTCCATTGCCAAAATTTTCGCTCGAAAGAATGACCAGATAATGGAGACATGTCAAAATTTAGCTTCACGGTTAACTCAGTACCAGCCTTAACAATAAACATATGTGATTCCGTTGAAAAACTTCACTTAGATTAATTTGGCGCAGAAAGTCTGAAATGACTTTACTCAAGATCAATACATCTTGTGAATTAATTCATCTGATGACCTGGTCGTGGGTTCTTGCCAAAACAAATTTGGGACTGTGATGTTTAGAAGTTTTGAAACTGACTGTATTAAATTTATATATTGTTTTCGTATTTCCTTGAAAATTTTTTAGACAACTCGAAAGATTGAAGCATTTTTCATGTGCCTGAAGCATTTTTGAACCAAGTCTGTCTACTGAACTTGATCATGAGCCGTCCATACAGCTAGGCGCCTCTAAACTCTAAGTGTCCTGGTCAACGACATCACTGCAGTGCAAACATATTGCTCTTCGGCAGCTTTATCCTATAGAATTAGCTAAAAAAAAAATCTGAGCAGGTTTTTTTTCCGTCGAAACGAGCTACGTTCCCAGTCTGACGGCATTTACCGGACTTTATCTCTGTGACTACATTTTCTTCTGGGTAGATTCGGTGCAACTCATGGCTCTGATGTCTCCGGATTCACCCTTCTTCACATAAGAAGCCAAATGATTATCCGCAAAACTTTTTTCTCAGACGCGACTGAGAGCGTGGAGTGCCTTTAGTTGAATCAAAAAAAGGCGTAACTACTCATGAACTACTCGGGAACAAGAGCGCGAGTAGTTGGAAGTAGACAGAAGTACTTGCAAGTACTAAATAGTAATAATGGAACACGGGCATTAATGAGGCAAAAGATTAGAGTGGAATTCAGTAAGAAATTTTTTTCCAGCCTTGTTATATATCGAACAAATATATTTTTCAAACATTATTTCATGGTCGAATCAAACAAATTTTTTAAAGAGGCTTGGGTTTGAAATAATATCTGACAAATATATTCACAGGAGCCAGAGATTTCAACGACATTATAATGAACTTTGGTTTCGTCCCATGACCAGTTCAAACTCAAATATTTTCAACGAATTTGATGAGTTCAATCAGGCAATTGGTCGATGATGATATTACTGTTTTCACTTTGAATTCAAAAAGTAATTACTGAGATGTGAACAAAGTATTTTTCATCGTTTTCTGAACAATTCACTCGAAATCTACACAAATTGACCATGCTTTTAGATAATAATACCTAATGAATTAGGCTTTTTATATGTTAACCCTAGAATGGTACCCATGATTAATTTTTACTCACATCCGGTATAGGTATATTTCGTCGCGTATCAGCCAGTTGGTCACTCTGACTGCCATGAGGCTAGAAGCTATATAATCTTTTTATGTTTAATGATATAATCAAAAATGTACATAATACTATTGTTGCCTTCTTTTTAGTAAAAACATTTACTTAAAATCATCCAAAAATTTACCGTACCATTCTAGGGTTAAACGTTTAGAGTGAAACCGTTAAAACTATCATTAAATTTTTTTTATTGAAAACAAGTGAGCATTGGTGTATGATGTATTCGCAGAAAAGACTTACATGTATGCGCTCATAGACAGATCTCATTTAACACCAGCAAACTCATGAATGACACTTGAATACATGTATTCAACAGGTCTTTCTGCAATGTACCATTAAAAACGATTGTTTACGACTCAATGAACTCCACCACTTATGTTTCAATGAAAAATCAAAACGGCAATGATTTTCTATTTGAAATCACTCTTTGAAATAATTTCAAACGTTCCAGTTTTACACATATCACAAACACTATCTCACACACTATACAGGACAAAACACTCTTAATTGAATACTTGGTCCGATAATTAGTTACATTTCTAGCATTTATTCAACGACTGTCTTTAATGATATGAACAATCTGAATGAAAAGCTCGAATGAAGAAACCGCGACAGTGCACACTCGGAGTGTGCAATTTTCAATTTTAAATATCCACACTACATACAATATTTTATAATTTTCACCGCACATTGTGTGTTTTTTCCACATAAATGTCCTGAAAATTGGCGAAAGCTGATGGCAACAAAAGAGCGGGTCACATTCAAAGTAGTCACATGTAGGAACTCGAAACACTGGAAAAAGAATACAAATGCACACCATTTCAATATAGAATCCTACAGCTATAGGTATACACGCAGCAGGTTCATTTGTCTATCTATAGCTATGAATATAGAAAATGCATATATTTCGCACTTGATCCCGACATGAGACACGGTGTCTATAATTTCCCAGTGAAAATTCAAATATGAAGCCGGAAAAAATTAAATTCACATATGATGAACACAAACACAAAAATCTACCCACAGATGTAAATATAATCCACAAATTATACCTATATGAGTGTATTTAAACGAATGAATGTACAGTCATTCAGAAATATTCGCATAGGAACACTCAAGGATTATTGACCGTTGCCATTTGCAGCGCCTGTTCCGGATACGAGACGAATTTATCATAATCGGGGACATTTCAGTTTTGAATTAAACCATATTTAAATTAATAATTATTTCAGAGAACATAGTGCTATTGAGTCCAACCAAACCATTGATTCAGGTAAATGTGATGTGAGCGAAGCTAACGAAAATCGGCAGCTGAAGATATGTTTTAATCTAATCCAGTAATCAAAGTAAGCTTCTCTGATTTTTATTGAAAATTTATGATTATAGAATTCAAATACGCTGCATCATATATCGACAGTATTATGCAGTATCATGAGTATGTACATATAGATACTTCTGAGAAAGATACATATAAGTAAGATGTGGAAGAAACCATGTATCTTGCATCGTGGAATAAATCTACGAACGACCCCACATATTTCACTGTACTATTTACTGATATTTTCACAAAAATCACCAACGGGCCCGAATCAAGGCTAGTGCCCCAGGCTATTGTTCAGCATTATAATACAATTCCTTCAAATTATTTCATAAGAGGCATTTCCCATGTCACCGACTGAACCCTATAACCGACCATGCAACCGATGACAGTGGCATCAGGGTAAAAAATAAATGACGGAAAAACTAGTAAAAACCAACCGACAACCACATTGAAACTGAGTTTTCACACACGCGGTGTTCGAAAAAACGGAAGTACTCGAAAAATGAAAATATGTATGCTCTTGCTACAAACACACGAGTTCATTCAGGATGAAAGCAAACCAATTCATTGAAACTCCTCGTGGTCATTGAAGCTCTGACAAAATATATGTGACCATATGGATATTTAGTGTTTATGCTATGCATATATTATATTTAATTTTGTTTGTTACCTATAAATATAAAATTTGTTCTTTAGATTTGATTCTCGCAATCGCCTTGCGTAAAGAAGTAAACTATCCAAGAAAAGATGCTTTTTAGGAAGAAATTATTGTGAATTTCACATTCATTCGACGAATTGAAGCTCAAAAGAGTATAATACAGATGCAGTTTCTCCTAGCTGGTGCTAAAAATATCGAATTCCAGCATTTTAAATCTCTTTAAAAAAATGTTTACATGCATTTTACTAGACTAGCAATATTGTGCTTCACAATATCTCTTTGTTCGTGCTACATGCTTCAATATGAAAGTTACAACAACTTTTTCAACTTTTTCAAATAATGCTCTGAAGAAAGTCCGTCAAAATAGGTCTGAGTTTCCGTTTTAACTTCATCATCTGACGAATATCTCGTTTTCTGGAGCCATGTCTTCAAAGTTTGGAAAAAGGCAATAGACACCGGGATCATATCTGGAAGATACAGTGGCTCACAATTTATTTGATACAGTGACTTTTTAAAAATGCAAATCACTGTAACTTTGAAATAAAGAACCCTATTCAAAAAATTTAAACGTATTTGACTAGATGCATGTTCAACGAATACAATGCAAACCAAAAATGTTCCAGCAATATTCCTCGGCGTCCCTTAAAAGAGAAATACCACTGGCGCAGAAAAATTGCAGCTCACAGCTTATTTGATACAGACACTTCAATGCGAATATACTTCTATTTCTCGCGGAGTTAATCTGTGTTGTTTTTGTTTCTTGAATTTTTGATTGTGTTTAGACATTGGCTTAAGTAAGTTTTAGCAAGATCTTGTAAGCTGAAGTGCCAAAATGAGCCAAATTTGTAAAATGGGTCATAGCACCACAATTGAACAGTGCGAATTGGTATTAAACCACTTTAAAAAAGGACAAAGTGTTCGAAAAATTGCTGAAAGTGTGAATTTGAGTGTCTCTACAGTGCAGCACATAATTGAGCGCTTCCTACACGAAAATCGGGTAGAAAATAAGAGGAAAAATGCGCCAAACAATATTTTCACCGTATCCGACGAACGATACATTGTAAGGAAAGTGAAAGCAAACACAAAGATTTCCGCTCCAAAATTGGTTACTGAGGTTCATCGTGAATTAAGGAAGTAATGTAGTGCTGAATCCGTCCGACGAGTGCTTCGCGACCATGATTTCAGGGTCCAAGTAGCTCGTATGAAGCCTTTCATTTCCAAAAAAAATACAATAAGCCGATTTGCCTTTGCCAAAGAGCATGTGGGAAAGCCATCCGCGTTCTGGAATACGGTTATTTTTGCGGACGAGTCCAAGTTTAACATTTTTGGCTCCGACGGAATGTCATATGTCTGGCGCAAGGCAACCACTGAGCAAAACAAGGAGAACCTCAAAGTTACTGTGAAGCATGGTGGTGGTAATGTGATAGTTTGGGCCTGCATGTCTGCAGCCGGAGTCAGAAATTTAAAGTTTATTGAGGAAACAATGGACCAAACAAAGTACCTTGATGTACTCAAAAACAATTTGCTGAAAAGCACTGAAAAACTGGGTGTTAGCAACCAATTTCGGTTGTACCAAGAAAATGATCTAAGGCACAAGTCGGGAATTGTGCAATCTTGGCCAATTTGGGATTGCCCTCATTTGATGTCTCCGCCGGCACAGTCACCAGATATGAACGTCATTGAGAATCTGTGGACTTTGTTGGATAACAGCATTAGAAAACACAAGATTTCTAATAAACAAGACCTGAAGAAAGCACTGCTAGAGGTATGGCAAAAAATTACTCCTGACATCACAAAAAACTCGTTGATTCAATGCCGAATAGGCTCCAGGCTCTGCTTAAGTCTAAGGACTATCATACAAAGTATTGAAATCAACTGGAAACCTCATAATTCACAACAATTTTAATGTTTAATCAAACTGTATCAAATAAGCTGTGACATGAAATTTGTTATTATTTTTAGTTTTTTTGTTTTTTAAGATGTAAAACAGCAACTTTGTAACAAATATAAACTTGTTTAATAAACAACAAACAATTGCCTTCAAAATTGTGTTCAAATTTTTTTGATATTGTTATTATTTTTTGAGTTATTGCAACTTAATTTTTTAAAGAAGCACTGTATCAAATAAGCTGTGAGCCACTGTATGTTGGGTGGAAAACCAATTCGTAGCGCAAATCATTCAGTTTTACCGTTGATTTCATTAAAGTGTGAGCACTTTTTCTGTGCCAAATGAGGGCGCTCTTCCCTGATATCCTTGTTTAAATGTTTCAATAATTGTCTTCTGTGATCGTTCTTTCTTTTTTAAGATATTCCATGAATATTATTCCATGTGCACTCAAAAAAAAATGCCGACCAAGACCTTTCAAATTGATTTTCGCGTCTTTGGGCACTTTGGTCGACTTTGACTAGCTTCAAATGACTTTGCTATCTTTAAATTGCGGCAGCTGTAGAGTGCAGTGGTAGATCTATGTTTTGTCCATCGTTGTAAGTTGACGAAAAAAAAAATCCTTCCTGCCACGCGTAACAGTGCCAAACAGCACTCCGAATCATCAACACGTCATTGTTTTTAGTCCACTGGGTGTAAGCGCGGCACCAATCGTCCGTTCAGCTTTTTCATACCCAAATGCTCATCCAGAGATGTAAACATCTGATATACCCATGGTCTCAGCTATCTCGTGCACTTTCACTTTACGGCCCTCAAATGCGATAGGATGACTTTTTTTATGTTTTCTGGAATAATTGCCTCTTTTAAGCTCGATTTCAACACGTTCAGCGAAACAATGCAGCGCAACAATATTTAATCATTTTATCTAACGGAGCATATGTCCTTTCATATTCATCGAGCTATTTTTGTTCACTTCGTTGCTTTCTTTCTCAAACTCTAGTGTTTAGTCAGCGCACGAAATTCGTCTTTATCCATATTATTACAACACCAAAAGCTGTTTGCTTACAATGGCTGCCAAACAAAAACTAATTGAAACTTGACATTTATTCTTTCAAAAGATGGCACTAACTGGTGAAAATAATTCTTTAATGATTTGAGCGACACCTGATATTGGGTGTTTTTATTATTGAAGCATGTAGCATCAAGGGCTCAGGCGCAGGAGCCTAATATAAAACTAAAGAAGGGCAAGTCCACAAAAATCTAGCCTGACGTCTGGAAAATCAATCCAAGCATTTCATCGAACCTTTTCTGCAACATTCTATTGAATATTTTTAATTACACTAACTATGATCTAAAAGCTAACCCTTTTTTACCTTCGTAATCTATCAAATCTTGTCATTAATCGCTAAATGACTTCAGTTTTGACTCCTGATGCAGAAGCAGGTTCTCCAGTAACTTAGTATTTACCTTGATGTAAATAATTTTACATATATTATAGATATTTGAAAATTTCTTTTCAAATATCTCAACCTATGCCACGGCAGTCTTAGAAAAAGTTTTCTAGAAAGGAGACAAATATGTTAGGATAGCCCGTATAGAGAGGATAGCAAAAAGCTTTGAAGTTTTGATAGTCATGCATATCTTTTTGTTGAAAAGATGGCGAATGCATTGAAATCTAAATTTTGTAACTTTAATTTTTGGCGCGCATAGGGATTACACTTTCAAAATTCGTGCGAATCGATTCTGGTATACTTAAGCAATCAGCTACCTTTCATCAGAGAAGTTTTTGATGTGACAACGAGATTTTTGGCCTGGTTACAAATAGTTTAGGATCGCTGATATTAAGAAAGATTATAAAATACACAAAGGTGCGTCTATCTGATATTCAGTTTGTTATCCCATTCATCAAAGTAATGACTTAGCTCTCCCAAATTGTATTTCAGGCTCTTTGCTGCTTTTGAACCAGAACGTGTCGTCGACATATTGGAGAATTTACACTTGGGAATACTACAAGAATGGGGAGGTCTGCGGTAGTGTTGGGCCAACATATCAAAACTGATATGTCCCATAGTGAATCAAGTCACAAGAAATGAAATGCTAGCGAAGAAAATCACCAAGAAAGAAATCACAATAAAAAATCATATCAACAAATTACAGCTAAAACTGTGATCCTGTCTACTGATATTTTGTTCACTGTGATTCTGACCGCAGTGATTTCTTGCTGTGACTTTGGTGGCTTTTGTTTACAACCAATCCACTTGCTGATATGTGAATTAGAAACTTGTGCTGGAGGCGAATTTCGTGCGTAAGATTATCTCACGAGTGTGCGGTCCAATCAGACTGAAATTTTAAGAAAATGCTGATGTATATAAGGAGTAAGAATGTGTTAAGTAAAAATACTGATTAGAGTGGGGGGCATTATATTTATATGGGAAGAGAAATTAAAAAAAAAAAGTATGTGAAAAAAAAACTGATAATGTGTTGTGTTTTTAGCTATAACTAAAGCTCTGAACATTTTTTATCAAACGCGGGCACTGTAAGAGATGGCAATAGTAGGCACACAGTTTTGCCCACTATTTTATGTCTAAACTGATTGAAATATCTTTCCTGCAGGCAGATATGTTTTGAGTATTATTTTATTTTTAAATATTTGTTTTTATTGTTTATATATATATATATATATATATATATATATATATATATATATATATATATATATATATATATATATATATCTATATATATATATATATATATATATATATATACATATATATATATATATATATATATATATATATATATATATATATATATATTTGTTGTGGTATTGTTATGGCTTATATTTTATGTGCGATTGTTAATTTTATGTGCTCTCATTAATTTTATGATTTTTTTTTGTTTTTGTTCGAATCGCTCTTTTCCCACTTCCTATCCTACTGTTTTTGATTTATTATCTTCAAACCATGGCCTTCTTACTCTCCCATCCTGGCAAGAGAGGAGTGAATTGTTTTTTGAGTTTTGAATGCTCTTGTTCAAAGAAAGTAAAATCATTTCAAAGAAAATCCAGACCAAACAACCCCAACAACAAAGGACAATGCTAATCTTGTATGTTAGGATATTAATATTAAATATTGACACGCTAATGCAGCTAATAAAGGCGGTTAATATAATATATCGGCTTCTTAATATTGATTTTTGGTATACCAACATAGTATTGTAAGACGTTAATATAACTTATTGCCATGTTAATATTAAATATTGGCCTACTAATATAATATTGTAACAGAAAAATTCACCACACGCATGTCAATATATAAAATTATAGGAATGCTGTGTGCTGGCAATATAATGTTATTGCTAGGTCAGTTTAATAATGTTAAGAAATGTAGTGAATATAAATATATTAGTTGCAAAATATATTAAGGGTAGAACAATGATTTTTTAGCGCGCAATGGCTTTTTATCCTTTCCATCCAAATTCTCTCAAAAAGCTTCCCCAAATTAAGAAACAGTCATCACTTCACTTTTCCTCTTCTTACAAATAGGAAAAATGTTGTCATCTTGCCAAAGGTTTGAGATATAACCATTGTCCAAGGTATTTTGAAATAAAATGGAGAGAATCCTTTAATAATGAAATTAAGCATTCCATAATTCCATCACGAGAAGACTTGTTGCTTTTTACAGCGCCCAGTAGTTTGCATCAAGTGCCAACTTTTACCAAAGTGGGACTGATAATCTGCATACTGATTTTCGGATAAAAATGTCACCAGTGACGCATTGTGCATATTGAGAAAGCAATCGACTTCCTTCTTTACCACTTGCCTATTAGGAGGTACACAATCGAGTGCAAACAAATTTAACTAGGATTGGAATGTTGCTGTAAACACAACAACATTAGGCGTGTTTTTTTGCTCCCCCTATCTATACAGAACAAAGCAGACGCATTGGCAGCAACAACAACAACTCCCCTTTTCCATAACAGGAGCTGTTGTTGTTTCCAATGCGTCTGCATTGTTCTGTTATGGATAAGGGGAGCAATAAAACGCTCCTATTATTAATCGTAATCATCATCTCCTAGCCTTTATATTTCGCAGAAAGTATATTAATTTCTTTAAACATATCGGAACCTAGTTAGTTGTTAGCCAATCATTGCATAAGACGCTCGCTGCGAAATTTAGCAACCGTTTCAGCAATTATTTGGCTGAGACAGTTAATTTTCAAAAATAATGACTTGTAGAAGGTGTGATCACTCCCATATTTATGAAAAATACTGTTGAACTTGCAGCACCATATGTGTCTCATTATAATATGCCTATCAATATCAGGGATTATAATGTTTATCAATCGTGTATTCTAGCGATTATGATTTAACTGAACTCTATAAGGCTATCAATCTGACGGTTTTATACGTTTCTCGTCACAAAAAAGTCAAAACTCGCCGCCGAAACACTGAAATTTGCCTCAATAAGTATTTTTCAAAGACCTCGTTATCTTTGAAAAAGGAGCGGAACTGAAGTCGAAGCTTTCCTCTAAAGTAATAATACAAACTATCGTGCGTCTAACAGTCTGAAAGATCAACACTTCTGTGCACGTTTGCTCAGTACTGCTGAGCTACTTCTTGGTCTGTTTGGCGAATTCGGAGCAAATATTTGCAAAGGAGTGGGAGGACTACTTACCAATTTCCATTCGCTAGAAATCTCCCCATTGTTGGTGTCCAAATTTCAGACCGCGAACGATAAGCAAATATTTATATTGAAATGTGATTCCAAAATCATCCATCAAAGCTAACTTTGATGAACTACATCGCACATGCAAAGACGCAACAAAGATTTGCCTATGGTCCGTTGTTTAATTTGTCATCACTTTGATTGTTAAAGGGAGTAATGAGCCACCTGAAGCTCATCCTTTGAAAGTCTACAAGTTTGGTTTGTGTTATCATTTGAAGATCTAATTTTAAATCGTCTATGAAATGTTGAGCAGATGCTCTTTGCGCTATCAAAATAAGCAAAGCACTGTTTATTACGGCACCCTCAAGACTAATCAGCTGCCTCTCGACATCAGTTCCCTCCGTCAATACTTGGTTGATGGTAATTTAATAGATCAAGTCTCACATTGGCCGGAGATGATCTCGTGAAAGTTAGGCCTCAATAAGCACCAGAACCTAGAGGATCAGTATTTTCTACTGACTGTGCGTAAGAGATATTACTTTGAGGATATTTCAAAACGATCCGCAGCACAAACGGCTGTTGTTCCTTCCAAGTCTGGTCGCGGACAGTATTTTTTGCTTCAATCCTAGCCACCATCCAGAATTATTATTTGGTTGACCATTAAGACCAGATTTGACATACAAAAGCTTTGGGTACTTTTCCAGGGACTGTATGTAGTAGTGGAAAATAATACAGTTGTCTACAACATAACCGAAATTTTGCCAGCTATATCACTGAAGCCTTTCTTTATTCAGATTTTCAGTCACTCTTTTCCAGAGAATTGAGTGTATTTTAAATACAGTATTTAATTCTTGGGAAAGTTTGAATCGTGCCATAAAGAGCCCAGCATAGAGTCTGAAGTCTTTAGTCGCTACTGCATTACTCAAGAAGAGCGCCAGGAAGAGCGATATTGCGACCTGAAGGTCAACGTATTTTGCCACTATCTCAGAATGAATATCCGAAGATTTAACGCCCCTATGCAGGCCGCAGATTTCAAGCGATCTGTGTTTGCTATGTAAGTCCTTTCGTTTCGACCTCTAGTTTTGAGTAATTTGAAGAACTTCTTGCAGTCTTCTAGGAAGAGACACAGGTTGAGTGGTCTATCAATCGAAATATGTTTAAGAAGTACTGACCCTAATTCCTTTTGCGTGTAGCTCAATGGTGAATTTTTCAATATCCCTTTAATAGGCCGTGATCGGTGGAACCTTGAGTTTTCGTAGTTGAGGTGTGATGTGGAGAGATACTTGGTGTTTTGACTGTCTAGGATGAAATGTTTACCTGTTTTTTCACCCACTACTTTATTCTTTGTATTACTTGACTATGTTTAATAATGTTGCAGCTAATTCTACTGCTGTAGGTGCAGTCGATGATATATATGTAGCTAGTTTGAATGAAGTAGAGTTCGGAAAAGCTTTTGCTAGTAGATTTGCTGCTGTTCTACAATCACCTTGATGAATAGCTGCCAAAAAGGACGTCACCTACCGAAGAAGCTCGTTCACTTCTTTTTGTACAGTTCGATTTTCATATTCGTGGACTGCGATTTTCTGTTCCTTTTTTTCCCCATTATTAGCTCATACATACCCGATGCTTCTAGGGATTTAGTTTTTTCCCATTTTCCGCTCATTACGTTTTAGAGAAAAACAATTAAGTCTTCTTTTTTAGTTGATTTCCGCGCAATTCTTATGGTCACGTACTAGCTAAGAGTTTAAATATTGTTTTCACATATTAGTGATTACTCATGTTCACAACACAGTGTCTAGTACTGTTGGCCTAACAGCACTATACGACACCCAGAATTGATCCAGCATTGCACGATACTTGGCGACTTATCCATTTGTTCGACTTACCCAACGAGAATAATAAGCACTAGCCGTCAATTGTGAGCTGTATAAGCTAAAACATCCGAAAGAAAAATTGTCTAAATCTAAACTGTAGACTCTATAAACTGTAGACTCTAAAAACTTTATGATTGATGAATCAGCCGGATATAATGATATAAATTCCATTTTATTTCAACTTTGTGAGTATCTAGTATGTTATATCGATCACTAGGTTTACTTTTGATATAAATTGACTAACTATAATTTATTTTATTGAAATTTATATGATGAGTAATAATGTTGATATTTTGACAGATTCAACATATTTCACAAACGAAATTTTTGATTTACTTTGATATTTAAACAAAAGTATCCTATTAATGTTGAATGAAATCAATTAATACATCGCTTTGTTTTTTGACAAGTCAAAATAATTGCAACAATTAATTTAAAAAATAATAATAATTTAGTTTGAACAAATTCGTGCGTCGTTACAAGATACAGAATTTGTTGCCGAAAATTGGTCTGCTGTGGGTCTCTCGCAGGGTAGTGTTCTAGCTCATTGATTTACAATTTCTTAGTTATATTGAATATATGTAGAATATTCCTTATTGTTTTTGTAGAATATTCCTTATTGCTGTTGTTTTGAAAAGAATATTTAGTTCTTAAAGTATCATTTCATTTCATGCTTTTAAAATAACATTGGAAGTCAAAGATACAGTCCAACTTTTAGTCAAAGGTTTGCTGATACCGTAATATCATATTACCTGTGAACATTTAGCGATTTAAACAACTCAGCAATGAATAATCCTTGTTAAAACTTGGCGAACATCACAATGTTGGAGCACTACACTTAAATTAAACACAACAAGTTTTCATGCAAATTATGCAACTCAAATATTTTAGAGATCACTCATGATCATCACATTGCACTTCAGCTCAAAACAATCACTTTTTCATTTAGTATTAACAAAACACTATAGTAATTCAAAAAAATATGAACTAACAACAAACACTATTACACTTAATTCCAATATTTTAATATATGTTACAATCAAATCATTCATTAAAATGACCAGTTTTGTGGTCAACCGCGCGATAATTTCTTTACTAGCAGACACCTAAACCGTTCACTGGCCTCAGCAATTTCAAACTATTTCTGCGGTAAGCCATGAAGAAGATACCAACGTAAAACCGCTACTCGTCATCATCATCATCGTCGTCGTCACCGCACCACCATACCGCACATGAACCAGTAGCGCGGGTGGTTTTTGCGGAAGGTTCTACCCATTTACCTATCCAGGAGTTCGCAAGAATTCGAAAACGAGAAAAACGCGAAAAACGAAGGAAATGAAGAATATATTTTGCTGCCACCCACTAACCATTTGGGTTTTTCTTTGCCTACCGCCACAACATCCATACGTACGTCGACACAAAGATACTAAAAGACCACACATTTTTCCCTTCTGCCTCCGTTGCAAGCGATATCTTACAAAAATACCCCTGTCGATTAAGAATAGAGCAAACGATTCCTAACAACATAGCCACGAACGTATGGAAAGCCAAGCAACAACAAGCTCAACAGCAACTACACCCAATAACACCGTTAAGAAATAACAAAAATGCTCGCCTTCTTTCTTGAGAAGTTTTCCTTTCTTTCTTGGTCTTTCTTGCATCTTTCCATCGCATCCATCCCAAACTCCCTTCCAGATACTTTTTATGCCACGATTTTCATTCTCAAAAATAAGAAAAGTCGACTCTCCCCCATTTAAGGATGTGTGGGTTATACATAACCACTGTCATCTCACGGCTGGAAGTCTTAAAGAAAACGAGCGTACTAGGTGGTTTTCAGGAAAAGTATTTGCGGGCACCATGAATATATGGCGTCGGTGCTGGCAAGTATCCAACCAATGTGTTGTGGCAAAATATTGTGGCAATCTTTTTGGCCACGCTTATGTGAGCTGACAAAATGTCCCAACCCATTCGGAGTATGAGGTAACTAGAGGACATTTGCGATGGTGGCAGCACCTCGTTAGGAGCCAGCATGTTGAATTGTGATTCAAGTCATCCCTTCTACCCACTGTTGCTCGGGCTGCCTAGAATTTATAGCACCCAAACCAGCTGTCTTACCACAATTACATCATCCTCTTACCCCGTTAGCGCCTTAATTCATAATTTATGTGAACCTCGACTGTGATTAAATTTCTGGCCTACTAACCAGAATTTCACATTCAGCCGCCACATTGAAATAACACCAAAGTAATTTTCATTCAGCCATCGCTACACCGCGGGTGCCTCTTGTTTTTATTTCGAGTACCCTTAAATTTAAGGCGGAGTCATTTTTATATACATACAGCGAGCTCCACCAAACCTGAAGACCATCCACATTACTCCCTCTTCCTATTTAATCTCTACGTTTTTGTACGTATTCGACGTCTCAACACCAAAAAACAAAATCCCCAGAGAATCTCCTTAGCTTCCAAAAAGACAGGACAACAAGGAGAGGAAAAAGAATAAAAGTCTATGAGTCTTTACTGTGTCGCGGAGGGAAGCAATCATTCGCCTGTCGAAGAAATGAACGGTAGTGGAAGCGGTGGCAATACGCGGCAAAATACAAGATGGAATATTCAGACACATAACGTAACGTCATCGACTCCGTTGTTAGTGGTTGCCTATTTTGGTGTACCAATATGTCCTCCGCGAAAACCTCTTAATATCTTCCTCTCTTCTACCTTTGAAATCAACCCAGCTCTCCAAACGGGACTTATGGACAAACATTTTTTACTCACAGACTAGCATAGAAGTTGAGTTTAGCCTCGGATGGTTTTGTATTATTTTATTTTTAATAAATTACTTTACTCACAAATCAAAATGACTTGAATATTTTCACCTAAATCAAATTTTCTGGCTCAGCTTCAATCATCACAATTTAATGAATGAATTGATGCATTGCTGCATGATTTATTTATTAGCACAATTAACAAATATGTATGCAATAACAGCGACATTGCCCGATTTGTGGCTGGATCCATGAGTTATCTCCAGTTCCAGCCAGTCTACCAAACATACTTTCTACGCACACACAAAACGAATGGAAATAAAAATTGAGAAAATATGTTTCTCCTCAAAATTAATTTTCTCAATCCCTCGCTCTCCCCCGCAACTCAATTCGTCCTTTTATTGTAATTTTTCATGTAAGTCAGTTTTCATATTTCCACATCAACGTCTTTCCAATATCAGTATACGTGTCCTTTTCGTTCCGAAGACTTCTTCGAACTTTTTCGCTTACCCCAGTTTCGCGGCCAACAATTCACCATCACGAAAAATCCGAAAGTATACGATGCCCAATACAACGACTAGCATGTCTTTCTCTCCTTCGACAAACGTAGCAAGCCACCCCCGCCATCAGGAAGCAGCTGCCATCGGATTTTCTTTCTTGCGGGAAGAAAGATTCTTTTCTCCCCGTCTCGAGGTAAGAAAGCGGGATTGAGAAACATTCCCCTGCTCGGAATATAAATACGCTGCATTCGGGACGAAAATGTTTAGTGAATGAGAACAACATAAAAGGCGGTAAAGGATATTCAAACGAAATACTCGACCTTTTCTGTGTATATATTTTTTGCACAATGCACTTCATGTTCCTTGTGCGTTTCTTGTGAAGTGCAATGGTTGAACGTTTTCAAAGAGGATCAACTACGTTAGTGAACTAAAGTGGATGAAGTCACGAAAGCTACAAGGTTCCTGCTTGTTGGCGGATACACATAGAAATAAGGACAATGATCATTGTCTTGATAAATAGAAGTTTCCTAATAAATAGTATTTTTTATGATTATGACTGAAATCATATTGCTGCTAAATGATGTTTGCTTATGAGTACCTAACTAGAAATCTTCCCAATATGCATTATATTAAAGCTTTGAAATTTAGGTCATATAAGTTGAGGTTGGATGGGATGCGATCTCATTTCGGGAGGTGTTCATAGAGAAACATACACATATGGCGCAACATAAGTGGAAATCTGACTTAACCACAGGTGACAGAAAAACCACCAACTTCCATAATTAATTGAACAGTAACTTCAATTCTGCAAAAAACATAAATATTAGACCAGCAAAGAAGTACACGCTTAAATAACCAGCTTTTTGCTTGTTAATGTTTAACAATATTTACTCGCTAAGACAAGCATAATAAAATAAAAAAGTCTAACGCATCAGAACCGTTAGAAAACTAATTTTCGAAGAAATTGTCTTTGAGTGACAAAAACATGTGGAAAGACGTAATACACTTTTTTTTGTAGAATCATATCAACCATTCCTTATCCAAAGCAACAAAACTCAACTATAACACAAATGATGCAAATGTTCAGTGCTGGCAACACTTTCCCAACAAAGCAGCAATAAGTTTACCATAACAAGCTCAAACTTAAGCCAACTTATCCTTTGAATCTCGTTCTCATCGGAGGATTTCATCGAAAGTTTTAGCGGTTAAACGTTGTTTGAGGCTGCCATCCAAAAAATGTTCAAAACTCGGGAAATTTATTTTATTTTATTCATTAACCAAGCAAGGTACAAGTTACATAAACAATACAAAACAAAATAGAAAATCGAAAACTTAATATGACTATATAAAAGTAATACGAAAAAAAAATTAAATAAATCAAATAATTAACAAATAAATCAATAATAATAAATAAATAACGAATATATAAAACATTGACAAATAGCTTAACATAAGGAGTTGCGGATGGCTTGGAAAAGGGAAGATTTGAAGGATAATTTTGAGACCGTTGGAGAATACAGTTTACTTATGCTATTGAATATTCTGCAGCATCTATTAATCGGCTCATTAGCTGCGTAAGTAGTGGAATGTGGATATTCCTTAAGAAAACTAGAGGACCTGGTGCTCCTTACAGGGTTATTTAACACCATATTATTATTGAGGAACCCAACTCTGATAACGCCTCTAATGACGTCAAATGTGAAACAGGCCGAAATCATCTTTCTTCTGGATGCAAGTGGCAATAAGTTTAGGTGACCCAGTCGAAACTCATAAGGAGGAAGGGCGCTAAAATCGTAAGAGTTGTATAGATCTCTCAATGCGAAAAGTAAGAATTGCTTTTGTATGAACTCGAGTCTGTTACTGTGGGTCTCAAAAGCCGGATTCCAGCAAATGGAAGCATATTCGAGAATGGGGCGTACAAGTGAGATGTATAAGGATCTTGTGACCCACAGGTTACGAAATTCCTTCGCACGCCTTTTGATGAAGCCTAACTGTTTGTTTGCACGGGAAAGCATTTTATCATAATGCAAGGTGAAGCGGAGTCTCTCATCCAAGATAACACCAAGGTCAACAACGTTTTCAACTCGAGCTAACAAATTATTGCCGAAGAAGTACGTATTGTGTGAGACGGTGTATTTTCGGGAAAAACTTATAACTTGCCACTTAGCAATGTTGAGAGAGAGCTTGTTTTTATTGCACCAATTATCAAGTGAATCAAGTTTAGATTGGAGAAAGAGTGCATCGGATTTAGATTTAATGATGTGATAGACTTTGAGATCGTCGACATAAAGTAAATGAGGTATATTTGCTAGGACTTCAGATAGGTCAGAAATGAATATATTAAAAAGAAATGGGCCAAGATGGCTACCTTGTGGTACACCAGAGCTAGCAGAGATATTTTTCGATAAGAGTCCTTGAAATTTTACCAGTTGTGTTCGATTTTGACGGTAGGAAGTCAGCCAGCTAAGCAAAGATCCGGCAACTTCGAATTTCTGGAGTTTTAGAATAAAGGTAGGGTGGTCAACTCTGTCAAAAGCTTTACTAAAGTCTGTATAGACTGCGTCAATTTGGCATCTTTTCTCCATTTTACACAGCATGTCTGAGATTAGGACTGTCAAATTTGTGGTAGTTGAGCGACCTTTTCTAAAACCATGTTGTTGCTCGTTCAGACGGGAGTCAACAAGTGGAGAAAGTTTATCGTACACAATCTTTTCAAAAAGTTTCGGAATTGAAGATAAGATGGCAATGCCCGTATAATTTCCGATACAGCGTATATCACCATTTTTGAATATGGGTGTGACACATGAAAGTTTCCAGCAAGATGGGAAAACTCGAGACGAAAGTGATCTGTTGAAAAAAATATGAAAGGGAGTTATAAATTGGTCTACACACTTACGCAAGAAAGTTGGAGGAAGAAGATCGGGCCCAGGGCCGTTGTTTCAGTCGAGTTCCGAAATAGCTTTACGTATTTCGTCACGTGTAATTTTTAAATTGACCGACAAAATCTGTAGGAGTAGGATGAGAGAAAGAGAGGTGTGAGTTTGATGGGTCTGGTGCATTAAAAATATTCTGGAAACTATCTGCGAATAAATTACAAATCTCATTAGGAGAGGAAGAAGTGATATCATTAAAGAACATCGACGAGGGATAACCAGTGGTTTTTCGCTTCACATTTACAAAATCGTAAAAATTTTTCGGGTCGCGGATTATATTTTCGCCCGTTGTCTTAATGTAATTGTCATAAGCCTCGTGAGACTTTGCTGAAAACTGCTTAGCAACTTCGTTATATTCATCCTGAATAGCAGAACTAACGTGGATATTGTTTTTAATCCGCTTATAAAGTTTGTTCCTACGATTTCGCAAATGCCTAAGGTCCCTATCAAGCCACGGCTCAGAAAACTTTTTCTTTTTTTTTATCTTAGGTACATATCTTTCAACGGCGTCAAAGATTTTGTTATAAAAGGTGGAAATAGCTTCCTCGAGTATTCGTCCAATCTATAGCGTCAAGGTGATGGTGAATGCTTTCATAATTAGCATTAAGAAAGTCATATACAATTGAATTATTGTACGCTCTTAAGTAAATAGAATCAGAAATGGGAAGTTCAACTGATAGTGCAGTGTGGTGTAAACTATTTGTAAAAAGATGCTCTGCGTCATTAGTTGGACTTACCACTACTTCGTCATAAGTATTAGTGAACACTAGATCCAACCAATTACCATTTTGGTTAGGAGTCGGACAAACTTGCTGCAAATTGTTGCCGTAGAAGATACTCGTCAGGTTGAGGTCGTTGGAATCTGACAGGTTTACAGGGAGAAGGTAAGTATCAATTTCATCGGGAATAAAATATAGATTGGGGCGATTGAAATCTCCCAAAAATATGACTTTGTCTTTTTCGTTAAGAGATGATACGAAGGAAGATACTGATTCACATAGATGGTTGTATACTGATTCGTCGGATCTGGGTGGAATATAAACTATACTAATGTAAATCGACGTATTATTGAAAGAGATTTGAACAATTAAGTACTGGAACATTACGTTTGGTGTGGTATCGATGCGTCTGCTTGGAAGTGTATTACTCACAGCAATTAAGACACCACCTCCTCGCGTCTGACCTGTAGAGCAGTAGTCACGATCATCACTGTAAAAAGTCCAGCTGCTGTCGAGAATTTCTTCGTTTGTATATATATATATATATGTATATATATGACGAATTTTCGGCGAAGGGAGTGTAATACTAATTTTCTTCGAAAATTAGTAAAAATTAGCTTCCGTAGATTTTCTAAAGATACCGATGTTTTGAATATGCGGATTAATATCAGCGATCGAAATGAACACGATAATATGCTATGTTTAAGAATTTACAGCATACATTTTGGAAACATTCAATTCGCAAAAAAATAGAACTTAAGATAGGTAAGCTAATTTTAAACCCTTTTTAGCACCTGGCTTGTCTTAAAACCCTGAAGATATCACAGTTTTAATAGAATATCTCCGATATAGTGCGATCTATAGCGCAAACGACTAATCTGCTCTTAACTTATTATTTTCAACTACGTAATGTTAATGAGCCTTCCATTATGTGCTAGACGAAAATCTTTCAATTCATATAGCTGCTTGCAAAGTTTTATGAGGTAAGCAGCATCTGATAATGAATTTAAGTAAGAAGTATTTTACTTTCCTCAATTTTGAAATTCATGCATGTGGTAAACCTGAAAGCTTATTTACCCTATGAATTTCAGACCAAAATTGTACATGATTTTCAAAACAGGTTAATTGTAATTAGGAGCACATTTTTGCGTTCTCAAAATCAACACGAATTCTATACTTTTCTTCGAAAATCAGTGTCTATAGTGTTGCCTTTGCGCTAAAGTTTTTCTTATAATTTTCATTAGCTAAATAAAGTCAGATATTGTAGCCTGATTCCTTAGTTTCTCTTGAAATATTGTATTTTCATATCATAATTTCGTCATTTTTCTCCCATTTTTAACGACAAGTGATGATAAACTTGTATCATAGCCTAAAGTCAAATAAGTATTTTATTACAAAAGTATTTCACATAATCGTTTGACCCTAGTTCCGATTTCATGGTTTCTGAGAATAAAGATTTTATGGTATATTTGCCAATTTTGACTTTTTTCAATGCCGATTTTAAATGCTCTTCCATTAATCCATGGTGAGTAACAGGCCCGGCAGACGCCTTGGGTGGTGTGGGTAGTACTACCCACCTGAGAAATCAAATGGTGGGTAATTACCCACCCTGAAATTTCGATCCTATATGCCACATTAATGTAATGAAAAAATTGGTAATTTATTTCTCAATTTGTGGTAAAGAAGAATAAACAAAACGTGAAAATTTACGAATGTTAAAAACATTTGCCAAGCAAAACTACCACATTCGGTTAAAACATGCGATTTCTGGTGGTTTCTAAGATACTTTAAAAATCGTAGGCGGTAATATAATGGCATTTAAAGGCGCACATTGTAACCAGTATTACAGCCAAAGGCACTTTCAATTAATTTTACATATTGCAATGTTTTACGATCGAATGGATGGTTTGAAACTGATAGCTCCAAGCTAAATACGTCGTCTTACAATCTTCAGATCCACAGATTGCGGAGTTAAAAGTCAAATCTCATAACTATTGCTAATAAAACCAAACGATGTACCACAAGATCACGGACCCATCATACAAATCCGATTTGATGCAGACGAGCACATTTTGGGTGGTACGTACCCTTCCTCTATCTCTCCTTTCTATCTCTGTTAACATAGAGCATAGACAGCAAAACGCGAAAACCAAAGTAAAGAGATACGACATACAGAAGCAAGGCAAAAAATTCGAACTGAAACCGATGATGCATAAAAAGGTTGGCTGCTTGGTTTTATAAGCTAGGGTCCTCATTTTATGACCTAAAACCTCAATTATGAAAACGGCGATGATGAACGATTATAACAGTAGATCAAAACTGGGCAGCATTGAGTAAAACTACCCAGGAAATCTACCCAGTTGCGTAGGGTATTTTTTAAGCTATATGTATAGCACCTAGCCAAATACCCTATATTTTTTGGTAGCCAATGCACAGCTTAGTGTCTTCGAATAGTGCGAAATCACTTCCTTTCGCGTGTGGAGCCGGCTTTTGGTTTGTGTGACCGGCGTTGAGGCCCTTCAGCTCAAATGTAAGCATCTAAAAATTATACATACGCAGCAACAAGAAGAAAATAAGACAGAGAGTAGGAAAACGAAAGCGGAAGGATCTTTCGAAAATTCCGCAGCATGCCTACGATCTTGAAGCTTTATTTCTAGCCCCATTGCTACAGAAACAAAATTCAAACGAAATCGTAAGCCGTACTGCTCACATGCGAAAGGGACAAAGAAAGAGAGTCAAGTAGGAAGAATGGTATAGATTCAGCGCTCACAAGGTTTCAGATATTACCACTGGCATGCATTTCAAAGTTTATGAGAGCAAAACACGGGTTAATTATATTTGTTATCAGTTGCTTATATCACAAAATTTTGAAAGCAGCATCTCATATAACATCAATGAAGAAAATGCTCAGTGCCTGCAGCACTGTAACTGAAGTTGGTGTTTGGGGCTGCGATCCAAAAAATTTGCAGAACTTTGGGAATTGAAACATTGGTTATTTATTTTCATTGTAAATGTTTCCGGTATGAATACTAACTGTAAGCATTTATTGATACAAAAGTAGCACAACCGACTCGTGCTGGCAACCTTTTGCCAGTATCAAAGCCAAGAATATATCACATCTGCTTCACGTTCTTATATTACATTCGAAGTTATAGGA
Organism: Nemotelus nigrinus; assembly: GCA_947369275.1. Classification (NCBI taxonomy): domain Eukaryota; kingdom Metazoa; phylum Arthropoda; class Insecta; order Diptera; family Stratiomyidae; genus Nemotelus; species Nemotelus nigrinus. The sequence continues at coordinate 44,951,660 of OX376374.1, forward strand.
GTATAAGAAAATTTAGGGTTACCTGCAGCGAGTTTTTTCAAATAATCGAAAACATAATATTTGCTGTTTATTGTCACTACACTATCATTACCATTTGAAAATTCTACGATAAAACCGCTTAATAAAGATATTGCAATTAAACACAAAATCAACAATAGCTGGCAACCCTGTCGTGGTTTTTCAACCAAATTTGGCTTGAATAATGTCTATAATAAGTTTCATTAATTGTATGAAATTCGTATTGATTTCATGACTGCACTGGAAGTTATAGGGCAAAAAGTTTTATTTTCTTGAGCGAACTTTAAAACCAAAGACACAAAATTACCATAGTTGGCAGCACCAATCGAATTTTTCAACCAAATTTCTACCAAACAGAGATTAGAGTAAGGTTCAGCTACTGTGTCAATTTCAACTTATTCACATTTCACAGGGCAAAAAGCAGTTTTTTTTCTTTGTAATTTTTCAAGATGGCACCACTGGCACAGAATTGCCTACAATTCGAAATCGCTTCTATCAAATCTTGTCCTACTTAATTCCAATGCATTCTGTAAATTTCAGTTGTATCTGATTATTGGTTCGTGAGTTCCCGTGAACAGAAGTTTTTGATGCTAAAAATATAGGTTAACTGGGAAAGGGTTACCGTTCTTGTCCGACATGAAATTTTCAAAGTTTTACTTTGAACGTGTAGATAAAGCATAAGATTTGCATACAGATTGGTTTTATTGAAAGAAACGAACATTTTTTAGGATATTCGATGGTTTGAATGTTTTCACTTCCAAATTTTTATTTTTTCAAATTTAAGACACCAAAATTATCATAGCTGGCAGTTCCAACCGAATTTTTCAACCAAATTTCTACCAAACGTGGTTTAAAGTAAGGTCCCGCTACTGTGTAAATTTCGTCAAAATCGAACGATTGAATCAGAATTTATAGGGCTAAAAGCAGTTCTCTTTTTTAGTGATTTTTCAAGATGGCATCACTGGCACAGAATCGCCCGCATTTCAAAATCACTTCTATCAAACCTGGTCCTATTTAAGATCAATATATTCTATAAATTTCAATTAATTTTGCTCATCGGATCGTGAGTTTCCGTGAACAGAAATTTTTGATGCTAAAAATATAGGTAAATTGGGCAAGGGTTACCAGGCGTGCCCGTTATACCATGTCAAATTTTTTTTTGTCTATTCAAACAAAGCACAAAATTTACATATGAGTGGCTTTTTTTTGAAGAAGCGGCATTTTTTCGAGAGAGACGATGATTTGGAGGTTTTCACTTTCAGTGCTTGCCCTAGTTACAGGGTTGCCAGCACGCTCATCAAAAGCTACAATAATTTACAATTAAATAATATCAATATGTTCTGAAATGCTCATCAGCTAATGATTGAATAGCTCTGTCAAAAGTTATCTCAGTTTAAAATTTTTCAAATTTTCCCGTTCTCTTTTTAGGCACCCAGCGCACACATGGGGTTAAAAAATTCCAAAACATTATCCGATTCACACGTAAAACACGTTCGAAATTTATTTCAAAAATTATTTGTGCACGGAATAATTGGTATATTAAAAATATCACTAAAATGGCCGCCGGCGCCAAAGGGTTAACAATAATTGACATTTAGTGAGACCTGGACCTATTCTGCATATACACTACTGTATCCTGAGAGTTTCAGCTCAATCGGATGGCGCGTTCCCGAGATTATCTTACTGAAATTTTTTGATTATATATATATATATATATATATATATATATATATATATATATATATATATATATATATATATATATATATATATATATATATCATATTTATATATACATATATATATATATATATATATATATATATATATATATATATATATATATATATATCGATTTTAATACTAATGTTCTTCGAACATGAGTAAAAATTTCTTATGGCTTTTCAGATTCCAATGTTTCAGCATCGCTTATACTTAAAGCATTTCAGAGATGCAAAACCCAATTGCCGTTCCTCGATACAAATGAGGATGATTTTTTGATTTGCAAAGTGTGCACAGACGCGAAATAATACTTTCTTTTACTGCCTGTTATTTACAATCAAAGGAAACATGGGTGGACAGAGGCTTCAGCTATTGGAAGCACAGGGTGGAATGGATCAAATCGCATTCGAAAAGTTCTTTGCATTTCGAAAGTGTGCAGGCTTTAAAGAATCATGATTCAGTGAAACGTTAAATGATTTTTTCAATATATCCCAATCACCCACTTATCTACACTAGTCGCCAATTATTTACTACCCACTCCAGAAAAATGTGTTTCGCCCCCCCTGGTGAGTAATATAAGTACATATACGGATATAAGGCAAAGGTGTTTTGTTATGACATCTCTTGGTGTTTTGATGGGTAGATGCAAAGCTTAACAAAAACTTGTTATAGTCACGACTGATAAAATAATCAAAATCTACTTAACTTTCCCCTTTTCAGAAGTATTATTCCACTTTAATCAACATCATCAATCGAGCAACAGCTGGTCGCCCACTCAAAAGATACTATATCATATGGCCCAGACATCACTGATGAGTAGAGTTGAGCCTTAGGTGGTGAAATTCGTTAAGATATTAATTTCGTCCCATCTCTTAGATGTGTGGCTATTATATTCGTATTCGTTAAGATATTAGCGAATATATATATATATATATATATATATATATATATATATATATATATATATATATATATATATATATATATATATATATATATATATATATATATATATATATATTTATATACACTGCAGGTAAAAAGTTTAAGACCACATCGCAGAAATGAAGCACACTTAGATTTATACAACTGCAAGTACCTTTTTTTACAGTAATTGCCTGTTTTAAGGAGGGTTGCTATGAAGGGATTTAAAATATACATGGGATTTCCAAATTCTCAGTCAAAGTAATAAAACACGTTGGATTTTTCCCACTTTAAAGACTTTAGGTGTCTACAATTTTTTAAAGTAATTAAAATAAACCTTTGAAATTTCTGGGAATATGGATTTGAAATATTGTGAAATCCCTATAAATAGGTACCTTATCCTCAAAATATTTCATTTGTGAGTTTTTGTGCTGACAAGTAATACGGATTGTTATTTTCAGCGAATTTTATTCCGTGCACTTGTGATATTTAGTTATTGGTACTTTTTAGCATAGTTTTGGCAAAATTTCTGTTCAAAATGAGAAAAGCGCGCAGTATTAAGCCGGAAGTTAGATGGCGCTTCATAAACAAGGAAAGTCAGAAAGAGAGATCAGTAATGAAGAAAAAATTTCAAAGACTGCTGTACATAATGCTATCGTTAAATTCAAGGACAGGAAAAGTTATTGTGATGCTGTAAGGAGCGGACGACCTAGAGTGACATCAGAAGCAGAGGATAAGACTCTAGTGCTTATGAGCAAAAGATATCGAAAGTTAACTGCACCGGAAATTCGAGTAGAGTTCAACGCGGGACATTCAAAGTCCATAAGCTTGTGAACTGTAAAAAATCGTCTAAGGGAAGCTGGACTCGTGGGGCGTGTAGCAGCCAGAAAACCTCTGCTTCGAAAAGGTAACAGACAAAAGCGGTTAGAGTGGGCACGAACTCATAGCCAGTGGGCAATTGAAGACTGGTCACAGGTGCTTTGGACAGATGAATCAAAGTTTGAGATGTTTGGCTCCAAACGGAGGGTTTATGTCAGGCGATCTGCTGGAGAAAGAATGGCCGCAAACTGTGTAGTACCAACAGTAAAGTATGGAGGTGGTTCTGTTATGGTTTGGGAGTGCTTTTCGCTTGCTGGAGTGGGGGAATTAGTTCGAATTGATGACACGTTAACTAAAGAACGTTACAAGGAAATCTTGCAGAGCACGGCCATACCATCAGGTTTGCGGTTAATTGGGCGAAATTTCACCCTTCAACAGGATAATAAAATTGGAATTGTTTTTGCGGGATGATTAAAATTGAACAACTTTTTATTAACATTAAAAATTTACATTGAAAATTATATTTTGACAAAGTGGTTTCGAAAGTATGCACTGCTTCTCATAGAGTATGCACTGCTTCTCAAATAGAATTTTCAATGTAGATTAAAATTTTTAATGTTAATAAAAAATTGTTCAATTTTAATCATCCCGCAAAAACAATTCCAATTTGATTCTGCTTTCGGAGGCTGATTCCGCAAAACGATCGAGTTTCCCGTTTCAATATGCTCGGCTTCGGTAAGCTGTAGAAATGATATACGTTGTCTATGCTGATTTATAGACAAGAAGGGAACCGTGATCAAATTCAATTACCTTTACTAAGGATAATAACCGCAAACACAATTCTAAATTATGCAGAGGATATTTAGCTGAAATGGAGAATGATGGAATACTATTGAAAATGACCTGGCCCCCACAATCACCTGATTGTAACCCAATTGAATTGTTATGGGAGGAATTAGATAGAAGGGTACGTGAACGCTGTCCGACGTCAAAGCAACACTTGTGGGAGCTTCTTCAAGAAGGGTGGAACAATATCTCCCAAGATACTGTAAGAAAATTAGTTGAAATAATGCCAAGGATTACTAAAGCAGTAAAAAATGCCAAAGGAGGATATTTTGATGAATGTATAGATTCTTTTGTTTGAATGTTTAGATTCTTTTTGTTTATTATAAATGTTGACTTGTAAACCAGAAAAACAATAAGCTAACATTTGACAATTACATAAAAAGTAATCAATTGTATTTTATCTAGAAATAAATAAATTCTAATTACCATGAAAACTTTGTTTATTTCCTCGATTCCTAAGTGGTCTTAAACTTTTTGCCTGTAGTGTATATATATATATATATATATATATATATATATATATATATATATATATATATATATATATATATATATATATATATATATATATATATATATATATATATATATATATATATATATATATATAGATCACCCTCTACTGATGATGTCTTGGCTATGAAACTATTCCATCGCGAGTTAAAACTAATTAAGCCATCCGACATAATTTTGAATATAGCTTTTATTGTTTCTCTATGTTTGTTTTTTCTTAAGAAATGTAGTATTTCGCATTCCTCGATTGGTATTGAACATTTTTCCACTCCTGCATATAAGTAAATCTTTGTCAAACTCACCCTATTTACCCCACAACACTGACAATTTTAAATCAATTGACACACAAAACATAAAATTATGTTAATGTAACTAAATTTCAAAGCCCTTTGGAAAAAATGTACCCTTCCCAAATCCCAAACAATTTTACAACATAATTTTCGATTTTAAACAAATGCATACATAACCCATAGCCATGAAAATCAAGATTTCACAAACAAGGACACTACTTCGCTTTGAATCTTAAACCGACTATCCGTCCCGAAAGCAATTTCTTCCACCCGATAAATTAAGTGGTCATAAAGCGACTGCATCGTCGATACCATAGGTACTTGTACGAAAATCAACCAAGTGCGGTGATTCCAGCATCTCTTTTAGTTTCTTCGAGCGTATTATAAAGTATGCAATGAAAAAAATTGCAAAGCGACATATCTCAAGGGCGGAAAATTAGGTTTTTTATACAGTTAGTGTGGACAGTATATATATACGATGTCGATTTATTTTTTAAAAAAGGACTAAAACATTACAAGTGATTGAATATTTCAACAAATTTTCTAAAAAATTTATTAACCTTTCGGTCAAACTTAAGAAATATTTTCATGTGTTTTTTATAAACAATTCTCTGTTTCAACCAGTTTCTATTCGAATTGCCTGAAGTCACCCGTTAAGATGTAGTAGTACTGCATTATCAAAAAATCCCAAATAACTGTCAAGTACATTCAAAGCAAAGTTTATAGATAAGAGTAGTATAAATTGTTACATATAGTGTACCACCTCAAACTGTATAGGTACGACAGCACCACGCCAAAACGAACACCATAAAAAAAAAATCGCGAGTACTTTTTTCCACCCCAGCAACATTTCGAATCACTCACTTACGACACGGGGTCAGATAGGCGGCAATATGAAGCCAGTAAAAAAAGGATCTCCGAGATTACACACATGGGAGCTGTAACCGCTACATAAATGTTTTCTATGTTCCAGGATCATTCATTACCGAAACATACATTTGGAAATGTTCCCGGTAATGGCCGTGACGTGAGAGACAACACGACACCCCAGATGTCCTGCATGGTTTTTTGGCTTGAATTTGCTCGATTGAAATAATGTTCCACCAAATCAGGCTATTTGGCAATCGGTTATCCTGAAAAGGTATACCATTCAAGAATGTCATTCGATTTTTTTCTCTATTGCCTGGTGATTTTTTCCCTAGTCAACCCACATATCCCCAAATGCGTTCATCGTGAAGGACATCGCAATTCAGAAAAGGAAAATGGTATGGTTGAACAAACTCAAGTGACACCAGAACACACAAAAAAGCAAGAAAAAGAGCACAAAGTACGTGCTCGTGTCCAGAATATGTTATTGAGTCAATCGAATCATTGCCATCATCATCCTTGTAGTCATCGATACGAAGTCTATAGGCTCGCTATGCGCTCAGTGACCCATTCAATTAATTTCAATACAAAAGGGACATCTTTTAAGGAAGTGTATAAGGACGTTAGCTGAGGTGTGTTAGACTAGATCGTTTCATTTCGAATGTGATTGAACCAATTTAGTGGAATCGGACATAGTTACCATGTGTATTTTGTAACAGTATACGAGTAGATGATATGAGTACTTGGTGAAGAGCAGTCATGAATAATTTCATCGCCATTATATCATATGATAGCTTATGATGTGCTGGAAATAGACTCTTCGGTTCGTCATTAAAATCATTCACAACACAGAAAAGATGTTAATTAGGCGTGTTTTTAGGTTATGTTTTAATTGCCCTCATAGTGGACTCTTCGTTCACCGATGCATTCATCTTTAAAACGCTCCAATTCAGATTGACGCTATCCTTTAGGATGTTTACTCATCTATTCAAAATGCAGTATTTGTTGTTTTCACGTTTCCCTAACGAACCTACCACCACGCTCGAAATGGAAACATACAAAAGACATCCGGAATACAAGCCATACATTCACACTCGGGTACACGGTTTAGCACAATATGTGCTACCGCGTACGACCATTCCTTTTTTCAAATGTGTGACAATTACCGTAGCAAAGTGATGCCTCGAGCCTTGATGCCTTCCTTGGGGGAATATGCAAGTACGTCATCTAGAAAGAAGTCCGTGCTTTCAAATTAAAGTACGAGTTGTTAACTGGTGGAAGTGATGTGTTAATGATATGTTTATCATATTATTTGGAACGGCATAAGAACTATAAAAGATTTGCCTCAAATACGTGATTATTCAATCTTTAATTTAAGCTGACAAACGAATTTAGCCAAACAGGATACACATTAAAGCCAATCTTTCATTTTGATAGCTTTGTAAGTGAAATTCAAAAATAAAAATTCAAAAAACACATGCCGATAGCTCTACCAAATCGGATCTATCTCGATGTAAAACCAAAGTAAATGCCACGACAATCCCTGTCAGGCTAAGTCTTTAAAGCTGAAGAGAACTTTATTCACAAATTTACAATAAATGTACACAAATGTGAAGTGAATAGCTCCAGGGCCCACTTTGCCCCTGATTTAACTCATAAGCCTCATGTGCCCCATCTGAGCTAAGATTTGAACCAGGGTTCCCACACAGTAGAGGCTAGTTATGTACCGAGGCCCTGCAAATCAAGCCGGCCACAGAAGTGATTAACGAACAGAATGGCGGACTGAAGGAAAAAACTCTAGCGCACCTGAACCGCTAGAAAACTAATTTTCGAAGAAATTTTCTTTGAGTGACAAAAAAGTGTGGAAAGACGTAATACACTGTTTTGTAGAATCATATCAACCATTCCAGCAATAATTTTACCATAACAAGCTCATACTCAAATCAACTTATCCCTTGAATTTCGTTCTCATCGGAGGATTTCATCGAACGTTTCAGCGGTTAAACGTTGTTTGAGGCTGCCATCCGAAAAATGTTCAAAACTCGGAAAATTTAAAAATTGATTCCTTATTTTTATTGAAAATGCTTTGCATATGAGAACGTAATTTGAAGTATCTGTTGGTGCAATATTTACGGAAATGGCTAATGCTGGTTAGCCTATGTCAGCAGCAAAGCAAAATATATACCAAATCTGCTTCACGTTAAGCTAAACCCAACCATTAAATTTAGTTTCGATTGAATCACTGCGCTGGAAGTTATACGGGTGAAAAGAGTTTTAGGGTTACCACCCTCAAAACTTTTCAAATTTTTAAAGCGTTAATATTTGTTGTTAATTTTCATTGCAGGATCATTCTCATTTGCAAATCTAATGACATAATCGCTCAGTAAAGAAATTCCACAAAATTACAAAAATAGTCATAGCTGGCAGCCCTTTGATGATTTTTGTACGGAATTCCTACGACATTTACTTCACATTAAGGTCCATTTACTGCATGAACTTCGTTTTGATTTCTACACTGGACCGGAAGTTATAGGGAAAAAAGCTTTATTTTGCAGACCAAATTTGCAAGATTTATGAGACAAAAATCACCACAGCTGCCAGCTCTATACTAATTTTTCAACCAAACTTTCACCAAATGTTACATAAAGTAAGATCCAAGTACTGTGTAAATTTTGTTAAAATCTGATGGCTGAATCGGAAGTTATAGGCCAAAAAGATGTTTTTTTTCTCAGTTATTTTTCAAGATGGTACCACTGTCACAGGGTTCCCGCATTTCAAAATCACTTCTATCAGACCTGGTCCTAGCTAATACCAACATGTCCTGTAAATTTCATTATGATCGGATTATCCGGTCGTCAGTTCTCGTGAACAGAACTTTCGAGTGCTGAAAATAGAGGTAATTTGGTGATGGGTTGCCGTTCTTATGCAAATCAGAATTTTGAAAATTTTATCTTGAGATGAAGGACAAAGGATAAAATTTATCAAAGATTTGAAATTTTTGTCAAAAATCAAAAATTTTTCAGGAAGGTCAATGATTTGAAGGATTTTTTTTTCAGCAGCCTGCCACAGCTACAGGGTTACCCGCTTTATGCTGAAAATCTATATGTGCCAAGTTTTAGTCAACATCAATACGTTCTGTAATTTTCACGATGATCCATTGTTTTTCTTACAAGTAATGACAAATCAAAATTTGAAAAAAAAATCCTTTCCTACTTTTAGGCACCCTGCACCCACACACGGCTCAAAATTTCCAATTGTTTATCATAGACAAGCTTAGAAGATAATTAGTTTTCATTCCCAATACTTTTGTTTAACAAAAATTTACACTACTTAGAAATATAGAGGTTCCTCACAATTGACTAAAACGCTCGCCGCCGCCAAAAGGTTTAGGATATCTGAATTTGAGAAAGTCATGGACCTACCTACTATATACATTTCAGCTCAATCGGATCGGCCACTCCAGAGATTATCTCCCTTAATCATTTTGCTGAGATATATATATATATATATATATATATATATATATATATATATATATATATATATATATATATATATATATATATATATATATATATATATATATATATATATATATATATATATATATATATATATATATATATATATATATATATATATATATATATAAAGAAATATGAATTTTTGGCGAAACGAGTTTAATACTATTGTTCTTCGAACATTAGTAAAAACTTTAACCAATCCGCACATTCTCTTTTTTGTACAGCTTAGAGAATGTTCTACACTGAATAATGGCAAATGCATCAGAATGACAGTGAATCTTAAAAGCAAGGGATCGGCACACGCATTAGCTGTTTTCTTAGGCTGTATAATAAGTTCCATTTATCATATGAAATTCGTTTTGATTTCATGACTGCACTGGAAGCTATAGGGCAAAAAGCTTCATTTTCATAAGCAAATTTTCAGAGCTCAAGACACCAAAATTACCACAGCTGTCAGCAACAACCGAATTTTTCAACCAATTTTTTACCAAACACGGCTTAAAGTAAGGTCCAGCTACTGTGTCTATTTCATGCAAATCTGGTAACTGAATCAGAATTCATAGGGCAAAAAGCAGTTTTTTTTTTCTTTATAATTTTTCAAGATGGCACCACTGGCACAGAGTTGCCCGCATTCCCAAATCGCTTTTATCAAACCTGGTCCTACTTAATACCAATACATTCTGTGAATTTCAGATGTATCTGATAACTGGGTCGCCAGTCCTCGTGAACAGAAGTTTTTGATGCTTAAAATATAGATAAAATGTAGGAGGGCTACCATTCTTGTCCGATGTGAAATTTCAAAAGTTTTGCTTTGGTTGAAACAAAGCATTAGATTCCTATATGAGTTGGTTTTCACTGTAAGAGACGAAAATTTTTCAGGAGAGTCGATAGTTTGAAGGTTTTCACTTTCAATGCCTGCCGTAGCTGCAAGGCAGTGCTGCCATTTTAGCATTTTGAATGCTAGATCTGGCATTATTTTTTTCCAAAACGGCACTCAAAATTTGGAGTTAGCATCTAGCATTATTTTTAGCATTTAAATTTAGATTTCGGAATAATCTGGCACTCATCTATTTACAATCTCGCCCATCAATTTTTTCTCAATTATAGCTCTGCTTGTGTACTTTTATTAGCCTTCATGAAAGGAAACTTCCTGAATCATTTGGTGGTAGAAATTCATGAAAAATACAAAAACGCGCTCATGGCATTTTCTTAGAAGTGACAACCAGAAGTGACAGTTGTCTGATTTTGAAATAATGATAGTGACTATAAAGTCTGAAATATAAAGATTATAAAGTCATCTATATTACTTTAAATATGGTGACGTTCAATTAAATCGCGATGATGCTAAAAATTAGTGATGTGCCTCGAACATCTACAAGTTCAAGTTTACCAAAGTATGTGCATTCTAGTTAGATATTTTTTCCTGAATAATGTGAATCAATTGTTTTGCTAGGGCTTCAAATGCAAGCGATCGCACGGATAACGCTGGAGAAAAAACTTCGTTATCCGACACTAATACTTTTTCTTCACTTAAAAATACTGTTTTGATTGTGAGATTCCACACGATGTTTTGAAAAATATTGGTAGAAATGAGCTTTACACAAAAGAAAAAGATCTAGATATAACTGATATGTCTGTAATAGAACGCAAAACGATCGAGCTTCCCGTATCAATATTCTCTGCTTTGATAAGCTTTAGAGCCGTTTCACACGAGACACTCGGTGTCCGGCCACTGAATCTTCAGCCACTGTTTTTGTATAGAATTGTGGCCCGGACACTGTGGCTCTGTGTGTATGCTCTCTTTTATTTCTATGCCCCGGCAGTGGCTAGAGACACAGTGGCCGGACACCGAGTGTCTCGTGTGAAACGGGCCTTAGATACGATATACGTTGTCTATGCTGATTTATAGACAAGAAGGGACCCATGATCACAATCAATAACCAATCTTTACAAGTAAAAATTATATCGATGGATATAAGTCGGAGATGTTAAAATATATCACAACTAGCGTAAATAAAAATTAATGATTTCCAACTGCAAGTGGTCACATCAGTCAAGTATGCACAGTGTGCTGGTGTCTGATGAGAATCAGTGCATACTTTCGAAACCACTTTGTCAAATAAAATTTTCAATGTAAATAAAAAATTAATCAATTTTAATCATCCCGTAAAAACAATTCCAATTAGATATAAAATCTTTTTTTAAACTTCAAATTTTAAACTTCTAATTTGTTTTTGTTATACAAATGAGGTTTGATAAATAAGTAATGATAATGAATATAAACCAAGGTGATTAAACTTAAAAGATATATTTATTTTTCAACATAGTCTTCTAGCAAGTTAATACATGTAGTCCATCTTGTTTCCAAACCCAGGATACCTTCAGAAAAAAAATTCTTTTTCTGGACTCTCCCAAAACGCCTCAACAGCGGCCATCAGTTCCCTATCATCTTCAAATTTCTTACTCCGAAGGTATTGTTTGAGCCGAGGAAAGAGATAGAAGCCACTGAGAGCTAAATCTGGCGAATAGAGTGGGTGTTCAAGCATCTCGAATCCTGTTTCTTTAATTGTATCCATTGCAACTGCAGCCTTGTGAGCCGGTGCGTTGTTTTGAGGTAACAGAACTCCAGCTCGCAATTGGCCGTGTCTTTTCTCCCTCATCGCCTCTCGCAATCTTCTTATATGGCCAGCTTAGTAAGAGCCTAATATAGTAGCTACCTTTTCCAAATATATAAAAGTGATGCGTTATCCTTTCCTGCCGAACTCGACACTTTGAATTTCTTTGGCGTCGATGAAGAGGGTCGCTTTCAGGTCATCGATTGCATTTTGGTTTCTGGATCAAAATGGTGGATTCAAGTTTCGTCCATGGTCACGAAATGTGACAAAATATTCTCATGATCTACCTGGAAATTTTCGAGATTCATCCTTTCTCTCGACTCGTTTCTTCTTATGCTCGTCCGTTAACATTCTCGGTACCCAACGCGCAGAGACCTTCTTCATATGTAATTTTTGGCAAAGATTTTTCGAACACTACCATATGGGATCCCAGTGACCTCAGCTACATGCCTGAAGGTCACTCTTTGATGTGCCATCACGACATCTTCGACTTTTTTTTACGTTGTCTTCAGTTGTTTTCACGGTGTTGATCTTCAGTGGATGTTCTTCCCAGCTTAAACTCCTTGGCCTAGCGTGAAATGGTGGAATATGGAGGAGCAGAATCCCCTAATGTTTCCACCATGTCGCCGTGTATGCCTCTGGTAGACAGTTTTTTCAAACAGGGATACTTAATGACAGCTCTAATTTAGTTTTTCCCCATTTTGATGCTCTCTCTTCGACTGTTCGTATTCAAATGAATGCCGCTCTCTGGAATCGACACGTATTTATATGTTTTTTTCATGCTGACTTAGTGAGCATATGTAGTAGTAAAGAATTTTTGTTTTTGAATTTTATCCCAACTGGAAATAACCGATTACCATTACTTATTGATCCACCCTCATATAAATATACATATTATCTTCATATTGAACCATGTTTATTTCAATTAAATAAGAAAGCATTATTTAGCATTATAATTTTACAAGATCTAGCATTATTTAGCATTAAATAAAATTGAATCTAGCATTGACGAATGCAGCGGTCACATTTTCTTTTACCTCTTTCTTTCTGTGAATTTTTACCTTTATACTTGGTATATCTGCCCTTATATTTTTCATCGCTTTCTTTTCCACCGTTGTCCAACCTTCTTCACCCTTCGGTCTAGAACACTGTAGATGAGGTCTTGTCCATCTTTCTCTTCATAATGAAAACAAGAATTAGTTTCGATAAGTAATGCCGCAAGTGCATTTCACTAGACTGTGTATGTCACTCATACAACTTATTCTCTTTACATTATGGGATTAAGCAAAGAGCACTAAGACAAAAAGTAATAAACTACATCAGATAATCCTTGAGGGTAGGAAAACTTTTTATTTCCTATGGTAATTTCAATCTGGACTCGAAAAACTACTTGTCGGTAGAATTCCCCGAGGACTTAGAGGCGATAACATCTTCAATGATGGAAATCACTAGTCTTCGTCAACGTTGTCCAATTCCGCATGTAGATCTTGTGCATATTCGACCCTTCTTGACGGCGGTTTCTCAACTCATTCCCATCTATGTCCTTTTTCCTTTTCGAACTCCAACATTTGCCGACCCGAGTCAAACAGCTCCGGCAGTCCGAGAATTTCAGCCCATTTACATGCATACTCATACATACGTATAAAATATTTGTATGTCCGAGCCCGCCTGAAAATGCATATTTAATGTCCTTTTATTTGCGTTTTATGTATTCACAGAATGGCGCTTTAGATCCCAGGTTTCAGTTTTCCAGTTCAGGCCAGCAAGTACAAAACAAAACTTATCTCATCCTTCATGCCCGCCACCATCCAGCCCCGGAAAGATTCTTCCTCAGCAGCAGTTTCCACTCGTATCACTTTCGGTCGTTTCGTTTTAAGGTTTTTGTTGTTGCATTTCCTTATGCTCAAGGATATCCTTTGAACTTTTTGTTCACCATCCATTCTCGTACATTTAGTTTGCATATTGTAAATCGCAACGGAATAGCATAGTCGGCCAATAGTAGAGGATGGGAATATAGGACTCGGAACAGATTTTCAGAAAGGATAGTCCTTTTAACTCTTTTTTCGTTGTTTGCTGAATGGATTCTAGCGGGAATGAAAGTCGGAAATGCAACACTTCTTTGGTTATTTTAAGCAGAGAAAGCCCTTAGCTAGGCATATAGTATTGTATGAACTAATTCATGCTAAACAAACACTCGAAACTAAATCGATGGCTGAAATTCATTATCAGCATTACATAAAGTCAGCCAAGTTCGCATTGTAAAAGATTACTTCCCATCTTCCTCTAATTCTGTAATAATATCTAATAAATTTTCACAACACAGCCCATCAATTATTCAAGTGCTTCCTCTTTCGAATTTATCTTTCAATTAGCACACAGGATTCCCGCTTCTGTTCAATCTCTTCAAACATATGCTGAATATTAAAGAAGTTTTTATAAAATTGCAAAAGGAAGTTGAAAGTTACGTGCTACATTCCGGCAATGGAATACATTCATATGACCGCTCCATTCTTCTCGAAAAGATGAAAATATCACACGGTGATGGTGCCAGGGTACGCTTGTGAAAGCACACTCGTGTGTATCCTTTTAAGGAAACGCGTACGCATATATAGGCTTTTTGTTTTACCCTCCGCCATTCATCACCTGTTATTAACATTAATGGTTCTGGGCTTACACAAAGGTTTAATACGGAATGGCAAAAGGCATCTCACGTAAAAAGGGTTTTTAAAAGCGAATATGCATGTATTTATGTATGAACGTGGAGTAGGTGAACCGGAAGATTTTTCCAAGGTGATGGATTCGAGGCAAGTCCCATGGTGGAGATGATCATCGTCAAGCATCCGGGGCTTTATTAAAGGTATTTACGGAAAATGAGAACTGTTTGATCCGCTTGAGTGTTTTGAGTGTGATAAAGAGTTCTTTCGTGGATTATGTATGATTAAATGTGATGAATGTGAAAACATTTTATGATTTGCAGTTTTAGAAGCAAAACTTTGGAGGGTATTTTTAACGATTGTTGGCAAAAATTATATCAGCACGCTCTTAATGATTGTCTGTTAATACTAACGAACTTATATGCAATTCAATTTTTGATTGCATCACAAATGCAAATTCGAATTTGTTTTCGCAGCTAATAACTAGGGCATTTTTAATATTCTCAATATGATTGCATATACATATAAAATATTGTATTTTATGTAATGACACACATTAAACAAGCACACGAAAGTCGTTGCGAAGTGTATTTATAATTGTCATTCCAAGTGTATTTATAATTGTAAGAAAGCTAATTACGCGACAATTAATTGTAACTTAATTAATATAGACCAGACGGACAAACGAAAAGAGATTTCGCATGACAATGCTTTTGGGATATTTTATATGTTACGAGGGTGGGTCCTAATGAATTCAAAGACTCATTATATGTCTATATAGCAAGTTTTATTTGAATCGAGCCATTAGTTTCTGAACTATCGTCGACCAAGCAACCCAATCAGGAAGAAAGTGCAAAATATAGAAAGTGTAAAATAATATATAGCTTGGAATTGTTTTTGCGGGATGGTTAAAATTTGAAAAAAATTTAACTAAGTGGTTCCGAAAGTATTCACTGATTCTCATCAGACATCAGCTCACAGTGCATACCTGACTGATGTGACCACTTGCAATATGATGGCATTAATATTTATTTACGTTAGTTGTTACAAATTTTAACAACCACGACTTATATTCAACTAAATTATTTGCTCATAAAGATGATCAATTCGTGATCACGGTTCCCTTCTTGTGTATAAATTAGCATAGGCAACGTATATCGGCTGTAATGCTTATCAAAGCAGAGAATAATTAAAATTTGTAATAACTAACGTAAATAAAAATTAATGACGTCACATTGCACCACAAAACGATCGAGTTTCCCGTATCAATTAATCTCTGCTTTGATAAGCATTAGAGCCGATATACGTTGTCTATGCAAATTTATAGACAAGAAGGGAACCGTGATCACAAATTGATAAATATATAGCCCCTTATCAAACAAAGAAAGTCGGCTCAAACCATAATGAACGAGATGGCATTCATTTTAGGACATTCTTGTCGGGATGAAACCATGTTTTGCAAGTGGCACAATCTTTTTAACCCTCCGAGAACACACCTATTTTTTCGATCATCGAGTACAATTGGGGTCAAATTGACCCCAACCACTTTTGAACGTCTATAGAATCGCCGCCACTGAAGATATTCATTTGAAAAAATTTGTAGGTATAATTTGAGACCTCTTTTAGTAATTCTCATGCATTAGAAGTGCTCTAAATGTCCTAAACATACCTAAAAACATTCACGAAAAAACAGTTTTGTCGAAAATCAGCTTTTTTACAAAAAAATCGTAACTTTTTTAATTTTCAATATTTGTTTCTAAAAATTTAGGTGGATACTCACAAGATATGTGAAAATCATAAAAAAAAGTCCTATAGTGGCCCTTGAAAAAAATGTATTTATTTTGCATATTTACGGTGGCGATTCTGAAGATTTTAAAATTTGCATATTTAAAAAAAATCATAACTTTGGCAATTTTTAATATTTTGAGCTAAAAATGTATATGGATTAGTGATGGGCGATTGCGAGATATTTTAACAATCGAGATAATCGCAATCGGCGCCACAAAACAATCGAGATAATCGCAATCGAGAGAATCGCAATCGATGCGCCAAAACAATCGAGAGAATAATCGAGACAATCGACCGATTCGAGATAATCGAGACAATCGAGCGATTCGAGATAATCGGCCGATTCGAGATAATCGAGCGATTCGAGACAATCGAGGCAATCGAGACAATCGAGACAATCGAAATTTTTCCAAAATTTTTTTTTTTTGCGTAGCTTGAGTTCCGTGACATTTCTGAGCTGTTTTGGGGGAAAGTCCATATAAGTCTGGGAAAATGTGGCCTAGTTTCGAAGATACGGCATAATGCACAGCCGGAGAAGCCAATCATCGAACCAAAAAGGATATCAACCTTTTCTTATTTAGCACTTTTAGTGCTACTTTCAGTTTTTCTGGTCGGTTTTCCGGCGGATTTCATTTTGCCATATCTTCGAAACTAGGCCACTTTTTCACAGACTTGTATGGACATTTCGCCCGAAACAGCTCAGAAATGTCTCCGATTTCAAGCTACGCAAAAAAAAAATTTTGAAAAATTTCGACGTTTTTGCCCAATTTTCCCCATAAAAAAATTTTTCATCCTTAAAATATCACTATTGTACTCCTCGACCACTTTCAATCATTGAAAGCGCGGTAAAGGCAGTTTTTGCCAAACTATGGCCAAAAAACCCCTTACTCCCCTACAAAACCGAAATCTTTGTATCACAGCAATAGGTCTTGGCCCGTTATGTCCGAAACCACTCTAACCCAAAATTGGCCGATTTCAGGTACTTTTGCCCTAAAAACTTTTTGAATATTTGAATAAAATACTCGCAAGTACGAAAATACTGGATAAATGATATGCTTTCAAACTGCACTATCTAAAAGCAGATTTTATTTTAACATACTTAACAGCATGACAAAACTCAACTTCATATAATATTTGATCATACACTTTGATCAGACTTAATAGTTTTAGCAAAACTACCAGCTATTTATACATGATAAATGCTAGCCATACAAATTTCCATGCATATCTGATCATTATATTCCATATGTATGCACACGTAAAAAAATCTACTAAATAGTATATCCAATCCATTCAAATCTATTCTTCACAAGCGGTTCTACAAGCGTACTGTGTATACTGGTGGTGTGCTTAAACACTAACATGCCCATCGCCACCAAAGAGTTAAAGATATCTTAATTTTAACTTAAGATAAACATATCCTTTTATACATCAATATTTCCCAAAAAATTGCAGTTTGATCAAATAATAACACTTAATATTTTTGCTGAAATATTTGAACATTTTTTTATTGGCTGCGCCAACGAAACGTGCTTTATGGCCCACTCAATTGCCGTCAACCGATTGTCGATGACTTGACCGACCGAATGATCGATTGCGAGATGTTCGATTGTCTCGATTGCCTCGATTGTCTCGAATCGCTCGATTATCTCGAATCGGCCGATTATCTCGAATCGCTCGATTGTCTCGATTATCTCGAATCGGCCGATTATCTCGAATCGCTCGATTGTCTCGATTATCTCGAATCGGTCGATTGTCTCGATTATCTCGAATCGCGCGATTGTCTCGATTATCTCGATTGCAACAATCGAGTCCAACTTAAATAATCGAGATGTTTCGAGATATTTGAACAATCGAAACAATCGATTTTAATATCTCGTAATCGCGCATCACTAATATGGATACTCTCAAAATATAGTAGAGTGATAAAAAAAAAATAGCATTACATAAATGGTTGCAAAAAAATGAATAATCTTCTGAATAATCAAATTCTGATTGCTCCGTGACATGGTCGTTTTGTCGTCAGCTAACAAATTATCATCATGGTCGTCAGCTAACAAATTATTGCGTACACTAGAACGCAGATTATACGCCATATTGCTAAAAACAATACATAAAAACACTTGCAAACTTATTTTTTGGCCTTTTTAAATTAATCTGTCGATTTATAAAGTAAAAACAAATTTAACTTTTACCTCAATCTGCTTCAAAGGTTTCTCAACGACGACTAACGACTTGGGACTGTATGCGAACGGTGTAAACTTATAGTCAAGACACAGAAATACACTTAGGAGCCAATAATACTCCCCTTTTCCCGCAGGCATAAGCGCTGCGATCGGTCAAAGAGGTCTCTGGGGTCAATTTGACCCCCTGTGTTCTCGGAGGGTTAAACAAGAAAGGGACTCACGTGAAAACGTGTAACTCTAACTACTTACCGTAAAACGTTTCCAAATATTTTGCCATGTTCTATTCTCTGACGTCCCAGACTTACGCCTTTCCTTATTTGATATGAGCATCCGTCCTTGTCCCTGTGAAACATTTTTCGCTCTGAGAGTCACTTTCGATCGTAAACTTAAGTTTGTTTGGAATTGTTTTTGCGGGATGATTAAAATTGAAAAATTTTTATTTATCTTGAAAATTTTGTTTGACAAAGTGGTTTCGAAAGCATGCACTGATTCTCATCAGACACCAGCACACAGTGCATACTTGACTGGTGTGACCAGTATGCACTGTGTGCTGGTGTCTGATGAGAATCAGTGCATGCTTTCGAAACCACTTTGCCAAATAAAATTTTCAAGATAAATAAAAATTTTTCAATTTTAATCATCCCGCAAAAACAATTCCAATTTGATTCTGCTTTCGGAGGCTTATTCCGCAAAACGATCGAGTTTCCTGTATCAATTATTCTCTGCTTTGATAAGCTTTAGAGACGATATACGTTGTCTATGCTGATTTATAGACAAGAAGGGAACCGTGATCACAAATCAATAACCTTTAAGTTTGATATTTATGCTCGTACTATTACTAATAGTGCCACACGATTGTTGTCCTTGCTATGCGTTCCTCCCACAATTCTTTTAGCATTTACACATGTGCTAAAATATTTGTTTCCCTAGTTCGCTCCAAACTTGAATACTATAGTCAAGTCTGGTATTCTCGCTTCATATACCTTTCCGATACTGTTGAATCTGTTCAGCGGAGGCTTACTCGCAATTTAATCTTTAAATATAATCTTTCTTACATGCCTTATCATAAACGCTTATCGCTCGCTCCTTAATCAACCTCTCCTCGCAAATCGCAAAGTTTAGCTGGATCAATGCTTTCTGTTAAAAATCTGCCGTGGCTAGCTACGAGTAACTTCATCCACAGCATCTTTGATTAACGAACGGCAGTGTGAGAGGCATATTAGGTCCTCTGTTCTTTGAAGTACCATTTGTACGTACTAATACTTGCTTTTATGGTCCTGTTTTACGCCTTTTACGTATCCATAAAAGCCTCCAATTCGGTCCTCTTCCAACTTCTATAGTCACCTTTAAAAGTAATATTCGTAACACAATATTTGCTGCTGGTTAAATAGCCTATCTATTTTTCCTACTTTAAACTGTCCTATTTTTAATTAGGCTTTTTGCCTGTAAATGGCTTTGTGAATAAAAAAATAAATAAATAGAGCGGTTGAAAGAAGCCATCAGAAGAGGAACATTAACCAGAAGTGTCTTCCTTCTGCACGACAACCCGCCTGTCCACAAAAGTTGTTTTGCGTTAGCTGCCCTGCATAAGGTAGGCTTCGATATTATAGATCACCCATTCTACATCCCTTACCAGCCCCCAAGCATTTATTATCTTGATCCGAAATTGGAAGAGGAACTTCGTGTGAAGGTTTCAAACGATGAAGAAGTGAAGGACGCAGCTTCGACTTTCTTTTCGGATATTTTTTAGAAGGTATACATAAACTAATTGAAATGTCCAAAAAATGTATTACATTAGCGGGCAAATATATTGGAAAAAAAAATTTGCAATTTTATTTGTACTTGTTACCCCTCATTCCGCGAACTTAATAGCCAACCCTCGTAATTGATGGCATGATAATGTAATATGTTCTTAAGAACAAATATATGTGAAGTTGATTTTACAAATTAAGTTTCAAATGAACTAAAGACTTTTAAAAGGCTGGAAAAAGTAGCACACCATAAAAACAAATGCACTGCATCCTTAGATGACGACCAATTCTTTGCTAAATTGTGAGTCCATAGTGAAAACAAGAATAGAATCGACCGTAAAAAATATATAAATAACCTGTCATTCCATGCAAGAATATAACATGAACTTAACACTTTGGTCACGAGTTTAAACTTTGTGAAGCAAACAAAAATTAGATAGTTTTACCAACAGGAGATCGTGCAATCATTACTAACAAGTCGATGTCTTCATGAACAACAATGCTTGCTCTTCTATAGGATTCTTCGATTGCTTTTTCAATGATGGGAGCGTCAGTTTCACTTTTAGCTTGTTTTACATTGATAGTAGCAATTTCAAATTTTTCATATAACAGAAATTAATCGATAGTTCTTGTTTGCATCCCAAAGGAATTGTTCTTAACACGTTGGAACAGCCATGAGTCGGTCCATCAAAAAGAATATTAGCGGATGAAGAACTTTGTCGACGACGTGGCTCTGTAGCTTTGATATTTGTTTGATTATCGTTATAACCCTCGAATATCAGTATGCCCATGATGGACATATGTGACAAAAATAGCTTCAAATGTTTCGTTATTCCTTATAACACAATGTAAAAGAAATCCTCTGTCAATAATATGTTGTTCAATATGTAATTCAATGTTTACGTATTTCATTCTCATCGAAGAACTAGTTCATACTCCAAAAATTCTTGGTTTGTGGCCAAATTTTTTTGTAATAGTAATATGCGTTGGAATAGCAATAAAGAATGACTTGTTACTTATTCACTATGAATTTTAAAAGAGGAAGTATCCTATCAGCATGTTTTAGTTTGATACTTTCGAATTTTTTACCAATCATTTTTGTAATGGACATAGGCCACAATTTATTTGACCATCGTCGATGACTCCACTTGAGACTGGCATTATCTTCGGTACTTCAGGAAAAGGATTGTAACGTGAAATCCATTCAATTATATTTGTTAAGTCCTCATCGTCTATTTTTACACGTGAATTCATCTCGTCTAAATGCTGGTGTTGCATCCATTTTGACGTTATTAAGCTTTTCTGAACCTTCAGACATACTGTTCATTGCATGCATGACAGAAATTCATTTGTTTAAGGTATTTCCTTGTGTGCTCCTCGTTCGTCCAATGCCTTCATTTGTTTTCATTGATTCCATAGGAGACCGTTCAATGATAATGTCACAGAAAGTTCCACAACTAAATTTATCACTGCGTCGAGCGATAAAGTATCCTCCAAATTCTGGAAAACACTGGATTCGATACTGTTCTAACTTCATCATATCTAGAAGATATAAATGCGCAGATTTAGAATAAGGATAATATCCAGACGCATGAAAATATGGGAGCATTTGCCTGATGCTGTATAAATCTGCTTGCCAATCTTCCATTTGGTCGTCTTATAAATTCTTTTGCAACTGATTTCATACGAAAATATTGCATCCATAATTCAGATGTGAAACATCTTGTAATGGTTTATTGTTTTTAGGTCTGTTCGCCTACTGCAGCAGTAACAGATTTTTGCAGCTGGCTTCTTTTTGTGGCAAAATTTGGTTTGCAGCAGGAGTGCAAAAACGACTTGCTACGAATCTATTTTAATAAATGTATTATAAAAGATTCAGGTACACAAACATACGTTTTATAACGGGACCCCCGAGGCTTTGGGGTAATTAAATGACATCGGCTCGAAAAAGTTGTTGAAGGAAGCCAAGATCCCGATTGTAGTGCTGATAATGATCATTTCAAAGATAATAATGTTAGTCGCGTTTTCTAACGCCTCTATCCGAAGCTAATTAGGATAAAAGCATTGAAAACAACCCTGTCGTTGTTGTTGTTTTCAATGATACTATCCTAACCAGCTCTCGATAGAGACGGCGGCTATTAATGGACCTAACGATAATGCAAATTTTCCTTGTTTTTTATTTGTTGTGTTATAATTGTGTTAAAATAAAATCATATAGGTAGAAAATAAAGTTTCTATCATTATACATTTTGAGTTTCTTCTCTTTATTAAAATTTCTTTTAAAAATATTGGGTTTTTGGAGAGAAAAAAACACTTTTTGATTTTATTCGTACTAAGCTTATTAAAACTATGTTCTATAGCATTTGACCGGTACACACGTATTCATTCCACAGTCGTCTTGAGATATCTCTTTCATGATATGCGACATCTTCAATGTTCCACGAACTTCTCGCAATCCATAACTTGTTGGAATTGTTATGTAAAAGTTTAATGTTTAATTTGAAAGTCGGAGGATATAAACAAACTGATTTGAAATTCGCCTGATCGATATCTCACGTCGGTGTAACCGGCCGTTGCTATCGGATGCACGGACGAATCATCCGATTTTGGATTCACTGTAACTATAACCGAACACTCTACCCTAATGTTAATAAGTAAAAGCAAAACGAATGAATGCAACCCAATGAAGAAAAATCCATTATCTCGTAACAAATAGTTTTTTTTTCATTAAAATTAGACAGTCTGGGTGAACACAGCTCTTTTCTTTAAATCTAACGTTATTTTTTGTATCAAAAAATGTAAAATGATAATTAATTTCGAATACCAATTCAACTTACAATTATTGCGTTGTCGCCTTAAAAGTCAGCAATAGAATAAACAAATAAACGACCATATACCTATACAATTATAGTAAAATCCTAAATGACTAACTCAAGCAAAGAATGGTTTATGCTTTTTCTTCGCAAATGGATAGGACGGAGTTTCGACTTGTTGAGAAATGTTTTCGTTTGATAGCCTAAAAATAAATGGATAAGAAAATTATGTTTCAAATGAAAACATCGCAAATATTTTACAGCGACTTTTGAGGTGTCCGTTCTCCAATTATTATGGTTTCGTTGACAATTTGATCAGTAGTTTCGTTGACAATTTGATCAGTAGTTTCGTTGACAATTGGACAATCTGATATGCTGGCATTGCTTCCAAATGACTTTTCATCATTTTCTTCCTTAATCCTATTACGGCACCTCTCTCCACACTTACAATTCTCTGAACAATTTGTGGAGTTCTTTCGGCACGTACACGCCCTTGTCGCACAAGACGCTTTACATGAACAACGAAATAAGCCATCTGAACCACGTTTTGTGCCGCGCAACGTATTATTTTGGGAGTTTTCCCTCGAGTTGTTCTGCAAAACAAAAATCAAAATGGAAAGAGTTTATCGAAAAGTAACTAGCACTACATACATGTCTTACTGCAGGCCTGACCCAGTCCGGATCTTTTTTATCATCATAAATTTCCTCGTCATTACTTTCAACAAACCAGAAGCTTTCCTCATCCTATAGATTATACATATCGTCAAATAATACTTATTTTATGAATTTATATATAAACTTACTAATTGAATTTGCCTCAAAGCTTTGTTTCTAGGTTTCGTTTGAGTTTTACCATTAGAATCCGACTTATTCATATCCTCATATTGTCTGCACAGCTCCTTCAAATGTTCGAGCTCTTCTCGTAGCTGTTCCATCTTGTCCAAATGTTCGAGTTGAATTTTTTGACTTTCGCTTATTTGATTAGCATCCGTGACATTTGCCTTCGGACAGCTATTTAGCTCTTTCAAAAGCACCGTGATTGTTTCTTCGTAGTTCTTCTCTACTACAGCCAATTCTTCCTTGTGTTTGTTGTATGTCATCTCCATTTCTTTCTCTAGTTCAGAGATCCTTTCTTCGGCACTTTCACAGGCTGATTTTAATTCCATCAGCTTATTATCTTTCACAGTATATTCCTTTCGCATTTCAATAACAGCATTGAATAGATGCTTTATTGCTGCTCGAGCTTCTGGCATACTTTGCAGACCTTCCGCTACTGACTTCATTTTCACTTCGATGTCTGATGAAATCACACGCTGTTGCAGATCGTTGATCTGTGCATTTCGCATTTGTATTTCATCTTCTATCGAAGATAAGTCTTTCGCATTACCAGTACTAGAGTCCTTGATTTCCTGCAATCGTGATGTAAGGCTCGCACGGTCCTCCATCAGCTGTTCTATTGAATGTTTGGCATCGACGACCGACATTATTATTTCGAGTTCTTGGTCAATCCACGCAATCAAATGCTCAACTTTTCCGGAATTTATATTCTTCCGTTGAGATTGCGCACTTTTGTGCCTGTCCATCGCTTCTTTTAAGCGCTTATTTGCAGCCAATGCCTCTTCGACTTTGCGTTTCAAGACGTTTTCTTTTTTGTTGTGCATTGATTCCATTCGAACCATTTCATATTGCCTCTTGCGGTCTTTTTCTTTTAGTTGGGTGATTTCCTTTTCTCGACTCAATTTCCACTGCCGGAAACTTTCGCTTTCCGTGCGCATTGTCCGAATCAGTTTCACTTTACTCTGCCTCATCTCTTGAATTTCTTTGCTAAGGTTATTTATCTTTTCGTGCTCTTTTTCACGAATCTTCAACATTTTCTCCTGCTGCACATTTTTCTTACGTAGTTCGGCCAATTGATGTTCTAGTTGCTGCAGACGAATACGGCGTTCTTCGGCAATCTTTGCGGACGGGTTCCCCCCTTTCACGTTCTTTAGTTTTCCCTCTAATTCGGCCTTTTCAATCTCTAGAGCCTGGATCATATTTTCATACTCTTTCAATCTTTCGTCGGACTTTTCGTCGTAGATACTTATATCAGAATGGTTCGTTCTAAGCTGCTGATGCAGAGCTTCTTTCAGCCCTAGCTGCTTGTTTATTTCTCGCAACTGATAATTCAAGCCCAGCTGCTTTCTGTTGAAATCGTCGACCTTCTTTTGCACTACTTCAGTCGACACTGCGCCCTCTATTCTGCTCAGATCGACTGAGCTTCCAGCATTCGATAGGGTGTTCTTATGATCTAGCATATCTTCCTTGTTTTTCTCCAAAACTCCGGTAATATCTTCGACCGCCTTTTTGATTTCCCCGAACTTTTTTGCTTTTTCCACCATTTCGTTTGGACAGGATTCCTCATTGAATTCTTTGTGCAAGCTTTCTACCATATGGTTTATCTCGGTGATTTTGTTATACAGTTCTTCGTGAGCAGATTCTGCCACAGCTGCTCTCATTTCGACGTCCGCAACATCGTGAAGAGTAGCTTGTAGTTGATTTTGTAGATTTCTATTCTTTTCTATAAGAATATCGACCTGTTTTTGTAGGTTCTCTGTTTCCTGGCTATTACCTACTGCTTTAACACTATTTCTACTGCCGCCTTTACTAAGAAGCTCGAGCCGCAATTTTTGAATTATACTATTCAAGCGATTGATTTCGGCAGTCTTGGGGTCCTGGTTTACTACTGGTTTGTTCTTGATTTTACGCGCCCGATCGGCGTATCGTAAAGTACTTAACGTTTCATCCATATTGTAGTCAGCTGGACTTACACAGGCTATCATCAGAGTAACCGAATTTCCGCCAAGTGAATCCTGAAGTAGTCTGGTAAGTTTCGAGTCACGATATCCAACGTATCCTGTACCGTTCGAACCTGTCGAAGAACAGTTAAAATTAATAGTAGTGCTTCGAGATGGTACAGCATTTTTTGAAAGAAAGATATATTTATGGTAGAACATACTTCCCAGAGCCGATATCACGTTTCCGAGCGCTAAAAGTCCTTGATTGATTTTAACTCCTTCTTTGAATCGGTCGCCAGTTGCTTTCGTTTTCTTCGATCTTTCTGATCCCGCCAGATCAACTAAATGAAACTTCGAGCAAGTAGAACTATTCCTACGAGTTCAATAAGGGATTCATTGCAAGCATCTTCAAAGGATGAAATCTTTCAAACTTACGTATCAGCCTCCTTCATCATTTGAATGGTCAATGTAAAAATCGCATGTGAACGACTAGACTGTGCGTTCATTGCGGTAGCACCAACAGCCCTGCCAGCAGAGCCTTTTATAAGGCAGTTCGTCGTTTCTTTGGCCGATGAAACAGAAGTTTCCGTCAATCCAGGAATAATAATTCCTTTATTTCCATCTTCCCTAATGTCTACAACGGACTGCTCGCGAGATGATCCCGATAACAAGTCATACAGCTGCTCTTGGTACAATTCCATGAATGAACATGTGACATGAAATTGATGGTCTGTCATGTCAGCGATCTGCTTAAAGATGTCATGCATCGCCCGAGGAATTACACCAGTTTCAGGACCGAAATTACCATCAAACGCTGTTCCCATTGTATGGGTTTTACCTGAACCCGTCTGCCCATACGCTAATATCGTAACATTGTAGCCTGAAAACAGTAAACACACATTAATGTGAAATTGATAAAATTATAACAGTAGAGGATATTTCAAACCAGCTTTTATTTAACATATGTAGAATTAAACTTCATAATAACAAAAATAAATCGGTTAATATTATGCAATACGATGATGATTTTGTTATAATTGCAGTCAATAAAATATCCTTCAGATGAACCTTGCAGAATATCACGGAATCTGGAAAAATGTAAAGGTGGTCCTAAACCTAAATCAAAATTTTGTTTCAATGATGAGACTAGATAATAGAAATATTCAATGGGTAAAGGCTCCCATTCACGAGTCCAAATAACCTGAGGCCAGGTCAAAATCTCACCGTGTGTGGGAGAGCTCGGAAGGATTCATGGACTCAAGGAACCGAATTGAATTTCCAATCAATCCAAAGTCCATGGACTCAGGCCATTTTTTGGCTCCACCGTGTGTGGGGAAATAGTAGGCCGAGTTTGGACAATCCATAAAATGAACTAGTCGTGTGTGTTGAAGCCTCCTCAGTCGAAACAACGTAGCAGTCTTGCTTCACACACTGACCTGTGACAAGCTCATTGACTGCTTCTGTGATTATTTTATTTAATCGAAAAATTCAGCTTAATAAATAGTGATTGCCATGATTTTGTTTTGGAAGTTATCGAATAATATGGGTCACATGAATGTATATTATATTATTTGAACCAAAGTCTGCAACAGCTTGCTAAGTATCGCAAAGTAGCGGTGAATCTTTCGTGATGAGTGATAGTTTGCCTCATATTTGTGTCCTTTGTTAACCATCTGTAGCAACTATCCTTTCGTTTGATAAATGAGTTAACCAACTGTAGCAACGTGTTACATGTCGTATCATCCATTCTTAAATAATTTTGCCATTCAGAAGGCTCAAGTGTGATTTTTTTTGCCAAATTTACGTGACTCATTTGTTTCCGCAAGCCATCCTTTTTGCCACTTCCTTTTGGCTTTCGTTTCTTTATGTAGATGCAAGTTGCAATTGCAAAAAACTCCTCCATATGCTTCGGATCCATTAATAGATTAAAAATATTTTTTTTCCAAATTTATCTTTATTTTTTTCTAAATCAATGACAGAAAATGGAATGGACTGACTGGATCGAGGCTCTATCGTGAGTGGCGAGCTAAATTGGACTTAAATCAAACGGACTCAACCCAAATGGACTCACGCCATTTGGACTGTTCGTGAATGGGGGCCTTAGGTTAGGTTAGGTTAAAGTGGCTGCCGGTCTACAGAGGTCTGTCGTCCGACACACGTAGGCACAAAAGAGGCCCGTTGTGATGCCACACTAATTAGTGACTCTCTCCTACTCACTAAAATCGGGAAAAATCGGGAAACCATCTGCTTCCCTTGACAAATCGCGTTATCCCTTTTAAATCAACCAGGGATAACTCGGTCAGGTTTGAGAGAAAGGGAGCGCTAATTGCCGCCAGCCTTCTCCTTGCCAACGCCGGGCATTGACACAAGAGGTGGAGGACGGACTCCTCCTCATCCTCAGAGCCGCAACTCCGACAGAAATCGTTAAACTGCACTCCCAATCGTTGTGCATGCCGTCCTATGAGGCAATGGCCCGTAAGAACTCTCACTGTGCAGCGTAGAGAGCTTCGAGTTAAGCCTAAAAGCTGCCTGGTGCGTTCATCTGCCCAGGACGTCTTAGCATCCTCGAGATATTTTTGCCTAATGGCCAGTTTGACCGATGACATCGGTATACCTATTGAGAGGGAGCAGGAGACCTCCGGTAACAAGGTTCCAAGCCTTGCTAGCTCATCGGCCTCACAGTTGCCCTGAAAACCCCTATGTCCAGGCACCCAAATCAATTGAACCACTGAATGTCTCGACATCTCCCTGAGAGATGCACGGCATTCAGCAACAATAATGGAAACTGTACAAGGACCAGCAAGGGATTTAATAGCCGCCTGGCTATCTGTGAAAATGCCAATATTAGCCCCGAATATTCGATTACACAGAAGCCAGTCGATTGCCTGTAAAATAGCCCGAACCTCCGCCTGAAAGACACTACAATGGTCAGGTAGACGGAAGGACAGCTTGAGATTCAGCTCATCTGAGTATACACCACTTCCGACTCTATTGTTTAGCCTTGAGCCGTCAGTGTACACATGGATAAGCCCACTTTCGAGGGTGACACCATCACGCCATTCATCCCTACCAGGAATGCGAGTTGCGAACTCCAAATCTAGTAGGCACTGCGGAGCGATGTAGTCAACACCCGCTGGAGCGGGAACTCCCTCGACCAAAATCCTCGCATGGCCGAAATCCGTTCTATTCCAAGCCGAGATACAATTTAGTCTCACAGCGGCAAGATTAGCTTGCTGTAAGATAAGTAGATTGGTGGGCAGCCAATGAAGTAACACGAAGAGTGCCTTAGTAGGGGTGGAGCGGAGCGCACCAGTTACAAGTAGTGCAGCCAT
The DNA here is from genome assembly GCA_947369275.1 of Nemotelus nigrinus. Lineage (NCBI taxonomy): Eukaryota > Metazoa > Arthropoda > Insecta > Diptera > Stratiomyidae > Nemotelus > Nemotelus nigrinus. The sequence goes on from OX376374.1 coordinate 44,981,099, forward strand.
TCTCCGTACTTTTTCAATCTGCTGTTTGCAGGTAGCTTTAATAGCACCCTGCCACCAGAACACCACCCCAAACAATAGAATTGGCTCAACCACAGCAGTGTAAAGCCAAGCAACAGTACGAGGTTGTAATCCCCAATTCGCTCCTATGGCCCTTTTACAGCAGTAAAGTGCATTGAAAGCCTTCCGAGCTCTTTCTGCTACATTGTAGGTCCATAGTAACTTCGAGTCAAGGATCAGCCCTAAGTACCTGACCCTCTGGCTCACGTTAATGGAGACCCCATTCAACTTGGGTAACTCAAAAGACGGAACTTTGTACTTCCTTGTAAACAGCACTAGTTCCGTTTTGTTAGGATTCACATTCAGGCCGCATTCACGACTCCAACGTGAAAGTATGTCAAGAGATTGATTTAGCCTCTCCGATAGCGTAGATAAATACTTTCCCGACACTGCCACAGCTATGTCGTCTGCATAAGCAATCACTTTGCAGCCAGCGCGGTCCAATCTCATTAGAAGAGTATTCACCGTGATGTTCCACAGCAGGGGAGAGAGGACTCCACCCTGAGGTGTGCCCGTACTGACTCCTCGTCTTACGCTGGCATCCCCCAGGGAACAGATGACCACTCTACTTTTGAGAAGCTGCACAATAAAAGCAATCAACCGCTCGTCCACATGAAGCACCGAGAGAGCCTCAACAATAGCGTTAGGCCAGGGGCCTTAAGACAAGTAAAAATCATGGGAAAAACGAGCAAACAAAACTACTTAGATAAAGATTTCCTAAATATGAAACTAGAAGCGATTAAACCAGAAGTAAATGCATTTGGACAGCTCACCAGCACCAAAAGTGGCCTCCATTCAGAAAAGTCGAATCCTCCATAAATCTTTTATCTAAAATTTACGAAATAAAAAATATGATTCGAAGGACGTATGCTGCCGAAAAGAATTTACATATGGTCAAGAGGTATGGTTCCAAAGTGGCAAATCAGGTTGGCTACGAGCAACAGTAGTGGTCACAAGGGCATTGAAGGAAACGAGAGGGCGGATGCGCTAGCCAAGCACGGAGATAGCCTTCCCCTGTTAGGATCAGTTGACATTTTAACTCCAATCCAGACAATCAAATACTCTATCGACTCCAATATAATACAAGATACGATGTGCAGATGGCGTGCAACTAACCAAAATCATGTGGGGATCAATCACAATCACGTAGCGACTAAATTCCTGCTCGATTCAACGCGGACTGACTGCAAGTGGCTGGTCGGTATCATAACTGGCCACTGTCTTGTAGCATCTCATGCCATGAAAATGGGGCTCCTAACCAGCGACACCTATAGGAAGTGTCAAATGCAGGGAGTCTCTTAAACAATCCAACAGCTTCTGTGCCACTGCCCGGCACTGGGAAAAACCAGGCAACGCTGCTTCGGTGAGCCCTGGCTAGTGGATCTCTCATATGTAGCGGACCATAGGCTGAAGGACATACTTCAGGTCGCAAAAAAGTCCGGGGCCTTCGATGGCCGTTTGGACTGAACTTTCCTTCTCTGGGTCCATTTATCTGGTAACGCTACGGACCAAATGGGTCTATGTGTGGCCATGTGCTAGCCAGTTAAACCTAACCTAACAGTAGTAGCGACGTTCAGAACTCCACTAACTTATTGGATTCGTTTAAAAAACGGTATAATACTGCCACGAAACTCAAAAATTCTGCGAAGCATACATAATACAAAATGATTCAAGGATCCGCGAAAAAAAACTGAAATTAAAAGACATGTATTTTCAAAGAAAGTTTGGCAGTTAAATTTTAGTTTAAAATGAAATAAATATGTTATTGTATTCTGTGAAATGGTAAAATATATTTGAATCGACAAACTGTACTCATGCCAATGAATTGTATATACTAGAAAGTAGTGCTTTATAAAATGCTTTATGCAGTTGAAAAGATAATTTCGCTTCTTGGAGAAAAATACACACACACACACACATATTAAGAGTGCATATGCATATTTACTGCATTCCATTAACCGATATTAAAACGGGTTGCCTCTGAGCATGTTGGCTATGAAAACGATAAGCGGTACTCGCAAGTAGACGAGACAGCTAAGTTTGAATCGTTGTCTAAGTAATGTGAAATTGAAATATAAGGAGTACATAAATTAGTTAATTTGAATATAAATAATACAGACATGAAAGTGAAGATAGAGTTGAAAATAAACCAAGAAATGTTAACCGAAAACTATTAAGATAATCGGGCAATAGAATGATATTAAGAGAAATTACAAAAAAACTAAAAGTTAGTGCTTCACAACTATCCAAATTTGTGAATAATTATTCGGGAAAATCTGCGAGTACTGAAACAGTTTGCCGAGTTTTAAGAAAAATATGATTTAACGATTTTTAAAATAACATTTATCAGTAAAACGAATAAGATTACCCGTTTGAGTTTTGAAAGAGAGTACATTTTACTGATGAAAGTAAATATACTGTATTCCAGTTAGACGGAAAACAGCGCGTGCCGAGAAAAGTAAATACTACGTTAGAAAAACAGAATCTTCAACCTACAGTTAAGGCAGTCGTCTAGTGTGTCAGAAAATAAAAATCGATTTTTTTGTTTTTTTCATAAATAACATCTAAAACATGTATAGAAGACGTGGGTAAAATAATTTCTCGAAATTTGAAGCCGTTGAAAAGTTACAGCCGTCAACCGTAGGAAGTAGAGTCTTACCGTAGGAGGTTTTCGTAAACCGTAGGAGCTATACGCTTACTTTCGCATCGAATATTTTCGTGCCCAGCTCCTTACCTGGTTCTTTTGTGTAACTAAATTGTACTTATTGTACACAGTACTAATTTGTTGGCCCAAGCCTTCGTTCATCAACGTAACGGTTCTCGCATCGACCGCTCAGAGAGACGCTTGAGCGATTTCGCCAAACAATCCCCGATATCCAACAGAGAAGAAAAAACGACCTTATATGACTTCTTTGAAGAAGAAGAAGGTGTACTCTATGGTCCAGGCATAGCAGATTGATCGTGAGACGAATTTTTTATCATGAATTATATATAACAACTTTCAAACGCTTTTTTCTCAAAACACGATTTTTTCAAACTGCTGCCATGATATCTCAAAAACTATTTGATTGATTCTGCTCAAATTCATACATCATTTTAAGTACATAAATAAATACAAAATGACGTAAAATAATTAAGATTGCTTAATTACTTTTCATTTTACAATCTAAAGATACCCAAAAAAAACACGAAAAATTGTATTTATGTTTCTATAGCGTAAAAAAAATAGTTTTTGGAATTCTAACTTAATTTTACTTCACTTTGGAGCCTCAAGTCTCGCAATCAAAACTGCGTTTGGTTTTTTGATTTCAGATAAGCAGATAATCATGGCAGCGGCGGAGCACCTCATTTTATATGTGTTCTTCTTGGGCGGTGTATCTCGGACTATTTTGTATAAATTTACTTCAAAAAATGCACAAAGTTTGTCTAAATGCTAATAAAAATTATATATGATTTATGAACTATTTTATTTCAATGGTTTGTCAAAAACAAATTCCTTAAAAAAACATTAAAAAACGGTTTTCACACTATACGACCGCCTTAAACACGGTAGAATATTTTTCATAATATGGAGATGGTTTTCTGCAACTGGTACGGGGAAACTACTTTTTATTGACGGTGCTTTGGATAAAATGAAATGTATAGATATTCTTAAAGATAAATTTTTTTTAATAACAATGGGGTCAGCTTCATTGCACAGCCTTTCTTCATAGCAGCAGTAAGCCGCTTAGTCAAGAAACAAGCATTTAAAATTGTCATCATCCCCCGAAAGGGAATAGGATATGAAAGGAATCCCAAACCACACTCTCGACACATTTAATAAATTATAATAATTAAAAAGAAAACATAAATATGATAAATGGAGGATAAAGAAAATAAAATAGAGTTAGTTGATGGGAAGTTAGTGGAAAAGATGAAAAATAAAAAGCATGCAAAGAAGAAGAAGAAGCTCTTTCATAATATAAATAAAAATTAATTACGAGGATTTTCAAGAAGAAAACAAAACGAGGGAAAGTGCTTTTCAGACAGCAACAGAGTATTGGTATAAGGGATGCAAAAAAAAAAATTTAAATTTCAAAAATCAACAATCAGTAAAAACTAGTAGTAAATAGTACGTAATTTACTTTATATGGTTCTAATGTGATTCTTAAGCAGCCTTTTAAAAACGGGAAAAGACCTAGCATTCTTCAAAGAGTTAGGTAAATTGTTAAATATTTCCATAGCTAATCTAATAGGATCTTTATGTTTTCTATTCGTTCTAGCAATACCAAGCCTGAGATTATCTTTAAATCTTGTGTGATAGCTGTGATAATCACAGTGTCTTATTGGAGATATCGAAGATTTTATATTGTTATTGAGTATTTTATATATTGTTAGCTTTTTCCATAAATATAATATCCCTTACATTGAATTTATCTGTTTGTCTGTATAATATATCACATGGAGTCATTCTATCAAGTCCATGCACTGCTTTAACTATCCTATTGAGTATTCTACGAATTGAGTCAATTTTCATCTCTGAAGTTTGATTCCAATTCAATATACCATAGGTAATCTTAGGCAGCACAAAAGAGTTGCAGATCATATTTTTCAGGTCTAAATCGAAGTAATATTTCATTCTGAACAACCTAACCCAGAAAACCAACTTAGATTTCAAATTACTTATGTGAGGAGACCAAGATAACCTATCATCAATAATTAGTCCTAAGTATTTAGATCTAGCCACTCTTTGTATCTCCTCTCCATGTATTCTGATGTTAAGGCATATCTCACTCTTATTAATCTGCTTGAATACCATGTAACTAGTTTTACAGGTATTGATTGTAAAAAAACCAGTGCCCAAAAATTGGGATACCAAAATGACTTTATATTTTATCAAGATAGCGCCCCAAAACAGAAGGTTATTGTAATCAGACAGTGGCTGTTAGTTCCCGGATATTCATCCAATCGAGCACATATGGTACATGATCAAGCAAACACTAAAGGCTCAAGCAAAAACTTCGCTCCCACGAAATTTCTAATATTCAAGAGCTCGAAATAAAAATTGGAGTACGAATGGACAAAACGATGGGTGAATGTGACAGAAAAAATTTTCCAGATCAATACAAAACAGATTAGCCGAGGTAATAAAGAGAAAAGGTTAGCCGAGAAAATAATAGTCGTGCCTTAAAAACTAACTTTAATAACAACTCCTTCAAAGAACACAAACTCTACGAATACGAATGTGAGATCGTATTTCGAACTACTGTTGTTTTTTATACTTTAATCTACACGAAAACGTCAATCTATTTGTTGGGTAACATTGATGTATAGAAATTAATGAAGATAAAAATGTGAAATATTAAAATAAATATATACAAATTTTCAAATGTTCTGGCATTTTTTCTCCAGATTTTTTATTTAGTAGTGCGAGTGCGAGCGACTGTAAATTTCATTTGGGACTAGTATCAAATGCAATGCAAAATTAGCAATAACTACAAATGTACGAAAATTGACTTTTTGGCAATTGAATTTTTGGCAACAAACTAAAAATTGGGAGAAAATTAAAATAATAGAGATGTGGCTTCATTCAATATATTCATTTTCATATCACTAGTGTATGCTAGAGTCGAAAAGACTGAATATCTAGGTTAGTGGTTGAAAACTTTCTCGAGTAGACCACATTTGAAGAACTAATCTTCAGTTTGGCTCTTTATTGGTTTCCTCCAGTGCGGCAGTAATTGCAATTTACCTTTCAAACATATGTTTTTTATGCTTTTATAAGTCCCACTGTCGACAACGGAGTATTAAAATGAAGACAGGTGTCTTTTTTACACAGTAATTTACTGCCTAGAAAAGCGATCAAAGTAATTTACGATTAAAATGTGAGGCACTCAATTCTTCAGGTATAAAATTATCGGCATTGAAGAACATTTGGATGGTTGCAATCCAATTTGAAATGAATTTTACTTAAGATTAGGGTTTTTTCCAAAATTCCGCCAACGAGAAATCTCGTCCCGCCAACGTCCACCACCTGGTCAGGACATTCCGCTACTCATGCATCTTACCTTTGAACAGTTTCTGTATCATCGGCTTAACCGCATCCTCATACACGAACTCCTGCGAGAAATTCGGTGCGTACACGAAATTAAATGTAAAACTGTCATTATTTTTAAATACGACTTGAGGTTCATCTGGAACCTTGTCGATTATACTCTGAAAGCCTCTATCACTTTCAGATTTTACAAGAGGTCGAATTCGCACTGCAACTCGTACGGAATCGAGGTCTGACATTTTAACAATTTAATACAAATAAATATATCGCCTCTGAACTAGAAAATATAAATAACCGGTAAATAATTCCGCATAAAATTCACAGGCCAACAAAATTCAATAACTGCTTGCGGCACGAAATCACACTCCGTTAAAATGCGAATTGCCCGATATTATTCGTTTTGAAATCACAACACTTCTGCCAAACTGTTCGAATAAAATAAATGTCACGAAGCTTCTTATTCGGCTGCTCACCAATAGTTGGCACTATTGGCACTTGAAAGACCGAATTTAAAATCGCTAGAAATGCATGAAAATCGTGAGTTAAGGAACAATTAGCCACTAAAAGTTTCTTTGTTTAGATTATAAAAACCAAAATATACTATTGGTGAAAGTAGTACGATACTCAGTGAGAATTGATTCAGTCTGCATTTTTTTTTTGAATTTGAGTAACGTATACAGTGAAGCCAACAGCTCAATTCCAAAAGGGGTCTTGTCATCTGTCATGTTGAAATTGTCAAAAATTTACTAGGACGAAAAGTGATGCATAACGGCCCAAAACACAAATTTTGATAAACAACCCATCAATATCATTAGGTACGTACAAATTCTTGAATAATACCAGTGCCCTTCCATGATATCTGAAAAAAACATACATTTGTATAAAATATCGGGGTTGTTTGTTTATACGATATTGCTGTGATCTTTTTTAAATATGAGATAACCCCACTATGTGGGATTACCCCAATGTTTTGTACAAAATTCAACAGGCATCAATGGAATAACTCAACAAACAAGAAGACTAGAAAAATGATTCTTGATTGGTACGCTATAATTTGTAGTGAAATGTAGAGTTTCGAAAGCTGGATGTATAACATCCTTTAATGGAGTACAGTTTAAACTTTGTAGCAATTATTGTACCGCTGTTTCTTAGGAAAGAGTAAAACGGCCCACAGACACGGAGATCTGGTCGTCGACTAGATCTCAATTGATTTGCCACATACACAGAATTTAATCGCAACTTGAATTGCAATCTCATTCGAACGTTGTTTTCGTTGAGGCAACACAAGCTTTGGAATGGACGTTTTCAGGTCATTTTCGTTGTACGAAAATGAAGGGTGTACGATTACATTGTAAGCATTGTTAGCAAATGATGTTTTACGTAAAGTAATTTCGAACAGATACATATACACGGGTATATGAGGTATTTTTACTTTCTGTTTCAGGCATCTGTAGCCTAGTCATAGATCCCTCTAATTTTTTAATTGGCGGTCATTAGAACCAAGCAGTAATTGTTCGTATTAGGTGTATATTTACTAATTTCCGAAGAAAATTATAAATTTGTATGCATTATGAGCTGGCAGCAATTGTGCCTTAGTAGGGCTTAAAATTATGTTTCACGTAAAGTTATTTCGAACAGGTATGTACGGGTATCTAGATATTTGTACTTTCTGGTTCAGGTACATGTAGCCCTCTAAATATTTTTTTATTGAATTTTAATTGGCGGTCATCATCCGCAGGCAGCACTTGTACATGATTTTTCACAAAATTTATGGTTTTTCCGTTGCTGCCAAATATTTAAAGATATTTTTGTTCCACATCTATTCTTTTCGTTCATAAATATTTCCTGAAATATATAAAACATTAATGGGATCATGAGATATGCTAACTGACTCTTGTTGAGCATATTCATACACAATTCAGTCCGTTAAACCAATGATTTCGAATTATGTTACCATTAAGTCACCCTAAATTCAAATGAGATCTCCATTCTAGTCTCAAAATCACCACAGACACAGCAACGAGGTCGTCGACCAGAAGCTCCGCCCACCAAATATCAAAAAATTTTGATATTTACTGCAACCGTTGCTGAGACTAAAAATGCAACCTGAGACTAGCCCACAGACAGAGAATTTCGTTGCAGATATCGCATATTGCAGATCTAGTTGTCGACGAGATCTCTCGTCTGTGGGCCGTTTAACAATTCGCCAAAAAGATAGCAAAGGGTAGATGCTTTGACATTTCAGCGGTTTTCCACAAAAAAATAGTTTATTTATAAAGCTTATCAGCTTATATTGAGGAATAAAAAATCGAACACAAATTTTCACTCAGTGACGAAAAATTAAAATAATTATTGCAAAGAGCAGCTCGCAATAAATGATGCATTAATATGTTAACATGATGATTGTAGTTTGTTTAAAATTCTGTCTTGAAGCCAATTTCGAAACGAAAACTGCCATGAGTATGTAATTTAGTTGTTCTTTTTGTTAAATTGTCATGGTACTACACGTCTTCATGTATTGCACTGCTCATTTCCCTCATTAAAAGCTAAGTTTCTCATGTCGAAGGATAGGATATTTTCCATTTCAAATTTTCTTTGAAGCAAAGCTACCTCGCAGATATATTTTACGTCCTTACGATTTATTATTTGTATAACTCAATCATCTTTAACTGATATTTTTCACTGTATACGTAAGAGAGTTTTAACAGCACAACTACTCAGAAAATGTCAATGCATTTTTCCTTCGTCAATAAACCGTCTACAACGTCCATTTAACCAACACGCCACCAGGAAAAACCACTCTAAACCGTAACACTACCTCATCCATGCTTATTCGGCAAGTTTTGTGTATCGCTGATTATAAGCTTCACTTTTATGACGGCGAACAAAATGTTTTCCATGCCTACTGAATAGCCTTTATTTTTGTTTCGTCACTCCATAATAAATTCCTCCGCTGCTTCAAAGCTTGAAAAGGGTCTTCTGGTATACGGCAAATTTAATTCGCTTGTCGAGGCATATTTTTGGGGCTGTGCAATGGAGATCTGCTCTTTAGAGTACTCGCTGCAACATCTTCGAAGACAAAACTGAGGCTTTTTTCGACTTAATAACCAGTGTGTTTTTGTTTTGTTTTATCATTTTCGACAGTCTTCCTCTTGTTTCTTGCTTTGCGTCGCGTGAATTGCATTAAATACCATTCGTGTAATAACTTTAGCGATAGCTCTAATAGATAATCCTTCATCTGGCAGCACTTTTATCGTGTATATGCAATGTTTTTTTGTTCACTATTCTGTTTGTGCATTATTTTGATTGCTAAAAATAATTTTATCAGAAAAAAAACATCTTACAAGAAGTTCTTGCAATATGCCACTCAAAAGGTGTTGAATGAATACTGTTCCCAAAAAAAAATTACCAAGCTTCTTACAATTATTGTGACCTGTCGTATACACAGCTAAATGAAAATTAATATAAAATAATGCCCTACGATTGTATTTTCGCAGGCGTACTTCAGTAAACAGTTAGCCGACATAAATACCTTAAGATTTAGGCAAATTCAGAAAGTGGTCTATTGCTTCCCATCTATTAGTGCCTGCAGTTTTCTCGGGAAGAGAAAGCAGGGATTTTATGACAACTGTCTTTTTACCCCTCTATACAAAACAGTAAAGGAGGTGGACTGCTTTGCAAAATAATTACGGGGTAGTATCTTTTAGTCCCTGATGACGCAACTGAAATAATTTTAACCGCCAATGACAGTTTTGAATATCATTTACTTACGAGCTTACTTTATTAAAATTCAGCTTTCAATTATTCAGCATTGCCATGTACATGATTTCAAACTTCAGGCTAAATATTTAGTAACATAAATAGTTGTCTTCAACCTGAAAAAAAAGCTAAATAATTCAGTGTTCTTCAACCTAAAAAGTATCAAATGCAGTTGCACCCACTACTAGGAACACTTTAGCTCATATAAACATGCGCTAAATGTGGACCCTATAATTAGTGCTACCAGTTTTTTGAAAAAAAATAATGCCAGAACCTATGGAATATTTTCTTATTTTATTAAAATAAACATGATTCGACATGAAAACATTATATGTATTTCAAAATAAAACCAAATTAGAATATTGAAATTTTCATCTCAAGATGATTCTATATCTATTACAGACAAGTCAGCTACATTTAAATCTTCTTCTCTTGTGTAAAGCTCATTTCTATTAATATTTTTCAAAACATCATTTGGATTTTCACAATCAAAACAGCAACTTTCATTTGTTGTTAAAAATGATTGTACTGCAAATAAACTATTTAACATTTCAGTTTGGATCGAATTCCTTAGTTTTGTTTTCAAATTATTCATTATAGGCGCTCCACCTCAGCGTTTGATAAAGGCGACATAAGCAATAGTCCAATTAACCTCGGAATAAGCAGTTGAGCACATGAAAAAATGTTTCAAATAAAATTTGTCGCAAATTTTATGCTTTACAATTTTTATATTAGTTGTTAACATCATTGGCGCAATAGAAACCAAAATAATCGCGAAAAACTGTTTTATTTTTATCTTTTACCTTCAATAACTTACGTCGCAGACACGAACTTTAAGAACGCCAAGATGAAGGTGTATACGAAAATTCAGCTTATTATCTCTCATTCCTAGGTTGACGCTTTTTTATGCTAAAGTGACTGGGACTACAAGGATATGGCAAAGTCGAAAACGTATTGGAATACATTTTTGTTTAGGGAGTCGTGATCATTTGTAACTTCATTCCAAAACCATTCTGTATTTTCTGTTGTATTCCATTTCAATAAACCGACATTCCACTAGTTTTAAATATTTGAAATTTACCGCCGCTCGATTTTCATTTCAATTAAAATATGAACAATTGACTGTTTGTTTACTTTGAGCGCTTCATCCACCAATAAGATTCTTTTTTATAGGACTGACATGTTTGTTGGAACTCAAGAGTCGTATTTCTTGCCTAAGTTTAATTAAAACTGTATGTATCTTTGCCTAATCTCTTTCTCTTTCTGTTCAGAAACTTTCCCGTTTTAGTGTTAGTTAGGTGTTCATTAGGTTTTCACAGTATTCATTGGGTTCTCAAATAGATACCCCAAATATGGATATAGTATTAAACTTGATTTTATCATGTCAGTTATTGGATCAAATATTGGCCGAGGTATAGCGATTATTTTTGATAGAGGAGAAGTTAGCGAGCATAAATCATTAAAAAGTTGACATATACTGGCGAGCAACTGGTTAGGTACACCCTAATATTTTGAGTTTCCTAGAAGCCGGGGAGGTATAGCAAAACAAATTGATAATGGTTTTATTGCCTATGGAAATCCCAATCATAAAATGCAATTTCTAGAATAATCACACACACGAGCATTTACCTGGATGCATTTATCTAAGATTGTGCATATAAAAGCGGAGCAACTGATTAGGTACATTGCAGAAAAACGTAAAATTTAGTAAAATTTCGCACAGTAAACTAAGTATAAATTAAGTACATCTTTGTTGCGACAATTTATTTTATTAATCAATAATGGGTAGCTTTACCATTATTCCTAATGACTTCAGGTAATCTGTTTTTTTACAGATATATATATATTTTTATAAATACGTGGAGGAATATTACTTCTTTTACTGCTTCTTCTAGCATTGCAACATTCTCATATTGCTTGCTATTATCGTAAATTTTCCCCAGAGATTTTCTATGATGTTGAAGTCAGGCAAAAGTGATGGCCAATCCAAAACTGTGATGTCTTCTGCCTCAAACCAGTCTTTAACACAACGAGCAGTATGAATGAGCGCCAGATCTTGTTGAAAAATCCAATCCATTCTTCCTAAGATTTCATCAAAATCGGCTGCTGCCGTTCGTAGTAGATCTACGTACGTTTCTGCGGTCTATTTTCCTCTTAAAACTCTGACCTCCACAGGCCCCATATAGAATATGGCTCCCCATATCATATTTGAACCCGTTCTGCTGTGGCGGTGGGATAAATATTTCCTCTCCCGAACATCATGGAAATAATATGAGAAGCCATCAGAACCATCCAAACACAATCTTTTTTCATCGGAAAAGATTACTTTCTCAGCTGATGTGGTTCCGAGTAAACTGCAACCGTGCTTGCTGATGTCTTCGCGTTAACGCTGGTTTTTTCTTCAAACAGAGTCACTTTATTGTTGGGCTTTCTTTTATTACCCTTCGTACCGTCCAGCCACTTGCAGAAGTTTCTGCTTGTTCACCAATTCTCCGTGCACTTAGCGTAGAGTTTGACGCTGGCCTCAAAATTTGGCACCGTTCTCTCTCAATGGTCGCAGTTTTAATCCCTCCTTGGTAATTTTTGCCGTAGTTTTCCGGATCCCGGAGAAAACGGCACACTGCGTTGGCGCTACGACCGAATTTTTCTGCTATTTTCCTTCCGGAATATCCTTCCTCCTTTGAGTTTTTTATTTTTCCCATTTTTTCCGGGTTCAATTGTTTTCTTTTTCCCATTTTGTAAGATGTTACGTTAACTTTTTCAAAACAAATTCACTATAGGTAATCCAAAATAGAATAACGTACCAAGTCGCAATACACATGTGTTTGATTTATTTTGTTTACTGTGCGAACTTCCACGACATTTTACGTTTTTCCGCAATGTACCTAATCAGTTGCCCCGATTTTATGTGCACGAACTCAGATAAATGCATCCAGGTAAATGCTCGTGTATGCATTTTATTGCATTTTAATTGAATTTTATGATTGCGATTTCCATAGGCAATAAAACCATTATCGATTTGTTTTGCTATACCTCCCCAGCTTCTAGGAAACTCCAAATATTAGGGTGTACCTAACCAGTTGCTCGCCAGTGTATATCAGCACTGTTGCTTTCGAAAGCTTTATTAACTTTTTGTACTTCTCGTAAAACCGACTTTAAGAACAAAAAACAACACAAATGAATCTTTTTATCTTTCACGTTATCACTCTCTATAGAAAGCCAAAGTGTTTGACATCCTTCAACCAATTTGAGTGGATCATGCCCATCATTGATAGAGTTGCACAAAATATTATACGCTGCTATCATTTTGCAAGAACACGAAAACCAATTATATGTTTCGCTGACCATGTACTCGATATTTAGTAGTAAAACTCTGCAGTGGCAGCAGATACAGTTTAAATGTCCAATTCCTAACTTGCCAATGCTGTTTTATTGGCGCCAACAATACCTATTGCGGTATAATCACTGAGTTAAACTAATTTTAAGAAGAAAATTTCAATTCGTTTTCGTTTTAGACTATAATACTTTATATATAATGCCTAAATAGTTAGTTAAACTAATGTCCGTAGATTCATCTATAATTAAAATATAAGATCCAGCACCGATACCTGCATTTAGATATTTGTTTTTACAAAGAGATACCATGCATTTTCGATTATTGTACAACATTTGGAGCGCACAAGTTTCATTTGGGAACAAATATTACTGTCGATAAAATTAGTTTTACTCATTAAAGTTAGATCTTCTACTGAGATCGAAAAATGTTTAGCTATGTACAAAGCAGCTCGCACTTCTGCTAATTTTATCTTAATTTCGTTTAAACTTTTACTTCTTATTTTATGACTACTTAAAGCGTCTGTTATCGAAAAGTTGTTTAAATTGTCGATATAGTGTTCCAATGTCGCGTGTTGCACTAGAACGGAAGCTTTTACCAAAATTTCATTAAACGAAACTTATATATCTTTTTTTTCTGTCACTTGGGATTAAAATCCGAACATTGAACTTGCTGTCCTTTAACGAAGAATTTCGTGGCATTTGTATACAAGTTTTCTTTCTAAAAACGAATTCTTAAATTAAAAAGCACAGTCGAAATCACATAATTAGTTACTGTCCATATCGGCTATAGCTCAGAAAAAGTATTGGTCTTCCATCGTTGTCCGTGTCATTGCTTGCATTTTCCTCCCAAAATAATTGCTTTTCATTATTCAGAAAAAAATACAACTAGAATGCACATACATTGGTAAACTGGAACTTGTAAATGCCCGAGGCTCCCGAGAGTCGGAAATTGATGAGAGCACATCACTAATATTATCATTTACCATGTTTAATACTATCCAAAATTACTGTAATATTGGAATATTTCATTTTATTTAACTTAATATTTCACATTTTTGTTCTCTTGAAAAGACAAAGGTGTCAGTGTTTCCACTCTCAAAATTTCCGCTGCATCAAATTTCTTCAAAAAGTGTATCGATATTGGTAAAAATGTATCAAAAAGTTCCCAAAAGTGTATTTGGATCGAGGTACTGAAGCTATAAATAATAATATAACAAAAACTTGGTTTTGGAGCTACATACTATATTTATTGAATAATATAGAGGCTAAAAAATATCACAAATTACTTCCGCTCTTTGTTTTCATCTGTATATTGCCATTAATATTGAGGCACACAAAATAAAATGTGGGTTCTTTGCGAATGCGCACAAAATTTTCACGAAATGAATACGGAGCGCAGATTACTTTTAAGGGAAGTCACTGTTTTAAATTTCACAAAAAAAATAATTCTTCGGCTTAAAAAGGAACCATATAGCTATCGGAATACTAACGATTTGATGAATATGTTTTGGGCAAGTATGTCATACAGTGGACCCAAACATTGTTTGGTTTCTTGCTTCCTAAAATTCCTCTAATCTCTTTTCAACTCTAATCGGTTCTTTTTTACTTTGCCATCCAAGTTTGATACAGAAAAACCTCGTTTTCAGGTAAACTATAAGGTACAGCTATTAAAGTCAACATGACGAAAGGCGGCAGATGACATTGATTCACCTTAATTATTTGCAACCAAACTCGGTTAATCCCAAGTCGCTTCAACATTCATTTTCCCGTTATTATTTAAACAGCTTGAAAACTTCAAATCTTCAGAGCCATCACATATTAGATATCTTTCATAGTTCAGAGTATAAAGTAGATCGAAGTTGGCAGTTATTACTGCTAGAGAGAGGAGATTTGGTAGGCTCCTGCCAGCAATATTAAAAAATTGAATTTATTTGCTGGATGACAAAATGTATCATTTCGCCATAATTCAGTAAGTTGCTGCATCATTGTATCAAAAATATAAGTTTCAAATAAAAATGTATCAAAATAACACAAATGTATCAAAAAGGAACCCTGAAAGGTGTAGTACTAGTACTAATGTATTTTTAGCTACGATCGTTCTGCTACGAATTCATCAGGGATTGAACGTTTGGCAACGGTTTCGTTCGTTGCGGGTCGGTTAACAGTTGAAACTTTCAGAATAATCTCGCCTAAAGCGCATTTTTGTTCAAATGAGGCAGCATTACATCATATTTTCAAATATTATTGATAAAAATTTAATAGGCAAAATTGTAAATAGATGAGTGCCAGGTTGTTCCGAAATCCAGATTTAAATGCTATAAATTATGCTAGATGCTAACTCCGAATTTATAATGCTGTTTTGGAAAAAATAATGCCATATCTAGCAGTCAAAATGCTAAAATGGCAGCTCTGCCTATAACTATGTGTCGAGAGCAGAGTAGCTACCAGGACTATGGATTAGAATTCGACTCTGCTTTAAGCATTGAACTCCATAGTACTGCTAGCGACCCCGGTTTAATCTCAAAAGCAGGAGTCGTTCATGATTTCAATGCTGCTACACCACTCTGCTGTAAATAGAGCAGATTATGATAGCAGCAGAATTCAGAACGAACAAGCACACAAAAAATTGCAGTTTTCATTTAACAGAAATAGGTACACGCCAGCTTATTTTTAAGCTGCGATTTTCTTGGCTCCAGTTACTGAATCATTATCAGCGTGCAATTCTTTTATTAGTTTTCCAATTCAAATCGATAGCGTTCAGCGTAAAACGGTAAAAAAAATCCTATCCAACAAGGAATGTAACGATTTCAAATTTCTACAAAAAAAACTTTCTACACTTTGGTTACTGACACTGACTTGGTGAATCAACTGATTAATTTGTTTTTTCATCCTTTTGAGAAATTGTACACATGTGCATTCAATATCCGTTGCGCTTTTTCTTCTAAATTTTTAATATTAGTTAACTTTATTTCCAAATAACCACAAGAAATTATATGGCCCCAACAAATTAGTTATAAATTATATGCAAAACAATGAAGTTGTTGAAGCTGTTTTCGAATGAATCCGATGGCCAGGTCTGCACGCATTGTTTCCAAGAGCTTTTTAATATGCAGCAAATAAAAATGATTGAAAACTCAAAAATTCTACAATATGATGGAAGCAATAAAGAACCACATTTCTTTCTTAATCTATATTTTCACATAAATACAAAAAAAAACGATAAAATTGCGTAAATCTAAATCTCATTTCTTATCGGGATTCACAATCGTCGGTTTGATGATAAATTTTTTCCGATCAGCTCGTGGAATCTGTAAAGATAATTATCATAATTAGAACCAAATAGTGGTTAAATATATGCTAACAAAACAGTTAAAACATTCAATTCGTTTTACAGGTCAATGTTATAACACTATTAAAATATATAAGTAACTTGAAATTTATAATGAATTAGCAAACACAGCAGTTACAAATAAGAAGCACACAAAAAGCAGAATACGAGTATTTGAAAGTATATTAAATATTATGTTTTCTTCATCTTCTTTTTCGATGTACTCATATTGGAATTCACAAAACATGTGATATTCATTGTTAGAAAGCATGGCCCGTAAAATATTTCAGTTGTAAAAGCAGCAGAAGCAATGTATTTTAAAAAGAAAATTAATGTAAAAAAATAATTCATCCTAATAGCTAAAGCTTATTATTTCTCAAAATAAAAGGTTCAAAGAAGCAAAAAAATTAGCGGCTTGTGAAAAAAATTAAACAATTTTTAGTATTTTTTTTGCTACTTGTAAGTTTAAATTACATTTAATGATCATAACTAACAACAAGCCTTAAACTAAAATAAATATAGTAAGAATTAAATGAATGCAAATAACATACTTAGTATACATACTTAGTGAATTTCAAAAAATTAAATTTGAATGTTACTATTTACTGTGTACTGATGTAACATATATAGACATTTTCTAGACTATTTAAATGTACAAGATGTTAGCATTTCTTTATTCAAACATGTAAAGGATTCTGGTGAACTTTAATAATCCCAGTACAATTATATAAACTAAATAAAACAGTGAACGACAATAAATATGAGCATGCATTTCCATTGTCGGCGCAAGTACCTGAAGCTGTATTTGAATGTCTGAACCTTTTATGATGTATTGTAATTTATACACACTTTTTTTCAAAATATTGTTGTTTGGGCTATTATTCTAAAGTTTCGATCAGGCTATTGTATCCATCTATATATTCTACACTTCTGAACTACTTTACTGAAACATCAGCAGTGACTTTATGGGAACACTTACTCCCATTAAACCAATGTGGGCACATTAACGTATTACCTACCATTAACGCTTTAAGATAGTAAATCAAACCGACGTTGTTTTTTTCCATAACCTTACCTATTTTGTCTTCCTTTCCCTGCATTATATGGTTAGTAACTATTGACTTCATGCTACCTGCTTAGAAAATGTTACTTCTTCACCATTCATGCATATAGTTACTTATCAAAAAAGGGCTCAATCAAAGAACTAATCAATTGTTTGGAATATCTGTTAAGTTTTACAAAAGAAGAGTAGCATAGTGTCAAGAAAGACCGTCCAGTTAGTACCGTTCTGAATTTTTTTTCCTCATAAAATAATATCATCAAGGTAATATATATACTCACGCAACGACTTTTCTGCCCGTCAAATTATAGTTAGTAAGTTAAATATGCAATAGAAATGTTTTCATCGGTTTTCTGTTCAATGTGGATGCAAAAAATTTTAAACTTAGAAATTAAAATATATTTCAATTGTTCGCGTGTATAGTTTTCTATGAATGAGTTATGTTTATGTTTTGTAAACCCAATTAAAAGTCTATCTAAAAAGAAGAAGAAAATACATTTCAAATCACATGTGCATTTTCATATTATAATTGCATAGTGGCAAAACATTAATCAAACAATAAATTAAAATATTAATAAAATACACATATTCCAACAGTTAAGTTACCGGTGAACAGGCACAAATATTTTCATTAAAAAACGTTCCTGTGGTACATTCGTATGATTGTTTGCAGCGACAGAAACAGTTTTCCGCATCCCAAATACGGTCTGGTGCCTAGATGCAGAATGAAAACTTGTATAAATCGATAAATTTTGGAGCAACTAATACCTACATTCAAACAGTTTTCTCTATCTTCGAAATTTGTGCAAGAGCACAGACATTGTGACTCAATATACTTCTGTAATGAATTGCAGTCCTAGTGGGCAAATGAATATTTGTCAGTAGATGTAAGCATAATTGTTATCAATTCTTACCGAAGCCTTTTTGCGACAGCCACATTTACATCGTTTGTGCTGGTCAACCACAACTAAAGCTTTATTTTCGTGTATGAATTTTCCACCTCCAACATATTTTTCTTTGATTACCTGAAAGCAAATATTTTCTCTTCAATATACGTATACTATTTATTACAAATTTGTTTATTACCTCGAACGTAATTTGTTCAGTTTCAATGGGTTCACATGCTAATTGCGCGTGATTACAACAGCCACCACAACGCTTGACTCTCGTACATGATGGAATGTATATGATATTGCTTGCCTGTGGTTCGTCTGGTTGAAGCTTAACAATAGTATCGCTTGGCCTACAAACGGCTGGAATTGGTCTTTTTGCAAGGCCTAAATTAATATATAAAATAAATGACTGAGTTTTAAGGCCAAAAGATTGATAATCATTACTTACTTCGTTGCAAACTTTCCACGTCATCTGTAAAGAGAACAAATAGTTGAAATGCATTCTAGTTCTCTTAAGTAATTTGAAATAATTGCATGATCGAATAAATGTCAGTTTATACATTGTCGTGAATTTTCAGCTTTCTCTTTCCAAATATTAACTAATCCTTTTGCAGGATACCTTTTTTATTCTGTACTAAAACATAGTACGATAAAAAACACTTTAAGTTAACCCATCTTCTTAAACCTTAAATATTAATTCATCTGTTTTAATTAATTTATTCTGATTCAATTTTATCTAGCTCTCGACACTTAATATTCTAATTTAAAAATCAGTTTTTCCTTTAGAAGCTAGATATATTTTAATTTCTCGACAGATATCAATCTGTAGAAGATAATCTGCCCACTTTTTCAGTCTGAAAGTAAAGAAGAGGACAGCTTATCCTCGAAATATCGATAACTGTCAAGAAATTGAAATATATCTAACTTTTAAACGAAAAATCGGCCAAAATCAAGTACTAAAATAACAATACAAGTTCTAATGATGCGCTATATAAGGATCAATATATGCAAGATTTAAAGCCGACTAATTGTGTTTTCATTAAATTCTGTTGGAAAAATCCAGCAGTGAAAATATGAACTAACAAACCCAAATCCAAATATAAACCGTGAATTAATAAATCCATTCCAAATAACATAAAAGCTTTTGATTGTTTTTTGATGTTCGATAATTCACCAATATCAATGATTAAAAATGGAAATGCTTTGTGTAACAAAACAATATCAATAACAGCAACGAGTCATTTCTTTATTGAACGAAGACTGTAACTACTTTTTGCAATGTTTTTAATTTCGTACATTTTTGGATTCTCCCAACATGTCTCATCACCGAACCCGATGTAATAGAGGGACTCGGAGCGTCCTGGTCAACGTCATCAATGCCTCCAAGGTTAGCAACGTCTCTGCCATGAAATCTGTCGCAAAGAGTTTTCCCGGTAGACTACTCTTTGTCCATACGAGCTAAGTGCCCAGCCCCCCCGGAGTCCACCGAAGTTTATTTTTGTGACTATATATGCTTCTAGATAGATCGCGTACAACTCCTGGTTTTAGTGTCTCCAGAATCACTCTTCTTTCAACTGTCGTTCAGAAGTTATGGTAAAATTTCGGGAATTAAATAGCTTTGATAAACCGTTGTAAGCTTTGTTGTATTTGAGCAGCCACCCCCGTATTTCTTCTCCCATATTGCCACTGACTGCTAACATCGAACCAAAGTAAATAAAGGATTTGACTACTTTAACTTCATGCTCCACTACCCTGAGTATTTAATCAACTCAAAGTGTCCTTCTCGCAGAAGATGTCACCATGTACTTCGTTCTTTCTTTCATTTGTATGCAGCCCCAGCTTTTGTGTAACGCGCTCGATCTGGATGAAGGATTCTACAGGATGGCGCAAAAGTTTCTGCCTTTCGACATGAAAAATCAACCCGAATGAATTTATCGGGAAAAAACTATCTTTAACCAGTTAAGTGTATTTGACGTCTATATCCGTCATGGAGATGTGGCAGAATTTTGTGTCATGACGACTATATCCGACATGCGTAAAATTTTATTACAACTTGATATTTATTTATTTATTTATTTTTAGGCGAAAACTAAATTATATTCGTAAATTTAAATATGTTTAGAAGTCAAGACGAAATGAAACACACAAATAAAAACTATAAAACATTGAGGATACAGGTGCATCGAATAGCAAAAATTATCACAATCTCGGTCAACGACATTTCATGTTTCGCGCTTGATCGAGAAACATTTCCCGGATTACATACCAGATAGTACAACAGCAAAAAATTCTTCGCGAAGATGTGATTCTTGTTATAAAAAAGAGATGAGAAAAGAATCGCGGTATTGGTGTCCGACGTGCAAAGTGCCGCACGCGTTGTTCCTTGTTTTCGTGAATATCACACGGCAGCAACAGTTTAAAATTTTAACTTCTATAAATATTTATGAGTACATGATATCGATGGATATAAATCGAGGATGTTAAAAGTGGTCACCTCAGTCAAGTATGCACTGTGAGCTGATGTCTGATGAGAATCAGTTCATACTTTCAAAACCCCTTGGTTAAAAAAATTTCAATTTTAATCAACCGACAAAAACAATTCCAATTTGATTCTGCTTTCGGAGGCTTATTCCGCGAGACGATCGAGTTTCCCGTATCAATTATTCTCTGCTTTGATAAGCTTTAGAGACGATATACGTTGTCTTTGCTGATTTATAGACAAGAAGGGAACCATTATCACAAATCAATAACATTTAGCTTTAGTTTAATTAGGTTAAAAATCTAATCGACGTGCCAGCAAAAATAATATAATTATATAAAAAGTAGTGCAAGTACGATTTTTACTTCAATTTATATTATTGATTTTATCTGCATTTTGGCTATGTTCATCTGATACACTCAAAGCAAACAAAGCGTTAAATTAATTTGCAGCAGTGTTGAATAAATTCTTAAATTGATTTGTAATTTAATTGATTTGTAAAAGTGTGAACACATTTGCAAAGGTGTTATATTGATTTACCAAAGTGCTAAATTGATTTCCAAAAGTGTTAAATTGATGTATGAATATGATGAATTTGGCTTCCAAATGGTGATAAAAAAAAATCTTAATTAGATTTGTTCAAGTTGAATAAGGCAGAACTGATAAAACTTTCCAAGTCCTACTGGAGTCTAAAATCATAAGGTTTGACGTTCAATAAGATGGGGTACTATTGGCATAATATTTAGACACTGAACCTTTGAAGCAGCTTACACTAAAAAAACGCAGTGAAAGAACTGATGCATCTTAGACTGCGACATCTGAGCTTGAAGAATATTTAGCGGAGACAACCAACAGCGGCCGACTCAGCTATATTTTCAAACCATTTAGCAGAAACCAATACCATTTTTCAAGTACCGTATTATATGCGATTTCAATTATAAAGGTTGTCGATTTCATATGCCAATAGTAATTCAATAAATGTTAACATATTGCAATAATCAGAAATCATTGAAACTAGAGAACCAATGTAGCTATAAATAAAATCGCACCTGCTAAATTAAGCTTAGAATAACATTTCAATACCAAAAAAATTTTCTTGAACAAAAAGTGGGATATATTAATCGAGAGTTGATTGCAATAAATGATTTTCACTTAAATTTACTAACCCTTTGCACTCGGGGTTTTCAGAGCGGAGTCATTTATTATTTGCCTTCAAACTCGAAGGTTCCACTGTGTAACAATTAATTCAGAAACATCACGTAAAAGTATTACGGAAAAAAACGTTGCAAACGCTGCAACCTGCATTTTCTCAAGTTACCTTTGGTGCATGAAACAAAGAATACATTTAATTTATGGATTCAGGGTTTAAACAAAGTAGATATTATCCTTATAATGTGCAGATTAATCGCAGGCTTCTCTGCATAATAATAAACTGAAAAAATCCTAATCATTTGAAAACGCTTTATCTTACCAAGTGACCAGAAACTCATAAGTTATCTTTTTAATTTGTTGCAGAGATGAAAAATGGAAACAGACGCAAACGACATTCTAAGATTATATACAAGGCTTTGTAACAACGAATATGCTCAACTACATCTCTATGTGGCATCAAACTCAGCGCTTGAATGGTTCGGTCGGACGATTCGTGGTCGATCAAAAATCTTTCCATTTTACCGGTAAGTAAATTCTCGTATTGTGTTTTCCCGTCTATGAGTCAAAGGAAATTAAGTTCATTTAAAATTCAAATCATGAAAATCGTCCAATGACTTTCAGTAGACTTGCAGACATATTGACGATAGTTTTATAATTATCTCTAACAAGTACCGCATATTAATTAACTTGAAAATAACACTGTGTTTATTGTGCTTTGCAGATTTGACCTCTGTCAGCAATACGAACATGATTTTGAGAAATCTGAAAGGTGTGAGCCATTTGAATGCAAGCCATCACATATGCAGACGTAAGTCTATTCATTTGTTACTATGTTGCAAGTAATATTTTGTTTTAGCGAAAATATAGTTTTAAGTGCTATTGCGATTCGCTAATAAATGCTTATTAACATGTTTAGAATCACTGAATCATGATGATAGTAAGTTCAGTCACGGTAATAACAAAAAAAACGAGCGCCATGCAACCACACTGTACCTTGAATGATTTCAACAACTCACAAATCCGTTAGAAGATGCTCAATGGTAGCTATTTTTATAACTTTCAAAAGATATTTTCATTATTTCACTTTTCTTTTTCGTGTTAGCTGGTAAAATATAAGCGAAAAATCTTATTACATATGCCGCATTAAAAGCGGAGAAAATTGATAAGGCAAAATGTTTGGCTTTCCAAAAAAAGACCACAGAAACACACCAACTCATAATATGATATAGATTTACCTTTATGATATAGATTAAACAAGACGCAGTACCTTAGACACGATACCTAGTAGTTTGTAATGCAACATTTCCTATCTGCTCATTCAACGTATTGTAAAAGAAGTCCCACTTCAGCCATTGTTAAAGCGGTTAAAGCTTGTAGAAACTTCAATCACAATCAGTGTGAAGTGATAAGTTTCACGCCTCATTTTATTCCTTTTTAGACTCAAACTCATAGCTAGGTAAACACAGTGCCCGGTATGTAAAACTTCGGAAAAAATATGGAGCTAGTAACTAACGCCAACTGAATTAGAAATATGATAATCACAATCTATTATTTATTTAACTATGGGTGTAGCACTGAAACAATCATTAGCAAAATTATATCTTGCACATACCTCAGCTGATCTAGTATTTTTTTAAAAAAAACTTCTATTATGATTCCATGATAAAAATATCGCATTCTCATCATCAGCAAATTTCATAATATGTGCTTACCCAAAATATCTTTAAAAGCTTTTAAAATCTAAAACATAACAATCTGTCAACGAGAACAAAAGTAACCTTTGAAAGTATAGTATGCGGGAGCTATTCTTTTTGAGATTCAAGAAGTTGTTGCACGATACGCTTGTTAATTTCTCAAACTACTTGTTTGTTCAAGATCTGTAAATATCGTCTTATGTATCTCACGCGACGTATCTATGTGAGTTTGCAAAAAAAAATCAAGCAAATTACAACTTGAAAAACAATTTTTTTTGTATGACAGGAGCATGTTTATCAGTTTTGCTAGCAAATAACTGACACTTAATGGAAGTTTCATTAATCAAAAATGATATCATTTAGTTTCTTTGTAACCAGTAAAAGATTCCGAATAGTAAATAAAAACCTTAGTGAGAATGGGATAAATTAGAAGAGAAAAATTTGATTTGTAATTGAGAAATCTTAGAATTTTTTTCCTTTTGTAACCATGTATAGTACGTCAGTGTATTTGGAATAGTGGAGGTCCCGCCAATGCCATAATATTTGAGTCATATAAACAAGGTGGCGAAAAATCTTTTAGCTCATGGCGGTAAAATGATTCCTAGAAATCCTTGTAGTTCACAGTTGGTATTTTTTTCGAAGTGCATCACAGAAAATTATTTAAAAGCGTATAATTCTTATTGTCTACATAACAGGAGCATCACTTTTTTTACTAGTTTGAAAGGTGGATTTAATGGTATGGCTATGAGCGCGTACTTACGATTGCTGACTTATTGCAAATAAATAATAAAATGTTTGCTAATTTATAGTGACTCAAGCTTCCGTTATTGGTTTAATTTCAGTCAATTTCCTGAATTAGTTCGATTTTGTGCCCGTCTGTGTGTGAAATGTCTATCTACAACCCGGTTTCTGAGTGGCTCAAGTCTTGCCTCTTGATATAAGTGAGAGTTTCTCGACCACCTTTTAGTTAGCGGGATGTAAAACCTGCCAGTGCAGAAACGCAGAATTTTTCAGTCGCGATGGGGATACGTATTTAAGGATTGGCCGAATGAGTGTCTTTTAGCAAATGGATTTATGCTTTGTGAGTGAAAATGTCTTAGTGGCCTAGAGTGTCTTATCGAAAATTGATTTAGGGGTAATGCCCATCTTTTTGGCGAAAAGATGTGTGATGCGTTGGAACGCGGATTTGGCTCCTTTGATACTATTTCGGATATAAGCGTTGGATGTGTAATTCATGCATTATACACCAAGATAAAGCAAAAAATAATTATATTTCTTTCAAAATTTCACTTCCCGCCACGTTGCGAGGGATCAAAATGAAACGTTGGTACTTTCGCACTAGAAGCGCATGATCTTTTGGGTGGTTTGTTTATACTGTTAATCTATCATAATCTGTCAAGTGCACAGAGCAACAGAAACATTTTCAGACATATCTGCTTATGGTCAGAAAGCAGATATAATTCCTTATACATGTCGCGGCCTGGCCGAGTGACAGGCAAGATGCTCACTGCGAAATTTACCAACCATTTCAGCAATAATTTCGCTGATTCCGTTGATATTCGAAAGCAGTCACCTTTACAGCGGGGTGACCCTATGGAAAATCTGCTTCAACTTGTAACGTCAAAAACACCTTCGTGTTCCTAACGATAACCGGCAGTGCATATGAACCTGATATTTATCAAATGAAGCTGTAATTCCGATGAACAGTGAAGCGTTCTTAAATTTGACGGTTTAACAAATTTTCCATCACACAAACATCAAGATTCCTTACTGCAACATCTACGTCACATTGGAAACCATTCCAGTCGGTATTTTTGAAAGAAACACCTTTGGGTTTTTTTCATGAGACTTAAACTGAATTTTCACTTTCACACGAAAATAACCGGACATACCTGCTTGAGTCCAACTATGTGGGGTTTAAATACTACTGAGCAGATCATCTGACAGAAAAATCTATTATTGAAATACTACTTGGTCTAGTCGGTGAGTTTAGAGCCATTACTTGAAACAGAATAGGAGGACTACTTTAAAATAGCTAATCGAGCAACATCTTATCATTTCCGATCGTAAAGGAAATTTCCCAATTCAAGTATTTCAAGTATAAATATTTGAATTGAGAAACTAGCGAGTTGAATGGCTTTTATCACAGCAGCAGTAAGGGAACATCATTTCAGATCGGGCTTCACTAAGTGTTTCATGTCAAAATTACTCCTAGATAATAAAGCGGCACCACCGTTTTGATTGTCTAGTACGGCTTTGTATTCTTCGAAGCTAACTCCATGATATTATTACAGTTTTGTTTATATTATAAGTACCAAATCAGTGGCCAACACATCAATCAGATGTTTAGCATATGTTTTTTGAGCACTTGAGACGCACTTTGACCCATCACCGCCAGTACTAGACTGATAAAACCATCTACCAGCCTGAGATTGACGTTCGTCAGAAATGATCACGAAGAAGTACCATCTCGCGGAGCTACATAGCAACGAGATATAATACCTCACTACCTGTACGTAAAAAATGCAACTACATTTGTAGTTCACAACGCTTTACGATATAAATAGCCGACGATCCTACCTGACCTGATCTCGACGAATATTTTTCGCTTCGATTCTGGTCCCCATATCTTTATAGTCCAGGCACCCACGATAGCATCACGACAGTTGACACACTCAGACTGTACGTCGGCATTTAACACGGCGATAGACAATGGTGCAATTTCTGGTCACGTCCAAAATTTTGGCAATTGTAACACTGCTCTCTTTATTCCAAACCTTTTTTGATACTTTTTTTTTTGTCAGAGAATGGATTGTATTTTAAATACTGTAGCTAGCTCCTGTGAAGCCTTAAACTGCACAGAAAAAAAGCGCGGATTGGGGTCTCAAATTTTCCGTACCAACGGATTTGTTCAATTCCCGGTACTTGTAGGTGAGGAAATTCGCTACTGACTTCAATTATACATAGGTTAATGTGTTGCGTCAATAGATTAGTTTAGAAGTGCACTGGTTGAATATTCCTATTTAGGCCAGGGATGACAAAGGTATGTTCCGAGACTTTAGTGTAAGTAGATGCAATTTGACTACTGTTCTTGATGTGTAGGAAGACGTTTTTATGATCTTCTGAGGAGGCGATTTCTCACTTGAAACATCCTTAATGAGTGATACAACTCCTTGCAGGTTCATCTCACCGGTGAATTTAGAAACCTCATTTGTATGCCGTCATAGGACGGATTTTTAATATTTTTTGATTCGGGAGGGTGTTGCATGTGGTGGAAGCTCAGCTGTTCTCGTGTCACGCGTTGTTTTTTATCTTTCGGGTAGCTGCTAGGTTAAATTTCTAGTCTTCTGCATCGTAACGAAAAAGCTGAGAACTAAAAAACCTATTGCCAACAGCTGACATTTTTTGCTGCGTTGGATGAAAGTGCTGTGTCGTTAGACTTGTGGATACATTAAAAAACGCACTGTACACTATAGACATTTCATTTTATCTTATATCCTAGTAAGTAAGTAAAATGAGTTTTAAGTAATGCCGTTTGGCCAAGGAATGCCTGAAAAGCCCTTATTAGGCGCGTCGGGTGAGAAAACTACAATAGCCGCAACAGTGGTTAAACATCGACCTTTCTGGCAGAATGTGTCAACTTTGTGGTTTCAACAGCCGGAGAGCCAGTTTTCACTAGGTGTTATTAAAACTTCGCCAACGAAGTTCAATTATATTGTCTCTTCGTTGGGCTGGGTAGAACTTAAGATGGTTAGAGATATATTGGGAAATCCGGATCAAGAGAGCCCGTATGAAATTCTCAAGAGGGCTTTCGTGGGGCGAGAAATTCTCAAGAGGGCTCTCGAGGGCGATTGACTCAGCAAAGCTGTGCCAGCTCTTGGGAAACGTCTACCTAGATGACCGGCAGCCTTCCCAGCTACTGCGTGAAATACTGCAGTTGGAGGGTTCCACAGTGGATATAGAGTTGTTATGAACCCTCTGACTCTTCTTGTTGTTTTGCGGCATGCCTCACGCCAGGGTTCAATTCAGAGGTCACCGGAGTTTCTTTGAGACAAACCTAACCAGATTCACATATATTTTTTATAATTAAATTTGCATTATGCATGTTGTAAAGTTTTTTAAATAAATAAATTCACTATTTCGTAACCCTTTTTTATAACACCAAAAGTTCAAAGTTATGTCAGCGTTCAAATGACGCTTAATTTTGCACCTTAACCTTCCAGAGTAGCATTATTACCGCCAAATATCTTAGCAAAATAATAATATGGTTATTAAAAGTGTACTCGTAGGTTTGAGGCTTCAAGTCGCTAGGGAGTGAATGTGTAAGAGTGTAGAGTGATTAGTTCTGGGATCCACTTTATCTCACTTCTTAACTCAGGTTCCTAATCACAGCTAGGTTGACTGAAAGTACTTGTGAAAGTGGTAGATAGTCAATGACTAAATTCAAACCACATTGGCAACTAATCACATACCCACACGGCTGCAGAAGTTTCAATGTTTTTAATAGAAACCTGTAAAATTCGTGGCTAGTAGAACAGTCCTAGCAAATATGATTTTTGATTACGAGTAGTAGAGATCCAACAAGTGTGAGATTCTAGGACAAATCAGCGTCAACTTCTCGTGTTTCTTCGTCCTTTAATGCAATAATATAAGTGATATAAATGCTTAATTCAACTAAAATTATTATATAAACAATTAACAATTTGTGTATGCTTTACTTTTTTCAATAGAAAAATTGTATCCGAAGCTGATAAAGTGTCTTTCCCGATAAAAAGTAAAGTAACTGACGAAACTTATGATTTAATGACAACACCTTTGCAACGAATCGCTACTCCAATTTTACCGAAAGTTGATCGAGGAATAACGTTTATACCAACCCCTGAATCTTCACCAAAATCTAAAACTTTGGTAGATAAAGACAACAAAACTCCACCACAGAATATAATCAAACAAGGAGAGGAAGACGATGCTCCACCGATCAAAAGATTCCGCCTCGACGAAGTTCCTGATGGTTGTGCTGGTGATTCTGCCAGTTCGCATACTAGTGATCACACCGTTCGAGCTGACAGCAAACAGGAACCAGTATGCAGTGTATTTAATGTTCCTGAACTAGGACAAGGTGACTGCATTTTATCCTATCCAGCGCATAGTGAAAGGAAATCATTATCCGATACTGGCTATTCGGATCTAATGTATTTAGAAGCTGCTGGATTCCTTCACACAAGGAATAAATTAAAGCATCGTGGTGTAACAAGTACACAAACCTCTAGTGATAGTGATCGTACATCACCTGTGTCAGGTGCTAGTTCGACAAATGATCTCAATCAATCGCATATGCGAAAAACAAAATTGAAAATATCGTATAGGATTCGACAGGATGACAATCAAGTGCAGTTCGCACTAATTATTTATGAGCATTTAGCACGCAACCCCGCCAGCAAGCGCAATTTACTATTGGAATTTCAAGAAACTAAAGATGACAATGGCGCGGTTCCGGATACGAAAAACAACGTATCTTTGCCGTCAGCAAAGAAAACCTCGAAATCATTGAAGAGATCCCTGAGACTTTTCTAGATTGTCTGGCATCGATTTTACTCGACTTTTATGACTGTTACATTTGTGATTTTTACAAGGTAAATTTTATCGCAAGAGATTGTATTTTGTACATGAGATAATATGCGAGTTAAGTATGTAATTTAATGGACGAATAAGAAATGTTTGAATTAACTGTTAAATAATCGTTTTTCTTACCATTTAAAATACTGTCCCTTGGATCTATTGACTCTTTATCAACAAATCTATCGATGAACTCGGATATATTCGAAATTGTGCTTATTTCCATCATCACATCCACAGGTATCTGAAAATAAGTGTAAGTGTAGTTAGCAGGTGGCATTGAATCGTTGTTGTTTTTATGAGTAGAATCAATAATAAGGTATCTGGAAACCAAGCTTAGATAACTATGCACATATGTGCAAAATATTGAAGATAATTTTAGTAAAAAATAAATTCATTAGTCACTAGATTTATATAATTTCAAAAAAAGCAACGTTTTTGAAATAATGCTGATTATAAAAGTATGTCTGTCGCACTTACAGCCCCAAACTGACTTTTTTTTAAAAATCTGAAGGTTTAATTTAATAAGTCTCCATGAAAGTAGTCACACCACCACTCTTTCCGGGTTTGACGGCTGAATTCGACAAATCTCTATCATTTGCAATCAAGGTATACGAGTGTAAAATAATAAGTTCCATTCAGGATCCTATTCGGAGTTAAGTTAACTCGAAGCACAGGGATCATAGACGTTAACAGCCGCAAATGAAGTGTGTTAATTATACGGCAACATATTGGAAAATCACTCACATCAGGCCCGTTTGCTTGAAGTTTTAATTATTTAAGTATGCAGAGATTACTTTTTTATGACCTATAGCATCATTAGCAGACATTGATTGGACTCTCGAACAGTTGGAGACCGATTCAAATTTTGACGAAAAAATAATCTTCAATAACTTAGCAAATTTAAGGTTGGAAGCTAAAGATAATTCACTGGAGAAACCTGAACCAAGATTTAAAAGATTTATTGATGAGTTCTTTTCGCACATATTTTGTAAGATTGACCGGCAAGTAGCTCTTGTTAGTATATTTCAGAGAGAGAAAGAGAGAGTAATTCATTGATCCATATTTCAGAGAGGCAAAATAAAGTTCAAACTATCTATATCGCAATTATTCGATATTAAAGCCATCAATTAAAAGATCAGATTATGTATTATTAAATTATTAGTTCGGATTATATATATTTATATCAGTGGATTTAAATTTTATCTTTTTAGGCTATTGAACTTTTAGAAAACAGTGTATGTGTAAAACTATATAAATATTTGATTTGTTTGTCTGTTATTACACGTAATAGAATTTTTATTTTGTTAGTGGAAAATAAAAGCTATGATTTTGTTGTGAATAATCGTAGCCGCACGGAATCGATATTGTGCTTCAAGAACAAAAAGAAAGATCAAGAAATACCATTAACAAACCTCAGTTGAATTCAACAAACGCGCGAATTTATTTAGAATTGATTACATGAGCTAAGGACCTTGTTACGAAGAAGTAACCAAGAAGAAATACTTCTCGTTTTGGAAAGTTTTTTGAATGTTGACGTCACAACCTTTTGTTTTTGAAGTAATT
Source organism: Nemotelus nigrinus (assembly GCA_947369275.1). Classification (NCBI taxonomy): domain Eukaryota; kingdom Metazoa; phylum Arthropoda; class Insecta; order Diptera; family Stratiomyidae; genus Nemotelus; species Nemotelus nigrinus. The sequence goes on from OX376374.1 coordinate 45,012,073, forward strand.
GCTTCTAAGAGTCACAAAAATGCGCCCCAAGTCAATAAAGAAAAACAAAAAATTATAACGCTGCTTACATTGACTGCGGTCGGTCTACTATTACCATTATTAGTTTTTATTGTATCGAAACTGAATTGAAAAGATTTTTATTTAATTGTACATTCTTAACCTAGCTTAATGCTTAGTTAGCAATGAAAAACTTAAGATACTGTGACTAAGATACGAGAAAGGTGGTTTCTTTGCACAACGGATACAGGGTGGATGAGCGCCTTAATGTTTTATGCGTATGTTCTGAAGTACGTTAATCCTTGTCTCATTTACCAACTAATTCCAATATCTGCTCGATACAAGCTGACGGCAAGAAGCGACACCTATCAGCACAATTAAGCGAGTTTTGCGACGTATTAAGTAGCATTTTATACGCACATTCTCCAAGCTGCTGAAGTGTTTTTATTTAAGGGGGCAAGATGGTTTTCGAGGCCGAAGAAAAACCGATTTTTGCGATTTTTTTTCTCAGCTTTGAGTGAAAATAATTACTAATTTTTTATAACACATTAAAGAACTATAATTTGAGAGTATGTAGGAATTATTGTATAAAAAAATATTAATTATTTATCCCGTGGTGGCAGTAGATCAAAGGCGCTTCGAAAAAAAGGCGTCGTGCGGTGCGTAAAACCTGGCCTGACAGTGTTATCTGAAATCAAAAAATCGAAGTGATTTACTTAATATATTAGTTTTTTTCGCGGATGAACGAAATTATATTGAAAAATATGCGATTTTCGATTTTTGATGCGGTTTTTAATTTGGAGGTACCATTTTCACATAAAAAATCAGCCTATGATTGCCTGTAAAAAATTTAAAAAAAAAAACCATCGTTCATCCGCGAGTATTTATCATGTTAAAGATGTCCGGCAAAGTTCATTGAGATCGATGCATTAATTTTTGAGTTATGTTACGCACCGACTTCAAAAATGTAGTTCGGAGTTTCGAGCTAGACTATTTCGGTTTCTCGTGTAAATATACCTGGCAACACGATCATAAAATAACCGGTATCTCTGAGAGTTTCAGTCCGATCGCCTAGAAATTTTCAAAGGATATTCCTGAGATGTACTTTCACATAAAAAAATAATTGAAAATTGTTTTTTGTTTAAGTTGGAAACCATCCTGCCCCCTTAAGCCTCTTAAACAGGACTAGAAACGGCGTGTTCGTTAATGGCTGAGTAATTTGGGACATTCGCTGACTAAAGCAAAATCTTGTTAATTGATTTTTTAAAAAAAGGTTCAGAAAATGTGGTATTTCTCCAAAGCCATCGACTTTTCAAAATGTGCTCAAAACGAGCTCGGAAAATAAGCATCGACTGAAGACTCACAGATACTGCTAATTTTTTGCATGAACGAATGGTTATCCAAGAAGATCTCATTAAACAAGGAATTGATGTTCAAATAATGTAAAATGCGATTGAGGAAATATCCGCATCTAGACCATAAAATATGGAACAGCGAAATCAGTTTTCAGTCAACTTCCCTTTTAGGTGGTTTACTATTGGATCTAAATGACGAATGGAACTTTACATTGGCTGAATATCAACAAAAATAAATGTATATCAATCATACAAAACACCTCAAATTAACCTATCGTAAGTGATTATGATGAATCAAATTTGAGTTTTAATGTCCAATTCGGTAATAGTGGTGAAAAAACCACCTGAGAAAGCTTTCTCACAACACAAGCTTTGTACGAAAACCTATGAACTGACTGGCAAAACATCCATGAAATCAAAAGTTCCACTATACAAGGAAGCTGATGAATATTTCTACATGAAGAAACTCAAATAACTTTTGTTGAACTCAAATAATATATTTTTTCTTTATTTATTAGAAAAACAATAAGGGTTTAAGGTCGCCTCAGGGTTGACAAATATTTACTAGCAAAGCCCTCAAGACAAATTTTGCGAAAAGATCTGAGCATACACATGCAAAAAGCTTCAGTAGTGCAGAGACTATGGCTTGAGTTGAGAGCTCATGTTTTGGGTGCTTGAACAGGTTCAAGTCGACCTTTCTTTTCATGGAAAGTTTTATATTTAGTAAGGAGACTCACTTTTGGCATCATGAATTTTTTACGAACCAATCTGTCTTGAACCTAGGTTCTCAGTTTAAAGACAAAAAACTGAACAGCATATAAGAAAATCTAATTTTCTTCAAAAATTAAGTTGATCAATTTTTATACATATTACTTAGTGTTCATTTCACATTGATGATTGATCATAATAAAGATGCAGTTTAAACGAATAATATTTGTTTTTCAATTAGTAGAAGCGATGGAAATAGAACGTATTGATTGTCAATGAAGTCACTATCAACTTCAACCCGCACAAACAAAAAGAGTTATATTTGGATTTCTAAGATAGCCCTTTTCAGGTGGCCATCTGGAAATGTTGGACCCGCTTTCACAGGTTCGACCGTTCAATGATGAAATACGTCAAGCTGTGCAAATTTGATGGTAGGTAGCTTTGAGTTTAATGGCGAAATTACAAAATCCCAGTACACATTTTTCAACCATTACAACTTAATCACAAACGCATACCTTCATAATATTATAATCACCTAATGTAGCAGATTCAAGCTTAACTGCATTTAGAAACTAACGGTACATCATGAAATTACACTAGAACGAAAGCATATATGAATGCATCACTGACCTACTTTTAATTCTCAAATGATGTACATCTCTAGTTTTTTTTCCACGTGGTTATATTGCGTGAGTTGCATGCAGGAGGAAATAATTACTTCTTCCCAATTATAGGTCTTTAAGAAACACTAAATCTCGCTCGGGCTAATCAAAACTGAAAAGATTTTATGGCCAGAAGTCGTAAACGTCACAAACTCGAAATGAAGTCGGGCCACACTTAAATGGCTCAAATGTATGAAAGATGGTAATAAAAAACGTAGGCCCTTTAATTGTGTGATCGTTAAACATTGTTTTTGTTTGACGAAAGTGCTATACTAAGCACATCCTCAGCGCTAATTGTATGTTCAATTGAATCAAGATGCTCTCCTTCATAAAAAAAATAGCATTTGATTTTTGTAAACAAAAAAGTACATAATTCATATTTTATTTTAAGCAACTGTACTTAGATATATGCTATTGCCTGAAGTAAGACAAATAATTGACGTACATAGGGTAAACCAGCTAAAAGAATAAACCGATCACTCTAACGATCTGTTGTGAAGCATTTAAAATGCAAATCATTCAAATCGTGATTTCTCATCGGTCGGATAGATACAACTCCATTGAAGTGCTTATATAATGGAAAAGTCAATCAACTGTGACGGAGTGAAGATAATAGTCGGCATTGGAGAAGGTCAGAATGCGTCAGAGAATTGAAATCCCATTGAAATTATAAGCCCGTAAATCGTTTAGCAATCATAGCTGTGTAGGTTACCAACTTGTTTCTGTAAGTAAGATTACCGGCATCATAGATGTGCACGTCAGAATATTCGTTTTTCATTATGTCGGGAATTGCAGCCTACCAATTATTCCGCGTGTAGATGCACTTAAGGCTCGGCCACATAGGCAGCGGTCTGTCGCGGCGGGCAGCGATGCGGTCAGGCGGTCTGGTTGTATTATGGAATGTTGTATCAGCTCTGTCAGACACAACGCGATCTACCGAATTCGGTCAATCTCTGTCGCGGCGACAAGCGATCCGGTTGTACAAACTTACTGATTTTTGTAGTGACCGCCTCAAAATGAGCGAGCAAACTGAGTTATTTGTTGAAAGTGTACGTAAGTACACATTTTTATTCGATAGTTCGCATGAACATTTCAAAAATATTTTAAAGAAGGCAGAAGCATGGCATGAAGTAGGCAAAAAAGTACATATGACAGGTAATGACATAATGACAAATATTTTCTAACAGATTTTTAAATGTATATATTAAATTCATTTTTCATATTTAAATCACTTGTTAATGCACATATTTAATATACATATACGTATATTTAATTGGTACGTGTGATGTATGTATATATTATTATGTATATAGACAAATGGCTAGTCTTTCTTTAGTGCCAATTGGTTCTCTGAAGTTGGTTGTGCTCTTTTCAATCCTCAATTTTATCAATTCATGTAATTCCTCAAAACAGTCTCGTGACATGCGAAAATACTTGAAAAATCTATCTTCATGTGACTCCAGTTCGATACATAATCGGTGGTATTCACCCAACTGTTTTCTTTTCTTATTGATTTCATGCACCCAACATCGTCTTTTTTTCTTTCTGTTTCGTAAAGCTAACAACAGAAGGAGTTGTTCTTCATCTGAGCTCATACTCAATAGCAATATGAAACACAAATTATTTTGAAAATGCACTACTATTTCTCTCGGGCGCACTTAGTAACGGACTGCGCAGACAAGGTATCGCGTCCTATGTGGCGTCAACATATCGCAGACCGCCGCGACAAACGCCGGATCGCTTCCCGCCGCGACAGACCGTTGCCTATGTGGCCGAGCCTTTAGTGTCGACGGCGTCTTGAATGGCTTTCGCGTGATGCTGCGGGTGCCAAACCGGCGACGATCGCTGCACAACTTTAGAATGCATGATTCATCGCATACCTACCTGTACGAGTAAAATTGTCAACACATATCCACCTATTATCGTATCTCATAATCATTTCGATATTTACATAAACATTCTACGGAACACATTTTTCCAACTACAGGCATAATTCGATTTGATTTTGCTTTAAGCGTGTTAAAAATATGCGGTGAAATAAATTAGTCATCACCATACTGCGAAAAGAAAATCACGAGTAGGAATGCTAATTAATTCACGTTGACCAAGTGGTAATTGAATGATAAATTGGAGGAAGCACTAAGATATTATGATATTCTTTAAAATAATGATGAAGAAATAATGAAATAATGATGAAGTTATAGTTTGTAGTTTTATGTTTAATGGTAAAAAATTATGCATGTTATTTGAAGAATTGATACGCAGATAGCCGAATTTCGAGCAATATCTATTTGTGCAGAAATAGATTAGTAAATGGAATTGCACCATTTTTTCCACTTTGACGAATAGTAACCTAGCCTTCATATTGAAGGTCTGTCGGGACTTGTAATCTGACAGGTATTAACGAACTTATTAGTGGAGAAAAGTACCGCGATTGGTCGAAATACTGGTACATTAGGTCCGCCATCTTGCACGTTAATTTCTTTTGCGAACGGCTTTCTATATGACGGCTAGGATCCAATGAAACACATTTCGGAATTCATTTTGTGATTGAAATAAATTTCAAAGTTTCTAGAGCGGGTTTTTTTTGTCTACATAGTTAATGGAAACTGTATATTTTCACCAGTAGTCTGCTCCGAGAAGTAGCTACAAATATGAGATTACAGAGCAGTGTTAATTAGAATCAACCCTAGAAACCATACTTACGTTTTTCGATTCGTATCCGTATGCGTCACTTACAATATTGACAATTCATTCAATTCTTCATATGCGTGTGCATTATTTTAGTCTTTATTGGGATTTTTCTTCAAAAACATAATTAATCGTCGCTCCTCCTTATGATCATATGTAGATTTATTCCTTTTTCTCCTCTCTCTTTTGTAGATATAAGTTTATCTAAGCTTGAGATGAAATTGCGCCCGGACTCTTATCATTCCGGGATTCGCGTTTCCCTTTCTGCAAAGGGCCACGAATAAATAATTTCTCCAAAGGGTATCACTAAATGAGGAAAAATTGGCAAGCACGATCTTTTCAGAGCCTACTATCTCTAGTACCTTTTGTTCTAAGTAAGCTTTCTTTGAGATATCAACAAATATGAGATGAAAAAAGGACATATTATGCATGTACCTGGATATTTAAATATATTCTGCAGTTGATTCATGTAATACAGGGTAACTGATGAAAGACGTTAGCAAAAAAATGTAATACATTTTTTCTGTGTAATTAATTGGTTCCATTTTTAATTATTTTACAGATTGGTCTTTAAATTTAACAAAAATGGGCGACTGGGATGTTTGGCGACAATAATGAGGCTCGTAAACAACTTTCCCGAACATAGGAGAATCCCAAGAAGGCCTTATCATCGAGACCCTTCAGTTCGGACGCAGGATATGATCGCTGCTGTGGCTACTGCCATATAAGCCAATCCTGGAGTTTCGACAAGGAGTTTGTCTGGTTAAATGAGTATCAACAGACAGTCACTGCAGACAGTTCTGTATAAAGATTTACATTTATTTCCTCATAAAATCTAATAACAAACAAACTGAAGGCAGCAGACTTGCTGGTTCGAATTGGAATTGTTTTTGCGGGATGATTAAAATTGAAAAAAATTTTATTTATCTTGAAAATTTTATTTGACAAAGTGGTTTCGAAAGGACAAAGTGGTTTCGCTTTAAATTTCGCCATAAGGTCATTCAGAGGTTTAAGATAATATGTTCAAAATAATCACTGGACTGCGTAATCCGATCGACATGGATGTAGACGAGTATAGGAAAGATAGCTTTAACCTTTTAGCTATTAGAATAAAATTTTCAAAACTTCTAGTCACACAGAATGGTAGCCATTCTCCAAATTATCTATTTTCTGAACACTCGAAGGTTCTGTTCACGAGAACTCACGACCGGACCATCATATCAATATGAAATGCACAGGATGTGCTGCTCTTGAGTAGAATCAGGTCTGTCAGAAGACATTTGGATATGTGGCAGCGGTGCCATCTTAAAAAATCTCTACAAAAATAAATGCTTTATGCCATATAACTTTCGATGCAGGTATTACAGTTATGGTTAAGTAAGTTTAGCAGGAATTTCGTTTAGGAAAAAATTAGGAAAGAGCAGCCTGCTAAGGTAAATTATTCCATTTGATTTAATAAGAGATGCTATCATTCAATTTACAATATTCTGGACAGTAATAATGATCTTCTAGTGAAAGTTAGCACCAAGCGTTTCATTCTCAAAAATGTTGAATTTTATTTTGAAAGTTATCAATTACTCTACTTTTCTTCGTATCTCGGTCTTTCTAGCGGTTATTTGCGATTGCTTCTGACATAATCATCAAATCATTAGAAATTGCCAGGGTTTGTAGATGATTTAGACCATCAAATCTTTTTCTGTCAATTACTCTCGAACCTATGATCTGAATTTCCAATCTTCCAGCATTATAGCTTTGTAGACTCGATTTGAATGATTCAGAATACAGAGAACATCACTGAATTATGCTAGTTCTTAGAAGTGCCAGATTTTGATTCGTAAAATTGTGCGTTATTAAAAAAGTAAAGGAAAAGAAAATAAGGTTAGAATAGATTGGATTATGTTGGGAAAATTATATAATATAGTTGGGAACACTTTTTAAAGACCGAACCCTTGTAACTGGTGTTAACGAAACCAATGGTTGAAGCCAGCCTAGTGATGGACAATTGCGAGATGTTTTAAAAATCGAGATAATCGTAATCGATGCCACAAAACAATCGAGAGAACAATCGGAAGAGCAACTCGATTGTTCGTTTTGATTGTTGGGTTCGATTGCTATACTCGATTGGTGCTCTCGATTGCAGTGTTCGATTGTGGTGTTTTATTGCTGTACTCGATTGTTGAAGACCGGTTTACAGCAGAAAGGGAATGTGTAGCTTTGGGGTAGCTAAAACTAAAGACAGGGGCGATAGCCGAATACTGTAGCTAAGATCAACACAATGCAGCAGCTCGCAGCCGAAGGCCAACGTGCTTTATGGCTGACTCGATTGCTGTCAACCGATTGTCCATGACTTCTCCGACCGAATGGTCGATTACGAGATGGCGAGATGCTTTTTTCGATTCTCTACATTGCAACTATAGCGAAATGTTTTTTTTTTCGATTCCCTCGATTGCACAATTACCATCGAATCAACAATCGAGTTCAACTTAAAACCATCGAGATATTTCGAGATGTTTTAACAATCGAAACAATCGAGTTAAACATCTCGCAATTGTACAGTAACCATGAAACAGGTAACTGTACAATAAAAAAAATAAACAATTATAACTAATAGGCTTGCGTTTTTTTTTTGGAAAATTTGCGGGCGAATTTGTAGCTACACCAAGCACGTGAAAAAATCCTTCGAACTATCGCCTTTACTGATATTTCTTCGCTTTTTAGGAAAATTGAGTGGTTCGCTAGTTTGAAATTTTCAAAGTTCATCAAGTTACCTATTTTGTGGACTGGATTTGGCAGGTTAGGTCAAAATAAAATTCACAGGATGTATTGGTCTTAAGTAGGACCAGGTGTGATAAAAGTTTGGTGTATATACTCGCAATCGAGTAGCTCTTGAAATAACTCTCTGCCAAATAAAAGCTTTTGGCCTTATAGCTTCTAATGTTTTCAGAATTAAAATCCTGAGAAAACATCTTGAACTGCATTTTGATCCAAACTTTAGTGTTAACAAACAAAATTGTCGAATATGGACTGACTCTAAGCAAGCAAATTCTCCATGAGACGGAATCGCATCCATTTCGAGCCACAAAGTGATGTGCAGTTTCACTAAGCTGCATTATCAGGCATTATTTTTTGAAAAAATCGGGTTTACAGCTACGGTCAAAATATCACTTAAAAATTTTGGAAGAGTTTTTCTTTCCAGAGCTACGCCCAAAATAAGTATCTTTCCGCTCTGTGCGGTTCCCAAAAATTTCCCAAAAAAAAATAATTTCCATAAACCCCACATTTTGTTGGCCCCCAAAGTCTGTCTCCTGGCCTCTCTGCACCTGATTTTTTCTTGTGTGGTCATTGCACACAGGAAGTTTACAAAACAAACAAATTTGAATGATTTAAAGCAATCCCTTCGAATGATAATTGAGACTATTCCCGTTGTAACCTTCCAAACAGTAATGATAAACTTTTTGATAAGATGTAATATAAGATATAAGCATAAACATCACAATGTGAATTCACCAAAAAGCTATTTGAATTTTTTCAAGTATCAATATTAATCAGCCACCTTGTGGAATAGTTTTTTATAATGTTTTATCCTCATGCAAAAAATAAATAACTGTACAGTTTCTTTAATTATTTGTGACCTTTTATAACTACTATTTATCTAGGAAAAACGATTTTTAAATCATCTGTTTTACACATACCGCACTTGAGCAACTGAATCATCAAAAATACTTCGAGTTTAATATGAAAGTTGTTAAGCACTTAAAATGCATCTAACAGTTTATTTGTGAAGTAGTAAAAAAGATTTGGAATTCTCATAACCAGGTTGCTTCATACTAGAACAAAAAAAAAATCATCGGGTTATAATAGCCAGCCTGAGCCTGAAATTTGCACTAACAATGATCCGCAATTTATTCGCATATAATACATATTGTTCGCCAAACAATTTCAGAAGAATAAATTTTAATTTTTAATGCAACAATGCAATAAGATATCTCTTTCCTAATCATTTAGCGGGATCAAATAACTGAACCATTCGATTTAAAAATCAATAAAAAAATATATATCTACTCTATATCGTTGTCAATAATTGTAAAGTGGGAATTTGTTTAAACAGTGCATCAACCAAATGTATGACCGTCATTTATGGTTACAGATATAATCACATGATCTTATTCCAGCAAACATTCTACATAAAACCACTATCAAGTTACAGGTCATATAACTATCATAAATCAAGAAGCATTAAAAAAACAACTCACCTCATTTATGACATTATTATCATTTGGTACTTCATCCGGTGGTTCCGAAAACTGTACAAACGTATTTCCATCATGTTTTTCCTCGTTATTTGTCGAATAATGGAACTTCTGATCTATTTGTGCATGAACACGCAGCACTACACTCATTAAAACAACAAGCACAAAACATATTTCACTGTTTACACTCGGCATTATGCAAGATTTCCGTTATTATTTTGGTTAAGTATGCAATTAAACACTATATTTTTTTTCTTCTCGCCTCTTCACTTTTTCTTCCGGATGAACCGAACCGTGCACACCACTGTCAACTTCCTTCCGCCACCGAAGATGCTGTACGATAAACTGATACAAACTGAACGGTGACGCCGGGTAATTATTAAAAACGAATCACATTCTAAATATTTCTGAAATCTCTTAATATCAGCAAAGGTAAACAATGATAGTAGCTGTTTTTATTGTTTTCCAGTGTGCGCACTGTATATTGTGTTCAAAGAATGTCAACGGTCTTATCAGGAGCACATAGGAGAGATACGTGAACGCAGATTTCAAGGCAGCACTCTATGATAAATTGTTTCTTGAAAGCATGGAATTATGTACGGATGGATCTTAATCAGAGGCTGACTCCTCGGGTCTGTTCGATGTAACTTGATACGGGTCAGTACCGGCTTTTATCGAATTACATTCCATTATCGTCGATCAACACAATCGGTGATTAAATATCACCGATGATGGCCTATTTTATATTAGAGCACAATGTCTGTTAGTGTTGAAACACGTAACTCACATTCGAGTCAAGGTGAAGTTCGATAAGACTGACTTATCCAAGAGAATTTTTGGGGTAATTAGTGGCGGTTTTTGGTTGAAAATCTTATTGCTGCGAGTGTTAGCGGGAATTCCTGAATTTCGATTTTATTCAAACACACCATATAAAATATGAATCATGCAAAAAGGTATGTTGAAACCGGATTGTTGTTGCTAGTGAAAACCATAAATAAAGACTGGCAGGTATTTTACTTGCAGCTCAAGGGAAATATAATCAAAGCAGTAGAAAAGTTATTTACTTTGATTTGAAAATATTGAATATTCAGTGATTAATAATTGAAATAATTCAAGTAGCGCTTTAATGACTTCTAGCGTAGAAGAAACGGTAATTTGATGGCTTTTACAGTTTATTGTTACTGAAACCTTAGTTTCGGGCAAGTTAAGTGTTCTTATTCGAAAATTGAAACTTCAAAGTAGCACTTTTTGTTATTACAAAATAAAAGATCTGCCACTGTAAAATAACTGTTACTTCCCATATTCAAAAAAAAAAAAAATAATTACATCAAATTGAGGTTGGTTGCACTTGTCTTGATAATATATGCGAATACCTTTCACACGTTATTTGTGGTAAAATTAAAATTTAATTGTGGTGACATATTTCTGCGTATGAATAAAGTAAAAGAACATAGCATTCGCGAATGTTCTGTCGTGGGAGGATAATTTCTAGGTAGTATATACAGGAATGTGCTGGAAATCAAAAGGTTTGAAATAGGAATCGGCGGTGTGCTGAAAATACTATGATTTGTAATTTTTATGTGTACGATTTTTTTCACTTCAGCTCATGTCATTTGTAAGTCATTTAGTATTGCGTGCCGTCCGTTATGCATGCCTGACATAGTTGTTTAAGTTTCTTGATGGGTTACTCAAGCCGCGACTCCTGTCAACAGTGAGATCGGTTCGCGAACTTTCTGACAGGCAACAGGGCTTCCGGAAAATGCATTCAATAGTCGATCGCATCTAATAGATTGTTGGGACTGTAGCAAGAGCGGTGGAGGCATGTCATCAAGCCAGACCGGTCATCCTACTGATAGCGCCAGACGTAAAAACGCTTTTAAGTCGGCATGGTGGACAGACAACCTTTGGGTCCTTGAGAAGAGGTTTTGTATTCCCGACTACTTGCTAGCTATGATGCGAGACTACCTCAGGGACCGATGATTGCTCTACGGCACCGAGGACGGAGTTTGAAGGACGCCTGTCACTTTAGGTGCGGCACAGGAGTCGATTTTAGGACCTGACTTCTGGAACATTATGTACGATGATCTACTGCGCCTGGAAATACCTGTGGAGTAGCTCCTGTTAGGTTACGCTGATGACGTGGCAGCGGTAATCATTTCCAGATCTGCCGATTTCGCTTAACTTAGACTTATCCAAGTCATGAGGATAACCAAACACGGCCTCCAGCTAGCAGTTTCAAATACAGAGATTTTCATACTGAGGAGCGGCGGATACCAACTGTCCGTCGAGGTCCACACCCTGGAAGTGACCCTGGCAACCAAACTGACGAATTGGGATCATATCCTCATTGCATGTGGCAAGGCTATGGTAATTGTCACTTTGCTGAATAGGCTAATGGCCAACGCCGGAGGACCCAGTGAGACAAGACGGAGTCTGTAGATGGGAGTGACCAACTCTATCTTGCTATATGGAGCCGAAATACGCTCCGAACTAAGAAGCTCTGGAAACGCATTGGCAGTATCAGGCGCATAGGGTGCCCTGTGAATCGCTTGCAGCTACAGCATGGTCTCAGAAGAGGCCGTGATGATTGCATCGAGATTAATCTCGATAGATCTACTAATGGGAGTAACCAACTCCATCTTGCTATATGGAGCCAGAATGCGCTCCGAACTAAGAAGTTCTGGAAGCGCATTGGCAGTATCCAGCGCAGGGGTGCCCTGTGAATCGCTTGTAGCTACAGCATGGTCTCAGAAGAGGCCGTGATGATAGTATCGAGATTAATCTCGGTAGATCTACTAGCGCGGCAACGCGAGGACGAGTACGTATTTCGCTCATAGTTGATCAGACCTGAGGCTCTGATTCGTGCGCGTACGCTAACCCTCCAACTTTGGTAACAACGTTGAAAGACGGCTAAGTTAATCGATTTAATTGAGTCTTGGGTTAGCCGTAGTACGGAGAGGTAAACTTCTACCTTTTTTCAATTCTTGACACAGCTTGAGGCGCATCATTGAGTCCAAGCTCGGCCTGTCTACGCTTAAAATAATAGTTTCAATCGATTGTCTCAGGCGTGGCCACTGAGCCAATCGTGGATGCAAGGCTGCGAAACGAGGAGCGCTGGTTCGCATTCTCAACATACATTGAGAAAAACTGGGCATAAAGCGGGAGCAGGGTTGCCTTACCGACCCATGAGCTGTGGTAGTTTTTGAAGTTCGTGGTTACCGATAGGTGAGTCAGCCCGACCGGTTTTAAGCAGTGCTGAGGCGGATCTCGACTCGCAACTTCCTGGCCTTGCAGATGGTCTTTTTTTAGTGAGTCAAACATCACATACCCCGTGGTAATAGGTCGCCCGGGGATCTGGAAAGTTCCTTTTTGGCCATCTACACTAGGATAAAAAGAAGACTGTCACTATTATTTTTGGCTCGCGATCCACTGATAATGAGTTTGAGTCCTACAAACGGCAATGCAGATTGAACTTTTTTTATCAACATCACTGCATGAACTAGTGATTTTGTCAATATTTCAGATAGGCAGTTAGGTCGAATGGCCGTCAATCGGAGAGTATCAACTGAGAGACATACATATGCACAATAGAGGCCCTTTGTAATGCTACATACATCACTCTTACTCAGCCTATGTAATTCAGAAACCATCTGGCTTCCTTAATAAACTGCATTACCCGTTTAAATCGATATGGGATAAATCAGTCAAACTTGAGGGAAAAGTAAAATTCGTCCTCTATTTCATGTGGAGGACGAATTGGCGGAGAGGTCAAAGAACTTAGTGAAATTTCCTTCCTCGTCAAAGCAGAGCACATAAAATGTAGGACGGATTCCTCTTCAACGCCAAAACGGTGCGCGTCCCGTTTTATGACTAAATTACCCGTGAGGACGGTAACAATATATTGAAGAGCACAAAGGATTAAATTTAACAACGGCCTGTTGCGATCCATGGAGGCCCAGATTTGTCTTGCCACCACACATAATGATTCTTCAGCCTAGGTTTTCTTAGCATCCTCGATGTATTTTTGCCTAATAGCTATTTTGACCAATTATATCGGTGTTCATATAGAGAAGGGGCATGAGACCTCCGGCAGCTATATTCTAACCCTGGTCAGCTGGTCGCCTACACAGTTGCTACGAATGCCCCTATGACCCAGTGTCCAAATCAATTATATTGTCGAATGCCTCGATATCTTTTGAAGAGATGAACGGCATTTGGCAACAATTCTGGAGACTGTACGAGTAGGGATTCCAATCCCGGCACAGTTTTTCAATCCGGAGATTACGGGATCATAAATTTAAATCCCGGGATCCCGAGATTGAAAAAAATCGAAATAAGGAAAATTTCTAGTAAACAGACTATATTATGCGCCAGGTTCATTTCAAAACTACAACAATAAATAGGTTATAGACTGTTTTGTAATTTTTAAAAATAACGAATCATGTATGGTGAAAAAATTTCAGTTGTCCAATAAACAATATTGTGCAACATAAATTACACAAGACATTGACAGTATGACGATAAAAATTAAAGTCAAGTTAGTGCTCTTAAAATTAAGAAACATCATATTAACGAAAATAGAAAAAAATCTGCCAAAGTTCATTGGTCTTTTTGGATGTTAGATCAAAGCCTGCTTCTGAATTTATTCCCGATGTAAGACGCCGTGGAAAAAAAAACTCTTTCTGATTTGATACTCGTTGGTGGGACGGTCATTAAATATTTGTACGCATGCTCCAAATTATGTCCACGGTTGCCACCACTTTCTAAAAGATTCATTTCCTTTCCAATGTTTTTAAACAAATCAGCATCTTTCGGCATTTCACGATCAATTGTTTTCATACTTTGATCTATTTCTAAATGCAACTCTTTTTCTAGAGTCAATTGACGACTACCTTGTTTCGATTTAATATGGATAGCTACAACTGGGTTCTCCTCATTACTTTGGCAACTACAAAGGGTTGAGCCTCTGGATCATTGAAGCTATTATTTTTTTTAATATTTTTGTTGCTGGCTTTCGAAAATAGAGATTCCAATTCATTTGATAAATTTTCATTGCCACAATGTGAAAATCTAGAGAAAGCTTAGAATACCAGATAGCGCGGCACATTTTATTCGATTAAATTTTGAGATTTTCATAGCGTTGGCAAGAATGGACCGTCTTTCTCCTAACTGCCTAAATAAAAATTTTAACGAAGTATTAGTAGTGCAGTCAAAAGCAGTTGCTTCTAATCGATCAACTACTGATTAGTGTATGTTTATTAACGTGTTCTGCAAGCTATTTTTCAAAATGAAAAACTGTTGAAGCATTGTCAAGAGACCATTCCACATTGTTTTGCAATATATCTTTATACGATTAAAATAGTTACAAAAATTGCATTTGCTTGCTTACAAGAAATGACACAAAACTACACCACTCAAAATTTACAAGATACGCTTGATCTTTGGTCATCAATATGAAAAAAAGATGTGACTATCAATCTTTCTCCTTGACATGATGATTTTTTTTTTAGCACCATATCTACCCACTCCTGAATATTTATGCACGATTCATGTTTTACTACTACTACTACTTTTCTATTATCTGTTTCATGATAACTCATATTTTAAATTTAAGTAGAGCAATAAATTTGTAGACTCATTTGGTCTCCCTTCGTTTAATATTTTATGATTGCTTGGGGTTTTTTAAAAGGGAAAATAATATCTTTCCTGGAAGATTATATTGTCCTTTGTTTGGTTGGGTAACCATTTAGACAGAAATGATTAGGTGCGAAAACGTTATCAAGACGTGGCGACGTAACTCAAAACCCTCGGAACAATTAATCTAACTACGTGCTCTTAAATGTGACATACATGATGCAGCGGCACTTTGTCGATTATGCTTGACTTTCTAGAATCCCGAGATTGGTGGTTTTTAATCCCGAGACTTTTGGGACTAGAAGTTGGCCGGGAACCCGGGATTGGAATCTCTAACAAGAACCAAAAAACTAATTTATAAACACCAGACTATCTATGAAAATACACAGAAGCCTGTCGATCAACTTGAAAATAAACACCATATCGGCCTCGAAGACACTACAATGGTTTGGGAAACGAAAGAATAACCCTAGATTCAGCTCATCCGAGTTTATACTGCTGCTGAAACTTGTTTAAATTTGAGCCATCGATATACACATGGACGAGCCCACTTTCGAAAGTGACGTGATCATTCCATTCATCTCAACCAGGAATGCGAGTTGTTTACTTTAATTTCAGTATAGGGCCCTGATTTATATTAGACAGCACTTTTAGGGTCGACAGCATTCGTATAAAATTCTAGCAAGGCCAAACTCTGTACTAGTCCATGGGGAAAATATTATTTTTTATTCTTTTTCCAGAGGTTTTTTTATGTCATTGTCAGCAATCGCGTGCTCTTCGACTACGGAATAATGCTTGGGACGATCTTCATTTTGCTGTTACGTTGATCCATCAGAGAGTTCAACTTCTCTACGGATTCGTAGGTCCCTCTTACGAGATTAATATTTTCATGCTAGACAACGCTTTTTTGAGCCATTATTTCACCAATACGATAAGAACTCTAACTTCCTTATTTAAAGGTTCCATTGAAAGTAATTCAGCTCCAACCAGTTGGATCTAATCTTATCAAATCTGCAAAACGATTTAACAGTCAGCTAGCTTATTTGGCACACATTTTCAAGGTATGTATTTACTTTTTCGAAGCATTCGTGTCTGTCTGTGAAGGGACTTTGCTATTTAATTTGGCATCTAGTTCTGCCAAATTTTGGGACCATCGATCTTCCTTCGAGAAGTTTTCCAGCACACTTCAATTCGTATTTAGAAGTTATCGTATTCGGACCAAAATTTGGCAGTTCATTTTGATTTTATCACGAATTTCATCTGAAAATGTTTCGTAGCACAGCTGCGATGACTCGACAAATTACATGATTGTATATTAAAGGTATCGACGATATCTGCCTCCATTAGATCATTAATTTTTTTCTTCAAAATTAGAAGAAATACAAGTTGAAAATATTTTTGAAAATTTTCGTAGAGTACAGAAACAAGAAATTTCTTCGTCATGAGTATGTAAAAATCGATCAATCAAATCGTTAAATAATAAACCTACAAACCACATTATTAGCTCACAAAAAGTCCTTGGCTGCAGCCAAAAACAAATCAAAATTCAATTACATTGATTAATGACACTTTTGAACACAATATTGTTAAGAATTAAAGACTATCATCACAGAAAAATATGCGGAAACCGGTTTATTGGAATCAAATATAATGCAATTGTGAAACGAGCAGCTGCATATTAAAGAAAGTCACTTGTTAGCTATAATTAGTACATTTCATTGCTCAAGTCTCAACTCAACACAATTCAGTTTGGCACTCATTTTTCACAACTCATTTGCATATAAACTGAACTGAAACTTTTTAGTAACAATGACTACATGATTAAAAATTCAATAACAGAAATATTCAAGGTTTCAAATCACGCTTCACTTTGCAACAATTATCACTGCCGAACTAGACGAAAATTATCTACATATGTATTTGCAGCAGCGAGTGCATTCGTCACGTAGATAATGAATCTTCGTACTTTCCGCTTTTGAACAAATACCATACACTGTTTACTTATTGATAGCCGGAAGAACAAGGGAACACGATTTGTTCGAAAGCTCAAAGCTACAACAACTCACAATTACATAAAAATTCAATGAGAAATAACAATTCACATGAATAACTGCTATAATGTATCACTACCTCCTACTACCACTGGACAATTTATCGAAACCGTACGCTACGATCACCTGTGTCGCACCTGTTTGGCTTATTCAAGTAAACTGCTGTGCGATCAACGAAACAAACTAGTAAACACGCACGATACTCAGGTGACTATTGTTGGCGAAAGATGCAAACAGACTCGAAACAACGAAACGACGATATACTTTCTGCTCCACCAGATCGTAGTTAACTCTATGAACTTTTAACATTTGTGGTTTTTAAATTGAGTTCGCAGCTGAGCTGAGCTTAATATACTATGATAAACTCCAATGGAGAGGTGAGTTTGGTTAGATACTTGGAGAAGAATTACAGCTGTTTCATAAAATAAGCTCTCAAATACAAAGATCTGGACAGAACAGACTAGAGTTCGCGGAAAATACAGCTGATATTTACAAAACGGTAGCGATAGTATCTTTGAGATATTGATTCTCGTCTCGAAGGCAATAATCGTATTGACTGCGAAAATATTTAACGAGGTCGATAAATAAGCAACACCCCTTTTTGGTGCCACTTCGCTCAGTCGGTTATACAGGCAAGCAAATAAATATTTAAGTAAAATAGAGAAATTATAAATTTGAATTTTGACTAAAGTTTCTGGGATTATACAACTTATATATTCTGAGAATAATTTAGCTTAACAATTTTCATGATCAATATCAGTTGTGAACACCCTGTATTTTTAGAATTGCCGACTAATCCAGAGACCAAGGTATTCTAAAACTAGGCTGACAAAATATTGGAAGGTGAAATTTGCGCATTTTTTTTTCAAATTCACGTGCCTGGGGACAAACACATTCAATACCTTTTTTGGGTACCGCGCTGATAGAGAGCCGTGAAAGCTGGTCCAGGCCAAGTGCCATATATATGTCAACATATCTATGAACCACAGACTAAGCAAGGAAGTAAATAAAATAAAGAGGCCACCACCAAGGGCAGCAGTCATCAGATGAATAAGAGGAATAACATGTTTATGAAAATATGCATGTGCCGTAACTATCCAAGCTAACGGAAGTGTGATCATAATCCCCACGTGGTATCTGCTGGAAACAACATTTCGTAAAAGAAAGATTTGCTAATAAGTTCACGCTTTGGGAAGATAGCTCCTAAGGAAAAAATCTCCAAGCTAATGGTGGAACAACATATACCGAGGGCTGAATAGTTGCCGGGTTAAGCAATCACTAGTATGCGTATTCGGGTCCCGGATGGCAAGAGCCCCTCTAATATAATGTCTAAGTCGGGATACAGAGGATAATAGGACTGGTCTTTTCTATTGCTCATACTCGTGGGATCAAAATTGAAAGTATAAACCTAAGTGGCATGTTCAAAAAAGGGGCTAGGGAGAAGGTACTCCTAACAAAGACACCAGAAACCAATAGGAAAAGGCCTAGACTCGAGGATGAGACTCCTGAGGACAGACTGCCAAAGAAAACAAGGGGCAACAATGTGGCCCCAAAAATTTCTTTCAAAAGGTAGCGACGACTAAAAGGGGTTAAAATGGCAGTCGTGTCAAAGGACTTTGTCCAATAACTACTCACGACTGATCAAATAGATAAGTTGTCAAATATCCTTGAAGAGAAGATACTTGCGGAGGTAGGCCGGGGTGTTGCCCCTCACCTACAAAGACGAAAGGAATTCATTAGAGAATGCTTGAATAAACTAAACAGGAGATTGAGAGATCGCGTTTATTACCTACATTTAAATATATCAAAGGATCTTTCTGGTGGAAAAGGTAAGCATTTCAGGTACTTTAGGAAATATGAACAGGGCTATCGAAGGTGAGAAAGAGGCGAATTCTAGGAAGGAAACTGAATGGGCAGAGAAAGGAAATAATCTTGTCAAAAATAATGCCGTAGAGATTATCTCCGACCAATTGGTGAACAAATTCATGACACAATTTACAGAAGAACATATGCAGTAGCCTAACCGGCGCCCCAATTACTCTCACAGCAAAAACTGTGTTTCCAACCGAAAATTTGTTGGTAGGAATAAAACGCCTTTAATACTACGAGTAAAGAAGAGCCGGAGAAGAGAAAACCCGAACCCAGCATTGACAAAAATATTGCAAAAAAAAAAACGAACAAGAGGCCCAAAACATATAACCACATAAATAAAAATATATTTATGAAAAGTAAGCTCACTTAAAATGAAGGAAGATTAACCCCCAAATTTCGATATACGAGTATGTCAAGAAATTTTAATATATCTAGATTTTGTTTTAAAAAATAATATTTGGTTTTGAAACCTAGAAAGCAGAAATCAGATAGCTTGTCAAAATTGGTGAAATTGTTTGCAGTGCATATTGTGACAAAATATGTCCAGTAATCAGAGAAGAGAGATATAATGAAATGAAAACCGCAGTAAAAATTAAAGCAATTTGCCTGAATCTGAGTGTTAGTAGTAGTGAAGGGAAACTATGGGACTATGGTCAAATTTGACAGTCTTTTCCTCCGCGAACAAAAATGGCCGCCATATGTACCGAGATCACTGAGATAGTAGGCCATATGTGCAAGAATTTGACAAGTAACAACCAAAAACTCTTAGAACTTAGATAACGGACAAACGAAAGGGAAAATTTGAGGCATTTATTATTTCGATTTGTTCTATTTACAGATTTTATCTTTGTAGTGAAATTGTTTCACTAAATTTCGTATATGTATACGCTTGTTTCATTTCCTTAAATCTCTCTAATCTAAGGTTCTTCTATTATAACTGAAATTACCCGCACTAATGATAATTGTTTAAAAAAATTATAAGGTATGGCTCTGTGGTGAATTACGGTTCTGACAATGAATCAAAATATCGAACGAAGAGTATGTATCAATTTTTTATATGAAACGGAATTTCGTCAGGGATATTTTACGGTTGTTCAGTTGTATCAAGAAAAGGGTTGGTATAAAGCTGTTAAAAACGGTCGAAAGAACTTTAAAGACATGTTTGGTTCTGAACGACTTTTGACCTCTTCTCCTGACTAAAATATTGGGAAAGTGAAGGAAATTCTTCTCGAAAACTGTCATGTGCGACAGCACGTGGTCCTATTATTTTTCATGAGTTTCTTCCTTTGATTTCGGTCAATTTTTTTGGGCATGAGATGTGCCAATACAGCTGAATTTTCGGGAACAGGACTTTTTAGGTATGCTGGATCGTGCAAATTCGGAATCCATATTCATGGAATGCATAATAACTGATGTTAAGGCATTAGTCAAAGGATTTGGCATGCAAATAAGCCAACAACCATCGGAATAGAAGAAGAAAAACGAGCCTAAATCGATAAAAAAACCGAAAAAAGTTTTTCAAAATTCAAGGTTTGACAATTGTGATCGAATTGAAGGCCGAAACCGCAACACATGTCATCGATCAACCACTATGTTTATGAATAACCATATCAAGATTTAAACTGCCGCTTCGTGGAACCCATTTTCACTTAAATAGGGGCATAAAACCAAATTCGCGTAAGTAGCTAAAGACTACACCAAGAAGTGCCTATAAAAAGTGTTTCGATAACTGAAAAAGAACGCTGGCATATGTGTACTGCATCAAATGAGGAATGCTTTGAAGGCGCAAAATCAAAAATATTGATGATTGCATTTTATTTAAAATGTTCGGCAACTTTTTTGCCACAATGTATATCACTTCTTTTATTTTTCTAATGCATTTCGGGCCAACTTTAAAACAACAATGATACAGGTCATTGATTGGTTGTCAATTGCGTCCTTCTACAAAGATTTACAAGGCAATAAAAGTTATATTGATTTATGCGATGTGGGTCTAGGTGTTTTTCTTTCCCCATTATAGACTGTAATATTTCACCTCCTTCTCCCATACAATTTTCTTCGAGGAAAAGTACAAAGGTACAATGGTTTCAGTCTTTTTCATCAGCTGTGAAATTCTCTATAAAATCTTACATTCACTATATTTATGAAACCTAATATTTTATTTATTATAAACGAGTTACGAAATGTATGATTAAAATAAATAAATAATCTAAAATACATGTTGTTCGCCAAATTCCCCAGATTCTATATCAAAGAGATTCACATCGGTGGCGAACACTATAACAGTTAAAATTTATATAAATACCGCAATCTGCGCTCGGAGTGTCGATAGTGATCTCCATTTAAAATACGACCGAAATTTAAAAACAACTAATTTTGTTTTTCGAACCTGAACTTAATATTTATACATCTGCATTTTCTTCAAATAAATTGTACACCTGGCCTGTATATTTCTTATTAAGAATCAGTTTCCCGTATTTCCCGTGAACGCTTAATAAACAGGAATGACCCATAGACAAATTATAATGAATATAAATAAAAATTAAAGTAAAATCGCCCCACCAGTACAAACCAAGTACAAACCAGAACAAGTATGTGGGTTGAAACTGTTAGAATTTCATTCAAAAATTTACAACTATACGAGTGCGGAGTGATTAGTTCCACGACTCACTTTGCCCTTAATTCAACCAAGTGGCGGGCCCCACACACTAGCAGCAAGTGATCTACACATTATAATTCCCGACCATTATAGAAATGTATAGACAATTTTCAATTTAAATGATTTTAAAAACAGTCTTATTAGTTGTATATTGATTTAAGTATTTCTTGAGCTACGTAATGTTATAGTTTAATTCGGATTTGAGTTTAGACGAGTCAGATCGACACATAAGCGGCTCAATTCGATTTTTTGTACAGAAGATAATTTTGATATTCGTATATAAATGCATGGATGTGCATGGAAATTTGTATGAAGATGCAAATTCAGATTTTGGATTATGCAGTTTCGGTTTATTGAAAGTTGGGATCGCCTCAGATCCGAATTAAATTGAGATTCTACCTAAACTAAGTCATTTATATCGCGCGCTTAGTACTCATATGCTGCCTCTTCGAAAAGACGCCAAAACGATTCTTATATATTACCAGTCATTGTAGTCCTCTTGAAAGAATTTTCTTCATCGCTTGACGATGCTTTTCCATTGGAATGCACATTGCGACAATCCAGGGTGCCGGTAAAAATGGACACATCAAGATACCACTCCACTGACCACATCAACATAACACTGTGACAAGTAAAACTAACCTAAAATTCAAGAGTTGCATTCTCACTTTTCTTCTTGAATTCCCGCCAATTTTCTCTACTAACATAACGACGTCATTTCCTCCGTCTGCTCATTGAACGTACAACTGCAAAATTCATTCGTAGCCGCTGCAATCAAACAATAAATAGCACAACAAAAACAATATTTGCACATTCATACCAACTTCACTTTGTTACAAAATAACCTGAAATATTACGGACTCTGGTTCTATGTCGTGAAAAAAGTGATTGAATTCAGTTTTCTCGGTGTAGAATTTTGTCGAATTGTTGATGTCGATGATTGTCCTGTGAGAAGTTCGCTGCCAAGTTCAAGTGTTGTGTTTGCCGTGACAAATAATTTTCCGTTCAGATCAATATGGGTGACAATTCCAGTGCCTCGAATTCGAATGACGAACGCGAACTGAAGGAAATTCGAAATTTACTTTGGGGTCCAAGTATCCGATTGGATGTATTCCGACGATGGTCGCAGGGTTTGTATTTTGGTCTGAGCTACCAATTGGAATGTGTGAAATTCACCTGAGAAGCTAATTCGAATGTGAAATTAGCGGTACAATGGTTTCTGTTTTGTGCTGCTTGCATTGCAGTGAGGGGTGAAGGGATTTTGTTTAGGTGTGTTACGTCAACAATGTGCATGGATTTTTTTTGGATAGGCGTCAGATTTGTTTACGGTCATTTCTTTAGATTCCAATTGTACAATTAAGTTTACGAAGCCAATTGATATTAATTTGGATCATGTAAAGGCATTGGTCGCTTGCCAAACTTCTGCATAGGTATCTGCAAATGTCATTGGTGACTTAAGGCATTTCACGGGCATTCATGCTTATCAAATATTCGGTGGACTCATAGCTGTATATCATGAACGGGCGACTAATAATGGAATTCTCCTCTATTGCATCATCACTTATGCACATAAGAACATAAAATTACTAATCTCATTTTGCGAAATGTGTCCAGAAATTTCGATGGT
Organism: Nemotelus nigrinus; assembly: GCA_947369275.1. NCBI lineage: Eukaryota > Metazoa > Arthropoda > Insecta > Diptera > Stratiomyidae > Nemotelus > Nemotelus nigrinus. Next base: position 45,035,579 of record OX376374.1, read on the forward strand.
GAAATGTAAAAGTGGACGTCAAATTCTCAGTCCGAACGGGAACTTGTCTTTTCTCAGGGAAAAAACCTAAAATAGTTTTCTATAGAAATGCAATAGGATCAATTTTCTAGGCCCGGTGCTAGATTTATGGTCGCTAAATATTACTTGCCGTTTGATGTGCACAAGGTATAGACTTCAAAGCAATCCAAAGCCTTCAAAGCATACATATTTGATTACGAAATCAGATTTACTAACTGTATTATTCACTTGAAATCAGTGATTTCAAAATCATGTCCCAAAGCAGCATCTGTCTGAAGGTTAAATTTAAGTCAACGCAAAATTAGTGGTGCTTACTTCTTCCACGCTCTTCGCGCAATATTTAAGGCGTTATGAACCAATTTTCCTTTCATAGTGCTAGATAATGAATAATTCTATCTTGGTAGGCTGTAATCTTTTGGAAGCTAATATAGTGAAATATGTATCAATGGTATCAAATATGTGAGCTAAGTAATTTCTTTGTTATTTTACTTTGCGCTGTTACGTTGTTTCTCGGTTAAAAGGATAGTAAATTCTATTCTGATTTTGAAATTGTGCGTTGCTCAAAATATGTGAAAATTTACGAATAGCCTTATTGAGTTTAGGTCGAAATCAAAAAATAATGACATACTAAAATCAGACGCAAAATCAATGAAGCGGAAAGAAATAATGAACAAGAAAGCGGTGCTATTAACAACGAAGCTAAAATATATGAGTGCTGTCAATCATCCAGACAGCCTATCGAGTCATCACACGTCCATGAGCACGTGCTATTCGCCATGTGATTGCAAATTTTCGCAAGCACTTCATGTTGCTGGACCGTAGGCCAACGACAAGATTGAGAACAGTGCATTCCGAAGAGGATATCGCAGCCATAGAAGCCAGTGTTGCTGACAACCCAGATTTGTGGATTCGAAGGCGTGCGCAAGAAGTTGGTATTTGTACGTCTACTTTGTGGAAAATATTGCGCAAGGATCGCGTCGACGAAGATCAACTGGAAGTTGACCCTCTGTTTTACGGGAAAGTTTTGATCAGCGACGAGGCTCATTTATGGCTCGATGGCTATGTCAATAAGCAAAATTACCGCATGTGGACCGAAAAAAACTCATGTCAATCAATGGCGACTGGTAGAGAGCGATGATAAACCAGTTTTCGTTCTCGATTTTGCATCGTGAAAGGCAATGTGATAGAGATATGGTTTCAACAAGGCAGCGCTACTTTCCACACAGCAACCGCAACCATCGACTTATTAAAGATGAAATTCGGAAATCACATTATATCGAGGAATGAACCTGTCAATTGGCCACCGATATCGTTTGTTTTGACTCTGTTGGATTACTTCTTGTGGGGATCTGCTGACAAACCAGCGCCGGTCGACGCTTTCAAAGTTACTTGCACGAGATCATCTTCAAAAAGTAAACGTAAAGAGCCAGATTTCGCAATAAAAAACTTATGCGATCCAACTAAACTTTTTGTTTGATTCAAGTGTGAAATCGGAACCTTCGAAAAAACACCCTTTATTAAAAAAGGTGTGTTTCTTTCTTCAAAAAAAGGTATTTTCAAATCAATAGAAAAAAATCAAAAAATAACTAGATTTGCTGCAAAAAATAACTAGGTCAATCACCCATCGTGTATGATGATTAGTGATGGGCGTTTCTGTTGTTTTCAAAAAACGAAAACGAACTGTTTTTTTTTTCAAAAACAACTGTTTTTTAAAACTGTTTGAAAAAAACAGTTTGAATTAATGAGAGAAACAAATTTTATGCTGTACGACAATTAGAGTTGAGTCGTACTAGGATTTTCACGTACTAGGTATAACTAGTACGAGTAGGAAAAAATAATTGTTCCTAATACCTATTTGAAGTATGTACATGTTTACATACAATGCATACGATTTGCAGTAAAGTAATGAAATTGACTAATATGCCCTCCTCCACCCTCCAGACACAACGTTCCCAAGCTAGAATGGTGATGGTGCAAGATAAACTTAAAAGAATACCGAGTCATTAGTCTGTGCAGCTTGTCCGTAATTTTCCAATGGTCGGTCATTTATTTGGCAAGTCTTTCTCCAATCTAGGGGCCATCTAAAGAAAAACGATCAAATTCAATCCATTTAATTTGTTTTTCATTTTATTATATGCAAAAAACACCTGTCGTTCAAATGACAAAAGTAAAAAAATTACTGAGATAGGACCAACTAATCTTCTTGTCATCTATATGACTTTTCATCGAGCGATCTCTGATACCAAACTTTTCCTGGCTAATCTAAAACAGTCGGATTTCCACTTTGCCTGACTGAAGCATGAAATTTTTACTAAGCAATAAAAAAAAATGTTTCGTTTATTAAACATGCACCCACTAGGGGGCCAACCTCTTCCGTAAGGCTGGGAATGAGTCCAGGGGCATCTTACCTCCCATGGTCTCGTAAATTCTACAACCCCGTTAGGTATGGAGACACCCTGGTGGCGACCTGCAGTCACGAGGAGGGCCTTAGCACACCCGGAGACGCCAACCGGTGAACCAAAAAGGATCTCAACCTTTTCCTCCTTGGCACTTTTAGTGCTACTTTTAGTTTTTCCACCGGATTTCATTTGGCCGTATCTTCGAAACTAGGCCGCTTTTCCCAGACTTGTATGGAAATTTCGCCAGAAACAACTCAGAAAGGTGCCCGAATTCATGCTAGATCTAGAATCATGCTAAAAATGGACGTTTTTGCCCAATTTCCCCTACCAAAAATTGTTTGCCCTTAAAATAACACTAATTTACTCCCCGACCACTTTCAATCATCGAAAGCGCGGTAAAAGTAGTTTTTGCCAAACTATGGCCAAAAAACCCCTTACTCCCCTTTTTTTATGTCACAGTACCAGTACTTCGGAGCAGCTCCGAAATATTTCACGCACACGCTAAAATGTGCTTCAGTTTATGGATTTCGTGTTTATAAGTTTTGAAATTTTGTATTCTGTAATTATAGATTCTGTTTTTATGGATTTTGAAATATGGATTTTGAAATGTGGATTCTGCTTTGATGGATATCATGGATAACATCTTTAAATTTGACACAGCCAATCAAGCAGAAATTTCTTCAAAGTTACCCAACCTTCCTTAATGTGCTAGCTATACGTGCAGATAAAAGGTCTGTTCGCGTACTTTCAATCACTGAATTTTCCTGAATCATGTGGTGGGGGAAATTCATGAAACGTAAGAAAACGCTCTCATTGGATTGCCTGAAAATTGACAAACAAAAATGTCAGTTGACGGTTTTTGGGAGAACAATAGTGATTATAAAGTCATCCTAAGCGGTGATAAATTATCGCCACAAAACTATTCGTCCTTTATAATAGCAATACGCCAAAAACCGTTTGACCGTTTTCAGTATTTTTCAGTAGCTCAGACCCTACTGAATTTTACTGAAAGAGGGGAAATTTTCAGTATTCAGTAAAACGGAGTACAAAAACGGCTTCATTGCAATTAATTGCAATTAATCGTGGTACGCGAACAGACCTAAAGTCACGTGCTTACTTTTACAAAACCGTTCTATCAGCCTTTGCGAGTAGCCAGCAAAAGTTTAGCGCAGGCAAGCATAAAAGTGCGGCTTACGCAAACGTTGCACTGCTAGGGATTTGGTTTGCACAAACGGGGTTTGCGCATGTAGCAGCGACACAAACCTTGTCTCCAGTTCTGGAGAATTTTGATTCATGGCAGGGGTTTTAATTCACTATTGTTCACTTATTTTAGAGTGGTAGCAGATTTTGAGATTACTAATTCTAGCACTCAGGCACGTTGCAAAAACAAGACTATTTTTTGCCTATATTCTAGCTTGAGTAGCCTAGTGGGTAGAGCACTGGCTTCTTGCGTGTGGGGTCCCTGGTTCGAATCCAGGTTCGGACGAGGGTCTGCGCACCAAGCTTTGAGTTCACCTAGCTCTGATTAGGTACCTGATTTAAATCAGGGGTAAAGTGAGTCGTGGAACTAATCACTCCACACTCGTATTCACAATGATTAAAAAAGTGTAATGAAGCTCTCTACCAGCTTCAACCCCTAGATCCGTACGAGGGTTGTCGTGGGATTACTTTACTTTATTCTACATTAACACATGAAAAATATATACATACGGATATGCCGACTAGCATACAAATGCATAGCTATCGATATTATCATAAATAACTTTACAAAAATAATGCTGAACTATTATTATAAAATTAGTATTAATATTTATAGGATATAGATTTGGCCATAACAGTGTCTTTTCTTTCTACTAAATCAGTTACTAGTTGTATAGTCCAGTCAAAATAGACATTCCAGTTTGCATTAATTCCCAACAAGCTGAATTTTTGTGTGGACCTTGGTACTGGCGTGTTGAACAAAATGTCAAAAGTCCCCATCGATCCGAGTGCTGCGTCGCTTTTTATACGGGGTCAAAGGTCACCAAAAGTGACCTTTCCCAAATATCTCAGTAACGGTTACGTCTTCAGAAAAACAATGTATGATGAATTTGTAGCTTAGCAAATTTCCAACAAAAAAGATTATATAGCTTTTTCCTGTAACTATAACCGTTTTTGAGATATATTGATCTAAACATTTGTTACTAACAGCACCCTCATTCTCAAAGGCATGTTGATATTATCCGATTTCGATTACGACTTGGCATATTTGTGAGTTTGTTTTTCTATATTTAAGAGGCGCATAGAAAAAACATGTAAACAAACTTATCTACCAGACTCCAGGGTAGGTGGAAAAGTGTGCTCCGAAAAGTTCCCCCCTCCCCCTTTGCCATAAAACGGTATCCTGAGCATCCATCCCAAATCTTCAGAAATGAGCTCGTTGCCTACTCTTTGCCCACTGTTAAACAAGGTAGGATCACTTTTTATCCTATTAATTGCCTATTCTTGACACCGCACGACCAGCCCTACATCCACACCCTACCCACCCCTGCAAACGAACCACCTCGAAATACCCGGTTTTTTTAGTTTATTTTTCCATATTGTCTTATCCCATGAACGATTAGCGCAAGCTCACGTAACTTCACGTGCAAATTGGTTTCAAGACGTGTCATATCCCTTTGGCTTTATGCAGCCATCACAGGATTGGCAAAAAAAACTGATTATTCGGGGATAATCTGCATCGGATTGAGCTCCTATAATGTCAGGAATGAGTGTTTACAGAATTATGCCATGATATTATCTTGCTTTTTCATGCTCCTAGGCCAATGAAACCAAAACCTATTTCCACCTGCAATTTGGTTGTTTTGTCCTGCTCTTTCGTGGAATATCCCATAAATGATGCCGCAATATAGTTTTTTTCGGAGAAGAGAGTAGCGAACAGATGTCCCTACAAGTTTTATGGCAAAGGGGGGCGGGGGGATGGTGGTAACTTTTCGGAGTACACTTTTCCACCTACCCTGCAGTCTGGTAGATAAGTTTGTGTACATGTTTTTTTCATGCGCCTCTTAAATATAGAAAAACAAACTCACAAACATGCCAAGTCGTAATCAAAATCGGATAATATCAACATGCCTTTGAGAATGAGGGTGCTGTTAGTAACAAATGTTTAGATCAATATATCTCAAAAACGGTTATAGTTACAGGAAAAAGCTATATAATCTTTTTTGTTGGAAATTTGCTAAGCTACAAAGTCATCATACATTGTTTTTCTGAAGACGTAACCGTTACTGAGATATTTGGGAAAGGTTACTTTTGGTGACCTTTGACCCCGTATAAAAAGCGACGCAGCACTCGGATCGATGGGGACTTTTGACATTTTGTTCAACACGCCAGTACCAAGGCCCACACAAAAATTCAGCTTGTTGGGAATTAATGCAAACTTGGATCATAATTTAGTCTATTTTGACTGGACTAGTAGTAGTTCGGTGTACGCATTTTCATCCATTTTCAAATAATTACATCAGCCACCTGTGCACTCTCGTAAATCTTTCGACTTATTTTCCATGTTTCCTCCATTGTTTCCTCTATTCAATAACCATTATTTGCACTAAATGGATCGATGCCGTTTATTTTTGATCTTTTTTTATCAATAAACAGTAAAACAATGCTGAGGTGGAAAAAATGTCTTCGTTAAAGATTATCATGTTCGTAGGACATCCTTCTCTCGCTGATTTTGTTCAAACTGAGGCACAGTGTAGCCACACATTGGTGTTGCGTATAGTTTGCGCAAACTAAACTATACAGGCAAATTGCTACCGTGTTGCACACATTTGAGCCTGCTACACTTGCAGGTAACACCGCGATCTTACGGATACCGGTTTTTATCGGGAATCGCGTACTTGTGGTCAGCAAAACTGGGATCTGCACAATCTTACTAGCACCGTATAGCCACAGTACGATGTTCGGTATAGTTTGTAAACAGCGCAATTGTGTAGCATGCCCTTAAAGATAAGAAAACGCTTTTCGAGTGTCCGACCAGACCACTGGTTATACCTTTATCTCCTGAAGAAGAAAAAACTTAAAAAAAACTTTCCGCTCTAAGTGCTGCGATGTGTTAAAGTCTCATAATAGCTATTCCAGTTGGCACCTTTAAGTTGATCTGTTTAAATTTAAAATGAATCAATTTCTGCCCATAGAAAGATAAACACATGTACTATCGAAAAGTCAGCAGAATCTAGAATTACTTCAGAATAATATTTAACCAACTTACGCTTCAATTACGCTGAACTTTTATTTTACAATTACTGCATCGAAGCAAATCAATAATTATTCCTTTGTTCATAAGCAATTTTGTTCAGAGTCAAGCAATTCCTCCGACACCTAACACATACTACTTTGCAAGGTTACTACGCGCTGTAGTTTATGAATTTAATTTTTTCATAAAAAAGCCACAAGTTAATATTTTTCTAGCATTAATCGTTCATTTTATTTCAGGTTTTGAATTTAGCGAATGTGAACCGTCAGCTTTAGAGCAAAAACAAGGTGGTCCCTGCGCTGTGATAGCTCCTGTACAAGCGTTTCTTTTGAAAATACTTTTAATGGAGACGCCTGGTCATAGTTTTAGCGATGTAAGTGATATATAATTGCTGATTATTGGCTAAACTAATACAAAACAATTTTGTATGTATTATTCAGTTAACTTTAGATAAGTGTAAGCGTCTCCTCATTCAAGCATTATGCAACATTCTAATGAAATGTAAAATTACACATTATCGGATTGTCACGTTACCAGAGATCAGTTGCGAAGCCAATGAGAATGCAAATGAAGATATTGAAGGAAATATTCGCCCTAAAGTCGATGAAAATATGCATCGTGATGAACCACACACAGCCGTAAGTAGTAATAGTTTCAATGCTAGTTTTTTTCGCTCACGGTTTCTATCGAATAGGAAGCTTCATCTGAAAAACGTGAATTATCACCAAAAGAGTTCCATGAACGGTTGGGAGTGATAAATTTCGAATCAATTGAACAAGTAGAGAAATATTACTCGGAGAATTTTCATTCTCTGTCAGGGTCATATGGTGTCCTACTCTTCATGTATACAGTACTTTTGACAAAGGTTTGCAGCGTAAAATGTAAAAAATATGTTGCAGGCTTATGAATTGAAAATCTTATAGGGTATAGAAAATGTCACTAGTGAACTATCCGATACGTCGGAACCATTAATACATAATACATATGGATATGGATCTCAAGGACTGATAAATTTGATGCTGACAGGAAGAGCGGTCCCTCATGTTTGGGATAACGATCAGGATGTCGGTGGTCTAAGTAAATTGGTAATGCGGCGTCAGATATTTCCTCTAAACTGATTTGCTTTCAGAATTGCGAGGAATAAATCAACAAGCAGATGTCGGATTCATTACATTAATGGAACAAATGCGTTATTGTACGGTAGGATCATTTTACAAAAATCCCAAAAATCCAGTTTGGGTTATGGGATCCGAAACGCATTTGACGGGTAAGTACTGTTCATTAGATCCTTTGACATTTTTGTCACGCAAAAGATTGTATTGCAATAATGACTATTATAAAATTCCTTTAAAGTAACTCAACTATTAACTCACTTCGTCGTCGTTTTCAGTTTTATTTAGTAATGAAAAGAGACTAGTATCACCTGAAACACCATGTGAATCTGCTCGTAGAGTTTTCAAGTCGCACGATCCAGACGGTAACAATTTCATACCCAGCCATTTGTTAGGTGAAGTTTTATCTGCCCTCGACTTGGTTAGTGATCCAGAATAGTAAGAACTTTTTAAATAACAATTCAGTTCGTTTGAATCATTTTCAAAATTTCAATATCTTTATGAAATCCAGCGTTGATATAATGCGCAAGAAACTAGATCCAGAAAGTCTAGGAATCATACTGCTAAACGCATTCATGGATGAATTCTTTCCAATCGATCAAAGATCTACGCCCGATACTTTCGAACTGATGCACTACAATGGCATACCTGGATCAAATGCAGTCAGCAAGGTATCTGATCCATTTTACTCGCTTTTAATTTGATGCAAATCGTTTCTAATTTCAATGTACTTCAGGTAAAATACCGAAAAGGCACTGCAATTTTACTCGAAAGTGATTTGAAGGCCATGTGCAGTTCTTCCAATCATATGCTGACGTGCCTCCAAACTAAATGGCCAAATATCGACGTGAACTGGCACGACGGTGTGCCATCGTTAAATTGACCACGATACATTATTTATTTGTAAAGATATTTTATTCTAGTTTTAATCATACACAAATTTCGCAACCTTATGTTCCAGTTACAATGCAAAAGGCAATTATGAATCACATAGACAGATTGAAAAAAATAAAACTCTTTGTAATGAAGAAAAGGAAGCATAAACACTAAACCCCCAAAAAATAACAAAATAATCAACTGTGAAAAGTAACCAAGTTATGTCTAAGACCAAAATAATAGGATTATCTATTGAAGATAACACGCAGCTCTCGATTATCTTTCCTCATACAGCTACTATGTACTACTCTTCTAACTGAATAGAAACAAAATACAATTTTCCTTGAAATCAATTATTAAAATTGACAAATACCTGTTTAATGTTAATGAAGTGTACATTTTAATTTTTATCGAATGAATATTTATTGTTTTTGCTTTCTAGTAATAAAAGAATATTTTTAAATATATGTTATCAGTGTTAGTCTTTGAATTATTGCACTTCAACAGTCAATTATAATAAAGGTGATGGATCGAAAAAGCAGATATTCTCATAGATAAAGTTGAAATCATTTAATTTTGGATGAGAAATAAATGAAAACAAAGTGTAAAAGTGTAGAAAGTAACCCGCTTAACTCATATGTAGTTGGAAATTAATGCAGGAGTATATCAATTGCATTCAATTTGTTGATCAGTTTTTAGAAAGAAATTAAAGTACGATTAGTATGAAAAAAGTGTTAAATCTGAAAGAGAAAAGTTTTAATTTTTTTAGTTTGAGTCAGGAGAGGCACGTAAATATTATCACCTTATTCAATCGTTTTATTTTCATTGGAAAAGCATCAAAAGTAAGAGAAAAGCTATGATTACTTACCCCATTTGTTTATTCTGAGACATGAGACAGGCCAATTAGATAGCGTATATTAAATCTAGTAAGATCGCCCGAATTTACATATTTTGGCTTTCAGCTCAGGAATATCTGTATCTTCCAGTCTAGGCTGATTGAAATTATAGGCTTACTACTGAGATAATTCAGATAGTGAAATAAAACCCACCTTTGAGTTACGGAAAAAAATTGTTAAATTGCGTCTAACCGTGAAAAGTGCAACGCTTCCCTTAAAAGAAAAAAAATAGAAACGAGGGACTAATGCTGGTAGTGGCGAATCAATTATAATGTCCATCAAGCTTATGAACTTCCCTAGCCTGAGGAGAAATTATTACATCTCATGATTGTACCATTGGATAGAGTTGACATTTTCAGAATATATTGATGTATATGTGGAACAGGTCCAAGCCTACCCAAAACTTAGTTATATTTAGCACTTTGTCGTCGTGGGCATTTCAGTGGTGTATGTTTGGATACCCTTATAATTCTATGAAGAAATTACCAAAGAAAAACCAAGTCTACGAAATGAAATTTCGACGTGTCTTTAACTTCAATATGATGTAGTTTCGGAAATTTTAAACCCTAAGTCGACGCTAAGTTTCTAAAAGTGGGAAAATTATTTCTTTCAAATTGTTACAGCTTCCGACAGTCATCAGATCATCAATTTAAAGGATACATTAATGGAGAAAGGAAAATGTGTGCGTTTTTATGAAAGAACAGGCAACGCTGCTGCTATGGAATATGCGTTAACCTAAATCCTTCAAATCAACAGTGTTCAGCAAGGAGAAAGGACCGGCAGTATGTGAACTAGCAATTATCAACCTTGCCCGAAGAATGTGTACTAGAACCTGAATCTTCAAAGGCTTGGATTCAGCTTAACAATCCGATTCCAGTTAATATCCTTTGGAATGAGTGAATACCACAAAAGATGTTGAGAACAGTTTCGTGTTGTAAGACGAATATCCACTGGTTCGAATTCAATGTGAGCAATAATGGATGGATTTTTCGGTGGTGACATTCGGTTAAGATCACGACAAGTGTGTCTTGAGTTCTCTGGTATCGTATCATAATCAAAGTAGTGTGAATTGATAAAGTATTAAATTTTTCATGAATTTCCTATTCGGATAGGATCTGATTAGTGTTTTTTACTTGTTCTTTTAGTGCAATTAATGTGTCATTTATGATGGAAAACTGCCTTTTTGAAAATACTCGGTCCGATTGAATGACGTTTTCGGTGGAGTCGATGACGGACGTTTGATTTTTAAGTAAACTTAGAAGATGGTTCTCGTTATCTGCAATTTTCTTAATAGTTGTCATGTGCTAGTCATAGTCCTGATCAAGAATCCCGAAAAGTTTACTTGATACTGTCCCAATGAAGTCGAATGGTGATCGTTTGTTTCTAGCGTGATTGCCGTTTCTCTACAATATAATTCGATTAGTGGCTGTTATAATATCCAGGTGCCGTTGAAACTGTTGAATAAGTGTATTGCAGGATTTTTCGTATCTAGAAAACGTCCTTCCATCGCAAATAGCTTTTAATTGAGAGATTTGGTGCTGTAGCAAGCGTTCTTCCTTCCAATATCCATTTAAATTGTAATAGACCACCAGATTCCACTGGTCTGTTGGCATGGACATTTGTGCTATATTTTCGAAATACATGATAAGCGGTTTCGTCCATTGTGTGGTTGTATTGCTTTCAAACAGTTCCATAAACTTGATCGCCAATACGTGGTACCGCTCGCTTAACTCAATGAACTTTTCCTCTTTATATGAAGCCGCCAAATCCTCTGCAACTAGCAATTGTTTTTATCTGCCGTCCGTGCAACTATAGGTCTATTCGCGTAATGCAGCAGCAACAGATTTTTACAGCAAAATTTGGCTTGCAGCAAGAGTACAAAAACGACTTTCTGCGAATCTATTTTAATATATTATAATAGATTCTGGTACGCGAACATACCATATATCGTCGCACCGATCGATAGAAACTTGAGATCTCTTTGATGCACCTTCTGATAATACTTATTCCTCCGATTTCTGAAGACCTTCTTCAGCTTTCTGAAGTCCTTCCAAATCCAACTTTAAGTCCTGGTACACGGCTTCTACTTGGCCGAAGAAATCTTGCCTCAAACTGCTCCCATTTCTCATCTAGGCCCTTCAACTGGGTTTGAAAGTACTTAACCGATCTTCTGCTCTATGGTGGTTTAAAATTGTTTTCCTGACGCCGCTCGATGGCCCTGCCGAGCTTCATTTGCTCTCTAGCAATCGCTTCCATATTTAGCAAATGGTATACGTGCTACTAGCTGGGGTCACCAAAATGTTAACCAGCAAAGTGTTAACTAGATAACTTATCCTGATGTTCAACGCAGCTTTACGTTGAATTGTTAATCAAAGGCCTGTTTCATCAGGAATGCACTAAAATCTATATTTCGTTTGCTTTTATGTTAAAATTATGCTTACTACAAATATTGTTTAGTTTAACACATGAATTTGCTTAGGTATAAAATTCACGTACTGTAAAAGTCTCCAGGTGACCAGTGCGCCGGATACTCGTGTGTGGCGTAGCATATATGCAGGTGATCGATCGCATGCGATCAACATTAATTCGATGCGTTGCACAAATTTTGTAGGTGATTCGTGCAACGGATGCGTGTGCAGTCAGTACAGTGAAAAAATGTAATAGAATAATAAATTTTACCCTTTGTTTACACATTTAAATTTTCAAAATTTCTTGTTGCACAAGAATGGTACCCCTACACCGAGTTACCAATTTTTTAGCAACTGAAATTAGTGTTCGCGAAATCTCACGGTTTCGATAAACAGATCCAATTAATTCACAAACTCTATTCGTCTTAATTGGGACCACAAACAAGTTTAATGAATATGTTAGCAACCCTGTGGCAGTGATACTATCTTGAAAAATTGCTCAGCAAATTCAAAACCTTTTGCCCTATGGTTACAAAAGCGGTCATCAAATCGAAACGAAATTCACAAAATTGATGGGACCGTACTCTAAGCCAATTTCGGTTGAAAAATAACTTTCTGCTATGATAAATTGTGTAATTTGTTTCCTAAGAGGTGCTACGATAAAATTTTTCAAATGATAATGATCTCGTAGTAGGAGTAAACAACAAATGTTTCAATTTCGAAATTCTTGAAGGCTGTAACCCTTGACCCCTTGATCCTATAACTTCAAACACATTCATCGGATTGAAATTTACAGGGTCGGTTGGTCACAACGTTAAACAGATTTAGTATACTTTAGGGTTGTGGTGCTAGCAAAGGTTGGCTTTTGCCCTTAGCGTTAGTTACAAAGTGAACCTTAAAACATACTAATAAAAAATACATAAACACAAAAAATTACCCCAAACACAAAGACAGAATCACAAAAACACAAATTAACTTTACTTACAAGTCAAACATTTATCGTTAAAATTGTCCTAATGGCTATGGGGAACCCATAGTCGAGTTTAGCGCAAGCAAATGTATTGAGTGGTTATTACCCAACTTTGTGTCATGATTTCGAATTACAAATCTTAATTTCAGTTTGACTATACTGATTGCAAATGAGCATAGACACTTTTTATATTTCTGTATCCTTAGTTCAAAGTCAACGCTTCTGAATAACAGAATTATTGACTCAGCAAAACTTTCACAAAATATTTTGAAAATCGCTGTATATAGAATTTTAGAACAAAGGATACAGTTTGTTTTCCCCCAATCAACCTTTTGCATAAAATACATATCTGTATGTATCACATCAAATTCTTATATCTCGTAGAATATATTTTAGTGGCTTTAAAATATTTATTCCACTTTTTCCTGTATTTCACTAAGTCGTTTAAAAATTAAACATCCCTGTAATTTGTAGAAACAAATATAATTGTGTATGTAATTTTGAAGGATGTCGAGGAGTTAAGCATTTAACGGAGAACATTTAACTAAGAAAATTACGAGTAACTTTTTTTTACAAATAAATTGAAGGAGTGAGAACCGCATAGAACGAATGAGACTCTTGCCACAAAAGACGTTTATTCTACTTGCTGCTCTAGATTGCTTTTCTGCATATTGGAGCCATTTCCGTAGCCTTGACCTCTGCAGTTCTTCAATAAATAATCTGTATTGGATAGTTCTTGTTCATTTAAAACGTTAAGTCCTTCGGCAATCTTATTTTTACCTTCTGTAAATCCGAAGAAACGTTCCCTAATTTTAAATAACAATTAAAAAAAATATAACAGTTACTTATTCGAAATTGAGTCTATATAATTGAGTCTAATACTGTTTGGCTTTCTTTTTCATTCCAATCATCTAATTCTTATCGGCATCATATATTACTTCGTTTTAAATATTTCAATTAGGTAAAGATATTCTGAAGTACCACGAAATGCTAAAAATTAACTACCAACAACTTTGAAAAAAGTTAGCAGCCGCCATCGTAAAGCAACATCCTATTGAGTAATTTCTGCCCTCAAAAAACTCTGCAATTCACAGCCTGTATTTTTTAGGTTGTCTCAAGGCTATCTAACGAACGCCTTCAATGAGAGGATTTTTTTGTGTGAAATGATCTTTTTTTATGACATAAGCAATTAGATGATATTACTTGGGACCCGCTAGAGATATCGCTTTAATCAAAACATCACTAAAATCTTAACAGTTTCTTTACGTCGTCCATGTCTACGTCTACAGAAAGATCTACTGTTTCATTCAACGATTGAGCGAAAGGTATTTCAGCAGTATATCACCTTTACATCTAAGATTGCTGTAGGTTTATTAGAAAATTTTGAATGGTAATCTGATTGCATTTTCTTCTCCCTGTATTTTATACCGTTGCCACTTGTATTTTATACCCTTTTTGATATTCGGTTCGGTACTTTTTCCTTTTAAATTTTCGCTTCTAACTTCTAATTTAACTCCTGAAATATCACTATATGGACATCGATTCCACTCAAAAATACAATAGGACAATGTAAAACGCTTGATCCAGAACGGATGGTAGTATCTCAGCGATGACATGAATGGATAATTACTTTCAAGTTAAGATTTTAAATTAGACACACATCTTATTATTTCATTGTACAATAAGTTTTATTATAATATTCAAATAATATTTTGTCCTTATAAATCACAACACAATATTTCATATTTTAGAATATCGTAACACAAAACAGAATCTTTATGGAATAAAAGCAAGATGTAGAACAGAACAATAAATAACGATACATTTGGCACCCAGGAATATATATTTCGTTTTCTTTTTACTATTTTAATGCACAACAAACAGGCAAATAAGTAAAATTAATTTAAATTTATCCATTTCCTAAAAATCTCACTCATTCCGATAAGATTTTCTCTGTGTATTCTAAATGTAGCTAGCTGCCTATTGTACGAAAAGAAAAAATGCTTTGTCTTCAAGTTCGTTGGGAATGAGTTCGAAGTAAATGTGTGTAACGATAAAGAATGACTTATGCAATTACTTAAATTGATTAACGTGTAGAGAATAGTGTAGAGTAGTAGCACAATATCAATTTTATTAAAAATTATTCTCTGCAAAAATATATATGTATCGGCGATATCACAATCGAAAGCGATTTTAACAGGAGTTTCAGTTTATTCGAAAATTTCGCATAGCTTAAAAGATTTCGAAAATTGTTTAGGCGATCATCGGTTTGTTTTAACAATTTCTTTACGTTTGTGCAAAATAATTTTGTTATTTTAAAATTTGACGTCGATATCGTGCTTAACATATCATTCATGGCTTATAATTATATGCAAATAGCTGCATTTTTTGCTTATTCATATATAATATTGGAGTTTGATTATGCAGACAAAGGATAAGATACGAAATGAAAGTGTTATCTGGAATTATAGATTCAATTGAAAATTTAGTGCAACGTAAAAAAACTAGGGCAAAATTGATGAAGTCTAAGTTTCCATAGTGTTCTTGTGAGACACATAGAAATACGTAAAAATGATTCACAAATAATGAAATCGTACTCCTCTTTCAATATGATCGAATTGCACCAATTTTATGCTCTTTGTTAATTTGCAGTAATTGTGGCATGAAAAAGAGTATCTAAGCTAAATAATAATTGATTTGATTTGTTTGAACATGTAGACTCACTAAATATATTGTAAGAGGACGCCATTTTCGCTAATTAATTTAATGGGAACATTGGCGTTTCCTTTCGTGCAAAGAGTGAAATGCTCCATAGAATGCGTGCAGGAAAATGCATAGCAACAAATTACATTGCCTTTCAATAACGCAAAAAACACAAAATTAAAATCTTAATTTTTTTCCAGAGAGCTAATGGCATATATTGCACTTTAACATGCGAAACTTAGATATATTGATGGGCCTTCATAGTTTTTTAGATTAAAATGCAATAATTTCAAGTTAATTATTAGCGCGTGATCCAAGATAAAATCGGCCGGGATCGCGACCATCTCTAATAGTTCCGAAGCAACATTTAAACTTAAGCTAAATTATATAAAAATAACAATAACAACAATTTCATTACGCGACTGCTTTGATATATGATGTAAAATAGAATTTCTAGCAGTAAATAGCGGTGGCTTTAACAATTCCCCTATTACGACCTATTTAAAGCTACGGCATTGCTGATTTGTATTTTAGGAATAAGCTCGCCCTCTTGTTCGAGTGTTTTTTTTATAATTTTCATGATATTCAATTTTCGATAAGATTTCTTTAAAAGGAGGCAATAAGCGGTTTTTATCATTTACTCTGTATTCCGTTCATGTTTATAAATTGCTTGCATCATAAGATCGATAAGCATGGCGATTAATATTTGGAATGCATTTCATAATACTCGAAAATACAGAATTTCATCATTTCATGTTACCAAATAGTACTGAGTGAATTTTACGTAGCAATGGAAATGTTGAGTTAGTGGCTTTCAGATTCATTTTGCTTTCGTCTTTTGTTTCGCAATGTGATGCATAGTCGTCGGTGTTGAGTGAGAATATCATGGCACCACCATAGCCATTGTCCTTGATAAATTGAGTTTTACACTCTAGACTTCGTTCGTCTTCGTATGAAATCCATTCTAGTCCAGAATAGATGTACGGAGAGCACGTTTCGACATCGTAAACCGTTTGAACGTAAATGTTGTTTTGTTTGAACCAGCAAATTTCTGAATAAGATGCGAATCCCATGCTGCCCACGCGCCCAACACTTTCTGCGGGACTTTCAATTTTGTTATTGTATGGATTTACGAGTCTGCAGGTTCAAAAAATATTTTTTTATAATATATATTTCAAAAGAATTCGATTTAGTATTTTATTAAATTCATATATACCTGAAGGAATGACCGTATGTTGGAAGTCCAATTACAATTTTACTTTTATTCAACCCGTGAGATTCCCAGTACCTGACGGTATAGTTTATATTTAGGGTTCCAAGCAGAGATTGTTCGTTGTGGCGGGCGTACAAGGGTGCGTTTAAACCTGAAATAACAGTTTGGTAGTTATATATTTTTATCAAATGGTTCAATAGAAAACATATTGTTACTAAGACAAAATTTCATGTTTGAAACAATACGAAGAATCAAAACTACTATAGAATTACCTGTAAACGGAGTACTTCTTGTGTAAAAATGATAATCGTACGTCATAATATTCACAAAATCTGCATAGTTATTAATTTCGTTTATGTCGTAAGCAAAATACACAATTCCTTCAGGTGCAGCAGCTGCAACAGTCAGCAAGTATGTTCGATGCTCGCGTTGATATTCTCGACGAATTTCATGCAATAGCTGCGAAAAATGTTCACGCTCGCGATTATAGGCACTGGGAAATTCCCAATCAATATCGATGCCATCCAATCGATATGTTTCCAATGCTTCTATTAACGACTCTATGAATACTTTGCGATTCGTATGATTCGCTACCATGCCGGAAAAGCCTTTTGAATCGGCACCGCCTACCCAAAGCAGTATTTTGAGATTTTTGTTTTGAATTTTCAATTCTTTTGTTTGATTAAATAAGTCTACTAGGCGAATATCTATTACTAGACGATTGTTCTTTACTTCTATAAGGCCAACGTTGATGTGAGTGCAAAGATGAGGATCAATATTTTGCGGATACAGTTGATTCGAATTAGCAGATTGCGGCGGTGCTGCGTAATAGCATACTAATTTCATATCGGGATCTTGCGTAGGAGATTTGTAAATAAAATTTCCCAATTTCGATGGATAAATCCGTTCATTGCCGATTTGTTTGACGCCATCGATACGAGTGCTTTGTGTTGTGAAATCATCAAAGATTGTAATGTTGCTTTGTATTAGTTTGTCACTATTTACAAAGTAATACGAGTAGATTTGTGCACGCTTAACCCAGAAATCAGGAATCACTGAAAAAATAAATTGGTGATTTAGGTTTGCCTTACACAACAACAAAAAACTAATAAAGTATATGCACCGTGCTCATACAGTACACACCAGTATGTGGCACAAAACGTGCAGAACGTGCAGGTGCAGCCTACATCATGTAAAAGATTAATTTGTTTGAAAAAGATTAATTTGTTTGTAACTATGAAAATAGAATAAAATCAGGTAAATTCAGGAGTACTGTCTGGTTACACATTTAACCGTGGCTTGAATTTGGTACTGGTCATAGATCAAGTTTCAATATTAGATTTTCATATGCATAGCTATCACTTTGTAAAAATAAATAACTAAATCTATACTCTTTAGGAGAGTCCGAATATATATCAGTTTGAAACAAACAACATTGAAAGGAATAATACATCAAAAACACTTTTCGATTATGTGGTCATAAAACATCCGAATGAGAGTACTTTCGTGAGTGGTCTCTTTTGGAGAGACGTTACAGTCCGCGGCAAAACCTAAGTAGTTTATAACCTCAAAGATTGATCAGTTTTAGTTTGCTACGTGTGGTTTCTCAGAAAGGCAACTTTTCTCTAGAATTCGGAATTCGGGAGAAGTGGTGAAGTCTATATTAAAATTGATTTTATTTATAAGTAATCAAAAGTGAAACATAATAAACTGAAAGAAAGTAATCTGCAACTAAACGAACTGTATAGAATAAAGTAAACTCAAGGTAAAGCATACACAATGGAAGTATCGTAAAACAAGGGCTGGAACGGCATGTTCGTATAAGAGCACAATTTTGATAACTAATGGTATCAAACCGAAAACGGCAATATTTTAAAAGGCACATAACAGAACCAGATTACATTCTAAGAACCAGAACCAATCTGCGTAACTTTTCCCCCGGAAACAAATAGTCAATTTTGTCAAATTTCGTGAACTTCCGTATTCGTACTTCCATTTTTTTGTTACAGCATGGTAATAATTCATATATTTCTTTATTTGTTACGCCTTAGTACAATATTATAGAATAACAAAACTTATAACTTAGTGCTTAGAAATACTTAATTTCTTCCCAACTAAAGTATAAACTGAATGCATTTTGTTTTTTTTTCCTCTTTTTAACAGTTTTATTTCAAGGAAAAACTTTACTTGATTCTTAAGACTAATGATACACTACTGGTATTGAAACCAGGGCATCAATCCACGGTGTCTATAACTTGGGAGGGTGATAAATTACGCTTACGTGGTATTATGTGACATCACTTGTCAAATATAAATAAATAAATATAAATGCACAATTGAATCAAAAGTGAAATTGCTGGAACTGTTGGCGAGTTAGGTCTAATTAGACGAATTAGGCCCAAGCTGGGGTGTAAGCTTTTCAAAACGTTCAACTAAGTTGGGGCATTTGACATGGGAAGACGCTAATTTACGGCCGCAATCCTTTACGTACTGGGGTCATCAGCCGAATACCGAACCATTGGAAGTATGTTTGGAATTGGATGGACAACAGTAATTTATAATTTTGGAGGTTTGTCATTTCGTCGCATAT
The DNA here is from genome assembly GCA_947369275.1 of Nemotelus nigrinus. Classification (NCBI taxonomy): domain Eukaryota; kingdom Metazoa; phylum Arthropoda; class Insecta; order Diptera; family Stratiomyidae; genus Nemotelus; species Nemotelus nigrinus. The sequence continues at coordinate 45,054,998 of OX376374.1, forward strand.
TTCTGCAAGAACATGTGAATTTCTGCGGTAGTCTTTGACATATTCCAAATGACTCCCCATATATCAAAATAAATCGCAATTTTTTTTGCACATGAAACCTTAAAGTCACTTTTGCCAATGAACTGTGTTGTTAAGTTTGAATACTACACTCACTACTGGCTGGAAATTATCTCTGCTGGCAGTAAAATTTTCGCGGTGTCAATACCCCGAAACGGCATAGATATACCTCGTATGTACCGCTTTGCCGAGCTGGTATTAGCCTAGAACTGGTTGATACACTGGTGGTCAGGACGACACCATGGTATCAATACCAACAGTGTATCAGTAGTATAAAATGAGTTTCAATGTAACTTATTAACTAATCTAAATTTTATCTATTTGTATTAAATTTATTGCATTTGAAAACGTTTTTATGAGAGAGTTTGATTTTTTTTTAGCAACATTTCAATTTCGAGCGTGTTTGCAATTATGTAGATGGAGTTGCTTCGTTGAACAAAATAGTATTGTTTATTCAATATTACTTTCAGGCATTTGTTTTGTGAAATGTGAGCTCTTTTTTTGTGGACACTGGCGCATTTACTCCAAACAGTCGCTCCACATCATACTATAGGTTGTATAACCTGTTTGATTATCAAAAGTTTATTTTCGGTATTTAACTGAGATTTCCTACTAAGTAGAGGATATATTTTCCCTCAAAAAACTTTTTGTATGTGCCACGTAGGCTAACTTTTTATCAAGGAGACTCCCAACTATGTTATAGCGTCCAGCCACTCAACTTCTTCGTTGATATATCTTATTTTCCTGTATGGTAAGTTAGTTTGTTTACGCTTCCTGGTGAAGAGTATTGCAAGCGATTTCGATCGGCTGATTATGATTTTCCATTTGGAATAATATTCAAGTAAATGTAGCTTTTCATCTAAATTATTGATTATTTTGATAGAATCACTCGATTTAGCGCAAAAACTGGTAGTTCACAATCGTAGTGTTTAAAGTATATTTGATGTGAATATGCTAAAAAGCGCTGAGCTTAAGCGGGAGTTTTGAGAGACACCTGCAGGAATACTCCACGGAGAAGAATAGTCACTTGTTATGCAGGCCGAAAATGTCCTTTCTGATAGAAAAGAGCGAACAATCAAAATAAGATACCAAGTCAAAAGCTTTCTGAATTCCAAGCACAATTAAAAACAATAGTATATAATGAAAAAAGTACTTTTTTCTTTCAGCAATATACAACTGTCTGTGAAGTACTAAACTAACAATTTATGAAAACAAGTTGCTTAGGGACCGTGAATTTCTACTGAATGGTGGAGATAGCATATAGGAGGTAAAAAAAGTTATTAAAATTTATTAAGGGTGGTAAAAATATCGATTTGTGGTCAAATTATTTACGTAAAATATACATTTGTCTGCCAAAACAGTTTTCAACTTTTCGCCGCTGTGCATTTCATTATATACAATTTCATGATAGTTACAAGCAATAAAATGTGGAAGTTCTTTCAATGAATCTCATGATGCTCCAGTTTATCATTTTGATTTACTCTTCCCGGCAATGCTTTTAACACATTTGACAAAGTGACCTAAAAATCTAACCCAAAATTGACAAAGTGACCTTAAAAGCTAACCCTAAATCAAACATAAACATTATCTAACCAGATGAACAAAGAGCCAACGACTTGCAGGAGACTTTCGCATAAAATCAATAAAAACCACTGGGTGGGCCGTAGCTTTGTTTGTAAACAAATACATTCAGAGACGAATCGCACGCAATAAAACGCCAGTTTTCATATCAAAAATGCGTTTGTGGTGATGACGATAGTGCGAAAGCCCCCATGAGCCACCCAGTTACTAGCACCCTTCCGGAAAAAGTATGGAATAATGAATAGGTGCACTTACCGACTAGTTGCGGTGGAATATTTAACGACTGCTTGTAGATGAAACTCCAGGTCGCAAACACGGCAATCGTCGAAGCGGTGCACAGCAGAACCAAAATGCAAGCACGAAGACATGTGTAATTATTCCTGAAATTAATTAACGCAGTCATTTTTTGTTTACACCATTTTTTGTGCTGTTCTGCACCTGTCGTTACTGTGCTCCTTCAGTAGCTCGTACTTCGCTTGTTGCGTTGTCATACTCTCATCGAAAATCACTGCAGGCGCTCGATTACGTAGACTTTAAACACCTTTCGAATGCATCAATTTCACACCGAGCAAATTATAGTCTACACAAGGCCGTAGTTAGTTTGCAGTTCGGCAAATATTATTCGCGAAATGACACCACTCAACTGACGGAATTTGTCATTTTGCGAGAAATGTCCAGCGCACCAACTACACCCTTCACGGTTTTTCTAATAGCCCGTTCACACTAGGCTCTAAATCAGGCGATTTCGATCAGCTGATCGCTTTAGAGCTAAATCAAGTTAAATCTACCTGATTACCCATACATTTTTTTCGGCGCCTGACAGAGTTAATCAAGTAGATTTATAGCCCGTTCACACTACACTCTAAATCAGGCGATTTCGATCTGATCGCTTTAGAGCTAAATCAACTTAAATCTTACCTGATTACCTATACATTTTTTTCATAGCTAGCTTATTTAATCCTGGAGATATAACTGTATATTGCAATTTATTTTCTTTAATATGGAAAAACTGAAAACAACAAACGACCCAACTTGATATCTTTTAAAAAAAATTATATATATTTTGTTGAATATGGTTTGTTATTGCTACTTCAAATAGCAATTATTATTTAAATGCATGCAATTATTATTTTAAATGCAAAATATTGTATAGAAAAATCTACTGCAATTTAATACTCTGCATCTCACAACATGTAATATAATTAAATGAATTAAATTAAAATTAAATTGATTTTCAGTAAGCTTCTTCGATTCCTCCATTCTCGCCATTTTCGCACATTTCACGTGCTGGTTTTTGGCTACGAAAAATCTGAAAAATCCCCGTGTGTTTTAGTTCTAAAAGATTATAGTCTCTGATTAGATAGCTTCTGAAAATGTGTCTAAAAATGGTTGAGTAAACGACGCGAACTACGAAAACGGAGATGAAGATTTGGCGATTAGCCAAATCTTTCAGTTTTGAGTGGTTTTGAGAGTGCGCGATTTGGTACAAAGTGCAAATTTCTTTTACGATTTTTGAAGCAACTGTTCAATGCTTTGAGCTGCGCTTGCTTTTGGGGGTGTCTTTTTTTAAGCTAATTAATTTAAAATTAAAAAAAAAAATTTTCTTCGATTCCTCCATTCTCGCCATTTTCGTCCATTATTGGCCAATCGGTCCCTCCTTTTCGTAGGTTTCGCGTCGTTTACTCAACCATTTTTTTACTCAGCCATTATTGTGAATATTCTACAAAAAATTGTTCATTTCCCCTTCGTGCGTGCTGAATTCGAGTACTTTAAGAGTATTTTGCAGAGTTTCGAATTTTGTTTTTGCAAACAAAGCGTGTGTCAGTTGCGAGGCCTCAGAAGACACAAATGGTTTGCAAATGGAAAATTGACTTATGCGTTAAACTATAAACTGACGTCATTCGATTTTGACGCTACCTATTGCTCTATAGGATGGCATTTTGATTTCTATTCAAAGGCAGACGTCGCTACGAACACAGTCGCTAATTTTTCACGCTGCTTATCCTTCCGTTGGCCACCCTGTGAATCTGTCAAAGTTTTCAAACAAATGGAGCATTTTGAGCGTTATCGGCGGTAGCTTGCGCGCCGTGAAGAGTTTGTCGTTTCTCGGGGCCGTTTCGTGTCTGACTGCAAGCAACAAGTTTGAAATTGTGTTAAAAATCCATTTATAACCTTAATAAGTAAACAATAGTTACCCCGGGTGCCTTCATCTTAGGCCCGAATATTCCGCAGCGAATCGCGCGCCTTATAAATGGCCCGTGGTAGGAAGTCGGGGGCGGGAAGTACTCCTAGTGCGAAAGGTTCAACTGCTCCCGCCAAGGAAGTACCTCAGCCGCCAGCTGAAGATGAGGAGTTACCTGCTACTGAAGAAGCCTATTATTCTGATGAGGAAGGCGGGACGCGTGTAGGAGACATTTATATCCCACCCCCAGTTCAACCACATTGTTCTACTGAGAGTAAAGGTCCGCGCTTGGTAATTAAAAAAATCGAAAATGAAAATTTCAAAAGTTACGCGGGAAAAGTTGTTCTAGGACCATTCCATCACGTACGTTGTGAGATAAAAAAATCGTCTTGGCTCCCATTAAGTATCTGATTTTCCACAGCGCTTCTCGGCTATCATTGGTCCTAACGGCAGCGGAAAAAGTAATGTAATCGACTCAATGTTGTTTGTGTTTGGCTATCGAGCCCAAAAAATTCGTTGCAAAAAGCTTTCTGTGCTGCTACATAACTCAGCCAAGCACGCCAACATTCAGATGTGCTGCGTTGCGGTCCATTTCAAACAAATCATTGATCTGCCCGACGGTGGATTCGAGGAGATTCCCAATAGCGAAATTGTTGTAGCTCGAACAGCATTCCGCGATAATACATCGTACTATACAATCAATGGTCGGCGCTGTCAGTTCAAGGACGTTTCGAAGCTTCTGAAGCAGCACGGTGTCGATTTGGACCACAACCGATTTTTGATTCTTCAGGTATTGCGATAATCCAATCTTTCAAATTTTAATCAAACATAACATCTCTTCTAATACAATAACTTCTCACACAACAGGGGGAGGTAGAATCGATAGCATTGATGAAGCCAAAAGCAATAGGAGAAAACGAATGCGGAATGTTGGAATATCTCGAAGACATTATTGGGACCAGTCGATACAAAGTATATGCTTAATTTGATTTTAAATTCTTAGCTAAACGATTCGTTGCAAAATAGGAACCACTGGCAAAAATAAACGATCGCGTAGAGAAATTGACGGAAGAACGTACGGAAAAGCACAATCGATGTAAATTAGCTGAACGTGAAATGAAGGATTTAGAGCAGCCTTACAACGAAGCAGTTGATTATCTAAAACTGGAAAATGCATTGACACGCACGAAGAACTTGCAAATTCAAAAATATTTGTAATGACCCCTGCGAGTTGCATTTGAATCTCGACTAATTTGAATATTTTTCAGGAGCGAACAAAATAAGAAACTGGAGGAATTTGGAACGGAGAAGGAAGGAATCACCAAAGAGTTAAACGACCACGATACTTTTTATGGTGAATTGAAGAAAGAGCGCGAAGAAAAAGAGAAACAGATCAAAGAGGAAATAGCGTAAGTAAATGAAAAACGAATTTAAAAAAAACCAATCCCTTAAAATTTATTTTACTTGTTTTTTAAATTACTTGTACCTTGAAAAATATCTGATATATTCTCTAGAAAATACAATCTAATCTTCCCTAATCTGATCGACGAGTTGCTATGCAATCTTAAAATATATGTATCTACGAAAAGTTTATAATATTCATCTAGACATTCAAATCAATGAGAAATTCCCTAAAGGATTGAAAGTATGTTTGAAAGGGTATTTAATTAAATGATAAATTCTCACCTGCATATCCTGCTTAGGAGCAAGATTAGGAATATTTCAAACGCCAAGTGTATAACTACTGTTATTTTTAACTTATAATATTTTCAAATGGCGAAATGAGTCTAAATGTGTGAGTAATGATATTGACTGAATTGTTAATCGAAATATTTAATTGAAGATCGCAAAATCTCCAGTCTTTCCAAACTTCATACTTCAGGTCCAACGGCAGCTCTACATTCGGGGCTGATGGGGCTTAGCACAATGTTGCCAAATAGGGAAGAAAAAAAATTCCCAAATTTTGATGACATTTCCCCTAGATTTTTCTTTAGTATTTGTGTTTATCTATCATGTACTATACTATCTCAAGAAAAATACAAAATTGTTAAACTATTAAATTAAATTTCTGATAATTTCGGATTCGCCCACAATATATGGACATGTTTCTCTTCTGGGCTTCGCTTAGCGGGCCTTGCTTAAACGCAATCATTTTGTTTCAAGCCGAATTCGTAGCCGTACTCTGAAAAGAATCATCATAATTCTTAAAATTGGGACTCCCAGCATATTTAGTCTGGTAAATATGCGGGTGCTTCGAAAAAACATTTCTAGATTTTATTGGCGGATCTTGACTAAAGCTCCCTAGATCGTAATCTCAGACTTAGCACCAATATTTTTTTTTCATTCAAAAACAAAAAAACAGAATCCAAGTGTACATCAATTATTATGTAATAATTATACAATTTCATACAAACGAATCAATTTATCAAAACATTTCGTTCACCTATTGTTTTTAAAATCCTTTAAAATCTTTTTGTTTCGGTTGTCTTATTTAAAAATTCGCGATTTGCCATAAAATTTGCATAATTCCATTCAAGAGATCTCACTTAGCTGACGAAAAATTTGTGTTTAGGATTTAACCCTAAAAGTAATAATACGTTATAGTAAGGAATATTTTTATTGAAAAAAATTAAAATATCTCCTTTTTAACATTTTTGAAACTTCAATCTACGTTCCTTATAACGATCAAAATTCAACTCAGTTTTTTACAATATTTTTTAAGAACATTTTTTTACTTAACTTACTTGTCTGATAAAATTTAGATGTCTGTGGAAGTGGAAAGTGTTTGTGGAGAGTTGTGGATTGTATGAGGAAAGATGTGTGTTTCTGTAAGTGTATCTACATGTACAATGCTCTGATCATGTTTCTTTCACATGCGATGTGCGCTTGGGTTAAGTTGTATTAGTTCCAAATAAAGGAAATCCAACGAAAAAATGCAATGATCGCAAATATTTTACATGTCACTTAGTCCATGAAACTATGGGCTGTCCCATATTTAAAGGTAGGTATCCATATGTTGTTTCTGATGCGCTCTATGAAATGAAAAAAGAAAACCAAATTGACTATAAAGACATTAGTAAGGCTTTCGACCGGCACTCTTTTACTTTCGACTCTCGTAAAAAAAACTTTGGTATACCCGAGTCCCTTCTTAATTGGCTCCAGTCATATCTTTGCGATTGAACGAAACGTGTAGAATTTCAAGGTTACTCATCTAAAAGAATTTTCGCATCTTCTGGAGTACTACAAGGCAGTTATCTAGGCTCTCTGCTTTTGAACATCTTCATTTATATTGTTAATGTGTTCCCTTAAGTCCCTTGCATTTTTCTTATGGGTTCTTCTGCCTATTTTCTTTACCTTGAGTTTGTTCGTTGGTGTTTTTCTCGCAACTGTGAAGCTGCCAATGTTTTTCCGATTTTAAAGTCGGGAGAGATTTGTAGTATGGCCTACTACCATCCTATATCATTCCAGTCTTATTTTCATAAGTTGCTTTAGCGGATCGTTCATGAAAGATTTCATAGTGCTTTTAATCACTTATTTTCTAAAGAGCACGTTCTACCACTACTAATTTAGTAATCTTCGTTGCGTGTGCTTTGGACAACGGTCTGCAAACTGATATGATTTACATTGACTTTGCGAAAGCATTTGACAGTGCTGTTAGAAAAGATTTGTAATTTTACTGGTTCCAGTTCTCTTATATCCTGGCTTTCTTCCTACATCCATGATTGCCCCTGTCGTATTGTTTTTAATGGTTGTTCTTCTTCTCTTTTCTATCCTACTTTCAGCGTTCCTCAAGGTTCCATCCGTGATCCCCCTCCTTTTCACGTTGCTACCTTAAGTCTGATTCTCTTTTTTACGATGATAACCTTAAAACTTTTGGAGTTGTCGCTTCACTAAACGATTATAGTAATTTACAATTCAATCATTTTGTTTTAAGTGATTGGTGCTCTGTGAACTCGCTTGCTCCTAATGTTTCCAAATATTTCGTGATGTCTTTTTCCAATAAGTCTATTCCCATTTCCTTTAACTAAGTTTTGTCTGATCGTCTTTTTGTTTTGTCTTTTGAAGCATGTAGATTAACATAAGGACTTTGGCATCATTTCTAAATCGAAATTAAAATTTAATCTGGATGTTTCTTTTATCGTCTCTAAATCATCGAAGGTATCTGCTGGTTTGCAAGTGATATCGGCACATGTGCTCATTTTTTTATTGTCCTTTTTCGTAGCATTGTTGAATATTCCTCCCAAGTGTGGTCTCAGCGTAAGTTTACTCGCTATCTTTTGTATAAGTTTAATGTTGTTTATCGTCCTTATGAAGACTGTCTGCTTTTCCTAAATCTCCACACGCTGAGTACCCGCAGTATATTCCTTGATGTCTTCTTTACAAGCTTTATCATGGTTTTTTTTTCATCCAACATTTGCGTGCCTCATTTCTTAAATGTGTCGGATCGTCCGGCAAGGTCTCATTCGCTTTTCAATACTCCTTTTCCTCGTACTCCTGTTTATTTTGATTCTCATTTACCTAGAATGCTTAGAAGCCATAATAAGCATCAGTTTAGTTCTCTATCCATGTTTTTTTCAATCTTTTTTAAAAAAAACATGCTTTTGAACTGTTAACGTGGCTTGTTCATTCTGTATTTGTTTTTTTTTTTCTCTTTATTTTTCTTCTTTCATCTTACTTATATATTTTTTGCTTTATTTTAATGATTTTTTACAGTATCTCATTTTATAATTCAATTGCTCTGTTCGATGGAATTTGAATTAAAAAAAATATTTAAATAAAATTTATTAATCTGTTTGAGATATTGCTTGGCATATCCCATCTCTTCTATGCAGACGACTTAAAAATCTACCACAATCCGACGCAAGCTTTTTATAATCAAAATCTTAACATTATCAAGTACCATGTAATACGTTTTTCCCGTAAGAATGTAATCAAAATGTATTCTTACTGTCTTAACAACATCGAATTGAATAGGGTTGGTCATATTATAGACCTCGGCATAGTATTGGAATACAAGATGCGCTTCAAACTTCACTACGACAAAATCCTAGCCAGGGCTAATAAACAGCTCGAATTCATTAATAGACGTGCTAAAGAGTTCAAGAAAATACGGGTAATAGTCATTATATATCACTCTGGTGCGGCCTCTGTTGGAATATGCCTGCATAATATGGAACCCAGCTTTTAAACTACATATTGATAGAGTGAAACCGTTTTTACTTTTCACTTTGAGGGACTGCTAAAACCCAAAAGATTTTCAAGATCTTCCATCTTACAAATATAGACTGACGCTTCTAAATTCAATGTCTCTCTCTTTTAGAAGAAGTCCAGTTAGATCCAGTTTACCTATAAGTGACGCAGTAAATGCTGAAGATTTCTCTAGTAAAATTAATTTCAATGACCGACCGAGACCCACTAAATATGCAACTCAGCTCAAGGAATTCAATCATTCCACTATACTGCGCCCAGAAATAAGTGTTGTAGGATATTCAATTATATAAGCAGCCACTACTTTTCCACTTTCAAAAATAACTTGTCCAAGACCCTTTCTACATCCGAATCTCACTTAGCGCCCATCAAAATTAGCTTAAATTAAAAGTAAAATATAATAAAGTTTGTAATAAAGTTATCTTCTTGGTTGTATGATCACTTCCCATATTTTCTTCATATTTATTTTTTGTTTGTGTAGTTCATAGTCGCTAATTATACTAAAATTAAACAACGGTTGTTCGTCCTCTGTTAATTCATTCATCCGTCGGTCTTATTGACTTTATGATTGCCTCCGTAATCGGAGGTATTTAGGTATTTTCGAAATTTTCGGAAAGCTTTGCGTACAAATTTTGCGTTATTGATTAGATCTTAAAGTTTATCACAATTATGCTCGTACTTATTTCTGGCGAGTCGTTACTTCTTACTCCCCACGTGATGTCTCACATAGAAATAGCATAAATTGAGATTACAAATTAAGTTCTGAGAGTTTACCAAAATTATATTTATTCCAAGAGCATTTTTTTATGCGTTACCAATGGTTTTCATATATTTATGCATATCTTGTCTGCAATATTATTTTAATATTATTTTCTTTCAACTTTAGACAATTCGACAAATTATGCAAAGATAAAGAAGAAATGGAAGCAAAACTGAAGTTTCATTTGAATGGCTACGCTGAAGCACAATCAACAATGGTTGCCGTTAATAATCGTCGAAAACAAAACAAAAAGCAACTTCAAACTAACGAAGACAAGTTGGTTGAATTGAAAAAGATTCCTGAAAAGAACAATGCAGAAATAGTCGAATGCGAGAAAAAAATTGAACAACTCACCAAGAAGAAGGAGCAACTAGATGAGACTTTACAAGAAAATTATGCTACTTTAGAAGGCCAAACACGGAAATTTGTAGAAGAGCGTGAAAAACTCGAAACCGAAATGGCAGGTTTGAAGAAAAATGCGAACGAGTCAAAAGCGGCACTTTCGCTAGCTGAATCGGAATTGAAAATGTTGAAAACAGATGAAACTACCGAAAAAAGAAAATACGAAAGTCTTAAGACGTCTTACGAGGAATCGAAAGCGAGTGTCGAAAATCAACAGACGCTACTAACTGAATATCAGGCAGCCATTCCGGAAATTAGAGGTGAGATAACGACAAAAACAAAGGAATTACAAAACTATCAGAATGAAGAAAGAATACTCAGCGAAAAACTGTTAGCAATGCGAGCGGAAGTATGAAATCTCGTTTTATACGTTTAAAATTTGTATTTTTCTAGTTTAATGATTTTTTCGTCAGATGTCTGAAAAGATGAACAGTATGAAGGCAGCGAAATCGAACAACAGAGTCGTTGACGCACTGATGAAACAAAAAATGGAAGGAAAGATCCCCGGGATTTTCGGAAGATTGGGCGACCTCGGTGGTATTGATGCCAAATACGACGTAGCTATATCCACGGCGTGTCGTAGGCTTGATAACTTACTTGTAGATACAGTTGATACAGCGCAGGCTTGTATTGAGTTTCTAAGGCGAAACAATGTTGGACGAGCTTCTATAATTGCGTTGGAAAAAATTCAAAATTACAAAACTTATTGTTACCAACGAATAAAAACGTATTTTTTTTTTATCATTCGTATCAGGACTTATATAGAACATTTATATTTTTAGGCCTGAAAACGTTAACCGACTCTTCGATTTGGTGCGAGTTGAAGATGAACGAGTTCTTCCAGCTTTCTATTTCGTACTACGAAACACATTGGTCGCTGATAACTTAGATCAAGCGACTCGTGTAGCATACGGAGCGACACGATTTCGTGTTGTGACGTTACGCGGCGATGTAATAGAAACCTCCGGTAAACACTGAAAATTTAATTAACTTGTTGATAAAATTTGAAAGTTTTCTTTTAGGTACAATGTCTGGTGGTGGGCGAACTCAGATTCGCGGCAAAATGGGTACAAAAGTGACAACTAAAAGCGCCAATGTTTCAATTGTTTCTCAGAAAGAGGTGGAAGATATGCAAGAACAAACACAGGAAATGCAGTCGAGGCTGAATTTTTCACAGCAGGAACAAGGAAGACTTGAGAAGGAGCTGAGAAATCTGACAACTTCGCTTGATCGAAAAGAAAATGAAATCAGAAAATTCAGTGTTTCGTTAAAAAGTCTTGCAGAGCAATTGCCACGAATAGAAGCCCAACTTGAAAGTCAGAAGAAACGAGCAGATGAAACGAAAGCAGACCCGGAAAAAGTGAACCAGCTCGAAACGGTCATAGAGGAACGCCGAAAAATATTTGAAGAATCAGACAAAGTCGCTAGTAAATTGGCAAATAAAGTGAAAGAAACCAACAAGAAAATCGAGGGGGTTCATGGTGAGAAAATCAAATCAGTTCAAAAATCAATAGAGAACTTGACAAGCCAAATTAGCAAACTTTCGACGAATGTTTCGAAACTGAAGGTCGAAATCAAAACGTCTGAGCGAAATGTACAAAAACTGGAAAGAGACATTGAATCGCTGAAGCAAGAAATCGAAAAGGCTCAGGAGACTGTAACGAAATTAGCGGATGAGCGCAGCAATCATGACCATGAGGCGGTGGAATGGACGAAAAAAATCGAGGAGGCAAAAGAAGTTATCGAAAAGAAAAATAAGGAGTCATCGGGTATTCAGAAGGAAATAGTTGCGATACAAAAGAAAGAGAGCGATGGGAAATTGAAGCGTCTTGAAATCGAGGAGAAGCTGGACGCTCTGAATAAAAAAATATCCGATGTGAAGAGTCAACTGCCGCATTGGAAAAATAAGGTGAGTAGCTTTGGGTGTCTTGATGTTTTAATTCTAATTAAACACTTATTTGCAGCTGAAACCGTTAAAACTACAAGAGATTCCAGGCGAAACTGAAGAAATAGAGCCTCTAAAGACCTACACGGAAGAAGAACTAAACACATATAAGCTACAGGATCTTCAATACCAATACTCAGTTCAAGAGGAGAAGCTCAATTCGAAAAAACCAAATCTCTCTGTTATTCAAGAGTATATAAATAAGCGTGATACCTACTTGGAACGAGTTAAAATTCTTGAAGACATTACCAACATCCGAAATGAAATGCGTCAGCTATACGATGATGTTCGGAAAAAACGGTATACCGAGTTCATGCAAGGTTTTCATATTATCACGAAAAAATTAAAAGAAATGTATCAGATGATCACTCAAGGCGGTGATGCTGAATTGGAGTTAGTGGATTCTATGGATCCTTTTACAGAAGGCGTCTCGTTTAGTGTGCGGCCACCGAAGAAAACATGGAAAAACATATCAAATTTGTCAGGTGGAGAGAAGACACTTTCATCGCTAGCGTTGGTGTTCGCCCTGCATTATTATAAACCATCTCCTCTATATTTTATGGACGAAATCGATGCAGCTTTGGATTTTAAAAATATCTCAATCGTAGCGCATTACATTAAGGTAAGGCAAAACAATTGAGGTTGCTTTTGAAGCAGTAAATGTATCAAATAATTTTCAGGAACGTACTAAAAATGCGCAGTTCATAATTATTTCACTGCGGTCAAATATGTTTGAACTTTCGGACTATTTGGTGGGTATCTATAAAGTACAGGATTGTACGAACACAGTTACAATCGAAAATAACCCACCGAAGAACAAACCTGCGCCGGATACAACTCTTGTTGGCCTGACTCAGCAATCTCAATCAACACAGTTGCCTTTCTCACAGCAAATAGAACCTATCACACAAATTACCGAAACTATCGACAGTCAAATCTTGACGACATCTAATGTTCTAGCATCAACTGCGAATGAAGTGCAAGTCGAAAATACTACTTGTAATGAAACCGAAGTTACAGTGTTGTAATTGTTTTGCGCATTGAAAGTTTCATAAGAATCGGGTGAAGGCTAAGAAAATCTGTGAAATCCATGTGAAATAAAATATTGTTTCACTTATTGGTCCTACAAGCGATGCCTCTTGTGTAACGGAAATTATATATTTTGAATCTGGTACATAATGCAATGCATATAAGTTTTTAAATATTGATAATTTCCGAAAAGTTATTTTCTTTGCTCATTTCCTTGCGTTTTTTGTTTGTTTGGCGAAGCTACTCAGAAAAAACAATATGTTTGAATTATTTGCGTGTAAAAATCCGTCTAACTTTAGTATTAAAGCCAAAAACACTTGTGATTGGCGCATGTAATCACATTTAGAACAGGTACAATTAGAATTAATGTATGATAATTAGTAATTAGTTTTATAATCCTAGATAATTTTTACGTAAATTTGTGTCAAGGAAATACGTTCTGCGAGTAATTCGTGAAGAGCGATGTTGTAATTTTCAAAAATAAAATAAATAATATAATTCTGAATATTCTTATTGTTTAAATATTAAGTACTAAGCGTAATAATACTCCCAAGACTAATCAATTTTAAAATTTCTCAATTTTCTTTTTCAATTGTTAATTTATGTAAAAATCGATCCAGCTGCCTTCCAGATTTTAGCACGAGTGGAAATTCGATACTCAGCAATGATGGTCTAGTGACTCTTGCTATTATGGAGGACGTAGTTTTAGTAGGCAGCTGAGTAATGAAACTAATTAATATTAATTGTGAATGAAGTATCTACAAATTACAACCCCCAAACGTAGTGAGACAACTTTACTTGCTATTCCACCAAAAAATAATAAAAGCGTTCACTCATCTGAGATGACACTAGCGACAAAGTAAAGCATACGTAGGTTGCCTTTTATGAATTTATAATAACTATGAAAAAGAAATGACATCGAAAGTGGTTTTATCGTTTTTCAAAATGTTTCCTACGTACATATATCAATATACTTTAGTGAAGATGATATCTGCAAAATGTGGGCTTTGAGCGCATTAACCGCATCTACGCGTGATGAAAATGCTGGTCGCGCATTTCTTTTAAGCGTGCGAATGAAAATAAATCATTTGGTGCCAAACCAAGATATACGGCGGATTCATCACTCAGGATCGATGCGGCAAACGCGACGGGCTCCATCACTTCTCAGATTGTAAAAAGTCAATTGAATTTTTTTGCGAGCTATGGGGGCTGTCTGTGCTACTCAAAGAACTTAGGGAAATCATTTGCATAAGCTACTACCTCTACCAAAACTAAACAGTCACATATGGGTCGGTTCTTCGCCATCCTGCAAAAACAACTTCATACAATAATGAAAGACATGATGACGAAAATGGTTCAAAGTATTCACTGGTCACTGGCCAGAACGCATCAAACATCTTACCGAACAAACGTAAATGAACCGCACTAATCATTTTTCAATTCTTACATGGAATGCAAATTCCTAAGTGCTCAGAAGGGCGAGCTGATAAAATCTTTTTATAAAGGTTTGGCTGCGGATATTAAAAGTATTGAGCTGAAAGCTGTTGATCTATTACAATTTGCCAGCAAAAATGGTCCAGCACAAACTCAAACTTTTGCTTAAATCCTTAATTACAGCCTGCTGAGAATAAAAAAAAACATTTCACTTATCATGAATTATCTTTTTATTAGATGGTGAAATTTCAATTTAAAAAAAAAATATCGTGCCGTACGCGACAGATTTCTAATAAACAATCATTAGCCATAGCCAAACTTTTTTTTTCAAATATTTTCGCAGTGAACTTATCATATAAAAAAGAACAAATGTAAGGATCAATTGATAGAATAACATTATCATCAAATACATATACATACATATATAATTATACTTTTCGTTTTTTTTTTACACTTGGCTCTAGTGTTTCTTAAATAATAGCAGAGAAATTCTATGGGGGGAAATCAATAATTAAAAAGGAGGGTGTATGTGTTTACAATTATTGTTGTTTTGTTGAGTGTGTGTTTGTGTCGGTATGTGGTTAAATGAAAACAATATTAAAACAAAATTATGAAAAAAAAGCAGAACTGTTTTACGAGCTCTGCTTAGTCTTTGATAGAACAGCCTCTGATTTAGATGATTGCATACGTTTTTCACAGTACAGATCACCGCTCGGTGCTGATACAGATGACGATAGGCCTGTAAATAACCGACTTTTGGCGTCAATACGTGGCGTACATCGATCTCGTATAGGGAATTTGTTCTTTGTACAGCTTAAATCTAAAAGTTCAGCTAATCTTTTATTTTCCAGCTTATGTCTTGTATGATCGGTGCAATCATTTTTTGCTATGGAGTTTTTATTTGTTATCGTTCCTCTGCTTTCATGCATTGACTTATCTGAATACTTTCCTACGGAATCGATCAGATTTTCAATACTTGTTTCATAAACACTAGCTAATTTTTGGGTTCGTGAATTAGGATTAGCTTGCAATGCGTTCGCCGTCGATGCAAAATATCCCATGACATTTGGTTCCACCAATTCGTGTGTCGTGGTCGACTCCGCTGAATTGTTGTATGATATCGTTTCACCTTCAGTTATTACCAGTGAGATATTGTTACTATTATTTATTTCTTTACTCTTACGACCTAAAATTTCACTTGGCTCTGTCACAAAACTTTCGAAGTGCAGATCTAAGAAGAGTTCCTGTAGGAACCTCCTTGAATTCATACGATATTTGCCACGACCTAAGGCTCGACACACTTCCGAGTATAGGCAAATATCTTGAAACGACGAAGGATGCTTTTGCTTTAATTCCAACAATGCAATTTTTGACTGCTTACTGCATACTGGATTCGCCATACGTTGTACGTGATGAAGTATGTTGGCAGTTACTCGATCGGGTACACTCTCATCACTCACAATGCTTTCGGGTGAATTGAATGAAATGTCAGAAAGTTGTTGAGCCGATGAGCTATAGTTGGTGCTGGATGATGACTTCTTTTTAAATATGTTAATATCACTATCGGTTCTTGGGTATAGACGGGTCGTTAAGCGTGATGAGCGGCAGCAATTTAAGCAAGTCAGCCGATTATGCTTTCCGATCCCCTTAGCACGTTTGCTTGCTGATGATACATCAGATAAGCTACTGACTGAGCTCTCGTCACCCTCAGTAAGTATATCGTGGATGAGTAGCTGACATTTAGCAGTTAACATGTTCGCTTTCATATCAATATATTCTTGCAGATTATGCGATACATAAGTTCGTCCGAGATTACGTATTGGAAATAAATCCAGTATATTTTTAGGAAGACAAATACCTGGAATCAAAAATAAAAGTTTTAATGGCAGCTCAAATTATTTTTTTCCCATGAATTCCAAAATTTTCAAACAAATAACTAACCTGAGTAGCATGGCCCTTTCGAGTCAGTTTGTTTAAGGAACTTGGGAGTTGTAAGCGTTGGTAAAGGAACATGAAATTCATCGATTCGTCTATAACAAAATTATTGTTTTTTTTTTAGTTTCTGTGATATAATGAATTATAATCGTGTACTTACGCAATTATTTGTGTTGAATGTCGATCTAGGCTTCTTACTTTAATTCTACGTTGTGATTCACTTATGGACAGTTTTCGCGGTCGAAGCTGTGGTGTATCGAGGTCATTATCAAATATTTCAGCCAATTCATCGGCAGCGGACTCCGATAAAACCGGTCTAGAGTGTTTTCGCAACGATCGTAACGTTGCGTAGCCCTTCATATCCTGAGGACTTAGTTTGCCCTGTATTCGAAATTCCGAAGATGCGAGTGTTATGCGACGTCTTCGAGACTTTAATGGTAATTCTAGAAGATTTGATGTACTTGGAATTGGACTGAGTTGCGTCTGCTGTACTTCGCTGGAACATAATAAATGAAGTTATTAGAAAGCTTGAACAATCATGTAAGCATTTTTAGCTTCACACTATTCATTCGATGCTAACACACAACGAAAAAGCGGAAAAATATAGTGAAACGACTCGGTTGTCGTTCTTATTGTAGATCAAATCTAATTCTGCGACGATTTTTCTACTCTCCTATGGTTAACAGGACAGTTTCAGGAGAGTAGAAATAAATCGTAATAGAAAAAAATTGTATTACAAAATCCTGAAATGTTCATCTTTATTCAATGTTCGATTTTATAAAAAATATTCAGACAGATCATTCATTTTCAAGAAGAATAAGCTATGGTAAGCCACTTCAGAATAAATATAACTATGCGAAATGAGGATATTCAAAAAGTAACTAATATAAAATGAAAAAAAATGATTGTTAAGAATAATTATGATGTACTAAGACCCAGTAATGAGTCCCCATCAATTTCTGTTCAAGAGCCCGATTAAAAATGGCAAGCTCTTTATGTTGATCTATATGCTCCAAAAGACTGCCAGACAAAAAGTAGTCCACGGTGATGGGATCAGGCTTGTTTGAAAAGGACATCAGAGATCACCAATCATTTAAAAAAATTGTCGTGAGCGATCCACTCAAGCAACTAACGAAAACAAAATAGAAGGGACTCGAAGGATGGTAGTTGGTAATATTGTCAATGTACCCCGACTTTAAAATCGGAGAAACATTGGCAGCTTTCCAGGTGGAAGGAAAAATACCAATTGACAAACTCAAGTTAAATAAAATAGACTGAGGTACACATAAGAAAAATACAACAATAATACCATTAGGGGCATTGTTGACCCAATAAGGATATTAAGATTTCTACCAAAAGAGGATCAGTCATCACAATATCCACATAAGAAGACAGAGACAAACTAGAGTTCCCTGAAATAAGAAAGAAACAAAAGAACATAGCAAATTAATAACAAATGCCATGCAGAATAGAAGATGTAGTTTCATCCAGATAAAAGTGTCCGGAAATTAGTTAGTTTTTTTTAAGGGACCGGACATACGATCAGAAAGGCTTTGAGTCATTTGAAGAAAGACATGCTTGAACATGGTCGAAGCACTTACGTTTCGCTTCTTCAACTGTTCTTTTAGTCACTACTCGCCAAGAGTGATAACGCAGAAATACTTCAACTAAAAAACATTCATACGTGAAAATGGATGTACTACAAACGACATACATAGACAGAAGTAATAAACAAACTTTATATGACAGGGAAATACGGACAGCAACGTATTCAATAGGATGAGACAAAACGAGCTAGCACAAGCTGTTGTTGTGGCTGACGTAGATGCTCAAGTAGCAGCGATTTTAATAAGGAAGGTTAAATTGGTAGTGGATTTGCTACTTTTTATACCCTACCACGTAGTAAACTACGTAGTAAATAATATATACTACTTTTAACGAGCAAATCGTTTCTGTAAACCGAAAAGGTCTCGTTAAATTCATTTTTTCTTTAACTATGAATATATTTACAATGTAATTGTAAACAATTCCTAAAATATAAACGCTCTACTTGAAAATCTAATTAAACCCGGGGCAAATCACGCGTTTGTCATGTTAGAAGAAATTTTTGGTGCAAAAACGTACTTGATATCCAATCCAAACATATTTGACTTTGGGTGCAATTGTCACTCTCTATATATTTGTGCATCATCTTGAGATCATACTGCAAAAAGGCAAAAAGGCTATAACAATATATACCGCAAAAAGGCTATAACAATGAACAGCAGCAAATTACATATACCAATGTAAGAGTAGTGTCTCTTTTCAAGTGACGTTTTTCGATGATGAACTCCTCTGGTATAATTGGCATTCAACTTTATTAGTTCTTTTAAATATTCTTTGTAGATGCGAATTTTATATGGAATTTGATCCGATTATTTATATTTAATATCTTAACCTCATAAAATATTTGTTCTGAAGGGGAGCATCTTGGCTTTTTAAGAAACATTTTAAAAAGCAGTTTTTGAGTTTTTTGATCCGAGCCCCAAACTATACGCCTACACTGCATATCTAGATGGATGTCACTAAAATAAAAATGTCAATTTTGATGGTGAGTTTTTATGAAAATATATTCAGTTTCAAATCACATTCTAGGCTTCGAGTTTATCCTGCTGTGAGTGCCAAACCAGGACAAAGTGATGCGTACAACTTATCACTCCACAATTCAACTTCCAGACCAGATATTTGGGGCTACTTTACTTCTTCTAATATTTAATCAGATCAAAAGCCAGATACTGGAGTTTTACTTTGGCAAGAGGGTATAATCATTCCAGTAAATACGCAGTAAACAGCTCAACTACGATTAGAGTAAAAACTCTTTGTTTGTTTCGAGACGAGACGACTAGGTGAAATGTAAACAAACCAATAGTTACAAAACAGAAAATAACTTAATTTTATCATTAGAAGATTGATATATTTCAATTCATCTCAATCGGGCCGATATATAATAAAATAGTACATCGCTTTCAAAATTTGTCTACTAAGATAGGGGCGTATATCCAGATTCGAGATGCACATGCACGAGATTACAATGCATTCAAAAATAATTATTTCCTTCTGGAAACTGAGTTAAAAAGGTAGTTACATACTGAAAGAACTAAAATTATTAGCACCTATTTCGTTGTGATGTGGATACTTGTTTTATAGATATCGCCTAAGACATGGCAGTTACTAAAGTTCATATTAAATTTAAAATATGAGGTACTTACGCAATAATGTTGCGGCCGAAAACCGATTCGCAACTACTAACACCAGATGTATTCGAGTCTGTTCCAGAATTAAATCGTTGCCTGTGATGACTACTGCTGTTTATTAGGCTTATCACATCTGTTGTTTTCGATTCAGATAGTGAACGAACATGTCGAATGAAACGAGAAATGGGTTCTGGTGGTGTTCTAGATCGCGAAGAATTTCCAATTTGTCCATCATACTGGAAACGTGGAGACAAATTATTAATGCTTACAGGCAAATAAACGCCGATTTCTTACCTCATCCTTACTACTTTCTTTGCTATCGCCGTTCTCGTCGAAATAAAATGAGTTTGAATCACTACTTGTATTAAATCCATTAATATTTTCATCAATGCCCGTGTAATTATATGGAGGAACTTCCTCATATTGATGCCTAACTGGTGTTACATTATTTGAAAGCCAATCTTCTGGCTCACATACTGGCCATAGAGTGTTCCTATCATGACGAACACAATACCAATCTGCAAAAATAACCATATAGTAATTGTTTATTTCGAATAATAAGAATCACTCACCTAATTTGTACAGAACATTCGCACCAGCACTCGTACTACCAACGAGCCCCAATACATTAAATGCAGTAGCCCGTACAGAATATACATCACATTTGGTTAGAGCAATAATTTTTTCATAGACTCTGCATTCAATGGTTAAATTTAAAATATTTATTTATGTTGGATATCAAAATTTTACCGTGAAATTGGATCATTCAGAAACTCTACACCGTCACTATTTGTCGAAAGATGACCTACAGCCCAAAGCGCTGATTTTAGTTCTAAACTTTCAGTTTCGTCCGAACACTTTGCAGACGTCAGTATATGAATTAGTTGTGGAAGATCGCCGTGTTTTTTCAGCTCTTTCGTACCCTGCTCTGTTTGGATCAATTGCCCATATAAATGCGGCGGAACATTTGATGGGATTATGATTGGACGCGATGAACAATTCCTTCTGCTGTAAAATCCATCTTCGTTCTTAGTATGCAACGTCAAGCTCGAGTGTGTATCAGCTTCGACCAATAAAACATATCTGCATACACAATTCAAAACAATGAGATATCAATCAATGGATATAGTTATATCATGACTACCGTTTATTATAGTTTGTCTTCCACTCTTCTATTTCTTCTGCAATCGTAGCATTTTGGTGATTGAGCCCTCGCGGTATTGAATAGTATCTGGCCATTAGTAAATTACCAACGTCACCCAGCGGCTTGAAATCCGGCCATATACTAACTATTTCTTCAAGGTAGGTCTAAAGAAGAAAAGGACTGGGAAATTGTTCTTGCAATTTTATGAAAAAATTACTCTTTCGTGACAAGCTTCGTCCAGAATTTCCATAGCTGTTAAAACAACGCAACGTTCAACGTCTTTAGTTTGGTTTATTAGCATTGGCAAGCCCCAAACTTCGAAGTTTGGAATTCTCGCTCGTAGCAATACAAGCATAAACTGTGTGGCATAGAGGCGTCCGTCACGAATTTTTGAAGAGACTAATGCTTTTTCTGAAAACCAAACAAAATTCATAAGGTAAAATTGAAGGACTTTGTTTTGAATAAAATAATTTGTAGTAAAGTATTTGTTTTGTAAATTCAACTTGAAACAAGTTTCTTATTTCCTTACATACATATAAATAAACTTACCTAATATTCTTCTAGCATACGGACTATGTCCATATTCTAATCCAGATACGATTAACTTTACATAACACACATGATTTGTCGTAACCACTAAATTTTCAAGTCTGAAATTCAATCATTTTTCAGCTCTTTTCAACAACGTCATTTGCTAATTCTTTATACTTACTGTCTAAATACAGCTGTATTAGTTAAAATACTTATTCCTTTCTCATAGCGACACATTCGTCCAATAAATAAAAAATATTGCTGACACATTGTACTTCGCATATGCTCGGGACTAAACAAACAATCATGGGCACTTCTAGAAGTACTGATCGCCAGTAGTTGACTGTTGATATCGGTGAATAGATCAGTTAATAGTCGCATGTATTCCAGCTGAAAAAAATAGTAGTTAACTAGTTCCTTTCTTTGACGCATTGGATAGTATACCTCTGGGTTTTGTAAAAGCCAATCGATAAGTTCTATACCAGCTGTTACGTATGTAGGAATATGCCGACCATGAGATAGATCTTGATGCGAGAAACAGTTGCTACTTGGCTTGAAGTATAAGACTAGTCGACGAATAAAACGGCATTTCATATCGTCTAATTTTCCAATTGCATCCGACTATAAATGAGAAACATTTGAAGGATTGCAGTTTTCTCGAGAAATTGTTCATATCGGTTATTTTCGTTATTTTTTTTTTATCGATTATTTATCTTGGGAAATATATTTAGTTGATATATTTATATATTTAGTTGATACTTTTTAGCTTTGTTAACTGTATCTTTAAAAAATCTTACAACATGTAGCCATCTTCAAAAAGGTTCATACTATTCTTGACTAATGTATTTAAAACTCACCAAATGGCCATTTGAAATGTTATTACTAAGTACAAGTACAACGTCAATTTTTGAAGTATTTTTCGAGCAAAAGGGAATTAACATAAAGACAGTAGGTGATACCTCGCTATTTTCATGTGAAGAATCAAAACTTAAAAATTCTATGACGAAGAGTATATGTACATATATAAAAATGTATTATTCTAGTTTAGCGTTATTGTTTTGATACTGCTGTTAATATTTAGCAGCAGAATTGAATCTTTCTCTTATATTCGGGGAAAGATATTTAACTCTAACTCTGAGCAGGAGTGTAGAAAATTATAGGAAATTCTTCAGTGAACTTGTCAGTCGAAGCTTTGAGGTTGAATGCTTGGCCAACTGCATTAGCCTACAAACAGCAGTAAATCGGCGGTCTTATTGGAAATCAGCCAGTTGTATGCATTGTTGCTATAAAACCACTTTACATTTTACGTTGTGATAAGTTTCAATCATTAAACTGACAACAAAAGACTACACGAAGAAAGAGAGCATATGTAGATGCTTTACTGGAAAACACATAAAGGTACATTCATGCACTAAAAATGTACACTGAACCGAAGATGTTATTAGTACTTTGATAAGGACAATAAATTAAAGCATATTTTATAGCCCATCCGAGTATCAGCAGCAGTAGAATCTTATCTCACAATAGTCAATAATTTCTTATCGATAGAAAAGAATCGCCTATCTCAAGTTAACCACATTTTTCTTTAGGCAGACGCCTCTACAGGCAGAGATACGATTCGCCGTAATCTCTCAGACAGCAGCATAGACTCTGCCTTAATGCAGAAAGGCATTATAGTGCGAGAGCGTTTCCGTAAACTTAGCTCATCCACAATTTCGGAAACCTAACCATACTCATTCTAACCTTAAAGCATACATGAGCGTTGTTACTAGAGCGTTTTTATTGGAATTTTGGTAGTTAATTAGTTGTTTAATGTTGGGAATATACGCTCGTAAAAAGGTACAATGGATGAATTGAAAAAAAATAATAATGCATCTTTGATTTTAACGGAAGGTGAATCATTTCAGCGGTTCTGTGTGCCTTGGATCAAGAAGGACTTGGATACTGTTTGGTCACAAGTTGGTCAAACTAGAAGTTCCGGAAGAAGTAGTAAGACTTGCTGCAAGCTTCTTTAAAAATAGAAAATTTTAAATCAGTGTCAATAGAGCGAATGTACAAAGAGGACATATGACATCAGGACTGACAAAACTAGCGTTACTGGACCTGTATTGAGCATTATTTTCAGTGCTGACGGCTGACCTCCCTAATTCAGTGGATCAACCAGAAGTTAAAAATCTTCAATATGTATGTAAAAAGGCGAAAGGCGAATATGAAATGGTGAAATGCATAACCGATTTGTAAGGAACTAAAAACACTTCTATTTTTAGCAAAAACAGTTCAAGAAATAATCTATATTTTCCACGAAACACAATTTTCTTTTTTTAAAGTCGCAAAATTCGTATTATTACACTGGTAGGCACTTGCATAACTCAACAGATGAAAGGTTCAACGTCTATCTTCATTGTTTTTGTTTTTCTGCAAATGCCGAGTTTGCTGCAAAACATTAATATTTTGATTATTCGTGATAACGAATTCGATAGCAATAATGTAGTTTCAAAATGAGTCGGAAACCATTTGAGTTATCGAATGAGGAAAGAAGACTTGTTACATCGTTGATACAAGAAGGCTTTTTCTAACGTAAAATAGAAGGTATTTTTAAAAGAACACATTCTACAATCTTCATTCTTCATTCTACAATTGAAACGTATAAAAAGGAACTTAGGATAGATAAATATCACAGGAACAAAAATCGATCTTCGTTTAGAAATGACATAGTTTATCCTGCGACAGATCAGACAGGATTCAACTACACATGGAACAACATTTTGTCGACTATTGAAAATACATTTTGGCATAAATGTTGTACTGCAAACAGTCCGGAATGTGATTCGTAAACAAGGACTGCAGAGGAAAATTGCTGTTTGAAAGCCCCTCGTCAGTGTGGCTAATCGCAGAAAAAGGATTGAGTTTGCAAAAAAAAAACTACCAGCGTAAGGATTTGGGCTTTTGGAAAAGGGTACATTTTTCCGACGAATCAAAATTCAACATAAAACATTACGACGGATGCGTTCGGATTTGGTGGTAAAAAAATATATGCCTTCTCAGAAAAACCCGGGTACCAACATTTAAGCACGGCGGAGGCTCTGTATTGATTTGGGGGCGTTTTTTTAACCGTAGGACTCAGGGATTTGCCTTTCTCCGATGGAATCATGAATTTACAAATTTACAAAGGAGTGCAGAAAACTGGGTTTGCAGAGTCATTATATCTTTAAACAGAATAACAACCCTAAGCATACCATTCTTATTGTCAGGTTGTGGATACCCGATAATAGCCCAGATCTGAATCCCTTTGAGAATTTATGGGTTTTCCCCCTCAAAAATCTGTGAAAAGTTGCAATATCCGGAAAATCAAGGGTCAAATCAGCTTTAAATGATGAAGAGAACACAATTTCAAATTATCTCACCTGGAAGCTTGTACCATCGATGCCAGATCGACTGGAGAGCGTTATTAAGCAGAAAGAATACACAACTAAATACTTAAGTCTAATTTTTTCTCGTTTTCGCATTTGTATTGTAAGCGTACGAATATGATTTTACGTCCACAAAATGGAACATTAAGTCTAATGGATAGTATGACTATTTCGTGGCGTTGTGTTTGCTACAAACAAGTGCTTTTAGTTCCCTACGAATTGGTTACACATTTAACCATCCCATATCTAACGGTTACTGCATTATTTCCAGTTTTCTGAAATTTCAGGCGGTACGAATAAGAATTTTTAGTACCGTAGATGACACGCAACTGTTCGCGTCGAGCCAAGACCCGCTCAAATCTGTGATGAATCTGAAACATCACTTAGTCAAACTCAGATTTTAATGTGATGAATGGAACTGCAAACCGAATAGTTGCAAAATACAGCTTTGTGTGTTTCAATATTTTTCAACGTATCAGGGATTCATTCGCAAAAGGTAAAAAAGGTCGCTGTCTTATTTGAATCTTATATAATTATTTCATGGGCTACATTTTGTTACTTTGGAGTGGACATACGCGAATTCTTAATATTTAATTGCAGTGTTCAACGTAAGATAAAAGTAACCAAATCCCCGTTCGAGCGCATCGGACATATTTTCGCCAAAAAGATAGACATGAGGACAAAAGCTAAATTCATTTGCTACAAGACCTTCATTCGGTAAATTCTCACATATACATGCCACATATACCTACTCACGTATACCTATTTTTAATATGTCATAGCAGAAGCGGAGATGCTCGCAGTCAGGAGCCTGTGATTTTACACTGTCAGGTTAAACAACTTGGTAACTAAATCGTGGCGAGGAATTCCTCACCTGTATCAAGAGACGGAACAGAGAGGACATGAAAACAGACTAATTCGAGAAATTGGACACATAGGTAGCTATTTACGCGTCCAGCAAAGATACCACCTATTTATGGGTCCAGCAAAGATACCAGCTATTTATGCGTTCAGCAAAGATATAATCTATTTATGAGTCCAACAAAGGCAATAGCTATTTATACTTCCAGCAAAGATAGCAGGGCAACGGCGGCTCCTGGGCATGCTGTTTGATTATGCAGACCTCTGAACAAAGCGGAGGGAATAGAGTTAAGACCCAGTTTGAGTTCAGGCCTAATTAGGCTAATCTATTATTAGTTCGGTATAAAGTACATCTAGTTTATCAAATTAAATTATCTTTTATGTAACATATCGCTAAGATTACTCCAGGTATTGTTCAACTTGGGTAATTTTTTACATGTGTATGCTAAAATAAATATTGTCATATTAAATATGTACAAAATGAGAAAAGACTGCAGGCTAAAATAAAAGAGCTGCTGAATTTAAAATTTATTAGTCTGAATGTACCGAAGTTAAGTAATATAAGGATAATTTAAAAAAACAAAAAATATTACATTTAAGAAAAACGGAAATTCGACAAATCTGGGATCGCATGAAAAAAGCAGAAAAAAATAGTTACAACCAAGTTGATCAAAGAATTAGAACAAAAGATGATTTAAAAAAATTATCCTCAATCAGTAGCGAGTAGAGATTGGAAATTCACAATATCTAACATCATAATTTTCAGCAGAGAAATATTTTCAAAAGTCGAAAGGGGGTTTTCTATTCATTTTCTATTGACTTGATACTTGGAATTTATTCAACGGAAGATACTTGCAATATGTACTCCAATAAAACATAAACCGTTATCATTATAAATACAAACAAAAACTTACTTTGAATATTGCAATTATAATCTCCCAATCCCATGAATTTCCGTCTTTATTCTGTAGCACATTTGAATCTTTGATGAGTCGCTCGATTTCTTTTAATGATTCGAAAAAATGGAACAATTTCAACCGTCGCTTCGACCGTAAACTCGACCGTTTCATCGACTGTGATTGTGACGTAGAGCTTTCTTCTCCGCCACTATGACTTGACGAAAAAGAATCATGCCGTCGACGTTCTAGCGTACCCAAAAGCGGAGGTAGAACATTAAAGTTTTCCTGACTACTAATTTCCCGTCGAAATGTCCGTGAATTTATTAGTGCTGTCAAAACAAGTTATTATGACATTCTATAATCATTATTTTGTCCACTGCAATTTACCTCCACTTTGTATTATATTATCGAGAAATAAACTGCATGATGCAGGTCTATTTTTCAGCATTTGGTGTAAGCTTTGCAACGCCGAAATCGCAGCATGTGCCTGAGGATTTCCTTGCGTGGCATAGGTGATGAGTGTCGGTAAAGCTGGACTTATACTGCAGATATCTGCGGGTAGATGCGTATGCATCAACTGTAATAATTTTCCTATGAAAAAAAAGAAGGAACAAATTAGAAAGTTTCGAAGCACTTGTGTTAAAAATGAGTACTTACCAACTAGGACTGTCGCACGAACTGAAAGAAATGTGTCACTGGAAACAATCACTTCGATCAGTGCATTTATTAGTCCAGTTTCTAAGAAACAATAAAGTAATAAGGCTAAATGCTGTTCACAAATATTTGGCACACGGCTAGCAAGGCTCGGAAGAATACAGCGTCCTTCCAATGCAACAAAGCCATCGTTTAATCTCCAAGCATCTTGAAAATCAGACGGATCGACAGCTGCAAGCGCAACTGAATATTCATCGGTCCAAATTGGCTGTGGAAGACCTAATAGCTCATAGAGTAGATCTAGAATGGCTTTCTGAAATGATTAATGAAAAAAGTTAGTTCTAAATAGCCAAATTGTAACTGAGCGATCGACATACTCTAACTTCTAATTGATTAAGATAAAGTACATCGACTATTGCTTTAAGTCCCGACGGTTTGTGGGGATCACAAAATTCTATGGTACCAGCCCAACTACGTAGAACTGAAAGTAAAGCTAATCGACTGCACGTATACCGTAATTCTCGAGCATCTCTGCAAATATTTGCAAAAATATATTTCAATTTACGTAGAAAAGAAAAATGCCCGATTTACGTACTTGTTTTTGTCCATAATACCAAGTCGATAGGTAAAATCACAATAGGTAGCTGCCAAACAGTCCAATCGTACTCCGGCTATATTTCGTGTTTCAGGCCACTCCAACAAATGTAACAATACGCCACACAAGCTTTCCGCTATTCGCGGACTATGGCATTCGAGAACGTTTCGTGTAATAGCGCTAACGCCACCACATAGTATAAATAGGGTAGGATTTAAAACACCGAATTCGCATAGCGTTGCTAAGCATGCACGCAACATTCGATCACCATCCTCAACACCGTTTTCGCACAAGGAAACCAGGCACCGGACGATATAAGGGCTAGCCATGTCTGGCGCTATCGCCAGAGACTTCCTCACCTATTATTTTTTTTAAATATTAATTTTATCGTGAACGTATACACAACCGACAGTTAGAAAAACGCATGCAAGTTTATGTTTTAACTCACCAGCTTTAACGCCTGCACTCGCTCTTCTTCATTCTGAAGCAATAGATCTATGCTTCGACACACAAGTTGAGGGAGCTGTAGCGAATTGAATATTTCTAGGTCTCGATGTGTCTGTAGGAGATGGCGCGCTGCTCGCAGTGCTGCAGCTCGAACTTGCGCAAACGGATGCACTAGAGATGCGCTAACGCTGTACAAAAAACAAGCGAATTTTCATTTCAAATTGGACAACTCGTCTTTCCAAAACAGCTTACCAGAAAAGAAACTCTTCACTTGTGAAACCGAGATCACTACTAGGATTCTGTTCAAATAAAGTTGCGAAAGCATTTAATAAGCTCAACCGTTTACTTTCTGATACATCTGCTATGCACAGTCCTGAGTATATTTCGTATGCACTTTCTGCAACAGGTTTCTTTGTATCAAGGCGATAGTAATCATCGGATGATTGGAGACCTGCAATTATCAAAAATAAACTTATAGTGTGTAGCGAAAATAATTTAAATAACCGGTTATTTTAGTGTAACTGAGATTTTCATTTGTTGTTAGTATTGTATGCACATCCTTGTGATGTAATTTCTATATTCTATTAATTATTTGAAGTGAGACATTGGGTTGTTAAAATTTAAAAGTAGAGTGGTTTGGAGTTTTTCGAGCAGTTTTTCTAAGGTTACAAAATGGTCTGGATGTCTTGTACTTTGTTTTATTAGGTCATTTTTATTTCGCCAGTCTTCAGCTTCATTTCTCCGTTCATACTAAGAAGAACTTTAATTTTTTGCGTTCTTGTCGATAATTTCTTTCGATTAGTGGAAGTTAAGTGGAAGAATAGGCCGGGACATGACTTCAGAGATGATTTAAGGAATAATACGTAGTCTAAATAACATTAATGATATAAATTTGTTTTTTTTTTTATTGTATTTTGGCACTCTTTTTATTTGGGAATGAAAAAAAGGAAAAAATGCAAGCCCATTTGTTTTGTTTTGTTCTTGCAAATAGTGCAATATTGGAGATTTCCTTCACATCCTCCCTTGATTTCCTTTTCCTTCAGAGATCGCACTTGGTGAAGCTGTTTTCTGAAGTCTTGAAGCTGTTTTTAGATCATTTTGACGGATATAGCGGCTATTTTAACCCATGTTGTCCTGTAGTGATTCCAGGGTTGAGAGACGATTGCTGTAGGTCTTTGATTTCAGATACCCCCACAGAAATAAATCGCAAAGGGTTAAGTCAGGAGAGCGTGCAGGCTAATTAAGGACTCCTCTTAAAGAGATAAGCTGTCCAGGGAGGGTTTGTCTCAGAAACTCCATGGAAGCTCTCGATGTGTGCGCTCTGGCACCATCTTATTGAAACCACTTATATTCCAATTGCATATTATGAAGAGCACGCTGAAAAAAAAACTCCTGTTTTGAATTCACAATGTCACAACGACCTTTGTGTTGAAAAAAATAAGGACCGATGAAGCCTACTCCGGATTCGGCGCATCAAATAGTGATCCAATCCGAGTGCAGGTGATTTTCGTGAGATTCTTATCGCTCTCGTACCGCATATTTTGCTTGTTAGCACACCCACTAATGTGGAAATGAGCTTCGTCTGGAAAGAACACAATTTCGTCACGAAATATGGAGGCAAGCATGTTTCCACAAGATGTTCAACGCATTACATAATCCTGTGCTGAAATTTGTTCTATTACCACCATTTTATAGAGCAGCAAATGAAGGTGCTTAATTCGGAGAGAAGAACATCTTGAAATCCAACTGCTTGTTTTCGAGCAGAGCATCTGGGAGATTGCTACTCGAACACGCTCGACCTTTTCGGGCATTGTGATGGTTCTTTGAGGTCTTATTCTTACCGAAACATTTGCTGTTCTCCTGAATACAGTCACCCACGACACAATTGAACTTCGTGGAGGAATACGGGGCCAGGAGAATTGACGGCAAACCGCAAACGGAAAGCACGGAGCACAGCAATGATGGAGTGAGCGTGCGAAAATTCTCGGCGCAAAGGGAGGGCATTGGGCGGGAATACAAATATCCCAGCCATCCCATTTATCGACTACGCCTCCCCCCACTCCAACTACCTAGATCTTCACAGCAGCTATTCCAAATAAGACAAGTGCCGCGAGGAACCCGGTATACTAGTTCACGATTTAATTTATTATGCTGCTAGTTTATTGTGGAGAAGTATGGATTTTCACTGCAAACGTTCTATCAATCTGCTCGATTAACGTTACGTAAGCACAGCTTATAGCCAAGTTCGGTGAGCATGGGACAGTGGAGTAGCTTGAAAAGCAAGCACTCGTCAAAAAACACTCGTCGGGAATCTAATGAAGGAATTTGGAATATGGACAGACGATCACTATAACCACAGCAAGTGATGTTGAATTTAAACAATGAACGAGTAAATCTACGCTAAACGTACTCTATAGTAGAGAGGTAGAGACGCTAGTAAAAGGAGCAGAACATCTAACAATAATACCAAGCAAACGAGAGGCATTGGCGGTTAAAATTGTTAAATTTGATCAAATTTGAGCATCATAGCAGATCCGTACAGAGAGTAGGAATATATTAAGGCATTTTATACGAATAGGACATTTGATGATATTTGGATATGTTCAAAGCAAGTGAATTTTTAGAGCACCAGTCATACAAAGATCATTTTTGAGTTGGAGGCAGTCGTCGGTAGATTCAATTAATTTGAATACCTTCAAGTCATTAGCAAACACGATGCAGAGAGAAAGAATAAAAGAAGACAGATCATTGATGAAAACTAGGAATAATAATGGATCAAGAATGGAGCCCTGACGAATTTTGGAAAGCGGACAGAAAATGGGAGAGGCGATGGAATGCACAGCTACAGACAAAGTACGAACAGACAAATAGAACGAAAACCAGCTCAAACGAAAACCATACAGCTCATAGCATCCAGGCTTTGCCAGAAGAATTTTGCGATCAGCAGAATCTAGAGAAAAAATTGGTGTCTACCACATCCACTTGTTTCCGTTGGTCTAAACCAGAAGCAACCAAGTTAGTAAATGATATCAGATTAAAGGTGGTATATCTACCTTTGATCAAATCAAGTTGCTCAAGAACAAGCAAAGGATGGAGGAGAGGGAGCGGCTGTTGAGAACAACTTCTTCAAGAACTTTATAAACAAGAAAGGAGGGAAATTGTACGATAGTTGGAAATGCTGCTTGGGTCGTTAGACTTGTGGATGAGTAATAGATTGATGTGTATGAAAGTGTCTTCGCCAACAGGTTTGTAGTACTATCCGGACCACAGCGAACATTGACATCAAGACACTCGAGTAAGAAATTCAATTTCTAGAGGATTGATGTGTATGAAAGAGAGGGAAGATGAAGTAACATTGAGGACTTCACAAGGTACGATTGAATTGCGTTGGGAAAAGGAAGAAAAATATTTTGTAAAGAGTTCGCGAATTTCTCCTGGATTAGACAGTAGTATTATCAAGCAACGGGCGAATGGGCGTTAAACCAGAAGGGTTTTTGTTGATTAGGACAGAAAGAAGACTCGATAAAAAAAGTAAAGCAATCCCACGACAACCCTTGTACGGGTCTAGGGGTTGAAGCTGGTAGAGAGCTTCATTACAATTTTTTTTAATCATTGTGGATACGAGTGTGGAGTGATTAGTTCCACGACTCACTTTACCCCTGATTTAAATCAGGTACCTATTCAGAGCTAGGTGAACTCAAAGCTTGGTGAGCGGACCCTCGTCCGAACCTGGATTCGAACCAGGGACCCCACACGCAAGAAGCCAGTGCCCTACCCACTAGGCTACTCAAGCTCCTATGACTCGATGCTTGCTCAAAGACTCGATGCTTGCAAACTAATTGCGAGTAGTCTGATTGATAGCAATTTTGGCAGCAGAAGGGGCTAAACTCGACTTGATGCACCACATAGATGTTACACGATTTTGCCGATAGATGTCTGGCTAGTATGTTGTGTTTTTGTGGTTGTTTTGGGTGGGTAAGTATTGTTTGTTCGTTTGTTTTTTTTAAGTGTGTTGTTTTTTCGTCTATTGTTAGTATGTTTTTGAGTGTTTTTCTTCCATTTTTTACCTCTGCTACCACCTGTTCACCCTCTGGTGGTGAAACTTCCTGGCTGTGGTGCATCAAATCGAGTTTTACCGTCATTATGAGAGTCTGTAATTCTAAATCTTGCTCGAGCTGCATCCTTAGCCTTGAGGGCAAAGTCCACATCACGTCGAAATCAAGATGTGTCCTTGTGCTTGTGAGGAGGGCTGGAAGGAATGAAGCGGGTGATTAGGTTCGAGAGGATGATGTGAAATATGTTAAGTACATCAACAGTGAGACCGCTAGTTTAAGGAGAACCAGTTAAACAAGTTCATGTCAAGTCATCATACCAGCGAAGTCTACTTTCTAGTAGTTAAAACGTACGGCTCGAGAAGAACCTTTACTGGTCTTAAGATCAACATGAAGTGCGAATACCAGAGGAGGAGGGTGGTGCAATTCATCTTGGACATAGGGAACGACAGTAGTATGAACATTGATATTATAAGAGGTTATATTAGATAGGACGAAGTCTAGTATTTTTTTATATTGAGAACAGAGTTGAATTGAGAAAGAGAACAGAGTTGAATTGAGAAAGAGATCACAATGAAAGAAAAAATGATGTTATGAAAAAATGTTGTCAAATAAAATTAGGGAAGAAAATTTATTATTTCGTACTAGGTTCGGTATTCCAAATCTCTACATGTTAAAAGTGTGGCAAAGAAGAAGCTATTGTTGAGGTTGCTGGAGAGCTCATCGAAAAAATTTCTATAAACCGCAACTAAGGAATGGTTAAAAATGGAACAATGAACATTTTTGTGGGGTGTTTCATGAAGACACTTGTGAACAGCAACTAACACACCAACCCTTTTTCCTAGTGTAGCTCGATCACGATCACGATCACGGCGGAAGATTGTGTGAAAAGGGAAGAGCTCGTTGGCGTAACCATGTTTCGATTAATCAGATGATATGGTCGGAAGAAAGTGTAAACATTCAGCGTGCTTAACTTAGGCCTCAACCTACGAACGCTCTGGTCGTATACATTGCTTTGATTGAGTTTATTAACAATGAATGCATTAGAGGGACTGATCATACGAGGTTTCGGAATAAAATCCTTTACTAAGGTGACAGGTGGCCAAAATCCATTTCGGAGAACTTTGTCGAAACCAAGGGAAACAGTAACCCGGAATAAATTTGTTTGATTGTCGAGGTTATGTAAGGAGAGAAGGAACACACTCCAGCCTAGACGCAATGCCCCCGCTGACGTGTTGTAGGCGAAGCGTGATAAAACACTTGCATTGGAGGTTTCATCATCGTTCAAGAGAAGAGAGGGAAGAGCATTAAGCGCAAATGAAGATATCGCTGGTGTAGGAGTATGATTCGATATAGCGATTTGCTGGAATGCAGGCTGCGGAGACGTCACGTTTACAGACAGTTGAGCATATGTCGAATCTGGACCAGATGATGAAATAAGTTGAGTGATGATTTGATATTGAGAGTTGACATGATTTCCATGCGCTGTAGTTGTTGATGATAAGGTGGTTGAGGCAATGGAGTTTGCTGAAGTTGTTGTAGTGGTTGATATTCCTGTAGAAATAGCTAGAGTTGATGCTGCTGGCCGATTTTTTTTAAGGCAGTGCTCATTGTTGAACACGATTCCGTGTCGCTACTGGAGAGGCAACAGTAGGACAACTTGAAGCAGAATTATTGCACGAGTACATCATGTTTCAAAAGGTCTATAACGTCAACTTAGTGTTAAGTGTCGAGATTAGAAGGGATGAAATCGGCTAGATTATTCTGCTCAAAGGCCCCTAAGGAAACCAGGCTGCTCCCTGGAGATTCGATCTTTGACAGCACAGTAAATTCTATTATGAATGGCTCTTTCTAAAAGCTTAGGAAAGCAGGACAAGAGAGATTTTGGCCGGTAGTCCGAAACATGTTCAATGTTTTTCGACTTCCTTGTCAGAAATCCATGGGATTTTTTCCAATTGGAAGGGAAAATGCCAAGATATAAGTTGAGGATAAAAGTATGGATATAGGAGCACGTAGGTAGGCAGATATTTTGCGAACACACTTGGTGTACCATCCAAACCGCTGCTGCCACTAGGTTGCTAGGAGCGATATTGTTCCTACGTCAAGAATATTTGTCATAAGGAAATCAAAAGACAGAAGGTTTGGTCTGTAAAACTTGTAGCTGAGGAAGTGATTCTTCTGTATCTTGCAAAGTTTCGTCAAGTTGAAGAGCATATCAGACTGATCGTACAATTGTCACACGAAGAATATCCCTGCCAATCAGCATTATTATTTTAAATGTAATTTGGCACAAGAATTTGTGATAGAGCAGGTCCCGTACGAGAAAAAATTGAAATTTATTTCGTCATTTGTTTATCGTAAATATGTAACGTTGCATCTGGCTTGAATTAACATCACGCGATGAAAACTATTCTGGTGGCATGCACAGCTCCCAGCAAATGACAATCACCTGCTAATTCGCACATCTGGCAAATTATGCTCCTATTTATTTATACATACATTATCGAATTTTCGGCAACATATACAGTCCGCCCGTCGTGCCCAAATCAGTGCCCTGACGCACCCGTTACGAAAACGAAAACCCCCAAACAGCAGACATTTTCGCTAATATCGACGCTGACACGATAATATTTAATTAGCAAACATATTTGGTGGCGATGTGATGATTGTGCTCTAACAGCATATTTCGCATCGCTAGCATACCTCGAGAGGCAAAACCGTTTGTACAAGAAGTGACTCAGACCATGACGCAAGATCAGAATGCTTAGTAAAAAATGCAGACGACACAGGAAGCCACTCCGGCTGCGGTCGCGGCGAAGAATTCCTGTCTGGGTCGCATACGTGCCCCAGTTCCACATTCGTCTGGGCAGCAGACATGAATGGAACGTTCGCTCGACAATTCCTCTACTTGATTAACTCTAACGCACTACAATATCCTTCCGCCAGCTAACAATCTTCGCACTTTCGGTAAACGAAAACGAAACGCTTCTCACAGCATTTCCATCCATTCCAAATACGCACATTGTCGCGCAAAACACACTAAATTGCTATAAATAAGCGTGGTTATGTCTAAAAATAGTGAAAGAAAAACGGAAGTAAAAAGAATTGATTACGAAAATGGCAAAACCGTGGCGGCAGCATTGTTTACAAAAAAATTAGTGTTACGAATCTCTCAAAATAAATTCCGGCCTGAAAATGCGAGCCACGGTGGCCCAGGCCATCTTAACATTCGCATATTCCACTGTTTGCACGCAAATGATCTGAATCGATTGTTTTAATCCACTTTAAAACAGTTTACGAGTGATGATTATTCAACAGAAACGCGAATGGGCACAAGTATTTTGTTTACCTTTAGGACGAAAACTTCTTTTGCGTATTCGCCAACTGGAGGCCATTTTTTGGTAAAATGCACTAATTTCTTGGGTCGAATGGGACGCGGACGGTACACGAGGTATTATCGGGCACTTAATTAGAGATTATTTGCACGGGAAAACACTTTAGTTGCAAAATTTTGGAAATTTGTCATTTTCGATTGACTATTCACCATTACGCTCTCGTTGACATTTATTCGTATCTATTTCGCTTATATGCAGCCGGCATCATTAGTACTGCCATAGGGACTATGTATTCAGCGCGTAATAATGGGAATGGAAGAAAAACATTATTTATTTTCATTGGAATACCAAAGAAATACTGATTTGTTTTATCGCGAAAATAGAATTCATCAAATTAATGCAAACAACTTTAATAATCATTAATAAAAATTGAATCTGATAAGCTAATCACCTGCCAATAATTCTATGTTCTTGTCTCGGTAGGCACAAAACTTGGAAAGAAGAAGCATTTCATCGCATATCAGAAACATTATCAGAAACGTCAGAATTGTCAAAATATAATTTCAGATAAATTTCGGACAATCTCAAATTGAGGATGTCATCTGAATACGATAGTGTCGCAACAGGAAAACTAAAGCTGAAAACAGACTCGAGCATTAAGAAGAAAAAGAAGCATAAGCATAAAAGCCAAGATAAAGAAAAAGCAGAGAAAACCATCGAAGATGTTGCATCTCAAGCAGAGAAATCAGGAAATCAAACTGGTCGGAAGTTGACAAACGCCGAACTTGCATTCAAGAAAATGCAGGAGAAAATGGTAAAATTTCGAATAGAGTTTTTGTTGCGGTTAAATAAACTCAGTTCAATTGCAGCAAAACAAACGTATACTGGACAAAGCATCAATGACACATAAGCAAAGGGTGGAAAAGTTCAACGAACATTTGGACAGTCTGACGGAACACTTCGATATCCCGAAAGTATCATGGACAAAGTGAAAAATACAAAGTCAGTGTTGTTTATCTATCTTACTTCTAGTGTGTTTGAGATATTTTCGTATTTAGTATAATTTTTATTTTCGAAATAAGTCAATCTTATGCCACAATAAAAATGCAAAATATTGCTCTTTAATACTACCCGACTTGATTATATATTTATACACAACTTCTTGATTGTTTAATAATGTCAGATTGTATGCGCCCTTTATACAGTGGGTCAAGAAAGTTAAAGCACGAACACTTAGTAAGAACAAAAAACCTATTTATATTGCGACTTTAATAATAAATGATTGTGTTTTTTCAGTCAAGTTCCAAAATAGTGCAAAAAAGTTAAGGCGCAGCGCAGTTTTTTCTGAAATTCTTTCAATTGTTTTAAAGTGATCAATTTAAAAAAAATTAAATTACATAGCGCTAATACTTTGTAACTCTTCCACACGTATTTATCACTTTCGTTCACTTTCACATCGTTTTAACAATTTTTTTGCAACAAGTGCGTGAAACTTTGGTCCATTCATCAATAAAGACATCTTGGAGCCCTTTATTGCATTTTACCTTTCGCAATGCTACTTTGGTTTTAAGATGATGCCGTAAATTGTCGATCCGGTTTAAGTTTGGTGACTGAGGGGGGTTTTAATAGCATTTGGAGAGTTACAAATAGCCCAAAGCCGACATTGCTCCGAATTGTGCTTTGGATCGTTGTCCTAATACAGGCCAAAATTGTATAAAATGTCTAATTTTTCAGCATTTTGTTTAATATTTCTTTTAAGAATACCCAGGCAACACGTTTGATCCATCGTACTTTTACTTCAACAAAAAAAATTATGGACTTCCAGAATGTTTTTGGCTTTTTTATGTACTCTTAAACAAAACGTAATTTAACAATTTCATTTTTTTTCCTAATATGAGGTTTGCTTCGGCACATTCTGCCCTTCATTGCATTTCGAATAATTTCAGTAAAGACTTTCTTTTCAACTCGTTTTTTCACCTTAATTCGTAAAACTGAGGCACTTAATTTAGGGTTGTTCTTAATTTCTCTGATAATCCACTTTTTTTCACGCTTTGGTATGATTTTAGGCCTTTCTGACCGATGCTTTGTTTCAAACTCTTTGGTTAATTTATATTTTGTTATTACATGTCTCACTGTATATCTTGATTTTTCCATTAGTACTCCAATCTCAGAATATGCCATTCATGTTTTCCAACGTCACAAAATACATTCACGGATATCTACATGCTACCATTAAAAACTAAAACAAATACGTGGTTTTTTCAATGGCATAACAATTTTGTAATTTAATAAAATATAGAATAAATTAGATATCGTGCTGAAAAATATTCCAAGTGTATTACACGCGTTGCATTTAAGAAAGGAATTATATTTCGATTTGGCTATATCTAACATGCACTCTCATCATCATCTAATTAATAATTATTATTAATAATTATCTTCTCATTTTAATAGCCAAAGGCTTCTTTATTTATTTATTAATTATTATATTCAACAGATAAAAATCCAATTACTGAATATTGAACAAAATCAAGGTGAATATAGCCAAAAAATAATAAGAAACAAAATCCAGAAGAAAAAGCACAAATTCAAAATTGAAGAGAGAGAGAGAGAGAGAGAGAGAAAAAAAAAAAACTACACCGAGGTGTTGGTATGTATGTGGTGTTAGTATGTAGTGTTTTTAAGAAAAGTTTTGAAAATGTTTAATGCCGGCAGTAGATGTCTAAACTGTAGGTCATTTTGCTGCCTAAGTAAATGTAACAGCGGAGAATAAAAACAAGTGTCAGCGCGCGTAAAAGGCACACTAAACATAAAAGAACAATACTACCATGCATTGCTACACGGACGGAAAGGTGGCTACTAAGGTCAGTTTCAACCATCCTACAAAATAACTTAAAGAGGAGGCACTCATCCAGGAAAAATCTCCGTAATTCGAGGAAAGGAAGATGCTGGAACGAAAGACGATCGTTGTAAGGAAAGACAATCGCTGTAAGGACGGTAGAGAAGCTGAAATTTAAATAATAATGTGCGAGTAAATCTGCGTTGAACAGACTTGAACGCATTATTTAAATAGGCATAATAAGGACACCAAACTTGACAGAAATATTCAAGGACACTACTCACAAAGGAAAGAAAAAGGTGAACACTGGTGGAAATATGAACGAAGTCTATAGAAGATCTAATTTTTAAACCTGATAATTTAGAGGCCCTGGCAGTAATGTATGAGATATGCTTAACAAATTTAAACTTTGGATCAAATATTACACCAAGATCTCTAAAATTATCAACAACATTAAGAGTAGAGCCAGAAACAGAATAGGAGTACATCAAGAGATCGTTTATGAAAAAAAGAAAGAGAAAAGGACCAGGGATAGGCTATTGTAGAACGCCTGATGCAGGATAAAAGGGAATTGAAGAGCAGAAATTGACAGTTATAATACAGGTACGACCAAAAATGTAAGAGGTAAATCAAAGAAAGAAGAGGACCAGCTACGACAGAGTCAAAGGCTCTGGTGAAGTCACTATATCGCACGTCGACCGCACGTCGAGATGCGACCATATGTGTGAAGAAGAAGAAGATTGGTTGAAGTGGATTTACCTTTGACAAAATCATGCTGCTCATGAGCTAGGGTAGGCTGAATAAAGGAATAGACTCTCTTGTAGACCACTTTCTCAAGGATCTTGCTAAAACAAGGACAAAGGAATTGGGACGGTAGTTTGAGATCCATGTACGATCACCGGCTTTATGTATAAGGAAGATGTTGGCAATTTTCCAGAGAGAAGGGAAAGAGCCAGAAGGTTTACTTATGTTGCGCACGATGGAAAGAGAGACGCACAGAGATGACGAAAGAGATATTTAGCCAGGATATTTACTCCGTCGAAACCACTACCGGTATTCGCATCGATATCGTGCATCAGAAGTTCAATTTCTAAAGCATTTGCTTGAAACGAATGTAATTTAGGAGAAGCTGTGAAAAGAATATATTTGGAAGGAAGAGGGCATTGTTGTGACAAAAAAGAGAAAAAGTAAGAAGTAAAAAGTTCACTTACTTCATGTGGAATGGAAGCAGCTGTATCAGCCAAATGCATACAATTGAGGATACTAGAAGAGTTTTTTAAAGAAACGGATGAATGATCAAAAGGATTTCGGTTGGTTGCATCAATGCTAGCAATATAAGTTCGCATCATCTGTCTGGCAGCCTCTGTCACTTTAGAGCGTAGTTCTCTATAAAAAAGGAGGTCAGCAAGTGAACCAGATCTTTTATATAAATTACGAGCTGCCTTTTGGCTTCGAGTGCGACTGTAACATCATTGCTGAACCAAGGAGCATCATTCAGGTTTTTAAAATAATGAGTTGGTGTGAATTACGGAATAAGATTCGAGAGGAAAATACACAATTTCCGCAAAGCACCATCAATGTTAAGGCCACGAGAGAAAGAGAACCTGCTAGTTATATTTATTTAATATCAGTTTTGTAAAAGTTGAAACGTACTAAGGAATGGATTTTCTTGCTCATAGAACTAATATTGGAAATTTCAAGGATAACAGGAGGACGATGAGGGTCAAGAGGCACATAGGGAAAGAGAGTAGCGCTTAAGGAAAGGGATGATTTTGGGAGATTGGGCAAATCAAAGTCCAGAACTCTATTGATAGCATTTGGTATGTTTTTATATTGTGAGAGGGAACAAAGTGAGAGAAACGATGACGTTATTGAAGAGATACTACTAATCAAGATGATAACAGAATAGGCAGCATCCCAATCTAGAGGTTGAAGCTACCACATATTAAAACGTAAGCAGTGGAAAAACGACTAATGAGGTCAGAAGATAGTTCCGCAAGAAATCATTCATAAGCTGACAGAGAAAGGTTACAGGAGATACATATTGAAGGTTTATCAGCAGGAGAACAGAAAGGTAAATCACGGCAGAATGTTTCGTTGAGTGCTTTATTAATACCGATAAGAACACCTTCACCATCGGATTTACCACTAACTAAATGATTCCGGCCCTTAAGAAAAGCTGTTTAGTTACATAGGTAAGATTTCCGAACCGAAGATATCTGTAAAACATATTATATTATCCGAAGCTAAATGATATTTGGTTATATAATCTTGTCCCAAGCTCCAACGGAAATTCCTTAGTGGAATTCTGGAGAACTCCTTAACTAAAACACCAGGAGTCCAGAATTCCCTTCGTAAAAGCTCGTTGACGTCAGCAAATACGAGTATATCTGAACATTTTCTAGTCGATCTGAAACGTAGCTTAGCATGTTCACATGTAATTAATGTTGGACTATTATTTTTTAATTAACGAATATATTCTATATATTCTATAGTTATATAGTATTGGATTATATCATAGTGCATAACGACGTAACACTTAATATTACTTTGTGAGACCAGTATGACAGAATTGTTTGTCACGAACCGGATCATATTCAGCGTCAAAGTGCTTTATGTGGGGAAAATAAAACTAGTATACATATTTTCTCACTAAATACTTTGGCCAAATGCATTAAATGAAATGAATGATTATAATCTGCTAGCCAAAAATCGACTTAAAATAAATATTTAACATGAGTAGCTCTTGTGATAAAAATAATTTTATTTAATACAATATTAATATTTCGGTCGACCATTCCGCACCACAAAAGTTTTCCTATCTATCTCCCTATCTTATCTTCTTCCCTAAAAGTAACGAGTGTCTTTGATCGTCTTATACCTAATAAATAATTACGAATTTCGATTAAGCTGCCTGAGACGGGGCTAAAAATTTGAAGAATAACAATGGCTAGAGTTGAAATGACAACGTATGCTATGAATAGAGTTCTTATAAAATAACTTAAATCACTCTCATAAGGTGGAAGATGTTTACTAAAGTATAGAACAACATGTAACACTACTATTTGTAACAAATAAGAAGTTGACAAAACAATTTCGCAATTACGTGGATTTGCTGCTTCTAAGAGCATTGTATCCGGTATTGAGTATAGAGCGCCCATGCAGAAGAAATAGATGAAAAAGTAAACTACATAGAAATTAGATAGCTGAATGTTATCGAAGAATACTAGGATGCAAACAAGCGAGGCGCATTTAATGATTCCCATTATTGTGTAAATTAGCTTGGGAGCCATGACAGCTTGCAGCAATAAGCAAACAAAGACGCCCGCCGTCGTAACCAGCATGAGCCAAAATAAACCACCCCAATTGAATTGAAACTTCGATGCTGTAAAGCCGAGGGCCTGAGTCACGTTACAAAAGATCGTGAAATTCGTAATGCTGACTATTAGCAGGAAGAACACAGTTATGGACTCTTTGCTTTTGACAATTGCGAAAGTTGACTGTCGATATCGGTTGTCCATCCGCTGATAAATAGCCATCGTATCAGGTCTCCCCTTGTAAAGCCAGTTTCGGACGTTGTAGTAATTCCATAAACTATCATTGCTTGTGCCATAGTTATTTAGATTACAATAATTCAAAATCTGATTCGTGATTAATACGCCCAAAATTAGGATACCCATCCCGATCATGACCATTCCGCATTTTGTTTCCATTTCTTCGTCCGCTAGAATGAATGCTCGCAAGCCAGCTACAAGAGCGATCCCAAGGAAGTAGAACAAGTAGACTGTTCCAACAGCTCTGTGTCGTTTCTTTGTATTGGCAGCTGTGTAACCCGCATAGGTTACTGACGATATGTACGCTATACCGCTTCCGGCGAAACCAAAGTAATATGCAATATCTGAAAGAAAAAAAAAGTAAAATAAATTATCATATCTCATGACGTAATGGACATTAGAAAATAATCGTTGAATGATAATCATTTAACGTGACTCGTTATCAATTAATAGCTTACAATTTATGATGATTGATACGGTAAAGTTGCACACAACAAATAATACATTTTAAATTAATGCTTAAATTCTCATAAATATTGTCTTATTGTGATATAAACACGAAATTCAGATGACTTACGCCAGTTTGAAGACAATCCTCCGAGTTTCATTTATTTATTTAATGCGTGTGCAAATCAAC
This sequence comes from Nemotelus nigrinus, assembly GCA_947369275.1. NCBI lineage: Eukaryota > Metazoa > Arthropoda > Insecta > Diptera > Stratiomyidae > Nemotelus > Nemotelus nigrinus. Next base: position 45,097,722 of record OX376374.1, read on the forward strand.
ATAAAATTTCAAATTATAGACTAGACCAAATTGAAAATGCATAAAAAGTAAGAAAAGAGATAACTTATTCAGAAAATAAAATCCAAGACACAAAGCTAATTTGAACGAAAATAGAAACAAATATAAGGATGTTGTTTCTCAATGAACTTTACCAAACACAGATGAAAATTATCGCTAAGAATATTGTAAGGCCGAGGTAAACGCAAAAGTCGGGATAAGAAATATGTGTTTTTAGTATATATTTTTTTAATATTTAATTTTTAATTATACAATTAGTAAATGTATATATAAAGTAATATTAATAAGAATATGACAATTTATATGTGCTAAAGGAAAGTTCATCAAAAAATGATTAATCTATTGAATATGAGAAAAAGTGCAACATTTTTATTTACAAGCTGACGAAAAACAACAACAAAAAAACGATTTTTTAGAATATTCACTTTGCTATGCTACAGTGTTGTAGACCCCAATTCGCTCATATGGATATTTTGCAGCAGTAAAAAGAGTTGAAAGCTTTCCGTGCTCTTTTCGCTATATTTTCGTTTCATAGCAGCTTCGGATCGAGAATCAGTCACAGGTACTTGGTTCTCTGATTCACTTCAATAGAAATCGAGGAACTTTTTGCTTCCTTGTAAACACCTCCAACTACAAGCTCCGTTTTGCTAGGATTCACATTTAAGCTGGAATCCCGGCTCCAACGTGAAAGTAAATCAAGAGAGAAATTTAACTTTCCCAAAAGCGTGAATGAATGTTATTCTGACACTGCTATAGCTATGTCGTCCATATAGGCAACCACCTTGCAGCCGGCATGGTGCAGCTTCATCAGAAGAGTATTAACACAATAACACAATGGGGTCAGCTTCATTGCAGAGCCTCTTCTTCCTAGCAGCAGTAAGCCACTTAGTCAAGAAACAAGCAATTAAAATTATCATCATCCCCCGAAAGGGAATAGGATAGGAAAGGAATCCCAAACCACACTCTCGACACATTCTATTTGTAATTAAATTATATAATAGTAAAAAAGAAAACATAAATAGGATAAATGGAGAATAAAGAAAGTAAGATAGAGTTAGTTGATGGGAAGTTAGTGTAAAAGATGGATAATAAAAAAAATGCATGCAAAGAAGAAGAAGAAGCTCTTTCATAATATAAATAAAAATTAATTATAGGATTTTTTAGAAAACAAAGCGAGAGAAAGTGCTTCCCAGTCAGCAACAGAGTGCTGGTATGAGGGATGCAAAAAAAAATAGCAATTAGTAAAAAAAACTAGTAGTAAATAGTACGTAATTTACTTTACATGGTTCTAATGTGATTCTTCAGCACCCTTTTAAAGACAGGAAAAGACCTAGCATTCTTCAAAGAGTTAGGTAAATTATTAAAGATTTCCATAGCTAATCTAATAGGATCTTTATGTTTTCTATTCGTTCTAGCGATATCAAGCCTGAGATTATCTTTAAATCTTGTGTGATAGCTGTGATAATCACAGTGTTTTATTGGACATATCGAAGTTTTTATATTGTTATTGAGTATTTTATATATTATCTTAGCTTTTTCCATAAATATAATATCCCTCACATTGAATTTATCTGTTTGTCTGTATAGTATATCACTTGGAGTCAGTCTATCAAGTCCATGCACTGCCTTAACTATCCTATTGAGTATTCTATGAATTGAGTCAATATTCATCTCTGAAGTTTGACTCCAATTCAAAATACCATAGGTAATCTTAGGCAGCACAAAAGAGTTGTATATCATATTTTTTAGCTCTAAATCCAAGTAATATTTCATTCTGAACAGCCTAACCCAGAAAACCAACTTAGATTTCACATTACTTATGTGAGGGGACCAAGATAATCTATCATCAATAATTAGTCCTAAGTATTTAGATCTAGTCACTCTTTGTATCTCCTCTCCATGTATTCTAATGTTAAGGCAAATCTCACTCTTATTAATATGCTTGAATACCATGTAACCAGTTTTACAGGTATTGATTGTAAGCCTGTTTCCCAAAAGCCAGGACCCATAAACAATTAAATCATTATTTATTTGTCGCTCCAGAAGTTCAGCAGAGTTAGCAGAGTATAGCAACAGGGTATCATCAGCGTAAATAATATATTTTCCAGTCAGACCAGAGAAATATAAATTATAAATATAGAGCAAAAATAAAGTTGGCCCTAGAATCGACCCTTGAGGAACACCAATGTTAACTACTCGTTGTTTACTTATTTCATCATTAAACCTAACCAGAACTTTTCTGTCTTTTAGGAAACTACCAATTAACGCCAGTCCCAAGCCTCTTATTCCAAGTTCGCTCAGATTTTCTAACAAAGTGATATGATTAACTGTATCAAAGGCCTTCGCTAAATCAATAAACAGTGCGGCCACATATTTATTCGAATCAAGTTCACAATTAATAAATTGTAAGGCATCTGTTATTGCTGATGTTGTGTTACTTTTTTTATAAAAAACCATATTGATGTGTATCAAATCCTACACTGTTTTCTATAAACTTAACTAGTCTTTTATTGATAACTTTTTCGAAAATTTTGCTAAACGAACTTGTTAAAGCAATTGGCCTGTAATTAGAAGGATCTACATCGTCACCTGATTTATGAATAGGAACTATCATTGATATTCCACAACAAATCGGAAAGGACACCACTCTGAGCGGTGCCCGTGTTGACACCTCGTCGCAAGTGAACACTCTCTAAAGAGGAGGAAACAACCCTACTCCTGAGCAGCTGCTCAATGAAGGCTATCAGCCGTCTATCAACATCGTAAGTGCCTCCACAATTGAATCAGGCTTGATATTACTGAAAGCCCCTTCAATGTTTAGGAAGGCGGCAAGAGCATACTCCTTAAGAGCGAGAGACCTCTCAATTTGATCAATGCGTATATAAAGAGCAGTTTTAAGGGGTTACCCCCACTTGTAACTTTGAAGTTTTTCGTTTTTTTTTTGTTGCATTTTTTTTAAGTATAACTATCTGAGAATGCGTCCTTCAAATTTCAAGTCGATCCAAACATAATTAACCGAGATATTAGCGTTGAAATAGAAGAAACTGTTGCTTATACAACCGTTACTTATATTTATAAACGCGTTTTTCTCGAAATGACATCTTTGAAGTCGGTGACCAAAATTACTCGAAAACTACTGAACCGATCTTTTTGAAACTTAGCCGGCTTATTTAATACATAAAAATGTAGTGTTTAATCGTTCGATTTTTTTTTTTGAATAAAAAATGGCCGTTTTATAGCCAAAAGACGACCATTTTTTTAAGTGAAAATCGAAATATTAACTTTGACTGTCCGCCATTTTGTGAAAAATGGATATTGTTTTAAATCCTTCGATCAAACTCTAGTCTATACTGTTGTTTAACTAAGTCCATCGCTATTTTTTGTTTCAAATGATCCAGTTCGACACAATTTTGGTCACCGCAAAAGGTAAAAATTAAAATTCCATTGTTTTGACGGCCATTTCCAATTAAATCATGTAATATTTTTCAATAAAAAAATTACTGAAAGATGTTTAAAGTATGTTCTTTAAGAAAATATAACAGTCGTTTAAAAACATTTCGTAGTTTTGTCAAAAAAAATTCATGAAAATGACTTATTTTATTGCACTACAAGTGGGGGTAACCCCTTAACTGATTTGCCTTTGGTATAAGCATGCTGTGTCTAAGAGATTAACTCAGAATCGATTGACCTCTTAATACATATCTCCAAAATCCTAAGCACAACAAAGCTAAAACAAATTGGACGATAGTCCTTTGGCTTGACATGCGAAACTTTTCCCACTTTAGAAATAAACACAACTCTCATTTCTCGCCAGCTGATGGGAACATAGGATTAGTGCAAGCATGCTTTATATATGTCCTCAGCCAAGGCAGCATTACTTTTATAGACTGCGGAATGTCCGCCAGAAGAAAGCCATCAGCGCCCGGAGGCTTGAAGGGCCCAAGGGAGTTTATGGCCCACCTCAATTGGGAATTATAAATCATCAGAGGTGCTGTTAGGCTAAAGGCATGCTCCACTTACTGCACCACATACAGTAAAAGATTGTGATTCCCCGCGAAATGTGAGTCGATGAAAACAGTTAATGTGTCGATGCATGAGTTAGTCCAGATGCCGTCAGGGCATTGGTTACAACCCATAGTTAGGAACACCGAGCATAAAACCTTACGCAGACGATTGGACTCTTTGTAACCACGAAAATTTCTTAGCTTTGTGTACATCATACTTAAATTCCTTGAGCTTCATGTCTTGGCCAGTCCTTAGAACTTTTCACGTCGTTAAACTCTTTCCTGACTCTCTGCGCAAGGCGCATACTTCTATATTCTACAATGGTGGCTTAGCTTCCTTTGGTTTCAGGTGGATGACACACCACTTTAGCCGCAGAGTTGAAAAAAGTGTTAAGAGTATTAACCACATGACCTAAATCCTGATGACAATCAATGTTCCCTGGAGAAGGTTCCAGTGAGAATCGGACCAGAGATCGGGAGCTTATCCAATCCGTTCTTTTCCCATTAATATAGGCTACCCGCTCTGATGAGCTAGGGTCGCTCACCTTAAAGGCTCTGTACCTGTGATCAAAGAACGAGCAATCCTGTAAGAGTCAAAATGTGCCTTACCCCGACTATTTCCATCGGAGCTACCCCAAACTTCATGACGAGCATTGAAGTGAGCTCCTAGAAAAAGAGGCACGCAAATCCTTGTTGTAGTAGCTGCCACTGCTTCCCTGTCTATATAAAAGGGTGCATGCCCAAAATGAGCTAGCATGTCCTGCAATTGACATAAAAATTGTGGAGGATAAGAATATCTATTGATTTTTTGGCTAGACTATAGACTTCTAGTTTCTCCAGGTCACTTGGGTGCTATCAATCTTAGCTATCAGTGCGTAGCTCGCAAACCCGGTTTTATACAACCCATGGTTCTTAGATTAAATTAAGCTTCTCCCCTGTCTTTGACAAACGGAGTAGCAGGGCAGCCGTTGCTGCTTTAGAATGATGGAAGGTAATTTCCAGTACCTCCACAATTACTAGTTCAGGCGGTGTCTTGGTTCAGGTACTACGCCTCGGATGCAGTAGCTGCATCACTTCCATCTTCTGCCTCCAAGGCAAGGATATCTAAGGCCCAACTCAGACGTGCCGACGCAAAAAAACGGGGATTCTATGGATGGGGTCTGGGATTCTATGGATCGGAAGAGGATTCGGATCTAATCCGATGCGACCCACCTGAGCATTAAACGCCCTTTGCAAGGTGGTCTTTCCACTACTAGATTCTCCTGCTTCGGGCTACCGCTACTAGTCCCAAGATCCTTTGATCCGGTGACAGTGGAACCACACCAAGAGAAAATGCGGAAACACGATAAGTGAGCACAAAGACGAATTTTCTACGGGTATAAGACCACTCATTACAGTCTGTGACATATAGAGCGAGAGAATCGGCAGTACATCAGTGAGTCAGCGCCTTTAAATCATTTTGCAACTGCTCGTAATCTTGCATCAAATCAATTACTCTAAGCACCTTGAAGTCTAAATAAATGTGGCACTTAAAAGAATAATGGAATAATTGATATCGGCTTCTGCCATATGTGTCTCCCTACCGCTATCGCTAAGCATTCGCTTCAAAGGGCAATCCCCTGAGCTTTGGCATTATCATAGAAAAAAAAGTCATAAAAAAGGCAACGTAAACTCATGGAGGGAAGGGAGGTCATTAAGAACTATTTGATACAGAAGGGGGCCAAGAATGAAACCTTGCGGTTGAAGGGAAATGAGTTGACAGGGACTACACAGATGCAATCATGCACGTACGACAAAAACCAGGAAAGAAGTCAGAGAATCCTTTGTAGCAGTAAACCATAGTCAAAAAAATCAAAAGCTTTAGGAAATTCAGTGTACAAAACATCTACTTGCTTTTGTTGATCCAAAGCAGAAGCAAAAGTTTTAGTAAACGAAAAATATTTGAAATATTAGAGATTTCCTTAACAAAACGATACTGCTCTTGAGCTTTGGAAGTTTGACAAGTTTACTAAAGCATGGAAGAAGGTATATAGCGTAATAATTGAAAATACAAGCACGAGAACCCGACTTGTGTATCGGGAAAATATTTGCAATTTTCCATTGCACCGGAAAAAATCCAGTGGCAAGAATGCAGTTAAAAAAATTGGCAATGGAACACACAACTCAAAGGAGAGAGGTTTGATCAAGGCATTGGAAATACACAACGAAATTTACACAACGATTTAAAATAACATTTCTACATATATTATGCAAATAACTATATTCCTAACCACATGCAATAGATTATAAGCAGCTAGCGCTAGGTATCTTTCCAATCAAATACTTTCTTCAGTAAATCAAAACATGCTCGAAATTCTTTTTCCTAAACCATAAATGGTCACATTTGTAGTTAAATTTAGGGAAATAACATCCAACATACATAAATTTTACAGACTTACCAATTGAATGTCTCATAAAGAAAAATCCACTAACAATATAGAAGCCACAGGCTAGAGAGCTATAGTACAAGTTATCGAAAGTGTATTTTTCTTGTATCCTTTTCTTCACAACGATCACAGATGATATTATCAATGCGCATCCGGGGCCAGTTACAAGGGGCCATGACACGATTATATCCGGATCCAGAATGTAAAGCTGCCATATTAGGTAGAAACCGAACACTATTCCACCAGGCAGCACCGATACTGCAACTAAAACCAAAAGGTATCACTGACAATATAAAAGGCAATAATTATAGTATACACGTGAACAAAACAGTAGATTTAATTTTTGAATCGAATGAATGAGCTGATTTTAATTTTATGAAAACACAACTTTTATTTACAAATGTAGCACAACTTTTATTTACAAATGTTCGCATACCGAGAGCGTTATTTAAACTCATCGTTGAGTATTGTTTACTAATGAACCACTTGATTTCCTTTGTACTTCCAAAATAAACTGCTTTGTAACTTTATTGGACCAGTGCACGAAAATATGGCAAAAGTACCTAAATACCGTGTAGGTGTAGAGTAACTCTAATGAGTCGTTGTAATGCAATAATCGAAAATCGACAATCGATAAGATAAGAGTTCTAGGTACTTTATTGAAAAATGCTTGATGTTGGCGAAATTGACGAATAGCTAAACTTTCTTCAAACACTTCACTAACTCAAGCATCGAAATCAATAATGATAAGGATGCAATGAGCTCGTCTGTTCATACGCACATAAAACAATACATGTATCGGTTGTGGTTAAAGTTACCGGAAATTTCATGACTAATTTCGTGACAAAATATTTTGAATATGACAGTGGTTCGATGTGAACTCGAATGTAGGATACAATAAATTCACTATATTACGACATCCATCATTAAAGCGTAAAATAGTCATTATTCATTATATTTCGGTAAATATTCAATTCGGCAGTGTTGCCGTTTTAGCGACTTTGTCGCTATTTCTAGCGGTATTTTGTTGATTTTAGCGACATTATTTTACGTTTTAGCGACTTAATAAAATCTAACGACTTTTGGGGACTTTTCAAGTTTTAGACTTAGCTCAGCATTAAGTGGTTTAAATACAAATCTTTTAAGACAAAAAAATCAGTGATTTCAGATATTTTAAACTCTTAACACTAAAATTGGAATTGTTTTTGCGGGATGATTAAAATTGAACAACTTTTTATTAACATTAAATTTTTTTTTTATTTTTATTTTATTTAATTTTTAATGTTAATAAAAAGTTGTTCAATTTTAATCATCCCGCAAAAACAATTCCAATTTGATTCTACTTTCGGAGGCTGATTCCGCAAAAACGATCGAAGTTTCCCGTTTCAATATGCTCGGCTTCGATGCTGTAGAAATGATATACGTTGTCTATGCTGATTTATAGACAAGAAGGGAACCGTGATCAAATTCAATTACCTTCTTAACACTAATTTACAAGTCACTTTTAAGAACATCAGATAACCCCACGATTTTTCAAACATTTCTCTTTACTATTTTATCCTGAAGTTGATCACATATCACCTTACCTCTACACAATTTGGTCGGACTTGGAACTGATAACGCTGCCGTAATGACAGGGCGCTACAATAGCGTTTACACAATACTAAAAATGCAATACAGTCTGCCCAATTTAGTCCTCATAAGATGCATTTGCCATTCTTTACAATTAGCCGTCAGTCATGCATCACATCAAATTAAGCCACAACATATAGAGTTCATGATAAGGGAAACTTACAAGTGGTTTTCGACTTCATCAAAGCGTCAACAGCAATATAAAGAAATATATAGTCGGATTAACTGCGGAGAAGAGCCTCCAAAAATCCTTAAAGTTTGTGATACTCGCTGGCTCTCTATAGAACCGACTGTTGTTCGTATTTTGGCACAGTGGGAAGAGCTTAAGACACATTTTGTTTTTAATAAAAACGACTGCCACACAGCAAATTTGTTGAGTGAAATGTACAAAGACGAAGCTAACCGTTTGCATTTTTTGTACCTGAAAAGTATTTTAAATGATGTTCAAACGGCAATTAAAGTTTTTGAAGGAGAGAATATTGACCCTGTCAAAATGCTTACTTCGCTAATGTACTTACTGCAATCAGTATGCAACAGGCTTTTGATTCCGAACGCTGTAAGAACTGACGAAGATTATTTGACTGTCAAAATTGAAAAGCATCTAAACCCAGTGCCGTACCTAGCGTACATGTTTGAGTCTCATGTTGTTAATACTAGTGTGCCACCCCAAACAGTAGAAACAGTTAGGAAGGGGTGTATTGATTTCACCATAAAACTGGAAAACGAGTCACAAAATCGTTCGCCCAATAATTACATGGCTCTTCAAAAAATGACCCAATTGTCTGTAGAAAATACTTTAAAACAAATAAAAGACAATACTATTGCTGAACTTGCTGTGGAATTTGGTTTTAAAGAAGACAAAATAGAAAAGATTTTACAGCAATGGCACTGTATTCATTTTGTGAAATGGAACGAAACAACAGATACTGTAAAGTTTTGGGTGCAAGTTCTTAAATACAAAGACGCCGCAGGGTTTAATACTTACAAAGATATATCAGACTTGGCAATCACAGTTTTGTCATTGCCACATTCAAACGCAGAAGTCGAGCGAATGTTCAGTCAAATGAGCATAATAAAAACCAAGTTGCGAAACAAGATGGCATCAAAAACTTTAAATTCCATTCTACTTATACGAAACCAACTTAAAATTTTAAAGCAAAATTGTCACTCCTACAACATACCTGAGGATGTTTTAAGCAACATTTCGAAAACAATTAAATAGACAAGTACAAGCGCGCCATTCGCTTCAACTTGGACCTTTCAATCATCAACTTCCGCTGCACTTCCCGTTTCTATGACATCATTAGGATATTCCGACGAAGATCATACCTACAATGATGTTATTTTGCCGTTTATAGAATTTTAAACATAAAATAAATAATAAAATTAAGTAACTTGCTTTTTATTGGAACAAAATCAAGTCTACACATATTTGAAAAATTTAGCGACATCTAGCGGATTTTTTTCATTGAGTTTTTAACAATTCTAGCGATTTTTCGATACAGTTCTGGGGAGATTCGTTTTTCCTTGACGGCAACACTGCAATTCGGTATTATACTTCGTTAAGGCAGTATTCTGGTCTAGAGGCTTGATTTTGAGGTGATTTTACGGACGCAATGAAAAAAAAAAACCATAAACATTTTTGGGATATATTTATTTAGCAGTCTTTTAGTAACATTTTGAAGGTACAAAAATGTATTCAAAAAATAAAAAAAATTAAAATTGACGTAGAGACAGGCCGGCGAAGTGAAGGCTCAAAAAAAAAACTTGTCTCATGGTTGACATGATTCCAACCTGCCTGGTGGTCCGAAGCATACATTTTAGGTGAATTCTGTAATAAGAAGAATGTGAAATTCGTCTGACGTAGGCGATTTGAAAAAACTTTTTTTTCACAAAATGGCGTCCATGTAAAAAAAAGTCGCTTTTTTTCCTCATTTTTTCAACTTTGGAAATTTTTAATAAATAGTATAATATTTTTTTTTGAAAAATCCCTACGTCAGACGATAACCAATAGTGTTAAAAGGGTTTGTGCGAATTTTCACGTAAATCGGTTTATTGCAATTAGAGATATCATGTCAACCGTATCGGGAAAAGTAGTTCCGAGAAAAACGCGTTTAAAACTTGGAGTCTCGTTTCGGAGAGTTAGTTGGCGTGTCACAAATATAGTTGTAACTCCAAAAATAATTCGAATTTCCGAAAATCCTTTTAAAAGCTTATTCTTAAAGGTCTAAAAACTTTGTAAATATGCAAAGAAAAAAAAATCGATTTGATCAAATTTCTAGACCAGAATACCCCCTTAAATATTAAATATATCCTGAAAGGTCATTGTACTAGTCTTTGTATCCATCTTAACTATCATTTTAAGTATTCGTATCTTAAAAAACATTTGCATTAGCGATGAGCAGATGTTTCTTCCAGAGTACTTTCGGAGACACTACAAATACTTTACTCTGCAAATACGTAGGACTATTCTTTTCAATTTCACCAGTTTTTCTTTATGGCTTTGAGACCTAGTCATGCAGGATGTGAAGCTGTTGCTGAGTATGGATCTGATGAGCTGTCGGTAACTAAGGAGCATTGTCCTTTGAAGAAGCAGAAACTTTTTTTTTTAAAAAGTTTCTGCTTCTTGCTCAATATATATTACCAATTCTCTTTTTATTTTTTTTTTAAGTAAAAAGAGAGTTGGTCATATGTACGAGTATATTGAGCTTTCACCAATGTATTTTTCCCATGGACTTAAAACTTATTCCTAGTATCGTAGATGAATCTCAAACTTTATATTGATTTGCAATGAAAATTAGTATTTGACTCGTTATATATGTATATATATATATATATATATATATATATATATATACATATATATATATATATACATATATATATATATATATATATATATATATATATATATATATATATATATATATATATATATATATTGTATATATATATATATATATATATATATATATATATACATATATATATATATATATATATATATATATATATATATATATATATATATATATATAAATATATATATATATATATATATATATATATATATATATATATATATATATATATATATATATATATATATATATATATATATAAAAGCTTTTCTGGCGAACTTCGTACCGCCTCAGAATCAATAAATGTTGTTTTAACTTATTAGCTGAATTCAATTCAGTTTTTTATTAATATAAAAATTAATTAAGTTCAATAAATGTATAAAAATTTAAAATTAAAAGTACATGTTTTGATTACGTTGAAATGAATGTAATTCCCGTGACAGCATAGCATTCGCTTTATCGAAGCGAATCGAAGTGATTCCCACAGCATTATTGCACTATTTTCTGTTAAATTATTTGCTGGATGGATTGCACTCGGTTCGTTTACCTTCATTGAAGCACCTTGCGATATAAAAAAGCATTTCTTCTTGCGCGACAAAGATTATCAAGTTGTTAAGTACGATAAGTTTGACGATTTCTCATTGCCAATTAAGCTGTTTGACGTACTGTCTCTCTTTGCTCTTGTGTTAGTGAAGCACAAAGTTGGGCCATACCCAACGGGAATTGCGGTAATGTATTCTAGCAGCATGCATGAAGCAAATTTTTCAGAAATGCAAATGTAGCGCTTAAAACCTGTTTTCCAAAAAAGCACATCATTTACCTATGAACATTACTCGTAAAAATAAAAGGAAAATAACTTTCGAGCATACATCGGCTTAGGCAATGTTTGCTATATAAAACGGGAAGATAAACATTTCAGAGCATTTCAAATTATCACAGGTAAGTAAAATGTATAGAATACTATTCATTAAGAGTCATGCGTGAGCAAGCTTGGCCGCCGGTCCAAGCAGCAGCATCAATTCCCTCTAGTAACGTGTAATGCGAGAATACGCTGTTGGGATTTCCAATAAACTTCGCAATCACTCAGCATGCATTATCTACACATTGCGGGTCATCCAGAAGTATGATCGGCCGCCGGTCCAAGCTTCATAGGTTGTCTCCACTTGCCATTTCCCATGGCATGCCATTCGACTTGCCATGGAAATGGCTAGTCGAGACGGTCAATGGCATACCATATTTGATGGCATGTCATAAATGGCAAATTATATGGTATGCCATTTGCTTGGCCACGTGCCTGGTCATATTTTGACAGTTCTTGATTTTAAAAATGGCGCTGAACCGTGGTTATGCTCCGTTTTTTTTTTAATTTACAGGGATTTTAAGATCTCGTTGAGTAATCAAAATAGTTTAAAGAATATGCAATGGTGGGAAATAGCGAAAATGTCAAACTGTGATGCGGACATTTGGAATATTCAAATTAAACACTTGTTATTTTTGAAAGAAAAATAATTTGAATTTTTAAGGATGAGCAAATAAATGAAACCGCCTACTGACGACTGGCTAATTTTTTAATTGAGTTCTACCCCAGCTCGGTTCGTACCCCAGCAAATTAAATAATAGCTTCACCTTCTTTTGAAATTGCACTCGCTTACCCAAAAATAGATTTATCCTACACGAGGAGTTTTCATCAGCAGCAGGTTTCTTCGCTCTCACTTCAATAACTTTTCAAGAACATTCAACGTCACATGAAGCACACGTCCTTTCCATTCCGAGGCATTTTCGAAATGATATGGCATGCCATGGAAAATTCGTTGCAATGGGATATGGCAGGGAAAATAGCTAGTCGAGAACTTTCACAACATGTCAATACGCTTTTCCCATAGACGACGGGAATGCAAAAATACAATACACAAAAAGTTATTTTTATAAAGCTATAAAGCTGAAAATTCAAAGTTCCCCTTGTATACACCTTGTCAACCTAGGACATTCAATGTTCAAAAGAAATGAAACGGGTATGGATCTATAATGCATCCATGAATTATACGGAATGCTTACCGAGAGTATGTTGGTACTAACGCAGCGCTCTTCTCGTGCATTTATTGTTCATCTCTAGTGGATTGATTCGCAATATTCCGAAGTGTAATTGCATTACGGCTTCGTGGTGAAAGATTAGATCTTCTGGCTCGCGGATTGTAAATAACACTGGAAATCGCGGCGCACGTCTGCACAGCTAGCTAGCTAGCTCAATGGCGTTGTATATGGATTGAAATTTTTTTTTCTTATAAAAAATGTATGAGAAAATGCATTTTCTTCACCAATTTTTTTTTTTTTGAAATTATTCGTTATTTTAATAGCTACTCTGCTATTCGGGGCGGAGACAAAACCAACAAATCAAAGACCATAGAAATCGGTCCAGACGTTCTTGAGTTATATGACTAATGCAAATTAAGGTATCTTTAACCATTGGCGGCGGTTGGCATTTCAGTGAATTTTCAGGTACCCTTATATTTCTGTGCAGAGTACATTTTCGTTCAAATTAAGTACTGGAAATGAAAATTAATTATGTTGTATGCTTGGCCATGATAAAAAATTGAAAATTATGAACCTTATGTGGGCCCCCATCGCCTAAAAGTAGGCAAGCATTTTTTCAAATCTCGATTTGTCATAACTTTCCACAGGAACATTGGATCACCGTGAAATTTCCAAAACGTATTGATATTCACTAAAACTGTACACGCATGGAGTTTCAGGATTCTGAGGGCAAACCTGTAGCTACTGCAGGTATGTGAAAAAAATCCTTCAAAACATTAACGCTCCCGAAAAATTTATGTTTTTTTAAAAGAAATGCAAAATTGAAATTGTCAAATTGAAATTTTCGAAATTCCGTGTATGTCAAAAACGGCACCAAATTCCCTCCATTTTCAGCACTCCGATCAATATGAAATTTACAGAGCATGTTGGTATTAACTAGGACCAAGTCTGATAGAAGTGATTTGGAAATGCAGGCAACCCTGTGGCAATGGTGCCATCTTGAAAAATCATTGAGAAATAAAAACTGCTTTTTGGCCCATAACTTCCTATTCAGCTACACACATTGCAACATTGCCAACTACATCACATTGCAACAAAACTCACACAGTATTTGGATCTTACTCTACGTCATAGTTGGTAGAAATTTGACTGAAAAATTAGAATAGAATTGTCAGCTATGGTGATTTTTGTCTCCTAAATCTTATAAATTTGCTTAGCAAAATGAAGCTTTTTTTCCCTATAACTTCCGATCCAGTCATGAAATCAAAACGAAATTAATGTAGTAAGTGGATCTTATTATAAACCAGCTGTCATAGGGATTCCGTGGAAAATCATGAAAGGGCTACCAACTATGATAATTTTTGTAATTTTTTGGATTCTCTTTACTAAGCGATGTTGTCATTAAATTTTCAAATTGGAATGATCCTGCAATGACAATTAACAACAAATATTTACGTTTCGAATATTTGAAAAGCTTTGAGGGTGGTAGCCCTAAAAATCTTTTCAACTCTTTAGCTTCCAGCGTAGTCACCAAATCTAAATAAAATTCACAGAGCGGGTTTTACTTAACTTGAAGCAGATTTGCTACATATGTGGCTGTGGTGCTAACAAGGATTGCCAGCACAATACATTTTCGTAAATATTGCACCAACAGATGCTTGCATTTTGTGTTCATATGCAAATCATATAAAATAAGTAACCAATGTTAAAATTTTCCGAGTTTTCGAAATTTTTCAGATGGCAGCCCCAAAGGTTCATCGCTGAAACTTTCGATGATATCCCTACATGAAAGTAAAATGGTATATCCCTAGATGAAAATAGTCTTATTGCTGCTGCTTTGCAAAAATGCTGCCAGTACTGAACATTTTCATTTGAACATTTGTGTTATAGGAGATGCTGTCAGAAAACGATTTTTGTTACTTTGAGTAAGAAATGGTTGATATGATACTACATAGAAGTGTATTACTTCTATTCACATTTTTAAGTCACTCAACGATAAATTCTTCGAAATTCAGTTTTCTAGCGATTCTGATGCGCTAGGCTTTTTTTTTGTACTAAGAACACACCCAGGTTTCCGATGAATACATGAGGATTGGTAAGACCACGGCTTTGTACAAAAAGTGCTCGAACTTCTTGTAGAGATTTGATTGAAATGGTTCCGAAGGCTTGAAATTTTAATCATGCAGGCTATTTATTCACTTTTTTAAACATGAAACTATGGAAAAATACGTGCTTCAAACAACTCTTACAACGAAAATTTGTAGCGAAAGTGGCGAGTACGTACTTACTTGCACCGTGTGGGCACAGCCCCGGATCTAGGGGGGGGGGGGGGGGGACAAGCCGGAGCTCGTGCCCCGGGCGGCAAATTCAGAGGGCGGCAAATTCAAGCTTGGTAGATGAATACACTTCTCAGTATTATCGCAACTTGGCGATGACAGACGCGCAGTATAGTAAAATAATAAATAAATAAAAGTAAACATTTTCTATTTCGGACAACTAAAAGAATCCACAGTGTGCTAGTAAGGCTTATAGTAGGTTATTATGAATGAAAACACAAAGCACTTTAGATATAAACATAAAAGACAGATAAGTCCACTTCCCTGCGCCGAGGACGATTAAGAAAACAAGCTAGTTTCCGTACAAGGCACCACCATAGTGGTGAAGTGAACCTATCAGCTATAGTCTTTAGGATGCTGTCAGGACTGTCCCGTGTTCTATGGATCAGGGATATAGTTTTTTTTGCAAATGACGGTTGCAAATCCATCATTCTGGTACTCCACAAACATCCCTGACGCACTGCAGAAGCGGGCCAATCCCATTATCATCCTGAAGATATTATTTTATTTTATGCGCAAGGTGTCCAGCGATCTTTTGGCATATCCGACTCACAGGATTCTCATGTACAAGGAAAAATATTATCTTAACTTGCTTAGTACAACAGGAAAATGTGCGAGCCAACATATTACCTCTGGCTGCCAAAGCGCTGCGCTTGTTTTCAATATCCATAGTCTTTAAGGTCGTTGGCAATGATATGCCCTATATTATTTTAAGCACATAAATTATTCCCCTTGGGGCACATAGGCATATATAGGACAACAATCACGCTCGCCCGGTGTCCACGGCGCGGCGGCTGGTTCAGTAGCAGTGTGCAAGTGGAACGCATTCACATTTGAGGGCGATTAGCGTCGTTGCGAAAGGGATGCAGCTTTATTTAGACAGATCCTGCGTATTGTTATGGATGCTATATTGTATCTTTCAAAAAACGGCCTTTCTTTTCGTGGGTCCCACGAAACCCCTAGCGACCTCATCACACAATGTCCTCAGCCTGAATTTAATTTTCCTGCTCTCCAAACATAATTCAAGTCTCAAGTTTCAATTAAAATATTTGAAAAAGGGACAAGAATCATATTTTTAAAAAAAAGTACAGAATGAAATTATTGACATAATGGCAAAACAGTTAGAAATAGCATTCTAAGTGACATTAAAGAAACCAAATAATGTACAATAATGTTCGGCTGCACTCCAGATATCTCGCATACAGAACAAATGATCCAGGCCATCCGCTATGAAAGAAAAAACTGGCGATGTGTGTGAAATAAAAAAAAATCAGTGATGTCATAGAAGCTGCTGTAAAGAAGAGAAAATACATTTGTCAACAGATTATGGAAAAATCGACAGTTGATGGTTTAGTTATTAGACAATGTCGTGGCCAATCTTATGATAATGGGTCTAATATGACTGGCATCTATAACGAAGTGCAAGCCAACACTGCAGAAGAAAATGAGCTGGCCGAGTTCGAACCATGTTTGTCTCACTCCTTAAATCTTGTCGGTGTCCATTCTGCCTCATCTGGCTCGGAAGCAATAAACCCATTTGGAGTAATTAAAAAAGGATATTGCTTTATTGACGAAAAAATATGCTAAAACCAATTTAAAAGGAAGCAGTCAGACAAAATGGTCAGCGAAACATGTCGCTGTGGAGTCCTTGGAAGAAGTAGAGCTAAATTTTCATGCTTGGGAAGCAAAGTACAAGGCAGGTCATCTCTTAAAGGCTTAAAAGAATTTTAAATTTATTCTGATTTTTACGATATGGGCAAATATTCTCCGCGAAATGAATTGAGTAAATATTGAAATTCAAAAGGAAGATATAATCCTTGCGCATTTCGCTCCTTTGATGGATGGCCTGATGAAAGCTTTGCATGAAATGAGAGAAAATTCAATTGAATATTGGATAGAAGAAGCTAAAGAAATTGCTGAAACAATTGGCGGTGAATCTATTATGCCAAATAAACGAATTCCAAGGTGCAAAAAACAATTTGATGAGATGAGTGATGTCAACCTGTTCAACTCTTTGCTAAGGCAACAATGGCGGTATTTGATCGAACCTTATCAGAAATCAAAAAGAGGATTGACAGTTCTACCACACCAATTTGAGTTTTGCATTTCTCAATAACACTGAAGTCTTAAATATGTCAACTGTAGAACTGCAGAACCATGAAGCAGATCTTGGACGATAATATGAGCAAGATTTAAACACAGTTGAATTCTGCCAGGAACTCTATGTTTTTAAAGAGCAAACTCCACTTTTATTTGCAGATATAAAAAATGCTAGGGCTTTCAACCTCTTGCAACAGATCAATACGCATGTATTGCTCTGCGAGTTTACTCTACGCTTCCTACTAAATCCGCAAGCTGCGAGTGAAATTTTAGCAAACGTAATTTTATTAAAAATTATCTACGGCCGTAGATGAGCCAGTAACGTTTATCGAGTCTCGCAATATTAGTAATATAAAGTCGAACTGCTCATGAGATTAATTATGACAAGGCCATAGATTTGTTTGCAGAACAAAAGGCTCGAAGAGTAAAATTGTAATTTCAATGTGCAACACTCAGAACAGAGATATTTAAGGTAATGAAATAAGCGTATACATATACGAAATTTAGTGAAGCAATTTTACTACAAAGTTAAAATCTATCATTAGAACAAATCGAGAGAATTACTACCTCAGATATTCCCTTTGATGTCTCCGATACCTAAGATCTGCGAGCTTTTGGTTATAAAGTGTCAAATGGCCTATTACCTCTATCTCTATCTTCCTGTTCGCGGAGTAAAAGTCTGTCAAATTTGCCCATAGCGCCCATAGTTTTCCTTCACTACCATAGTTTTCCTTCCACGTCTCTTACTAATAATTACTTTTAGTCTCACGTTTCATTTCAGACCCTATCCTACCCTATCATTTCCTATCCTAATTAAAATATACACTACCGTGCAAAAGTTTAAGGACATCATCTAAAAAGGCGATTTTTTGAGTTTGTGGTTGTATTTTATTTTGTTTAATTACATTTTATGATAAAATGAAAAGTCGAACTCGTTTCCTTTATTTCTACCAATTTATTTTTCAAAATCCGTATACCAGTATTTCGGCTATCACTTATAGCCTTCTTCAGCGATGTTTCTTCGACTGGGGAAAATAGTCCCTAATCGTCCTATTTGTAGATAAACTTTTAAGTCTCCTTAAGCGTTTTCTTTCCGTCTGGGTATTTCCCCCATCGTCGGTAGGTGGTGCGCTAATTAAATCCTCATTAGCAGCCTCATTAACTGTTTCGTTAATCCTTCTTTCCTGGCTCGTTGGTGAGATGTTAATTATCGTGTTATTATGATCTCCGGTTGCCCTTGCGGTACTTCTTCTAATCAATTTGAACAGTGGGGAATATCCGTTTCCCAAATCCCTGTTAAGGAGACACTCCCGTGGAGCCTTGAATATCTCCAAACTTTCCGCTACATCTAGCTTTCTACTATCTCCCACGTTGCTTATCAGTGAGAGGTTTTCCACCGAGATGTTGTGGTCTGCTCCAACCATATGCTCCGCCACTCTAGACTTGAACTCCTTAATGTTTCTCCTCCTTGCTGTTTCTGCTTCCCTCCGATGCTCCTTGAAGCGAGTAAGTGCACTTCGTTTCGTTTGGCCTATATATTTTAGGTCACAATCCCCGCATTGGATCGAGTATATCCCTGCTTTTTCCAATCTTTCTATTGGGTCCTTTGTTGACCCAAGTAGAGTCTTCAGCTGGTTGCTTCTGTTTTGGAATACAACCTCTACGCCCCATTTCTTTAATTTGGGCTTCAAACCCAACGAAATCCGATTATATTCTAACACGACCCTTCTCAGTGGGGGCTTGTCCTCCTTCAGGTTTGTCAAACCTTTAAGTGCCAGGTTCCTCATCTGTTTTCCAATCAGTCCTGTTATCCGTTTGGTGGGGTATCCATTGCTCTCAGCTACTTTCAAAATGTGGGATGTTTCCTTCTTTAATCCCTCGGACGATAACGGTAGGGTCAACATACGATGGATCATGTGGTTGAATGCAGCCATCTTGTGCTGGTATGCATGGTTGGAGTTGTATCTGATGACGCGATCTGTGTCTGTTGGCTTCCTGTACACTTCCAGCTCTAATTGTTTCTCCCTCCTCTTTAGCAATAGATCCAAAAACGGTAGCTGACCATTTGTCTCTGTTTCAAAAGAGAAATCAATATTTCCATGCAAACCATTGATGATTTCCACGGTATTTTCTACTTCTTCTCTTTTTACAACCGCGCAGATGTCGTCCACATATCTCCTCCAAAATTTCGGCATGAGGCCCTTTTCTTCTAGATCCGCTTCTAGCTTAGCCATAAAAATCTCGCTAATAAACGGTGACAGTGGGTTGCCCATCGGAGCTCCTTTCAGCTGCTTGTAATACCCTTCCCTGAATGTAAAATAATTTTCTTCCATACACAATTTCGTTAGCTTGATGTACTGTTTGACCTTCGTCTTCCAAAGTGCATCATTTTGTTGCTGAAGCAACCAGGTCTCTAATATAAGAATTGCTTCCTTTATAGGTATGCTCGGAAAAAGAGCTTTAACGTCGAAGGATATCAGAATTTCATCCTCTTCCAAATCTCCTATCGATTGAAGATGCTCACAAAATTCTTTCGAGTTTTTGACCGAATATGACCTAAACTTATGCTCCATGCTCTGGAATTCCTTGACCAACCATTTTGCAATCCGATGCGTTGGTGATTTTTCCGCGGAAATTATCTCCCTCATTTCTTTTCCTGGTTTATGAATTTTGGGAAGGCCCCTTATCCGTGGCAGCGCTGGATTTGAGACTTTCAAATAGTTGTTGGATAACACCTGTTTGCATTCCTTCAAAACTTTATCGACCTGCTTAATAAGTGGTTGTAGTGGATCGTTCCTCAGTTTTCTATACGGCCCATTATCTATTTTTGTCCTCATTCTTTCATCGTAATCCTCCTTATCGAGTATAACTACTGCGTTTCCTTTGTCTGCCTTGATATAGTATACCGGTTTACTTTTTAACTCTTTGGCCATTTCCTTTTCTCGGTGGATACGTTTTCCGCTGTGACTGTTGTTTTTCCTGATAGCATCTGTTGCTGCCAGGCGTATGCGTTCTTTCCCCTCCCCTGAAACTGGACCATCCAATGTGTATGAGTTGATGCCTGCCTCTAAATCCACGATTAGCTGAGGTATATTCGCTTTGTTCCGAATGGCGAATTTTAACCCATTGTTTAAAAAATCAGTTTGTGCTGCCGTGAAGGTCTGTGATGATTGGTTTACCACCAACTTGCCGGTCTCCTGGGTGCTGCTTCTTTCTTGTGTACCTTGCCTCCGTTTACTCCCTTCCAGAGATTTGAACTTCTTCTCGAGGTGCTCCCTTTTCCTTTCGCCTTCAATTTCCTCCGCTCTTTTAACTTTAGTTAAAAATAAAGGAAACTCCCCTGAGTACTTTTGAGCTAATTTCAAATGCAAGCTGTATGCTTCCAGAGTTTTTTGATTTAATTTGGATCGCAGCTTTGAAATGCTCTGTGTTATGAGTCCTCTTTCCCACGTTCTGATGTTGTTGGATGCCATCGGTGATTTGATTCTGATTTGGTGACTTTTCGGAGTGACCCCGGCGTCTCTGCACCTGCTTAAAAATCCGATGTCCTTACTAAGTGCTGCAATTGATTTCCTCAGTGTAATGAATTTATTTGGCTCTGATCGTCCGAGGGATTAAAGAAGGAAACATCCCACATTTTGAAAGTAGCTGAGAGCAATGGATACCCCACCAAACGGATAACAGGACTGATTGGAAAACAGATGAGGAACCTGGCACTTAAGGGGGTATTCCGGTCTTTCGATTTGAAAAAATCGAAAAATTTTTTTTTACATTTTCTTATTCCACTATGATCATATAATCTTGCTTTAAAATTTTATCGCAGTATCTGTTTTCGTTTTGAAGTTATTCGCATTTCCACCACTATCATCTCTGGAAAATCCCTGGCACGCTTGAGGCGAGAGTGTTTGAGATAAAACTTTAAACGCGATTTTCTCAAAACCATCTTTTCTCAATTTCTTGACAAGATTTCTCGAAAAAAGTCTTACAGAATTTAATGAGTGATATATCAAATTATTCGCTATGACTTAAGGAAAAAGATGAACTACGATTGTGATGATACAAAACAATTAACTATAATTTTTAATAAAAAAAAGTAAAAAAAAAAGGAAAAATTGGAAAAAAAATTTCTTATAAGCTGCCATTTTTTAACGAATAATTGGATATTGATAAGCGTAGTTCATCTTGTAACGGGTATTCTCCTGAGTAAAATGACACCTCATTTGCTAATTTCAGATAATTCAAACGGACGCAATCCTGCCAAGATTGATTTTCAAAGGTCAACTTCAAGCCCTCATAGCAACAACAATTTTCAACTTTTTTTTTGAAATCCAAGTTTTTTATTAAGTTTAAATCCTGCAATAAACGTAAAATAAAACCATACCCATTGAGTATTTATTTTTATGTATTAAAATTCATATTGAAATAATGAACGATTATCGCGTGAAAAACCGGAATACCCCCTTAAAGGTTTGACAAACCTGAAGGAGGACAAGCCCCCACTGAGAAGGGTCGTGTTAGAATATAATCGGATTTCGTTGGGTTTGAAGCCCAAATTAAAGAAATGGGGCGTAGAGGTTGTATTCCAAAACAGAAGCAACCAGCTGAAGACTCTACTTGGGTCAACAAAGGACCCAATAGAAAGATTGGAAAAAGCAGGGATATACTCGATCCAATGCGGGGATTGTGACCTAAAATATATAGGCCAAACGAAACGAAGTGCACTTACTCGCTTCAAGGAGCATCGGAGGGAAGCAGAAACAGCAAGGAGGAGAAACATTAAGGAGTTCAAGTCTAGAGTGGCGGAGCATATGGTTGGAGCAGACCACAACATCTCGGTGGAAAACCTCTCACTGATAAGCAACGTGGGAGATAGTAGAAAGCTAGATGTAGCGGAAAGTTTGGAGATATTCAAGGCTCCACGGGAGTGTCTCCTTAACAGGGATTTGGGAAACGGATATTCCCCACTGTTCAAATTGATTAGAAGAAGTACCGCAAGGGCAACCGGAGATCATAATAACACGATAATTAACATCTCACCAACGAGCCAGGAAAGAAGGATTAACGAAACAGTTAATGAGGCTGCTAATGAGGATTTAATTAGCGCACCACCTACCGACGATGGGGGAAATACCCAGACGGAAAGAAAACGCTTAAGGAGACTTAAAAGTTTATCTACAAATAGGACGATTAGGGACTATTTTCCCCAGTCGAAGAAACATCGCTGAAGAAGGCTATAAGTGATAGCCGAAATACTGGTATACGGATTTTGAAAAATAAATTGGTGGAAATAAAGGAAACGAGTTCGACTTTTCATTTTATTGTATAATTTCTACCTAAACGCTCGCCAAACAATTTTTTGTTTGATTATATTTGTTCAAATAATGGCAACCAAGCCAAGGTCAGAGCCAAATAAATTCATTACACTGAGGAAATCAATTGCAGCACTTAGTAAGGACATCGGATTTTTAAGCAGGTGCAGAGACGCCGGGGTCACTCCGAAAAGTCACCAAATCAGAATCAAATCACCGATGGCATCCAACAACATCAGAACGTGGGAAAGAGGACTCATAACACAGAGCATTTCAAAGCTGCGATCCAAATTAAATCAAAAAACTCTGGAAGCATACAGCTTGCATTTGAAATTAGCTCAAAAGTACTCAGGGGAGTTTCCTTTATTTTTAACTAAAGTTAAAAGAGCGGAGGAAATTGAAGGCGAAAGGAAAAGGGAGCACCTCGAGAAGAAGTTCAAATCTCTGGAAGGGAGTAAACGGAGGCAAGGTACACAAGAAAGAAGCAGCACCCAGGAGACCGGCAAGTTGGTGGTAAACCAATCATCACAGACCTTCACGGCAGCACAAACTGATTTTTTAAACAATGGGTTAAAATTCGCCATTCGGAACAAAGCGAATATACCTCAGCTAATCGTGGATTTAGAGGCAGGCATCAACTCATACACATTGGATGGTCCAGTTTCAGGGGAGGGGAAAGAACGCATACGCCTGGCAGCAACAGATGCTATCAGGAAAAACAACAGTCACAGCGGAAAACGTATCCACCGAGAAAAGGAAATGGCCAAAGAGTTAAAAAGTAAACCGGTATACTATATCAAGGCAGACAAAGGAAACGCAGTAGTTATACTCGATAAGGAGGATTACGATGAAAGAATGAGGACAAAAATAGATAATGGGCCGTATAGAAAACTGAGGAACGATCCACTACAACCACTTATTAAGCAGGTCGATAAAGTTTTGAAGGAATGCAAACAGGTGTTATCCAACAACTATTTGAAAGTCTCAAATCCAGCGCTGCCACGGATAAGGGGCCTTCCCAAAATTCATAAACCAGGAAAAGAAATGAGGGAGATAATTTCCGCGGAAAAATCACCAACGCATCGGATTGCAAAATGGTTGGTCAAGGAATTCCAGAGCATGGAGCATAAGTTTAGGTCATATTCGGTCATAAACTCGAAAGAATTTTGTGAGCATCTTCAATCGATAGGAGATTTGGAAGAGGATGAAATTCTGATATCCTTCGACGTTAAAGCTCTTTTTCCGAGCATACCTATAAAGGAAGCAATTCTTATATTAGAGACCTGGTTGCTTCAGCAACAAAATGATGCACTTTGGAAGACGAAAGGTCAAACAGTACATCAAGCTAACGAAATTGTGTATGGAAGAAAATTATTTTACATTCAGGGAAGGGTATTACAAGCAGCTGAAAGGAGCTCCGATGGGCAACCCACTGTCACCGTTTATTAGCGAGATTTTTATGGCTAAGCTAGAAGCGGATCTAGAAGAAAAGGGCCTCATGCCGAAATTTTGGAGGAGATATGTGGACGACATCTGCGCGGTTGTAAAAAGAGAAGAAGTAGAAAATACCGTGGAAATCATCAATGGTTTGCATGGAAATATTGATTTCTCTTTTGAAACAGAGACAAATGGTCAGCTACCGTTTTTGGATCTATTGCTAAAGAGGAGGGAGAAACAATTAGAGCTGGAAGTGTACAGGAAGCCAACAGACACAGATCGCGTCATCAGATACAACTCCAACCATGCATACCAGCACAAGATGGCTGCATTCAACCACATGATCCATCGTATGTTGACCCTACCGTTATCGTCCGAGGGATTAAAGAAGGAAACATCCCACATTTTGAAAGTAGCTGAGAGCAATGGATACCCCACCAAACGGATAACAGGACTGATTGGAAAACAGATGAGGAACCTGGCACTTAAAGGTTTGACAAACCTGAAGGAGGACAAGCCCCCACTGAGAAGGGTCGTGTTAGAATATAATCGGATTTCGTTGGGTTTGAAGCCCAAATTAAAGAAATGGGGCGTAGAGGTTGTATTCCAAAACAGAAGCAACCAGCTGAAGACTCTACTTGGGTCAACAAAGGACCCAATAGAAAGATTGGAAAAAGCAGGGATATACTCGATCCAATGCGGGGATTGTGACCTAAAATATATAGGCCAAACGAAACGAAGTGCACTTACTCGCTTCAAGGAGCATCGGAGGGAAGCAGAAACAGCAAGGAGGAGAAACATTAAGGAGTTCAAGTCTAGAGTGGCGGAGCATATGGTTGGAGCAGACCACAACATCTCGGTGGAAAACCTCTCACTGATAAGCAACGTGGGAGATAGTAGAAAGCTAGATGTAGCGGAAAGTTTGGAGATATTCAAGGCTCCACGGGAGTGTCTCCTTAACAGGGATTTGGGAAACGGATATTCCCCACTGTTCAAATTGATTAGAAGAAGTACCGCAAGGGCAACCGGAGATCATAATAACACGATAATTAACATCTCACCAACGAGCCAGGAAAGAAGGATTAACGAAACAGTTAATGAGGCTGCTAATGAGGATTTAATTAGCGCACCACCTACCGACGATGGGGGAAATACCCAGACGGAAAGAAAACGCTTAAGGAGACTTAAAAGTTTATCTACAAATAGGACGATTAGGGACTATTTTCCCCAGTCGAAGAAACATCGCTGAAGAAGGCTATAAGTGATAGCCGAAATACTGGTATACGGATTTTGAAAAATAAATTGGTAGAAATAAAGGAAACGAGTTCGACTTTTCATTTTATTGTATAATTTCTACCTAAACGCTCGCCAAACAATTTTTTGTTTGATTATATTTGTTACATTTTATGATTTAATCTTGTATATAAACTAGAAAATATACTATTTTGTTATGATTTATGTTCATTAAATGCAAATTTTGCATAAAAATTTTTAAAAATACCGAAAATATTAAGACAAGTCATATCAGGTTTTTTTCATCAATGTGTCCAACTCGTGCTTTGATGATTGCAGCGCAAATTCTTGGAAGCCTTTCGACCAATTTTTGAAGTGTTTCAGTTGCGAGATTGTTCCAAGCCACTTTAAGACTGTCGAACAACTGTTTTTCACTGGTCACCTGCATGTTCTTCACCTGCCGGTCGAGCTTATCCCATAATAATTCGATCGGGTTGATGTCAGGGGATTGCGGCGGCCAATCCATGATTTTGAGCACACCTTCCTCTTCCTTAGACCGTAGATAGGTTACGCACACATGGGAGATGTGCTTGGGATCATTATCTTGTTGAAAGATAAATCCGCTACCGATCAAACGAATGCCGGTTGGAATGGCACTTCGTTGAAGAATATTGTGATAGTGTTCCTTCCGCATTATTCCGTCGATTTTGACCAGTTCTCCAACACCATCGTAACTTAAACACCCCCAGCCCATCACGGAGCCTCCGCCATGTTTAACTGTTGGCGCAATACATTGGGGATTAGACCGCTCATCTTTATTTCTACGAACATACTGGCGCCGCCTGGATCCAAAAATCTCGAACTTTAATTCATCGGTCCATAACACAGATTTCCACTGATCTACGGGCCAATCTTTATATTTTCGAGCAAACAATAGTCTTTTCCGCTTGTTTTGTGGCCGTAGAGTTGTTTCTTCACAGGAACGCGACCAAAATAGCCCTTCTCTCGCAAACGACGTTTGACAGTATCCACCAAAATTGGGTTCATCAGTGTTTCGTTGGTTTCAGCACGAATATCTGGTGCTTTTTTGAACCGATTTTGCTTGTTTATCAATACAATGTGTCGATCATCAGCTTGAGTAGTTTTTTTTGGTCGACCAGCGCGTTTTCGATTCATATTTGAGTTGGTTACGGCGAACCGTTTCAACTCCACACTTTGAAACACCAATAATATTTGCAATTTCACGAATTGTTTTACCCACTTTTCTCAAAATAAGTATTTATGAACGTTTTTCAAGTGAAATTTCCTTTTTTGGAGACATTTTCAGCGATCACAGTCGGTTTTGTGCGTGTAAACAATAACGGGAATGAATTTGACAGTTGTAGTGGACACAGAGCACAGCAGAGGGCTCAAAGAACCGTTATTTTTTTGACAGGCACTCAAATGATTGAGAATTACTGTTTAAGACATTAGCACTCATATTTGAATGGCTTAAAATGAAATATTAGCTATTATATTTGAAATTACAGCGCAAAAATGATGCTACTTAAATATAAGAATTTTAGGTTCCTTCATAATTCCATCATTTTGACTAATAATAACAAGCTGATTTAATGCTAATGTATGTAAATCATAATGAAAACGTATGTTTTTTAGTTTATATACCAGATTTAATCAAAAAATGTTGTTGAACACAGTAAAAAACAATCACAAACTCAAAAAATCGATTTTTTCGATGATGTCCTTATACTTTTGCACGGTAGTGTACATATGTCCGACACATTCATGAAATTTAGGAAAAAATAATATAGGCTTATGGGGTTAGTCCACTGTTAAACTGCTCAAAATGAACTTTTTTTTTAAACAGCTACCAAAAAAAAACTATTCAAGATATCGATTTGAAATTTTACTTGCATCTTTATTGAAGCTAAGAGTTAACATTTTCATTAGAAAAAATTATTAGAAAACAAAATGGCGGCCGCCCCAATGGATCGCCGCAGCACCGCCGAAAAAAAAAGCAAATTGCGCCTCGTAAATTCCTGGACAAAAAAAGCGTCTGTGAACAAATTACCAAATCGATTTCATTAGTTTTGTGTATAAAGGACTGCACGGGCCTAAATTTAGAACAAAAAAAAAATTTGTTGACGATCTGGGAAACATTTTTTTGATTAAAAAAATTTTTTTATTAATTTTTTTTGATTCAAAATTATACCACATTTTTTTTAATCGCTTTAGGGCTCTAAATTTAGGCCCGTGCAGTCTTTTATAATCAAAACTAATGAAATATTTTTGATAATTTGTTCACGGATGCTTATTTTGTCCAGGAATTTAGGAGGCGCAATTTGCTTTTTTTTCGACGGTGCTGCGGCGATCCATTGGGCCAGCCGCCATTTTGTTTTCTAATAATTTTCTCCAATGAAAATGTCAACTCTTAACTTCAATAAAGATGCAAGTAAAATTTCAAATCGATATCTTGAATAGTTTTTTTTTGGTAGCTGTTTAAAAAAAAAGTTCATTTGGAGCAGTTTAACAGTGGACTAACAACCCCTTAACAGAGAAAGAGCAGCACTAGACTGGTCGTTGTAGCGTTCTTTGGGTCGTTGTAGCGTTCTTTGGGTCGTTGTAACTTTCTAACTTTTGGGTAAAAATATTGGTGAGCGGTGGCGGCATTTTTCAGGTTTTGTCCCGCCTCGAAAAAATTCAAGATCCGGGGCTGTGTGGGCATATTCCTATTTCCGTATTTCTATTCAGAAATTCTTATTAAAATTCATACTTCGATAATTTTCGATATTTGACACAAATTGAACTCAAAATATGCATTTCCATCGAATTTTCTTGACTTCCAGAATCAATGCCGAATGAAAACAAATGAAAACACTTTAAACCTCTACCAATAATTCTTTATTTCTTCTATTCTGCAAAACATTTGTCGTATCAGCTACGTGTCACGTACAGTACCGTACAGTTGTGAATATCATAAGTGTGCGTTGGTGTTAGTTCCTAATACATTATATATTAAGTATCCAATAGGTGGAAAAGTATCATTCAGCAGTTGATTGAATCAATAGTTCATGTAATACTCTTGCGAAAAAAAACTAAAAAAACATTGGGAGCTTAGTAAAAAAATTTAAGTTCTAATCATCGTTTAAAAATGTATTTTTAAATTAGCAATTGAATAGTTAACCAACAAATATAACTAAGAACAATGAAAAATATTGATTAGAATGCTAACACAATAAAGTATATTTTTTTGTTTATTCGATAGTCATATTCATTAAATATGTATAATATTTTGGTGCAATAATATATTTTATTTTATTTTATTTTTACGACTAATGGTAAAAATATATAAAAAGATTCATAAAGATTATTATCATATTTATGAACAGTTTATTCTTGTTGGACAGTAAAACCTGTCTCGAAATTTTCTATTCTCGTCGTATATCTTTTTTTTTTTTTGAATCAATCGACAGTTCATCTTTGGATTAAATCGTTTTTGTAGGTACATGAATATGTGAAACATAAAGCATTAATTTATATAGAAGAAAATGAAGCTGCTGAGGTTTAGCAAGTTTACTAAG
This sequence comes from Nemotelus nigrinus, assembly GCA_947369275.1. Lineage (NCBI taxonomy): Eukaryota > Metazoa > Arthropoda > Insecta > Diptera > Stratiomyidae > Nemotelus > Nemotelus nigrinus. Next base: position 45,126,690 of record OX376374.1, read on the forward strand.
TAAGCGTTAGTATTCATTGAGCTTTTATAGGAAACATTTCATATGATAAGTTGTAATAAGGGTATTCTATTGTTGGTTAGATGCTAGATATGGTAACTTGACTACAAAATGTTCTAGGCTGATGAAGTGGTTTTCAGAAATTAAAAGATAGTGGAAAATGCGGTAAACTGTTGTAAGCATTTCAATAACAGGCAAATTGAAAAGTCCCCGGTCTGATACACAGATGGCGGTGCTAGTATTAAATCCATATGATTTTTAGTTAGTACCAATCTTCAAACGGTACATGTCAAAATTTGACAGCAGTCCGACCATTAGTTTGTGAGATATTGCGTTGTCCGTATAGATACTTTTGTTATTTGTAAAAAGATGGAAAAAAAAGAATTTCGTGTGCTGATAAAATATTGCTTTTTGAAGGGAAAAAATACAGTTGAAGCAAAATCTTGGCTTGATGAAGAGTTTCCGGGGTCTGCACCAGGAAATTCAACCATCATTGATTGGTATGCTAAGTTTGAACGTGGTGAAATGAGCACCGAAGACAGCGAACGCAGTGGGCGTGCAAAAGAGGCTGTCACCGACGAAAACATCAAAAAAGTTCACAAAGTAATTTTAAATGACCGTAAAGTGAAGTTGATCGAGATAGCAGACATTGTGAAGATATCATCTGAACGTGTACATCATATCATTCACGAATATTTGTACATGAGAAAGCTGTGTGCGAAATGGGTGCCGCGCGAGCTCACAATCGATCAAAAGCAACAACGTGTTGATGATTCTGAGCAGTGTTTGAAGCTGTTTAAGCGCAATAAACCTAAATTTTTGCATCGATATGTGACAATGGATGAAACATGGCTCCATCATTTCACTCCGGAGTCCAATCGACAGTCAGGTGAGTGGACTGCACACGATGAACCGAATCCAAAGCGAGGAAAAACACAACAGTCAGCTGGCAAGGCTATGGCATCGGTATTCTGGGATGCGCAAGGTATAATATTCATTGATTACCTCCAAAAGGGCCAGACCGTCAACAGCGATTATTATATAGCGTTATTGGATCGTTTAAAGGATGAAATCGTTAAAAAACGGCCCCATTTGAAGAAAAAAAAAACTCTAGCGCACCTGAACCGCTAGAAACACTAATGTTCGAAGAACAGTAGAAGAATCGTGCAGGTTTTGAGTGCATATTCCACCACATGTGCTGCTTATTACGGCCAAACTGTTTCAAATGCCACGTTTTACTTTCGTCTTAAGAATGCATTATAACTCATATGGTGCAAGGTTTCAGATATTACCACTGGCATGAATTTCAACGTTTATGAGAGCAAAACACGGGTTAATTATATTCGTTATCAGTTGCTTATTTCACATAATTTTGAAAGCAGCATCTCATATAACATCAATGAAGAAAATGCTCAGTGCCTGCAGCACTGTAACTGAAGTTGGTGTTTGGGGCTGCGATCCGAAAAATTTGCAGAACTTTGCGAATTGTAACATCGGTTATTTATTTTCATTGTAAATGTTTCCGGTATGAATACTAACTGTAAGCATTTATTGATACAAAAGTAGCACAACCGACTCGTGCTGGCATCCTTTCGCCAGTATCAAAGCCAAGAATATATCAAATCTGCTTCACGTTGTTTAATTACATTCGAAGTTATAGGAGTATAAAGAAATTTAGGGTAACCTGCAGCGAGTTTTTTCAAATGATCGAAAGCTTAATATTTGCTGTTTATTGTCACTACAATATCATTACCATTTGAAAATTCTACGATAAAACCGCTTAATAAAGATATTGCAATTAAACACAAAACCAACAATAGCTGGCAACCCTATCGTGTCTTTTCAACCAAATTTGGCCTGAATAATGCTTATGACAGGTTTCATTAATTGTATGAAATTCGTATTGATTTCATGACTGCACTGGAAGTTATAGTGCAAAAAGTTTTATTTTCCTGAGCGAATTTTCAAAACCAAAGACACAAAAATTACCATAGCTGGTAGCACCAATCAAATTTTTCAACCAAATTTCCACCAAACAGAGATTAGAGTTAGGTTTAGCTTCTGTGTCAATTTCATGAAAATCTGGTAACTTATTCACATTTCATAGGGCAAAAAGCAGTTTTTTTTCTTTGTAATTTTTCAAGATGGCACCACTGGCACAGAGTTGCCCACAATTCAAAATCGCTTCTATCAAATCTGGTCTTACTTAAGTCCAATGCATTCTGTAAATTTTAGCTGTATCTGATTATTGGTTCGTGAGTTTCCGTGAACAGAAGTTTTTGATGCTAAAAATATAGGTTAACTGGGAGAGGGTTACCGTTCTTGTCCGACATGAAATTTCCAAAGTTTTATTTTGAACGTGTAGATAAAACATAAGATTTATATACAGATTGGTTTTATTGTAAGAAACGGACATTTTTTTGAATATTCGATGGTTTGAATGTTTTCACTTCCAAATTTTTTTTTTCAAAATGAAGACACCAAAATTATCATAGCTGGCAGCTCCAACCGAATTTTTCGACCAAATTTCTACCAAACGTGGCTTAAAGTAAGGTCCAGCAATTGTGTAAGTTTCGTCAAAATCGAACGATTCAATCAGAATTTATAGGGCTAAAAACAGTTATCTTTTTTAGTGGTTTTTCAAGATGGCACCACTGGCACAGAATCGCCCGCATTTCAAAATCACTTCTATCAGACCTGGTCCTATTTAAGGTCAATACATGCTGTGAATTTCAAATAATTCTGCCCATCGGATCGTGAGTTTCCGTGAACAGAAGTTTTTGATGCTAAAAATATAGGTAAATTGGGCAAGGGTTGCCAGGCGTGCCCGTTATACCATATCTTTTTTTTTTTTTTGGTTATGTAAACAAAGCACAAGATTTACATATGAAAGGCTTATTTTTGAAGAAACGGCATTTTTTCAAGAGAGACGATGATTTGGAGGTTTTCACTTTCAGTACCTGCCCTAGCTACAGGGTTGCCAGCACGCTCATGAAAAGCTACACAAACCTACAACTAAATAATATCAATATGTCCTGAAAATTTCGTAATGATTGAATAGCTCTGTCAAAAGTTATCGAAATTTAAAAATTTTCAAATTTTCCCGTCCTCTTTTTAGGCACCCAGCGCACACATAGGGTTAAAAAATTCCAAAGCATTATCCGATTCATATGTAAAACACGTTAGAAATTTAGTTCGTTAACTTTATTTTTGCGAAAATCATTTGTGCACGAAATAATAGGTATATTAAAAATATCACTTAAATGCCCGCCGGCGCGAAAAGGTTTACAATAACTGACATTTAAAGAGACCTGGACCTATTCTGCATATACATCAATGTATCCTGAAAGTTTCAGCTTAATCGAATGGCGCGTTCCCGAGATTATCTCACTGAAATTTTTTGTACATATATATATATATATATAAAGAAATATGAATTTTTGGCCGAATCGATTTTAATACTAATGTTCTTCGAACATTAGTAAAAAGTGCTGTTTCATCAAGACAATGCACCGTGTCACAAATCAATGAAAACAGTGACAAAATTGCATGAATTGGGCTTCGAATTGCTTTTGCATCCACCGTATTCGCCAGATCTGGCCCCCAGTGACTTTTTCCTGTTCTCAGACCTCACAAGAATGCTCGCTGGAAAGAAATTTAGCGCCAATGAAGAAGTAATCGCCGAAACTGAGGCCTATTTTGAAGCGAAAGACAAATCGAACTACAAAAATGGTATCGAAAAGTTGGAAGATCGCTATAATCGCTGTATCGCCCTCGAAGGCAACTATGTTGAAAAATAAAATCGAATTTTGCCAAAAAAATGTGTTTTACTATGGTAGACCGGGGACTTTTCAATTGACCTGTTACATGGCCAATATCTATGTTTTCTACGGTTCTGCTGAAAATAAAGTAACTATCATTTGCAGTTATAAATGCGGGAAACTGCGATTTTCATTTTTTTTAAGAAACAGCTTATGTGGCCTACAGATATATCCACTTATTATGCGTGTATTCGGTGATTATTGAGAACCAAGCAAATCTGCAAACATCATGCCGATGGATGCGACCAGAGATTTTACTAGCTTTTTTAAAATCGTTCATATTCAAGTAAGAGAAATGTACGTGGAAATAGCGGACAGAATCGACTAGAGATTTAGCTACTTGTATCCAGGCTTGAAATTATTGGAAGTATAGTGTGCGTCTTCAAGTACGTATACTAATTTATCTGTTGCAGCGATAAGCTATAGCTAAATTTGGCAAATCAACTTACTATATTCTTAAAATGTATCGTCGCCTTGTAACAAATAAGGTTCCTAGGCAGACGAGATAACTAATATAATCTGAGTTTTTCATTTTGAGCAAATACGTTTCAATTAACATACTACCAATGTAAGTTATGATATGCATTTGTTTAGCTTTGCGTGGTTATGAAGCACAATTATAGCTTTACCTCTTTCTATTAAATGCAATACACAATTTGGCACTTTGCAATAGTTTGCAAAGAAATTACGTAATTAATATAATGCCCCCAATCATATTTATATAAAAAAATCTATTCACTCTTATACTGAGAAAATCATGGCCATCCAAAATTGATACCAGACATTTGATAAAATTTTCGATTGAATGGACGATAAAACTCTCTCAGTCGATCGATTGCGGCAGGATCAATATAGGGATGATTGCGTCCTTTAGTTTTGCCCAAACAATGTGGAGTAGATCGAGCTTCAGATTTGAATAGACATGGAAATCCTTTAGTTGAGTTGAAGTAAAAATGTTTTTCGTTCACAACGCGCTTCAAACCAAGGAAATCCTGAAATATATTAAGAGTGTTTTTACGTCGGTGTTTTTAAAAATGGACTGTTTACTTTTACCTGAACTCTTCCGATCTCAAAAGCTGGATCAACTATCAAACGTTCGCCACTGATGAACAACAGCTGTGACAAAGGAAAGTATTGGAGCCATCGTTCCAAATGTCTGGCATACACACCGATCTTCACGGGACCCCAAGAAGTATCGACGACTTCATAAGATCCGTTGATAAATGCGAGCTCTTCGAATTTCTTCATGTCTGCTTTTTTGCTTGTAGCTTGTGTGTAGTCAGATATTGCACGTGTAACAGGATCTCGCACAACAACAAGTAATCTGAAAAATATACCGTTATTAGTAAAAAAAATCAGTTCTTAATAAAATGAGTCTTGCATTTTAAGTACACGTACGAATGATTACATTCAATGGAAGGTAAAGGTTATTAGATATAAGAATGCCTGGCCTGGCCGAAGATTAGCCGGTGGATAATCAGTAGGAGACCCTTTTCATTATAAATGAAGAGGTACTGCCGATATTGGATACCTTAGAGAGTATTATCAGGTACTGTTGATTTACCGGAGCCACAGGCCAAAGAGCTCTGATTTGGGAAATCCGATACCAGCGAAGCCTGACCCAAAACAGGTGGCTCAAACGACAGGGTAGCCACTTGTAAAGGGGTCCTTCGCCCGTTTGAGGGTGACATCTGAGGAAGAATCAGATGCGGAATCCCTCTATGCCGATGGGGCTAGCGTCGGGACTACTTCCTCTTCTATGTCTAAAGGGGAGGATCTCAACCTTACCTTAATCAATAATTAGTAATGGTGAAAGTACTTCAAGTGAACCTTCACCATTCCAGAGAAACATCAGGTGCCCTTGTCTAGGACAGAGGAGGAGCTAATCCTAATCCAAGAACCAGGTTTGCGGGTTACGCACTAATGAATACAAACTGATAGTACCGATGGCTGACCTAAGCCACGTGTCTGTATTCTTGTCAAGAAACCCGTTAATGTCCTTGTCTTACATAATTTCTGTGACAAGGATATTCTGTGACTGGAGGGTTTTACAGGATTGTTCATTCTCTGATCACTACGAAGAGAGTGTAGGAGCTTGAAAAGGTCCTACACTCTCTCGCTCCGACACTCTAAGCTTGAAAAGGTCCAATGCCAGGTCGCTGTATAAAACGAAGCTCAGGGCATTTAAGTATGCCGTACGAAAGGCAAAGAGGGCCTCATGGAGATCTTTCTCTGGAAACGTAGAGAGTTTCAGCGAAGCAAACCACCATCGTAGGATTTTAAGCATGATACCGAATGCTATGGGTTGCATCCTGAACCCTGAAGGCATTTAGACTAGTTCAAGCCCAGATACTCTAAACGTTTTCATGGACGCACATTTTCCGGGCAATTATTTTTCTCTAGAATCGGTGTATCAAACGGAGCAAGCTGCCAGCTCAATGCAGTCGTTAAGTATATCCAACTCTCATCGGAGGTGGGCTATTAACTCATTTGAGCCTTTTAGATCTCTGGGCCCTGATGGCGTCTCTGCGGCTAATATCCAGCAGTCCATGAAAGTATGGTTGCCATGGCTTAGAGAGATTTATAACGCTTGCCTACACTTCTCGTATGTTCCCACATGCTGTCGGGAGACTAGAGTTGTGTTTATCACTAAAGCAGGAAAAACCTCGCATGTTAAGCCGAAGGACTATCGTCCAATATGTGTTAACTCTGTCCTGCTTAAGATTCTGGAAAGGATAATCGGTTACCATATTAAAAGATCAATTGATCCTATGTTGATCTCGCAGTCACAGCACTCCCATACCAAAGGCAAGTCTGCCGAAACTGCTTTTCACGTTCTCATTGAGCAAATTGAAAAATCTCTTGGTCTTAAGGTATATGCGCTTGCCGCCTTCTTGGACATCGAGGGGACCTTCAACAATGTAATAAATAAACACCTCAGGGTGGAGTCCTCTCCCCTGCTGTGGAACTTCACGGTGAGTACTCTCTGAATGAGGCTGGACCGTGCCGGCTGCAAAGTGATTGCTTATGCAGACGACATAGCAGTAGCAGTGTCGGGCAAGTATTTATATATGCTCTTGGCATATTTTTACGTTCGAGCCGTGAGTGCGGCTTGAATGTGAATCCTAGTAAAACGGAGCTAGTGCTATTTACAAGGAAATACAAAGTTCCTCGTTTCGATTTACCGAAATTAAACGGGGTCTCCATTGACCTGAGCCGGAGGGTCTAATATTTAAAGCTAATCCTCGACTCGAAGTTACTGGAGCTACAAGGAAGGCTTTCAGTGCACTTTAGTACTACAAGAGAACCATAGGGGTGAATCAAGGATTGCAGCTTTGTACTGTTGCTTGGCTTTATACTGATGTGGTTGAGCCAATTCTAATGTTTGCGGTGGCATTCTGGTGGCAGGCTGCTCTTAAGGCTTGCTGCATACATTAACTTGAAAAAGTGCGGAGGTTAGCTGCACTACTGGTAATTCGAGCGCTCCGCACCACCCCTACTAAGGCATTTTCCGTACTGCTTCATTGGCTACCGACTAATCTACTGATATTACAACAAGCTAATCTTGCTGCTGTCAGGCTGAATTTTATATCAGCATGAAATACAACAGAGATCGGCATTGAGGGAGTTTCTATTCCAGCGGGTGCTAACTATATCGCTCCGAAAAGAAATAAATTATGTGAACTCAACAAAAAGTTATTTGAGCTCTTTAATGTAGATGGTTTTGAAAATTAGAAAAAGTAATTGTGTAAAATGACACCATTTCAAATCTAAAAATGGTGTAGAATCTGGGACTGGTTGCTTTTATGAAGGGTGTGAAGCAAATAAATTGTTTGCTAAATTGGTACTATACGTTAGGTAGGGAAAATGCTTACGGATAAATGGCACTGATGACAGTCGAACACCCGAAAACTAAGCCCACTGTAGACTATAAAAAAGCTGATTAAGAAATAAGGGGGCATGTTCGATTGATACTTCACTTTAGGCTGCTGCATCTAGGAGTTTGCAATTGACTCCAGTGCTGACTAAAAAATCGCCTGTTTATAGATAAGCATTTTAAAAACGTCCTTGATCCACCATCACAAGCGAAATTATTCGAGCGATTCATGACATTATTGAAAAGGATAGACAAATCAGAATATTCGAAACTCCATAGAAGGTCGGGATAAGTTATGAAATACGTCAAATAATCTTTGCAAATGGCCTAGAGTGCTGTCAAGTACTCAATCAATCTAAATCCTTTTGGTCCTACATCCGTTCCCTTAAATCCAATTCTTCAGTTCCTAATTCTATGTCTCTTGATGATGTTACTGCTTCCACTCCTCAGGCTATTTTTGATTTGTTTGCTGCCTTTTTTTCCTCCTTTAAAAAAAACCCACTGAATACCTCGATAGCTCCCACTGTCTCCCGTACCTCTCCTGAATTATCTATGATTAGTACCAATCCTTTGGAAGTTGAAATCCTTTTGTATACCTTTAATTTTAATGCCAGTTCCGGTCCTGATGATGTTCCTAATATCCTTGTAAAATCCCTCTCATCCTCGCTCTGTGTTCCCTTAGCTATCTTTCTCAACATTAGCCTCACTTCTGGTGTATTCCCTTCTTTATGGAAATCCGCCAATATTTTCCCAATCTTTAATTCATATCCCTCCTCTGCTGTTTCAGTAAAATCCTTGAACGTCTTGTCTACAATAGAATTTATCCTTCTCTACAGCCCTTACTTGCTCCTGAGCAGCACGGTTTCATCAAGGGTCGCTCTACATCGACCAACCTTATGAAGTTCACTAATTTTGTAGCCTTTGTCTTCAATTGCCAACATCAAGTTGATGTAATTTACACGGACTTTTCGAAGGCTTTTGATTCAGTGAACCATAACCTGATGCTCCTTAAACTTAATGGTTTCGGTGTTTTTGGTCCCCGCCTCTCCTGGTTTTCCTCCTATCTTCATAGTCGTCCCTGCTGAGTTGCTTTTAATGGTTCCATTTCTTTTCCTATATTTCCCACATCCGGAGTTCCTCAAGGTTCTATTCTCGGTCCCCTACTTTTTATCTTGTTTGCCAATGACTTTCCTTTCCTTCTGTTATGAATTCTCCTTGTCTTTTATATGCGGATGACTTAAAATTAAACAGAGCAATCAAGTCTGCGAACGATTTTCACCAGTTGCAAGCTGACTTGTTTGCTCTTAATCTGTGGTGTCAAGACAACTTTTTTCCACTGAACATTTTGAAGTGCCACCAGATGTCTTTCGCATATAAAAATACTCCACATGTGCTCTCTTATTCTTTGTCTGGTATATCCCTGTCAGTTGTCCAACATTTTAGAGACCTGGGCGTGGTGTTTGATTCAAAATTAAGATTTGATGTTCATGTTATGAATATGACGTCCAGGGCCTCTAGGATTGCTGGATTTGTTTTGCGTTCTTCGTATATGTTTACCAACATATCCTCCTGTATTCATTTATATGTCTCCTTAGTACGCAGTATTCTAGAATACGCGTGCCAAATCTGGTCTCCGCGCTTTCATCTGATGCCATTGAATCTGTTCAGCGCAGGTTCACTCGCTCGCTTCTTTTTAAATTCAATATCCTCTATTGTCCCTACTCCTCTCGTCTTTCTCTCTTTATTATGTCCTCATTGCAATCATGGATGTTGTTCCTCGATGAGTGTTTCCTCTTCAAACTTTGCCAAGGCATTTTTTTGTCAGATCTCGGTTCACAGATAACCAGACGTGTATCTAGCCGTCCAAGTCGTTCTTCTGAGGTTTTCTCTGTTCCGTTTGCACGTACGGAGGTCTATTTCCACTCGCTTTTGCTGCGTCTACCCAGAACGCACAATGCTCTTAAGCTTGGTCCTCTCCCGCAATCTTTTTTACAATTCAAGTATGTATTGAAAATGTTACCTTGAATTGCTATTTACCTTAGTCCTAATTTTAGTTTTCTAATTATTCAATTATTTTTGTTATTTCTTTTCCTTTTTCATGTTTCACTTTTTTTTTGCTTTCTTGACGCTGTAATTGGAATTATATCTGTAGCGCAAGGGATTAATAAATAATAAATAAATAAGTGTGTGCCACTTGGGTCGCTCGCCTTTTGACCGAAGATCAGTAGTTGAGACATTTGGTGATTCGTCGAACACTAACAGCAAGGTTTGCTGGAGAAGGTGATGCATGTTTGGGTCGGATCGTCACTTGTGACGAACGGTGGGTCCATGCTTACCATAGAGATATACTATATCTCTATGATCCTTACACTCCCAACTCGAAAAGAACCAGTACGGAGTGACGAAAAAAAGGAAGCCAGCCCCAGTGGAAATCATGGCTCGACTCTCAACTGGCAAGGGTCTTGCAACAGTTTTCTTCGGCCATCGAGACATTTCGCTCATTGATCTATTGTATGAGCGACGCAGAATCAATGCCTAGTAAGCGGCATTGATTCTGCGAGCTGTTAAATAAAGCCGAGGCTGCATACCGGCGCAAGAGACGAAACCAACCGATTCGAGATGTCATTCTTCTCAATGACAACGCCAGGTATCATACTCTACCAGTCTCAAAACTTAACGAAATGCATTGGACAGTACTTGATCATCCTCTATACAGCCTGGAGTTATTGCCCTGCGATTTTAATTTGTTTGAGCCGCTTAAAGAAGTTATAGGAGGGATAATGCAGGAATGGAGGGGTTGCGTGCGTAATTTTAACAATAAGTTTTAAAACATAAAATAAATCCCGCTTACATTTGATCCAATCGTGTAGTTTAAGGAATAACTATTATACTTTTATACTTCACTTTTGACGTGAAGTGAATTCTAAATATAGAACAGAAAAAATATATATTTTAGTGTTGAATTTGCGCTTATGGAAGTTAATATGAGAAACTCTGATGAGAATCAATCATCGACCTCTTATGATGTTAATCACAATACAGAGTTGGGTAAATTTTGTTGTTTAAATCAAGAGTGCGAGCTTATTAATTAAATATGCACAGTCCAAATATATTATTGCGATCCGACACTTTTGAAAAGCAATATGTAAGCAATTTACTTCTCCTAATCTAACACTAATCAATTCTAAGACATCAAAAACTTAAGTTTTCCGAGTCGTGGACCTCACGAAACAATTATAAATACATGCGATTTACTTAACAAATTAGATCCATATTCACAAACAATTTAAAAAAAAACTAAAACTGGATTAAACTTTAAGAATTAAGAGACGTATCTTTTGTTTGTCTTCTGAACTTGACTTATATCTAGGCAACAAATCGACCCATATGCTGCACATTATATTTCAATACTCCACGTACGCACCTATCCCCTTGAAATATGTTTAACAAGTTCTTCATCTTAACTCTTACTCCCCGACACACTTATCGAAGCTACTCACTTTGTTCCTGGATTCATGTGATGTATTCTTTGTGGAACCTCTTTTGTAACAAAATAGCTTGGCGACTTCTCCATTGTTATTTGGCCTTCAATCGTGTACGGCATATGGTGGCGATACCAGTGTAATCCCTTGGAATAATGCCGGTCGAAAAAGTGCACTTCACAGCCTGCCGCCCGAACATCGGGGTGAAGTCGAATGAATTCAAGCAGTGCCCGTGTTCCACTTTTTTTCACCCCAATAATCAAGGCATCGGGTAAATGCCGGGAGGGGCGCAGTCCTTGTTGTCTTAAAAACCGATACTTTGGCGAGCCATCAATCTCACTGACATTGTAAGTAAGTGGGACGATGCGAACAATTGATCCAAGAATTTTAATTTCGGGCGGCTCCGTCGTCACAACCGGCGATAAATAGTTCCGAATCGCATTCTAGGATTAAAAGAGAATGAATTAAAATGGATTTTTATTAACAGCCTGTTTGTTGTGCATTTCACTTACTTTCTTAAATGTTCTATTAATGCTTGATATGAGGCACGAATTGAATGAGTAAGAGAAGTAGAGTATAAAAACACATATTACAATGGTAAGAGCTATGGTGCGGTTGCTTATATTTGAGTACCAAGTGAACATTTTCTTCTTATATGTATTTTCGACACTGTGGGAAACTAATTGCACTTTATACTACTTCTTACAATGTGAATTACACGCGGCTCTAAACTTGTTTTCATCGTGAAAACGCAACGTCGATACGGAGTTGGAAAAACTTTGTGCAAATGAAAATTGGATGAGGCTGAGGAAATTCTAAGAAAAACTGGGATTTATATTTTTCCCCGTGATTTTCCCTTGCGAAGTGAGTTTGTTTGTACTTGCGCACCATATTCCTCCTGTAAATGTTTGATAAGAAAGTCCTTATTAGAGTTGTAATCAAGTCACGGAGACAGCTCTTGCCAGTGTAAGTATTAAGGATGTATTGGGCATTGCTTGTTTATTAAGCAGCACGTTGTCATGCATGTCACGTGCTCATGTTTACTATTCGTCCTGGTGACGTTGATTTGGCTAAATGGGGGATAGGCAGTGAAGGGATATAATGCTTCGATGGAAAGATGAGTTCGCGAAGCTGTTATTTGGTACGCGTGTGGGGTTTGAAATCTTATTTGGGCTGACAAGAAGTTGTGACTTGATAATAGCAATCGTAGACTGCCACAGAAGCTTATTTTAAGGGCAATTTTCATCGAAATACTTTGAAGTGCGAAACTTTTTTAAATGCATTATTTGTAGCATTACAATGAGTTCGTTAAATATATCGATAATGATGCCAGTTATATAATATTTTTTGCGTCTTCCAAATAGTATATGAGAACATATTAACCAAAAATCAAAATAATAAATACGGAAATTCTGTCATTCCGAATTTCCGTATTTATTATTTTGTATTAAAAATATTTGTACATATTTTGACCTTATTCAATTAAATGTTCAATCGTGTTTTGCCGAATTGCTTTTTCTAGATTTCAGATACTTTATTTAACTTAAAAAGTCATAATTTGGCTGTCTTCCTGTGTTCAATAGAAGACAGCTCGTTGAAGCTCATGAGCTGCATCGTAGACACCGACATAACTTCTTTATTCATATATAGTCGCTAGATTATGAGAGAGTGAACAATAAACAGGTCATTAATGTGTCTATTAAATATTATTATCACCCTTAGGTGATAAAATATAAAAACGGGGATTGTATCGGGAAAATTTCTCCCAATTCTATTTTTTAGGTTTTTTCAATTCTGAAAATGAAATATTGATCTGCATGCGAGTTTAACTTATTCGAACATTTCTATTTAGCATTTGAAACGCCACCAACCATATGTGTTAGTGACTCACCACTTTTTCGGTGAAAAATATAATATATAATGCATATGGAATTGTGGAGAAATAACCTTAATTTAAAAAATATGGATAACATTTTAATATTCATTTTTTCGTAATTTTTATCACGTACAAATATGGAAAATACTTTATCATCCCCCAAAATTAACTTTTGTCTTGTTGGAAAGTACTCAAGTTCACAAATGATTTTGTATTATATTTTGATATGGTTTAGAATATCTTAATAAATAGAGGGTCAAGTAGAATGTACAGAATAGATTAATAAATAAAGCTGGCAAATTGTTTCTTGAAAAATTCAGGAAGTTAGTAAAATTTAACTGATTTAACCTACACAGTTTCCTTGCCCACGTCCTTCGCAATGACTTTGGTGAGAGAGCAGTTTCAGCAAACTTGGTTTTGATCTAAGTATGCTATGACTGCGAGATTAACGTAAAATCAGTTGTCTTTTTGATGTAGTATCCAATGATCCTTTCAAGAATCTTTCATAAAACAAAGTTCGTATTAAATGATAGTCGTTAGGTTTGACGTGCGAAACTATTCCGACTTTAAGAATAAACACAAGCCTTGTTTCCCGCCAGCGGACGGGAATATTTTAGAGGCTCAAGTACGCGCTATATAACCTCCCCATCCCGGGTACAAGAATAGTACATCGATTCAGGCGGAAGAACGCCATCGGACCTTGGAAATATTTACAGCTCGATGGAGTTGGTGGTCCTCCTCAATTAGGATTTCGATATCTTAAGAGGTAGTGGTGAGATGATGAGCTGCATATGTTGACTACGACTTTGATTCCTCAGGACAAGTGATTTCATAAGAACAGTTAGAGTATTCGTGCTCGAAACAGTCTAGGTGCCATCACGTAGGTGATTCGGCTTATTGGAAACATCTAGCTTACCACATAAGGACTTTTTTGAGGACATATTTTGGTTTTTTTTTCCAACACTCTCTTCGCAGGGTGTTGATTGACGTGAAGCAGATTTGATTGTTGCCAACATTTGTGATGGACATGTCGTAAGTCATTTGTGTTAGAGCTATTTCACACTTCATGACGAGCGTTAGTGTCGGCTCCTAGAATAAGTTGCACACGAATCTTTTTTGCTTCTTGACGGTGTCACAGGGAGAATATGTATCATGATTGCGTGTAGGGTGAAAGGTATCTGATCAATTTTTACTGCTATATCCATGCTATCCTTGTTATAGAAATTGTGAAGAATAAGGACATTAATGATTTGTGTATGTATGTTTAGAGCACTCAAACCTAAAAACCTATTGAACTCATACTCCTGGCCTAAAGAGGCTAACCACTGCATACGCGTTACATCCCAGACGCACAAATGCTAGGCACTCACACAGATAATGCTTCACACAGTCAGCCTCTTCTAGGCAGGGTGGACACAACAAGACATATTTGGTACATGTGTCTTCCTACTAGGCGGTTGTGTCCAGTTCGTATGCCTCTCATGGCTCTATGTCTCTCTTATGCTATTTTTGATAAGAATATAAACTCGTGGTTTCTTCAAGCTGTGGAGTGTTAGTCTATGTCCATTGACATATAGTCCACAAGCCTAGCTGTCTACAACATTTGGTTGCTGGATCAAAATTAACTTCTCCCTGTCTTTGACAGGGGAATGAAAAGGGCAGCTTTTGCTGCTATCGGATGATGAAGATTGATTTGAAGTACCCTCCTTAACCACTACCACTTAGTTTTAAGTCCAGGTCATTCTCGGATGCTATGGCTGCTTCATCTTTTTGCTCTGTTTGCAGAAATAGAAGGTCTAGACAGTCAGCCAACTCATCAGGCTTCTTCAACAGAGAGCTATTAGCTTGACCACTCTTGTATAAACGTACGAACAATTCCTTTCAGACCGATACTTCCTTTTGATAGAAGGTCTAGACAGTGAGCCAAATAGAAAGCAGAAATAGAAGGTCTTTACAGTGAGCCAACTCATGAGGCTCCTTCAATAGAGAACTATTAGCTTGACCACTCTCGTATAAACGTACGAACAATTCCTTTAAGACCGATACTTCCTTTTGATTTAGAATCAAGAAAGTTTCTCGTCGATTCTCAACAGGCCTCTTTAAGAAGACCAGACCGTAAAAACCGTACGATCTCTAGATTTTCTTTTGGATCGGAAAGAAAGTAGGGATTTCATGCCCTGTATCTGGTCAACTGGTGTTTTAGTCCTCCGGTGCTACTTTTCATTTAGTCAAAGGCTTGGTCAAAGCCTTCCCTAGTTTGAAGATTGTTGGATTGTAGAAGTTATTTTGAAGATCTGCACCCGTTACCACCCTGACTTCTTTACGCCAGCTCGCGCCATTTACGGTCAAAGAAAGACACAAGCTAGCTCTCTGCAGTTTACAGCAGATCCTGAACATAGCAACCCTTACTTGCAGTCAGTTTGATGCAATGATTATTCTATTTCCTTCATTGTGAATGTGATTGATTACAGCCCGATCACATCCATTTATACCTTATAAGAAGTTGACATTAAGTTAACAGCAATGCGAGACGATATTTTTTCGGCCGAAATTCCAGCCAGCAAATAGAAATCCTAAGCAGAAATGAAAAATACTTGCATATAACTTACGGTAAAAACAGCTCAGATCTTTACCGGATACGCTACAAGACCTGCATTGGATATTTGGACGCGTTTCCAACATGCTGAAATTCAAATTGGCAACGTAACGAGCATCTAAATGATCCTTTACTAATAAACTCTTTCACTCACAAAACTAACTGACATGAAACATGAATACCATTGCCTTACGCATGATCGATTTGTTTCGACTTGAGCGCAGTGCGAAGGTTGCGAACTAATCTTTAACCCTAATCTACGGTAACGTAGCGATTTCCATATTTAATATCTTCCTTCTCACATTTATGTGCGATCAAAACTTAAGGCTGAACTAGAATAGGCTTAAATTGATTAAGTTTTGAACTTAAATTGATTAAGTTTTAAATTGATTAAGTTTTGAAATTGAACGAAAATTTCACGCTATTGCTGTCAGTTGGTTACTTTGCCCACAATAGAATTTGATTGGCTTAATGAAGCTGCTGTCGGAGTGATAGATTTAAATTTGAATTTGTTGGCATATGATATCAAACTGTTTGTTTTTGGGGGTTATTTTTGTTTGTTTGTTTCTTTGTCATCATCGTGTTGTCTCCTCGTCTAGTTTCTCGTCAAACACAACCTGTCAAATTGACTTAATTGGTGTACAATTCGATTCGTATTTAATTTAAGTGGCCTAAATTGAACGGAACTTGACAAAAATTATGGTTAAGCCCACTGGTTTCCATGTATTCGAACATCTACTTAAGTAAATTTGAGCTCACTTAAGTCCATTATAGTTCAGCCTTTAAGATCATCCATCACTAAGCTAAATATTTATCATCACGGGCCTCTAAAGTACCTATATGTGTCTCCCCGATTGACAGCCACTTGACCTACCCTGGACAAGAAATAGATACGATACCTAAAATTCCTCTTTCCCCTGTAATTCGAAAGAACCCGAATTACTGGCTTCAAATTAAACAAAAGCCTCCATTTATCTTGCTGAGGTGCAACACGTAACTTCACTGAAAACCCCTTCATAAACCACTCTTCCCAGCGATAGTCGAAAGCATAAGCATTACTTACCTTGTAACAAGGACTCCGAAAACTCGAACTTACACCTCAAATACTTAATACCACGACATGCCCTTAAGTAGAACACAGCGCTCCATAACGATGACTAATATGAAGAGAGAGAATTTGACGAAATAATTGAAACTAGCCTAGTGTTTAGATTAAATTAAATTCATTTCCACTTTATCGGACACGATTTTTCATACATATGATTAGAATCATACAAATTTTCAGCCAACGTCTTACCTAACTAAAAAATTTCGAAAAATTTGAACTGATCGTTGGTATAAGTGCGGGATTTATTGAAAGGATTAAAACAGCTTCAGCCTAACTAAATTCAACTATCCAATCACTGGTCCAGTTTAAATAGAAAACTGTACAAAATTAATAATAAACGTCATTACTAAAGTGTGGATAATATTATAGTTGATCGTGTTTGACTTTCACTTACGTTCGCGAGATGAAAACACGTTATAAAGAATTATTCATTTATTTTAAATCAAGTCAACACTCATTAAATGTTTTTGTATCGCATTTACATTTCGTTATAGAAGAAGAAATATTCTTTCCGACTATATACACGTTATAGGCATAAAGACCCTTCTGATATCAATTAAGCTTGCGTAAGCCTTAAAACGATTTCACTGAAATTATGGGTATTCTATTTGCTTCTTTGGGTCTGCAATCCTTACTGAGCTTGAACACTATCAAATTTAATCGACTTTTCCTGTCGGAAATAACGATTATTCAAATTATAAATCACATGAATCAAGGTCACTAACTTTTCCGCATCGTCCATCAGTACAATTCCGTGGTAATATGTACAGTGATGCCGTCTCCACAATAATATTATCCAACACCTGATTTTGATTTTGCTCAATTGTGGGCTTAGATTGGACGGAATGAAAATCACTAAACAAAATCAACAAGCAAACAAAACTCAGTAGTTTCATGCTAAACATATTTAATATAATAATGCCACACGCTACGTTTCTCACTTCGAACTGATCAGTGACATCTTTCTAATCTCATACGAATAAACGAAATCAATCTGCTAAAACATTTGTTGACCTTTTTGAGATAACGAAGTGATTCAATAGCAAAGTGCGGTGCTCATTTATCGAGCATTGTTTGTTGTATTCTGTCTTTGCGTGAATTTGAGTGTAGCATCACCAGAAATGGTCGATGGCGCCTTTTATAAAAATTTTTATTAAGCAGTAAAAATTCTTAGCTTATATATGAAAATATTTATTAGTGAGAATCAATAAAGTTTTTGGACTCTGTATATTAACAGAATACCTAATATTGGTAGAATAAAAATCTAATGCAATGATTTTTAGTATACAATCGTATGAGTGATAGATCAAACACATCAACAATTTGGTTTTACTTGATGTTTAGTATTATTGGTGCTCAGTAATATTAATTGTTAAGCAACTCACGTTTTAATAAGGTATAGGAGTAAAAATTATGAGAGAGCATTATTTAGGCTTTTGTATTAACCTACATACCTGGTGGGGCAACTTTTGAATGCAGGGCTATATGAATAATTTAGAGTACGGCAAAATGATGCTACCAGCGGCCGTGTTTGGTATTCGATTGTTGAAGTAGCATCTATGACATACTCATATATAATTGTTTCGACTAGTAGTGAATTGATTCAATCTGATTCCATTGTTTTACCATTGAAGACAATTTTTTTTATTTAGACAAATAGTTCGTTTTGAAGTAAGATGTATTTTAATGTCTTGACAAATATCGATATTTTGAGTGTAGTCTAATCTTCTCAGTTTCTTTCAGTCTAATCATAATATAATCTAAACCTTCTATTTAACAATGAACATACAATGAAAAAAGTATCAATTCAGCAAACCATAATTTTTTCCATCAACGCTACTTGTGCCTTTTTGCTAAAGATTTAAAAATTTAAAAATGTATCGGTTTTCAGTTATTTTAATATTCAATAAAACTGTCCGGCTATTGTACTGAAAAAAAAAATCCACATAGCGTGACATGTAACATAGCGCAAGCATTTATGATCACATATACTTTGTATATACATATCACCCCAAGTTATAAAATATATCTTAAAATCCAAATTTTCATAAATTATAGGATTTTCTGCTATGCACATAGTCGAAACTCCTATGTAACATAGCCCTAATTACTATGAACATAGTCTCGGTACGTATCATTAAAGCTAAATGAAAATGGTTTGCCAAGAAGTTCGTATAACATTCGTATAATGTTGGCTCTCAAAGAATAAGGCCACGGATTTGAATCTGGATTCGAGCAGGATTTATTTGTAATAATTTAAAACATTACATACCATAGTTGAGTAAAAAAAAGAGGATTTTCTATTTCAATGTCTAAAACTGGTGTGATTTCGGTGTTACTTTGCATTTTATCAGGGCTATAAAGCGTTGTAAAGCGTTGGTGCCTAAAATGCATGGCGTTGGAGAGTATGATACATGGCTTCGCAAAGTGCTTGGTTTAGATTAGATTGCACTGGCTGGCAAAAGGCCACACATAGACCTATTAGTCCATAGTGATTCTAGATAAATAGGCCACGAGAAAGAAAGTTTCACGACTTGAAGCAGCGCAGTCTGGTTTTTGCCAGTGCCGGACAGTGACACACGACATGCTGGATTATTTCTGAGACCCCCGGCTCCTGACACATCCTGCAGGTGTCACTGGTTAGGAGTCCCATTTTCATAGCATGTGCTGATACAATACAATGGCCAGTAATGAACTGCACCATTTAATTAAAAAAAGAAGTACAGTGCACAGGGAAGTAGAAAAAATTGTAGTTTATTTGCCATTTCATTTAAAAAAAATGGTAAAATAAAATATTGGAAAATCAATTTATCACATTCCATTATATATGTTTCCAAAACATATCTAACAGGGAAAAGTTGCGTTGGTGGCACGCATTTCTCGAGTTTTTCGTCGTGGCTTGACCATATCCCAAACAAAAACATCATCATTTCACAAAAAAAAAACCAACCAAAAACGTTTAAATTTTTTGCTTTTTGTCACATCGAATGGCAAAAAACCAATTATTTTATTTCGATGGCAACCATACAGCATGAATAATAATCAATCGAGTTTTAGTCGTGAGAAGATATAACCGAAAATAACTAATCAATCATTTTCAAATGACCAGTTTTTCGGATATATTTGACGGTTTTTTTATACCACTAGTCTCTGGTGACCAGAGGCGGCTCGTCAATGTACGCAAAGGAAGCAGCGTTTCCCTTGCTAAACCCCAAAATTGATTAAATAATCAATATGTAACGATCAAAAGATTTACAATCAATATTTAACAATCAATGTAATAACATTCATTTTCTTACAAAAGTCAAAACACCATCGCTACTATGAATCAAATGGTTATATTTTATAACAGTCCAACTACAGAGCCTCCACGTTAAATTTACAGCGACGTAGTTTTTTTGTTCTGGTGCTTTAGTGAAATGATCATTTGATTGCTTTGGACGCCTATGTTAACGCTGGAAAGTCTTCCGCGTCGCTGTTATGTTCCTGTTCCTGTTACAGAATTTGTAGATTCTCTTCTGCTCCTCTTCTTTCGAGTTGTTTTCATTCTGATGTGGATTCTGAGGATATTCTGTAAGAGTGATTAGATGGTAATGTTAGAGTGGTGGCTATATGATCAAAGGGCTTGATAGATTTGTTACGTTGTATCTCCTAACTATTTCGATCTTAAGGTTCTTAAGGTCCACGTTTCTATTGCATCATGGATTTCAGGAAATTCTCTACAGCTTGGAAGGCTTCCGTATAATAATTTCCCTCTTAGTATTTTTTTTACTCATCTGTGATATGTTGGTTTTGTTTAGACTTTCGGATTTGATGAGAGGGTAGAGAACTTGTATGAGTAAGAGTTTGTTCAAATGCTGGGTTCGTTATGTACATATATGTTTGCCGTCCAAGTTTGCTTATAGTATTTTTCAAATTTTGATTTGTCATAGCTTCTGACAGAAACATTGGATCATCCTGAAATTCGCAGAGCCTATTAATGTGGACTGAAACTATACAAACAAGACTGTGCAGGCAACACTGTAGCTACGGCAGGCACGTGAAACAAATCCTTCAAATCATCGAACCTCTTGAATAATTTTTTTTTTTGACATAAATTCAAATTATCGATAAATTTGGATTTTTTTTCACCATGTCAATTTGAAGTTTTCAAAATTCCAGGTTGCACAAGAACAGCAACTCATCACCAAATTACCTCTATTTTCAGCAATCGAAACTTCTGTTCACGAGAACTCACGACCGGATAATGCGAGTATTATGAACTTTACAGGACATGTTATTATTAACAAGGACCAGGTCTGATAGAAATGATTTTGAAGTACTGGCAACTCTGTGGCACTGCTGCCATCTTGAAAAGTCAATAAGAAAAAAACTGCTTTTTAGCCTATAGCGTGCTATTCAGTCAACAGATTTTAACGAAGTTCACACAGCATCTGAACTTTACTCCAAGCCGCATTTGAAATTGGGTTGAAAAATTGGAATAGAGTTGGAATGGTAATTTTTGTCATCTAAATCTTGTAAATTTGTTCAACAAAATAAATCTTTTTCCCCTATAACTTCCGATCTAGTCATGAAACCAAAACGAAATTCATTTAATAAGTGGACCTTATTGTAAAACAAATGTCGTAGAAATTTCGTAGAAAAATCATGAAAGGACTGCCAGCTATGGCAATTTTTGTAAATTTTTGGTATATCTTTACTAAGCGATGTTGTGATTAAATTTGCAAATGGGAATGATCCTGCAATGACAATTAACAACAAATATTGAGGTTTCAAAAATTTGAAAGTAGTTTGCGGATGGTAACCCTTAAAATCTTTTCACCCCTATAGCTTCTAGCGCAGTCATTCAATCGAAACGAAATTCACTTAACGTGAAGCAGTTTGGTATATTTTTGGATGTGGTGCTAGCACAGAGTTGCCAGCACCAGACATTTTTGTAAATATTGCAACAACAGATGTTTCTATTATATATTGATATGCAGAGCATTTGCAATAAAAATAAGGAAGCAATGTTTAAATTTTCCGAGTTTTGAAAATTTTTACCGGATGGTAGCCATAGGCGCGCCGTAGGGGGGGGGGGGGCCAGGGGAGGCCGGGACCCCCCCAGACCCTAGGTTGGCCCCTCCCAGAAAAATAAATATTTCCAACAGCAGACACTTAAGTTTTCGCCTCTAAGGTTTTTGTGGTTACAGCAAGAGTTGTGTAGTGCAGTAGTGTAAGCCTATACCAACTTACACTACTTATAACATAGAGACTGTGTTACTTGCGGTATTAATTACGATGTTATGGGACTTATTTCGAGATATGGACGGCTATATTTAATTTCGACAAGTTATACGTTAAGAAAAAAACGAAAAGTGCCTCGCCAATCATCTTTTTTTATTAAGATTATCTGTTCATTCCTACTAGCCAATATACAGGTATTTAGATAAGAACACTTTTATAAACTGGCGTTTTAAGCAATTATGTTTTTCACAAAACATAGTCTTAGTATTAAAATGGTAGGCAATAAGGTAATTAACGTAGAATACAATTTTCGAAGTCATTTGAAGAATAAAAATGTTATCCCTGCCACTTTTATGCTATCTATGACCTACTTGGTTTACATTCAGGTTAAATGCGTGTGAATTTCATTACAATTTGATAACTGCATCGGAAGTTAAAAGGCATAGCACTTCAATTTCACCGAGCGTTTTTTCATAGTGACACAGCCGCCACATGGTTCTTATCATATTCATTAAACTTTTGTCAAACCTGTATCTACTCAAGACCAGTATATTCTATGAATTTTATCCGGTTGCGAGATGCCGTAAACGCAAGTTCCAGGTGCTAAAAATATAAATAAATCGGTGCGATTGGGAATTTTACAAGTTTAGATTTGACTGTATAAACATAGTATCAAATTTATCAATAATTTGCATTTTATTTTAACAGCCGTGTGAAAGATTTGTGTTTGCGTACTTATGGTAGCTACAAGGTTGCCCAAACATTATCTAAAAACGACAGAAACTTTTTTTTTTGCCCATTGATCAGTCTTATATATTTTGTGATGATCTGATTACTCAGTGTGAAGTTATCACAATGCGAAATTTTCCATTGAATTTCCATTGTCGCCAAAATACACCAAAATTTCAGCTCGATCAAACTTTGCGATCCGGATAAATTATCCGGATGGTAAAATTCATGCACAATGTGAAAACTCTACTAGTGCTCGGAAGACAGTAAATGATATGGCGCTTGAACAGTCTTGGAATATTGTCCAGATGAACCAAAATTATTTGGAATAGGTTATCGACCCTATGACGTGTCTCAGTCGCCAAAGACGTGCTTTTAGAGGACATGATGAAAGTAGTGCCGGTGATAACCGTGATTTTTTTTGCAATTTTGTGCATTATTCGCAAAGCATGATTCAACTTTTGAAAATAATTTTAAAAACAAGGTTGCGAACTACTGTAGTGGCAAAACACAAAATGAATTAATGAAAATAATTGCTGAAATCGTTTGCGAGGACAATACAGCTGAAATAAAAGATTGCGGACTGATATCCATTCTGGCAAACGAAGCAAGGGTCCACAAAAGGAACAACTCTCCATGGTTGTCAGATTTGCTAAAAAGCTAGCAGTCGAAGAAAGGTTCTTAAGCTTTGTAGACTGCGCAGGAGCTAGAAATGCCTCGTATTTAGTAGATATAATTTTCAGCCTGTTAAACAGCTACGGACTTAGCGAAATGCCTGTTGTTGGACAGTCTTATGATGGTGCTAGTGTCATGTCAGGACAAAAAAGTGATGTATATATCTAAATTCAAATGAAAGACCCTGCAGCCACATTTGCACACTGCCTAGCTCATAAAATTATCCTGGTTGTGATGGACAAATTTTTCACAATCGAAGCGTGTACATCTTTTTTCAATGCCATCGAATCCCTTTACCTACACTTTTCGAAGCCATCACAACGTGAATTGTTGAAGCAGCTTGAAGAGGCAGTTGGTCTAAACACAAGGCATGGACTGAGAAGCTTAAGCTCGACTTGTTAGTCAACGAGATTTCACAATTGCAAATATGTGATCGATAGCTATGGGACTATGAAAGTGGCTTTAGAAAAAGAAATAAATGAGGGAAAATACAACGACTCAGTTTATTCATTGGGGATCTTTCATTCAATCAGTAATCCTAAATTTGTGGTAAATCTTTTCATCTTTTACTATGTTCTTTCTATAACGAACATGTTAATCACATATTTCCAAACTAAAAATGCAACTCTTAGGGATGGGATAAATCTTATGAATGGAACAGTTAAAACATACTAAGTGAACGAGAAGACTTGTATGTAGTTTGGGAAAAAATGAAATCATTCGCAGAAAAGAACTGTCTGGATCTCACATTTACCAGAGGATCGCGAAAACGGAAAACAGCAAGAAGCACTAGTTTCAAAGGTTTTGCTGTTTCATCTAGCCTCGGATACGCAGTTAGGGCTACAAAGATATTTCCGCAAACCAAATGGCTCGAAAAGAGACAACACTTTTCATCTTGCCAAATTATTTTCGCTTTTTCTAGGTAACAAATTTTTGAAGCAAAAGATCAATTTCTTCCTTCTGAGCATAATATATTCCAATTTCTTTAAAGATATTTTGAAACTAAGCTTTCCTCTTCTTCAAGTATAAATTGAAATATATTTAGCTTCTAAACGAAGAAATATTCTTACATTTTGAATTATTTCCATTCTATTCCCGTATAATTCATACAAGCTTTCTTTCTTATGCCTAGTACTATACTCTTTGCGAAACGAATTCAACGGTCAAATCCCATACAAAAGAACTTTACTGACGAATTGAAAAGCTCTTTTTGTATGGGATTTGACCGTTGAATTCGTTTCGCGAAGAGTATAGTACTAGGCATTAGCGGTCATTGATAATTCATGAGTAGTTCATACCTACCACTCAAATTATATGCATGTGATAGTAGCTCATACGTATTCACAGACAAGAAGTTTATTTGATAATGCATTATGCATTAGCAAATAACAAAGAATAAATCAACAAAAATATTATGTATGAGTAAATTATATAAGTTTTATGAACAGTACGTGTACAATCAAAAACAAAATCATCGCATGTCTTCAACCTTTCACTCCCTGGCCCCTGCCAGATTTTAGGCCACGGCCCGCCTATGATGGTAGCCTCAAACATCGTTTAATCGCTCGAACTTTCGATGAAATCCTCGAATGAAACCGAAATTTAAAGGATATGTTGATTTAAGCATGAGCTTGTTAGGGTAGACTTATTGCTGCTTCGTTGGAAAAGTGTTGCTAGTACTGAATATTTTCATCATTTGTGTTATAGGAGATGCCTTCGAGAAATGATTTTTGTTGTTTTGGGCAAGAAATGGTTGATATGATGCTACAAAAAAGTGTATTACGTCTTTCCACATTTTATGGTCTCTCAAAAACAATTTCTTCGAAAATCAGTTTTTAGCGGTTCTGATGCGCTAGAATTTTTTTTGTCTAATTTCCCTGGACTAATGAGTTACTACCACGTTACCCAACAGGAAATATAAACTAATAAAAAAATAATCAATGTGAGATGTGTAGACATATCATAAGAAAAAACAAGAAATCGGGTTTTCGTAATTTCTGTCTTCCTCGACGGACGATTTAAAATGAAGATTAGAGTATAGTTAATGCTTTCGATGGTGCTTGGTAAATAGTGTGATGTGTCGAGTGAAGGTATAAGAATTAATGTTTTAAAGTAAAATCAACGTAAATATCATATTCTTCGTTCCGGAGTTGCCGTGATAATACAATCTTTTCTTACTCTCTCTACACGCAATTACATTTTTGTTGCAATATATCTTAATTCTTTGCTTTTCACCATGGAAAACATACGGATAGTTGGCATATTTCTTGCGCAGAGTGAAAAAAATCATCTTGAGTGAAAAAATTCAGGGAAATGGGTCTACTTCGTTCGATAACTAATGGTGTTAGTTCCACAACTCAGTTCACTTTTGATTTGATCGTTGGTGGCTGGCTTTTGTGCTTCCGCTAGTGCTACTTGCTTGTTTACCATTTCGACGCAACAAGCTTTTTCTGATCATAAATGGTAAGAAGTCAGCATAAAATCCTCTTTTACTGGCAATTGATTAACATATCCAATTGTTTTGATGCTTCGATGATTTTGATTCTTTCTTTAACTTCGATCAATTTGATGTATTCAAATGATCCAATGAGTTCTGTGGTGTCAATAAATTTGATGATCGGAATGGAGAAGTATTCAAAGCTTTCCAAGCATCTACATCTTCGAAGTGCAAATCAGTATATAATATTTTTCTACTACTGCACGAAGATCATCATTATCGGCGCCACAACCGTATTTATCGGCCGGTCTTGGCCTCCTTCAACATTTCTTTCCACCGGACGCGATCCCGAGCCGATAGCATCCAATTTGGCACCTCTAAACTCCGAGCGTGGTCAACGTCATCCCTCCAGCGCAGGCAAGGTCTCCCACGCTGTCGTCTGCCGTAAAATATTCCGCAAAGGATTTTCCGAGTCGGATCCTCTTCGCTCATTCGAGCTAGGTGTCCTGCCCACCGGAGTCTACCGAGTTTTATTTTCGTAATTATGTCTGTTTCTAGGTTGATAAAAATATGGTTCATGGTTGAGCTATAATTCAATAATATTATTGAACTATTTGCTATAGTTACATATTAACCTGTCTTCTGGGTTATTTCATAATTTTGATATCATAAATGTTACATGATTACAGCTATTATTGTGTATTATTGTTAGCAATGACCACGAAACATGCTATCAGCATTTTGTAGATAAAATATGTTTTTATGTGGCCATGATTCTTTGAAGGAGAGCGCTCTAGAACTAACCAGGTGCTATAATTCAGAGTCGTAGATAAGGTGACGTTATGGGCTCGAAGTGTCGATCATTAAATACCACTTGATCGAAAGTAGTGATTCATTGGTCTTGCTAATTAAAATTTGCCATTAGTCATGAACGACGATAAATATTCAAATGGTTACTATACTCCGTACTTTACTCAAAATATAATCTATGCATGCAAGTATGTACGACAGGTAGTTGGGCGCTAATCGAGTTTAATGCATGCTTTCGCGATTTTTCAACGATCTGTAACAAACAAACTTTCCGCAACACTTCGTTCCGCTGCTACTAGTAACCATTTCAATTACGATCACTGATACGTTCATATCTAATCAGTAATGTTTATCGCATACCAACAAAATGTTCGCTAACTGGTGTCTGCGAATACGGTCGCGGCAACGGCTACTTTGAACACCGCGAAATAAGGTCTAATTATTAAGTTTATTTTCTTCGACTACAATGAACAGTGGACGAGAGTGTTTTTCGTGATCTTGAGTTTTTTTCTGCTAAGTGACTAGAACCTGCAACATCCACCATGAAATTGGAAAACGTTTGGCCAAATATTCTGGAATTCATGTCTGGCACTGGACCACGATTGACTGGTCAGTATACGAATTTGATTACTTCACGCTTCGATAATATTGACGCTTAATGAACGACCTTGCTTCGATTGTTTAGCAACAACAACATTTCTGCCATGTGGACTAGTGATGGGCTATATTTTTGTTGCGCTTCGCTCCAGTGACGGAATTCTGCAGTATGGACCTCTATTTGTGGGCCTCTTGTTCGCATTTTTGAGTGCAACAGTCTTGCTGATTTTGAAGTTCGTCTACGATCACGTAGTGTTTTGGCACTTTGACGTCCTGCTAGTAGCTGCATGTGCCAACCTCCTGGGCGGTATTTTCTTCTTTATTCATGATTTCGGTAAGTAGTACAGTATACTCGAGTGATGAGTTTAAAAGAATGAGCACACAATTTTAGTATCTAATTGCAAAAGTTCGTTATCTTCATACCTATAATTCTGTAATTGTTTCTCTTGGACTGAATTTATCTCGAACAATTCTTATCTTGACATTCTGAGGCGCATTTGATATTTTATCAACAAAAATATTATTTATATGGAGGTTTGCTATATTTTGAGAGCACGCAGGGTTTGAAAGTGCTACGGAATAGACGGTTATATAAATATAAAACAAGTTTTCATATAGTATATTGTCGAATAGGCATTAAATTTTTGGACTATTTTATTGTTCTGATTGAAGCTTGAAGGTCGAATTATTAGCTTAGCAAGTTAAAGTACCTTAGTATGTATGCACGTGTAAATTGTGTCTGGGCAGATACATATGTCTCCGCAATATTTGCTCAAAGATGTCCGTAGCTACAGTCAAATATCTAACATCAAATTTTATCGATTGAAAGCCGGAAATTCACTGCGGCGCGAAACATGTTCTTCTTATCGCAAGAGGCCAACAGCTGTAATTTTAAAGATATTACGAAAAAAAACTTCCGGAAAACATTCTGTAAATACTTTTATTCAGGAAAGAATTGATTTGAACAATTAGTAAATGAATTCAGTAAATAGTAGATGGTCGCTGAATTTGTAGGACTGTGTTGTCAAATTTTGTTGTTGATAGTTTTCTGTTGGAAAATATTGAATACAAGTTGACTTAATAAGAGCCGAAAATTCCAGTTTATACTAAAAATTGTATTTCGTTGAAGTTGTGACCTTACTCTTTAAGAATATCATTGATTAACTTTTTTGATATTTTAAGGTATCAGAATTATTAGAAAGCCGGTCGCGATTTGCAATCTGTCAGGTATTAAGGTACTATCCTGCCGTATTGTTAGAGAATAAGTACTTTAAGTTTGTCATCTTGTACGTTAATTGTTTTTGCAACCGGCCTTCTATATGAAGGCCAGCATCCGTCACAACTTCATTAACTACGCTATTTTCTTTATAGAACATATTTGTCTGATTTGCCGCTCTTTTTTATGATCAATCCTTAAATAAGTGACCACAATCAAAACTGATAGTTCAGTCTAGGCCTGTTGCAAAATATATATATTTCTAAACAATCTGGTTTTTAGCCATCATCTTTGTGTTCGATATCCCCAGAATTTCATTGGTATTTTATATTCAACAGTCATTTTATTTGGGAAGATAAACTATTTGCTTCTTCGAAGTTTTATTTCCCTGTTTTGTTTTTCGGACGCTTACCATTTGGTATCTTTTCCTTCGTTTTCACTATTGTCAACGTAGTGTTGGTTTACTTGAAGGTGTTGTCGTCGACGTTGCTGATGCTAATATTTTGTTTTTTCTTCATATATGTGCAGCCTTTTGCTTTTAAATACCTGTTCAATTTTCATAAAGGATTCTTGAATAACTACTTTTATTTAGCGCATGTCTTCAATGTCGTCAGAAGTTGATTTAATTTAAGATAATCGTATGTCTGAATGAAAATCTTTCCAATGGGGTATATACGAGCGGTCGCTGTCCAAAATTAAAAGCAAAAGAAAATTATTGGATCGACAATTTAGGCTTTCGAAAAGGGTGATCAACTGTGGAAGCAATTTGAATGGTGTCGGGCTTAACAATAAACGCCAAAAATTAAGGGAGACTACTGCACTGCGGCAACACTAGATGTGCGGAATGACTTCAACTCCGCAAAGTAGACCCGTATTGTAGACACTTTGTTCGATAAGAAATAATCATACTACTCAGCACATATAATTTTCGAATATTTCAGTGAAAAAATCTTGTGCTACAGCTCGCACGGAGGCTCCCTTCCCTCTTACTGGAAGTCTGCTCATATTTTCCCGATACATAAATCCCAAATTTTATATCCAATTATCGTTCTATTTCACTGCTTTCTTTTTTTAGTAAAGTACTCGAAAGAGCTGTTTACAATAGGCTACTTCCTATATTTTATCCTTTCCTTATTCCGAAACAGCATGGGTTTGTAAAAGGTAGATCTTCCACCCCTAACCTCTTAACCTTCACTAGCTTGGTCGCTTCCGCCTTAGACTATGTAGTGAGTCAGTCGTATGTATTGAGTCTGTACTGTAATCAGACAAAAAGAACTGCTCAATTTCCTTTGGCGATCTTGTCGCCGCTACGCAAATTAGTCAGATTTTATTTTATGCTTTTTGAAAAGAAACACTCTTTTCAAAGTCTGGTTGCCGCTTTTACCTCTTGACTTATCAGCAAAGACTGTCCTTTATTCGCATTCAATGGGAGCTTTTATAACAATAATTGTACAGTTAATATTTTTAAGAAATATGCGCGAATCCAAATAATTTAATGTAGTTCAGGGGATTACCACTGCGTTTAGTCAGGGCGCTCTAGTCGTTACGTGGGTGTGTGTGACATTTCGACAAGTGTTGAAACGTCAATGTAGTGCTCACAACAACTAGCAGAAGCAAGTTGATGTGATAGACACTGATTTCGACTCTGTTGATCACAAGCTCCTTCTTCTAAAACTCCAAGGCTATGGGGTATCTCATCTTCTCTTGTCCTGATTCTCGTCCTATGTTTCTGGTCGCAGCTGTGTTGTATCTGTGAATTCACGTTTGTCTTCCCCATACTGCCCTCTTTTTGGGGTTTCTCAAGGTTCAATACTGGGTTCTCTCTTATTCCTGATATTTATCAATGATCTCTCTTCTGTTATCCGTTCTCCCTGTTTCTATTTGCTGATGACTGTAAAATGTTCAGAGTGATTGATTCGCTGGATTATTGTCACCAGTTGCAACATGATCTTTGTGCTTTGAGTGAGTGGTGCTCAAAGAACTTTCTTATTCTGAACATATCTAAATGTCACCTAATGTCTTATACTTGTAAAATGTATCGTCTAACGTTAAACTACTCCTTATCCGGATCATCTATTGCGGCTGTCGATAATTTTAAGGACCTTGCTGTGCTCCTCAAATCTAAGCTTAAATTTAATAAGCACATCGCATACATAACTGCCAAGGCCTCTCGTCTTTTATTCTTATCTCTTCCCAACCTTGTCTATTTAAATGATGCCATAGAGCGCGTGTAGCGTAGGTTTCCACCCTTATTATTATTTAAATTTCGCATAGCTTATTGTGAGTATAGTGATCGCTTGTTCTTACTCCAAATTCCCTCTTTAAAGTCTCGCCGAGTGTTCCTTGATGAGTGTCTGCTTTTTAGGCTCCTCCACTGTCCTATGCTAACTGACCTTGGTTCGAAGCTTTTGTTTCTCGTGACTTATCGCTCAGATAGATCTTCGTCGGTGTTCTTGATCCCGTTTGTGCGAACCGACTTTTTTCCATTTGCCATTAGTGCGTATCTCCAGGAGGCACAATGAGCTGCAGCTTGGTCCTTTTCCACTAACCTCCTCTAATTTTAAACGTCATATCATTGCCTTAATTCTTGATACTTCTTACAATATTTGATTTTTTTATTACTTTTTATTAAGCTTCTTTACATTATTATCCTTCACTACTTCTTCTGTCATTGTTTGATTTTTGGTTATCTTAATTATAATATACTTTGTTTTGTATTGTATTGCAATCGTAATTCACTTTTCTTTGATTTTGATTTATCTTAATGTAATTTTTTGAATTATTTAATGGACTATCTCTTGTTTTCTCATCCTGCTTTTGTAATTGGGTGCTCCCCTGAAAACGGAAATGAATAAATAAATAAATAAACTACCTTTGCAGGATGCAACAGACCTATCTCGAGTTATTTTTAAAACTTTCAATTCCATTCCAATACATTCAACATTTTATCTCATTGGTGCATTTTTAGCGATGAATATTCTTCACCTCATTTCCTTTATATTGTGAATTTTCGTGAGCTTCCGGGAAATTTGCATCAGGGAGCCCAGTTTGTTAATTCTTCCAACCGTCCTCTTTCATTTTTTTTTCCAAGGTTTTCTCGGCTAGCTTGATTGAATCTGACAATGAATCTTTCCCCCCTATCGTCTTCATTCTCCAATAACTCCAATGGAAATAATGTTTTTCTGGCTGCGTAATTTATTTCTAAGCTGAGGTCCATTTGCTTGGACCGCAGATTTGTTAAAACCGCAGACTCGTGAAAAACCACCCGAATGAGATTATCGCGCAAAAACTACCTTTAAAAATTGTGAGACGCTCTTCATTTTTTCTTTAGCTAACATGGCTTTAGTTAATTCCTGTATAGAGATAAAGTAGAAATTTTAGTGATGATACCAAAATGATAACTTTTGTTTAAGAGCCGGCAAAAACAGGTAACAAAATTCTGGACTAAGTACATATGTCTAATCGCTAGTAAAATATGTAGACCCATTATTACTTGGGTATTTTTTGGCTTCAGGTGTTTTCTGTGATATAATAAAAAGACGATTGGAAACATATATTTATTTATTCAGATTTCGCTAGTTGAAGTGAAAGCACCAAATTTACTCAAAAGCCTTGATTTTAACGACCATTTGTCAAAATCTGAAAAATGTTGGCAATCTTCAACGGATCGAACTCAATTTTTTTTGCAGTATGGTAAACAATAAAAATGGTAAATAATCGAATTCGAAAGCGTATTGAACGCGATCGCGCAAATCTGTTGTAATACAGAAACTGAAACTCGGCTTAAGGGGTTATACGCAGTTAGAAGGCCGGAAAAAGACGTTTTTTTATTAATTTTTTTGTGAAAAGGTATTTCACTTTACAAAAACAAAAAGTATATATGCATTTAGTGCCAACACCTAAATTTATAATGACACTAATGATTTGTAAAAATATTGATCTGGTGCGCTCCTCCAGCCGATCTCCTGAAGGTCTTCCAAAAAAAGGTGTTTGGCGGTGACCACGATTTCTCCGGTATAATTCGTCTGAAGTCAAAAAACCAAACAGATTCTTTTAGTAGAGAGATAAAACTAAGTATTGATCGAAGGAATAATCGAAATTTAGATTTTTGACAAAATGGCAGCTTCGTAAATAAAAACCAAATTTTTGACCAAAATTGCCATTTAAAATTGTTAAAAAAAAACAGAAATAATTATCCGAAATTTTATTCCTTCGGTTAGTACTTAAATGAATACTTAAATTAATACTAAAAATGTGTTAAAATTTCAAACCGTTTGGTTGAGCAGTTTTTTAGAAATCTTGGTCAGCGACATGGAAACATAGTTTTGAGAAAACCCGTTTAAAGTTTCGGAAAAAGTTACCACATAGTTAATTTTTTTTTAGTTACATGGAGTCATCTGCTCTAGGGCCATAAGATTTACCCTTTGTAGCCTCACCAGCTTCTAATACTTCGATTTGATGCTGTCTACGAGCCATTCTTCCCTCTCGCGTACTCCCATACGCTTCGGTCTGTACTCCGCCTAGTTTCTAACAGTCCGAGATGTGATTGCAAATATGCGTATTTCTCGGAAACAACTTGTCGGATCGATTTGAAATTTTCAGGGCATATTATCAGTTAAATATACATTCTGAAAATGCAAAAAAATAAAAAATCGATTTTAACTGCGTATAACCCCTTAAAATTCATAGTAGCTGGCAGTCGCAGTCGCGGAAAAGGGCAATTTCATTTTCTTCCGCAACGAGTGCTTATAAATGTAGAATATTACAAGGAAAATATCCTCCCCGTTTTTGCACAATTAAGGCTGTGGTTACGAATCAAGCGAGTAGACGGTTGTGGCGAGTGAGAGTGTACAAGAGGGTTTTTAAATGTACGCGAAGTAATGATAGTGGCTATGAAACACAAGTTTCAACAAGCGCGTGTATGAGTACATTTAAAAACCCTCTTGTACACTCTCACTCGCCACAACCGTCTACTCGCTTGATTCGTAACCACAGCCTAAGGCACTGTACCATCAATTATAGGCATAGGTAATCACCATCAATATGGACAAAGAGGAAATAATTTGATGCAAGATGGAGCCAAGGCACCCACAGCTTTGAAAATTTATGAGGCGATTAATGAGCCCTTTTATAATGTGTGATTTTATTGGCCTGATAATTCCCCATTGATAATGTGTGGTACAGATTAAATTTTAAAGTAATTAAACCCATACATATTTCAAGCTCGTTACTTTGTTAACAAATATGTCTAACTAGCACTTTAAGTACTCAAATGCTTCACTCTAATGCAACTCATTCTTCAAATCTTACATTTATTTCTTGTTCTTCTTTCGTTTCAGATCTGATTGGTGCATTTATCATCTTTGCTGCACATGGCCTCACATTTGTCGGTAGCTTAAGTTACCTTCACATATCTTCGGCGAAAGAAACTCGAACCATCTACTTATCGTCCTGCTTTACATGGTATGTCCTTGGAATCGCATCTGGCGTCGCTGTCATCTCCGATCAAGAGCCATCAGCAGACGCGAATATCTACTTCTATTTCCCGTTTGTTTTTCTACCATGCTCCATCGTGATAACGATATTCTTAGTCCTGGTGCGAGTTTTACAAGAAATGGGATCGGTTGAATACAAAACGATGTTGGATGAAGAGCTGCGGATTGCCAATATGAATGGAAGGATTTTTGAAGGTCGTAAAAAGATTATCTCTCGTGTTCGCGACACCAGATCGTTCTTCTACGTTACGAGGGCCAAACAATGGTTGGTATCATTCGTTCTGCTGTTCTCAGAAGCAGTGTATTCTTCGTTTTTCACATACTTCATATATTGGTTCTCGTTGAATCCAGCTGCAAAGCTAACTCCCGATTCACCGTTCGATTTGATCCTGTGGGCGGTACTTTTGGGTGTAGTGGTCGGGAATGTATTTATGATCTTTTTCACTGTGAAAATAATATTTGTTGCTTCGGCGTGTTGCCAAATCATGCTGGCCATTATCGGGATGATTTTGTTTGCAACAATTGAAAGTTTAATACCGTTCTGGATCGTTGCAGTCCTGTTCGGAGTTATGTTCTCCTGTATTAAAATTTCCATTGTAGAGACATCGCCGTTTAGATTCACTGAAGTCTTAATATTCATTTCGTATTTCGTTATGCTGCTTCCAGTCGGCGTTATTAATTTGTACTTTGTTTCAGACGCCCAGAATTTATTCTTCTATAGCAGTGATCGCTCCACTCTTGTAGCGCATGGTTTCACATTCCTCATTGTGATATCTATGCTGAGCATTATTGTTGGACTTCAGGTCCCTAGACTTTTCAAGGTGTCTCTATTCGAAATTCAGTACCGCATACTTGGTATTATATTCACAGAACATAATATTGAGCAGCTGAATCTTGGGTATTTACAAAGTGGAAAGATTCCGACTAAAGTTGAGACTGTAGATAGTATTGAGACGCCCTAAGTGATTTACTTTCGTATTTTAATTTTTTATTTTTACCACACTCACGAAGTGTGTATTCTTATACTATATTAGTTAGTGGAATTATACGTAATAATTTAATAAATGATTTATTGACTGTTATTCATATAATCTAAGCAATGCTCTTAAACATTTTCGTAGAATGTGTATGGACGAGAAAGTGGAGTTAGTATAAAGTGAAGTTAGTATATGAATAAGTTGTTTGGTGTTTTTATGAACATACAGGTCACGTAAACATGCTGAACGCAGTACATTTTAAAGTCAAAGGACACAAAGCTTGCTGGTCATTCTTCTTAAAAAAAAGAAATTATTATTCCAAGCCTCTTTTCGAATCAAAAGTTCTAAAAACATTTTTTTAATTTGTTCTGAAATACAATACAATACAATTAAATATGATAAGATTATGTTAACATATTTATATAAGATTATGTTAACATATTTATATTTTTCCCTAAATATCAACTTACACCAATCACAGTTAGCGATATTGTCTGAAATTTCGATGATTTATCAGAGGACAAATGAAATGAGGAGGATCTAATTACTTACTATACAGCTATTATTAAACATTAACACCTTGCAATCGTGTCCCAGTACGAGTACCAAATTAATCTGAAAGCAGATTAGTTGATGCTACCTTAAACAAACTCTAGTGCTTAGGATCTACTGGTAAGACTAAATTTCTAAGAGCAGGAGAGGAAATGTTCCACGGAACATGCTTTTTACTACCACCAACCTATGTCCAAGGGCATTTCCAGAGTTTCAGAAATGGCGAGAGTACAACATTGGAATTTTTTTCAATTATAGGAAGTCTAGTATGTGAAAATGATATGGCAGCATCTTCTAATACAAAAGTGATGAATGTGCTCTGTGATATCAATAGTTTGTTGTCACTACTATTCAAAACCTATATCAATCTATCCTGTGAACTTCATTTTTATCCGCTGACTGCATCGAAAGTTCCAGGGGATAGAAATTATTTTGGGGCTGCCATCCGCCAAATTCCCAAAGCTTGAAAGCTTTGAAAATTTAGTGGTTGCATTTGGTGGTTCAAAATTTCCTGGTGCTGGTAGCCCTTTGCTTGCGCCACAGTTAAATGTATGCCATGTTGTGGCCAAACCAACCTTTGAATTTTGTTCCGGTCAGATGTCTCCATTGGAAGTTATAGGGGTAAAAACAATAACAGTGTTATCGCCCACAAATTTTTTTAAATTTTCAAGAGGAAAACATTTTTGTTTAAATATTTGAATATCCTCTAGAAGAAATTTGGCCGGCAACAAGATTAATCCACTGTGTGGATTTCACTACATCAGAAAGTATAGGGCATTAAGCAAAGTGTCTTTTTTACCGCATGGGCGATTTTGTGCAATTGCACATGACGCCATATTTCTAAAATGTGGTTAAATTCTGCACATCGAAAAAACTCTGCAGGGCGGTGAAGACTGGGACTCAAATTAGTAAGAATATGTTCCATTGTTTTAACGTCCGTGCCTAACTAAGAAAGTCTTTACCAGACGGTCTTCTGAGGACAGGACTGATAGTCGACAGCCGGCGCCGACTGAGCAAACAAGCAAGCTTGCTACTCGTGTCTACCAATTCGTGTTGGGGGCAGTCCCATACACCATATTGGTTACTGCGAGGCCGACCCAAACCTCTTTTATATTACTGAATATAACGCCCGGCCATATACGCGGCTCCACGTCGCCTCCGGGGACTCTAACCCCGGCAGTCTAACCAAGCGCCAATAGGACCACTGTGTAGGAGGAAAACAGTGACCCTATTGGTTAGGCTCTAAAGCCACAGCCACCGCGTTGCTCCCACAAGGGGGCCATTCCCATAAGTAACGATGAACAAAGTCCAGGGCTTCCTTACCCCGCGGCCTCGCTTTCTTTACAACCCCGGTATAGGTTGGTTATCCTCTCTGTGGCTTGCTGCAGGCACAGAGAGGACCTTAATTTTTGGTCATGAGGATGTGCTTTGCCATTTCCCTGCGACAATCCCCACACATTGCAACTGTACGGTAATAAGTCTCACTAGGCACAAGGGCCGTAGTACTAGTCTCTTGTTATTTCATATTTTATATTTACTCATTCGGTATCATTCTTCTCAACTCCCACAATACATCTTCCGCCACATTCGCCAGAAAAACGTCATGATAATTCATCATCACTTTAGTCTTACTAAGTTTCGAACTCTCGAACTAATGCTCTCTATTCGCAACATTTCGTACAAATCAGTAACTCCGATTCTCAATCCATAAGATAAACTGCTGTGCTATCCATGGAATTTTTTAAGTGGAGAATATATTACTGTCTGAAATATGTTCGTCCAGAGGACTTACGACGCCAGTGTTAATTCGTTTTAGTGTCACTCGAAACCTAATATTAAACGCAATTAATCCAAAATGGATGAAAAGAAGGCAAAGAACCAAAATAATAACCCTTCAAAAAAAGTGCAAAAGTGATTATGAAATCTAAAAAGGATGTTGTGAAGTCGAACCAGTGGTATGAAGTGTACAAAAATGTTGATGACTTTCCGGAACGGGCTTGAAACGAACTGAATCCTCCTCTGCAACAACGCCAGACTCATGTCAGCACCAAGTCTATTGAACGGCGTTTGGAGGAAACAAATGTATCTTATAATTCCACAACGTTAAAACCTCTGCTCCCTGAGAAACACATCGAAAAATACAAAGTTTGAGCTACCAAAAACATGGATCGCGATTTAACCAAGGTTGTTTTCTCCATTGGATGAACTTTTTATGCGTGGGTTCAGCTGAAGCGAACTTGGTTCCCCGCAGTGTAAATGTTATACAGCGCATTGTTAAACATTCAGGTAAAGTAAATGTTGGGCGATGCTTCAGCGAGGACGGTTTTGGATGTTTGGAGCTTTTTACCTAAAATTTGAACGCCAAAAAAAATTGCCCAGTTATTTAAGCGTGAACTCTTTCAATCGGGTAAGAAGAACGAAAATTGGGTTTTCGAGAAGACACGGAAGCCGACTCTGCAAGTTCTGGGAAGAAAAATCGCAAAGTCGCAAAATTTGGTCTTTTTTATCCAGAAAAGCTGGTTGAAAGTATGGTAAGGAGATACCAGGCTATACTTGTCAGCAATGGAGGTTACTATATGGATACGTAACAGGATTTAATCACACGCTGAGAAATGACCGAAATCAATATATTAACATCTTAATATTGTTATAGTAACAGCATTCTCCCTAATACATAATTTTAACAGCTCAATATTTTATGTTAGGAAGTTACAATATTATATTTGCAGTTTAACATTATATATTAAGCTGTTAACTTTTTATGTTAAGAACATATGTAAATATAAATGTTTTAACATCTTAACATTAATATATGACTATGCCAACATAAATGTATTAACCAAGGGTGGTGAAATTGTTGGTCATACAACAAAGTACATTGCTTGTATTGCTAGTTAGGATGTTAATATTAAATATGGCAATAGCACACTGGAAAAACTTAATTCTGTCCGATCATCGAAGTTAAGCAGCGTTGGGCGCGGTTAGTACTTAGATGGGGGACCTCTTGGGACTATGGAAAAATCGTATCGACGGCGTGTTAATATTAATTATGGGTATACCAATATACTATTGTAAGACGTTAATATAACTTATTGCCATGTTACTATAATATAATGGCATGTTAATATTAATTATTGGTACACCAATAGTATTGTAAGATGCTAATATAACTTATTGCCATTTTACTATTTAATATTGGCCTACTAATATAATATTCTAACAGACAAATTCACCACACGCATGTCAATATATAAAATTTTAAGAATGCTATGTACTGGCAATATAATGTTATTGCTAGGTCAATATAATAATATTAAGAAATGTTTTTAATATAAATATATTAGCTGCAAAATATATTAAGGGTAGAACAATGATTTTTCAGCGTGCAATAGTTCTCAATTTTCGTTTACTTCTTTTGTCGTGAAAAAGTATGGGGTGGCAATATATTATTTATACTGAACGGAAAGATCCCAAAAAAGCATCCATATTTTGAATGATATTTCAAGATGGCACCACTGCCACAGGGCTATCCATATTTTCATATAACTTCTATTTCATATAACTTCTAAACATCCTGTGAATTTTATTTTAGTCTGATGTTCCGGTCGTCAGTTCTCGTGAACAGAAGTTTCGATCGCACAAAAAAAAGGTGATTTTTCGAAAGGTTGCCATTCGTGTGCGATGCGGGATTTGGAACTGCCTTGAACTGCCGGGATTTTTTAAGTCTCCCTGATTTAGGATTTCTAAAGCCCGGTCCAGCCGCTAGGTTTTGCACAACGTTTTATCAGCGCAGTCAAAACGTTGCAAAAATAAAGAGCGTCCAGATGATGCAAATCTGTATTTATTTTAGCGCAGTTTTAGTGGCGTCACCATGGAGGAAGTACTACTCTGGTCAATTTTTGCATGTTGTCTCGTGAAGAAAAAGAAACGGAACTTCTCCAAAGAACTCGGCGTTCACAGTGGTCGAGGAAATGGCTTCTAAAAAGACAGCACTTTTCTCACATTAAATTACTGCGTGAATTAAGTGATGAACCTAATGATTGGCGGAACTACTTGAGAAGGGACATAGACACATACATTCATTTATTGGAATTAGTGAAACCATATATCACAAAAGAAAATACTTGTATGTGTAAAATATTTTCGTACAAGGCAATAAACTCAGTCAGAAACTCCCGTGAACATTGTCGAAGGTTTGCCATTTGCTAAAAATGAATAAAAAACGTAGCTAATCGTCCACACGTAACGACTTGTCGGCACAATTTACGGATAACTATGCCTAACCACCTCAGTTATTGCTGCAACTGTACCGTCTCCGTGCAGCTCCCAAAATTGCACAGTTTTCCTATCCACACGCAACGTTTTATCTGCAACGTTTAAGACTGTGCAGATAAAACGTTGTACAAAACGTAGCGTCTGGACCGGGCATTATTTCTTACTACGATTTCGTGATTTTTCTTAGAATCCGATGCTGTTTTCTGGACGCACATGATTTTTTCAACGCTCTCATGATTTTCTTCTGGATGGTCGGTATTCTTTAGGATACTCTGATTTTTCCAGACCTTCGTGGTTTTATTTTACGGCCTAGTATTTTTTTCTAGAATCCAATGTTTTCTTCTGGATCTTCTTAGCCTTCCTGATTTTTCCAAGCCTGCTTGATTCTCTACTATAAACTTGTGATTTTTGCCAAGAATTCCATCAATTTTTTGGATGCCGTGCTGATATAAACGATCCCATGATCGGCATTTTCTAGGTCTCCTTGGTTTTTTTGCCAGGCTGCCATAATTTTTAACTACAATCCAATGATTTTTCCGTTAATGCCCTGATTTTTCTGGCCCTGGTTTGTTCCTAGAACGTAACGGACCCCTCCGCAGACGCTGTCCGCAAAGGACACAGACTCCCTTAAATCGGCAAAACAAAATCAAGCGACCCGTCTAACATTCCAAGCTCCGATAGTTGTGGCTACTCAGAAACGGTAGACGTCGGCTGTGCAACCAGGTCAGACTGGCCGGCAGGAGCATAAAAAGCGCAAGACTGCTGCGACCGGAATAACTCGGCCATTCAAAAAAATGGAAGAAGAGGATCCAGTGAGGTCAGTTATCGTTACCAGTAAAAGCGACAGCACCATTTTACCGAACAACTGGAAATTGGTGGAAAATAAGCTATTAGCGAGGTTTATTGATTTGCTCGAAGCAGATCCTGGGTCATCGCCGAGATGCCTTGATGTCCCGTGACATCAAGATCGAGCCAAGCTGATAGCTTGCCAAGACCAAAGCTCTGGGGATCTTCACAAGCTAGCAGTGAGCTAGCTGGGTGAAGTATGGCCAGGCGTGAAATTGGGCATGTTGCAAAAGCACCAGTTTGCGACCAAGCTGGGATCCAGAGCATGGATCCCTCCGGAGCTTTCTTCACCCGAAGAGATCATGGTCATAAATCTGAGTAACAGTGACCTGCCTATAGACGGTTGGAAGGTGACCAAGGTCAGCGAGTTATCTGGTGATCTACACCAAGCTATCATTTTTATAAATAAGAAATGTCTTTTATATTTAAAAGACCGTAGCTACGCGATAGGCTACGAGTTCCATTTCGTTACCCCATATGTTTACCTACGGAAGTTGACGATAAGTAGACTACTTCATAAACGAAGAACGGCCGCCTGATGTACCTTACCTTTTTTAATAAAAAAAATTGGTTGCCCGTTTTTACGGAAATCATAAATTTCTACAATTATTCAAAATGATGAAAGGCACTAGCTGCCTAGGATATTTTTTTCTCGTATTATAATAACTGAAATTACTACACAGTATTGACATAATCACTCTGGTTATTGTGAA
This sequence comes from Nemotelus nigrinus, assembly GCA_947369275.1. NCBI lineage: Eukaryota > Metazoa > Arthropoda > Insecta > Diptera > Stratiomyidae > Nemotelus > Nemotelus nigrinus. The sequence continues at coordinate 45,167,995 of OX376374.1, forward strand.
AATTTATCAGAATAGCTATTATTAGCAAGCATCGAGTTCTTTTTTCAGCCAATTGATGAGAAATTATTTTTCAAAAGTAAGGATCAGTTGTCATTTCATAGGTGAATCACCGTTTTTATTAATCAAATTGTTTTCTATCATATATTTAGCAACTCGAATCTCTTCCTTATCCTTAGATATTCAAAATGAAATACAACAGTAACATATTTCTGCGAATTTAATAGAGTCATGAATATCTTAAATTATTGTTCGGTCTCTTGTTAGACTGCTTCTTAGCATCAAAATTGCGAGGCCTCTGAAATTTATATCAATGTGGACGGAATGTGATTCAAACATTTGCTGCTTTCAATATACAGCTTCTTAAATACGAAATGAAATATAATAATAGTTTGCAAGCGGTGGTCATCACAATATTTTATGGAAATTCAAAATTCTTGAGATGAGTGGGTGAAGGTGATGCAGTTGACTGCGTAGGCGATCAGTAGATTATCTACTCTCTCTCGATCTGTAGTTAATAGACGATCAATATCGCAGTCTAATTATATCAAATTTTTTGAATAAGATTGTTGAAAGCTTGCAGAATGACGGGAAAAACGATGAAAAGCTTATTTCCGATTTGTATCATACTCACGATCAGCTGTTGTTGCTTTTGTATATTGATGGAGGGCCCTTGGAACTGCGCAGAAATTCTTGTAAATGTCGGCATTATGTAGAAATGAGTTCCTAAATATTTTTAAGAGCACCGAGCTAAATTATTCATGCTCTGCCATGTGCGCTGGAATCCATTTTGAGATAAACTCAAAATATCCGTTTCTCTTTGAGTCTGTTCGGGCCATTTCCAGATGCCTTGTATTTTCTCGCCTGTCGTCGTTTCAGATTTTATTCTTTGGGCAATACATATTCGTCGATTTGTCAGCTCTCGCGAAACGATTTGGTTTTTGTGTGCTTTTCAAATCGCGTAAATAGCTTAGTTACAATAATCGTAAATCAGTGAAATTTATTAATATAAATATTTCGGAACAATACTCACGAAATCCCTATGATTTTTCTAAACCTAATAATATAAACCAGTGGGCATATTGGAAGAAAACTTCAAGTGTAATTCGTACGGTATCACGCAAGCGCGTACGGATTCGGGAAAGCCTCGACGAAGAGAAAATGAGATGTGGGAAATCCGTTTCGTCTGCATTTTCAGTGCGTTTTTCAATGGATACGAAACGTAGAAGTGATATTTTAGTTCTGGTATTTTTGAGTAACATGGACAATGAATCTAAAGTGCGAGTTGTTTGATATACTTTCTCGACTACTAGATCACCAGATAATTCTTAGCCAAAGGCTATTATCAGAAGTCGTTGGATCTTAGACTGTTTTCATGTTTTCCCTCGGGGTCCGCTATCCGCCCGCGGTGAATTTCGATACAGTGTAAGTGTACGAATTAGTTCGGGCTTATTATGATGATGCTTGTGGAATAGGTGCATGTGCCATTTAATTGTTTTTGGCTGGAAAATTCCACTTGCAATTTTCATGCGGAACCTCTATAAATTCCGGATTCGTGGGAGCCGAGAGCGTGCAAAAGTTCAAATATACAGTGAATCTTCCATTTTTACTCCAATACGGATGAAAAATCGGTGTAGCGTGAATACATTGACAAGCGGATGTGAAAATCATTTATCGATTAATTTCTTCGCAGAGGTGCTCTTTCATTTCGTTCGTATTAATATGGTCGCATATATCGAAAATTGATTTCAAATCGAAGGAGTGTCAATATTTGTGTGTTGTAATATAGAAAGTCTAAAGTGCTGAGTGGAAAAATATAACATCGGTTTGTGCTTGATTTCAAGGAGTTGTGATACGTGAGTGAATTGTGTTCCGCCAAACGCTCGAATTTCTCACAGATCGTGTGGAAATTGGATTGTCAATTGTTTTGACAAATTTTGGCATCTTGATAAATATTTACGATATCGCTTGCTTTTTGAGAGCAGATCTACTTACATATTTTGAATAGTTCATATTGCTAGTGTTTGTCAAGGTCTATTTTTACACTAATGAGCACGCATCGAACAATGGAAAGCATTGACGATATAAAAGGTAAATATTTGGGTGGGACTAATATTTGATATTGTTATAGTGTCTGTTTAGTATTGGTGAAAGCAGAATACAAGTGCATTCGGCAAGATTTTGGCTAGCTTGTTGGTTTTTTGCTAAAATCATGTTGAATCAGAACCATTTTATCAAGAACCTATTAAAAATATGGTTCAAGGTACTTCAAAGAAATCAAGAGAAAAGACACTTCATTTTTAAGATTAGTGTTGAAATAAGACCAAAGAAATAAAATGGATGCTTTAAAGTCCAATGTTTGCGGTGCTGAAATAGACCAACATGCATTTTACAGTTAGATTTTTGTTCTGCTCAAAGCCGCCCTTCAAATTTAAAGCGGTATGAAAAAATTCTGCATAATATCGCCATTAGAGGTAAAATTATTTGTCATCTTCCATTTGAATTGCTTCGGCAGTTGGATAGCGTAAATCGTTCGATAGTGAGTCTTTTTCATCTTAAAGGATTTAATAATAAGAATCGCCAAAAAAATAGCTGATCATTTCATGTGCTGATAACGTTCTAGGTAAAAGTTTTTCAGATAATGGTGCGGAGCCTGTAGTTTGCTGTATTGATGTAACATCAGACAGTGAGAACGTGCTACATATTCGCTCGAGTCATTCGTTGTGGATATTTAACTTCCAGTGACTGTTATTCTTATTTTATTGCTCTCGTCACTCATAAATGTTATAACTGTCACGCGTGTTATATGATATTCATGTATGTGATTTAAAAGCAACTTGTTAAGTTATTCCGTTACGTATATTCAGCTCTGCTGAATAGAAAAAATTTTAGCGCATCAGAACTGCTAAAAAATTGATTTTCGAAGAAATTGTCTTTGAGTGACAAAAAAATGTGGAAAGACGTTATACACTTTTTTTGTAGAATCATGTCAACCATTCCTTATCCAAAGCAACAAACCCCAACTATAACATAGATGTTGAAAATGTTGAGTGCTGGCAAAACTTTTCCAACGAAGCAGCAATAAGTTTACCATAACAAACTCATACTAAAAACAACTTATCTTTGAATTTCGTTCTCATCGCAGGATTTCATGGAAAGTGTTTGCGGCTACCATCCGAAAAAATTTCAAAATTCGTAAAATTTAAAAATTGGTTCCTTATTTTTATTCCGAACGCTTTGCGTATGAGTATGTGATTTGAAGCATCTGTTAGTACAATATTTACGAAAATGTATGATACTGTATTTGCAGCAAAGCAAAATATATACCAAATTTGCTTCACGTTAAGTTAAACCCACCCTGTAAATTTCGTTTCAATCGAATCACTGCGCTGCAAGTTATACGGGTGAAAAGAATTTTAGCGTTACCACCCTCAAAACTTTTCAAATTTTCAAAACGTTAATATTTGTTGTTAATTTTCATTGCAGGATCATTCCCATTTGTAAATCTAATGACATAATCGCTTAGTAAAGAAATTGCAAAAAATTACAAAAATGGTCATAGTTGGCAGCCCTTTCATGATTTTTTTACGAAATTTCTACGACGTTTGGTTTACATTAAGTTCCATTTACTACATGAACTTTTAAGTAAATTTAACAGCAGTTATTTGCAGCAAATCGATCTGACTTCTAATCAAACTGGTAATTAGTCGGATCTTATTTTCACTAGTAGTTACGACAATATAGTGGCATACCTAACTGCTGATGCAGATCATTTGCTCTCCAACACTCTACGTTTACAGTCGAGCTACCTTTATCTGATTTGACAATTTTCCAATCACACGACTATTCCGTTGCATACGATTTTCGAAATGCTGATTATAAGAACATTAACTAACATTTAAACCAAACGGACTGGAAGAGTAGTCTTTCAACGTTGATGCAGTGTCTTTATTCTACCAGTTGGTTTTCGATGCGGTTGAGAAGTACTTGCCAAATATAAAGAAAAAAAGACAAACAAAATGGCTGGATAGAGATCTGAGGTGTCTACAAAATCAGAGAAACAAGCTTTATAGGATAATAAAAACCAATAATGATGTTGGCAATGATATCAAGGGAAAATATAATGACAAAGTTGGCGAAAATATAATTCATAATCCCAAAAAAGTTTTCGATTTGGTGAACACCAAGCAAAAAGCTTCTGGTTATCCTACGTCTATATACAAACGCAACTCAGTTTCTTCTGATGCACAAAAAATATGCAGTTTGTGTGTTTTGTCCGGCCATCTAACGCACTACTTTCTGAAATCTGCCAGTTGCTCATCGCTGGTAAACTCTACATAACCAGAAAAGACATTTCAAAAGCCATGAGAGAAATTGATATGAAAAAAGGCTCTAGATCTGACCTACTACCTGCAAGCTTCCTAGTTAAGGGTGCAGAAACGATCATATCAGCCCTGTAAATAATTTTCAATAAATCGCTGTCATGCAGTGCATTTTGCGATTCTGGAAATCAGCCCATATCAAGCCAATTCTTAAAAATGGTGATAAACGCTCAGTTGGAAACTATAGAGTGACCGTCACTTTGTCAGCTATACCTAAGCTGTTAAAAAAAATAATTGGCGTTTCAGGAAGCTTCTAAACTGGTTGAGCTACTACCTTCGAAATTGATCGCAGCATGTTAAATTCCAAGGCCATCTTTCCAAAAAAAAGTTACCGTTTCATCTGGGGTACCTCAAGGCAGTGCTGATTCTGTTCAATATTTTTGTTTCGGATCTTTCTCACTCGGCACCTTTTTCATGCGGATGATCTGAAAATATACCTCCCTATTCAATCGGAATCAGATGCAAGTTTTCTTCATCTGAAACTTTTGGTACTGGCGCAATAATGTGACCAAAATAAACTTACTCTTACCGTTGATAAATGCCGTCCCATACATTTTTCCCGCAAGACCTCTACTTTTAATTTCGATTACCCCCTGAACAATCAGCTTCTGGAAAGTGTTGATAGTGTCGTAAATCTCCGTGTCGTCCTGGATAAAAGCTGCATTTTAATCTTGCAAGAGCTAGCAAGCATCAGCGATTCATTAAAAGACGTGCGAAAGAATTCAGGAGCATATGGGTTACAAGGTATCTGTTTATGTCTTTAATTCGCCCATTACTCGACCACGCTTGCATCGGCTGGAATCCCATTTTCGATGTTCATAGCAATAATTTGGAATTTGTCCAAAAACAGTTTGTGCTATTACCTTGAGAGATATCTATAATGCATACGATTTTGAAAGTCTTCCAACTTACAGTTACAGGCTTAATTTCTCAAATCTGGTGACACTTTCCTCAAGAAGAGCGATATTATCCTTATGCTTCGTCTTTAATGTTATTAGGGGTGTGGTTAACGTAGAATATCTTCGTAATAAAATCACATACAATAATATTGTTAGACCAACTAGACACACACGTCTCCTCAATGAGCATCAACATCACACTGTCTATGGAGACAAGAAGCCGATCAATAGATGCTGCAAAATATTTAACAATTTTTCAAACTTCTATTCCGCATCATATCTAAACCATTATTAAAAAAAACTACGTACTGCTTTAAATTTTTAAATCAAATTATTTTACTTTCCTCGGAATTTCCATATTGAATTAACAATTAGGCAAAAAAGTCGTTTGCCATGTAGAAATGTAATTGCAATTTAGCTTAAGGAATGCAGTTTTAAATATGTTATTGTGTTATTACCTTGTTTGGTTAAATAAATAAACTAAAATAATTTCGGCACTGCATTTACCTCTTGTATTGTCTCCATAGCCCCCATTTATGAATGTTTTGTTTTATTTCACTGTGGCCTTGAGTGCACCTGGTCTTATTTTTTCTTTCAAACCCTGAATGGTGTTTCTGAATTCTGTTTTTTAGTAGGCTTGCCTATAATGGCTCTACTAAATTTTATAATCTTAGACTTTTCCGTTTGCCTTACTATGTTTGCTTATGAAAGCTTTTTCTGATCTTAAACTGAATGATTTTTGATATTACCAAGCTTTTCTTCCATTTTTACACCAACTTTATTTCTAACACAATATTTTATAATCTGAACGCCAAATGTCTCCCTTATCTCCACTCCACATATCACTAAAGCCACATTACTTTGTAGCCTTATTTATAGTAGGTCTGTTCCCGTACTTCAGCAAACTGCAGCAGTAACAGAATTTGGCAGCTGGCTTCTTTTTGCTGCAAAATTTGGCTTGCATTTGGCTTGCAGCAAAAGTACGAAAACGACTTGCTGCGAATCTATTTTAATATATTATAATAGATTCAAGTACGGCAACAGACCTTATGTCATCATAATCCTTAGAGGTGGTGTTTACGTAGGCAATATGCAGACAATAGGTGCGTTTTTTCGCACTCTTGGGCAGGGTAAGTTAAAGTAAGTTAAGCTCTTTATGACAGAGGTTTAGGTAAGTACATTGAATACAACAACAATCGCTGCCGCTGTAACTTCACCGCGGCAGCGATTGTTGTTGAATTCAATGTATTTACCTAAAGCTCTACCCTGCCTCTAAAGCCCTGCCCAAGAGTGCAAAAAACGCTCCTATTAATGCTTGGCAGCAATAACTTTAAGCTTTAAGCTGAAATCTTCATTATCACCAATCAAATACTCGTTAAAAAAAGTAAAAATAAAATAAAATTTTAGAATAAATCCTATGCCATATATTAGCACAAAATAGAAAATCATCATCAACATCTGGATTCATCCTGGACAGAAAAAGCATTTGAAAATCGCACACCACAAAAAACGATTCTAGCAAAACTTTTCTAAGTTTGTTTCTGATTCGGTATAAGCAGCTGCTCAGACACATGTCTACTCACTTTGTCATTAGATGTTAAACATGAAGAGTTGAACCATGTCATGAGCTCTTCTATTGAAGCATCACTTGATTTTGTATAAACGAATGCCCACGTTGGGCGCTTTTGTTGTGTGAGTCTAATTAGCCTCTAAACATACTTCCGCTATGCAGCAGCTATAGTTAATAGGAAGCACGAGATAAAATGTTACGTTTGATTATATATTTTGGCATTATATTAATTGGATGATTGCTATTTTAAAATATAGTGCTTGATTGTTCCTAAATCAGTTAAGCAAATAATATTTCTCTACCTTAGAAGCTAATGTAAAAGCAAAATATTTGAGCAAAGCGAAAAAAACAAAGCTCTTTACCCATAAAATGTGGTCTTCAAATAAACGTATCACTGTTTACTTTTTTGAGCATAATATTTCAATATAAAATTATGTATGAACGCAGATTAAAAACTTTAATATTTTAAAATTTTAATCTCCTCTGCCCTTTTTATTCGCACAAATATATTTCATCTTAAAGTAATATCGCTGTTTTTCACTCGCTGCAAGGAAACACATAGTCAAAATCGATAAATTAAACTCAGCAGCACTAACGTCAAATTCGAATTTTCGAAAAAATGCCAAGGTTATCGTTTTCATTCTCACGCTATGTTTCTATATACTGGAGAAGATAAAAGAAGAGTCTATGTGGCGGTTTCCAAATTTAACCATACAATAGTAGTATATACGAGTACATATTAAAGATAGGTACGATTGTGCTAAAAATACTACTGGTTCCTGCCGAAATCAACTGACTGGCAATACAAAAGGATAAACAAATATGTTTCGCAAAAATTTCTGAATGGTAGCATCACTCTTGAAATTTTCGGATTTGTTTAATATTCTCTCAAGATGTGAAAGATTGCGTTTTGTTAAAGCTAAATCCTCAACTCACAGAGGCGATATTAAGCTTTTGGTCTTGCGCACCATTTCGAATTACTCATTCACTCACGCATGATGCGAAACTCGAAGTAGTTTACAATACAGTTATATGTATGTTTTGAAGAGCGTATTTTATTTTACGAAACGATTGTTTGAAAATTGCACCTGCTTGGCGTGTCATTTTATAGCACCTCTTTGATAATCAAAACTCATACAAAATAGAAATAATAATCCGACGTTGTTGGGTAATATTTTACAAAATGATTTAAAAATGTCGACTCAAGCTAATTTGTCAGACTGGGAAAAGACAACAATATTTTTTTATTGTTTAGTGTTTTCTTCGAAATATTTACATACTTGCATTTGAGTCCGTCAGACCAAAAGCTCTTATATTCATATTCATTGGTCCTAGGGAAAAGAAAAATGTCAATTGCAATGCACTTTTCCATGGTCACGAATCGGAAGACTTTTTATATTCTACAATTCAAGAATAAGATTCGGATGGTTCCCAAACATCAAAGTAGATATTTGAACTATCGTTAGACACAATTGAATACATGGTTTGAAGATTAGTATGGTTTATGGTAATAAAGATCGTTTCTTCTTCTTAAGTATACTTTATGTTCGTTTTCCTTTCTTCGCTAAATAGAAGAAGAAACTTAGGCAAATTAGGCGCGTTTTTTTGCACCTCTTATCCATAACAGAACAATGCTAACCAGTGCAGACGCATTGGAAACAACGACAACTCATGTTATGGGTAGGGGGAGTTATGTGTTTTGCTGGGTTTAACAAACAGTAATCAGTGATGAGTTTTTGCCTGAAATATTTTTGTATACCATTACATATGTTACATATTAACCTTTTTTAACATTTGGGGGTTGAGGATTGTTGGGACCTCTGGCTTTGTCGAATTAATTGTTCAGCACATGGTTGTATCGAATGCTGCTCAGAAAGCATTCAAAATATTAGCAGTTGCTAGTCTCTGGGGATAAATTTTACATCCACAGCAAAGCACAGGTAATTTTCGATGGTTCCGTCGAGCAAGAAGTTTATAGATACAATTTCTTAGTCTCTACTAAAGGAAATGAATCGTTTACGTATTAAACCAATCCATCACCTTAATTGTCAATATTTTGCTGCGGTTCTATTTGTAGGATTATATCGTAATTAATTCATATTCAATTTTTTCTAGGACTAATTATATTCTGGGATTGGTGTCATTTGTGGTCCGCTTGATATCTAAAACATTTAAGTTGTTATACCTATTTCCATTTGGTTTGAAAGATGAACTGTAACATAAAGTGCAATTAATTGAGATGCGCAGACAATATGTAGCCCAAGATTTGTCATCCAATATTTGTAATTGTCTTCTATCTATTGTTCTTCGGAACACAATTTTCAACTATTTGCTCCCCTACTGATATCGAGGGTGAGAATAGTGAGTTTGGGTGTCATTCAGTTCTTCAAAACGAAATGTTTGACGCAATTTAACACGAAAAAGGATGGAAACAGATAAAAAATTCTACCGCATCTGAACCGCTAGAAATACTAATGTTTGATTAACAAGATTTTGAGTGCATAGTCTACCACACGTGCTCCAACCTGTTTCGAATGCAAAACCACTTGATCTTAACTATGCAGTTAAACTCATAGGATGGAAAGGATTTCAGGAATTTCCCGATTTAGGAAAACCAAACACTGCATAACTTTGAAAGCAGCATAACTTAAGATAAACAAAGAAAATATTTAGTGCTTGCAACACTTTACCAGCACTGCAACTAAAAGTCTCCTACAATTGCCTCACGTGAAAATCAAATAACTCTATTTCATTTCATTTCATTTATTTGTGTTATTTTACTCCTTCCAAAATAAGCTAGGCTTGTGGCATGGAAGGAGGAGTAATCTTACAATAGTTTTTCTTATGCCTAGTATTTTATATGTAGATATTAGTGTAGATACTAAGTTATTTATAATCTTATAGTCTAATCAATATATGCGATCGGGGCTTGGTTAATCAAAAGGTCATATATAAGTTCACATACAGGGTCACACAGAATAAATTCGGATTTCTTAGTGGTTAAATAAGTTCGATTTTTGTATAAGAGGAACAAGATCAGAATTGCTATTTTTGTAATTGACTATGGATATAGGTGTAGTCCAATGGGGTTATTCTCGGTCGGGGTCAAATTGGCCAGGTGTCTGTGTTCTTAGTAAATGTAGTTTTAGTTGCCTCTTGAATGCCTGGACATTTCCTGACAACTCCTTCAAATGGTTTGGGAGTCCATTATACAATCTTGGGGCAATATACATGAATTGTTTTTGTTCTAGTGTCGTATTTACAAGCATTGTTGTCACACAAACATCTCTCTGTCTTGTATTTGCAGTGTGATTCAAAGGTATGAGTATATTCTTTTTAATTACGTACGTCAATAATTTTACAGTGTATAGACTTTTTAGGTTGAGTGTGCTTGTAAGTGTATATATTTGATTTGAAGGATACGTCAGGGGAACGCCTGCCATTGTTTTCAGTACACTTTTTTGTGTTATCTGTAAGTGTTTTAAATGAGTGTCAAATGTTCCACCCCATGCAATAATGCCGTAAGAGAGTACTGACTGGAATAAGGTATTATATGTCATTTTTATGTCTTCAAATTTTACTATTCGTTTCAATTTGTAAAAGATGTAGACGAGTTGTTTTAGTTTATTATTTAAGTTAGCTATATGATCTTTCCATCTTAGATGGCTGTCTATAGTTATTCCCAAGTATCTTGTCGTTGAAGTTATTTTGAGGTTTATTGAACTTTGGATTTCGTTTTCTGTTGTAACGATATTTATTCCATAGTCATTTAGGGGGAGTTCATTTTGTTTAGTGGCAAATGGTAAAATATTAGTTTTATTAATGTTGAGTTTGAGTGAGTGGTCATTTGATAATTTTTTCCATCGTTACAGTAGCTGTACTGTTACATGTTTCCCAATCAGGCTCTGATACTAAGATGACCGTGTCGTCAGCAAAGCCTAGTATTTTAGTTTTATTGTTTGCTAATTTGAAGAAGGATATCACGTATATAAGATACAGCAGGGGGGATAGAACTGTACCTTGTGGGAGACCATAATTTGTATTCATATTTGGGTTGCTGTCTGTTCCATTTAGTCTTACTATATGTGGTCTATTGCACAAATAGTCAGTCAATAACTTTAAAGGTTTATTCGTTATTCCTATTTTTTGTAATATTTTCCTAAGCTTGCTGTGGGAGATTGTGTCGAAGGCTTTAGAAAAATCCAGAAAAATGCCTAACGTTATTCGTTTGTTTTTAAAATTTTCCAATACGTATTGCGTAAGGCTGCCCAATGCGTCATCTACTCCTTTTCCTTTTCGAAAACCATACTGAGAATCGGGAACCAGTTTGTTGTCTTCTAGGAAGTTTGAGATGCGATTTTTTATACAACGTTCGAATATTTTCGCAAATGAGTTTATCAGTGCTATTGGCCTATAGTTGCTAATAAGCGTTTTATCTCCTGATTTGAATAGTGGAATCGTTATGGTTTGCTTAAATATGTTGGGGAATTTACCCTGCTTCAAACATGTGTTGAACAGAAGCTTTAGGGGTTTTGTGATGAAGTTTTTCACTACTTTAACAGTATCCATAGCTATTCCGTCCCTACCTGGGGCAGTTTTTCCTTTTAAATTATTTATTATTTCCCCTATTTCATGTTCTGTTATGTTGTAAAAATGTAATTCAGATGTATTAGTGTACGATTCCAAGTACAATGTATCGTGGTCTGTCTCCAGTTCGGCGGCTATGTTCTTTCCGATATTTACAAAGTAATTATTGAATTCATCTGAAAGAGATTTGGAATTGGATTTTCCATCTAAGTACACTCCTTTTACATTTAGGCCCTCACAATTTTTTTTATTTTCTGATCTGAATGTTAGTTCATTAATAATACTCCAGAACTTTTTTAGGTCGGACCCAGCATTTTGTATTTTGTTTCTGTAATAAACCTCTTTGGCTAATCGTATAGTTTTCGTTAGAATGTTTCTGTAGTTTTTGTATGTCTCTCTTAGTGCAGTGTTAAATGGTTGCTGTTTTGATTTCTGTCCCATTTTGTCCCGTTTCTTAATAGACTTAACAATCGACTGAGTTATCCATGGTTTGATAATTGACTTTTTTTGATTAATCGATATCGTATGTGATGCAATTTTTATCTTAGTTGAGATGTCGTTAGTTAATGCGTGGGCGAATGTTTCAACATTTGGGCATAATCTATACTTCAATTCCCACAGTTCGTCTTGTTCGAAAATATTTTTAAGTTTTACGTAATCTATTACTGTCTTAGACTGTTTGGGCATTTCCTGTTTTATATTGTGATGAGATGTAGGCCAAGCTAGGCTTATGATCTGTCCATAGTGGTCTGTTATATGTGTTTCATGAATTAACGCTTTTATTTTAATATGGTTTGTACTGTTAGTTTGCTTTATGAATGCATGGTCTATGCAAGTTCCTGTATTGTTTATCACTCGTGTTGGCTGATTTATGAATTGTTGGTAGCCCTTGGAGAGTAGAGTTGTCATGTAGCTGTTTGTGTCATCATTTAGATGGTCTAATAGGTCAATGTTAATATCACCTATTATAATGGCTATGTCAGTGTTGTTGCTAGTATTTTTTGTCCAGTTATCTAGATCATGAATATATTCATTTACATTTTTATTAGGTGATCTATATATACCTAGTATATTAACAGTAATTCCTTGAGTAACCACTTTTACATTTAATGCGTTTGAATTTATGAAGGAGTGTATTTCATCTACGCTGTAGCTTAGTTTTTTATTTACATAAACGATTACTCCTTCACATTTGCTTAGTTTTCTTGTTGTGTAGTGAATGTTGAAGTTATTTATTTCAAATGCTGACTGAAATTTTCCTTGCAGTATAGAATAGCTGTGGTGGAGTGTTTCAGTCAACACTATTACGTCTATTTCTAAGTTATAGTTTAGAAATTCGTTTAGTAAGCATTGTAATTCGGCTATATGCTTTTTAATGCTTCTTATATTCAAGTGAATGATATTAAATTTTGGCTGTGTTAGTAGAGGTAATTGAATTTGATCACGGTTCCCTTCTTGTCTATAAATCAGCATAGACAACGTATATCATTTCTACAGCATCGAAGCCGAGCATATTGAAACGGGAAACTTCGATCGTTTTTAATCATCCCGCAAAAACATTTCCAATGTGTTAGTAGCTTTACGCACTCTGAAGCGTTTTTAGTGTAATCGTTTTGAATTGTGTTGTGCGTAAGGTAATTTCGTAAAAAATCTGAGTCAGTCATGGTGGTATTTGTGAATTAAATATTTGAGTCTTTGTTTTAATCCTTGATTGTAAAAAAGGGATGTTGATGAGTTTGATAGCGTAAATGATAATGTGATAAAAATTTGGGGAGATCTGTGCTATGTTTACAAAGTGTTTACAAAGTGGGTAATTTACATTATGATCAGCTGTATTCAAATACTCGCATGTTGGTGCTATTAGATTTATTGTGCACTTCATTTTTCTGTGATTTGGTATTAAAAAAAGGGGTGATAACATTGTAGATAGTATAAATTTTGATGTTATGAAATTATTAGATTTCTGTGCTATGATATTGATGTGTGTTGAAAATGTTGATAGTGTGAATGATAAAGTTTTGGGATGAACTGTGTTTTGTGCTATGTATATATTATGAGGGTAATCAACAATGTGCTTAGTTGTATACAAATAATTGCACAAAGTGAGTGGATATATGAATATAATTCTATTGTTGGTGATTTTTGCTAGCAAAGTTATACTAAAAAATTCAAATCTTCTTCGGTGTCGATTTTTAGTGCGCGCTCACCATCTGTTTTTCTGCATCTAATTATGCCTTCACGACACCACACATACTTAAAGTTAGTTTCTTTGGCCTTAGTTTTCGTTTTCCATAGAAGTTTCCGCAGGAATGGTGTTAAATGTTGGTTTACATAGTAAACATTATCACCTAGAACATTTCTACCTCTGCCCTTTTCCAGAAATTGAGCTGCTGCCTCAGTCGTTTTAAATTCCACCACAACTGACGGAATTTTGTTTCCTTCTTTTGGCCGAAGGAATGCACCCATTATCGTATCATCACTTAGACCATGGTTTTCCTTACAAAAGTTTTTAACAGAAAGCAAGACACTTGACTGGTGTTGGAAATCTACTCCAGATATTTCAACTTTGTTTGCATTAGACTTTTGTTCCAACTGATTAACGCGCGTTTCCAGTTTCCTTATCTGGATGTCTTTTTGGGTGCATGAATTCTCTAGAGAATTTATTTTCCCGAAAAGTAGCTTAATTTCATCAGTCATTTCTTTTAACTGCTTCATTGTATCTTCTTGCTATTTAGCCAAAAAATTGTTGCTATCAATTAATTGGCTTATTTTTAGGATTAGGTCTTGGTGCTCGTGTGAAGGGTTATTCGTAGCCAAGGTTCCGCTGCTTTTTACCGGCGTATCATCTGAACGTGAGAGATTTCGCTTCTTTGTAGCACATTTTTTGCACATCCAATGGCTTGTCTTATTGTTTTCTTTTAGGTAATTTAAGTCTGATTGCGTTAAGCCTGCACATTTGATGTGGATTTGTAGGTTGCAGTTAGAACAAGTAATTGAATTTCCCCGTTGCGTGGCCTCGCTGCATAAACCGCACATAACCATTTTAGAGTTGTTTTGGTGTTAGTTTATGAAAAATAATAAAGTGATATTATTTTGAAGAAGCTGTTAAAACAATTTAAATTTATAGATTATGATCCCGTAACCGGTTTCGATTCCCGATACACTACACTGGTGATCAGTTTATGCTGGTTTGCTTTTGATTTATAGAATATAATTCCGTAACAGGTTTTGCTTCTCGGTGCACTACACTATCGATTTGTGTTAACTGGTCAACGGACAAGATAATAAATCTCAATTTCATCCTATAATTTCGTCGAAAGTTACAGGGGTAGAAAGATATTTGGGACCAGAAAACGAAAGATGTTTGCTACCGAAAGATTTCTAAAACTTAGAATATTTCAACATTGGAACTTATTTTCATTGTATATGTTCGCGATATGAATACTCGATGTAAACATTTATGGCTACGAAAATAGCAAAAAACGCCTCGCGCTGGCAACCGTTCGCTAGTGTCAAAGCCAAAAATATATCACACCTGCCTCACATTGAAATCAACCTATCCTGCGAATTTCGTTTTGATCCGATGACTGCATTGGAAATTATAAGGGTACAAAGAAATTTAGGGCTACCAGTCGCAAAAGTTTTCATATTTTCGAAAACTTAACATTTGTTGTTTATTGTCCCTACAAGATCATTACCGTTTGAAAACTTTACGGTAAAATCGCTTAATAAAGATATTGCAAATAAACACAAAACGAACAATAGCTGGCAACCCTTTCATGGCTTTTTAACCAGACTCTTCCTGAATAATGCCTATAATAAGTTCCATTTATCATATGAAACTCGTTTTGATTTCACGACTGCACTGGACATTATACGGCAAAAACTTTATTTTCCTGAGGGAATTTTCAAAACCCAAGGCACCTAAATTACCATAGCTGGCAGCACCAACGGAATTTTTTCAACCAAATTTCTATCCAACACGGCTTAGAGTAAGGTTCAGCTACTGTGTCAATTTCAAAATGTAACGGAATCGGAATTCATAGGGCAAATACACATTTTTTCTTGGTAATTTTTCTAGATGACACCACTGGCATTGAGTTGCCCGCATTCCCAAATCGCTTCTACCTACTTAATGCCAATACATTCTGTGAATTTCAACTGTATCTGATAATTGGATCGTGAGTTCTCGTGAACAGAAGTTTTTGATGTTTAAATTATGAATAAATTGGAAGAGAATTACCGTTCTTGTCCGATGTGAAATTCCAAAAGTTTTGCTTTGGTTGTATAGACAAAGCTGAGTTGATTTTCACGGTAAAAGACGTAAATTTTTCAGGAGAGTCGATGGTTTGAAGGCTTTCACTTTCGATGCCTGTCGTAGCTGTAGGGCTGCCAGCACGTTCATAAAAAACTATACGAGTCACGAGTCAGAAACATGTTCTGTAAGTTTCACAATGATTTGATAACCTAGTCAAAAGTTATCGCAATTCAAAAATTTTCAAATTCTACCAATCTCATTTTAGGCCCCTAGCGGCACACATAGGGTCAAAAATTTGAAAAATATTATCATATTCACATTATTTTTTTTTCAATTCAATTCAATTCAATTTATTTCGCACATTATTACAGTTACACTATTGGAGATGGGTAATTCCGAGTTTTAGACAATTATCGTCTCTACAACTTTGATACATACATTGAACTTAACACTGACTATTGATTTATGATAGTTAGATTGTAAGCACAAGGAAAAGCGAACAAAAACCTTGTATATGAATTTTTAAATATTACATTAGCCCTAATTTATTTTAACTTATTTTAACTTACTCCTACTTATAACTGAACTTTATATATATATATGCTAATACTGAGCTTAGTGTTCTTAGGTATAGCTTGCTACATTTCCTGTAGGTGTGATAAAATTAGAGGATTGTTACAAGTCCAGGATTTAAGTAAGAAATTTCTTCGCTGTTTCTTCACGATTTGTTTAATCATTTTAACACCCGTAAAAATATGTAACCTGCGAGTCGAGTAGTAGAAAGGTTTGTTACCAATCATTTTTAGGCATTTATTCTGTGCGATCTGTAGTCTGCTTTTATGACACTCTGCACAAGTGCCCCAGATCGGGGCTCCATAGAGAATAACTGGCTGCATTATCTGCTTATAGATTAATATTTTGTTACTAAGTGACATCTTTGACTTACGGTTAAGAAGTGGATAGAGTGCATGTGAGCATTTTGAAAGTTTTACGCAAACGCTATTGATGTGTTTATGATAAGTAAGCTTTCTGTCGAGGGTAATTCCTAAGTACGCGATCTCGTCATACCATTCTATACTTTGACCCAGAGTGTTGAGATTCCTAGAGGGCATGTTCGACCTTTTCCGTTTCTTAGTAAAAAATATAGCTTTTGTCTTGGCGGTGTTAATTTTGATTTTCCACCTGAAAAAGTATTAATAGAGCTTTGAGAAATGTTCTTCTAGGTGGGAAATCACCAGCTCTGGATCTTTAGCAGCAGAGTAAATACAAGTATCATCTGCGAAAATAGCGAGTTTACAGTTGGGGCTCGTGGGGATGTCAGCTGTGTAAATGTTAAAAAGGATAGGGCTGAGACAGGACCCCTGCGGAAGGCCAGCAGGAATTTGTCGCTGCGAAGAAAGACTACTTTTTATCTTGACAACAAATTTGCGATTGCTTAAGAACGACTGTATTATCTTCACCAAATAAAGTGGAAATGAATGCTGTATAGTATAAGTTTGTAGAGAAGCCCTTCGTGCCAGACGTTATCAAACGCCTTTTCAACGTCTAGTGTGGTCATTCCAACTGATTCTTTCAATGCAAATGCTTTTTCAATGTCTCTTGTTACTCTGAATAGCTGGTGATTTGTTGAGTACCCCTCTCGAAAACCAAATTGAAATTCAGGAAGAATGTTTTTGGCATGTGTGAATTGGTTGATACGGCTCAGCACCACCTTTTCGAACATTTTCCCAAGCGAGCACAATAAACTTATAGGCCTGTAGCTTTCAGTTAAACTAGGATTCTTTCCAGGTTTTGGAATTGGGATGACAGTGGCTTGCTTCCATGCGGTCGGGAAGTAGGATAATTTCAGACAGGCGTTAAATATAAAATTTAGCTGGACCACTGCTTTCCTAGGCAACTTTTTTAGGGCTTTGTTTGGTATGCCATCCGAGCCCGGAGCCTTATTATCCTTTAATTTACGTAGGATCGCTCTTATTTCTGCTGGCTTACATAGTGCTCCATCTGGAAATGTGGTGTTTTCGGAAAGCATATTTACAGATCGCTGGGCCATTGTCTTAACAATATGGTTTCCCATATTAGTTGTAACGCCGTGGAATAGTTCGAAAGTACTTGCTATCGAATCCGCCTTTTCACCGTCAGAAAAAGCTTGTTTGTTTTCCCCGTCACGTAGAACCGGAATTTGATTGCAAGAGTTCTTCCTAAACAATTTATTGAGTCTCCAAACTTGACGGGACCCATGTTCGAGGTTCCTCAACATATTGTTCCACCGTCTGTTCCTCAGGATGAAAATCCGGTGCCGGATCTCGCGTGTAAGAGAAGTAACTATACACCTCAAATTATGGTCTCTGTTTCTTTGCCAGCTGCGTCGAACCGTGTTCCGCTGACGGATGAGACGTTTTGTTTCCGTATCGATCACGAATGTACTACATTTTATACTTCTCTTTGGTGTGCTTACCTCAATTCCATTGCTAATTGCACTGGTATACCGTATTATTAAGTCGTCAATATGCTCATTGTTGCTTATGTCACTTAAACTGAGTTCACCAAGCGAAATGTTCGCGTTGAGATAATTGCATAACTTATTCCAGGTGCAGGCATTGAAACAATATTTACTGCGGACAGGCGTGTCTGTTTATGCGAAATTCATTTGTTGTCAGAATAATAGGTATATTTAAAATATCACTAAAATGGCCGCCGCGCCAAAGGGTTAATTTTTATTGTGAGACCTGGCACTATTCTGCATATACACCATTGCATCCTGAAAATTTCAGTTCAATCGGAGGGCGCGTTCCTGAGATTTTTTCACTGAAATTTTTTGAATATATATATATATATATATATATATATATATATATATATATATATATATATATATATATATATATATATATATATATATATATATATATATATATATATATATATATATATATATATATATATATATATATATATCTGTATATAGAAATATGAATTTTTGGCAAAAGTGATTTTAATACTAATGTTCTTCGAACATTAGTAAAAACTAACATCAGCGTTACAATGCGAATAATCAAATACAGTCTGTCAAGAATGAGTTTACACATAGGGAAAAAATTCAATTTTTCATCTTTCTAATTATAAAATACTACTTTTTGTTTACGTAAATAATTTTTTTTTCTTAATTATCGTTATTTGCATTATTTCCAACCGATACATACAAAAAAAGTACAACTTCAATGCAAAAAAAGAACGAAAAGAACAACGAAAACAATTATTACAATTCTTGAAGTGTCAAGAAACTCTTTACACAAAAGTTTTTTTTTGCATTACTGCAACGATACGGTAAATTTACCGTAATTTTTGGTCTGTATTGTAAAGCTCTATAAATTTGATCATTAGTGTGTGATTAATTTTTGGCTAATACGCATAAATAAGTGAGATATTGTGTTTTAAAATGCCAGGCAAAAGATTATCCTTTGAGTTAGTTCAGATGATATACTATAATCACCAATTAGGTAAAAGTGCACAGGAACTGTCGGAAATGTTTTGTGTAGCACGAATGGCAGTCTATAACGTTATAAATCGTGCTGAAAATGAGAATAGATTGGAGCCAAAGTGTGGAGGTGGCTCAAAACCAAAAATATCTAAACGTATAGAGCGCCTTATGATAAGGAAGCTTGATAAAAACCCCTGGATTTCGATCAGAACACTTGCTAGGGAACTCAAGGAAGAGTGTGATGCTGCTGTTTCCCATGAAACAGTACGACAGGCCATCCTACGAAATAAGTTCTCATCAAGAGCTGCACGAAAGAAACCACTGTTTTCTGCACTAAACATCGAAAAGCGTTTTTCTTTCGCTATGATGCACCTTTTTCAACCCGTTGACTTCTGGGACGACGTCATATTCTGCGATGAGACGAAAATGATGTTGTACTATAATGATGGAAGGGCTAGAGTGTGGCGCAAGCCTTTAACATCGTTGGAAAATCGAAATATCATTCCGGCTGTAAAATTTGGTAAGTTGTCCGTTATGATTTGGGGTGCTTCTCAAGCAGAGGAGTAGGAGACTTGGCATTCATCGAGTCAACCATGGACGCCCAACCATATTTGCATATCCTTAAAACATATTTGGCAAGCAGTGCGCAGAAATTCGGGTTTATGCATAACAGCAAACCAAATTTTAAGCTTTACCAGGACAACGATCCCAAACATAAGGCGAACATGGTGCGAATGTGGCCCTTATACAACTGCGGAAAAGTGATGGATACGCCAGCCAAGAGTCCGGACTTAAATCCCATCGAGAATTTATGGGCTTACTTAAAACAACAAGTCGCTAAAAGGCAACCCAAAAACCGAACTGCCTTAAAAAAAACTGCCTAAAAAATACCAACCACGTATGACCTGCAAAAGTTGGTTCATTCAATGAAAAATCGGTTGCGATGTGTGGTGGATGCCAAAGGTGGCCATACCAAATGTTAAATATACCAAATAATATTAAATATCCTGTAAATATGTAAATATTAAATACAATAATAATTTGTGTAAAGAGTTTCTTGACACTTCAAGAATTGCAATAATTGTTTTCGTTGGTCTTTTCGTTCTTGTTTTGCATTAAAGTTGTACTTTTTTTGTATATATCGGTTGGAAATAATGTAAATAACTATAATTAAGAAAAAAACATTCATTTACATAAATAAAAAGTAGTATTTTATAATTAGAAAGATGAAAAATTGAATTTTTTTCCTATGTGTAAACTCATTCTTGACAGACTGTATATTGTCACGATTTTGGTTTTCACTCTAATACATAAGCTTTTGAAGTGAAACATTTTGAATTTTGAATGTGTAGCAACCTATGGTAATTGATTGTAACGCGAACCGCTGAAGACTCAACTTTGGGTCTGACACCAAGTATATATGTGTGAAAAATAAAGTTAAGTGTTGTATCGACACAGTGTGCTTACAAATTTTCTATATATTACACTTTTTTCATTTTCCTGCGCCACTACGCTATCTTTACTTTGATCAAGCAAGCAACCTAACCCTATATCTACTACCCGCTTCACTGAATCCAACAAAAGTGTAACCGCGACTTGAGCTACCTGTTCGTCCGATATTTTGCTGACTGAAACACGCCACCATCGCGTCGTACGTTTTCTTTTTTCGGTGCAAACACTCCTTTCTTTTGTTGACCAATGCACGGTTTCTTCTTTCCGACAGAATTTCAAATGAACAGTTTTCGCCGAAATTCTCCTGTCTGTTCCCGTACTACCATTAATTGCGATTAATCGCGATTAATTGCAATGAAGCCGTTCACGTACTCCGTTTTACTGAAGTAAAATTCAAGAAAATTCAGTGACTGAAAGTACGGGAACAGACCTAATGCTTGATTCCTTCATATTCGCTCTCTGCAACCAAGATATACAAGTATTATAAGGAAATTATCAGCCACCAGTTCGACTATATCTATGCTAAGCTCAATTCAGAAGACGTAAATTTTCTTGAAACCTCGTCTGAAATCCTCATCTACCGCTTTCGGGGAATCTGGCTGGGCCCGTATTCGCTTTCTGTTATTGTAAATACATGCAGCCGGGGCCATTTGCCTCTATTTCCATGTAGTTCTAGGAGTATCAATTTTTTTTCACTACAATGCTAAAGCCTGAGTTACAATCAATGCAACCAACATTTGTTGCACAACAAAATGAGTTTGAATCCATGAGAACGTATGAGAGCAGTTGCAATCATGCAACACAACTTTGTTGCGCAGCAGAGTTTGCTCATACCTCAAACTTGGCATGGCAGCAAAATACCCAATTCCACCTGTTCCTATGAGCGTTCGGGAAATCGGAACTGTCATATGTAACTGACAATCAGAATTTGTATTTTTTTGTCTCATTTTTGCTTTGCATTATACTCCGCAGCTTTTAGAGGATAAAATATTCACTGATATCTCTTGCCGAGACTTTAAAGGATCCAAATTATCGAACAGCAATTTCTTTAATATAGCCAGTGACAGATGACAGTAAATGTTGTGTTGCATTGATTGTAACTCGTTCCACCAACAAAACTTGGCAGCAAATGTTGGTTGCATTGATTGTAACTCAAGCATAAATCCCAATTCCATTTCCAACGTTCCACTTACAAGGGACTGCCATGACTTCGGGTGACATTTGGTGATTATCGTCGTCAACATCGTTAACAAAGTAAACTTCTCAGCAACTCTTGATTAAATTATGAATAATTTTAATTGCAACAAGTCGGTCATATTGGAGCGGGCCTTCGTGAGAGTCATTAGACAAGGCGGAGTATTCATAAGTATTACCACAAATCGTATCCGTGATCAATTGTATCGTTTTCTTTTAGGCGATGCGTGTTAGCGTCATTTATAAGGCTAAATGTGGTCTAGTAGGCGTGGATCTAGAACCTCCGGATCGCAACAGGCTCGGGAGTCGTTATATTCTGAGCCAAGCTAAGGAAATCCGAACATCGCGTCTTCTAAAATGATCGGTTAGGTTTTGGGTGTCGTGATCGCGTTAATTCATCGGGATCGAATGATGAGAGTCGTTTGTTAGCTTTTCAGCTAGGAGTCGTGGCATCCTGATTAATGGGTAGCGTCCGCTCTGGTTTCATCTTGCTACGGCTACTGCCACCTTGGGTGAGGGGCTTTTACATTTGCGCACGTGCATTTGTGGTTGATGGCAATTATAGTAGCGGCATCTGGTGGACTTCTAAAAAATGAAGAAAATGATCCTGATAACAGGCAAGAGCTGCCACCAATGATCAATGACTCAGAAGGATACGTATGATGACCGTCTTTGTGATCAATGACTATCCCAGCTTTTCATCGACTTCATAGCCGCTTAAGATAGACTGGAGGGGCTAAAGTTGTTTGCTTATGCAAACGATATATCCATAGCGGTGCCGGGAAACTATTTACCTACGCTTTTGGAGCGGTTAAATTACTCTCTTGACATACTTTTGCGTGGGAGCCATAAAATATAGCCCGAAAATATCATAGCCGAAGCACTACAAATATCTTGTGATGTTTTTAGTTGCAATTTTACTGATTTTCGAAGAAAATTAGTATTAAATTCGTTTCCCTGAAAGTTCATATTTCTTTATATATATATATATATATATATATATATATATATATATATATATATATATATATATATATATATATATATATATATATATATATATATATATATATATATATATATATATATATATATATATATATATATATATATATATATATATATATATTTCTTTATATATATATTTCTTTATATATATATTTATATATCTCCCTTAATCTTTTTGCTGATATATATATATATATATATATATATATATATATATATATATATATATATATATATACACAGTATGCAACATTCGTATTCGTACGGCCAATTTTTTATGGGTATATTGCATTATATCATTAAAACAAGAATAATGTCCATTCAGAATCTATTATCTTCCTTCACAATACTTAAATTTTAGCAAACCATGCAGAATTAACTTGAATCTTCTTGCCATTCAATGAAAATAAAAAAAATGATTTCCAATAGCAGCAAAATCCGTATTCGTACCCATGATAATTTCATCATCGTGGCTATAATGCACGTGTTGTTGTTCTGCGAATCGTTAGAATTGACAGCTGAGTTTTAGGAAAGTAGTTTGTTTTTAGTTTTATACATCGTTTCGAGTCGTAAAGGAATTAAATCAAAAACGGGACGAAAGACAAGTGAAGTTTCAAACGATTTAAGAAAATTAATAGTAGATTAGGGCAAATTATTGAAGAAAATCGGTGATATTGTTTTAAGAAGTAAGTCAACTGTGCAATACATCGTAAATAACTAAAAGAAGTGTGGCCAAATCACTCGAAAACAGCGAAACCAAAATCGGTCAGTCCTCATAAGAAGGCATCGGTAATTCTTACGACGACATATTCGGCAGGATCCAGGAGTAAGAGATGTAAAACTTGCAGCATTGCTCGAGAAATACCATGACATCAAAGTAACTCCACAAACGGTTAGAAATCATATTAAGAAACTTGGATTTCAAAGCCGAATCCCAGTAAGGAAACAATTTGTAGGTGCAGTCAATAGAAAAAAACGCGTAATTTTCGCAAAACAATACCTTAGCAAGGACTTTTCGTTCTCGAAACGTGTCATCTTTTCTGACGAATGTAAATTTAACGTTAAAGCGTCCGACGGATGCATAGGAATTTGGTGTGAGCGAAATACAAGACTGGCTAAGTGTAACCTCTTGCCGACATTCAAACACGCAGGCGGTTCGGTAATGATTTGGAGCTGTTTTGGTGCTGAATGTGTTGGGAATTTGCACTTTATCAACGGTATTATGAGCTCGCACATGTATATTAACATTTTAAAGAGATATTTGGTCCAAAGCGCAAGAAAATTAGGTTGTGAACGGAACTACATCTTCCAACACGACAACGATCCCAAACACATAGCTTTTAATATTCGTCTTTGGATGTTATATAACTGCCGCAAATATTTAAAAACTCCACTCCAAAGCCCCGACGTCAATCCTATGGAAAATTTGTGGTCGATTGTTAAGAGGGATTTGCGCAAACACGACCTTCGGAGCATTCAAGGGTTAAAACATGCTCTACGGACAGAATGGGACAATATTCAAACGGATTTAGCTAAAAAACTCGTGGAATCGATAGCAATAAGGCTAAAAGCTATATTAAAACAAAAAAGTTATGCAACCAAATATTAAGACTTCAGAATACGCGTTTTATATTTAGGTTCTAAAAGCGTACGAATACGAATTTTGTTTACTTATAACCGAAATATTGTTACTTTTTCCAAACTTGTGATATGTACACTTTTTATTTTGTTTTGTTTTGTTTGATTTACATATTATCAATGATTTTATTGCATATCTTTTCAACTGGTAGCAACTTGTTTCAGAATATAGAGGTTTTTCACATAAAATTTTTGGGGTACGAATACGGATTTTGCATACTGTATATATATATGTATACATAAATATATATATATATCAGCAAAAATATTAAGGGAGATAATCTCTGGAGTGACCGGTCCGATTGAGTTGAAATTTTCTGAGGACATAGATGTATGAGTATATAAGGACAAGTTCAATGACTAATTAAAATTACAAAATCTTTAACGCTTTGGCAGCGGTGGGCATTTTGGTGAATTTTCAGATACCCCTAAATTTCTATGCAGAGTACATTTTTGCTAAAAATAAGTACTGGAAATGAAAATGATTTATGTTTTATGCTTGCCTATGATAAAAAAATAGAAATTGTGAACCTTATGTGGGCGCTTTGTACCTAAAAGTAGGCAAGGATTTTTTTCAAATTTCGATTTGTCCTAACTTGTGACAGAAACATTCAATCATTGTAAAATTTCCAAATCGCATTGATGTTGACTAAAACTGCCTAAAAACCCTCTAGCTACAGCAGGCACGTGAAAAAAATCCTTCAAATCATCGACCTTCCTGAAGTTTTTTTTCTTCTTGGCAAAAAAATCACCTTATTGATACATTTTAACCTTTGACCACCATGTCAATTTGAAAATTTCAAAATTCTGAGATGCACAAGAACGGCAACCCATCACCAAATTACCTCTATTTTCAGCACTCGAAACTACTGTTCACGAGAACTGATAACCGGATTATCCGATCATTACGAAATTTACAGGACATGTTCGTATTAACTAGGACCAGGTCTGATTTTGAAATGCGGGTAACTCTGTGGCAATGGTGCAATCTTGAAAAAACACTACGAAAAAAAGATTGCTTTTTGTCCTTTAACTTCCGATTCAGCCAACAAACTTTAACGAAATTCACAAAGTAGCTAGATCTTATTCTTGACCAAATTTGGCAGAAATTTAGTTGAAAAATTCGGATATAGCTGCCAACTATGGCCATTTTCGTCTCCTAAATCTTGTAAATTTGCTCAGCAAAATAAAGCTTTTTTCCCTATAACTTCCGATTCAGTCATGAAATCAAAACGAAATTCTTGTAGTAATAGGACCTTATTGCAGCCTAAATTCCGTACAAAAACCATGAAAGGGCTGCCAGCTATGATAATTTTTGGAATTTTTAGCGCTTCTTTACTAAACGTTGTTTTCATTAAATTTGCAAATGGACATTATCCTGCAATGACAATCAACAGCAAATATTGAGGTTTCTAAAATTTGGAAACATTTTTCGGATGGTAGCCCTAAAATTTTTTTATCCTAATAACTTCTAGCGCAGTCATTCAATCCAAATGAAATTCACAGAGTGCGTTTAACTTAACGTGAAGCAGATTTGGTCCTAGCACAGGGTTGCCAACACCAGACATTTTTTAAATATTGTACCAACAGATGCTTCTATTATATATTCATATGCAATGCAATTTCAATGAAAATAAGGAACCAAGGTTTAAATTTGTTCGAATTTTGAACATTTTTCGGATGGCAGTCTCGAACATGGTTCAATCGCTGAAACTTTCGATGAAATCGTCGGATGAAAACGAAATTCAAGCAATAGGTTGATTTTAGCACGAGCATGTTATGATAGACTTATTGCTGCTGTGTTGGACAAATGTTGCCAGCACTGAACATTTTCATCATTTGTGTTATAGGAAATGCTGTCAGAAAAGATATTTGAGTAACAAATGGTTGATATGATTCTACATAGAAGTGTATTACGTCTTGACACATTTTTAAGTCCCTCAAAGATAATTTCTTCGAAAATCAGTGTTCTACCGGTTCTGATGCGCTAAAGTTTTTTTTTATTTGTGTAAAGTGAGTGAGAGGATAGCGCACAATGTCAAGTGGTGACACCTGACACAATCAAAGTCGAAAATACTCTTCCTCTTACTTTGTTGTAATAAAAACTATGTGGAGCTAATAGCATGTATGCTCTCAGTTTTTCTTGACTGTCCACATTGCTTAGAAAATGACAAAAATGAATGTTTTGTTAGAATTTTAAGAATAGAATCACAACTTTCTTCTGAGAATCCTCCAATGTTTGTTTGTTATTCGATTTTGCACTTGAAAAAATGAAGTACATTTTTTACGAGCAACTGGATAATTCAAGGGCGCTCTTTATTCCGCTGAAGTTTTCAAGTTACGCTTCTAAATCTAATCACTTCATGAAAAACTCTGAACTGAACATACTGCAAAACTGACAATATGTTTAGTTCAATCGGTTTGTATACAAAAAATTTTCAATTAGAGCTTTGTAAATATCGTAAAGAGTTTTACAGTTTCGCCGTTTTGGACTTTCCGCCAGCACATCTTGCAAGGTCTATCAAGTATGTAATGATTTTATGATGTCTTTCTACTGGGTCGTAAATACATAGGGCTATTTATATCTCTCAAGAGTATAACACACATAAATTTGTAGTTAGCAATTTATGTTCTCTCAGGACAGCAAGAATGTAAATCGCGAATTCGGCATGATCACAAAGTTAATTGAATGCAGTTGAAAGATGAAATGGCTTGAATATTTAAAGTGCTTTGCATTGCTTTTGAGTAAGGCAGAGCAGGCGCTACAGTGCTCTAAGAAGCTATGAAGCGAAAGAATGATTTATATGCTCGAAACATGATTGAGTGGGAAATTGCTAATATTTCTGTGGTTCAATGTTATATCTTTCAACAATTTGTGAATAAGTACTTTCAATAATTCGTTTTCTCTTGCTTTCAGCACTCTGGTAAAATTAAAATGGACGAATTATCGGGAAACTTCAAAAATAAAAAATATAGACTAGAAAATTATTTGTGGCTTACGTAGCATGACTTGAATTGCAAAGTGTGCACGAAAAATCAGTTTTCAAGATGATATTTACGGGGGCACATGGCCGCAAACGTGCGGAAAATGACCACCTTAAAAACCTGGAGAGGTTACGACAGTACAGAAATGCTAGTCGAGATGTAAGTTAAATTGTGATCGTCATCTTATAGTCTTTGATTTTCAAAACATAAATTGAAAAAAATCTAGATAAAAAGTAGACTTCTGGCGGCACTCAATTGTCTTTTACTTTGAAATTTTAGCAACGGCCGAAAAATTCGCCCAATCGCTCAAATAACTGGGAGGCAAACTACGATGACTATTATGGCAGGGAGTATTCGCCATCGATGAGCTCCTCTACGGATCGGCGTGGATCAAGAGAGGATGCGGCGCCACTCTTCCATCAAAAGACACGTGCGAGGAGTATAACTAAACGTCGTGGAGCTGTCAAACAACCTCGGTAACGTATATTCTAAGTTATTTTGCTATGGTTTTTCCTGATTTTTGAAAATATTATTAAACTTTATTAATTTCGTCATATTTTAACGATTGTAGAGCACATGACAGCAATGGACATAAGTTTGTTGCCAAATTCTTTCGGCAACCAACGTTTTGCGCATTTTGTAAGGATTTCCTTTGGGGCTTTGGAAAACAAGGATACCAGTGCATAAGTAAGATACTCTCAGTGTTGATATATTACTACCATTTTACATTTATCGTGAATACTAAGAACTCATTTCACAAACGAAATAGGGATGTCTACCTGTTGTTAAAATAAGAGAATCTATCTCTTGTTATTATAAGGGAATCTATCTCTTGTTAGCTTACAGTATTATAACAAGTTTGCGAATTTAGCGGGTATATTAATTTGTCTCATATTGTTAATTTTAAATCTCATAAGTTCTCTTGCGTAGTTGAAACAATAGCAATGTAAACCAGTTTGTATACTACCTGGGTTCTGCATAACAATATTTTATCTTACAACCTATCTATAATTAATTCTAACTTACTTACCATTATTAACTATGAGTCAAGTTATACGTCTCGGCCACTGAATCAGTCTCTTCGCATGTTTTTAGAGCCTTACCGTCAGCTCCATGACGACGTCAATCCTGACTTTTGATAGGGGAGAAAAATTCCCGACACCATGCTTGCTACTGAGCATTAATACTAGCCAGAGCAGAGGTATAGATTTTTCATCGATAACTTCCGCATTTACTTTGCAAGGATTGGTCGGATAAGAGTCCAGTGGCAAATTATTTCTATTTTGGTTTTCATAGCCATCTTTTTAGAAAAAAAGTAGGAATTAATTTGAACTGAATTTGTCTAAAGTAAAGTTAACTGTAATATTAGGGGCTCTGATGTTGGCCTTTTTTCAAATAATTCGTTATTGCCGACACTTAAAAGGATATTGAAGCATACAGAGTTGTCTTTTGCTGCTTTACGGTCGGATGATTTCTTGGACAGAGTAAAAGCTGGTCAGGTTCAACGTAAATTAAAAGAGATGTAACCTGCTTGCTAAATGATTTCAGCTTGAGATTAATTGGCTAGAATACTCAATAATTGTTGTGAAGAAAATTATGCTCCTGCCCTTTTGGGTAAATTAGTTCCATCGACACAAATAGAGAATTCCTGTGTAGTGAGAAAGCTTGTAGCGGGTTTTATTATTTTTTTCGGAAATTGAAACTTCAGACACTCATCAGAAGCATAATGAAAAGCATTTTCAATACCATGCCACGCCTTGTGCTTCTGCCCAAAAACTTATTTACATTCCAAGATTACCAGCGTAAGCTCGTCATACTTTAAATTTTTTTTTGTTCAAATTCTCACCAAAACCCTCCGGTAGTTGGGAAACAGTGACATTAAACCGCAATTACTGGCATCCTTATGTTTGTTCTTGTTCTTCTTTTGTTTCAGCATTTGATGAATTACGAAAAGCCGTTGCTTATGACGTATTATATATGTGTGCCGGGAAGAGTTATCTGCGAAGAGAATGGAAGGTGCACAGATATAAGAGATAATGGATTAGAAATCGAACGAGAGAAATGGTCAAATTTTTAACTTGCTGCTTATTAGTGTGAGCTCATGCGGTAGTTCATGCGGTAGCCTCTATAAAAAACCACGAGAGATCGCCATTTTGATCGTCGTTTGGCATTCCTTTTTCGGCAACCGGCCAGTGAAGATTAAAATGTTTTTGTAAATGAAATTAACTATGATTTCACTCAAAAAGAAGACAAAATCGATGCCAAAAGTTACTTTCACTTATTCCAAAATACGATATACCCGCGAACCACTTCTGTAGCTACTATTGCAGCCTGGAACGCGGCACTTCATTCTCGCACTATATTGGAATTTTCAACCGCTAATTTATTCGGGAAACCGACACAGATTATCGCGCACTCACGTAAATTTATGTTTCTATTGAACACGCTGAATAATTTCAAAATTTTCAGTAAGAAATTTTGTTTTAAATTCAATGTTTTGATTAACCGACGCTAATCAAACTGACATTGACATTTCTTTTTGTGTTGCCCGTTGCACGCTACCTCGATCAGATATTCCTCACATTTTTTGTTAATAAGAGATAACATTTTGTGCTGTAGAAAGGGGTGCATTCAGCGGAATTTATGTGAAAAAGCAATGTTGTGCGTGTATTAAACAAAACTAACTCACATATGGGTACACGGATAGCCATTTCGTATCCATTTTCTTTTTATCTGTGGGAAGGTGCTATGGTGTAAATGGAGTCAGATACCTTATGATTCTGAGAGGACTCCTTTCTTTTGAAAAAACGCAGCAAGTGTGTCAAATACTCTCAATTGACCAAACATTGGTGGCTTGCTTTATGTGGATCAGATGGTGAATTTTTGGAGCGAAATAAAGTCAGAGGCTTCATGAGTAGTCATTTACTTCCTGTTTTACCATTTGAATGAAAGATTTGAAATGATCGGATGCAGCTACTTTTAAGTACAAATGTAAGCAACTCAGCTTGACACACATAGTTGAGCGCAAGAGCATTGTCATCAGATTACAAAGAAATTTATCAGATAGCAAGTAAGTCTTCTCACTCATGTGAGGGTTTTTGCCAAATGTTGATGAGCCTCTGTACAAAACATTCATTTTGACATTTAACAGCCATTTTATCCACAATCTCAATCATGCAAATGGTTCTCAAAAGGACATAACGTAAAAGCTATTACTGGGGCATATTACTAAGACGTCCGTTTGAATTCGGAATTCCAAACTTGCTTCATATTCATGTACTTGGCAGAGCTTCGTCGACAAAATCCACTACAGTAACATAAATATTCTGTTAAAATTCATCCTAACCTAATGTTTCAAACATGCCACATGTTTTCGATGTTTTTTTCCTCAGAAGAAAAAATCTGAAACCCGCGGTAGATTTGATGCAGAGGAATTGACTTGAGAGCAGCATCATAGGTGTAAAAACGTAATCCGTATTCCAGACTATCCAAAACTTTCACATAACATAGTTTAAGTAACTGCAGCAGCTAGAAAATAATACTTCTAACCAAGAATTATGTTTGGCTTTATGTCGAAACTATGCTCGATTGCTGAGCTCAATGCTTGAGTTTGCTCAGCTCAATGCTGCTGGACTCGATTTCTGTAGTATCCATAATTTTTCCATCGTGAAAATTTTGTAAGCAACGAGACAGGTGATAATTCAATGGTGCAATATTCGGTGAATGAGGCGGATGCAGCATAGTGTCCCATTTAAATCCCAATACCTCCTGTTATATTCTTGCTGCATGCTTCTGGATAAAATAACACTTTTCACCTTGAAAACAAACATTTTTTTCTAGTGGTGGCTTAAGCTGCTCGCAGAAGACCGCCTTAGTTACCGTTCAGTTAGGTTTTAAGAGATCATAGTGAACAAAACCCTTCATATCTCCAGACATCACATTACATTGGTGAAATCCGACAACAGCTTAGAGTTTGGGGATACCTTTTTGTCTACCCACTGACTATGACAATTGACATTTTTGAAAAAGATCCATTTTATGTCAGCATTTATTATCCGATCCAAAAATGGTTTATTTTTGATACGTTATCTCAAGAAAGATCACATTTTAATCTTGCGCAAATTTTTGGGTTTGCCATCCGAAAAATTTGAGAGGTTTTGGAAATTGAAACATTTGTTGGTTACTTTCATCGTAGATGATATCAAAAGTACCTGGTGCTAGTAAACGTTTGCTGACACCAAAATCAAAATTACACTAAATCTGACAAAACCAACCCAAACATATCGTTTTGATTCAATAATTGCATCGGAAGTTATAGGAGCAGAAATATTTGTAGGGTAGACACCCGAAAAAAATTTCAAAGGTTTAAAAACTAGAGCGCTTGGTGTTAACTTTCACTCCAATTTCATTATTATTATCTATAAAATCATTAAACTTTGAAAATGGAATAAGTGCATGTGTAAGAAAATAAAAAAAAACTGTCAAAGCTGGTAGCCTTATCCTAATTTTTCAACCAAGGCTCTGCCAAACTTGCTTAGACTGAAATCCATTAAGTACAGGTTGTGAATTTCTTCAAAATCGGAACTGGGCAAAAAGATGGCACTACAGCCACAGAGTTGCCGGCACATTCATTAAACATCTATCAGACCTGGTTCTACTCAAGACTAATACATGCTGTAAATTTCAATTAAATGTGAGAATCAGGTTGTGAGTTTCACGTATAAATTTCGGGTACTTAAAATAGAGATAATTTGGTGAAAGGCAGCCGTTATTGTGCATCAAATTTATCAGTTATTGGTATTTTTGCCTAAAAAAACCAACAATTTCAAGTAGGTCGTTGATTTAATTCGGATTGGAATACATACATATGTTAATTTTGATTGCGAATCAATGAAAATCTTAGCCTTATACAAATATTTTTGATTTGCTGAATTTCTTACAAAACTACAAACATTTTTGAAGGCTTGTTGAGGAATTTGTTTTTTGCTTTAAACTTTTAAAAAATGTATATTCGTGCGAAAGCAAATAATGAACTGTGTAGTCTACTAGTGGACTGTTCGGCTTTTCTGTCGAATAATCAAAAATGAATCAAATATGCTTAATACCAAATGTCAAATGAATATTCATAGCAACTCTGCCCTGATTCGCATGAACTTTCTATCTACATTTTTGTTATTTTTGAGTTAAGAACGGATTCAAAAACTGCTTACTCTATTATATCTTTCTGCAAAGTTTTGAAAACATATCTGTAAATCAATATTGAACTCTTTTATATTCACACTCTCCATATATATATATATATATATATATATATATATATATATATATATATATATATATATATATATATATATATATATATATATATATATATATATATATATATATATATATATATATATATATATATATATATATATATATATATATATATATATATATATATATATATATATGTATGTATATATATATATATATATATATATATATATATATATATATATATATATATATATATATCTATATTTTTTTTTTTTTTTTTTTCTATGATAATGCCAAAGCTCAGGGGATTGCCCTTTGAAGTGAATGCTTAGCGGTGGCAGTAGGAAGACACATATGGGAGAAGCCGATATCAATTATTCCATTATTCTTTTAAGTGCCACATTTTTTCTTATTTTCTAAAGCGCTAGTGTTATGCCTAGTCGCTATTAAAGCTTTAAATGTGAAACTTAATTAATGGAGCGCTGGTATTATGCCCAGTCGCCGACTATTAAGACAACACAAGACGAATAAATACAGTCATGGGCACGGCGGGATTCGAACCCGCGGACAGTAGATCGCTGCTTCGGACTAAGCTACCGACCCCGCAAATCAAAACAAAAAAAAAAAAAAAATATATCGAAAGTACTAAAATGTAAATAGAACGTTTATGCAAATCAGGGCAGAACTCTTATATGAATATAAACTTTGCTTGCAATCAGCGCTGCCCTTTGAACAATCTCTTCCGTAGTGAAAGTTGATCAACAGAAAAGTAGATTGATATTTCTAACAGTATCAAACCCAACGAAAATTCATATAAACTTTACAAAGAGAAGCTTTCAAATTCACAAACGGTTTCCCAAAAGAATTAAATACTTTAATAATACAAGTTCAACGAATATCATTTAACTGTTTCACCAAAATGTTCGTAAAAGTATTGGATTAAATATAATTTTCAAATCTTGCATCGAAGAAAAATAGTAAAGTAACTGAAAGCAGATGTTTTTGAATTCGCCAGAAAGTAATAATCATTTCAGTAAAGTTTTTATAAATTTCCATAAAAAATTTGAAATCAATTAGAAAAACAGTTTTTAAATTCTTTTCTAAGCTATCAATTTTGTTAAGATCATTCCGCTTTACCAAAATATATGACAAAAACAGTATATAAAGTTTAATTTCATTTTGCTTTAACACTTTTTCGAAATCAAGTCAGCGTTTAAAAAGATGCGTTCCAGAGCAAATTAAAGTTGAAGATGATTTGAGTTGATCGACGCCAACTCAACAACACACCGCTTGGTATGGTCCTGGCAGCCCAATGATATTGAATCTTTCCTTATGAAAAATTAATATGATTTCATCTGTTTTTGCACAGGAAAAAGATTCAGTCTGCATCGGCCAGTGTATAAAATAATAGCAGCGGATATAGCTGCTCGACGATAAGTCTACTAATATAGTGGTAAAGCATGCAAGCATCTTCTCCTTCAATTCACTTGGGTTTTTTTAATTATCTTGTCCTTGTTTTTCTCTTGTTTTTTCCAATAGGCACTGACAAACAATACCATTCATATGAAAGAAACACGAATTGTATTGGTAATAAATTATTTTTATGGATACTATAAATTACAGCAATTTAATCTTCTCCCAAAATGGTACTACACGTAAAAACGTTTTACATTGTTTCAAATAAGAAAATAATTCGGAAGGTTAAATTTACTGCATTGTTTAAATTTGATTATTGATCAGATTCTAATAACATTGAGATACACGCTGTTCAATATACTCTAAGTTCATTCATAAGTACCCTCATCTAAAATTAGCCTGGTTTTTACAACTGACATAAACAAACGTTCAAATTCCTTTAAAATGCTTAGTATTTTTATTTTATTTTAGAGTGTCAGACTGCTGTGCATAAAAAGTGTCATGATAAATTATTGGGAACATGTTCGGAATCTAGTTTTAATTCAGAGAGTACAATTGTAAGTATTGATATCTTCTCCATATCTATGAAACTGCAAAATAAAATTTTTCATTCTTTTTATTATAATATTTATTGTAACTAGTCGCGAAATCCAAAGAAATGCGTATTGCGTACAAAATAGCGTAAATAGCGTAATTCTCCCCACTAAACTCTTTTCATTTGTTTTCAGTATTTACGAGAAAGATTCAAAATCGATGTGCCTCATCGATTTAAAGTTTATACATTTATGTCGCCTACGTTTTGCGACCACTGTGGATCTCTTTTATATGGGCTGTTTCGGCAAGGTCTTAAGTGTGAAGGTAAGTTCATGAAAACATATAATGATCTACCCTATTGAAAATATATTTTGATAAAACTTTTATGGAATCGTTCAATGGAAGTTAAATTTAAGAATGGGAAAATAAACCGCTTTCTTTTTTGTTCACTGGTAATATAATTAGCTTCACTACTGTAAGCTTTTCGAAGCTTATTTCAATCCTTGGTGATTGTACCAACTTAATTTCAAAAGTTCATTTGTGTGCTTTAATAAACATGTTGAAAAGCTGTTCAAGTTTAAAAGATAAATATTGCTGTTGGAACAATGAAGGCTGGTTCACACGGCAGGCATATATCTCATTCGACGTTAAAGTATATTTTCCTTGAAGTGTTTAAATTCATGAATTTACACTTATACTTAAACATTTATTTATGTATTTAATAAAACATCTAGCATAAATTAAGCTTTGAGCTGAACCTTAGTAAAATAATGTAAATGATATCGATGGATATAAGTTTAGGCTGTTAAAATTTATCATAACTAACGTAAGTATACAATTAATGATCTCCAACTGCTAGTGGTGACATCAGTCAAGTATGCACTGTGAGCTGGTGTCTGATGAGAATCAGTGCATACTTTCGAAACCACTTAGTAAAAAAAAATTTCAATTTGAGTCATCCCACAAAAACAACTCAACTTTAAAATAATGTTAGTTTAAACGTTAAAAATATATTGAGGTGCTCTGGAATTATAATTTATTTACATCACAATATTTGTTTATTTTACAAATTTTTGTTTGTTTCACAAAACTCCGCTGCTAAGACGAAAATACACCAAGCTTTTTTCGCGTAGAAAGATTCTCCAAATCCTTTTATGGGGATTAAATTTAGTTGAAACATTTTTATTTACCGATTGTTATCATACTTTACCCGATTTCTGATTTCAGACAAATCGCTCGTCCAAAATGAATGTACTTATGATAATTAATTACAAGCCTCCTGTTTAAAAGGAGCTCAAGAAATGGTCCTTGCAAAAACTTGGGTTGTATGGAAGGATATGCACAAAGCTATCTCAGCCCAATTGTACGTGCTACAAAACTTTGCCAATGGGCAACACCGCAGGCATCCCCATGCTTTGTGCTTGTACAGAAGTTGTTTTAGGAGCAGCAGGATCTGTGGAATAAACTCAGTCAAAAGAGCAAACACTTTTTATGATGGAAGGTCAACGAAGCTAAGGAATTGTGTTCTAGCTTCCAATAAGCCTGATGCAATCGCGGTCATACAGCGTTCGAGCCGCGACATGTCAGTAGTCGTTGTGCAGTACCGGGATAGAAGTGGGCTCAAACGCGTGATTAACTTGTTTTGGAATCCCTACTCCAGTTGCCAACACAAGAGCTGCACGGCCTGGACCAGTACGCCGAATCAATTAAACTGATAGGTTGCTATGCTAACTCCCAGCATGTCAGTTGGAGCAGCATCAAAAGCAGCATCACCCTTCGATTTGATCATTTCTGCGGTTATTGACTGTTGATACTTGAATGTTTCTTAGCC
Source organism: Nemotelus nigrinus (assembly GCA_947369275.1). Lineage (NCBI taxonomy): Eukaryota > Metazoa > Arthropoda > Insecta > Diptera > Stratiomyidae > Nemotelus > Nemotelus nigrinus. The sequence continues at coordinate 45,204,486 of OX376374.1, forward strand.
TTACGCCACTAACAGAAGTGGGGTTGTTGAAATATCTCTACCCTCTTTTGGAAAAGTTGGATCAATAGTTAGATGGCAGGGATTGGATAAAATGTTACACTCTGATCACTGCTAAGCATGTGATGAAACCCAAGAAACACCAATTGAACAACTTCATGTGGATAGAGCATGTCCTAGTGGTAGAGTAAAGCCACCAAAATCAAATTGATCTCGGTTGTCTCTTAATAGGGCCATGTTAAGTGTCTGCAAAGAGGCATGCCCAATAGGAAAGCGATTTCTTGGTGGAACCGAGAAACGAAGAAGCTACGGAAAAATACCAAATAAATCCTTTGTTGAGGTTGTAAGAGCAACATAAAAAATGACTGGATCACCTCCAGCATTTCGCAATGAATTCACAGGTTCTGTGTGAAATTCTGCGAGGGAATGAAAACTGCATAAGAGACCTCAAGACTATGCAAGTTCCTGAAAAATGAGCAGTCAGCTAAATTGGGCCCTTTTACATGCCCAGATGATGAGTTTACAAGCCCCAGAGTAAATACTTTACTTGATAATCACTTTTCGTCGAAGGCTTCAGTGTTTCTGCCAAATTTTTCTGCTCTTCGCAGCAGAAATAAATCCTGACACGAAGCTATATCCGTAGTTTCAGTTTTTTGTGAATCAGTTTTTTGAGAATTTCAAATCCCTGATCCTATGCGGCTTAGTTAATGGAGAGAATCAATCACCTGAAAGTAGACCTAAAGGAAATCTTTGGGAATACTTATAGTTGGAGTATGTTTCGTCACCTTTGTAATAGGTTGAGGTGACTTGTTGACAGTTTTTATACCAAAGCCTGGGAAAGATAACATTTCAGATTCAAGGAATATTAGTTCGATCAGCCTAACATCGTTTTTGGTAAAATGCCTGGAGAGATTTGTTGAATGAGATATACGCACTAGAATGCTTAGATATACGCACTAGAATGCAATTAATGAGGAGCAACATTCATACCTGCAAGGAAAATCCTGCGAGTTAGCCTACCATTCTCTGTTTTCTAGGGTTAAACGGCTTCACGCTCAAGCTTATGTTGATGTTGTCAGACTAGTGGTAATTAAAGATCTGAGTGTGACAATTAGTACTCAAGGCTCGGTCCTCCAGTGAGACCGGGTTAAAATACTCCTACTCACCTCCCAATCAAGAAGGATTAGTACTCGCAAGAATTTAGTCATACTAAAAAGGAGTATGCTTCTATGAGTACTACTCCTGGAGCAGCCCTTGATGTACTTTTCAATCTGCTTCCACTTGAAATTCAAATTTGGAGTATGGAGACGAGCAACTTAGCTTATGGGTAGACAATAGAGGGGAAGTGAAATATTAGAGGATCAATGCGGGAGATCCTTTCGGTTCTTGCTATTCTTTCTTCTCCCCTACTTGATTTTGAGCGAAGATATTGAAAATTCTCTTTACGCTGAAGTGACTGGAAACACTCAGATGTCCGCTCAAAGGGATACTCTGAGATCTCTTTTACAGACGACTCGAAGACAGAAATTAGATCTGGAGCTTGTTACATAAAGCTGAAATATTTGTTAAATGACCTGTTTACTGGGTGATTGATGAAAAGTTGATACAATAGTCATGCTACTCTGCTGGCTCGTAACAATAAGCTCATATACTGGAAACAGACTACAATCGAATCTGGTTTCGCGAACCGCCAATGAGCTTTGAACTTTTAAATTCCCATTGCTTCATACATTAGCGTAAAAGAGATGCAGCAAACTCAACGAGGTTCCCGAAACCAGATTCGATTGTAGTCTGCCTCCAGTTGAATCACAGTTGGTGTGCGCTCCGAAAATTGCAAAATATTTTCCACGCAACCAATGATGGTAGACCAGTTAGCAGTTTTTATTGCCAGTACTGCAGCTTTCAAAAAAGCTCAGCTATATAAATCCCAGTTTGAAAAATGCGTGAGCATATTTGGTGATTAAAATGTTTGTTCACTGAAAATTTTCCATTAAAGATTTGTTGCCACTAGATTATTTACTATCTTATTTTTTCGAGCACTTACTAAAGCATTTTTACCAGAATTTCTTTTTATTACTTTTAAACTGCTTAGCTTGAGCTAACATTCGTTGGCAGTGCCATGAAATATTTTGAGACTAGACGATGAATGACGATCATCATCTAGATGATGACTGCGAGCTTTCAGCTCTCATTCCAGGTTGTTGGTATCACCCTCGAGTATAGACTTATTCGTGTGTGAACTGACAGGCCGCCTCCACTAGCAATTTCCCATGGCATAACATTTTAAATTGCTAGTGGAGGCTACCTATGGTATGCCATAAATGGTAGGCAATATGGTATGCCATTTGCTTGGCCATTTGCCTGGCAATATTTTAACAGTTCTTGATTTCAACATGGCGCTGAACCGTGAGAATGCTGTATTTCTTATAAGAAAATGTAATGATTCTGAATTCAAAGGGATATTTAGATCTCGTTGCGCAAAAACAGAATATGAAATGGTGGGAAATTGCGAAAAAATCGAATTTTGATGCGGAATAGTGAAGTTATATGTATTTATTTTATTTAAAAAAGAAATAATTTCAATTTTGAACGACGAGTAAATATATGAGGCATTTTTGAAATGAAATTGCCCACGCACAGATGGCATACCATAATTTTGACAGTCGTTGCCATCGGAAATGCCAGAGTAAATTGCCAATCGAGGCCCGGTGTGATGGCTCAAAATTGAACAATAAAGCTGGCTGGAGTATATACTCGGATTAGCTGAATCTAAGGCTGTCAGCTCGCCTCCCGGACGATTTTGTAATGTCTTTCAGGTGGAGGTGACTCCTATTTTTCAGGCCATAAACTGGCTTCTGTTTAATTAAATATCCAGAGTGAATATGCATTTGTACAGACAGCCAAGCGGCTATAAATTCCTTTATTGGTCCATATACAGCGTTCAGAATTGTTGAAGAATGCCGTGCATCTTGAAGGGAGAAGGGAGATATCGGTATATGTACATATATCTCAGTTGAATGAGCCTAACAACTCAAGCCAACCGAATTCCGCCCAAAAATTCACTTCTGATGATTTTTTTCGGACATAAAAAAGTTTGACTTATATTAAATATCGAAATGCGATCACGGTAAAGGGCCAAAGAAACTCAAAAATACCTAAAAATACCTAGAAAATATCTGAAAATACCCAAAAAGACATAAAAAGATCCTAAAAAGAGCCCAAATAATACCTCTTCACTTTAGGAAAAGCTTATCAGAGGTAAATATTTGCGTGCATTGATTTTCAGAGATTTTTTTTTATTATTATGGTACAGGGCATATCAACTACATGCGAATCTCTTTATTTTTGACGAGTTTTTTAAATTGTACTTCATAATTGAAATTAATTTCTATAAAAAAATTCTATAAAATGAAATCTAGAACATCATAGGTCAAAATATTTCGGGTTCATCCTTAACTAATAACATATCGAACATTAATTTACAGTAGTTGAGTTCCATAGTTGATTTCCAGTCAAATGCGGAGCAAACTTTGAACGGAATAGTAAACTTACTTATAAAAATATGAGCGAAGACGTTGGAATTATATGCGATGTAAAGGTGTATACGGTTTTGGACTGTTAAACATTGGTATTTTTGGATTCTTTTTTTATTTAGAAACTTTTAGGTTCTTTACCGTGCGTGTATTTTAATAACTATTTGTGTGGCAAAGGTGCAATAATAGGGAATTTTTACGAACGAACCGGTGCCGTTTTTGCTCTGATATTCCTTTTTTTGAGCTTGGGCGCAACGAAAAACAGCGAAGTATTCTAGGGAATCGAAAAAAAATCGCGCATTGTTACATATAATATAATTCACGAAAAGATCGGCAAATATTTCTGAGGCCTAGGTGAAATGGTCAATAGAAATGGTCAAATCCGCCCCTGCAGCTAGACCACTACATTTGTTGTCTCCAAAATTACCTAGAGCTGGTTCAATTGTTGGAGCTTAAGGTGGAGTTAGAGGATTAGTGGAATGAAACAATAGAGTCACCTCTTTAGTCGGAGATCATTTTCCCAAGTTGGTTCTATTACTCCAATTCATCCCTCCATTGTTACGTTCGCTACTTAATGTCATTAATATTTAATTATGATAAATTACAACCGGTTCGTACAATGATCTTTATTGTATTTTGTGAAGATGACTTGCCAATAATGAACGAATTTTAGAACACTCAAAAAATGATGAATTTGGCTTCAAAAAAATAGTCCACGAACACAACGTGCACCATTACATGCTTGCTTCCAATTTGTACATTTGATAGTGCGAACAAATAAATCACCAATAACAAAAAACAAATGGATCCCAAATTTAAATTTAATATTTTCGACCCTAGGCTTAAAAATTAAATTCTAATCAAAAATTTTATTTTTGGCTTGTCAACAGCAGAATATTTTTTTTTTTAAAATGGATTGATGGGAGGAAGTCACAGGTAATCAAACTTGTAACTTTTTAGGACGTTTGTCATCACTTTTCAGCTTTTGTTTTTTTTTCGCTGTATAATTTGCCAAAAATTTAAATATAATAAGGTGGCATGAAACAGCGTAGGAATTCGTATTCAATTCTATGCCGAACATTTAGTAAAATACATGCAAAAATTAACAATTCTCAGCGATGATACTTAGGCGAAAATAATTTTGAATTCCATCATAAATGCCATTTTTTCAACGCGACACGAAAAATACGTGGTCAAAAATTTTCCATGATTTATACATACCAACCGTAAGATTCCTAAAAAATATGCAAGTTGCAATGACATAATTTGTTAAAATTATCTTAACTGCTTGATAACTTTTTTGCAATCAAATAGAATATTATTAAACTTGATTCAAAAAATGCGTTCAATGAATAAGTTAAACTATTTATTTGCGAAATCTGTCAGGACAGAGCCAAAGTAGACCTTTATCAGCATTTCAGTTATGGCTCTACAACGCAATTCCTGTGGTTTTTTGCAATTACACGTTTTCTTGTCGCAAATTTCAAATTGAAAACCAATGACAATGTGTTTTTGGCTGGCGAAAAAAATTCTTACAAAATGAAATATACATAATTCAAAACACGAACGCGTGAAAAAAATATCCAAGAGGGTATTGGCAGCTTCAATGTATTGTTTGACGTCGATAGTGATTCCGATTTTCAAAAATAACGATGTGCTCAGATCGAAAGTATGACGATCGACGAAAGCAAGCAATAGATACGATACGAGATACAGACGAAGATACTCTTGAAGGTACTCTCGTTTGTATATTCGTAATCATATGAGCAGAGTCTCAGGTGTAGTGATGTTTATTTGCGAAGCTTTCGACAGAAAACAGCTCAGAGACTTTGATTTCGAATTTCTCGTAGGTATGCAAAGAAATTGCAATAAACAATTATTCGCTTTCGATTAGTTAAACAGTCTTATGATGTCAGAAGTGAATTCCTTAAACTATTAGATGATAGGTAGTAATTAGAATTTTAGGGGTGCCATTTTGTAAATTTTACTTGTGTAAAAATATTGAAAAGAAACAGCTTCGAGAATTACAGACCAACATTTTACGAACACGTAGTTTCTTTTCTGACATTTAAATATAAATAAAATAAAATATCCCTCTGAGGATATGCATAAAAGCGTGGAGATTTTGAAGTTTAACGAATGATACTGTATCTATTATCAAAGTGATGAGTCTTACTAAATCGATCAATTAACAATAGAAAAAAAAAACAGAAAATTGATTTCTATACTAAGTTAAAACATTCTTTCCGAATTCCACCATCAATCTTTGAGAAAATCGCAGCTTGTCTGATGAAGCAAGAAACCTGTGATGCAAGATAAAATATTCTGTAACGACAGAAAACAAATGTGCTTTGAAGTAAAATTAGATACGAGTGACAATCTATTGTTGGATGTCGCTCTTTATTTATAAAGCAAAGAAAATATTAGAGTGGCTGTCATGATTGCTCTTTTCGAATAGCTCAACATTGATTTGCAGTAAGTTGGAAGCAGGTCAAATGTTTTTATTTTTTTTTATTTTTCAAAATAAAATAAAATTGAAAATACGTCTTGTAGAACGATGATTATCGCGAGTTTGATGTCGCATTTAGAAATATTCGAAGAATGCTTTCTGCTGATGTGATTTAGGTTTTGAGAGTAGGTATGTATATAAATATATGGCAAAAAAACTACTGTACTTGTTCTGTTGCATAGGAACTTGATGTTACATCACGATGTGGTTTTTTTTAAATTTGTAATTCTACCTTTTCATCTAGATTTTGTTTTTTTTATGTTTGATTTTTTAATTTTTTTCTGTTTCATCTGTTGAATATGGGCAAATAAATGAATAATCCACCTTTGAGTTTTGGTTCGATCCAATGACTGCATTGGAAGTTAGAGGAGCAGAAATATGTTAAGAGTTAAGAGTTAATTTTCGAAATTGAAGTATTTGCTGTTTATTTGCACTAAAATAATTATAATTTGAAATTTCAATGCAAGAATATATAGTAAAATTTTTTAGCAAAATTGGCATAGCTGTTAGTTCTTTCTTTGACTGTGGGGACAAAGCATAAAAGTAATAAACCATTTTCATTTTTTTCTAAAATTAAATAATTTTTCAGGAGACGATGATTTGAAGGTTTTCTGTTCACGTAATAGGTTTGGTACAAGGTTTCCTGCACATTCATCAAATACCACACAAGCATGATTCTTATCTCCCTTAATGTGCTTTGTAATGATCTGTTGATTTAGTTGGAAGCCATTGCTACTCGAGCTTTGAAAAGTTTGCTTGCCTACTTTTGAGAACGACATTTCCAAAACATCATAACCAAACTAAAAACTTGATTTGTTTTTTTTTTTCAAATCATGTACTTATTTTTAAAACTATAGGAAAAGAACACCTCTTCCTATTGAATAAATAAAATATTTGTTTTATATATAAAAAATATTTATTTGATGTATTCTAAATAAAAGGAGAATACTTACTAAACTTACATTCTAAATACATTAAAAAAGAAAACTTTCTTAGCCTACTTTGAATTTATAAAATTTTGATGTTTGTTTAAGTGTAAGGTGTTTGTGGATTGTGGATGTGTATTTATGTTGTGTATTTGGTGTTCCCACACTACTCCCCCCCAAGTGTCAGGATGACGCTGAGGTCGAGGAGGTGGAGTAGCGTGGTTTGTTAGCCTTGGCGACTGCCTGTACGGGACCAAGATGGACGATGGCCAGCTCTCGGGACCCGTATTCAGCGCGTGCCGAGATGGACGATGGCCAGCTCTCGGGGCTTAGGCAGTCGCCAGTAGCGCTGCCGAGATGGTCGATGGCCAGATCTCGGGGCTAGTGGCTGCCGCCATCGGTTGCGGTTTGTTGAAGTGGCCTTGGCGGCTGCCTGTACGGGACCGAGATGGTCGATGGCCAGCTCCCGGAACCCGTATTTAGCGCGAGCCGAGATGGACGTTGGCCAGCTCTCGGGGCTGAGGCAGTCGCCAGCAGCGCTGCCGAGATGGTCGATGGCCAGGTCTCGGGGCTGATGGCTACCGTCACCGATGGCGGATGTGTGATGTGAGTGTTTTTCCAAATAAAATAATGTGTTGGGGCTGTTCCCCATGTGTGTTTTAATTCTTTCTTTTCAATCAATAATTTTGTTTTCTATGCTATCTAATTTTAACAATTTGATAAATTTACTTTGAGGCAGCCATTTCCTTGAAATTTCCGCGATCGGGCAGCATGCTTACATGCCTCCTTAAGTATTGATGATGGCACCATGCATGTAAAGGTGGATCTGGTGGCGGTGGCCAGCAAGTTCTTGAAACCGTTGGCGATGCTGTGTGGAGCCAAAGCGATAGCTGGGTATCCAATTTGCAAGCACACAGTAGCCAAGTTTGCTACGCTATTTTGGAATAAGACGCGTAGATCTTCTGGCTTGATGTCAAGGATTTCTGGTGAGAAGATTGAGCCAGAGTCGTAAACTTGTTCGATGACCAGTCCGCATGAGAACGGGGAGATGTTCCACATGTTGAGCAGCGTAGCCTCTGAAGCGCCGATGTTGATGAAGACTATGATGTCAGACCTCGAGGCAGCTAGCTGATGCGCTGCAGCATGTAGGCGACGCGACGGTTGTCCTTTATTGGGTGCGCTGCAGCATGTAAGCAAGGCGACGGTTGTCCTTAATCGAGTGCGCTGCAGCATGTAGGCGAGGCGACGGTTGTCCTTAATCGAGTGCGCTGCAGCATGTAGGCGAGATGACGGTTGCCCATTTGTCGGGTGCGCTGCTCTGATCGGGCGGCTTCGATTAGGCTACTCCACTACTCCACTTGTCTGCTCCAGTAAGATATAAGGCGTACGTGCCTTTTCGGGGTCACCAATTATAGCAAAAGAACACCTCTTCCTATAGAATAAATAAAATATTTGTTTTATATATAAAAAATATTTATTTGATGTATTCTAAATAAAAGGAGAATACTTACTAAACTTACATTCTAAATACATTAAAAAAGAAAACTTTCTTAGCCTACTTTGAATTTATAAAATTTTGATGTTTGTTTAAGTGTAAGGTGTTTGTGGATTGTGGATGTGTATTTATGTTGTGTATTTGGTGTTCCCACAAAACTATCAGTTTTTCATGAAAATTTAAAAAAAAAAACAACAAAAAGGCTCGCTGTCGCTAAAAGGTTAAATATAATTTATTAGAAATTTAAAAAGCCGTATACTCAAAACTCAGTAGGTTAGGTTAAGTTAAAGTGGCTGCCGATTGACAGAAGCCTGCCGACAGACGCACCTAGGCACAAAAGAGGCCCGTTATGATGCCTTAATAGTTCATAGACTCTCTCCTATTTATTAAAGTCAGGTGTTTCCTTTGATGAACCGCACTATCCACTTTTAATTGACCAGGCATGGTTTGGTTAGATTTGAAAGAAAGGGTGCACCAAGTCCAGCCGCTCTTCTCCTTGCCAAAGCCGGGCACTGTCACGTGAAATGGAGAATGGATTCTTGCTCTTCCTCAGAGCCACAACTACGACAGAAGATGTTGAACCCTGCGGCCAATCATTGCGTATGCCGTCCTATGAGGCAGTGGCCCGTGAGAAAGCCCACAGAGCGCTTCGAGTTAAACCTAATAGCTGTCTGGTGCGATGTGCATCCATAGGGGACCGAGGACTGGCTTGTTATCGCACAGGATGATTCATCAGCGCCGAACTTCCTAGCGTCCTCAGGGTATTTTTTCCTGATGGCCAATTTGCTGATTTCATCGGTATTCCTATTGGGAAGGAGCATGAGACCTTCGGTATCAAGGTACCAAGTGTAGCTAGTTCATCGGCCTCACAGTTGCCCTAAAAACCCATATGTCCAGGTACCCAAATTTATTGTACAGCCGAATATCTCGACATCTCCCTAAGATATACACGATATTCAGCAACAATCATTAATCCTGTGCAACGGCCAGTAAAGGCCTTAATAGTCGCTTGGCTATCTGCGGAAATACCAATATTGATTCCGAATATTCGATCACACAGAAGCCAGTCAATTGCCTGAAAAATAGCCACTACAATGACCCGGTAGACGGAGAAACAGAGAATGAACAAGTGAATGTCGCAATTCTCATGGCTTCGGCCACAACACCCTTGACTATGTCGCAGGGAAGGCTACTGAGCATGATTTTTGATCGATATCCTTGTCACAGAAATTTTTAAGGACAAAGACGTTAACGGTTTTCTTGACAAGAATACAGACACGTAGCTTATGTAAGCCATCGGATGCTATCAGTCTGTATCCATTAGGGCGTAACTCGCAAACCTGGTTGTTGGCAACCCATGGTTCTTAGATTATAATTAGCTCTTTCTCTATCCTAGATAAACGGAGCACCAGTGCAGCTGATGCTGCTTTGCAATGGTGAAGTTTCAGTTGAAGTACTTTCACCATTATTGATTGTTGGTATGTGTAAGGTCGAGGTCCTCCCCATCAGACATAGAAGACGCTCCAGCCCCCTTCTCTGCATCCAGAGCTATCAGGTTCAGGCAGCCGTAGAGCGGGTAGTCCCGACGCTAACCTCATCGGCATAGAGGGAATCCATATCCAATTCTTCATTAGATAACTCCCTCAGACAGGCGGCGGACCCCTTTTCCAAATGGCTTCCCTGTCGTTAATCCACCTGTTTTGGGTCAGGCTTCGTAGGAACCGGATTACCCAAACCAGAGCTCTTTGGTTTATCGCTCCAGTAAATCCGCAGAGTCAATTTCTCGATCTCGTACCTGATAATGCCTCTTCGGGCGTTCTATACCGGTAGTGCCTCTTCATTTATAGTGAAAAAGACCTCCTGCCAATTATTTACCGGTTCGCCAATCTTCGCAACTCTGCAATATTCGGTAGGAAAATCGGAGTTGAAGAGCCGAACTATGTCCAGGACTTTCACTGGATCCGAATGGAAACAGGGAATCCATGTCCTGCATCTTAGCCGACTGAGGATCTCATCATTATGCACCACCTTTATCTTGGCGCCCGGCCAGAGTTTCTCCAGCTCGGAGATAGCCCGCTGGTAGAAATTGACTAGTTGTTGGTCTCCGCACGCAACTAGCTTGATTTCTTTGTACCAGTCCACGATGTCCATCGTAGGTCAAGGACTCGAGATGTTCTGCTGCAGCTTGCAGCAGAATTCGAATAAAACCTGCATTATTTTTATCCAGTTTTCGGAGGAGATAATTCAATCTTTTTTGCTGGCATCGATTACGGCCCAAACAAGGCACTCTTTCGTCGTTTCAAAAATCAGTAAAAAGTGGAACAATCTTCCATATGCCTTCCTCGCAATTATTACTATTAGATATTGTGCTCTTACTTGGCATGCGTTAATTCTTCTCCGCCAAAACTACGCTACAATATTAAAAAAAATTTCCTATGTCCAGGCATCGGCATAAAAACATATAAAACTGAATGAAACTAATAAAGTTTAAAAACTAAATGCTAGATTGTAATGTTTGGTTTTACTCAAAGGACGCACAAACATGTATTTATGTTTGTTTAGATTTTATTTCGTAGCCCTATTAAACGTCCTACATGGTGGCTTTTTAACATTACAGTGCTCTAGATTTTGTACATACACTATCCTTGTTTGAAAGATGGAATTTGACATCTGCTTTCGTCAAATATTTTTCGTCATTTAGCAAAAATTTTCTGATAATGTGCCTTCAAAACTTCAGTTCAACCATGCAATGTGACATAATCACACATTTTATGGTTGAACTGAAGCTATTCTTGCTAAATTCTTTTCGTTTTCTTTAAGTTAAACATATCTGGTTCAATAGAATGATTTTTTTCTTTAACTTCACTCAAAATATACTTTTGATATGTTTTAATACATTATGATTTGAAGCCACAAAAGCGCCCAACGTGGGCCTCTTTTCATATTAAATTATATCATTACAAAATACCGATGAATACGTTTCAAGTAAATTTAATAGTCAATTTCTTTCTTTAATTGATTTCAAAGGTAATCTGTTCTTTTCATCAGTGTCGACCAGTATAATCGTAATGTAAACTAAACTCTGTAAACTTTCTACTCTGTGGTTTAAGGTTTTAAGTTTTCTTATTTAATTAACTTTTAGAGCTAATTTCCATTAGGAAATCCTCCATGTGTGCAAGTCATTGAGCTTTAATTTAATGATAAACTTGAAAGTGTAATTAAGTTAACAGTTATAACACGGGATTATTATTTGTTTATTTCATATTCAGAATCCATACCGGGGCGTTTCGTGCAGTTATGTTTCTTAGTAGTGTTTGCTGTTGTTATCTCTGTCTGGAGCATATTTTTTTAGCATATATGATGTGACCCGAAACATGGTGAACTATACCTGATCAGATTGAAGTCAGAGGAGACCCTGATGGAAGGGCAAAGCAGCTAAAATGTGCAAAGCGATTGTTCGAATTGTGTATAGGGCATTTATTTATTTGCGCCTCGTTGATGGTTCATTATTAAACTACTTGGCAGACACTTAACTTGACTTTAGTCTGGTTGACAGGCTCATGCCAAGTTCTCCTATTTACAAACCGTTACAAATGGCGTCCAGTGTGTGAATCACCTCCCTTGTGATTCTTATTTTCACTTTTCACCAAAACAAATAGCTCTCTAAAAGACATGTTTTTATAGTTCTATGTTTATTATCTAGCCGCAATGCTCTATCCCTTCTGCTCTGTTTTATAGCGGCTACAGACTGATTCTTCAATGATGGATGAATATGAGTAGCGTCTCCATTTTCTTGTAGCATATCCACCCCATATTTTCTTGACCCACCCCAGTTGCGCAGAGCTAGCAAAGCGACACTCCATCATTAGTCTTCACGACTATTTCCAGGATACCCTGCTCCAGGGACAATCAAATTAAAATTTGAAATTCTTCATTTATGTGCAGGTTATTGACAATATGTAGACTTATAGACTACTAGCATAAACCTATTGGAGGTCAGACTTGCGTCTTTTCATCATTGTTTTCCATCTGATAACTTGGCGTTAGAGTTAGCAAAATTAAATTTTAGTTATATTGTGTTTGGGGTGAAAAACAGCACAATTGAAAAACGCACAGTTAATTTTAATGATTGAAACTAACATCTGACTTAAATTAACTTTAAAGCAAGATGGTGTTGGTAATGTCATTATCAAGGTGTAACGGTGCTTAGACGCGACGTAAATCAAGAGCATGATCGTTGAGGAATGCTTATAAGGGCTTGATACCACCGATTTGGTGAATGAGGCAAGTTGACGTGTGTGGTTTGTTGAGTAGGAGCTTGAGTCATTTGTTTTGCACCCTGTGCAATTTGCATTTATGAAAATTGGCACATTTGTTCCAGACTGACACGGCATACGTTATTACTGGTAAAATTACGTGTCAATGGCAAAATCAGTAATGTGACAACCTGGAATCAAGGGTAAATTTGCGACACACAAGTTGAAGAAAAAAGGGCTTGGGTATAAGATTCCCTTGAGAGAGTTTTTTTTAGCTTTTATCCTAAAAGATCTATTTAGTGTATACGAACGGATAATGTACACCAGACACCAAGATATTCTGTTAGTATTAAGCTTGTAGATTTATTCATCATGCAGTACTGTGTAAAATGCTTTATCTACATCTAACAATATTATGCCAGTTGAGTTCCAAACAGCCAATTGTTGTGGGATATATGTTTCGGCCGTTAAAAGTTGATGAGCAGTTGACAGTTTTTCTTTCAAATCAAATTGATAGTCTGGTATCAGTTTATGGTTGTTGACTTCATCCATGAGTCTGGTCAAAATGATTTTTTTTGGAAAGTTTTCCCCATAATGGGTAATAAGCTGATTGGACGATAGCTTGCTGGTGATGACGGATCTTCACCCGGCTTAAAGGTACGAGCAACTATAGCCGACTTCCATGAGTCGGGAAAATAAGCAGTTTTCATGCACAGGTTGAAATTTTTTTTAGCAGATCCATGCCTTTCACAGGTAAGTGCTTCATCATTAGGGAATTTAGTTTGTCCTCGACTGGTGATTTTCTTGCTTTTAGTGTTTTTTGATGCACTTGATTTCTGGTAACTTGCATTCAATATCTGGATTCCATTTGAATGTTTGCGGAGTAGAACGGATAACTGTGTAAACTGATTTTTTGGTGTTAGAGTTGTCCAGGTCGTCGGAAGTGTTTGGAATGACAGAAAGCTTTGTGATAGACAATCCGCCTTTCCTTTGTCTGAGCTACTGGTTTTTAGAGGTGGCATTTCTTGAGAGCCTCTTTTGAAAAGTTTGTTCAAAGGCCATAATTTGAAAAAGCCTTTAGTGAGATTAGCTAACATAAGACTCTAGTTTTGGTTTCGAACGTCCTGAATTATGTATCTAATACGTCTGTTCAACTGGGTAATAAGTTTTTTCGTTAATGGGTCTCTGGTTCTGATTGGCTAGTGATATTGGTTCTGGGCTCACTTGATTGAGAATTGATTTAAGAATTTTCTTGTAGCGCTGCCAGTCTGTTTTATCAAAATTATAATGGAAAGGAGCTTCTTTTGTGTTTTTTGTTTTTGCAAGGTTTCGGTTGCGAAATATGAACAGTTCCCTGATTTATCATTAAGTCTAGAGTTGAATAGTGGCATCAGATGGTGGAACTCATCAATAAAACGACCAGTCGTTCGGCTTGAGGTCTGTAATGCACAACGCTTGAAACGCACTCAAAACAAAACGACTACGCTTCTCACTCTTGACGATTGGCTGACGCTCCGTTAGCGATCCCCCATTGATTTACCTAGGTTGTGACGACCAAGCGTAGAAATATCGCATCCGCGACGATACGTCAAAGATCCTTGTTCGTGGTTCCTAAGAGCGCAAAGCAACTAAGTTCATTTTCCCTGCTTTATTTGCGGAAAAGCAATTCCAGACCTTGTACGGAGCATTGAAGTCTCCACAAATTAAGACCTTTTTATAGTTTTTGAATAGCCATGTGTGTTTTTATTTCAATAAATTCAGTTTATGTTTTTTAGTTTTGTCCCAGGAAAGAAAACAACAACTATCTGAGTACAGACATCGTGCAATTCAAAAGCTAAAGATTCAATGATTTTCGTTTTAGGATACAGTAAAATATAGTGTTTAATATTGTTTTTAACAGTAATTGAAACACCACCACCTATCTCTCCCATCCTATCTTGCCGGTAGATGCTACAACCTAGAATTTTTAATTTATCGACTGGTCGTAGCCAGGTTTCAGTAAGGAATGGTAATTCAATATTTTTGCGATTTAGTAGTACATCAATTGTGTGCACTCCATAGCAAACAATTCAAACTTTCAATTTGAGAAATACATGAACTTTTGATTTCGACTATTTAACCTCCTGGCCGACTCACTTCTATGCTTCGCTCTAGTTGTAATGCCCTGCCTAGTCTCTCAAAACCTGAAAATCACTACAAATAGCAGCTGTATTGTGCTGGTATTTTATAGATAGTAGTAAAACTAGTTGTTCAAAAAATAATTAATATTGAAAACGCAATTAAATGAGAAAATCTTTTAACAGTAATATATATGATAAGTTTGTTTATATCTGCCGCCCCACAGATATCTTTATATTATTAAAATATAACTGACACTAAAACAGAAGGCCGATTACCCTCAAAACATCAATATCTGTTACAGAATTCAAATGCATCGAGTCTCGAAAGGAAAAGTTGGAAATATTATAGTTTTCGTGAGAAAAAAAGAGTGATAAAAAACAATAAAATACGAAACAATTTTTTTAAATGAGTAAAAAAACAAACAAACATGCGAATCAATACATTTTGATAGTATTTTCCAGCTCAGTATTTCCCAATTATTTCTTCAGTATTCTGAGCTAGAAAGTATTGTTTCCAACAGGCTGCTTCTTTCCCTTTATCGTAATCTTGTTCGTCAAACGTGAATTTTCCACATCTTATCTCAAATCTTTCATTAACTTGATCTTCTACTTAAACCAATAAAAACAAGTGGATGTAGTAGACGAAAAAATGTCTAAAGCTTTTGATTCTGTTGACCACAGGCTTCCTCTTATAAAGCTGAGAGCTTATGGGACTTTTGGTTTATAAATTATCCCAGATTTTCGTCTTGGAAAAGACCAGGAAACCAAAAGACGTGAAAACGTATGTGTTCAATTTAACACACAAAAAAAATCGTTATCTTTAAATAATAAAATAAATTAAAGAATTCTAGGAATATTCTAGTTGCATCTAATGTGTAGCGATATCTTGGAAATAATTCTCTCTATGTTTCTTTAGTTCGCCGTCCTTCATAAGGTAAAAATCTGGACTAATGATGTATCAGACCGTTGTAACTAATCAACTCTTCTACTTCCAACTTGTCGTGTAGCTTATTAAAATTATAAACGGTTTTCCAGGCTGGGGCCATCTATTCAGGTTCACTACAATAATCTCTAAAGGAAGTTCAGAAACAAATTTTTGCTTTTCGTAGAACATTCTCCGTCATTTTCCTCATAGATCCAAAGTTTATTTCTGCAGAGTGTATACTTCTGCAAAGGATACACTACGCTGTGTTCCTAAACAAACATTCGTTTGGTGATATTCTAATGGTGATATTCTAAATAACATCCCTGTAGAGCATTTGGCTTGCACTTAACAGCTTGATGCTACCTCTTTCAAACGTTTCCTCTACTGACTGATCCATACCAAAACTGATTCTTCTACCAACCATATCAAATTACGACAAAAATTGCAAACACGGAAATCCAAATTCCTCAAACAATTTCTCTCTTCGCACTCAGGTAATTACATATTAAAATCTTGATATTCAAATTCCATCCGACAGCCCATCTATTTTTGTCACTTCATTCTAGGACGCGTAGGTATAAACTTAGAACGTGATAGTGACGGCACTCGAAGTTTCATCTTCTAGTATTCTGTTATTTTATTAATAAATTTCACTTTATTGCACGAGAGTCTGTCTCCGTCGATATACATTCATTTAAGTATTTCGGCTGAATACCATTGTAGACGTTCTTACCTTTGCTTAAGCTATCTTCGGCAAAGTTGCCAGTGTACACAATACACTTGACAAACAGTTTACAGTGGAGGTTGATCAAGAAAACTCACGTGGAAATTGTTTGTTGAGTAAAATGTTTTGTATTAACTTGGGTAAAGAGGAATGTTCTCAAACTGATCATTAATAAATGTGGAACCAAATAAAATATCACTTTCAAGACAATATGCAGTTTCAAAGATTTGTTTCCACTCATTTGCGGCAGCATTCATCTCCCCAGTTCAACACAGGACGAAAAATGATTGTGAAAAGAAAACTGAAACATATGAAATTTTACTTTGGGCTGTACATGCTAGAGTGATCTCTCGAAACAAACAAAAAAAAACCCACTAAACTATGCCCATCACATTGCTGAAAACGAATCGACACCTAGAAGATATGCGCGTTTTCCCTCTAGTTTGCCGCTAGAGAAATTTCGACATTGAGCCAAGACTGTTTCGCGTTTTCAGTTCGGACGGTGGTGGAGCCGTTTCGCGGGAGAAAATTGAGTGTGGTTAAATCGTGAAATTTTGTATCGATAACGTGCTTTCTTCCCAGCTCTACGCTAGACTAGTCCTCAGAGTCATTCTAACGCGTACAAGCATGAGTTGTCTTTCGAATGTCGACGAAGATCATCATATTTTACTCAGCTTTTCTTGAGATCTGCCAGACTGTCGGTACGGATTTCCATTGATTTGTGAAAATCATTTAGTCACCGAAAATCGGTAAAAGTGAAACGATCACTTTGAATTGTTCTTTCGACGGGCGATCGGGTTGAAAAATGAATTATAGCTTCGGATCGATTTATTGGTGGAATTTGAAAAAAAATTGATTAGTGTAGTGAAATTATTACATGTGAAAGATTTTCGTTCCAAGTGGTGGTGTAAGATAGCAGTTTTGCGTAATTTATTCTGAAAGCTAGCAAAAATTTTTGAAGCTGATTTGTTACATAATTGGTGTTTGTTTTTGTGTTTGTGAATCGTTTCAATATGCCTCTCTACACGGATCCGGGCTACTATTACAGTAGCAGTAGCTACAGTCCTTACTACACGTCGAATCCTTACGCCTCGTATAGTACATACAGTCGAGCTTTGGCCGGAACGTATGTAGTGCCAACTTCTCGAGCTCCTAACATCATAACATCCTCGCGTTATAAGCCGAAACTTACACCTATTTCCGAGCTACCATACGCATCACGTGGGCTGACATCCTTGACCAGGATCCAGAGCCCCAAATTTTCATATAAATCTCCACCAAAATATGTTCCACCTAGACCTATACATATCAGCACCGCAGATATTGACGTATCGGCTTCAAAGCGGCCGCACCATGAGCACCAATCACATGTGGAAGTAAGGTCTCCTCCAGTTGAAAAAATGACCCCGACAGAAATTTTGGAATCAAATAGTGCAGATTTCATGCCCAGAGTTGACGGGAATGATTCGGTTCCAAATCGCAGTACTATCAAACGAGATCGAGCAGTGGTCCGTCTATCAATAATGCGACCGCGAAATTCAAAGCGAATCGATAAAGCCCAACAGGTACAAATCGAAGTTTGCAAAGAGCCAATGAAGCCTCAAACATCCTGGCGAGATAATTTCGCGGAAGAACTGCAACAAAAACCACGAGACTTCATACGGAAAACACCTGGTGAATTACTTTTAGAACGTCACTTAATTCGCGAGAAGGAACAAAATCAATCAGATCCCGTGATCGATTTGTCTAAAGTCGTATCGACAAGTGATCCAGGAACGCAAGTTGAAACCCTGCGGCGCCTCAGTCAAGCCCAGTGCCCGACGTTTCATGATATTTGCGAAGACATTTCCTCCGATAAAATTGACGATGATCTGAATGCCGGGGCGCTGCGTCGCCGTGCATCGTTAATACAGGAACAAGAAATAGAAATTTTAAATGAGCTTCAGAAATCAGGTTCCAATGTTTTTCAGTACATTTTCGAGCGTAACGAGAGTCAAGAAGATTGTCGGCGCTCGGAGAAGAGAAAATCGAAAAAGGGCAAGAAAGTACGACACAAAATAACGGCAACTGTTGCAATCGATGAGGATCTAGTTTTGCCTGTGCTAGCACCTGTCGAGGAAGTATTAAGTCCAAAGAAAATAGATCCACCAAAAATTGTTTTCAGTGTAGATAATGTTGAAGAAGACACCATTCACAACGTTGTTCTACCAAAGAAAAGAAAGGTAAAGAAACCAAAAGCCGAGGAATCAGAAACGGTCAATGGAAATGCACATCCTGCATCCATCAATGAACAAACAGAAATTAGAGATTTGGAGAAAGAAAACACTGAAGCTTGGCCTGAAAAAATGCCTAAATTAATAGTCAAATCAGATTCTGTAGTAAATATTACTCTGCAAATAAATGCTCGGCCGAAAAATGTAACAGACGATTCGAAGGTCAGTGAAAAAGAATCGGAACTTTGCGATCAGAATTTATCCCAGTCTGACTTTGGTTCATGTCAAAAAGCCAAAAACTTAGAAAATCAGAATGAACCAAGCGTAAAATTACCAGAACCAAAACAACAGGGAAAAAACGAAGAAAGTGCAAAATTAAAATCAATTAGTGTTAAAGCTAAGGCAGCCAAGCTACCGGAACAGATTAGCGAAAGTAAACCTTCTCCTTCAGACAAACCAAAAATTAATGCAGAAATAACTAAGGAAGACAACACTGTTTCTGATGAAAACAAAGCACGGAATAAATTCGCAAACTTAAAAAATATGTTTCAAGGAGCTCAAAAACAGACAGACGAAGAAAAATCAATGCTCACCAAGAAAACGTTAAATGCATCTAAGCCTACATTACCGAAGACCGAAGAAAAAGTGCAAATGCGCATCAAACGTAAAGATTTAGAGCCAAGCAAAGCTGAAAATAAAGTCGATGAAACTAAAACTGCGCCAACTGAAATAAGTCCTGTTAGTGACGTTCCTGTAGCGACACCTAAACCAATAGCTAGGGTTAAAAAATCAGACAGTGGCGATGATTTTTGGAGTCAAATCGGTACTCGTGAAACATTATACATGGACCAAAGACGCGAAAAGACATTGGAAAGTCTGTGGGCGAAACGAGAACATTTTCTCGAAGATACAGATGTTAAAAACGTAAACAATACCGAAAGCATTGATAAAATTAAATCTAAATTAGAGGAACAAAAAACCGAGGCACTGAATGAAGTCAGACAGATCAGAGCCAGCAGTAGAAAAGACATGCAAAGATCGGTTTCAGATGCTTCGACACTGCAAAAATCTGTTTTGACGAAGCGAGTTGATGATGCAAAATCAAATTGGCCGAGAGAAACGTCTGAAAATGTCAATCGTCAAAACGAATCTGACCCAGAGGTCAAGCAGACGGCCGTAGAGCCTTCAGGCAATGCGACGAGTATTGATGCCAAAGTCGCATGTGATAAGCCTGTCAAATTCGACAGCTTGTCTGAAAGAGCTCAAGCTGTAATAAAGCAAAAAGAGACTGAAACAACAAATCACAAGAAGCATGTCTCTGTAGATGATAAATTGGCCATATCGAAAAAATCCGAAAAATTGACTGCAGGTGAGCCTACATCCAAGTCAGCAAAAGTAGAGGCATCAATTCGATCTGCCAAAGAAAATACTGCTGACAAAGCGAATGCATTTGAATCCAACATAGCAGCAGATCGATCCACGTCAAAAATAGATTCTGGGCTCGTGGCCAAGTCACCTGAAGCGAAAATTAAAAGACCAGTCGGCAAGCAAACAAAAGATAGCGACAACAAAAACAACAACAAGAGCTCGCCATCTAAGTTGGCCCCATCGTTGAACAAAACCAAAGCTACATTCGCTAATAAATTAAAGGAATTCGAATCGAAAACGGTAGCGAAAGCTCCAACGGCAAATAAATCACCATCGACGATAATTACATCAAATAAAAATGGTGAACAACAAGCAATATGTTCCGCGTTAATTGAATCAGCAAGCGTCGGTGTTGAGAGAAGCACTGGCGGTGCCTCCCTGACAACTAAAATGGCGATAACGTCACTAAATGAATCGACGCTCACGCCGCCGCCATTATCACAGTCGACTACACAAACAGCAATTGAAGAAAAAACAATCGAAGCAAGTGCAGAGACGAATTTAAATGGCGGTCAGCATGACAATGATAGAATTAGCACGGCTGAAATTGGGTCGCATGAGGAAAATTGGAGAAACTTAACTGGGTCGGAAGGAGCGTCAGAAAGGTCAGCTGAGAAACCTCCTACACCAACGACTGCCGTTGTTGAAACTGGTGACGTCAGCAGATCGGTGGCAGATGCGCTCGCGAATGATGCCAAACAATTGGTGTTGGAGGCTGGCAAAATTGCTCCTGGGGAACAACAGGAGAGTACGCCGACAACTACAACGACACCAGTAACACAAACGACAGGTGGTGTTGATAATTCTGCGCATCGATCGAGCGATACAGGCAATTCACTGACAAAGCTCCGCACAGTTGCGGATTTAAATCGTTGTTTAGCGGACGTTGATGCAGAGTTATCTGATTATTATCCAAGCAGTGAAGGAGAGGAAGTGAACACAAGCGAGTGCAGTTCCTGTTGCGGATCCAGCATGAAGAAGAAGGAAAAGCACAACCACCGCCATCACAACAAAAACAAAGATAAGAAGTTCGATCCGAACAAGAAGATCAAGTTACAGCCCGGAATCAAGTGTTATGTAAAAGACGAGCCTGCTCCGTATCCGTTGATCGCGAAACCGCGACCGTTGTGGAAGCGCGAAAAAGTCAATAATTCGAAGGATTCAACGAGTGATAGTGATGATACTGATAGTGGTAGTGAGTATTCTTCGTCCGAGGACGAATGCAGCGGTGATGACCTTAATCCGTCCGGCATTACGTCGCTCGGTAGCAGTGATATCCGTATGAGTACGTGTAGCAATGATTCTGGATTCGAAGGCGGCACAGCACCGACAAGTCCCAAGAAAATGCTTGGTAAGACGTTCTGTTGAGTAGAGTTAATTACGTGCTATTTTTTTGATACCGAGTCGAAATAATTTAGATAATCTGCTAGAAAAAATGTGAAAATTTCACGATATATTTTTCCCCAGCGGATGAAAAGTCTGGGAATTTCCGCATTTATTTTTATTTTTTGTAAAAAAAAGAATTTGCAATAAATTATGGCTCCACATTATTATGTTATCAACTCGATCTCCACTCAAACGACGTCTTTTGATCGTGGCTATGGTTTTCAGACGCTCTCAGCTACTGCATAAGTAAAAACCAATATTTTGTAGCCTGTTATGTCACTTTGACTTCTCAAGCTTAATTTATCTTAATACTACTGAATGTTTTCCTGCAACAAATTTCACTAATGGATCCCTTAACATGTATCTGGTAGTTTGTTTTCTAATTTGCATCACAAACTAATTACAAACATTTCCATATAAAATGCTTCATGCTGTCTCATTTGCTTAAAATTTGTCTTAGTGAAATTTAATAACATCTGTTGCCACCAATCCTTCCGTAATATTTCATTTTCGCGAACAATGAATATAGAAACAGTTATTCGGATCGATGCAGTTGTTAGAAAAATATTCGTATTGCAAGTGGTCGAGGCGAAAATACAGACAGTCTCGGGGTAAAATCAGTTAGTTGCTAATTTTTTTTACGTTGCGCTTGAGAAAATTTGCCAAATGAATTCACGTGAATTTTAATCAACCTTGAAAATATGATTTATATGAAGAGGAGTTTCATTTCGAGGCTTTGTGATGTATTTGTGTATTTATTGCACATTGAACTTGTTTCGTGTTGAATTATAATAGTTTTGATAAAACAAGACAAATAATAGCGAATTTTAAAATTATGGGTCTCGACAGGAGTCTATCAACCAGAGCGAAGTCCAGTCAAGAGACTACCAAGTAGTTTGAAGGTGATGACCGTAAAAGTGGCCCATCCAGCACCACACCGAGGTCTAATAAATTGTCGACCCTAGTAAGCGCCGTATTGATTAAAAGATACGTATGATGTACGAGCGTACTTTTTCGAGAAAAGCTAATCACATGACATTTTGCGATATTGAGAGGCAGGTTGTTCGCGGGGTTTTAATTGAAAAACGCGTGAAGCGGAGCACCCTTCTATCCAAACTCGACGGATGCTGGAGTTTCGCTTTACTGGCTCTCCGCGCCTGGGGTGGGTCATGGAAAACATGAGGTGGATACGCATATTTTCATGTCCGTCTGTCTCTGCGTAAAATCTTGTCGTCAGTTCTACAACCCGGTCCCTAAGCGACTCAAGTCCTGTCTCCTGATATAGGAGAGAGTTCCTCGGCCACTTTTTAGTTATCGGGTTGTAAAACCTTCCAGTGCAGAAACGCAGAATTCTCCGTTCTAATATCTCCGCTTCTGCCATTGAAGATTTGGAACAGGTAATCCATGATGGGGATGCGTATGTCAGGATTGGCCGAATGAGTGTTTTGTAGCAAATGTATTTAGCCTTTGTCGTCATGCCCATCTTTTTGGCGAAAAGATGTCTGATGCGCTGAAATGCGGACCTGGCTACTTTAATTCTGTGTCGAACATAGGGGTTAAATTTCAAGAATTCATGCATATATACTCCAAGGTAGCGCAATGTAGGACTAGGAGTAATTCTAGAAGTTCCGAACAAGACAGGGACTTTTTTTTAGCGTTATTGCGGATGATTTGGGATCCCCGATACTTGGAAGGGTTCCTAAATACAGTCAGCTGTGTTTTGCTACTATTTAGCTTGATGCCCCATTCATCAAAATTAAATTTTAGGTTGACCAAGTAATCTTCAAGGCTCTGCGCAGCTTTGAGCGGGTCTTGGCTCGACGCGAATAAGAGCGTGTCATCTGCATAATTTAGGACTTTAACTTGAGGATTGCCCGCTGGAAGAGGGAGGTCAGCAGTGAAAATGGTGTATAAAACAGGTCCAGTGACAGAACCTTGTGGCACTCCTGATGTCACAGGTCCCCGGAGTGAATTTGCTCCATTAACGCTAACATAAAATTGTTTGTTGCTAAGGAAGCTTGCGGTGAGTTGTATTACTATTTCTGGAAATTCCAACTTAATCATTTTGTATAGAAGACCTCCGTGCCATACACTATCGAAAGCCTTCTCGATATCCAAGGCACAAACAACCGTCAGAGTATGTCGCTCATTCAGGTGTGACACAAACTGATCGTGCAAGTACGAGATATCGTGCTAGGTCCCATGCTTACGCCTAAAGCCAAATTGATATTCTGGAATGATATTAGCGAGCTCGCAGTAGGTGGAAATCATTTCCAACCAAATCTTCTCAAAGAGCTTTCCCAAATTAGGACGCAGAGAGATTGGGCGGAAATTGCTGGCCTTATTATTTTTGCCTTTTTTGTGAATGGGAACAATCTTAGAAATTTTCCATGTGTCGGGAAAGTAACCGTTGTTCAAGGCATTATTGAAAATTATGGAAAGTAATCTGGAAGATGTTTAACAATAAAGCTAGACACCTCCTAACAAGTGCACTAAGTATTCACTATTGACAAAGTGAAATTGGTCACTTGAGAGTTGCGGATCATGCGATGGATTTTCGGATGAAAATGTGACCAGTGGCTCGTTGTGACTATTGAGAAACGAATTAACTTCCTCGAGTACATTCTGGCTATTAGATGCAGAGAAGTTGGGCGGAACAGCATTTAATTGCGATTGAAATGTTTCTGCGAACAATTCCGCCTGCAGATCAGGGTTGCACACAGAAACATTGCCAGTCGTTACGCTATCTCCTGGTTGATGTTTTTACCAGAAAGCCGATTAATTTCCTTATACATGTCGGGGCCTGGCCGGATGGCAGCTAGCCGCTGTGCAAGACACTCACTGCAAAATTTACCAACCATTTCAGCAATAAGCTTGCTGAGACAGTTGATATTCGAAAAGAGTTACCTGTACAGCGGGTGATCCCTCCTATGTCTATGAAAAATCCTCTTCAACTTGCAACGCCAAATATGCCTCACCCTTATGTGCTTTACAATATCCGGCGATAGTCTGTGACCCTGATAAATATAAAAAGAGAAACGGCTTTGGTCCGTAAAGGGCCAGATGTAGCTCTCAGGCATAAGCTGGCAAACCAGACCCAGCCGAGACGTGACGAAGTACGTTTGCTGGCCGGAAGGTGAGCTGTAAAACACCTGAAATAAAAAAAAACTTACGCAGAGAAAGATGCCTCCATACATGAGGCCGACCAAACACACAGCCGTTGGCCCCTGATATTGGTAGGTCCGAGCAACTGATTGTGTTAGGGCTACGCCGCACACTGACTGCTACCTAAAAATATTGGACAAAGTCCCTCCACCAAAAAGATTTAACAACCCAGCCAGGCCTAACGCGAACTTGAAAAGGAAAAATTTCAACAAGAATACCAAGGATTTTAGTATAAAAATTCACTACTATTGCAAGTAATAACATTTTATACAAAAATTAGTATTTGATCACACCCGAAAAGTTATAAAATTCCTTGAAAACTGACAGAAGTCGAGATTATATTAGTTAGTCTCTGTACTAGCGATCATGCGTTTTTTCTGTTTCTTCCACCTTCTTTTCATGTAAAATTTATAGTTTAACACTGGAGATATAATAACAAAGCGATTTTTTGTTTTACAACAGGCTTCGCCTTTGATTTTTTTTCGTATTAATTCAAAGTGGATAGTATCTCCGGATCTTCAAGTATGTGATTTTTTTAAATCTGCATATATGTACCTATTGAGTTATTATTTATGCTATTTGCTGTAAGAAAACTAAATGCTAAATGAACTAACTGCCTCGTATTACATTGAACAAATTTTTCCCCTGCGGTAACATTCTTTTTAGCTCTGCATTCTTTTTCGAATAAGCAAGCTTTTGCATTTCACAGGCTACGTAACCTAATTATATGAACTTAATGGTCATTCGTTTCATTATTTAAACTAAAAATGTTGCTTAGACATTATGTCATTACGTCACTACGTTCTCCACTGTCCTGATATTTTTTCCCGACAATCTCCATAAGCTTTCATTTGCCGCCAAACCAAAACCTTGTTTTTGATTGTTGTTAAGGAAACCTGTGCATGCATTCGCTAGTATTAATTTCCTCAATTCATTCGAAGTAACGAATACACTAAATGCGAAACAGTCCATACCTATTTATTTACAAACCTCTTTGTATGCTATTGCTAACCGTTGCATCGGTTTGTTTTGCTCTATTCTTTACGCATCTTGATGTGAGCCTGCATGTTAATTGCTTTCTCGTGCATATGAATTCTATTTGTACTTTCCGAGTCCTGCCGCAATTTGATTGCCGATTATGCTTGACTCCCGGCCCCGGAACACCGGCCAATTTCTGGTCCCGAAAATCCCGAAATTAGAAACCATCAACTCCAAGATTTTCGGGATTAGAAATTGATCGGGATTCCGAGATTCGGGATCCCGGGATTAGATTCTCTAATTGAGATACACCTGAGTTGACATGAATTTTTTTGAGACAAACCCTTGGAATTTCACATGTTGTGAGCGGTTGTGGAGGTAAGAGCTAAGCCATCTTAGTATAGATCCTGCAATTCTGAATTGCTGCAGCTTAGAAATCAAAATAAAGTGGTTAAACGCTTTACAGAAGTCAGTGTAGACTGCGTCAATTTGATCACCTTTCTCCATTTCGCAAAAAACCTGGGAAACCAGCACCATCAGGCTAGTAGGTGTAGAACGACCTTTTCTAAAACCATGCTGTTGTTTGTTAGGTCGAGCATCGACCAGAGGGAATAGCTTATCACATATGATTTTTGTTACATAGTTTGGGAATAGTGAATAAAATGGCGATACCTCTATAATTTTTAATTGATCTTGCATCGCCATTTGGGAATATTGGTGTAACCTAGGAGGATTTCGAATACAATGGAAAGTGTTCAGAAGAAAGACATGTATTAAATATGATGTGAAGAGGAGAGCCGTTGTTACTATCAAGCTCCAAGATAGCTTTAAAAATATTATCTCTGGAAATGGTTATAGCCTCAGTAAAAATTGTTCTAGTTATTCTAGGGGACTGACAGGATGATTAAGTTCTGGCTGAGCTAAAAACCTCTTGAAAGTTTGCAATTGAAAGTTTGCAAATTTCTTGAGGAGAAGAATGCATTGAAGTTTTATTATACATAGAAGAGGGATAACCAATTGTTTTCCGCTTCATATTCACAAAGTCAAAAATTTTTTTGGGGCTGTGAATTATATTCTCGCCGGTAGTTTTAATGAATCTGTCATATGCTTCGTGAAACTTTTCCTGCAATTCTTTGGCCACTGCATTGTATTCTTCTTTAATACAATGACTCGAGTTGTCATTATTTTTTATTGATTTGTAAGGCTTATTTCTATGGTTTCTCAGAGATCAAAGAGTCTTGTCAGGCCAAGACTTAAGAAAGTTGATCCTTTCCCATAATTTTAGGGACATATCTTTCGACCGCGTCAAACAATATTTTGTATAATATAATCAATTTACATGATCGTCAAGAGACTGAGATATGAGCGTATCTGTGTAATCAACGTTGTCAAGAGAATGATGAATGCTATCATAATCAGCATTACGAAAATCGTAAACGATAGTACTATTATAAGTTTGAAAGATATTGAGATCTGTAGTGGATAAATCAAAAGTAAGAGCGGAACGATGTAGGCTATTAGAGAAAAGATTCAATTAGGTATGCATCCGTAAAATATTCAACAAATATCCAGTTTTGAAACTTTCTCTTGTCGTACTGATCCACATCCAATTCAAAACGCTAAAAAAGAACCAATCTTTAGCGGGAAAAAGCATTTAAAAATGTTTGCCCTGCAGCGCAATTTTATCTTTCGGAAAGAGAATAAAGTCGGTGCGGAGCCAAACCAAGGTAATAGGTTTGGTAATTTTTGAAATTTTTGAAATTTTTCAATTAACACTGCTGAAAAATCAGTGCTGTGTGAGACCGCGCATTGTCATGGTGCAGCGCCCAGTCTTTTGTGACCCATAGTTCAGGCTTCAAGTCCCGAATGCGTTTCAGTAAATGCTGAAAAATTTTCAGTATGAAAACCAAGTGAACCGGTTGGCTTTGTAACTTCTTCTTCTTTCTTTAATTAAGTATTAAATTGTGATCAGCTTTTTCGTAAGTTTTCAGCTTCAGTTTTTTCCCCTCTTAATCTTTCCAAGCGGAGAATTTTTGATACGGTGATTATGGATCATATCGCGGATTAAAACAAATCAATTTTTCAATATCACTAAATGACGCTCATTTTCGTCATCGTGAGAGGTTTTCGGGCATCCTTCTATCGTCTTTTACACATTCCCGACTCACTGTACCCTCTTGCAACCTGTACAGCGTTTCATAGTTGACACCTCATGCAGACCAGTTTACATATCTGTGATTTCCAACCCACTTTTTCCGAGTTCCGAAAGAAATTTAATGCACGTTCGTTGCTAGATTAGCTGACTGCAGACAAAAATGATTTAAAAAAATGACGATCCAATTTTTACTGAGCTCTCGTAGCGTTTATATAATGGGTGCTTTTTTGCAGGTGCCGAATATTAAAACTCACCACTGTAAAATGAGATAATGACAGCTGTCAATGTCACTGTCATTTTTACTCAGTTAAGCATAGTAATGTGTTCGACGAAACGAAATGCAGCAAAAACGCTTGCGTGGAATTTAACAAAACAAAGCTGTACACATCGGCACCAGGGATAGTATAAATTGTCACTGGTGACATTTAACTGGCGTACATTTGAATTCATTTCTTGTCAATTCAATTACTTGGTATCAAAAATGTTATCATCGGTATTTCATATTCAACAAATGGTATGGATGCATGGATCGAGTATAAATAGGGCCTTAGAGATACCAGGGTCGTTTAATTGACATGAAATTTCCCTTAAACATAGTGCAGCGGCATCTTGGAGCGAGTCACTATTTTTTCTGCGAAGATAGTAACTTGTTTTCGAGCAAAATAATGACAAGCAAAACGAAGCGAAACTAAATTCCACCAAAGCTGATTTTGTATGGGATTTGACACTGCGTTTCGTTTCGAGTTGAATACATTACTACGCTTAAAGTCTGACAAACTGCCGTGCACAGATTTACACTGCAGCAGTGTCTACAAATCGTGGAAATTTATTTCCGAAATCAATGTTCAATTGTGCAAACTCAAAGATCGCTTCGTGAGTTCTATGAACCGCATAATCATTCATCAGTAGGGATGTCAACTCAGTGGATCGAAAATCCGGGAGGAAAATAAAAAAAATGAGTGAAAATCAATTTTATTTATTAAAAATGATATTTCTTTACACTACGAGTTGCTTGTAATGCCTTTTGATTTGCAAGGATAAAGTTACAGAATTCTTTACATGTGTAGATTAAGGTTTGTGTATGCCTGTATTTCTAATTTTTCCGGGAGACTCCCGGAATTCCGGGAGAGTTGGCAATCCTATTCATCAGCACGAGCTATTTCCCATGCGATTGCAAATTGCCGCAACCATTTCACTTTGGTGTACCGACAAGATTGAGAATAGTGGGTTCCAAAGAGAATATCGCAGCCGTGGAAGCCAGTGTTTCTGACAACCCAGATTTATTCACAAGCGTGCGCAAGAAGTTGGGGTTTATCCGTTCACTTTGTGGAAAATTTTGCGCAAGGATCTTGCAAGATCAGATTGCTGCCAAAATTATAGTCAGCAGACATACTATTGTTCTCTTGACAGCTGGAAAATAATTTTCCATAAGCTTTAATGAAGCGAATATTGACCACTAAAATCTAAAGTTGATGAAGAAAGATGACTCTACTTTAGTAAAACAGCAATGTTTGTCTATTGAGCTTTCTTTTTACTAATATGACGTAACCAAAAGTGACATTGTCGCATCTCATCAGATGCAGAAGAAAAGAAATCCTCGCCTGCCTTCTTTTTTGCGTGAAGACTAGTGCTAGTAGTAATTGATAACCAAAAAGGGGTGTTAGATAATTTTTACTTCTCGTTTGAACTCTGTCGCCAAATTCAATAAAGTGCGTTTACTCTGGGTATCGGGGCACTGTGGTGAAGTGGGAAATGAAATCGCTGACGCCATTCCGAATGTTCCACGCTTGTGTGCCGACCACATTTGCACATGCCATTTTTCGGAAGTGGATAGTTGATGCACACAAAAAAAGATGGATGTCTTCTGATGCTGCCAGGTACATTCAGGTTTTCCTTTCAGAGTCCAATCATACGACTGCAGAATTCCTACTCAGTGAGCATAAGAAAGTTTGCAGACTGCACAGTATATAACTATGATGAAGACCATATTTCTTGTCAGTCGCCATTTTCGAATTCGACTGATGTTTATTGTGAATGCTAGCTATATTATCTAAAAAGGAGCTCTAGCAATTTTAAGCGAACATGTTCAGAACATATTTATCCAGATTCAATTTTGCTGTGCCTTTCAACCTCACCTTTTTTCTTCCTATTTTGATGGCCTAGAACTTATCCAATTGTACTAGTTTAGCTACAGCTTTTATTCGAAAAAACTTGATAATATGTTGATTTATATAAACGTGTAGATAGCATGTTGATTTCATTATTTCTTTTTTCACAAGCTTAAAATCTACCATACATTAACCTAAAAATTCAAGTGATTGAAAACATATAATTAACGTCTAGTTGCTCGCATGAGCCTAGCAGCAGAAAATACACAACATCGCCCGTGTACATATTTCACTACTTGCTTGAATATTTTTAGACATTGTTTGATGTCACACAAATTTTCGCATTGTTTTCATTCGAATAGTCAAAAGGAACCACGAGGAAAACATCGGATTTAGAAACTACCGTCACATTTATCTGATCACGCTTTTATTTCAATCTGTTCTTCTCTCAAACACACATTCATATGCCCAACTGCAAACATGTAAAAATCTTGATCGTAAATATTTAAAAGCGTTCCCTAAGTTTCCTCATCTTTTAGACAAATTGCGTAAATAGCTGACGGGTATTATGACCAAAGTATATCAACGTGGGCGTTAAAACAGTAAATGTTTTTTCATGCTGCACGCAGCTGGAAATCAAGAATGTTTGAAGATTTCTATGAAATATTATGGTAGATGTGGAAAACATTTATTTTTTTTAATGATAGTTGTTGCGGTAAATTAAAAAACTGAAAACATGAAGGGATTTTCTTAGGAAAATATTGTGTTTCTTTTGTATTTGATTTGGTGAATAGCAAATATGTACAAAAAATGACTAGCGGCAACTTATTTGAGGTTTTCGGGAATAGGGCAAGATTTTGTTTCATGCTACGAGTTTAGGGTGATCGATTACGCAATTGACTTTGGCTCTGATTTAGCTTAGGTTGATATTGTGTAGTCTAATGACTGCAACGGAAAGCTCTATTCGCAAGAATAACAAGCCCTTACAATATTACTAAACAAAATAGGAGAAAAAAATATTTAACTAATACAATCATATATGTAATGGTATCTTATAAGATTACATTGAGGTTGAATAAAGTTAAATTGTAGGCTTTAGTATAGAAATTTATTACATTTTCTTTATATTTTACGCAAGAGCCAACTTTATGTTAGTAATGTACCAAGATGCATAGAAAACAATTCTTTAAGTATTATAAGCAGTATGGTGCATTTTACTTTAGTGGTGCATATCTATAAATACGCCCGACATATCAGCTTGCTTACAAAATTTACATGACTAAGTACCGGAAATAAATGTCATATAGGCTGGAGTAATTGAGGTTTTCTTCTAATTAATTTTATTTTCACCCGTGGTACCATCCACAACTGCACATTCAGAATTTTCATTGTTTTCTTCTGCTTACACTAAATTGAAATTCTTTTTTTGTAACTGTTCTGCTAATGAAATATTCTGACTTAACTCTGTTGTCAGATACGTTATTTAGTGAAGACATATTTTTATATGTTTTATTTACATATTTCATTTACTTTGTCAAAGTTAAGTGAAACCGAACTTATGTCATATTCACCAACAGACCTTAGCTGTAAGGTTATAGTTAAATTTCTTATGAGTGATCGAGTAATCAATTCAGTATATTCGTTTTCCCAAGTTGGGCGCTCAGTATTTAAGCAGTTTTAAGACTAATAAAAAGTTTTATTTTGCGGTTCTCTAGCAGTTTTTTCTAAATATGATGTTTCTGTTGTTTGCTAAACAGCTGAAAATTGTATTTTTGCACTACATGTGCTCCAATTTAGATAACTAATTTGTTTCGCACAACTCTGCTTAGTCTAATATCCTACCTTTCGAAAACTGGATGGATCCAATTTGCAATCTGTATTTTGGCTAGATCTAAAGTAGGCTCGGTTGAGAAAAATATCTAACTAAGAAAGTCTTCAGAGGCAAAATTACAAAAACGACGGGAAGAATTAAATCGATTGACTGCAATCTTTGCTGCTAGTTACTCGTGTATTGATGTAAAAATTTATAAAAATCTTAGGTTCTCTGCGAAATAAAGCAATATAATACATACTTGCTGACCTTACCGTGCCTACGTTTTTTGGATCTTAGGGTAAGGCCAAATCGTTTTTACCCTAATCGTATAAGATTTGCTGATTGCACCATAAGCAGTGGTAGCTCAAAAGACGACCAAAAACCATTGTGGCATTTTTTTTCTACGTTGAGGAGAACGTATTATTAACCACGGTTAAGTCGTTCTTTCAGTGCTTTAAAGTGAATCAAATCTTTACAATTTTTTGTATCAGGGTGATATTCCATTCTTTAGTAACATACATTTAAAGTCAGTAGTTTAGTGTGGTTTTCTAGAAAATTATATTTTCTAAGTGTTACAATAAGTAGTTCGATTTTACTTATGATGAAGCTGATATGATGTGGCCATGATATTTTCGCATCCAAAATTAACCCCAGATATCTTATCGAATCGACTTTATCGTGCTAAATTCCATCAATCTCAATACATAGATTAATAGGGCATTTATTTTTTTACTAGAAAATAATGTACTTGGCTCCATAGACGTTTATGGCAAGTTTACTCTGTCGTAGCCATCTCATCTATTTTTATTGTATTTTGGATGGCTGACTTATCTTTTTGAGTATACAATAGGAGTGTATCATCGGTAAACAAGAAGATTTTACCAGAAAGCAGGAGATCTTGAATGGTGTTGATGTAGATGAGGAAAAGCATAGACCCTAGGATCGACCCCTATGGGTTACCTTGCTTTACAGAACATTTACGACTGATGTAGTTTTCTTGTTTTGTCACTATTTTTTTTATTCAACGAATAGTTTTTAATGACGGTTTCAAATTTTATAATTATAAATTATTATTATATTATGACTCTTTCGAACGCTTTACTTATCACACTGGTGACGGTTTTTGGATGATAATTTGAGAGAATCAAAGGGTCACTCCTTTTAATAACTAATGTTAATCTCGACAATCTGAGGTATGCTGAGAGCGTACCGGCAGTTAAGTGGTTGTTTATGATTTTCAGTAGAACCTTAGATATTTGCTTCTTAAGCATTTTGATGTCTTTTGGGGCTATATTATCAATGCCCGGCGAAACGCCATTTTTTTAAATTGTCGATTGTTTCAGCTACTTCACTGGGCATTATGGATCTTAAATGTATGCCAGACATGTGACTTGGGATTAACAATGATGTTGTTAAAATATTTGATGAAAATGATGGGTCATATCTGATTTTATTTAAATGCTCCACAATTGCCTTTTTTCATAGCACGATTCAGTCTATTCTTATTAATTAGCTGCTAACGCTGATAAAACAAACCACCATGCAGACGGCAGCGAATACAAAGTATAGGTACATGAACATTGCGAAGCATGATCTGGGGTTTGCCGGCCGAGAATAGGGCTTGCAGCGTGTTTACGCATCAATATTAAACCAACCACGAGCCGCTGGTAACTGGATTTAGCAAAGAACTTATACTGCGGACAAACTAAATTCGAATCAGGTTTCGCGATCCTCCAATGAGTTTTGAGCTTTTAAATTTCCGATCTTAGTCTGTAGATTCGATTCTAGTCTCTCTCCAGTATTATGGAGACAGAGTAGAAAAGCAGGCGCACTCTGTATTAAATGGTTTGTGTTTGGAAAGTAATAAAGAGCAGGTAGTTAGGTAGGTAGGTTGAAGTGGCTGCCGATCTACACTGAGAAAACACATGGCGCCAGACGCCATAATTTATAGACTTCTGGCGCCATGTACATAGTCGATTTAGGGATTGTGATAAAATATAGCGCCACACGCCATAATACATGGCGAAAAGTACATAGGCCTACATGCCATGTACATGGCGTCGCGGAATATATTACATGGCGTGGAGGACTATAGCACATAGCGTGGAGAACTATAGTGCATGGCGTGGAGGACTATGGTGCATGGCGTGGAGGACTATACTGCATGGCGTGGAGGACTATAGTACATGGCGTGGAGGGCTATAAGCATAGCGTCTGCTCCTATGTACTATAGCGTGTGGCGCTATATTTTATCACAAATCGACCATGTACATGGCGCCAGAAGTCTATAAATTATGGCGTCTGGCGCTATGTGTTTTTTCAGTGCACCTGATATGGAAAATACATATTTGCCGAGCCCGATTGTGGGGACGGTCCCGCCGGCGCTCGTGCGACTTCCGATTGGAGTGGGTTTTGAGCACGAGTCAACGCGATTTCGTGACGAGCTGTCAAATGCCGTCCACATGTTGGCGGTCTCATCTGACTTCGGCTCGCTGTGCGTCGGCCAATATGTATTTTCTACATGAAGATGATCCAGCCAACAAAAGGCCACGAGCCTTCTAACTTCTGAGCATCTGAAGATATTATCAACTGCGTCAAAGACCATATCATATCCTCTTCTATACCCAAGAAGCTTGCTGATATTTATACATCTCCTCACACAGCATGGCTGCGAGTTATAATTGTAGTGCCATGAGCCATATTACATGGCTCATGGCACTATGTAATATGGCGTGTAGGGCCATAATTTCTGCGCCATGTAATTATGGCGCTGGGAGCTATTCTGCATGGCTCAGGGTACTATGTACATAGCGTGTGGCACCATAAATGCTGCGCCATGTAACATGGGACCACGCGCTATGTAGATTCTGACATTATGGCGCTGGGAGCCATATTGCATGGCTCAGAGTACTATGTACATGGCGTATGGGCAGTGGCGGCTCGTCAGGGTGGGCCCGGCCCGCCTGGCCCACCCTGACGAGCCGCCACTGAGTTAAAGTAAAGTAGATATTTCTTGTTGGTATCTGCGTATACCTTATAATAGTGTTTTCGTGTCGAGCGGGCCCAGTAGCGACTCGTCAGGGAGGGCCAGGCGGGCCGGGCCCACCCTGACGAGCCGCCACTGCGTATGGGGCCATAAATAATGCGCTATGTTACATGGCTCTGGGCGCTATGTGGATTTTTTGCAGTGTACAGAGGTCTGCCGACCGACACACATAGGCACAAGAGAAGCCCATTGTGATGGCACAATAATGTGTGACTCTTTCCTACTCACTGAACTCAGGAAACTATCTGCTTCCATTGACAAACCGCGCTATCCCCTTTAAATTGACCAGGAACAGTTCGGTCAGGTTTGAGAGAAAGGGTGCACATATTGCCGCCAACCTTCTCCATGCCAAAGCCGGGCACTGGCACATGAGGTGGAGGACGGTCTCATCCTCAGAGCCACAACTCCGACAGAAATCGTTAGACTGCACTCCCGATGGTTGTGCATGCCGTCCTATGAGGCGGTGGTCCGTAAGAACGCCCACAGTGCAATGTAGAGCGCTTCGAGCTAAGCCTAAAAGCTGCCTGGTGCGATGCGCATCCATGGATACCCAGGACTGCCTTGCTATTGCACAGGGTGATTCATCTGCCCAGGACTTCCTAGCGTCCTCGAGCTATTTTTGCCTGAAGGCCAATTTGACCGATGTCATATACCTATTGAGAGAGAGAGCAGGAGACCTCCGGTAAGTAAAGAGAAAGAACACATCAAAAAATTTATTTTAAAAAGGAATTTGACAGCCACAGAATATTTTATAAAATTAAAGTTTTCGCTCTACATGCACTGGACTGGAGTCTTGGGTCGGGACTTCCACTCTTGCTGCCCCTGATAAGCCGCCAGTGATCCGCGCAAATATTTGTGTCACGGAAATAAAGTCACCGAATAATCTATCGGTAAAAGTGATGCTATTATTAGTTGGAATTAGTATCTCCTTTTTTGATAACAGGAGAGTACATTTTATTCTTTCACAGAATATCATTAAAATCGCCTAGCGTTGATATCCTAACAAAATTCTGGTTACTTTTCGGTCAGGATTCAATTACAAATGTATGAATCATAGTTGACAACAACCACCAGTGATAGTTTACTCAACTTTAGCAGTTGATGATTCTTCAAACTTCTCCCGTCTCACGAAATACACAGTATAATTTAGTAAACATAATTGTTTGTTTTGGTGTTGATTGATTCGGCTCACAGGACCTTATATTAGCTAGTTTACGCTCGGAATTAATGTAGTTGATATCTTTCTATTCCATTCATTATTTTAAAAATCTTTTACTTTTTTACCTATGAATCAATATATCATAAATGGTTTTTCTTCTATCAATATCTATTCCAATTGATGCGATTTGCCAAGATTCAAAAAACAAATATTAAACTCTTATTTGTTAAAAGCTGATCATAATTTACGGAACGCAAATATTTTTGGGGTGGATACACCTGCAGCAACAGTATTAATATGCATTTGTTTATAATTCTATATTTGTCTTCTCGATAAAATCTCTGCCCACGTGTCAAATTCGATGCATATTATATTTTGGGATAATTTTTGGCAATCTGGCTCTCAATCGAATAAGTTTAAATCTGTATTTACTTTCGAAACATGAAAGCAGCACATTGCATCTCACAATTTATTCGAATTCACAATTCTAACACTGTGTATCCAACTGAAGATAAACATTAATTTTAAATATGAAAATATATTTCTTGAAATAGTACAAAAATGAAATTTTATAATGTTGAGATTTGAATTATTTACAATGCGTAGAAAGAAGCTATATTTTCACTGATCTTGTCAGTGGAAATTTATTTACTTCAAATTTTTACTCGATTTCATGATCGAGGTCTGCTTGGACGTTTATATAAAAAGCTCTATATTAATACTCGGAGAAAGTTGAAGACTTGCCAAAAAAAACAATTTCAATTTTTCCGTCAGATATTTTCACGTGATTTACCTTTTCTGGTCTCGATGTGATATTTTAAAACTTTTTATCATGCCTTATTTATGGGCATTACATTCACCTGACGTGTTCACAGTCAAGGATACTTTTGATTTGGTTTGTGTTGGATTTTAGAAAAATGAAACGCAAGTCCGAAGTTAAGAAGGTTTTGTGTCCAAATGTTTTAAGAAAGTACATTACATAGGGAGCAGCTGGTAAATGTATTTCATATTCTAAAACGTCAGTGCGAGCTTGTTGTGATCTGCGCCTACAAATAAATGTTGTGAAATGCCAATCTTAATTAGTTGAATTTATTTTGATTCGATCCATCCGCTAAACACTGCTCTTAAGATTCAATTCAGCCTTGAAAATTTGTACTATCAGCAATAATCAAATCAACATTACAAATTCTGCAAGATATTTTCATTGCCAAAACCGTTCAGTTTAATTGGATGGGACTTATCACTGCCATGAGCAGAAGAATTTTATTTTTTTTTATTTTCGTTGTTGATTATAAAATCTCACCACCATCACATTGACATTACAACATCGCAATTGCTCGAGTAGCGTCAGTGAATAATGACCTAGAGCCATGCATCCTATTTTTATTCGAAATTCGTATAAAGTTGCAATGCGCTCTCAATCAATAACATTAATAAGAGGAACTAGATTCGGATTAGGAAGCTGGCCAAGCATTCGAGCAATCTATCAACATTAGCAAGTAACGGTAACAGCGACAAACCGCAGCGCCGGATTGTCGATGATGTTCATGCTTGATACGATCGGGACAGGAATTGCAATTTTAAATTTAGATTGTATTTATTTGTCGATACTGCAATTGTGCAAAGTAAAGCAGTATATCAAAGACACGTTCCTGGCGGTTTGAATGGAAGTGGCTCTTGTTTAGGTTCTGCTTTGTGTTTGGGTTGGAAGATCAAAGAAGTCATGTTTCACAAGTAGTTGATTAAGTATGAAGTATTTTCTAAATAATTGTGAAAAGGTGTTATACTTCTTTTTGTATTTAATGGATCTAAACTGACCAGTTCTCTGTAAAACATGCAAAGAGATAAAAAATATGTTTCAATGGAGTTGCCGTTCTATAACCGCTCACAAAAAATATAGAACTTTTTTGGTATATATCAGATAAAGTTGATCTACGCTGCTAGTTTAATTCAACTTAAGGCCAATGACAAACACAGCGGTTTCCCGAGAGGAACACCGAGTCGGTATAGCCGTGCATTGCTTTAGCATTGTGATGACAGACACCGCGGTGCGAACCGCTTCTCGGTTTCGGAACCGAGTCGGTAGACGAGAGAAATGACCCACCGACTCGATTTTCGAGCGTTTTTCGATCGAGCTGAAATTTTCTGGATGCATTTGAATGCATGGGATATGGGAATAAAAAAAATATGATAAGAAAATTGATTTTTGAAGAAAGGCTAGGGTACAGTATTGGAGCTCGAAAACCGAGTCGGTGGGTCATTTCTCTCATCTACCGACTCGGTTTCGAAACCGAGAGGCGGTTCGCACCGCGGTGTGTGTCATCACAATGCTAAAGTAATGCACGACTATACCGACTCGGTTTTCCTCTCGGGAAACGCCTCGCAAAAACCGCTGTGTTTGTCATTGGCCTTAGGCGTGCATTACTTTAGCATTGTGATTACACACACCGCGGTGCGAACCGCCTCTCGGTTTCGAAACCGAGTCGGTAGATGAGAGAAATGACCCACCGACTCGGTTTTCGAGCGTTTTTCGATATGTTTATTGCTGCGTAGTCCGATCGAGCTGAAATTTTCTGGATGCATTGATGAATGCATGGGATAGGGGAAGGAAAATCTGATAAGAAAACAGATTTTTGAAGAATGGTTAGGATACAGTATTGGAAAATGAAACATTTGTGGGCACTTGGTTTCTAAAAGTAGGCAATTACAGATTTTCAAAGAAAATTAGTATTAGAACTAATTTGCCCAAAATTCATATGCATATATATACTTACATATATATGTATATACATATATACATATGTATGTATACGCGACTACTTTTTTCACAAGCATCTATATGATACTCCGACGTAATTTGTAACTGGACCGACTCGATAAACGCTTCTGAAAACCGCTGTGTGTGTCAGCCGACGCGCCAAACCGAAGCGTTAAACGCTTCGGTGAAACCGAACTGTCTGTCATTGGCTTAACTCTTGAACAAAGCTCTATCAAATACTACGCGGCTAATATGCCATTTCGTAGACTAAAACTTTCAGGTTAATTTTTTTTGTGTCTTGAACTCATCCATGCTAATTTAATGCTTTTTCGCTGACGCTTTTAATGAAATTCGAAAGTATTCTTCAATTGCCTTGGAACTTGGCATTAATTTCCCTAATAGTATAAAGTCGGCTGTTTTTTTTCACGCAGATTGGACCAAGGATTCAAATGGAAAATTTTTGATTTTGATCTATTTGACACATGCCTCATCTTCCATTGACCAGACTGTTCACCGCTCTGCTTTACACATTTTTTACTAAATCGTGTGATGAATACTTATCTGATCTCCCAACTTTTAAATTTAATTTTAAATGAGCCGCTTTCAATCAATTATTTGAGTTTATTGCGAGTGAATTAGTCTTCAAAATTACACGAATCTAATCTTTATAAGTCTGTATTTACGAAGAAATGTGGAGGAATTGTATAGATTTTGAATACATGTTCTACCATCTTATTACAAAACTGGTTAAAGGGCCCATACACAATGCATGCATTCATGCACAGTACATTGGTTGTGCAGTATTGCGTCTGTCCTACACGATTCATGCAAAACTGTGTAGTTTTCATTAGAAGTTTTGAATTAAAGTGAGTAAGATGTCAAATTACGCATGTATTGCAATATCAATTGCTTTGACAATAAAGAAAAGAAAGTCGTCGAGTGACAAGATTACGGACTGCGGATCCGAATCCGGGCATGAAACACTTTTGAAAGAATTTGAAACTGCATCAGTACTGGACTATCAAAATTTCCTTAGAATGACGAAACCTAATTTTCTTTATTTGCTCATTAAAGTCAGTCCACTCATAATGAAACAAACAACTGTAATGAGGCGAACGATTTCTCCCAGTGAAAGATTATCTCTCACTTTGCGCTTTCTCGCAATAGGACAAACATTTGAAGATTTATAATTTAGGACCGCAGTTGCTCCTCAAACAACTGTCAAAATCATTACAGAGACTTGTGAGGCCATCATTACTGTTCTTCATAATTAATACTAATTAATATTACGATGAGTAAAATATCTTAAAAATATTTTATTAACAAAAAAAAAACAATGAATTTTGTTGAAAATCTGAATCAGAGAACAAAGTGTGGACATGTCGATACTATTGTGAAGTTGTTTCATCAGTAGGGACTGATACAACCAGTACTTGCTTCTGTAATTTAGAAACCTTAATCGAAATAATCGCTTTTGACCGTTTTTAATTTTTGTACCTCGTCAAAAACTATTCTTTGTGTTGGGATTGGAGATGGAATACTTGATTCACTCCATATAGGTGTGGTTGTTGCTGGCCGTGTGTTATTTCTGTTGAATATATTTTCTATTTCGTTTACCATAGGCTGGTTTGAATGTCCCAGACAACCCTGAATTAAAATATCCGAAATTATTTTCCGGCCATGGATTTGTTGTTGATTTTGCATTTCTTAATCTGGGAAGCCCACACTTTAGTCATGATGTTAGCGCTATCACTATTTTGTTTCAGGTGCTCACCACACGCCATATGCAATAAATTGTTTTCATATTGCTGTAGTCTTTGACGTTTAGATACAGATGATTTTTCTATGTACGGTAATTGTTCCTTTATAGCCTCTGCTTCTTCATTGTACTGAAATTTACACAATAGCGTAAAATATATATTGTTTTACAGTTGCCTGCAAATGAAGAGGAATAGAAGAAAGAAGCTAAGTTATTTGAAAATAAATGGAATTTCCCGCATTGCATTGGTTCGCTTGATGGAAAACATATAAATATCACAAAGTCTCCCGGATCCGGATCATAGTTTTATAACTATAAACAAAATTGTAGCATTGCAATTGTCAATACCAACTATGAATTTTTGATGGTTGGTGTTGGGACAAACGAAAGTGTCTCCAATGGTGGAGTCTTTCCTCAATGCAAGTTTTGGGATAAATTACAAAACAATGGTTTAGATATTCCTGCTTACGAGATTTTACCACAAACTAGTACAAATATGCCAACCGTAATAGTCGCTGATGATGCTTTTCCGTCAAAGAAAAATATAATGGAGCCGTATAGTTGCCAAAATTTAACGAAAGAAGAAATAATATCCAACAACAAACTATTGCGTGCACTTAGGATTGTAGAAAATGTGTTCGGTATATTAGCTTTACGCTTCAGGATTATTCTAAAATAAAAAAAAACGATCCAGAGCAGCATGCAAGTTTATTTCTATTAGACAGTTGTCATTCAAAAATCTGAACTGACATATAACCAACGCTATTTTCAAATGTATGACTATTTATCCTAATTTCCAGGATGACATGGAAATTTTTGAAAATTCCAACTATTTCAGTTGGCATGACTTTTCGAAATACGTTCCACAGAGAGCACGAGTACGAACTCCACTGAATTCACAAGTGTTCGTACTCTGGATGTTGTTGTTGTTTCGCGTGCAAATCGATATCCTGCACTACTCTGGACGTAAAATAAAACGCACCTATTGTGGTGACTCCTGGGTAAGGATTGACCAGGGCCATGGTAACATTTTGCTACAGTGAATGCCTGCTCTAACGGACATCGACTATTCTATTGCTCATCCGTCTCTGACTCGAAGGTTTGAAATTCGGATCCTTAGCAAGAGAAATAGGCCAGGGGATTGTCCCTGGGAGAAGATGCTTTGGAAATATATACCAATGGTTTCAAACTGAACGACACAGTGGGAGTGGTATATTTTCGACTGACCCGAACTTGTAGTGTTCCTTCCGCTTGCCAGACTACTGCTGTGCCTTTCAAGCGGAAGTGTTGGCGATTTTTGAAGCTGCTAATTGGCTCTTATGTAATCAGATGTTTGGAGTGCATATTTGCATTTTCACACTATTTGGGATGGGGGACATAAGGACATTGAAGTCCCTATGTCCTGGCACCCCAATGGCATCTTCATTGACTGTGAAATGGACCGACTTGCAAATGCTAGCATTATTTTGCCGGAGGTGCTTTGCAGTCTCTCGTAAACGTCTCCCTATGTAGTTCTGGGTGGAAGAACCTTTCTGTGCGATCGCTAAACAATTGAGGCAAATTTTGGACATTGGTCACACTAGGGACCTTCTCGTTTTGGGGACTCAGGACTCAGGGTAGTTCTCATGTTAATAAGGGTTGTGCACTACGCTATGCGATATCACAATGGGCTCTTGTGTGGACTCTCTGAAGGGGACAGTGGCAGAATCTAAGTTGACCTAACCTTTGTTTACTCAGCCAACAGCGGTCTCCAATTTGGTTTTTTTCCCGCCAACGGTGCATGCATTTAACAATTTCCAAAATGAAATGCACAGCACAGCAGTTTTTGTGTGTGTATAACTTATGGCATATTTTGTTTCTATTTTAGTTTCTTCTTAGTTATATTACCTCTTTTGCAATTGGATTGTATCCGTCGGATATGATTAATCATTAATTAAATAAATAATAAATAAAAATAAATATAACTTCCATGAACCCATGATTTTTTAGCATAGTCACTTTAGACTTAAAGTTGCGCGTAAGTCGGAGACTGTATCAGTGAATGGAGCAAATTTGTGTCACAGCACTTTCTATTTTAGTCAAAAATACTGCTATTTCATCAGTCGAATTTCTCTCAAGAAAAATAAAGTCATAAAAAAACAACTTGAACTAATTGCATTAAAAACCATTCAAATTGCGCCCACTTTTTCCTGCTTAAGGACAACAAACTCTAACTGATACATGCTATTGAACAAAACACTTAATTTTCTTTTTTCACTTGACTTTACGATTTTATCTGTCAAAATAAATTTATCAAAGCACAGGTAAACATTTTTATTTTCAGTAAAATTATCGAGCAGTTTTCGCAAAAATTGTTTGTTTTCCCTGAAAAGAAACGAGAGCAAAATGGGATTTTTACGCTTTACATATTCCACGAAATATGTATTTCTCAATTGGATTTGTCATAAAATGATATGTGACCTGGTTTCTTCATTCATATGGGCATGAAAAGCAATCCATTCAAGTCGTAATGCGATGTCCGCTTTTTTTTTTCTTTCCCGAAAGAATGACAAGAAAATCGCGGTTGATTAATACGCACGTGTGGCCGGAATTTTTAGATTTGCAAGTGCTTCATGTTTGAGATTCCCAGCATATTTTCCCCAAATAATAATCCAGACGAATTGAGGAATACACAGATATCAAAGATTTTGAAAAATTTGTTTATTTCAATCGCGTTTACTCTGTTGTCCAACAATTAAAAAATTGTATTCTGCAAAAAAATAGCCTTGCTGAGTGAAAAATATTTGAAATAACGGGAACAAATATGTATATGTACGAGCACAGCGTAAGAAGTTAGTTCCTAACCAGCGTGCGGACTCCGTATATGTATACGATCCAAAAATCCAGTGAACTGGCCTGAGATTGTATTGTTGATCAGCCTGGAAAATTGGAAGAAATCGCATGGAACAGAAAGAGGTGCAAGGTAAAATTCGACAACTACATACTCAGGCTAGATTTTTCGTTGCTCACATATGGCTCACTCTCGCAAAAAATACCAGCACACTCTCAGGTTGCTTTGACAGATAATGCATTACGTAAATGGAGGCGCAAGTTCAAGGTCAAAGTGTTTTTTCTGGAAAAGAGAAGGAGTTCACCCACTTATCATTCTATACACTTTGGTACGAGTATGTATGTGCATAGCATTTGATTACTTACGCTCAACCAAACTAATATGCAGAAATAAAACAACAAACAATGCTTTGCGATACGGACTAAGTCGCGTGGCGTTGTTGACAATTGCTATTTGTAGTGACATTATCCCGTCATGGCGACATTACTATTCGAGCGTGCCAAAATATCTTTTTAAAAATACATTTTGCAATCGACGATAATTTTCTACGCGAAAATCACCCACGCAACTTTGACTTTCAATGTCAGTGTGAAGGAAATCTTATA
Source organism: Nemotelus nigrinus (assembly GCA_947369275.1). Lineage (NCBI taxonomy): Eukaryota > Metazoa > Arthropoda > Insecta > Diptera > Stratiomyidae > Nemotelus > Nemotelus nigrinus. The sequence goes on from OX376374.1 coordinate 45,248,374, forward strand.
AGATACATTTAATATTTACCTATCATATATTATTAACTCATCCATTAGGAGCTTTCGTTCCACGTGAATGCGTCAAATAGCAGACGTTTTTGTATGTAGCTATGAATTGGTGTGCATGGGCACAATATTTTGCCTACAATTGTTTCAACAGAAGCATCTATTACTTTCACTTTGTTCTCAGTCATAAAATTCCAAGTTTATCGGAATCGCATGCATGTTTAAATATAAAATTAGCAGTTACTGGAAAGAGTTCAGAACAGCACATCATGACAACATTAAGATACTTTTAATAGATGGTTTAATTGCTAATTCTTCTACGAAAAAACAGCAACATCATCGAAGCATTTATTTCGATACTTTTGATTTTGCACAGTAACGTAAGATTGATTCGTTGAAAAATACACATACGGCTAAACTTCCATTGAATGATTTCCGATTTCGTTTAGTTTATTGTTTATTCTTTCTTGTTCTATGTTTAGGACGCATTTCAGAAAAATCAAATAGTTATAAAATTGTTTTGCATACAGATTGTGACGTGAATTGCCATAAGAAATGTGAAAAATTAACTGCGAATTTATGTGGTGTTAATCAAAAATTGATTGTTGAGGCTTTATCATCCGTTCGAAAAGGTAAATATGATGATTTTGTGTATATGTATAAACATTTTCGGTCGAAAGACGTGTGGCCGCTAAATAATGGCATCCGAATCGGCTTGAGGCATAAAAAACGCACATAAGTGCAGTAAATTTTCAGCCATCAGTGGCGCCCAACGATGGAAAAACTAATTAATATGAATAAATACAGAAAACTCATGAGTTGAAGCCATTAAAATATTTCCTTCGTAAATTTTGTTGACGTTAAGTGTATTTATACCATTAACAAACCATTTTAAATCGCAGAAAATGAATTCAGCTACACACTGCTGCAATTGTTCAAAAGCTAAGCAAAATTTTCGTGGAGAATACAATCGCAAAAAGTCAAGTACGTCTGTGAGCCCGAGTAGAGTATTTAATGAGAAAAAAATTAATGACACCCAACCTCAAAATCTATGCTCTCTTATAAAAATAATAAAACAATTCTGATATAATACGATGAATTGAATTTAAAAATTAAAATAAAATAAAATAAAATAAGCCATATTTTCAGTTCCAACCGAAAATGACAAGTACATGGAATTAAAATAATGTTTGCATCTTAAACTTTTTATTGATTTTTGTTAGTGGTGCAAATTTTCAAAAGAACAGTGCGAATAGCTTGACTTAAACTCTACAGCTACATTGCTTGGATTCAGTTGAAGTTGTGAAAGTTCTTTGGAACAGACACTCGCAAAGAGTCTGCTCGATGGTGTTCTCCCCCATCTCGCATCTCATGCATAAATTGCTGGATGTCGGACCTATTCTATCTGCCTGAGATGCAGTAAGTCAAAACTCTGGTAGCAGACTAGCTGTCGATATCAACCAGTTTCTCCTGAGCCTTTGGAGTTTCCTGTTTTTTCTTGAATTTGGTGATGACCATAAAATCCTAGGTACCTTACGGTTTGTCCTATTTTCCCATTTGGACTTTAGTTTAGCTCATGTGGTCTAGTTTGCTTTTGAAGCTTGGAATTGACCTTGAATAATTATACAAAGTTTATCCCTAGCTCACGAAGCCTTCGTTGCAAGTTCGTCACCTTTTTAGTCTTGGAACTCTATCGGGAAAGACTTTGCTTCCTTTTTCTTGGACAAGCACTCCGTACGCATTAACGGCTCTCGAGCAGCATCTGCAAGACGTAAGACTGAGAATGGCTCGCTGTCGACACAAACTGCCTTTGATTTGGTTAATATTCCGCTAATGGACTCAACTGTCATGCGTATGACATAAACATATTTCGGACTGCGTGTAAATTGCCAGACGATGCTATCTGCAGAATGGTAGCATGATCCGGCAGTCTTTACCACTGGATCTGTTAAATAAACGCCCGAGCCGACTTCGACTTTGATGCATCCGTGTAAATTTAGGCATCACCATCATCGGTGACTCCGATAATCCTCCAATTTTTAAAGTGAGTATGTTGAATTGGAAGTCCCTGTCAAGGTGTATTTATTTTCGGTCTCGTTAGTTCCTTGATATTAGTCTTATTCCCTACTGCTTTCCACCACATGATTGCTTCATACACCAAAATTGGTCTCACAACACATTCAAATGCATAGCAAGTCACAAGATGTTTAAGAGACCCCATGTAATAGAGTAGGCAGCACGCGAAAATTGCTATGCGAGCATTACCAATTCCATACTCCATATTAGCCCCCATTTCACTTTCCAGTCTAGTGTAAGGTTCAAATATTTATCACTGTCAGCCAGTTGTAATGTTGTTCTATTGAAGATGGGTTGATAATAGCCGGCACCTCGTGTTTTATTGTGAAGGTTAAAAGTTTAGGTTTTGTTGAGCTTGTTCTAATACCGGCTTTTCTGATCCAGATTTGGATCTGCTCCAGTGTCGATTGCTCAAGGTAAGTACGCTGAGAATTACAATAACATCTGCCTGATTCTGGCGGCTCGATGTTTTCGCAGAACTATGTTCTCCCATGAGTCAAGTTTGGCTTGCTGTACTTTGTTTTGAAGAGTGAAAACTACTGTTTGTATTGGTTTCAGTTTTCAATCTTGTCAAAACACCCTTCATGTGCGACCTTTTCCCTCCCTTCCTTCAAAAATTATCCCCTTTACTTACGAGTTTCTTGAGGCAAACGTTTTTCGAAGTTCATACCAATATTTCTGTAAAACGGCTCACCTGCTCTTTAGTTTGTTCTAAGCTTATGAAATCCGGGTCATCTAACTCACTGAGGTGTTGTCCTATAAAGTGCTGTTTTCGGGTCTCGAACTCTTTTAAGTATGATTTCAGAGTTTTCGATATTCCAACCATTAGTGGCCCGAGAACAACGGCAGTTCAGACGTTTCTATGGTACCTGGAGTTTTCAGGGTAGTATCAATTATTGGCAATAAACACCAGCTTATTACCTATATCAAGAATATTGAGATTGATTGAAATAGAAAATTCTATTAAGTACTTGGCTCTGTCGTGTATGTCAATGCTCTCCCGCTTCTCATCACGACGATTGGCGTCACGGACGTTAATAACATCTTCATCATCACTCTTCTGTTGTCATACAATGTATGTCGAATGGGATTGTTCTATCTCTACCTGTTGGCTAAAAACACCTGAACTCACAGATCCTATTCTTATTTCGAAGCAATTCCTGAACAGGACGATGCCAGCATGGCTCCCATTAAAGTGCCGAAGTAAATTAGTCGTAACCACTCTGCTGTAGGTTTACTTGAACTCTCGCACTTCAATTTCTCCCAATCACCTTGTGCGTCCCAGCTTTAATGGTGATCCCTCTCAGTCCGAAGTGGACCGATCCTCTTTTGGCCTGTAATTTATCTACAGAATCCCGATCACCACCGTTTTAGCTGCGCCAATAATGCTTGCTGTTTCAGTTTTCCCGCCTGCAAAATTCCTCTGGCGAACATTGAACAAGATCAGCGTTATGATTCTTCAATAAAAACAGAGCCTCAAGAACTTTCAAGCTGAACATCGTCTATTCAACCGTAATCGAATTGTGCGCAGAATTCCCCTCCAAAACGTCCAACGCTGAATGTATTGCGGAGATCCTCAAGATGGTTAATCGGGCCCAATCGGCCATGAAACCGTCTCTGTAATGTGTTCCATCGACAAGGCAAAATCGAGCAGTATCACGATGATATACTTAAGGATCATCTTGGCCGCAACTTCCTCGAGGTTTGCCGGTGACAAGCGGGACTGAGCTACCATTTCTTGTCAGGACCTCTTTGTTCGCTTGTCTTTTGAGGAGACTTTCCATCTGAGCTATCGCAGCCACAAGAGTTGGTTTTATTTGAGTACTTTTAGGTTTCCCCTTGATTTTACTTTAGGTTTCCCCTTGACTCATGGACACTCGCTTGTCATCTCTTTTTTTGGTGCGTGGAGTGCTCAACTTCTACCATTTAAGAGGTTCAGCCGCCGTTTTCCTTATTTTGGCCTGCAGATCTTTGTAGCTATCTTGATTATCGATTGCTGCTCTTTCAACGCAGAAATCTTTGTGTGCGCCGCCTCCATTATAGGTTGCTGCTCTGCTAAGTGAGGGTTTAGCAGTCACTTCACACTAGTCTTCGAAGCAGATTTCTCAGCCAGCTTCAAAGCCCGCAATCTCTTGATCCTTTAATCTTGTGCTGCATTGCTTCCATTCACTGATGGCATCTGCTTTGAACTCCCAGGTAGCTATTCTGTAGCTCACGGTTCGCTGGGCTCCAGATCACTGCAAAGTGAACTGTATTATCCAGAACCCCGCAGGTGAGCCCGATTCTCAATCACCAGCCCTGATCTGTCATGAACCCTCCGCTCACCAATGTAGAGGCAAGTAATGTCCTCTCTTGGTACGGGCGAAACCTTCATTTAAAACCCATAGAGCTAGACGCTGTACAGGTCTGCGGCCTATATAGAAAGGAGCTTAGGAAAATTGGTCTAAAGCCCTAAGGCTTCGCATGTTATGCTATCCCTGCTTTAGGCATGAACAAAGCCTGAGTTTCCTTCCAACTGCTAGGAATGCACGAAAGCCTTAGTCAGGTATTATATGACCACCAGCCAAGCGCACTATTGCAAATATATTGAAAATAAGCAACAAGTATTATTTGTCATTAATTTTGAAACTGATGCGTTTCGTAGCCTTAAAAATCTTTCTAGCCTATGATATCCAATCCAGTCATTGGATCAACATGGTAAATGATTTTCGAGTTGGTGGTAATAAGAAGTACGTTAGATAAAATGTGCAATCAAGATCTACAGAATTGCTTTCCTTCCAAAAATCAGTCTTTCTACCGGTACCTGCGCTAGAGTTTTAGTTGTTTTTATTGCTGGTAGTTTTTTTTCCACACAGTTTTTTCTGCTCTATGCAGAAAAAGGTCCTGGCTACCTGACTAGCAGGCAACAGCCAACGTTTACTCGATTAGTTTTTCAAATACCACTTTTACACAAGGCAGTCACAAACACAAAACACAAATGCATCTCAAACAACGCGACGACGCGAACACGCAGTTCAAGACACGATGATTCACGTCTTGTCGATTCCAGAGAAAAACCGTCCTGTGGAGGAATACAATCACTGCAGCTCTCCGGCTACAACCTTCCACCGCAAGAGACAGCACGCCAATGATTGCTAGTAGTTGCGATCACGTTACTCGCATCATTCCCTGCTTACATCACTGGCAGGTCAAGAACAGAGTTGCTACTAACATAAGATACACACTCTCTGCGTAGCTTCTGTTCCACACAACGCTAGTGATAGTCAAATCGGCTCACTTGACAGCACTCATGATCTAGACAGGGACTGTATAAAAGAAATAGCCCACAATTTACTTTCTTCACTCCTAGTCAGCCCCGCTTTTGGAGCGATAGTAAAGGCGGTAATGAAGCTGCCTTGTTGGTAAAAGCTGACATCAAAGAGTACCCTCCTAATTAGTCACAATCATTTCTATTCAAATCTGTCCCCACGAGCACTTCACAGCACTTCGTTTTCCAATCATTAAGCTCTTTAGGGTAAAAGTTTAAATAAAAAGTCTCAAACTAAACTGTACTGCACGAATTTGTTTACCTCAAGCCCACGTCAGTTCTAAAGCTAATTTTTGTAGGCTGAATCCAAGCAAAATACTTTCTCAATAGCACCGCAAACATTTCAATAAAACATTGATGAGCTAGCACGTGAATGAGTTTATTTTGTCAATGTAAACAAAGTAGAAAATATTTTTCATTTATAATACTATCCGGAACCACTTGATGCCCTTGATATTCAATAATGTTCTTACAAGCAAACAAAAGATATAAAAATTTTCATTCAGATTTATACACGCATGCTTCGGCCACTTAGAATATCATTAAGCTCCAGAAATGAAAAAATCTTCAGGGTTATCCGAGTGAAATTTTAAATGAATTTTGTTAATTTAGGTACACATGATCCTGGCGATAAACTACCAAACCTCAATCCTGCCTACCAAATCTATGAAAATCGCGAAGGTGATGATTTAGGTATACTCTCAGTTTTTTTTTTAAAAAATATTTAAATTATAACTGTCGCTCTGCATGTATGCCAAATATCTACGCGCAAACTATTAACGCCTTGCAAAAATGTGCAAAGGTAGATGTGCAAATGAATTTTTCTTGATTAGCCGATTTTTCGTTTCCTTGTGAATATAAATTATTTCGACTCGGATATGTATAAGATTAATGTTTGTTTGGCTTAAAAAAACTCGTATCTTGCTGAGTGGCGGGCTAAAGTTGAAATTGCTTTTTCATGTGGGTGGTTTTTTGTTGCTTTTATATTTTTCAACTTCAGGAATTTCGTACGAGAGTAAATTATAGTTAATCGATATTCCCAGTAGATTAAAACTCGATTTTCATAGCTTCATACAGTGTTTTCTTATTGTTTGTTTGTTTGTTTGTGTGCGCTCCGTAGTCTATTTTCGAAGCATTAACAGAACGCGAATTCTGGTTTCTATTTATAAAAACATCGAATGAGGGAACGTTTTCAAGATCAGTTTTACGATTGGATTAAAGCTTTTTTTTCAGTTTAAAGTATTAATATTTAATGATATTTGGAGCAATAATTTAGTTATTAATATATGAACAGTTGGATTTCAATGGTTTTTTTTTGTAAATTGATTCTTTTTTTCTTTGCTTTTCTGCTTTTTATGCAATCTAACATATCTGCTTTTATTTTTTCTGCGTAAAATAAATTATATAAAATAAATGAAATGATAAAAATATATATTAATTTTTCAGAAACTTCATACACATTTGCGCAATTCCAAAGATCCGGACGAATAACAGCACCAGCAACCCTAATCCCTAGATTTAAGAAATATTCGGTAGAAGACTTTCATTTTCTTGCAGTGCTTGGCAAAGGTAGTTTTGGAAAGGTAAATTTGCAAACAATTAGACGTGTATTCGATTTAATAAAAACACTCTCACTACGTTTCATTCTTCAGGTGCTTTTAGCCGAGCTTAGAAACACTGATTATTGCTATGCAGTAAAATGTCTTAAGAAGGATGTAGTTCTCGAAGATGACGATGTAGAATGTACGCTAATAGAACGAAAAGTTCTAGCTTTGGGCACAAAACATCCGTATTTGTGTCATTTGTTTTGCACTTTTCAAACAGAGGTAAGTCATAGTTATTGGAAATATTTATAAATATGTACGTGCAGGTAAATACGTTCCTTTGGTGTGAATTATTTAAACTCGATAGTACTCTAATCGTTGCGTACGCTATTCTTCGAGATATGAAGTTAAACTGAAAAAACTGATAAACTTTTGTAAGAGAAGTTAAATTAACTGGCTGTCAATGGAGATTTCTGCGATGAGCACTCATAGATGCTCGTTTCAATACCAAGAATGCTACTTCCTTTAACCACTGCATCCTGAAAATCATATGGTTCTTTTAATGAACTGCACACCCCTCTTTAACTTAACAAAGGTTGGACTTGAGAGGAAGAGCTGGGCACTGACATATTAGATGGAGGACGGATTCTATGAGCTACAGCTACGATAGCCCTACGCCCAACCGTTGCACATGCCTCACTATGAAGGGCAACTTGAAGAAAAATAAAAACAAGAACAAATTGATGCTGTTTGTAACTTTCGTTTACAAACAAATCATACAAAATTGAAAAATCAATGAAGAATATTATAGCGCCCAGTGTGGGTGCTAAAATATGATTCTTTATTTTTGGTGAAAAAATATATCAACTTTTTATGGTGTCGACCACAAACTCAACTGTAAAATTAAGTAACGGTTCTTGCATGAATTGTGAATGATATCCAAAATATAGCAAAAAAAATGTACAGATATAAGGGTTACATTTAAAGAAGATAAATTTCAAATGAGTTTCAGGAGGGAGAAAGAGAGAGAGGCAAATCAATAAGCGTACAATAAGCGTAAATGAAAAGGAAAAATTGCATGTGACATTAAAAATTGAAAACTTGAAACAATTGCTACCATTAAATTATTTTCTAAAATCATCAAACATCTATCAGATATAATTATTGTACGATTATGTCATATCTTCAATTTGAAAAGTAATTTTCCCCCAGAAAATGTAATTTTTTCTTAAATCCTCTGATTTTTCTTAGGCAGTGACTCGACGAGACAGAAAACCTTTCGTAACGTAAATTATGATAGAAAACCTGTCTTAACAGAAATTCGAGTAGTGGGTATGTTATGACATTTCAGTTGTTAGCGAAACTTCGGCCGTGGTGCAATTGTTTAATTGAAGTTTTGAAAGTGCGCTAGTGCGTGTAGAAAATGAGCTGTGACTCATTTACCGCTATGCTAGCACTTTCTTGTCCACCCTTTTATACAAAGGTCTTGAAAATTTCCACAAACACTCTCTTTTTCGACATAAAGTAATTAATTTGAATACTTCTTCCCGTGTAAATTTCAGTGGCGCCATTTTGAAAAGATACTTCTCAAAAAAAGTCCGAGAAAAAATTCGCGTAGGTGTTAAGACATAGGTCTTAACATTTCTGCCATGACAAAAAAAAGGTCATAACATATCGTCGGGTGTACGCCAAAACCATGAATGTGCTAAAATGCTTTTTCGAGTAAAATCAATTTGAAAATTTGACGTAATATTATAAATCAGTTTTATAATATAAGAAACATGTTTTTTTGAATAAAGGAAGATAATATTCTAATACTATTCCGTTACACTAAAACAATGAATCTGCACATTCATGATTTTGGTGTAACGCATTTGGCAAATACTTAGTTTTTAGGTGATTCATAAAATTGAAATTTTGACTTTGTGTAGGCATAAAATGGAATTTTACATTTCCGCTTTTGGCAAATTGTTTGTATAAGAATTCCGCGTACATTGACATGAAAAACTGAAAATCAACAAAAAAGCACATTCATGGTTTTGGCATACATCCGACGATTTGGCGTCTCCACGAGACATTTAGTAGACATAATAATTTATTTATGTCTGGTCGAGACACTCACTAAGCTCCCATGATTTTTTCCTCCACTCCTAGACTTTTTCTAAAAATCTTTTGATTTTTTCTAAGCTCTTCTGATTTTTCCGAAGCTGCCATATTTTTTTCCCAGATTCCTAGGACTTTTCATAGAGTCCTCAGATTTTTTCTTAGCCGCCATGATTTTTTCGATCTTTCAGAATCATTTCTAGAGTCCCTTAAATCTAAGCAACTGGCGATTAGTAAATCGGATCTATCGTTTATGTCCTGCTTGCATAGCCTTATTCTAGAACTCATAACTAGATAGTGATAGTCGTGGCAGTGTAAAGGATTTCGTTGAAACCATTGTTGTGTAAAGACTCACTACCAAACTTTGGTAATTTTTCCAAACTATGTTAATACCACTACCACAATTCCATTATTCGTTAATGGTTGAGATAATAGTTACTTAGCCCGGCAAGTGTGTGAAACTTAAAATTCATTAAAAAAGTAGGCAAGGATTTTTTCAAATTTCCAATTCGCGATCACCTTTGACAAAAATTACAGGACGTATATATGATTATCAAAAACTAACATGCCTGGTTTTTTATGAAAGCGCAGGCAACCCGCAGACACGTGAAGAAATCCTTCAAATCATCGACCCTCCCGAACATGTTACGTTTTTTTTTTTTTAGATAAAATGCAAACGATTGATAAATCTGTTCCTTTGCCCACCTTGTCAAATTGGAATTTTCGAAATTCCGCTTCGCGCAAGAACGGCATCTCTTCACTAAATCACATCTATTTTGAGTACTCAAAACTTTTGTTCACTTCATATTAATCTGAATTATCAGATTAATATAAAATTCATAGGTTTTGTTAGTTTTGAGTAGGAGTAGGTCTGATAGAAGTGATTTGGAAATGCAGAAAACTCTGTAGCAGTGGCACCATCTTGAAAAATAATTTTAAAAAATTATTGCTGTATGCCCTATAACTACCAAAGTAGTCAATAGATGAAAACTAAACTGAGAAAGTAGACGGATCTTATTTTAAACCAAGTTTGGCGGGAATTTCGTCGGAAAATTAGGATAGAGCTGCCAGCTGAGGTAAATATTGTCTCTTGAATCTTGAAAATTTCACTCAGCAAAAGATACTTTTTGCCCTATAACTTGGGGTGCAGTCATCAGATTAGAAAGAAATTTATGTAATTTCTATCATTTATTTGTAGTCTTGAAATACACGAACATATATATAAATATGCATATATATGTTTAGAATTTGGAACAAAATCCTTCAGTTCATGTGTTGGTGGTGGGAATAAGAAATTAAAACGAAGGTAGTCTAAGAAAAATATCGGGTGTTTCAGTCTGTTATTTTCCCAGTGGTGCACGTTGACCGCTGACTGGTACTGGCTTGAAAAATATCGGGGCATGGTAGCCTCAAACAGTCTGTAAACTAGAACATAAATACTTTGCTTCGTTTACTTGTCATAATAAAAGATTTTCGCCCATTTGATTAAGCTAGCAGGTTCTGTTAGCTCAAACTGGCGGCCCCTGTGTAAGCATATTCCTCAGAGTTTTACCAATTTGTCGCTTTGAGTTGGCCCGGCCGGCAGAGAGTTGGAAGGACAAAGAGCTGTTATGCTGCAAGTTTATCTGAAGAAACCACCTTCCTTCAAGCATTCAAATGTTCACAATTTATTTTTATGGACCCTGTTGCAGAGACCCTTAGAAATTTTCCGCCAAATCTCTTTGCATTTTGCTCTGGCGACATAGCCATAGATATGCACAAGAGTAGATACCTGATATCTTCTTGATTTGGGCCAGTTAAACCGCATAGAAGTACCTCAGCATCATTCAGTACCTCTCTATAAGCATTCAGAAGCATTCTTTGTCAAATAATAGGTTGAAACGGATGCAAATTACCAAACATGCTAGTATTTTCACCTGCGTTCTTGTGAGGCCCAAGAATCCAACAACTAACATGGAAGAGTTTGGCAATATTGGAATCCAAAGTGATGAATTTGTACCGATTGCTAGCACCCAGTCACAGAATGATCCATGCGAGTCACTCTTCAGACGTTCAATTGGAGCAAGTGACTTCTACGTGACCGTGAAGCAACGATAATCGTGCCTGAAGGATTGTGCTTAAAAGGTTCCCCAAAGCAAGATGTCCTTCGCTAGGTGTGGTACTTTCTGGGCTTTCGTTTCTACCTTGCGAATCTATACTGGCCGGAAGAATTTTCTCCGGTGTACTTGGGTCCTCCTTACTTTTGATCGTCATCTCTAAGTACTGCAAAGCATCAACCTATTATGCACCGCTTTCTTCTGCCTGCAGACGAGAACTTTGCCTGGTTGGCGATTTCCAGTTGCTCCTATTAGTCGGTTCGAGACATTTCTGTCCGAAACATACATAATTCTATCACCAACCAACCATTCTCTGGCTTCTCTAGGTAGGCTAGGCTAGGTACTTGACAGGCCAATTTTTTTGTAAATAGTGCCTATACAGAACAGGCAAAGAGCGGGACGACTGCTCACACACGTACCAGCATTAGCAAGGCGAAGATTAACCCTCCTTGGCTCTGTTCTTCTTTCCACCAGGGCCATAACAGTTGTCACGTCAAAGAACATATCCAGGTTCATCAGAAGCCTGAACATCTTATAGGACATAACGCAGAAGAGACAAAACAAACGCAGGAAGTCACTATGCAAGTGGTTTTCTGAACTCACTCCAGGCTATCAATCAATCAATCAGTTCTTCAATGCAGTCAGTCAGTTACATGAGGTGGGGGTCAGAAGAATTCTAGACCCTGTCATACTGAGCGAGCCCAGCAGTAATGTATTTCCAGACCCAGTCTATCTGCCACTTGCAGAGGTAGATTCCTTAAGATTCATCAACACAAAACCGCAATGCACCTTGTATTTTAGCTCGACTTCACTAAACACGACTTATAATTTATGTTACCTTCAAAAATTTAATCCTAGTAAAGTAAGAAACATGTTTTTCAAAATATCTTACACACTAAAATTTCCTGACACAACACAAAAATCCTATCCAAGTACAGTGACAATTCATTTTGCGCCAATTATAATGTTGTTATTAATTTGTAATTTGGCCATTCTGCCAAGTTTCTCACGATACCCGGCACATATTGAATATTCTTTTCGAATCCTCTTGAGGTCGTACGGAAATAACAGCATGAACAGCATTCAATCTGCAACTATGACGCAGGTTAATTATCCTGCGCCAACAGTTCAAGCATTTTTCTATATAAATTATTTCATCGCACACGCCAGGTATTTTATGGTGCTGTGTTACGGTAGCAATTTAAATAAATTTGGCTAGGAAAATTGCAATAAAATTTTGAATATTCCCTTCGTGCTTGTTTCGCAAATGACTAATATCGATTATGAGTGTATGATTAATGATGAATTGCAAAAGATTTTTGGCACTCAGTTTCAAGTGTAGTTAGCTGGTACTGGTAAATTAATGCAGTTCAAAACAATTTGACTATGTGACTAAAAATATATTTTCGCACCTGCTTTCATGTTTTGGTGGTTCTATTTTCAGTAAAATATTTCCTTAGTCGAAATTGTAGTAGTCGAAATCGTACGAATGTGCCACACAAAATAAAGATTTAACCTAACCTTTGATTTTCCCTTCAAAAATTTTATTAGTGAGTAGATCAAGTAAATACTACGAAACCATTTTATTCATCACATCGTTGAAAAATTTTATTCATCAAATCTTTGAAAAATTTGAGATCGGAACATAGAGTCACCAAACACCAATTTTAATTCCTATCCTGAAACCGGTAGACTGACGATGGAACACGGGCAGTGTCGACAGTAACGGAGAGCAAGGAAAACATTTTTTCGTTTTCGGTATGAGCACTTAAGAAAATACGGACAAGAGTGCTTTTATTTGATAATAAATAATCCAAGGGAGTTTAGGAATTTCCGTAGCCTCAGGAAGGATTCATTGAATATTTTCAAATATGTTTATTGTATTTATTGTTCCTCAGTTTCAATAGACAACATTTAGTTTCTTAGTTATTCTCCTCACTAGCTCAGTCTTACTAATTTCTATTAAAACCGAAAAATTGAAGCTACTGGTAAAACAGGATTTTTTCCCCAAAACGATAGAGCACTTAGTTCTGGCCGCAATAAATGAAAATGAACTCTGGGAGTCGGTCTCCGATAATATTTTTTTTTTTGAAACGAATTTAGGCTCCTATGCTAAGTTATTGGACCGAGAAGAGAAGAAATCGGATAAAGACAAACTAGTATCATGTTTAGGGGTAAAGTTTAACCAAAAAATCAGCAAATGGCAGAGATCTCGCAACAGTTAAAGCGGACGCGAAAGAAGCTCACAGAACAAGAGCCAAGTCAAGAGCCGGTTAAACCGAGAGATGGCAGCAAGTAGCATACTTCTCTAACTTAAGAGCCAACCAAGTACAAAAGGAAGCAAGCGGCTTCCTCTACCACATCATGAGCAAAAGTCAGTGATAATCAGCCAATGGAGGCGGAAAATATAACTGGAGGATATGACAAAGTTCTTCAGACCACAAAAAAACGACAACTCTGGCTTCGACCAGACCAATCTACTCTCTCAGGAACAGGAAATAAATAAAACAAATAAGCGAAATAGATACAACAACGACTACTCAACTAGCAAATTTTAATAGGGCAACGAAAAAAAGAAGCTCAACTAACGAGACTTTTTAAAGAACTAACCATTCGCTACGATACGACGAAAAGAGTTTACCTGGGACTCTAGGTAATATCTAAAATACCCCAAGACTATAAAAAAATCACCAGAATATAGAAGGTAGGACACGTGTCTACTGCCCGAAAAAAAGAGCATCAACATTATTATGAGGGCCTTGTATATCCAAAAAGGAAAACCTTGGTGAGCAAAGCTTCCATTTCCATTTCCAGATTAGGAAAAAATCCCTATTCCTGTGCAAAAAAATTTACATTTATAACATTAAGCCAGTGCGTCGACGTATTTGCCAAGTAAAATTGCATAGAACCACGTGACTGGCACTCGTAATGCCTTAATTTTGAAATTCTAGGTGCGTAAACTGTGGCGAAAAACACCCCGCTAACTGTGGAGGATGCCCTAAGCGTCCAAAAAATATAAAGAAATCATTTATGGAGGCCGCTATGATGCGCACAATTACAGCTACTCATGAAGCTTACCATCCCGGCCCTTAGCACACTATTCTATTCTATATAATCTATTCTCCAGCAATTTCAAGTCATGGTAAATAATATGATGAATGTTTCTCTAAAAAGCAGCCGCATTGAACATCCCTAGCCATATTTCTACCCTCACTTGAATATAAACTATATAGCCCACAATACGGAAGAACTGATGTGATTTTTATCTTGACTGCAAGCAAAATATAGTTTTTTCTTCAGGAAACATTCCTGAAACCCAGATGCTGCTAACGATATCCTAATTACACCTTATGCAGATATGGCCAATTGTCTGTCAGAAGAGGGGGGCCACTATCATCGTGAGAAGAAATACTAGCCACAACCATATTCCCATCTCTAGTCCAAAAACAGGCAACATCAGTAAAATACATACTCAGTCATTTAGGTTAGGTTAGGTTAGTGAAGAGGGCTGCCGGGAACGCGGCCATGACACTGGCGGGATTCGAACCCGCAGACCCCGTAGCACGCCGCTTTTCGACCTGACGCTTTAGCGAGCAGAGCTACCGGGCCCCCTTACTCAGTCATTTAAGTTCGTGGCGATTTCTATATACAAATTCCCAGGATAACTTGAATTCAGTCAAGGTTTCTTTAAAATTTTTAAGCCAAAAGGTCCAGTCATCATAGCAGGAGATTTAAATGCATATCACCAAATCTGCCGTGATAGGAGTAAGCAGAGCAGGGACTATATTGAATAACTTGTTCATCGATGAATTGGTTGGCCTACACATTCCCTTTACTATTTTACTGATCATATATCCTATTTTCTTGCAGAGCCACTTATTTTTCGTGATGGAGTACCTGAATGGAGGCGACCTTATGTTTCACATACAACAAAGTGGAAGATTTCCTGAACCCCGAGCACGATTTTATGCAGCTGAAATTATTTCTGGGCTGAAATTTCTGCACAAGAAAGGAATCATCTACAGGTACTTATTATTTTTAGAAAATGTTCCACTGTGTTACTTTGAACTGTTTTTCGGATCATTGTAGGGACTTAAAATTAGACAATGTATTGCTGGATTTTGATGGTCATGTGCGTATTGCTGATTTTGGAATGTGTAAACTACAAATCTATTTGGATAAGACAGCGGACAGTTTCTGCGGAACACCAGACTATATGGCACCTGAAATAATTAAAGTAAATATTTTCTATAATTAATAGCACTCTAGCTAAACTGTTGCTCATTTTCAGGGTGATAAGTACAATCAAAATGTAGACTGGTGGTCGTTTGGTGTGCTCTTGTACGAAATGTTGATCGGACAGTCGCCATTCAGTGGTTGTGATGAGGACGAACTGTTTTGGTCAATATGCAATGAAATTCCATGGTTCCCAATCTATATTACACAGCAAGCTACAAGCATTCTCAAAGCGGTAAAAACTATATTCCGCAGAAATTCAGTGTACATTCTAAAATTTACTATAATTTCAGTTGCTTCAAAAAGACCCATCGTTACGTCTTGGATCTCAGTACAGCCCGGCAGGCGAAATATACGAGCACCCCTTTTTCAGGGAAATCGATTGGGACCGGTTGGAAAGACGCGCAATTGAGCCTCCATTCAAACCACAAGTTGTAAGTTCCTCAAACACAATAAAGCTTAAATTAGCTTATATTAATACATTTCTTTCGCCGTTACAGAAACATCCGCTTGACACCAAATACTTCGACAAAACGTTCACACGCGAACGTGTACGCTTAACGCCTATCGACAAAGATATTCTACAATCTATGGATCAAGTACAATTCGAAGGATTCTCATATACGAACCCGAATGCGACGCTCAATTGAATGCGAATGCTAGTCACAAATACGTATCTTAGTAGAGTACGTACTGTTTCGCACAGAATTAGTCTAGTTAGTGACTAGGAAACCGCTTAGAGAAGCAAACAACGATGCCAGTGGATTTCATATTTGGACCAGAGCTTTATTTATTCTTCCGAAGACAAGTGTATCCAAACTAGTGACCGCTCATTGAAAACGGTTGGAGTCATTTTTCGGAAAATTTAATAAGACAAAATTGCCTTTTTAAAATTTGTTTTGAAAGCAAAAATTGCTAAAATACGAATCGATGACGAGGAAAGAAAGTCATGGCAGCACTGCAGTAGCAAGATACTGATTAGGTGGTCTAAGACTGTACTTTGCTGCCTAAGTGAAATGTTATTTTCTCGGAAAATTGAAAATAAATGTAATTTTTAAGATTGCCTTATTAATAATGTGGTAATTGATCAACTATTTTTATACACACCTCTAAAATTCTGCTAGTAGATACTGTAAAATATATTGTAAATATTTATAAATATGTATTTTCTTATATGTTTTTCTTGAGTCTGTAATGCAGTTGACAAGAGTCTCCGCAATTTAATCTTTAAGCTTTGTTTTTTTTTATAAAGTTTCCAGTCTAATACAAATTTACGATTTCATCATAGGTATCGCTTCAGTGTAGTTAGAATACACTCTGTCATTTTAAAGTCTAACTTATCTCCGAATTTAGGTTCAAATATAGGCTGTTTCGATATTTTCTTTTAACAGTTGCACATACTTTTCATTAGACCTAAATTTTTTTTAGTTTTCTTTTAATTTATTCTAACCAAATCTATAGAATTAGTTTTAGAAATTTTGAAAAACAGTTTTCTATTTCAGTTGTAAGCCATGTTTACTCTGTATGACGTACTGCCTACATATTCACTGCACTTCCTATGTTACTGAAAATTAATTTCGTGTGACATTGTGTAAATTTTCACTGATTTTTCACTTAACCTCATTCAATTTATTAATCATTCAGTCTATTAAACTTTTTTTTTTTACTTTGCCTTTGCATCTCATACCAAATAATCCTGTAAGCTTTTATATTTTTTTCAATTTTTCTTGTTCTACCTTTAACCTATTCTAACGATAACTTTGCATTAAAGAGGCTTAGTATTTGCTCGTCTGTCGTCCAGTCATATTGAAGGCCAAATTTCTTTCGTCTCAACGCTGCTCGAAGTGTTCTGCGTAAACGGCCAATATGTTTTCTCGTAGCACTTATTGAGATCAGCCAAAAACAAAGCATTGAGCAGCAATTGTTTCCCTGAGTGCAGTTCTGAAAATAACCCACCAAGACCAGCGACGAAAATATCTGCGAACAGCTAGGAGACAACGAAATCTTTCTCAGCCTATTAAAACCATTTCGCCCAAATATCTCAAACAAGTCTAGGTTGCTTCTGGTCTTGGGTTTTACCACTCTTCATATTTTCACCGGAAACTTGAAGTCTTATGCCTAGTACTATACTCTTCGCGAAACGAATTCAACGGTCAAATCCCATACAAAAAGAGCTTTTCAATTCGTCAGTAAAGCTCTTTTGTATGGGATTTGTCCGTTGAATTCGTTTCGCGAAGAGTATAGTACTAGGCATTAGCAAGAAAAAATTACCATGTCTTATTCGCCTTTGGAAGGAGGGTGAGATTACTTAGAAAGCTTGTACGAGCGGGGTATATCTGGGTTGGAAAATAAATATTTTATTTACGAAATAAATTAATGAAAAGAGTCGTGAGAGCAAGCACTGTCTTCGATGGAGTGACTATATACGCCAGGATCAGATGAACGGAAACTGAAACGTCCGGGCATCTTCATTCCAGTCGGCCTAGACTGGATTACCAAATCTTACGTCGGTAATGATAATTACTTTTTAAGATGGACTCTTGTTTATTTTACCACGCGGCAGCATTTTAAATAATGGTGCCTTTACAGGATAAAATGGAGTAGCTCTTAATCTTTTACCGTTGGCTCTAAAAATGTTCTATGTCTTATTTCGTTTTGTTTCTTTCGCTAACCTAAAGAAAGAGGCTTCATTTAGCTCTGTTTACAACATACTTCTAGATCACCCATTCCCTTCATATCTCGGATAATATATGACTTTCATTTCATTTATGAGACTTATTATAAGCTATGTGTCACTGGAGTAGCTGCTTACATTTCAAACTGCTGGTTTTTAGCTCCTTTCTCTGCAGAAGCTACATATTCCAGTGTGGTACTTGCTTCACTGATGCCCAAGGTCATATCGGTTCGGTCGGAAGTCGGTTAAGAAAATGTCTAGGATGTTTAAGAGAGGAATATTTACTTCAATTTTATTTGCAAGCCAAATATGCCCACGTACGATTTCAAAATTTGTCCATCAAATTCCATAAAAAAAACCTTCTGAAACGAGCGAGAAGGACGTGATGGACTAAATACATAAAAATAAAATTATTGCTTCCAGTGTAATGCACCATATTAAAAGAAACAGTTCACCGATTTTTGGATGTTTTGAACTGCGAAAGAATACAGCACTATAAAAACTAGTAATGAAGAAAAAAACACTTTCACTATGTTCCATTATTACTATTTAGTACTTGCAAGTACTTCTGGCTACTTCCAACTATTCGCGCTCCCGTTCCCGAGTAGATCATGAGTAGTTACGCCTTTTTTTAGCCCTTATAATGTGTAGACAGTTAAAAGAGGAAATTTTCTATTATTTACTTTGATATTGTTGCGGAGCAGCTATAAACAGCCGCCGGCTAGTCACCGGTGTAGTGGGTAATTTGAAGGGCAGGTCAAGCCCTAGCTGGGTCACGCATTGATAACCATAATCACAAGGAAAAAGGAAAAAAAAACAAGCAAAGGAAACGGGAAACCCACTTCAATGCATGGCTCCATTGAACCTAGTATTTTGGGGCCAAGTAACCCATTTTTGATTTCTTCAGCAAGCCGGAAGATAAACCAAAAACTGTATTAAAAAAAATTATGTAATATTCAAAAGATGTTAAAACCAAATCGAACACAAGCAAAATATACAGCGAAAAAACCAATAAAATGATATGCGAATCGGTCTAAAGAAGAGTTTTAAAAAATTATAGAGCAAAAAATCTAAATTAATTTTATCATAATGCAAATAATAAAAATCACACACCGGGTTCCTGGACGGCGGTCGACCGTGGTACTGAATCCACTGAAAACTTTTTTAATAACAAATGGAATCAACTTATGACACATTAATAGTATGAAACACATTGTTTGTGGCTATTGTAATTCGTCTGTATTGATGGCTTCAATGAATGACCGAACACACTCAAAAGAATTTTGGTTGAATTTTACCCTTATAATAGTAGGAAACTGGTTTCCTACTATTAAAGATGTAAATTTACAAAAGTGCGTACAAAGAATATTTTACGTCTTAAATGTGTAATTTTTTTTACGAGCAAATCGTGTAATTTTACCCTAAAAAGACGTAAATTTAGGACGGAAAGGCATGAAATTTATATATCAAAGGCTACTTTTTACGAGTCTTTTAAGGTAGTAAGCGCAATTTATTCGTGAATGTCCACAAACATGTTTAAAAACTATAGTAAAAGGTGGGTTTTTTGCACTCTTGGGCAGGGTAAGTTAAGGTAAATTTAGGTAACTTACCCTGCCCAAGAGTGCAAAAAACGCACCTAAAGAACGTTTTATCAAACAAATGACATCACAAGGTATCTATTGCCAACAATTTTAAGAAGTTTGTACGACTGAAGCAGAAATTTCAGCTAACCTCTAAATAAGTTTGATTTTCACTAACTAACTGCCATAACATTAAATATTGCCCCAAAATTAAATATCACTATCAAAAGCCTATAAATTAGTAACTTTAAATGTTAAAAAAGGCGAGATTCCTATCAAATCAAGTAAGCAAAATATAAATATTTTTCTTGTCAAATACAAAAACTTTTTGCAATACCTTTAAGTTTATAATTTATTTCAATTTGATATATACACTATATACACATTATACGCATTAACTTATAGCACTTAATGCTACATTTCTATTTAACTTATAGCTACACTTCTAATTAACTTATAGCTACACTTCTACAGTTATTACCCGAAAAAACTGACACTTAACTGCTGCTATTCAAAGCAAAGATCACGAAATATCAGACTCGTTCAGTCTAGCCAAATCACCGTCTTTCGTCAACAATGTTACATCAATAATACGTCAAATTCGAGCAAATGATACAATTTTACAGCTTTGGTGTAAATGAGAGTAGCGAAGTAGTAAATTTACACTCTTTTTGCTAAGGTTTACAAAATAATATTTGTTATCCAGCTGATATGACGTAAAAGCAAAAAATACACATCCAATGTGAAAAAAAAATTGTGATTCGTTATTTTAAACACAAAAAGTGATGTATTTACTATATCAAAGAATTAATTTTGGACCCACTTTTTAGAGTGCAGTATTACTGCAACAGACTAATTAACTCTTCAGGATTAATTCGTCACATCAAATAGACAATATATAATCGCGTACGGCACTCCCGTACACTTCTCACGAAACACACACTCCAATCGACGTTGACTGGCCTTCTCCAAAAAAAAAAACTACACTAGCTTTTGTTCCTTTCCTTCTCGCATCATTTAACAATTCAGGCTTGCAGCAGTTCAGCCAGTGGGAAATTGCTGTACAAAAAGAATTTCTCAAGCGTACACAGCAAATCGATTGCAAGAATTTCGATTACACTTCAGCCCCAGATAAACCGACAAAGTTACTCCATTGCATTCCGTCTGATCCAGTCAATTTTTGGACTTCTCCTCAAGAAAAAACTTTTGGCGAAAAAAAAATTCACAATATCACTTGGAGATCTCAGCAGGCACGTCGAGCGACTCTTGATTATGCCTAGTACTATACTCTCCGCGAAACGAATTCAACGGTCGAATCCCATACAAAAAGAGCTTTTCAATTCGTCAGTAAAGCTCTTTTTGTATGAGATTTGACCGTTGAATTCGTTTCGCGAAGAGTATAGTACTAGGCATTAGGGCGAACTCCCTATATCTCGCACAACGAGAACACACCATACAAAATCTTCTTCGATTTCAACCAAAAACCCCAAAATCGACTGCAACACGAAACCAGCAAAGAAAAAAATCGCTCCACCAAAACTTCACTCCGTTTTCTCCAAATCTTCGGATGCCAGCCCACAAAGAATTCGATCCACTCTCGCTGAACGCCCAAATCCATTCTTTTCTACTCTTCAGTTTTACACGAACGCCCCAAAGTTATTTTATTGCAGTCTGTCTCGAGCAACCTACCAATCTCACTCACTCCCAGTCTCGTGTTTCAGCTGGCTCTCTTCTTTTCCCAAACAGCTGATCTATCTCACTCCATATTATCCCGTTGCCGCCATCTCCCGTAACAATCTATACCATGAAGCAACGAACATCACCGCTCGAGCATCAAGCAATGCATTTCAAATGTATTCAGGTGCCGACGACACTCAATCAAAGCAATTGGATTTGAGCTGCACTCAGGGCCGGATCTCCCTCTGGAGCCAATGGATAAGCTGCGACGGGAGCAGGTGAGAAAGGGCGCAAATATTTCGATCATCTTTAGTTCATAATAACAAAAATATCGACATACACAGATATTCAAAGTCCATTCTATTCAATTGGCAGTTTATATTCTGATTTGTTTTATTTTTTTTTCAATTTAAACTTTATTCTCACAGATCGTTTACATGCCTTTTAAGTTTCAAACCAGCCCTATTCGCATATAAAATTCACATACTGTGCAATAGCAAAACTTACAAACACGATCGCTGTTTGGGTCGCAAAAATTGCATTACGCACTTCAGAGCATTATTGTTTATGAATGAATTTAGATTACTTCATTCTACTCATTATTTTACTTCCTTGAATGCTGCATTCCACTCTATTTGTGTTTTGAAAGAAGAAAGAATTTTTTAATCATACACTTTCCATTTGAGGAGCAACATAAATTATGGAACTTAGTTTCAAAACTTAACTGAAGTACGTTTGAAATGGATTGTTTGAATAGTACCTAGCGAATTTAAATTATATGTTAAAGTTCCTTGACTTGAGTTTGATTGTTTTTAAGCTTAAATTATTTGGTGAAATTAGTGTTTGCACTCGTTTGTCAATTTTGACTCTATCATTAGTTCAATTTTAATAAAAACTCTAGCGCACCTGAACCGCTAGAAACACTAATGTTCGAAGAACAGTAGAAGAATCGTGCAGGTTTTGAGTGCATATTCCACCACATAAGCTGCTTATAACGGCCAAACTGTTTCAAATGCCACGTTTTACTTTGGTCTCAAGAATGCATTATAGCTCATATGGTGGAAGGTTTCAGATATTACCACTGGCATGAATTTCAACGTTTATGAGAGCAAAACACGGGTTAATTATATTCGTTATCAGTTGCTTATTTCACATAATTTTGAAAGCAGCATCTCATATAACATCAATGTAGAAAATGCTCAGTGCCTGCAGCACTGTAACTGAAGTTGGTGTTTGGGGCTGCGATCCGAAAAATTTGCAGAACTTTGGGAATTGAAACATTGGTTATTTATTTTCATTGTAAATGTTTCCGGTATGAATACTAACTGTAAGCATTTATTGATACAAAAATAGCACAACCGACTCGTGCTTGCAACCTTTTGCCAGTATCAAAGACAAGAATATATCACATCTGCTTCACGTTGTTATATTACATTGGAAGTTACAGGAGCATAAAGAATTTTAGGGTTACCTGCAGCGAATTTTTCAAATAATCTAAAGCTTAATATTTGCTATTTCTTGTCACTACAATATCATTACCATTTGAAAATTCTACGATAAAACCGCTTAATAAAGATATTGCAATTAAACACAAAACCAACAATAGCTGGCAACCCTGTAGTCGCTTTTCAACCAAATTTGGCCTGAATAATGTTTATGATAGGGGGCATTTCACGTGAAGCGGACAACGAAAAAAAGTCGAGGTTTCGTATTTCGTTCATATTATGCATAATGGTACTCCTAGAGGATATGAACGTGGATGCACAATTTTTTCCTTCTATGAGGTTCAGTTGCCGAGTTATGGGCTTCTGAAGAATTGAAGAAGCTGATGAAGGGTTTTTTTGGAAGCCGATTTTGAGATTGAAAAAAATATATTAAAAACATTAAACATATTGATTGGTATAGAAAATCAACTGTTCTTTTTAATTTTAAAATTAGATTTGGAATAAAAAAAAAATTTCCTGTTTAAAACCGGAAGTAACCATTTCAACTCGTTATTTGAGTAACTTGGACCAGGTTAATTTTTTTTATTTTTGTAGTAAAACAAAGCTTAAACTATACTTGTTTTATCATAAAAATTTTAGAATGGGATGGCGAGTAGTTTGGGAGTTAGGTGAATTTTAGTACATACAAGTCGTATGAAGCGTGGAACCGGAGCTTGATTAGGATAGGTAATGAGTGTGAAAACAAAACATGTTCAGTAAAATTATTGCTATATCGTTAAAATATTATATATAGAATTAATATAGTTAAAATATAGCTATATAGTTTCAATATTAAAATTTGCTAATGCTAATTTATTTAATAAAAAAACAAACTTGTTTATGGAAAAATGAATTTATTTCACAGTTTTTACAATTACATATATAATTCACCTACATATAGAGGTTAAAATATAAAACAATTGCTTATGCTTACTTACGAAGTGAAAACAAAAAAAATGATTTACGGAAAAAAAATTTTTACTTGAACTTATATGACTTGGACCAGTTTAATTTTTTTTTTATTTTTGTAACAAGACAAAGCTAAAACTATACTTATTTGAAAATATTGATGACAAAGCTAAAACTATACTTATTTGAAAATTTTTGAGTGGAAAGTATATGTAGTTTGCCGTGATACTATATCCTGTATAGAAATAGTTTTTATAACATACTTAAAATACATACTTAAATTGTGTTCATACTTAACCGATTACCCTACAGAAATGCGATTAGTGGCGCCATTTTTTAGTTGAAAAAGGTATTATTTTTTCATAAAAAGCCATATAATAGAAGGAGGTCAAAGCTATATAATAGAAAGGGCTGGAAGTGTGATGAATGAACCATTTCGAATTTTCCGTTTTTGTTTTAGTTCTTTTTCAGCGCTTGAAGTGACTACATAAATAAGTTGAATTGTGTGTATTATGTCTCCTTGCGGCTACCGATGTTTCAATCATTTCGACTTGAGATTTCATCGGAAGGCTAAAGACCTAAGAAAAATTCAAAAAAAAAAAAAAAATAGCAGAGAAGTGGAGATATTCTTCTGATATGTATGTGTGTGGAAGCTGCAGGAAAAAACTGACCGTGGAAATACCTGCAAATTTTCAGCGATCTTGCCAATCAGCAACTGATTTGTCTTTGTGCTCCCCGGGTTTACTATTCATTCCTGAAGAGAAGTATAAACATAGCTCAAAGTAAACTGATTCAACAATATACGACCAAGATATTCTGACCCAGTTAAAAGCAAAATTTAGCAATCCGTCTACATCTAATGCTATGAAAACTACGATACTGACTATAACACCTAAGTCATTGACCGAAAACAGACTTGCACAAGAATTCGGAACATCCAGGCGGCAAGCGAGAAAAGCAAAGCAACTTGTGGATTAGTTTGGTATATTAACATCTCCAAATCCACGAGGTGGCCTAAGCTAGCAGTTGAAACTATGAACTTAGTGAAGTGCTTTTATCTGCGAGAAGACATTAGTCGAATTATGCCCGGTAAAAAGGATTGTGTATCTATTAAGTTAGATAACGGAAAAAGAACGCAAATCCAAAAACAGCTTTTAATGTGTAACAAACGTTTAAAAGTGAATATCCGGATATCAAAATCGGCCTGACAAAATTTTTCACTTTGAAACCCAAACAATGTATCCTCGCTGGTGACTCTGGAACACATATGGTCTGTGTATGTATATATCACCAAAATGTGAAATTAATGATGAGTGGAGGAGACATTGACAATCTCACATCTGGAACTATTTTGGAACTTTCTACTTATAAGGATTGCCTTCGCAAAATGATGTGTCCCAATCTTACGCCGATATGTCATTTAACAATTTCAACCCCAAATGAAAGTTGCAAATCTTGTCCTGGTGTAAGTGCAATTCGTGATCATTTGAAAATGATATTTGATGAGAATCTAGTGACAACCGTTCAGTTTGAAAAATGGGTTTCTTCAGACAGATTAACCATTTCTACTTATCTGCTTGCATCCGATGATTTTGTAGACAGCTTTTGTCACGCGTTGGATGCCTTGAAACCCCATGCTTATATTGCAGAGCAACAGGCTCTTTATTTTAAAAATCTAAAAGTAAATATAAACGAATGGGGAAATTTGAGTACAATGCGATTTTGCTGAGAATTATAGTTTTGTTGTACAAGATGCAGCTCAAGCTTTTCATTGGAATAATGACCAGGAAACACTTTTGACATCAGTCTATTATTATCAAGTTGGAAGTAAAATCGAACATGGTAGTAATGTTATGATTTCAGATGATATGAAACATGATACAGCAGCCTTATATGCTTTCCAAAAAACCCTTCACAAACATCTGTCTGAAGAAACAATAGCTGTGTCAAAAATTATATACATAACAGATGGGGCCCCACAATATTTTAAAAATAGATTTAATTTTGTGAATCTATTTTATTATTAAGCTGATTTCAAGACAGAAGCTGAACTTCATTTTCACGCGACTTCGCATGGAAAAGGCCCATGTGATGGTCTCGGTGGTAATTTGAAACGACTTGCAACACGTGCGAGTTTACAATTACCTCCTAGTAAAGCTATTACTACACCTTTACGTTTTTTTCATTGGGCAAAGTCGGCGGAACTTCAACGCCAGAGAATATTTTTAAAACCACGGTTTGATTCCTCTATTACTGTTCCCGGGACTAAGAAATTTCACTGTTTTATTCCAGTTACTGAAGGCCTTCTTATAAAAAGAACAAGTTTAAGTAATTAGTGTCAAATTGTAAAAATGGTGAAATAAATTCATTTTTCCATAAATCATTTTTTTTCATTTAGTAAATAAGCATTAGCAATTGTTTTATATTTTAACCTCTATATGTAGGTGAATTATATATGTAATTGTAAAAACTGTGAAATAAATTCAAGGAAATAAAACTGTGAAATAAACAAGTTTGTTTTTTTATTAAATAAATTAGCATTAGCAAATTTTAATATTGAAACTATATAGCTATATTTTAACTATATTAATTCTATATATAATATTTTAACGATATAGCAATAATTTTACTGAACATGTTTTGTTTTCACACTCATTACCTATCCTAATCAAGCTCCGGTTCCACGCTTCATACGACTTGTATGTACTAAAATTCACCTAACTCCCAAACTACTCGCCATCCCATTCTAAAATTTTTATGATAAAACAAGTATAGTTTAAGCTTTGTTTTACTACAAAAATAAAAAAAATTAACCTGGTCCAAGTTACTCAAATAACGAGTTGAAATGGTTACTTCCGGTTTTAAACAGGAAAATTTTTTTTTATTCCAAATCTAATTTTAAAATTAAAAAGAACAGTTGATTTTCTATACCAACCAATATGTTTAATGTTTTTAATAAATTTTTTTCAATCTCAAAATCGGCTTCCAAAAAAACCCTTCATCAGCTTCTTCAATTCTTCAGAAGCCCATAACTCGGCAACTGAGCCTGATAGAAAGAAAAAATTGTGCATCCACGTTCATATCCTTTAGGAGTACCATTATGCATAATATGAACGAAATCCGGAACCTCGACTTTTTTTCGTTGTCCGCTTCACGTGAAATGCCCCATAGGTTTCATTAATTGTATGAAATGAGTATTGATTCCATGACTGCACTGGAAGTTATAGGGCAAAACGTTTTATTTTCCTGAGCGAATTTTCAAAAATAAAGACACAAAAATTACCATAGCTGGGAGCAGCAATCTAACTTTTCAACCAAATTTCCACCAAACAGAGTTTAGAGTAAGGTTCAGCTACTGTGTCAATTTCTTGAAAATCTGGTAACGAATTCTCATTTCATAGGGCAAAAAGCAAGTTTTTTTTCTTTGTAATTTTTCAAGATGGCACCACTGGTACAGAGTTGCCCACAATTCAAAATCGCTTCTTACAGATCTGGTGCTACTCAAGTCCAATGCATTCTGTAAATTTCAGTTGTATCTGATTATTGGTTCGTGAGTTTCCGTGAACAGAAGTTTTTGATGCTAAAAATATAGGTTAACTGGGAGAGGGTTACCGTTCTTGTCCGACATTAAATTTTCAAAGTTTTACTTTGAGCGTGTAGATGAAACATAAGATTTGTATAAAGATTGGTTTTATTGTAAGAAACGGACATTTTTTTGAATATTCGATGGTTTGAATGTTTTCACTTCCAATTTTTATTTTTTCAAATTTAAGACACCAAAATTATCATAGCTGGCAGCTCCAACCGAATTTTTCAACCAAATTTCTATCAAACGTGGTTTAAGGTAAGGTCCAACTACTGTGTGAATTTCGTCAAAATCGAACGATTCAATCAGAATTTATAGGGCTAAAAGCAGTTATCTTTTTTAGTGATTTTTCAAGATGGCACCACTGGCACAGAATCACCAGCATTTCAAAATCACTTCTATCAGACCTGGTCCTATTTAAGACCAATACATCCTGCAAATTTCAATTGATTCTGCTCATCATATCGTGAGTTTCCGTGAACAGAAGTTTTTGATGCTTAAAATATAGGTAAATTGGGCAAGGGTTACCAGGCGTGCCCGTTATACCATATCAAATTTTATTTTTCGTCTATGTAAACAAAGCACAAGATTTACATATGAGTGGCTTTTTTTTGAAGAAGCGGCATTTTTTCAAGAGAGACGTTGATTTGGAGGTTTTCACTTTCAACGCCTGCCCTAGCTACAGGGTTGCCAGCACGCTAAATAAAAGCTACACAAATCTACAACTAGATAATGCAAATATGTCCTGAAAATTTCATAATGATTAAATAGCTCTGTCAAAAGTTATCGCAATTTAAAAATTTTCAAATTTTCCCGTTCTCTTTTTAGGCACCCAGCGCACACATGGGGTTAAAAAATTCCAAAACATTATATGATTCACATGTAAAACACGTTTCAAATTTATTTCGTCACCTTTATTTTTGCGAAAATTATTTGTGTACGAAAT
Source organism: Nemotelus nigrinus (assembly GCA_947369275.1). Classification (NCBI taxonomy): domain Eukaryota; kingdom Metazoa; phylum Arthropoda; class Insecta; order Diptera; family Stratiomyidae; genus Nemotelus; species Nemotelus nigrinus. The sequence continues at coordinate 45,276,589 of OX376374.1, forward strand.
AATAGGTATATTAAAAATATCACTTAAATGGCCGCCGGCGCCAAAAGGTTAACAATAACTGACATTTAGTGAAACCTGGACCTATTCTGCATATACACCAATGTATCCTGAAAGTTTCAGCTCAATCGGATGGCGTGTTCCCGAGATTATCTCACTGAAATTTTTTGATGATATATATATATATATATATATATATATATATATATATATATATATATATATATATATATATATATATATATATATATATATGGAAATATGAATTTTTGGCCGAATCGATTTTAATACTAATGTTCTTCGAACTTTAGTAAAAAGTAGTATTAGTATGACTAAATAAATTTGTGACAATCACTGCATCAACCAGAATAGTGTTTCAAACGTGTCGAATGCTGTGCTGGATTTCCCTTCCTTTACGGAATCGGAAGAAAAAAAAATTCTACGAAACGGGATGATAGACTTCCAAATAATTCTAGTCCGTGCTATTCCGTTTTGATGCTAAGAGAGGTGTGTAGTTTTTCAATTGAATCAGAGCTTGGTGATCCTAATTCATGGCCCACACTGATATAGAAAATAGTTCCAATTATTTTACCGAAAGGCCCCGTCCAAATTAAAATATTCGATTTTATTCGATTCGATGTCACTAAAAATAGGAGGTTTAGCCCACAGCTTTACCAAAGATTGTTGAAATAATGGCAAGATAGCTTTTAGGCCGTGGCTGGTTTATATTTAATGAAAATGTTTTTGCCGCTTTATATTTTCAATTCAGACAAGTAGACATTCATTTTGTAGCACAGGTTATAGGGAATGGGGCCATTTAAGTTGAACTATCAAGGAACATGAAACTAATGTAGTTCACATGACGAGTTTTAAGTAATGGAGGGACTTTTATGGAGTTTTAAGTAAAGCAGGGAGCTAGAATCAAGGACAGGGAAAACCATAGACATTTTTTCACAAAATCAAACATCAAAGGAAACTGCGCACTGGAAAAGTGTTCTTAAACGTTTATTGATTTTCGTGCGATTTCTAGCCTCGTAATCTTTAGCGTTTAGAGGAGGCTCAGACGTATTATATGGGCCTGGTAATAGCCATTTTTTCAAGTTAAGAAACTGTTGGGGTATTCAATTCAGTTTTAGGGGAATATTTGATGCGGATCCAAAGTGAAGAAATCCGCTACTAATACTTGATACAAAACTAACATATGAAGCAAAAGATGCGCCTATTTGAGACTCTCAACAAAGGTTTAATTTATAATTTTATTTTGATGCTTTGGATTTAGCAATTATTTCTTTGACAGAACGATTTGAACAACTAAAAAAATAGAATGAAATATTAAGTTGTGTGTGTCAGATGGGGAGGCTTGAAAACAACACTTCAGCATTGCTCAAAGCTTGAAGAAGCGTTGACGCATAATAGATTTTCAGATTTAAACGGTTTGAATTTTATGAAGAACTGTCTTCGAGTTCAATAGTCATTGCTTAGTTAAAGACTTTGCGAAAATTAAAGATTGCTGCGCTGTGTTTTCAAGTAGATCAAATAAAACTTTCTCAGAAAACTAAAATTTATGTTCACAGAATTTGTGATTTTTGTATATTAAAGCGATTGAGAGTAGATAAGCACAGCGAATTTCACTCTGATTTTTTTATAAATATTAGAGAAAAACAACAGCATCACTGAGCTAAAAATTGGAGAAGAAAAATATTTCTGCATATTGAAAACTTAAGACGAGAAAATTTTGAGAAAAAATTCTTATGCTGCATTGCGCGAAAAATTCATGTTGAATAACGCTTAGGTAAATGCTAGCAAGTGCTAATAAAAACTTGTCGTGAAAGAGAGGGTCAAAAAATGAAAATCATAGTATAGAGGGCGCCAAATGTCGTTCTGCGCTGGGCGAAAAATATGGCCAGAACCGGCCCTGACTGCACTGCTTCGTTGTTGTTGTTTGTTTTTTCAATGTTTTTCGATGCTCGCAAAGCAATAACCGGCCTTCCTATTGGTATACAGGCAATGCAATTCGAATGCCATTAGATGTTAATGACACCAATTGAGTGCAATGACATTCGAACTGCACCGTCTGAGTGTTTCGGTTTTTTTCCTATTACTGTGAGTGGTGGCAAATAGCTGTCCGTAACAATATTTTCTATCGATTGTGGTAGTTTATACTCGTTATTTTGTCTCTTTATTTTCAACTGTTTTACATTTGAAAACTGCATACAATTTGACAGGTTAGAATTCTGCTCGTATGAATAAGAATGGCGTTCCATTGGTGATCTACTTCCCAGTACTTGAAAGTATTAATTAGTAAAACGCGGCACTTCTAAGATATTAAGTCTGTTCGCGTACTTCCAGTCGTTTCATAAACTGAACTTTCCTGAATCATGTGGTGGGGAAAATTTAGGAAAAGTACGAAAACGCTCTCATTGCATTTCCAGAAAAGTGACAGCCCAAAGTGACAGTTGTTGGTTTTTTGGAGAACAATAGTGATTGTAAAGTCATCCTAAGCGGTGATAAAGTATCGTCACAACAAAATATTCGAATTTCATAGCAACATTTTTTTTTTTGCTAAAGGTTTCTAAGAATTCCTAGAAACAGCAATGGCTTCCTGACTAGCAGGCATCAGCCAACGTTTACTCGATTGTTTATTTTCAAACACAAATTGCGTTTTAACAACGCTCACTTTTTTTACAGCCACAAACACAAAAGCGCCCCAAACAACGCGACGAAAACGAACGCGCAGTTTAAGACACGTTGATTCACGTTTTGCCAATTTCAGAGAAAAACCTTCCTTCGGAGAAAAGCAAATTACTCAGTAGTTCTCCGGCTACAACCTTCCACCACAAGAGCCAAAACGAGAATGATAGCATATAGCAACATTACGCAAAAAATATGTTGCTTGCCGCGCATATTTGAAAATATTTACTCGTGCCCACTGTGGCCAGATTGGGCTATTTCCCGCCAATTGGGCTATCTAAAATTTGAATTCGCGGGACGTTTTTTCATTTTGCGGTTTGGCGGTTTTTGGGCTATCTATTTTTATGAAAAACTATATTTGGGCTATACAGTAAAACCTACTAGTTGGGACACTATAATTGGAACCACCTGAACAATTGAACTATAACATCACCGCACATATTATTTCTTGAAGAAAACTCACTCTGTAATCGGGACCAGATTAGCTACACAAAAATGTGATTGATAGTACTTGGTAATTGGGTCAAAAAAGGGTTTAAGACCAGCATGAAAAATGGTGCAAAAATGAGTTTTCCAGAAAAATATCTGTTCAAGGCCCAGAACATTTTTCGTATAATTTCTGCATAACTTTCTGCTGAAAAATTATTTTATGTGTAGGATTCGGTACGTTATAGATAGCTTGAATTTTATTAGTTGATAATAATAAAATATTGATTTATTTGAGTATTGGTGTGTGTATGTTTTCCCTTTAAGCAATTATGAATGTAATTAATTTAATAATTATAATTTAAATATTTGAGCGTTTGTTCAGGTAACGCCAAAACAACTGAAAAAATCTACTATGAGTGCAAAATACAACGCTCTAAGTATTCGCAATAAGTTAGAAGTAATACAGTCATCCGACAAACAATTGCTCATCCAAAGAAAAACTGCCGATAGCTTTCAAATTAGTGAGAGTCAGGTGCATCGTATTTAAAAAAACAAAAACCAACTAAAACGGAAATTAAATAACGTTGGAAAATTTTGAAGACACTGGGAGAAAGTGGTTGACGATAAATTGTTGTATTAATGGTCTTCTAAGACACGCTCCAAAAATTTGCCAATATCCGGCCAGATACTTCACAGTAAAGCCCGTCAAATCACTACAAAATTAAATCTTTGTGATTTCAAGGCATCAAATAGAAAGCTAAAATACGTTAAAAAGGACTTCAAAAATTCACTACGGCACGCTTTGTGGCGAAGAAGCTGATCTTGATTTAGACACAGTTCAGGCATTTCGGTCACAGCTAAGAATATTATGTGATGGCTATGATGCTTTAAATATCTATAATCTTGATGAAACAGGAGTATTTTTTAGAGCAACACTTCAAAAACCACTACGTCTTTAATAGAAAAAATGTACACATGGAAAACCTTGAAAAAAGCGCGTGGCAGTTGCAATGGAAGCTGCATAGGAAAAACCGAAGAATTGACATTAGGCGAAGTTTTGGCACAACTAGGCGAGCTAACACAAAATCTTAGATGACGGGTGCTATTTTTAAAGAATGGATGCACACTTGATATTGAAATGAAATACAAAACTGAAGTATCACCATCTTTTTGATAAAGCTAGATGTGATAGCATTGATAACACAGTGCAACAAATTAATTCTTTTTTTTTTGCCGTTGCTCGAAATTGTTTTTTTTGCATACCTTTGCATAACAGTAGTCAAAATATGTTAGTGAAAAAATTCTGAACCATCGACATTTTTTGTAATTACACTTGATAAAAAAAATATGTGGACACCCCGAAGAACAGCAACATTTATAATAAAAAAAACCGTTAAGGCAAAAAAATTTACGAACAAAGTTTGCTTAACATCTCAACAATTTTATTCATAAAAAAATTTTACCAACCATCCAAAAATAAAAAATTTCGTAGAACAAAAACAAAAGCAAACCCCCCAAAAATCACTAAAAATACCTAAAAAAAACTTGCAATTTCTTCACAAAAAGTGGTCTTTTGAGTAGATCATTGGATTTTTTTTTATTTTAAAATCTTCCTCAGCTAAAATTGCTTCAAATGAAGGTATTTTATAAGGAAATCGGGGCTATTTTGATAAATTTTTTCCCCATTCCCTCTAAATGATCCAATTGGCTCTTTTAGAGCATTTCCTTTGAATTTTTGCTTTTGCATTGTGCTGATGAAATTCGCGCCCCATCAAATTTCAAAAACGTTTTCTAGGATTAATTTAGAACAACTTGAGTGCCTTTGCGTTTGCTTATTATTGTTTTTTTACTTGGCAAAGCTTCATATTCGCCGCCGTGCAGGGGCCCAAAAATCATCTCCAAGCATAACAGTTCCGTTTAGCAATTAGACCGTATACAAGTTCATTAACACACTTTTCACAAATTTTCACAATTCATTGATATTTTCGTTTTGAAACAAATTGCAACTTGGCTTATCGAGCTCTAGATTTTAACTGAATACTTCTTTTCTTCTAAGCAAACCCTTTCCTCATCTTTTTTTTACTTAGCTACCTGCATACCTATTTTTTCATTTCCCTTTATTTAATGCTACTTTGTCACAACACAATTTTATTATGAAGAAACATGGGAAATACTCAAAATACTGAAACAATGAACATATTAAATCTAGGTAATGAAGAAAAATATTTCCTAGGAAGGAAACATAATCTAATCCTTTGAACTGTGTGTGTGATCGCTAGAAAATAGCGCCCAGGCAATACGGAGTACTTAACAAATAGCAAGACTGGAATTTTGACCATTTTTTGATAGATATGGTAAATTTTTTGAAAATCTTGATTGAATGGAAAGTTTTTATTATTTTTCTAGTAATACATACACATGATAGATACCGAAAAAATACGTTTCGTGCTACGGCAAAAAGTCATGTTGCACAGTGCAATTTATGCTTGGAGATGATTTTTGGGCCCCTGCACGGCGGCGAATGTGAAGAATGTGAACAAATTAATCCTAGAAAACGTTTTTGAAATTTGATGGGGCGCGAATCTCATCAGCGCAATGCAAAAGCAAAAATTCAAAGGAAATGCTCTAAAAGAGCCAATTGGATCATTTAGAGGGAATGGGGAAAAATTTATCAAAATAGCCCCAATTTCCTTCTAAAATACCTTCATTTGAAGCAATTTTAGCTGAGAAAGATTTTAAAATAAAAAAAAATCTAATGATCTACTCAAAAGACCACTTTTTGTGAAGAAATTGCAAGTTTGGGGGGTTTGCTTTTGTTTTTGTTCTACGAAATTTTTTATTTTTGGATGGTTGGTAAAATTTTTTTATGAATAAAATTGCTAAGATGTTAAGCAAACTTTGTTTGTAAATTTATTTGCCATAACGGTTTTTTTTTATTATAAATGTTGCTGTTCTTCGGGGTGTCCACATATTTTTTTTATCAAGTGTAATTACACAAAAACTCGATGGTTCCGAAAGTTTTTATTATTTTTCTGATGATACATACACATGATAGATACCGAAAAAATACATTTCGTTCTTCGGCAAAAAGTCATGTTGCACAGTGTAATCTGTAAGACATCAAGCTACACTGAAAGAAAAATCTTGGTAAAATCAACAATTTTCCTTAGTTGTTTTTGCGTCAACTACGGGCTATAGTTAAAACAACCATAAAAAAGTAGTTGATTACTTTTATGCACCATGACGCGTGGTTGACAAACAACGTCCGTGGTGCAAAAAAAGTAAACAACCACAAACAATGGTATTCCAACAATATACATAGTACGAGATAGGAAAAGACTATAGTATGTAATATAAATATAGTTTATGTATATAGTATGAGGTAGCCAACCTAATCCTCGTACAACAGGATTTAGCAATACAAAAGACAAAACAAAATGAATTTGGTTGATGCCTTGGTTGCATTGACAGCGACATTGTCGCTGCATTGTGATTCACCAAATTCAACTGCGGCATTCACGCCTCCCCCTGTGGCACCGCTGCCGCAATGCCGCTGTTTAGTGTTTACAGTAAATTTTTTCACAGCACTTTGCCGCAGTCCACTGCGTTTACCACAGTGGAAGAAAGCGTCATACAACGTAATATAAAGGCTTCACTGCATAACATGCATATGAATTATATCGAACAGCAAACCGAACATAATTTTGCCATGTAGTATATGAAACTTCTATGATAGAATAGGAGTATGAGTATGAGGAGTATGAAAAATCAATAGTTTGCTTTAGTTGTTTTTGCATCAACTAGGGCTATAGTTAAAACAACCATAAGAAAATCGTTGATTACTTTTATGCACCATGACGCGTGGTTGATAAACAATTTCATTCGGAGCATGAAAAACGTCCAAATGTTGAAACCATTCTACTTTGCGTAGACTAATTTCAAAGACGTTGCTCACTGAATTACGTTTGCTGAAATCAACTATTGCGAAGTAGTTTAAGTACCATAAAAACAGTTGATAATTTGAAACGTTGAAGTTTTGAGTGAATTGATGAAAATTTTTCTATTTATCAACTAATTTTCGTGGTTATGAAACAATTAAAACAGTTGATTTCATGAACGTTGCGATATTTTTTGTACAACCAGAACCAACTACTTTTATATCGTTAAGTTAACTATATTAACATAATAAAAATAACTATTTTCCGTAGTTCGTTTAACGATTTTGAATGAATCGTTGCAATACTATTAAAAATAATTGAACCAACCAAGAGTTTTTCTTTCAGTGTACAATTTTTCCCACTTATTTGCACTTCTTATTTACAGCCCTTAGATCAGAGGATTAAATCAAACATAAAACTAAATTATTGCACTTACATGATGAATCTAATATTGGGAGCTCTGCAAAATACTGAACGTTCTTCAGACCCAATAAAATTAGCTTCTGTATTTGAAACTCTCTGCTGGTTACGATCTATTTGGAGTAAAGTGTCTCCACTTACAATTACAAAAGTGTTTTTGGAAATGTGGGTTCCCTCCAAATCTGAGGGTCGAAAGCGGAATCGTGAAGAAAGTTCAAATTCAAAGTGATTGGAATTCAAATATTCCAGCAGACATTCAAAATTTTGCCGGATACGATCAATGTACGACCACAAACGAATCTCTCCCGAAAGATTGAGTAGATGTCTTTTTTAAAGGATCATTATGTCTTTTTTAATTTTAAACCCAAGAAGCCATAGCAGCTTTTGCTAATTCCAATAGTGAATTCAAATCGCAGTCATTCAAAATTCAATGTTTAATAATTATTCATTTTATTTCAAAGCACACTTCAATTTTTTCGCGAAACGTCGTTTGGAGATCCGCAAGTGAAATTGTTTGACGTATATCTCTTTGTGAAAGTATTTAAACGTCTAAACATAATGTTAATATCTGATCGTCTAACCGAAAAAATAATTTATTTCAAAACTTTCATTCATAGTTTTGAATTTATGAAATCGGATAAAATATTTACATTATAAATAAAATATTCAGCCTTTCTAGCCATTAAGACTTTTTCTTATACTAATTGAATTTTTGTGCCACGCAAATTTGCAAGTTGTTTTAGCAAGCTTTAATTCTGTGTGAACATTTGAGAACTTTTTTAAAATTTCCTCACAGTTCCTGCAATTTATTCACATTCCCCCCTTTTCAAATACTTTGTGAATAAAATTTTATCTGTATATGGTATCGAAAATTTTTACTGTTTTAAACGACTTCTGTGCAACAATTAGAGCATTTATGTGTTACTTCGAACGAATTTTACGGATTTAAATATTATAGTTTAATCAGCTTAAGTGAATTAATTTAGTTATAAATCTCGTGTGGCGGTTTTTGGGCTACAAATAAGAAATTTTGACTATTTTGGGCTATGAAAATTTGAAATTGGGCTATATTTTCTCGCAAATATCTGGCCACACTGCTCGTGCCACACCGTTTGACACGTTTCAGTATTTCTCAGTAGCTCAGACCCGACTAAAGTCAAACAGGGTACAACAACGATTTATGCCCGGATTCATCAAACGTCCTAGCGCCGGAATATTTTTCAAAATTTAACCGCCAACAACTGCAGCAACCTCTTGCTACACAGTACGTTATTGTACTTTTATCAAATATTCCCCCACCACATAAATAATCCAGTTGCAAAATTCGGTTACTACTGCATACAGTAACTAACTAAAGTAACGAAATAAATAAATAAATCACTATTGGAAATATTGGAAATATTCACATATTTTAGCTTTAATTAGCTGAAAGAACTAAAGAATGAGGCCGTATACGTAATACAATTTATAATTTTCTTTATTTTGTGCAATTGTTGTGAAAAAAATTTTCCTTCGTTTCTCATTCTCGTCATTTTCGACATCGTCGTTATTTCGGATTTCCACTACTCTTGCCATTTTCTACATACATGAAAAGAACACAGATGGTGCCACGCTCATATGCGTGGCCCAAACCAAAAGCTTCGCATCTTAAACTTCATCCATAGCGCCCGTAGGCTGCGACCAGTGCTGTCGTTTTGCTGCAATTGCAGCATATCTGCTATTAAGTTTACTGCATTTTTAACAAAGAATTAATAGGAATTTCCCCTGATATAACTGTATATTGCAATTTATTTTCTTTAATATGGAAAAACTGAAACTAACAATAGTATGTATTTTTCACCAAACGACTCAACTCGAATCTGGTGTCTTTAAAAAACAATAGATATCTTTTGTTGAATATGGTTTATTATTGCTATTTCAAACTGCAATAGTTGTATTTTAAATGCATGTAAGAAGACTTATATGTGTACACATATGTATATACCTATAGAAAAATCAATCTATTGCAATTTAGAGCAATCTGCTGAAACTTCGGAGTTTTATTTACTGCACAAAGAAACACTAAAACGACAGCACTGGCTGCGACACTAGCAAAAAAGCTAATGCATTCTCAATTCAGCCGTGCATTCAGCAAACACTTGAATAAATTGCAAGTTCAGGTTTGTTTTCGAAGGTCGGTTAACAGCATCACACACACAGCATCCGACCCACGAATTTGATGGTGCAGCGGGACGCAAGACCACCGCTCCAAGGGGGAGCCTGTTCCCATCATGGCCTGCCGTGTCTGACTTCGATCGGTGTGTTTGCTTTCGATTGGGATGACGTCTGCCGCTGGTTCGTGTTTGAAGAAGACATGTCTGGCCAAGTGCGGCAGAGATACAGATATGTAGCTTTGGGTGTGCGCGTGGTATGCAGCATGCAGCGGACGGAGTATCTGTATCTTTTGCCCATGTGTCGAAGGCTACGCGACGTATCCGAAATTCAAACAGGGAGAAGATGTAGTGTAGCAGCATCGTGTTGCCGATGCTCTGATTTATCTCGCGTGGCTGGGGACGAAGATCATGCATTATTACACAGCCCGCCTTTATCATATTCATCTCCGGTCTGGCAATTGGTAATTTTGCCTCGGTCGATGACTGTTTTATCTATTTCGGGTGCAGTCTAAGTAGATCCGATTTTCTTTGGGGAATTTCCTGTGCGCTGGCTGATGATGTAGATGTCACGCACATTCTTTGTTCCGGAGGCTAGTCATAATACTACAGTTCAATGAATCGCGGTCATTGAGGTCGGACCTGAGAGATTACTTCCAAGAGGCAGTGCAATGATTTCGGGGATCGCTCGGACAGAAACCGTTCGTTCTTCGATGCTTAAACGTGCCGGCGAATGAACATTTCGCCCCAGATGCGAGGAGAATCGCCGCCGCGACACCGTGGCGAATATTTCAAGCCAGTTTTCCTGTTAGCTGCAATGAGATGGATGGTGGAAGCAAGAAGCAGAAGTCCGAAATGGTATGGCGGTTGAGACGGCCAAGAGCAAAAGATGAAGGCCAGGTCGTCGGGTGCTCAGGAGCGTTCGGGCTCCAGGGGCTCGATTGCTTTTATCTGCTGAGCAAACCAACATGACTGGTGGCTTTTGTTGTACTCCCAAAATAAGTACATCGGGCGTCTTAGTCCATTGAAGTCGCATGCAAGTTTTACTTTAGAAGCACAAGAAGCTATCTGCTTCGCCCCAAGTACCGTGTGCCTCGCTCCAGTGAAAATTTGCCGGTTTACGAGCCTAGTGCGTTCCTTGCTCGTAACCACTCGTTATTCGTTTTATTCGACTCGACCGTGAAACAGCGCTAGTGCGAGGAATTGCTTCCACACGGTACGTTCGCTCCAAGCGCAATTCACAGTTCCATTCCATAGCTCCACTGAATGCGACACGAGGTGCACTTGAGCCGAGAACGAAAAGTTAAGTTTTGGGTATCAGCACCAGAGAACAGAATCAGTTCAGCGGGTAAGAGTCGTGAGTTTGTTTAACTACAGTCGTGGGTAGTCATTCGTCATCGCGAGTCGGTACATAAATTTTTGCGCGTGACTGTCTGAATCGTTGGCTGTGGACATTCGGTCGTTTGAATTCGTCCGGAGCGGCAGATTCACTAGCGAAAAGAACGATACGGTTTTCAGGTGCGCGATTGGGGTTAATTCGCGATAGAGACGGTCTTAATACGGTTGATTCGTGAGCGAACAGTACTAAATCTTGTACCGTTGCATAAGTGCATCCATTTGGACTAACTACAAGAAGCTGTTAGGATTTGATTTATATTTTTGTTGCCGGAACCCAGGAGTAGAATCATATTATTGAAGGAAAATGTCGGACGGAATCGAAGTCGAGCAAATGATTGAAGCGAAACCCAAGAGGGTGAGTTATTTTATTTATATTGCCAAAGCTATGTAGAAGGTATAGTATTGTATGTAATATGTAATTGACGTGACTGAATTAGGAAGGATGAAAGTGAAAAGTAGTGGTCACAGTCTATCTAGGTGGTTAAAATTATGTTGTGACGAATTATTCCTAACGGTTATTATATGAAATGAAACGAATCAAAAACATGTTTTGCGTTGTTGAAAGTGAACATTGAAATGGTTTGACTCGTCTCGGAATTTATAAACGAGTGTAACATCCTTTTCGCAATATAACTTCTGACATTGCTTTGAATATTAGTTTAAAGTTTACACCGGATCAAAGTATTGAATCAAATTCCCATATGTGTTATGACAAAAAAAAATCGAATTCACTTACGATTAGACTTAATCCCAAAATACATATTTCGTAGCCAACGCCTATCATCCATTTTCACATTTATAAATGTCCATCAGAATGACTTGGTACTTATTCCCTTCAGTTCATATTCAAAGTTCATGTTGAATTTCTTGCGATTCAACTGAAATGAAAAGTTTCATTTCACTGGAGCAGCTAAAAGATTAACATAGTGGCGGATGACTTATCGCAAAAGAACCGGCTGGTCGGTCTATATGTGCATGCACATATGTTTGTATATTATGTGGTTATACGAGCGAGATGAGTCACACGATTAAGAAGTTTGTGGCGATTCGTTGAATATGTTGAGTGTATGATTAATTTTTAGATTTTACAAAAACATTAGGTTTGATATTGTAGCTAATGTCGAGCATGTTCTTATGTTGAGCATTCTAAAAGAGTTTTATGACAACTAAGCCCATTTGCTTTGAATACAGAGATTGATGCAGATTGCTAATTTAGATTTGCATAATGTCACTTTCATTTTTCATGAACAGTTAAGAATCTTTAAAGAAGCGGTATTTCATTTTTTTTTTACAAAACAATTGTGTTTTAAAGAGTCACTTGGCGCACGTATTCAGTTAATGGATAGATAAATCATGTTTTGTCTTAAAAACTAACGTCCGTTGAATCAAATTTTAAATTCGGAAAATTAATAATCTTAGAGCACTCACCTGATTGTTTGTATGAAGTGTGGTGTATCTGAAATAAATAAGTCAAGTAATGTATTTTGTTTATTATTGAAGGTTTTTTTTTTTAAAAAAAAAATGGTTTATTATTATATTGCTGAAAATTCTTATTTGCTCGTGTAGCCTGGTGAGTAGAACACTGGTTTCATGCGTGTGAGGTCCTGTTTGGTAGCGCTAGAAACGACTCGAAAGGAATTTCGATTGGACTTATAATAACTATACCTATCTACATTCTTCAGAATGATTTTATTTTGAAATTTGTTGTATTCAAGCTTATTTATGAATCTGCTGAGAATTTCACTGTTTGATTGGTAAATAATTGAGTTAGAATTTAGCTGAAGTCGTTGTGATGAATATGTTTTCTTTCTTTGGATAAGGTAGTTTTAGAACATTTTCTCTGTGACTGTGAGTAACATCAGGATAAGAAAATATAATACTATATCAGAAAATTCAGTCATAACGTTAGTGATTGTCTAAGATGTCGGTTCACAGAATCTAGTAACTTCTAATCATAATGCGGTGCTTGCAAAAAACGATAGAAATATGTATTTGCCTATCGGTGATTCAAACGCTCCTGTTTCATGTGAGAGTTCGGGTCCAAAGTTTCACAAATTAAACAAATATTTCCGTTATGTTACTTTTCAGAGTTATTTGTTCTGAAACTCATATTTCAGTCGTTTGAACAATATAATCGAAAAATCGCATTTTCTGCTAACTTTTTTCTGTTGCTTTATTCGCATTCTGGTGTAATCCCTTTGAACCTTTTTCAGTCAAAAACCCTGTTGATAAATTATAGCTGATTTAAACCCAGGCTAGATAATATCATCAATAAACGGCTAAAGATGGTAATCATGTCGCGATTTTAAATTTTCATCATAATATCAAATGCATGTTTAGCAGAAGAAATGCAGAAGCTTGTTAAAGCTGGTAGAGAGCTTCACTTACATATTAACAGAGAATGTAGGTATACGAGGATGGAGTGATTAGTTTCATAGCTCAGTTTGCCCTCGATTTAAGTCAGGAGCTAGTTCAAGTTGAAGCTCGCTTTGAGAACCCTCGTTCGAGCCTGAAAACCCAGCAAACCAACGGGATTGAAAACCCAAGAAACCTCTTATATGTCTACTGGACGGGCTGGGCAAACTTGTACTATGAATCACACGCAAAATATCGAGGAAAAAAGAAGATGTCTATCTGATCTACAGTTTTACAGGATTCGATCGACAATCCAGGCAATGAAAAAAGTGTATACAGTGGGTAATCCTATGTAATATAGCGCAGAATTTACGGTCATATACGCTATGTACATACTATCTTGAACCGTAAAATAAGGCTAAAACGCTAAATTCCCATAAGCTTTGCGCTTAACTCCTTTATTCTTTAGCTTTAGCTTTGCGCTTAACTCCTCTATTTGTATAAACTTATTCTCTACACATATGATTAAAGTAGACTACATAGCATTAGTTCTCAGATTTAAGCAGGATTTATTTACCATTACTTAGAAGCTAAGAAATAAAATTTCAGTAACGTAAATATAAATCTCTATAGCCTAGGAGTGTCAAAATACCGAAATTGTCTAAACTGTGGATAATTTGGCTTTGACTTTGCTTTTTATCAGATCTATAATGAATGGCGTTGGCCATTATGGCCATTATACATTATGGTGCAAGCTACTATATATATTGTATCAAAATCCCGAAAACAACTACGTATGTAGATAGCGCCAAAAGTATATAAATTATAGTCTCTCTCTTTTTCTCAGTGCACCATTAACGTGTTTATGACATTAGTTCGATTGCAGCCATTGGAGCACAAATAGAATCTCCAGAATATTGTGCCCTTATTACGTTCGATGTCCAAAATACTTTTGATTCGGGAAATTGGTATTTGTTACTTGCGACGCTAACAAAGCTTGATATACTTTACTCCATGGCTGCATTAATATAAGATTACTTCAGGGGACCCTAGACGACTCTGAGTATGGACGCTAAGCTATATAACGTTACAACTGCCATCCCATTCAAGGACCACTGCTCTGGATCATAATTTATAATGGCTTTCTCTGCTTGAAACTCCCAAAAAGAGATAACTATTGGATTTGTATACCATCTAGCTGTAATCACGATGAAGCAGTGGCTTTACTGACTTGATACTAGTCGAGTAAAAAAAACCGTGTCAGCAAGCAGCTATCGAAAAAATGAAACGAATAAACCAACATTATATAATAATAAACCACAAACCAACAATTAGGGGCCCAGGGGTCTCATCACTAGAGCTGTCAGCTCAATCCTACCCTAAGAGTCAAATAAGAAACTAAAAGAAAACGTGTTCAGTAAGATGGAACAATGTCTGACTAATAGATGGCGTATAGGGCGTTTTCCTAATATCGCTAAATGTACCTAGTGAAGGCGGTCATGGTGGATGTAGGAAGCATTTACAGCCATTTGGTTTCAAACTGTCTCAGCTGTGATGTTGATGAGGATCCAAAGCAAGTCCTCTTCCAATGCAGGAATTCGTGCAATGGAAAAGAAAATTGGAAAAATAACTGACGCATTTTTGAGTGCGGAAAGTTTGGCGAATGCGATGCTCCCATCAGAGGAAGCTTGGTAAGTGGTGTGAGTGAATGAGTGTTAGTTGAGAGAGGGGCATCTGGCGTCCATAAAATCACTATATAATAGTTTACTGAATCTATTAATGAAGTTCGAAATCTCTTCCCTTACATGTTACATTCCCTTCGAAGCATTGGCATCTGATAAGTGCATAACGAAAGAAAATGTTCCACAGAGTCCGCCTGTGCTAAGCAGGTATATATTAGAGTTGGGCGTTATTTAACGTAACACGTTAAATAACATAGTTCCAATTCTGTAACATGTTCCCAATGGAACATGTTACTGAAAACTACATGTTATTTTTGGAACGCTTTACTCATATAAAAAACGAGTAACGCCTAACGAAACGCTTGAAACATCATAAGCGGCCTCAAAAGCATGCGACAATCGTTTTGGTAATTGGCCTCCTCTTTATTGTACTTGTTCGCCAGCTCACAAAAAACTCATATTTTTAGTTTTATGTGCTTTTAGCTTCACTGGCGATAATTTGCACAGGAACGCACAAGTACACGACGTTGAGTAAACTCGATGGACAGTTTGGAACGTTCGTAACGTATTAGTTACAGTGCGTTATATTGGAACGCGCAACGTATTAGTTACTGTGCGTTATATTGGAACGAGTAACGTGTATGATAACACACGTTGTGCGTTCCAATATAACTCACGGGAACATCGTTCCAAAAATAACATGTTACTGGAACATGTTACTCGTCGGAAAATGTAACGTTGGAACGTGTTACTTATGTATACAATTATTTCCCATCTCTAGTATATATGTCCTCCTAGGTGATTGTGTCCATTCAAACTAGCATCACAGTTCAATCCTGATTTAGTGTATTTGCCTCTCAACAAGACTCTTCAGACCTTTCAGAGTAAATGATCGGTCTAACTCTCTGAATAGGCATCTCTCACAGGGTTTGGTATAAAGACAGCTTTAACCTGTCGCTAAATTAAAGCAACATACCCAGGGTTAAGTATGCCCAAAAGAATTCCTTTAGAACTACCTGCAAGTGGTCAAATTCTTCTCTTAGCAGAGTCTGATAGATGCCACCCAGATTCGGCTATTAGAAATTCTTAATGGAAAAAATTGCGTCACTGACTTTTTCGTTGGTAATCAAAGATTTAGCTGTATATTAGCATTTTTTATTGTTACGAATATAAGGAATTTCGGTTAATAGTAAAGAAGTATTCCGCATTTTAGTCATCAAAGCGGCCGAAAAATGGTTCTCAAGCAGTGTGTAGAAACTTAAAATTTGGAAAACTTAAAAATTTAAAAAACCTCATCATCTAGGTATTTTATTGAGTTAAGTTTAGTTGATTGGTCCTTTTCCAGGACCTTCAACAGTATTCAAATCTCTCTTACAGCTTTCAGTCTCGTACAGAACGATCTGAATATTTCTTCTTGGAGGCATCCACCAAATTTTTATAAGTTCTTTAGGAAATCCAGTCGTCCCCTTTGTTGCTCGCACAGCGTTAACTGAAAAATAGGCTGTTGCTTTTTCTGAGCTTCTGAAGTTTATTTATTTCTTTATTTGGTCTGTATTCAACTCAACAGGCAAAGTGCCCAGTTACAGATTGGATACGAACAAAAAATAAAATAATAAGAAATAAATGAGAAAATATAAATAGAAGTATATAAATATAAAAATAAAATTAAGTAAAGCAAAAAAAAAGAAAAAGAAAAACGAATAACATCCATTACAAACACGAATAATAAATTTAATAATTCAACAGGTTAATCTGCACAATTACAGATAGGATGTAATGAAAAAATAAAATAATAAGAAGTAAATGGGTAAACATAAATATAGTATAAAAAAATAATTTAAGTAGTAATTAAATAAAGTAAGTAGAAAAGTAAAGAAAGAATCCATTATAAACAAAAATAGAAAATAAAATTGATTAGAAACAAAATTTTTACAACGAACCATATTTTTAAAGATGGCAATAGAATATGGAAGAAGACCAAGGATGAAGACGGTTATAAGAGCGTAAGAGTCGTAAAATAGGAGAGTGGAAAAAAGTATCAGTACGAGCATACAGTACTTCAAATAAAATGGAGGACTTGATTGGCGTAATGGGTTGCCGCGCAATGAACAAACATGCTAATGAAGAAGATAGGTAACCGCGACAGATTTTGAACAGGAAACTCTCATCGAAGTAAACTCTGCACTGTTCAATAAGAGGAATATTAAAAAGAGATAGACGTTCAGTGTAGAGTATATACGGCAGACTATATTTAAGAAGAAAAGTGCGTGTAAATCTGCGCTGATCTGATTCAACAGCGTCAGAAAGGTATTTGAAACGAGGACACCACACTTGACTGCAATATTCAAGTCCAGAACGAACTAAAATAACAAACAGGTGAACAAAAGTAGAAATACTAAATGTTTTGTGGCAGAACCAAACCACGAAACCAGGAATTCGAGAAGCTTTTCTAGTGATAGTTAGGACATAAATATCAAATTTTGGTTTGCGATCAAATGTCTGAGATCTGAGAAAGGTTCTGTAAGAAGAAGATAGTACCATCAATAGCATAAGGAAATACATGAGTGTGAAGCTTAAGAGAAAAGGACATAGAAATACACTTGGAAACATTAAGGGACAAACAGTTCAAGTAACATCAACCAGAGAGAGCATTCAAATCATCGTGAAGAAGCAGAGAATCAACAGTATTTATAGAATAAGATTTTTAAATCATCTGCATTTAGAAGACACGAAGACTTAAAAGCACTGTGAAGATGATTGATAAACAGACTAAACAAAAGTGGTCCTAAGATGGAAGCTTGAGGTACAACAGAAGAAGGAGAAAAAGGTGAGGACGACAAACCAAAGAGGGAGACGACACAAGCGTGGTCAGTTAAAAAGGTGGAGATCCAGGAAAGCAAAGGTTCACGGATGCCTTAATGTTTTAATTTGATAAGAAGCAGCGTAGGATTAACAGTCAACAGCTTTGGCAAAATCAGTATGTATGACATCAACTGTATTGTTGCTGTCAATCGCAGAAGCAATTACATGAGTAAACTCAACAAGGTTCGTAAAGGTGCAGTGGCCTTTTACAAAGCCATGTTGTTGCACTGCGAGGCCAAAGTTGAGGGTATCATATATGCGACTGAAAACGAGGCGTTCCAATATTTCGGAAAGGGAACGAAGAATGGAGATAGAAGAGATAGAAGATTTCCGTTCCACCTATGAATCTTCTTTCTGATACAAGCCTCTTTGTCTATGAAATCAATATCGCCAATCCGTGCTTTTTAGGTTCCTTCTCTCCGCAAAGAAGGTGGAGTCCGTAGTGAAAGCAAACATCAAGTAGCGATGATCGCAGGCGTCCACAGGGCTTTGAAATAGAGGGGGAAATACCATTATTCCGCACACACTCTCCTTAATTTTTAATGAAATACTGTGAAGGCTCAAAAGGGATAGCTTTTTATTCAAAGGCAGATCCTTCTTTGCCCTGTCCGTGCACGCCGATGGTGGTGATTAGAGGATAAGATCTTATATGGTACGCATCATTCAGTTGTTGATTTTACCGATTTAGATGAACATAACTATACGTCAATAACTGAACTTCTGTTAGGGGGAGAGGGGACTCAAGTGGGAGCGATCCCAGTGCAAAATTTAAAGAGCTATGATTTATTTATGATAGGAATTCAAAGAGTCTATCTTCTCTGTTGCTGGATTTGCTGCTGCCCCAACTGCCATCACAGCCCACCGGTGATTTTCCGATTTAGCGAACCAAATCCTACAGCTCTTGTCAGGAGCAATCCTAGGAGTCTAATATTATTCCGTTAGTGCACAATGACCTCTGATAGGTTCAACTTTTTTTTTTTTATTTCGTCTTCCCGAGTCTCGAAGTTACATTTCACCCTCTGATTCCTTACAAAGAAATCTTATGGAATATTTCATGAGTATACTCAGCCATTTGCCCATTTATTTTTTGAATTGTTTATTTTCTTCTCCATTTTTACGAAAATAGACATAGATTTATGAAATGCAATGATATTTGTCGTCTTCTTGCGCCACATTTATATTGTTATATCAATGGTAAGTTGCAACACTTTTTCAACTTAGTTTTATACAAGCCAACCTGTTCAATTGTATCAATTTATTCTTAATCGTATTTATGGCTACTTTATTGCTGGCAATCAACTAGATGTCATTTATTATTTTCCAATTAAATCAACATTTATGATTGCCCGATAATGTTTGACTGATAAATCCATCGACACCTTATGTGCGTTGCATGCCTGACAGAAAACATTGATTTCGTTGCATGCTAACAAACCTAGCGCCTTATCAAATACACACTGTTTTATAAATTTTTCATGCATATGAGCATTTTCACTTCGTCTGAAGTAAATTGCTTTTCCTAAAAAAAAAAACACATTTTCTGGCTTTTCTGTTAGAATTCTTTTCTTCAGGCTATTGCTTTCATAAGTGATGGCACGTATACTTCGATCCGGAAAAACATTAAAGTTTTTACTGTTGCAGCTCCATAAAACGTGTTCAATATCTTGGGCTTGTCTTCAAGTTGCCACGTCCTAGGACACTTAACAGCTCAATTTGTCTGAAAGCCTTTCAGTGTGCCATGTGCACGTCACGATATCGCAATATCAACATTTTTTTCAGGCGCAGAGCCACAGAATCGGTGAAAGCACTTGCACTCCTGAAAGGACCTTGAAGTTTCCTCAAGACTTACTCACGTTTCTCTCATGCCGAACATTTTATCGACTGAACTACCTACATGCGCCAAGCAATGTTTTCTTGTCTTCCAAACGAACTTGATTCATTGTTTTAACAGCTGCTTCTCTTCTTGCATTTTTCTTTCACTCACACACATATGCATGCATGGGTGTATACACGTGCATACCATTGTATATATTTTTAGGCTCAGGCGTTTCCACGATGACGTGGCACGGGCTTGTTTTGTGTATTTTCTGTGTTTTTACTTCTTATTCCAATAGCACCCCCTTTAGACCGCTAGACATGCTAGTGTCTATGCTTGCTTCCGTTCGTTTGTTCCTTTTAGGAACGTCGGAAGGAAGCGGCGAAAGCGTCGAAAGCGCAATATTCAAGTGCATTTTCACAAGCAAGCTAATTTTAGAAATGAACGATATCATCGTGAAAGGAAGGGCGTAAATTTTCTTCAGTTGTCTGAGGTTTATAGCTCCCGGTCATGTTGCGAACGAATGTTTTAATTAGATGACTGGCTTATATGAAGGACCTTACATTTAGACACTCCTTTAGAAACGTATGCTTTGATTGACTGTGATTTTGGCGCCCATTGTGGGATTGGGAATTACCCCAAGATAAATTGAAATAATATTTTGCTATGAATAGAAGTAATCTGATAGAAAAAAGTTAATTTTTGTATTGATTTTAAATTTTTTTTTTAAATGTACAACTTATTCTCGCTTATTAATTGATTAAATTAAATTAAAGACTCTTAATTTAATGCTTTAATACTTTTTTTCTTTATCGGAAAGTGTTTGAAATACAGGTATAACTTTTCAGCGCAAGCGAAATATTAAATCGTCTTCAGAGGTGGGACACGATAGAACGATAATTTTTGATGTCTGTTTACTACTTTTCTCTGGTTGGCTCTAGCTTTTCTCAACACTCATAGCAAAATTCCATTCAAATTTCCATGTCAAGAAGACGACTGAATATTTCATTCCATATATATCCTCCCATGCCATGTCCTTAGGATATTATCGTTTCACCTGGTACTTATGCGCATACTAAACATAAGTTCAAGGCAATATCTACCTGTATTAATAAACGAATAAAAGATCTAAAGCAACACAAACGTAGATAAGAATTTTGCATGCGTACATTGCTTGTCCGATTTGGTAAATCGTCAGCTCTTGTTGCGAATTACTTTCGAAAAGGAAACAAAATTAATTAACCATTCAGCTTGTATATCACGTTACACCCTACGCGCCTGTGCCCATACAAAATGTACTACGTGTATGTGTGTGAAGACGCCATCCATATAAGGCTCAACGCAGTAAAGCTATGACGGTCGTCGTCAAGCAGTAAGCGTTATCACTGACTAATTATCATGAGCGTTAATATTTAGGCAAGGCTGAAGAACCTACATTACATTGCATAATAACTGTGGAACTGTATCTACGGCTAGTATTCGTTCTAAACCTACTTTCACTTTTATTGTCGCTTTCGTCGATGTTCGTGTACAAAGTTCATACACGGCGGCTTTCATTTATGACCACTCCACTATAAACAATCATTAGTGTACAACTACATGTGAACTAGAACTAATGAAATTGAAATGGGTATGAAAAAATGATTCTCCCAGGATGGAATATTGTATGCAAATATGAGGAGATTTGCCGTTTAATTAAAATAATTATAATGGGTGCTTATGATGGTTTTTTAAAAACAGTCATGGGCTGCTCCGAAGCATGGCATTCATTAAGGTGCAGATAAAATTTATGTTTCAATATGCGGCTCATATATACATAAATTGGCAAACGACACTTTATTGTAAATGAATGTAATTATAGTTTGTTTTTTTTTGGTAGCTGGATGAATAATTGGAAAGCCTTGAAACTTTGAAAACATAATCTCGCAGCCTACTAACTTTTTTCGTGTTTTTCACGAAAACCCGAAGCTTTTTTTTCACAAATTTTCTTTTTAACGAAAATTCAAAGCTTTTTTTTAAATCAATTTTGACTCATATATTTGAATAAAGTACATACATATCTATAACTATGGACAGACGTGTGTACCCTGATATTTCCCTGAAGGAAACAAATCAAATAAAAGAAGTTGTATGCATTTTGGTCAAAGCGCATTTAATTTTATCGCGCACGTGGAAATTCAAGTAGTTTTTCAGCTCCTAATGACATCCTGAAATATCAGTGGCGTGGCGTGATAGTTAACCATAGGGAAGCAATTAGACTTTGGCTATGCTTTCTTCAAATTTGTTACGTATTAATATAACCCCTCTTGTTAGCTACTTTTACCATTGCTAGTATAAAAACTTCTAGGAATTACGAACGTGGACGTGAGAGTACATATCAGTATTATCAGTATTTTAATTCCCATGCTTTCAATATATAATTATTTTCTCTTTAAATAGATAGTTGCAAAAATTATATATTGGCAATAATATAAATTAGCGAAGCTGCAACAGCAAGATATGTAAATAAAGCATTTTCAAATATAGCTACTACAATAATAACAGTGACAGTGATTAAGCAAATTAAATGTTTATAGTTCTTCACGCACAAAGAAAATTTCAATATTTTAGCGCTTATAAAAAATAACAGTAAAATAATAACATTCCCATAACGAAAAGCATATATTTTTATATTTTTAAAATAACAGCTAGTAAATATAAAATAGATGAAATGATAGTTTAAAAAAAATCTATTATAAATCGAATTTGATGAGAAAATTCATGCATACTTCTATTTAAAATTCAATACAATTTGTCTTTCTTATTTTGATATTAAGAAAATATTTTCAAACATGACTTTAAGAAAACATTTTCAATGGGCATTATTGCCAAGTCATTTAGTCACTGTTCATCTGTACTATTCCTAAGTTTTAATCCTTTTGAAGCAAGAAAAACTGCGCTCTTCACACGCTTTTGTTACACTCTTTCTTGCAATCGTTACTTGTAATGTTAGAACTAAACAAAGTAATTTATAGAATTGTTTTAAACTATTTTCTGAGTTATTGTTGGTAGAATATTCAAAAACTATCGTGAAAAGATTTTTCTTGTAATTTCCCTGAGTACAGCAAAATGAGTTCAGTTTTTATCAAAACAGGTCACTAATTATGCAATTTTGATCTATACTTTTTACGCAACAAATAAATGCATTCAACTTTTAATTGCACTCTCACTATTTTAAGTATTAAACAAAAAAATCATGCAATTCCAGAGAGTAATTGTACGCACTCAACAATAAACAATACAAATCAATTTAATTTCAACAATACTGTAAACTATTAGTAAAATAAATACCTTCATCAATTAAAAATACCTTCACCAGATTTACATATAAAATGAAGCACAAATTTTACTACCGAACTACATTCAAGCACAGCGAAATGATGACAGCTCGTCGAATCAGCAGCCTCTGGCAGTCTCTGCTACATCTCGTAGTTCAAATTCATTCGAAAATTCACATAGTGTGTACGTACTACAGCAAATATTCTCAATCAAAAAAAAAAAATATGCACAAGCAAATTACAATGATTGCAATGATGCCATAGAATCGTGGCAATAAGTTCCACTGCAATCATACGTACGCGGCTTCTCTCTCAGTTTCTCTCTTGAGACGAGAATTTCTCCTAAGAAGCAATTTCTTCCATGCTTCCAAATAGCTAATACAAGCACAATGACGTCACAATGCAGTCTACATGGAGTGAAATTAACATTCATAGATGCAATTTTTTCGTTGCTTCCATGCGTGTTGTCCTCTCATTATTTTCATTCGATGGTGTGACCACCTTAGCCGTGTGAGATGTTTACTATTCGTTTTTGGAAAATTTATTTAGAAAATTCTTAAATACGATTTTTTTCGCGATTTTGAAATAAATGAATTTAAAATATATATCAGCCAAATTTAAGGGAAGCAATGCTGCCGTTGCTTCCATGAACGCCATGCCACTGTGAAATATACATAAACTAAAAGAATTTGGGAGCTGGACTGCCACTACAACTTTAGAAAAGGCAAGGTTATAAAATAAAAAAAGAACTGACACAATTTTTCATGAGAGAGCCCAATTACAAACAAGGATTGATGTAAAAACATACAAACTAGGATGGGTTTGAAAATTATAACAATTCCAAATTAAATAATAAGGGTAAGAAAAACTGAATTGGACTTTTCTCATTCACAAAGTAATCCAAAAAAACACTTCAGACCCGAAGTCAGTCTAGGAGATATCACACACTGACATAAGAATATGTCCCTCTCTCACGTGAAACACAAGTCCGGCAAAAAAATAAACAATAGTATATTATAAAAACTGGACTTCGCAAGCAGTAGAAACCTCATCGTAAGTTTCACCTGTTTTCCGCATCGCCACACCTTTAATCAGATCGATCATATTCTGATTCAGAAAAGCTGGGCCTCCAGTATTTTAGATGTGCGAACTTTCCGGGGGGCCAATTGCGACTCCGATCACTACTTAGTAGTGTACGTTAAACATCGATAGTACTATCGATACTATCAATAGTTCAGAACTATCGAAAACATCGATGATTTTTTTTGTAATCGATAGTTTTTGAAAACTGAAAAAAATACGAAAGGTAATATTTCGATATCATCCCATCCACTGTGAGCATTTTACGTTTGCTTCGTTTTTCGCATTTAATAATATTTCCTTTTCTTGTTTTTGTAAAGCAGCACAAACCGAAGATAACAGACCACTCTTATATTCTGTTAGTTTTGTCACTTGTTATTTGTTGTAAAATGAAATAATATGAAGAAGGAAAAAATGTAAAATTTAACTGCACATGAAAATCATAAGCGCAGAAAATTGAGACTGAGAGAAAAAATTCCAAATAGTGATTTTGCCGCAATCAATACAAAACAAGCAAAAACACGAAAAATTTATCAAATCATTTAAAACGGAAACATAAATCATAGTGGAAATTATTTTCTGTTGAATTCGTAGCAAAAACTCATGGTCCTAGTAACATCTTTACTAGGACCAAGGAGTAAAATTATTTTGGAAGAGCGAAATTCTACGCAGATGGTTTTGCCCGAAAAAATATTTAGATGAACTATAAGTTCGTATTGTTGTTTTGGACATAGTGCCTTTGCGGAAAGGAGAACATGAAGGCTTTCGTGATTTCGAGGCGGATTTAAAACATATTTGCTATATTATAATACTTCGAAGACGTTAAAACGCGGGTTCCAAATGCCATAAATGCAGTTCAAAATATTTCTTTAAAAAAAGAATACTGGCAATCACATCTCATTTTTTTCATAGAGGTAAATTAATTTCTACATTATCAAGGAAATTTAACATAAAAGAAGTTCAGATTCGAAAATATTCACAGGATTTAAGCCACAGAGTTCTTGAGTAGGCTGTTTTTGGAAGATAGGGAGTACTTATCTTGTTATTTCTTGTTTAGGCGAGAAATACTACACTAAGCAAATGGAACATTTGATCAAAAATAAATGCGATCGTCACTGATAATGCTGCTTGCAGCTTAATGCAAGCAAAACTTCTTCAATTTAATTATATTCCATATCTCGCGCATACTTTGACGGCTCCTGATTTTCATTTTATCATGAAAAAGTGCAAAAATATTGATACTTATTTTCAACCAAGCTCAGTTGTTTCAGATATACTGACAATTGCACAAAGACTGCTCAACAAACCTGAATTGAAGTTGATTCAGTAGTTCCGTTCACGTTGGAATAACGCATACGCCAAGATCAAATGCTTCTATGAAATCAGGCAAGAATTGACTTTGGCATCAGCCGAATGTGAGAAGGCTCCTGAAACGTTACTCGCCGAAGATTTATATGTGGTGCCGATTATTATTCTGCTATTAGAACCATTTGATGTGGCTACGACAATAATATCTTGCGCAAATTACATTACTCTTTCTTATATAACTCCGTTATTACGAGAGCTAATTCTACAATTATCGAAAGTGGGAATTCACATAAAAAAACCCTGCTGGAAAGAATATTTATAACACTTTACGCAAGTCAGTGCGGGAACGATTAATACCGTTGGAGAGAAAGGGCTCTCATCATGTTAGCCACCATTCTGGATCCAAACAGCTGCGCAATCTCTTCAAATAGAATATACTTCTTTTCGGATGACACAAAAGCCGGTGTCAACTCAAAGTACTTATGAATTTACGGCAATTGCATCTACAAGCAATTCAACTGTTGAAACTGGGGAAATTTACTAACGAAGCAAAAGGTGAAAGAAAAAAAATCCAAGGAGTTATTATTTCTACCTGTAGATCTATTGAAAGGCAAAGCTTATAGCTACCCAAATAATGATGCAAAAATATATAGATATATACCAGGACCTGGAGAAACCTCCTATTGGAAACCACATATGTCTCATCGGCTACTGGTTTGATTCAAATACTGAGACAATGAAAATGTTTTCTCTATAGCATCCATGTGTACTTGCGCCTTCTGTTCCGGGTGACGGTTTTTTCTCTCGAAAACTGGTGTAATTCACAGTGATCGCAAAAACCGCTTAAAATCTCAAAGCGTTTCAACGAATTGCTTTTCCTAAATCAAAATGCGCAGCATTTCGGAAATTAATAAAAGTCTATATTTCTGTGTTTCTCTATAATAGTGATTTAATTCTCAGCTATTTTCTAAAAAAATCTTTGAATCCTGGGTGTATATGCTAATTTTGCAAAAACACATATACACCATCGATAGTCTATCGATAGCCTATCGATAGTTTTCAAAAAAACATCGATATTATCGAAACATCCAACTATCGATGTTTAACGTACACTACTACTTAGTCAAGACTGGATATCGATGTCAAATGTCACTCTCTCGTATGAAGCTAGAGTAAGTTCGATGTTGAAAAGCTTCAAAACAAGACGGCGGAAGCCGAGTATATATCTCCTCTAGAAATTGAACTAGCTTCCATGCCTTACACCACGTTTATCAACGAAGTCTGGAAACCCTCAAAGGTACAGTGAGTGCAGTGAATGAATGGTTCGATGAGGAGTATGCAGCCTACAAAATCCACATTGAACGACCGACAAGAGCCAAGAAAGAAAAAATATGACGATCTTTGGAGAGTATCTAATAGAAAAATAAGACGCAAAAAACGAAAGTATTTTGACAACTTGCTGAATAAATTGAATGACGGTTTTATGGTCAACAATACTTGGCAGGCGTACAAAGTAGTGAGGCACTTAAAGTAAGGCTTTAAACCACGCACTACCTTATGTAGGGCTGACGATGGAAGCATCATAAGTGACTCAGAACCTGTGAAGGCGAAGAGCTTTATTTTTCTCAGCGAATTTTCAAAATTTAAGACACGAAAATTATCATAGCTGGAAGCACCAACAGAATTTTTCAACCAAATTTCTACCAAACGTGGCTTAAAGTACGGTTCAGTTACTGTGTAAATTCCGTCAAAATCGGGTGACTGAATCAGAATTTATAGGGCTAAAAGCAGTTATTTTTCCTATTGATTTTTCAAGATGGCACCACTGGCACAGAATTTCCCGCATTTGAAAATCACTTCTATTAGACCTGGTCCTACTTAAGGCCAATACATTCTACAAATTTCAACTGTATCTGATTATCGGGTCGTGAGTTCCCGTAAACAGAAGTTTATGATGCTAAAAAATATAGGTGATTTGGGGAAGAGTTAAAAAATTTCAAATGTTTTACTTTGACTATGTAGACAAAGTATAATATTTATATATAAGTTGTTTTTTTCCAAAAGGCCACAAATTTTCAGGAGAGTCGATGATTTGAAGGTTTTGCTTTCAGCATCTGCCCTAGCTACAGGGTTGCCAACATGCTCATGAAAAGTGACACGAATTAACAACTTAATAATACTAATATCTTCTGAAAATTTCATAATGGTTTGATAGCTTTGTCAAAAGTTACCGCAATTTAAAAATTTTCAAGTTTTCCCGATCTCTTTTTAGGCACCTTGCGCACACATGGGGTTAAAAAATTCCAAAACATTATCCGATTCACATTCAAAACACGTTCATAATTCATTTTGCAAACTTATTTTTTGCAAAAATGATTTGTGGACGAAATAATGGGGATATTAAAAATATCACTAAAATGGCCGCCAGCGCCAAAGAGTTAAGGATAATTGACATTTGGTGAGATCTGGACCTATTCTGCATATAAACCAATGTGCTCAATCGTTCGTTTCAATTTGAAGCAGATTTGACTCTTTGGTGCTGGAAAATAGCTGTTGGAACCAGCCATCTTGTTTTACTTTGCAATCTTGATTTTTTCTGTCACGATTCCAATGCTTGGTTTTACCATTTCTGAATATTTGCCACAGAATGATAATTTTGGTCTTAACTCATTTATTTTTCACTGATGAGTAAAAGGAAGCACAACGAATATAATTTTTTTTTGTATCATAATGCTTAGCCATGGCGGTAGGGTGATACATATGGGAAAAGTCGATTACAGTTAATTCCACTGTTCGTTAAGTACCACACTTTATTCTTGCGAATTGAAGATGTTACGCCCAGTCACCGTGCCTATGATGTGACACTTAATTAGTAGACCGCTAACCCCAGTCGCCGACTATTAACCCTAGAATGGTACGGTAAATTTTTGGATGATTTTAGGTACATGTTTTTACTAAAAAGAAGGCAACAATAGTACTACGTACAGTTTTTATTTGATCATTAAACATATAAAGATTATATATCTTCTAGCCTCATGGCAGTCAGAGAGGCCAACTAGCTGATGCGCGACGAAATATATACCGTATGGGAGTAAAAATTACTCATGGGTACCGTTCTAGGGTTAAGACATCACAAAACGATCAAATACAACCATAAGCATAGGGCGGGATTCGAACCCGCAGCCAGTAGATCGCTGCTTTGAAATGGCGCCTTATCGAGCAGAGCTACCGACCTCTAAATATTCGAGCTAGAAGAGGATAGAGGGGCAAATAACCGAGCTAGAGGAGCAAATAACCGTGGCTAAAAATAGAATTCAGATGATAATAATTCAAAACGAAAATAACTTTGACTTTCATGGTCGATTTAATTTTTGAAGAAAGCAATTTGGCTTTGATATGCCAACTAACGGTACATGCTTCTAGATACAGATAAATATTTTGTTAATTATTTGAAAAAAAAAATAAAGCAAAAACACAAAACTGTCCCTCATTGTTTTTTGGGTGGGTATTATAATAAGTTAGACTGTGGCAGAAGTGTGAAAGAAAATCAAAAGGGGGTTAGAGATTGCAGCAATTTCAAATATATATTTTTAAAGGTGTCAAATTACTTAGACGTATATCTGGTTTAAATAGTCGTATATCTGTTTCAAAAATCTCAAAGATTAGAATAATTTTTAGACTGCCACATTTTTGCTGTTGAAAAAAGGAGTAAGTACTAACCTATATTTCTCAGAGCTTGTGAGAAAATATATGGAATCTCATATTCTTCTAGATAGAAAAATTATCCTTTTTCAAATGATCGAAGTCCGAGTGCTAGCCGAATCAAATGATTTTAAAAATAGCATGGGTGTCACAAACACACACACACGACTTAACAAAAGCATGTAATTTCTTCACAAATCAAACAAAAGCTGTTTCGTACATGCCTCCGGTTTGCAGTTTAAATGCATTTTCTTATAATTAAATAGAAAATCAATTTCGCTCAAATCTGTTCTTATCAAAGAAATTACTTCACTCGATTTGCAATAGATCTTATCAAACTATTTTAATTTATGGGGTTTCAATAGAATTGTGTGTGATTTTTTCAATACCTTGCAGTTTAATGTTTATAGTTTCGTTTATATTTATGAATTTTCAATTAAGCTAATCAAGTAAGTTCCGTGTTCGCTTCTGCTTTGATCAAGCAAACTGCTATTTCCAGACAACGATTATGATAAGGCCAAGGTGGTTGGATGATGTCACATAAAATCTGACTGAATTTGATTTTTTCAATTCAGTGACGCTTTTGACGCTTTTTAGATCTATGCGATTGCATCATGTTAACTGTTTTAGTATTTTATTCACTTTGTTACGTCGAACCAATTTATTCAACAATAAAGAAACTGAAATAGAAATGCTTCTCGTTACATACCCAACTGAGAACAACATTCTATATTTTTTCGGTTTTGCTTTGATTGTATGTAAGATACTGACTGTGTTTGGTACTTAGTGATGATTTTTCACTAACTGGGTTCATTGAACGATGGACTACATATGTGATGAATATATCAGAAATTGAAGCAAATCGAAACTGTTCAGTGCAGCTCATAGAATTGTTTCAGTGGCATTGTCAACAAGTAAGTGTATCATTCAGCAGTGTTTCATAAACGTGCACATAATATCCAAACATATTTTATTGGTGAACTAGTTAGTTCCTTTCAACATCACATGACCTCTAAGCTTATTTAATCGATTCAGCGTTACATCTTTGTTTCACGGAACTAGCAATGAAATTTAGCCTGAAACCTCTACAACCAATTACGGAAGATTAACTGTTTCACTAGTATCTGACCACAATGTCTTACTTACTGATTTCCACGTTGGAATCTTCTTTTCAAAGCGGTGAAAGCGAATCGCCTACTGTGCTCGCGAAATATTTTTTTGTAAATCTGCAGAGAGTCTAGATTTGGTAATTTCAGCATTCATTCGATTTATATAAAACTCTTGTTCGCATATGAGTATCTGATCTCACTTTGATTAATCTTGCGAGAATAGAAGTATGTTTAAGTTATTGTTTCGAAAGGAAATAAATGAATGGGAACGCTAATTCCAATAGATTATGAATATTCTTCATATGTTGCTTGAGAATTTTTGAGAAATCATTCCAATTATTAATAGTACTTTTAGTGATTGAGAATCTCAATATTAAAGTGAGTGATTATTAAGATTAAACTTGGTATGAATTGATGCTACTAGTGTTGATTTCTGTTCTCAAAATATGAATTATGTCAAACGCATTGAAGCATAGAATGTAATAATATATTTTGTATGAAGATATAATGAGATAGTTCATTAATCAATTTGTATCTGTTTCGCTGTGTAAATTCGTATTCGATATGTTGATAATGGATAGAAATGATTCAAGCAATAAATAAATAACTATAAACTAAAAAACCTAAGCTCGTCTTACTAGGCCTTGAGGATAATTCTAGTGACTTTGCTTACTAAGTCATAGTGTAATTCAGTTTCAGGCCATGAAGTCCCGTGGTGGGGCTGTTTTGACAACCTTCACAGTCCGTGCAATGGGGTTGCCTGCACTTGACCTACTGATTCGAAGCTTATATGTATAGAACGAATCCAAATACGAGGGTGTTCTAAAAGTTTCCGGCCTTAACGTTAAGATGCCAGTATTTGTCAATAAAAACTAAGGAATGTGGGGAATGTGACTGCGCATCTTTTGACAAATGCTCACAAAAATTTTGGTTGTTTTGGACACGCAGTTGTTGTTTGAAATGAAGCTTTAGGCATGAGAAAGCTGTCCGCATGTTGGGGGCAACGTTGGCTGGCGTTAGACCATAGACATATAAAGAATGGACACGCAATCACAATGCATGAGCCCGTACGTGAGTGAAGCAATTTTACTACACATGCAATTTTACTCTCTGTAAAACAGCTTTCCCCTCAATGCCGCACGCACCACCCCTCAGCGCTGTAGACTCTCTATGTAAACATTCATTTCAATCCATCCAATCTACGGGGTGGTTGGGATAACGGGGAAACTAATACATTTCAACAAATTTCCAAACACATCAACTTTTCTGCATGAAATTTGTTATTGTTTTATACAAACACATTGAGACCAGAGGTCGAAAATTGCTTCATTTCTCTCGGCCCATTTCGTATCCATTCTTCTTATATCTATGCGTTAGACTAAAAGCTAGTTGAAATGAGCGCACTGCTGTTGCAGTTTAGGCGCAATAAATGAGTTTTGGGTCCGACTAATTACTCTAGATGTTACTTGAATACACCATTATACGCCCGAAACAAAAGTACAGTCAAAATAGTTGCCTGCAAAGTGGGAATCGGCTTCAATAGAAGTAAAACTGTTTTTTTTTGCGGGCTGTGATATTGATAGCGCCCGGTTTTTGGGATGCTCATAGAGCTATCCTAATCGATTATCTTCAAACAGGAAAAACTATTACAGTAACATACTACGCATCATTACTTGACAAGCTGAAGCGAGAAATTGTGGGAAAGCCGTTAAATTTGCAAACAAAAAAATCTGTTTCTCCAAGACAATGTGCCGTCTGATGAACGTATTACAGTTTGAACAGTCTCACATGAATTACAGTTTAAATTGCTTGACCACCCTCTTTATTCACCAGATCGTGCCCCAAGTGACTTTTTTTTGTTCTCTGTCCTAAAAATTGCGCTCGGAGGACAGAGATTTTCGTTAAATGAGGAGGCCATAATCTTTGTTAACAACTGCTTTGCCGAGAAATACGACTAGATCTATTTGGATGGGTTGAATGGATGAGAGCTTTACTGGTACTAACGAGACTATGAAGAAAAATAAAAATCAACTTCAATGAAAAATTGTCTTGTATCTTTGTTAGGTTGGGAACTTTTCAGACCACCTTTGTATCACCTCTACTATTTCAAAATCAATAGAGCGTTATCGCTGTCGGTGTCGCCCGTGATTAAAAGAAAGTTAATTGTTGTGTTAATTACTATATCGCTGCCGTCAGATTTCATCACCTTTGGTCCAAACCAACTTACTTTAATATGTTTTGTGTAGGCCACATTTTTTGCCTTTATTTACCCACGGCTCTCATATTGGCCCCGACGCAGCTTGGGTTCGCCCGCAAATGCATCAATCGCCATTATTAGTTGGCTGGGAAACCCTAAGACCTAGTGCTGCTTCCATATACGTTCCACCACATTTCATAGTGATAACTTAAGTGACCGCCCGCTCTGGTACTTTTCCACCTGTTTTTTGACGGTCAATTAAACAACCAAACCGGTTGCTATCCTCATCACTTATTCTGAAGGCTGAAGCATGAATCACAGCTATGACTAGCTAATTGGCTTTCTACGAACTATAAATTCTTATCCACTGCCAGGTCTACTTTATTGCACAAACTAGCCAACAAGGGTCTTGTGTCTAGGAATTAGAAATTCCTCCGTGATCCAGAGGTTGGCCCCTTCCCACGACTTTGTAGTTAGGACCTCCAGCAATATCCATTCAAACTTTTTGTATATTCTTACCATGGAGAAATACATAGCCTACAGTGTATATAATACAAAGAAAGTAAAGGGTAACGGTTCCATCTATCTCCTCTAGCACTCTTTCCTCAAGGACATTCTATATTTAATTCATTTGGATGGTCGTGAAAAAGCCTTTAAAAAAATCTCTCGGCACGATTTACACGCCGCAAGTCTCTGCTATATACAATTTATTGCTGCCTTTGGCTGGGCTGAGGATGTTTGTGATGTTTTGGTGCCGCAATTATGTTCCTTGTCTAATTTGGTGGCTGGTCCTTTAGATTACCGTTTTTCGGGGCTAGGTCTTTTCTTAATTGTGCCATTGGTTGGAGTGCCTTTTCTCTGATCTTTTTGTTGGTAATACTGCTTCTCATGGAGAATTTCATTCATTTTCTGGCTGCGCCACTCATGTTTCTCGGCATCGTAGTCTCTTTCGATGGCTCCTCCAAAGTCATGCCGAAAGCTTCCATGCTTCAGAAGAGCTCCTGTAAAATTGTGTTTGAAGACCTGCCATCAGAAGTAGAGAAGGAGGCTTGAGGAACCTCTGCCACCTCTACCTCTTCCAGATTGCTTATTACTTCTAAAAATTTGAGCTGGAACACCTGACTTTTGCTTTTTCGCTTCTTTTTTTGGTGAGGAGCTATGTTTCGCTCCTCTTTTTTGTGCCTTCTTTTTGCCACAGGTTCTTTTCCAGCCAGTTTTCTTGGATGCGTCTTGGGATTTCAGACGTGGGATTTCAGCTCCTAAATCCGTCAAGGCATTCACTGTGGAGCACTGGATCTCCAACGTTTAAAAGTCCTGGAGGCTTAAATTCAGAACACTTTTTCGCACTCGAAATTCAAGTCCCACGAGTATGAGCAGTTAGAAAGACCAGCCCTCTATGCTCTGCATCTCGACCTAGGGATGAATTTGCACGCGCTCCTGCCATCTGACAATGGTATAGTCATATACCATCCCTCAGCTCTCGGTCTATACTGTTCCAACAATGGCTCGAAGATTTTTAATTAATTGGCATTGGCAAAACGACGAAAGAGAACGAACAAGTAAAATAAAAGATCTAATAAAATGGAATCCAAAGAAGCTTTTATCACAAACTTTTTGAATATCAAGTTATGCGATCATTATTGCTACAATGCATTAAATATATTAGGTCCCCCTCTCAATGAAAATAGTAACTACTCGCTGGGGCGCTTCGATACGAAATCAGATCGATAATATCACAAACGGCAGCATTTCAAAAAACTTGGCTAGAATTTGAATGACTGATTCAATTGATCATTCGTCATATCAGAAGCCACCTTCCTATCGGGTGAATGTGTGGGCGGGAATATTCTTTTCGAATACGCCAACAAAATAGTTTTGACAGAGGCTCTGCCAGAGTGTATATACTATAAGTAGCGCGGAAAGCGCAATTTTTTTCGATAGGAAAGAAGGGTATAATGTGGAGGGTTTACGGATCAGCTCGTGCCTGAAAAAAATACCAAGCCAAATAAGTACGTTTTTCCATATGCAAAAGTGAGAAAAACATATTCTCGACCTACCAATTATAGGTGAGAACGTGCTGGGTGTGCATGTGATTCCATCAAGAAATAGTAATCGCAGCGAACATTCGCTTTCAACAAACAACATTGTTTGTAGAGGATGGCTTAAACGTATCGGATATGTTCTTTTTATTATCCCAATGGTATCGGGAATATTATTTGATTACACGGACAAGGTGTTAAGAAAAGTAATGTTACATGAAACGCCGGTCGTAAAAAAGATGTTTTTGCAAAGCATATGTATTTTGCCTAGTCGGAATGAAAGAACGTATCCTATCGTAGCAGTGCTGTTGGCGGGGTATTTTCTGTCCTGTTTCAATTTTCGAAATCGGGTATTACTATCAATTTTTTGCGCGATCAGTGGGGTAATATCGTAATTAATATCGCAAACCACGCGATTTCCGGCCTAATTAATTAGTATATACGTGCTGATTATGCTGAGGAAGTAGACTTCATATGAAGGTAATGGTGTTTTTTTCCTTAGAAATCAGAGATGCAAAGTTTAGCAAGTATCTGAAACATTTTTATTGTGCTTGAAATCGAAAGCCCTTGACTAGACGTGCACGTGACAAAAGTAAGTCCAGTTCTCGCAGAAAGTTCTCTCTAAAAATTTTAGCATAGAAGTATTACAGTCGAATAAAAGAGAAGATGTACGGAAAAGCCCGATGAATTGTATTTACTTGTTTTAATTGAGGACCAACATTTTTTCAGATTCAGTCGAGTTTTCTATAGCGGCAAGCTGCCAAAATAGCTTCGAGATCAACGAGTCTAATCCGAATCAAATCATTCGAAATTTGTTCAATCTCAAAATTTCACCCTAAAACTAAATTAAATTTTTAGGTGCAAGTGTCAAGAATTTATCGCTCAAATTTTTCAACCCTGAACTTCTCACGTATATCTTAACTCTTGAGCTGTGACAGCAATTTAATTTATTTTTTCGAGAAACACCGTTCTGAAATGATTTCAAACGTTCCATCTCAATAACTACTAAAGATAGGATACTGCAATAAATAGTGCAACGTTTTTTCTCTCCAAATCTAGCTATAAAAAGACCGCGAATTAATATCCAGGCAGCTTGAAATTCAATTGATATATATTTCAATTGTGGTATACCCACTTCTGCCGTGTATATTGATCTTAAAATGAAAGAAGTGAAGGATTTTTTTAAGAAACATTTTCACAAACTGAAATGTGTGCAGAACCTCCGTGATCTATAAAGAAAATCTCCCCTCCAAGTTAACCAGTGCAAAACACTAGGCAAACACTAAAACATATGTTTCACTTATAAAATCAGCTAACATTTTCAAAAAAAACTTCTCCTATCTATATACTTGTACATTCATTAGATGCCATTATCTTTTTCTTGATCTAAATAAAATATATCTTTAGTAATATACATCACTAAGCTCTATTTACTCAGGCACATTCTCTTTCATAATACTGTTTACCCACAAACGAGTACATATAAAATAGCCAGCTAGTACAAATATGTCTAGATAAAAGTACTCGAAAGTGTGATAATACCTTTTTTCCCGTTGCTGTGCGAATATACCTAAAAAAAAATTGTAAAAGATATAAAAATGAATATGAATCATTGCACCAGCTCGAATGACTCTATTCACTCCAGCATATTTGTCGATAAGATATCAAGCTTGATTACGACAAATTAGGGGTATTAACAATGTTCGGAACAGAAAAGTGCAAGTGCTACTCATAGGATAGTGTGACGTGCATTGATGAAGCGTTTTTGATTGTATAGAAAATGCGGTGCATGTTGTCAGATTTATTTTTCGTTTCGTTGCTATATATGGGCATATGCAAATATTTTTTCCGGACTGGAAAATCGTATGACCGAATCATTATGTATCCAGATAGGAGGGTTATTCCAATCCATTCGTCCATAATATTTATTTTTAATTAGCTTTTCGATTAACATTTGGATTGATTTTGCTATTAATAAATTAAATATAATAAATAAATAATCAACTAATGAATTATCATTTTGTTAGTAGAAAGTATATGTACTTAGATGGAAGTCATTATTACTGCAGCGTCTGTAAGTATACCAGTCAATTGCTTTACTTGCGAGTATGTACATGTACATACATATATTGTTCGGTGATAAGCGCTGCAGTCATTGTTGAGCGTGACAAGACAATCGCTGAAAATTGGTCCAATGATAGCGCGAAAGCAACTTCTTCTTTTATAGAGCTTGTGGGCATTTCCTTAGACATTCCGAGATCTAACTATTTCGTCATCATATTCGTTTGGGCCTAGATGTCATGAACTACTATGCTTTTTAAGAGATTAACAGTGCATTTTCTGAACCACTATGAACTACTATGCTTTTTAAGAGATTAACAGTGCATTTTCTATCAGTAGTGATCCGGACAAATTGTCCTTTGCATCGTAGTCGCCTGAAGCTGTGAAATGGGTTTTAAGTAACCTTCCCCGTTCTAAAACCTAGTTAAGGCTATATGCTAGAGGTTTTGGTTTTGTGAGAGTGATCTAGAGAGCAGTTTGAAATATATCACCTAAAATTAAATTATTTTGTGATAATGAGCGTGTAAGCTGTGCTTTATTGGCCAAAGGCTAGAAATTCTGACCTTTTTGTTATTGTTGATTTTGAAAAATAGGGGTAGGTTTTTATATTCCATAGAGGGCAGTTTTAGAACTCAATTCAAGCAAATACCAAGCTAAGGGTATAACTTTTACCATTAAACAGAGGTCGCTACTCCGGTGATTGTGACCGTTGGACGTAAAGAAGAGGAAGGTGGCATTTCAAAATGGAAAAATCAGTGGAGGATTTGATAACCATATAGGAGCAACGTATATTAAGGTCAGTTTTATTAGCTCTTACCCTCGCTTCCACCTTGGAAGAGATGATTGGGATTGACTTCAAGATACAGCCAATAAGGCGGCATATCGGGTCAGGCAGGATTGAGACGTTTTTGAGAGCATTTGCTTTCTTTGCAGTCTTTGGAGCCGCCTCTAAAAAAAGAGCAGCTCAATTTTGTTGGTGTTTATTTGTAAGTCTCATTTTTAGTAGCAAGCAATTAGACTGTCTGCACACCTATGTAGTTCAGCTGCTATAAAGTACGGGTTGTATGGGAGTACCAAAAGAGATTATTGTTTGCATAGAGATTAATACTGAAGCCTATGATTTTTGCGGAGATATCTTCCGCAAAAATGCTAAAGCCAATTTGTCTAATGGTAAAGCCTGATAAAGCCTATTGCAAACTGTTAAAGAAAGCGAAAATTCTCCTGTTGCGAAGTAAACTGTCGATGATCTTGATAATCCATGCTGGAAATG
The DNA here is from genome assembly GCA_947369275.1 of Nemotelus nigrinus. NCBI lineage: Eukaryota > Metazoa > Arthropoda > Insecta > Diptera > Stratiomyidae > Nemotelus > Nemotelus nigrinus. Next base: position 45,314,410 of record OX376374.1, read on the forward strand.
TGGAATTTATCATATTTAAAAAAACGCCCTTACTCTATTGAGTGACAAGCTTTCCAAAAACGCCCTTACGTACCTAACACGTTTTTACTAATGTTCGAAGAAGAACATTAGTATTAAAATCACTTTGGCCAAAAATTCATATTTATATATATATATATATATATATATATATATATATATATATATATATATATATATATATATATATATATATATATATTTATATATATATATATAGATATATATATATATATATATATATATATATATATATATATATATATATATATATATATTTATATATTTATATATATATATATATATATATATATATATATATATATATATATATATATATCATCAAAAAATTTCAGTGAAAAAATCTCAGGAACGCGCCATCCGATTGAACTGAAATTTTTAGGACACATTGGTGTATATGCAGAATAGTGCCAGGTCTCAGAAAAAATCGGCGCCAAAGGGTTAAACATCTTTAACCCTTTGGCGCCGGCGGTCATTTTAGTGATATTTTTAATATACCTATTATTCCGTACACAAATAAGTTTTGCAAAAATAAAGTTAACGAAATAAATTTCGATCGTGTTTTACATGTGAATCGGATAATGTTTTGGAATTTTTTAACCCCATGTGTGCGCTGGGTGCCTAAAAAGAAAACGGAAAAAATTGAAAATTTTTAAATTGCGATAACTTTTGACAGAGCTATTCAATCATTGGTATCGGTATTATTTAGTTGTAAATTTGTGTAGCTTTTGATGAGCGTGCTGGCAACCCTAAAACTAGGGCAGGCACTGAAAGTGAAAACCTTCAAATTATTGTCTCTGTTGAAAAAATGCCGTTTCTTCAAAAAAAGGCCACTCATATGTAAATTTCGTGCTTTTTTTACATAGACCGAAAAAAAAATTTGATATGGTATAGACGTCACGCTGACCGCAAAGATTTTCCAGACAAAGTGGATTAGAACCGCCGTATCCCTACTAATGATATTAATGATTTTTTACGTGGAGTCCTGCTTTAAAGCCCATTCGAATTTAATGCTCTCGTGATTGTTCTTGCATGGACATCCTTTTTGCTTACCGTAGTCACTTGTTTCGCCAAATCTGGAGCACTTATTTCCGGATTTTTGTTCACTTTTTTTTTAAAATGTAACTAATGTCTCTGTGCGAAAGCTTTTTCGGTCGGTCAGTTCGTGGCTTATTTTCAATGGAACCAGTGTTTTCAAAATTTTTGTTAATGGTACGAGTTATTAGTGAAAAGCAGTTCAAAAGCAATTAAAAATTATTCAGTTAAAAACAGGGTTGATCAATAAGTAATGATAATGGATATAAACCAAGGTGATTAAACTTAAAAGATATATTTATTTTTCAACTTAGTGTCCTAACAAGTTAATGCATTTAGACTTTTTTCCCAAACCCAGGATAACCTTAGAAAAAAATGCTTTATCTTGACTTTCCCAAAATGCACCAACTATCATCTTCAAATTTCTTATCCCAAGGTGTTGTTTGAGCCGAAAAAAGAGGTAAAAATCACTGAGAGCTAGATCTGGCGAATCGGGCGGGTTTCTAATAGCTCGAATCCTGTTTCATTAATTGCATCCATCGCAACTGCAGCCTTGTGAACTGGTGCGTTGTCTTGATGAAACAGAACTCCGGCTCGCAGTTTGCCGCGTCTTTTTTCCTTCATTGCCTCTCGCAATCTTCTTATTTGGTCTGCGTAGTGAAAGCCTGATATAATGGCTCCCTTTTCCAAATTTTTCACCACAACAATTCCTTGAGCGTACCAAAAAACTGATGTCATAACCTTTCTTGCCGAAATCGACACATTGAATTTCTTCGGCTGCGGTGAAGAAGCTCGCGTCCAGGTCATCGATTGCATTTTGGTTTCTAGATCTAAATGGTGAATGCAGGTCTCGTTCATGGTCACGAAACGTGACGAAAAATTCTCCTGATTTGCCTGGAACTTTTCGAGATTCATCCTTCAAAGGCGGATTCGTTTCTTTTTATGGTCACTCTTTGATCTGCCAACACGACACCTTCGACTTTTTTTACGTTGTCTTCAGTGGGGGATGTGGATGGACGTCCTTCGCGGCGTTCATCTTCAGTGGATGTTCTTCCAAGCTTAAACTGCTTGGCCCAGCGTGCAACGGTGGAGTATAGAGGAGCAGAGTCTTCTTTTGTTTCCACTATGTCGCCGTGTATGTCTCTGGTAGATAATTTTTTCAAACAGGGGTTCTTAATCACAGGTCTAATTTCGTTTTCGTTTAGTAAACAGTTTTTTTTTTGGGATTTCATGCCAACTGATGCGCTTACTATTTCTTGATGGGATCATACGCACAACAACACGCTCTCACCTCTTATTGGTTAATATATCAGGGCCGAAAATATGCTTCTCTCACTTTCGCATATGGAAAAACGTATTTAATTAGCGCGGTCTCGCGGATCAGGCACCAGCTGATCTGTAAACCCTCCACATGATACCCTTCTCTCCTATCGGAAAATATCTCACTTTCCGTGCTATTTATTAGTCTATATGCTCTATCAGTGGTCTGTGCATAGAGAATTGTAATTTAACTTAATGTTGTAATCGATTTTGTTTTATTTGAAAAGCTAAATGGGACGCTCTTAATGAACACCCTACAGATTTTTCCAGATAAATTCAAAGCTAATTTAAAGAACCGATCCTATTGAAATCGAAAATGTTATGTAGGAACTTTGATGAAGAACACGGAAATGTGCGTTTCAAACCTTTCATTATTATTAAACATGTATGCATAGGTATGCACAAACGTGTTTAAATACTCGTAGGTGTCAGAAGTGCTCGTGGTAAATCTTCTCGACTCACATCTCATTCAATATTTCATGTATCGAAACGAAACACTTTCAAGCACGACTTCAACATTTTCGCTTAATTTAGCCAAATAATGATTTCGAAGTAAACTCATTTAATAAAATCAAATAATAATCATACATTTCGGAACTATAATTTGCCGCAAATTTCCACATTGAGAGATTCATTAAGTCGGTCTGCTCGCTACTTGGTGAAGACATAAGGTTTTTATTATCTCATTCATAAAGGTGAAAGGTAGTTAAACTTAGACAACAGAACTTAAAACTGCACTGCGCATCTGCACATATGTGTACACAAGTGGTTCGGTTAAATACCGGTACGTAAGTAGGTAATAACTTGCTTTATTTTAATTCGTTTGTCAAATTCCATTTTCTGGGGTAGCACTATTTCGGCATCATCATAGAGACGACGACGGTGGCCTATTTAATTCTAAATGCGGTACTTTTACGCGAAATATGGCCAAACGATGGCAATAACATAATTTTCAGAAAATGAGATATAATATCTAATTAAAGTGACCCGGGAAATAATGTTAATGTGTCAGAGCTGCCGACTGGGTTAAATGAGTTGGAATAAAATAATGGTTAAAGAGTTTAGAAAGTTTTAAATTCCATCGATTTGAAACCATTATCATCAATATGCATATTATTGATGGTAGTGAAAATAATGGAGTTTTTTTTACAAGGTTTGAAAAATGCGGACAAGTAATTTCATTGTTATAATGTAATAACTCATTTCATTTCGCCCTACTCTGTTCTAATGACAGTATAATGTAAGGTTCTCTCACGAACACGACAAAATACATGCAAAACACTTCAAATCTCAACTAGTCATACCATCTTCCTACGCAACAATCAATTCAAACTAGATACTCTTACGGCAGCCCAGCCTAAAAAGTATAATTATTCGAATTTTTCAACACCTCGCAGTTATCAGACTTTGTATACTCATTGTAGTTATTCGAATGGTTATTGCAATATTTTCTTTTTGTTGTTGTTCGTTGAAAACCGGTTGTCGAAAAAATATACTTAATGATTTATAAATATGTTCAAGCACATATTGGTGAAATCATATCGTGATGGAAAAGAGTATGGAGGCAGAACGAATAAAGCTAAGTATTTTCATGATCTGGTCATTGATCTACTTCGCTTCGAGCCCGGAATAAATGATCCACATGCGGTTTAGATACCGGCCGGCTTGCTGAATATTTTAGAGAAAAAATCGACCCGTTATGATTGCTTGCAATTTATCATCAACATTTTGAGATTGTTCATTATTCACATCTACAAGTACTGATTGATATATATTTTTTTTGCGCCATGTGATGATCGCTGTATGATGTATTGGTTTTACTTGATGATTGAATGGGCTGTGTTGATTTATTAGAATCACAAAAAAAAAGAAAATTAATAATAAATTCCCTGAACATTGTATAGGTCAACATGATAATTTATGTTGGTACTAATCAAAAACAGTAGTTAGAAATTGTGCAGAAGTTCTCGAAAACAAAAGTCAATCACGAAACAATCCAGTTAGGCATGAAGATAAGAAGCAAAAAGTTCTCTTTTGGATTCAACAAATACCATTTAATGTACAACCAATTCATATTTTGGCAGACTTAGCATAATTTGGTGTAAAATCGGTGGCTCTTCAACTTTTATGTCACATTATTGCTCCATAAACTGTTTCTACACATTAAATGTATTAAGTTTTAGTACTATTGGCATTGGTTTGTCAGTTCCAAAACTAGTTTTTTCCTCTTCTTTTCTAGACTTGCCAGGTTTGCGTGAATTTTGTATATGAAGCTTTTGTGAAAATGTTTCTGTTCAATAATTTAGGTTAAGTTGGCTAACTCAAAATCACACCTAGACCTATTAATCCATAGTTATACCAGATAAAAGGACCAGGAGAAAGAAGACTCAGCCCAAGCGGCCAACGAAGGCTCCGAACTTTTTGCAAACTGAAGGATGTCCTTCAGCTTCCGCTGAAGGCAGGACTTTCCAAAGCAGTGCTGTCTGGTTTTCCCCAGTGCCGGGCAGTGGCGCAAAAGAGATGCTATATTGTTTCCGAGACTCCCAGCTCTTCACACATTCTACAAGTGTCACTGGTTAGGAGCCCCATTTTCATGACAGGTCCTGCTACAAGACAATGATGCCGACCAGCCGTTTGCAGCCAGTCTAAGTTAATTCGAGCAATGACCCCCCATTTGTTTTTGGTTACTCTGCAGGTCTGAGTTGCTCTCCATCTGCATATCGCACCTTGGATCATTTTGGAATCAATCGAGCACTTAATCGTTTGGATGGGAGTTTGGATGTCTGCCGATCCTGATAAGCGAAAACTGGCCCCAACCTTGGTTAACATATTTGCTCTCTCATTACCATCAATGCCCTTGTGACCGGGAACCTAGAGAATTCTGACTCTTCGATTTGTATGTGTCAGACATCAGTGGTTTTTAAACCGCTTGACTGTCTGTGAAGATGTTGATCTCCTGACTTGTAGTATCTTTTTTATACTAGGTCTGCGGCTTTACGTATCGCAAAACCCTCCGCCTAGAAAATACTACATTGATGAAGAAGCCTGAAACCTGCTTCTATGTCACAGTCTGCAGAATATGCTGCAGAACCCACTCCTGCCGCTGTTTTAGAGCCATCAGTGTAGATGCTATCAGCTGAGGCGCCCAATTGCTGATTCTATTTCTATCCATCTTCCAATCGGCTGATATTCGCGCTCGAAGCACAGAGTAGGGATCAAGTAGTCAGTGCTACCTGCGTACTCCCGCTCAATGCTGCTATGGCCAAAGGACCTTGACTTGTAGTATGAGCAGCTTTCGCGGCAGTGGCTCTAACAAAGAGGTGAAGCGCAGGGAGATAAAGAAATGAAGGAGTCGATGTTAATGCACCTGTAGTGCAGAGAGCCGCTAATCGCTGGACTCTGTTCGCCATGTCAGGATAGGCAATTTTGTTCACCGTCGACCATCAGACAAAGCAGTCGTAAGTAAGGATCGGCCTAGTTTTGTAGATTCAGTGTAGATTCAGTGCGTTAAAGCAGGACTTAGACCCCACGTTCTACCCATCACTTTATTGCTGGCGTAAATCGCCCTGCTTGCCCGCTTAACTCTCTCCTCTAAATTCACCTGCCATATGGCCTTACTGTCCAGAATAAGACCCAAGTACTTAGTTTGGTGTCACCCCACCTGATTGAATCCAATTCAGAAGTTTTGTGCTTTCTTGTGTAGAGTACAAGATCGGTCTTATTGGAGTTGATACCAATACCCACGGCGTTAGCACACTCTTCAATCAGCTCAAAATGATGCTCGATAAGCTGGCTAAGGATATGTGGAAAGGTACCCGAGGCTAAGATCGCAATGTCATCATCATAGGTCACAACCGTAAGTTCCTTGCTTTTCAGCCTTGCCAGAATTGAATTTGTCACCAAATTCCACAAGTGGTGTGAATGGTGTGCCTCCGAGGACCTTTCGTATGAGTTGCGTCCCCGTCCGCTCCCCTGATATGAGCATTTGCTCATCCAGCTACAAATAGCGGGATAGTTGGAGGTTGCGTGGAGGCTCTCCATAATGGCTGTTGTATGATCATTAATGAAAGTGCCTTCAATATCTAAAAAAAAGTACCCCGACGCGTACTCTTTGTAAATGAGTGCCTTTTCTATTTCGAGGGCAACCTTATGGAAATTTCTCTATCATTCTTTCATGTATGTGTTTCGGGCTCTCGATAGAGCTTGAGCTCTATGTTTTTGGTTGTTATGTAGGTGATTGCGCTAGTTAATTGAAACGCGAGTTTTCAATCACTAAAAAACTTTATTTACATTCAGTCACTTAAGTACAAAATTACTACCTACTAAACAAAAAATACATTATGCTTACATTAATTAATTTCTTGAACAATTTAAAAAACGTGCTTCTGAAATAATGCATTGACCGAGCTAGTATTTTGTTGACGTCTTCACAAACCACAGTCAATGCATTCACAGGTAAACAACATCGATTTGCTGACAAATGAAATCGATGGTATTTACCTTTACAATGCTTTAGATATATGGATATATGATAATGTAGAATGTTTATTGTCTTATGCTAATGATGATATAGAATATTTATTGCATTATGTTACTTAGTTATCTACATGTGCGTCGTACATCCTCCCGCCTCAGTATGGAGAGACGGTAATTCAAACGGTGCTTCGATGTGTCTTGGAGCCGGAACTGGATACTGACCTCGCTTAGCGCAACGTCTTTCTTTGCAAGTCCAGTAAACGGTAATAACGATGATGCCAATTAGAATCAGATAAATTTTAGTGTAATGATGGACGTTGTGCAGTCGAAGTTGAGTTGATGATGTTTCAATGCTCCGTTGTTGTTGTCTTATAGATGCTTCGATCTCCTCGACATCATTCAGATCGACTTCTTTCTGCAGTTGAGGGATGGTAATCCTTTGTAAAGATGCAGTTGTATTTGGTAATTGCGTTACGTTGTTGATTGCATCATTTATGTGAGCTGAAATTATGTGCTGGATGTTTGATATAATTGATCGATTTTGATCTCTGAGTTCCGTTGTGGAGTGTAGAACCATTGTGGGATGAACTATCATGCAATTTTCATCAAGTTGGATAGTTCCCGAGCCGTTAAGGTACAGCGATTGTGATGAACCTCCACAAATAAGTTGGCCGCGAAAATCTTCCGCTAAAATATACAGCCACGTATTTGGGTTATTTACCTTTTTCCATAATGATTTAGGTTTTTCGATATGTAACTTGCAATCGGACGACATTCGTTGATGGTTCATATAAAATCCAAGCTCACAACGACCTTGTTTTGAAGCTGTGGTGAGTATCGGTTGCTCCAACTGGCCGAATATCACCTTGTCAGTTAATTTCTGGAACGATTGGATGGTTTCAAGAAATGCAAACCGATCCTGGCGATGATTAATCGCTAAATATTTGGTTGTGGGTTTGACATATATAAAATGTCCATCGTGTACTGCAGGAACAGGTATCATTTCAAACAAATCGAACTTTTCTGAATTGAGCAACGGTATGCTTAAGCTCACCAAAACGTTCTGTTTTGTAATCCGAATCTTCGCATGCAGGGATTTGTAAATCGTCAAAAGTGACTCTTTTTCTCCAAGTCCAGGTAGAGTTAAATCTTGTGGAATATGGTCTCGTATTATTCTCAGCTGTTCTTTAAGTTGTATTGGTGTTAACAGTAACGTGTTTATACGACTGTGTTTTACGTCTGTGATTGTGGAGAGAATGTTTTTTTGTACATTCTGAAATGTGGACACGATCAATATCAATAGTATGGCTGCGGAGTTAAATGCCTGTTTTACCATGTTCTCATGTTGGGAATGGTTCAACGTAATAGATACATCATTAATATGCCTTTCTATGCTCTTTATTTGCTGTTGAATATATTCTTTATCCTTTTTGAAGACGTTCAATGTGCTGTCTAATATTGAAGTTTGGTTTTTCAACAGCTCCCTTACCAAGTGATCATTGTTCTTTGCTTCCTTGATGTGCTGTTCGTATATGTCAGCAAATTCTTGATCAAGTGTTCCAAATAATCGATTTGACAGTATTCCAATGGCATTAAACAATCCTCTTCGTTTTCGAACCACAGAGCGCTCATTCTGCTGGTACAAAATTTCATTGATGTCTGACACTTCTGCAAGTTGATGGCGTAATTGGCCTAAAATTGCTTCGCAAATAGAGTTTGATTCGATTCGTTCATTTTTGCAAAGCTGCTCTAACATTTTAACAGCATTCTTCATCCCCAAAAATTCTTTCCAGTATATGTCCATATCATAGTAAGTAAGCAAATTCCACTCACTTGAATAAAATTGGATTTCCGAAACATGATTGAAGTAAATTCCTTCATTGCCAGTAATATTTGTTATCACATAGTTTTCCTGTGATGTCTGCCCGAATACAAGAGGAAAGATTAACGCGATAATTAAAGCAAAACTCCAATTTATGCGGTGTGGGTACGTTCCCGAAGACCCAAATTGTCCGCGATGTTTTTTCGCTGCTACGTCGTTCGATCCTGATTGGGTGTCAAAATGTCTTTTCTGTTCCTGGGCTGGTTTATCCTTTCCTGTAGGCCCTTGCTCACTTTTTCCATGTAACGTGTCGCATTCATCCCTCTGGTTGTTATGGACGTTATTTGATACTGGACTTTGGTTGTCGATCACTGGCAATAATGATAGTTTAGCTATTGGTCGTTTGACCTTGCCGTTCTTTGTTAGCAATGTTACGACACGTGTCAACCCATCATTACCAGGGTGAGTTTCAATTACTCTTCCCAACGCCCATCGTGATGGTGGCAGATTGTCTTCTTTGACAAGAACTATGTGTCCTATGTCTATATTGGGGGCCTTCGTCATCCATTTGGGGCGTTGTTGAAGTCTGCCCACAAATTCATTCGACCATTTTCGCCAAAATTCCTGGTGAAGATTTTCTAATCTTTCCCATCGATTTAATACATTCGGATTTTTTCCTAGATGATCTTGTTCAGGAATCGAACAAATGGGTCGGGTATTAAGAAAATGGCTAGGTGTTAATACTTCAAGGCTTTCTGGGTCCTCTGACAGAGGACAAAGAGGCCGTGAGTTGAGACATGCTTCGATTTGGGACATAAGTGTACTCATCTCTTCATATGTCAACTTGTTTTCTCCAATTACTCGTCGCAAATGATGTTTGACTGATTTGACCCCCGCTTCCCATAGTCCACCAAAATGTGGGGACGACGGAGGTATAAAGTGCCATTGTATCCCTTGTGTAGAGAAAAAATTTTGCATCTCGTCTTTGAAAGATTTGTCTTGGTGCAAATCACTTAGTATCTTGCTGGCGCCCGTGAAATTGGTTGCATTGTCACTGTATATATGCATCACATTGCCTCGTCTGCTATTGAATCGCTTTAATGCTGCTATAAATGCCCTTGATGTGAGATCTGTCACTACTTCTATGTGCATCGCTTTGGTGGCTAGACAAATGAAGATAGCCAGATAGCCCTTTGTCGTTCGGTTGCCTCTACCCCTTGCCATAAGCAGTTCAAATGGTCCAGCGTAATCAACTCCGGAATGGGTGAAGGCTGGGTTGGCGGTAACTCGTGCTTTAGGCAACATTCCCATCATCTGTTGGGCTGATTGTGCCTTGTAGCGATGACACTTGATGCATTTATGTACGATTCTTTTTACCGCTTTAGAACCGTTCATAACCCAATATCTTTGACGGACGGCCTGAAGTGTCATTGTGTTGCCACCATGAAGAGTTTTTAGATGAGCGTTGTGTATTATCAAGTTTGTCAAATCACTATTATGTGGCAGTATAACTGGATGCTTTTGATCAAACGTCAGGTCCAAAGAATTCTCTAATCTTCCGCCAACACGTATGAGTCCTTCAGCATCAATAAATGGTGATAAATCTAGTAGTCTACTTGATTTGCTCAATTCTTTTTGCTTGTTTAACGCGTCGTGCTCATTTTTGAAATGTTCTATCTGTGTTTGTCGTAACACTACACAGAGTGCCCTTTCACGTTCTTCTGTGGTCAACAATCCAACTTTTCTTATCTTATTTGCCTTTTGACAATTCTTGATAAACCTCAGACAGTATGCTACTGTATTTTGTACCTTGTTTATTGATGAAAATCTCTGTAGCAGTGTTGAGCATATATTATTACCTTGATAATTTACTAAGTACACTGACACATTTCTTTTTTCCGATTCAGTCGTGATATTACTTTTGTCGGGGTATAGTATTTCACAAGCTTGTAACCACTGGGGACCAGTCCACCACATTGCATTTTGTTTTAGCTCTTGTGGCGATTGGCCTCTTGATGCTACATCAGCAGGGTTTTCTTCTGATTGGACGTGGTACCAACTACTTCTTTCTGTGGAGGACTGAATATGTGACACCCTATTCGCGACAAATGTTTTCCACTTGTGCGGATCACCTCTAATCCAAGCTAAAACTATTTCTGAATCGGTCCAAGCTATTGTTCGTATATTTTCAATTGCAAGCGCTTCCGCCGTTTCTCGTAGTAATGTAGCTAGTAATGCTGCGCCACAAAGCTCCAATCGTGGTAAAGTTAACTTAGACTTTAATGGAGCAACCTTTGTCTTTGCTGTTAAGAGTGTAGTGAAAACTTGGTTCTGATGCTTTATTCGTAAGTACACCACAGCACTGTATGCTTTCTCTGACGCATCGCAAAACCCGTGTAATTCACAATATTGATTATGATTGTTATAGCATACCCATCTAGGGATTTCAATTTGCTGTAAACAAGGTAATTCCTTTTTGAAATTAAGCCAAGCCTGTTGAATGGTGGCGGGTAACTTTTCATCCCAACCTAAATTGGTTGACCAAGTGTCTTGGATGAGTAACTTAACCTTTATGGTTATCGGAGCCAGTAAACCAATGGGATCGTATATTCTTGCTGCGTCTGATAACAATTCGCGTTTTGTGCATGGTATTAAATCTGTGTTCAAGTTTACTTGTATCTTGAACTTATCAGTTTTCGGGTTCCAATATACTCCCAAAGCCTTTATAATCTGCTCATCGTTAAAATCAAGACGCGATGACAATTCATGTAATTCCCATGGAATTGTGTTCAAAAGCTGGTTGCTATTGCTGGCCCATTTTCTTAACTTGAATCCACCCCTATTCAAAAGATTTATGAGCTGTTTACTTAACTGAATGGTTTCTTCAATCGAATCTCCACCAGACACAACATCATCTACATAAGTATCTTTCATTATGACTTCTTTAGCTTCCGGGTATTCATCTCCGTGATCCATCGCAAGTTGCTGAAGTGTTCGGATAGCCAAAAATGGAGCTGCTGCAGTGCCATATGTAACAGTAGATAGTTCATACTCTAGAATTTCTTCGTTTGGCGAATCTCGCCATAGAATTCGTTGAAACTTTCGATCTCGGTGATCGACCAAAATCTGGCGGTACATTTTTTCTACATCCGCAGTGAAGACTATTTCATGCTTACGCCATCGAAGCAAGATTGTAAGCAAATTCTCTTGTATTTGAGGGCCTACCATCATGATGTCGTTTAGGCTCTCCGCGGTTTTCCGCTTGCAGGACGCGTCAAATACGACTCGTAGCTTAGTAGTTGAGCTATCCTGTTTTTCAACTGCGTGATGTGGAAAATAATACGTTGCCCCTGTATCTGGAGTAGCTGGTTTCATATGTCCAAGACTTATATATTCTTTCATGAAATCTCTGTACATAATTCCGAACACCTTATTTTGCTTGAACTTTTTCTCCATCTGAAGTAATCGTGCAATAGCTAACTCTCTAGTGCCTTTTATGTTTGCTAGCTCTGGATCTTCTTTAAATGGAATCCTGACTATGTACCGACCATTGGCATCTCTTCGATGTGTTGTACGATAATGCTCTTCACATTTTATTTCTTCTGGCGTCATGATCGGAGTCTGCACAGTTTCTTCTAGTTCCCAAAATTTGCGAAGAGTTTTGTCTAAATCTACTTCACTCACTAAACATTTCAGGTTGTCTTTTGACGTAAAATTTGACATAGTATTGATTTCGCCAAACAGAATCCATCCTAATTCTGTACATTGCGCAACTGGCGTTCCAGGGGGGCCTCGAATAATACCATTTTTTAATATTTTCGCATATACGTCGGCTCCCAAAATCATATCGATTCTTCCTGGAGTATAATAGTAAGGATTTGCCAATTGAAGCTGCTCTATGTGCTTCCATGAGTTTGACTCAATGGTCTCTGATGGTATTGTGTTCGTAAGCTTTTTAAGTATTAGCGCATCAATGTTTAACCCGAATGTCGATGTAAAATTCGGTCTAATTATTATCTCTACACACTTTTCAATCCTTCCAACTGACGTGTCTCCTACGCCTGATACTGTGACTTCGACCTTTTTCTTTGGAACACTCAACTGTTGCACTGCTTCTTCCGTTATAAAGCATGTTTGAGCTCCTTGATCAATTAGCGCCCGTAGTGTTACTAGACGACCTTGTTTCCCGACAACTCTGATAAGAGCGGTCGCTAACAGCACCTTTCGACTTTCTTCTATGTTGGCTGTATGAACATTGATGGGCTCGATGTTTGATGTGTATCTTGATTCGTTTTTCTGATCTTTACTTGTATTTTCTGTTTTTTTGTTTACATGTAGTAACGTATTGTGTTTTTTATTACATATTTTGCATTTTTTGAAACTTCTGCATGCTATAACATGATGACCTTCCGTTAAACAATTTAAACACATGTTGTGTTTTTTTAATGTATCATAGCGTTGAGGCACACTCATATTTTTAAATTTTTCACAAAAAAATATTTTGTGTTCTTCACTGCACACAGGACATTGTTTTTTCACAATTGCACTGTGGTGGATCTTCGTTTCTGACCGCTTAATTGGCTTTCCTACCTTAAACGATGAATTTGTTGCTTCTAAGCTTTGGAATCTTGCCTCAAGATAATTCAGAAAATCTTCCAAATTTTGGACTTCTCGAGGATTAGAAAGTTTTTGCTCGTATAAGCGACGAGATTCCTTATCTAATTTTTGTGTCAATACATGCAAAATTATTGGATCCCAACTCTTGGTTTCAACTCCCAAATTTTTGATTGCTGCCATTGTTTCAACGATAGTATCATGCATGTTCTTTAAGCCATCTGCTGACTCCTTGAACAGATCTGGCTGCTCAATTAAATTGTTCAATAATGCAGTCAAAATTGCACGTACATTATTATAGCGTTTGCAGACGATATCCCAAGCTACACTATAATTGGCGTTGGAAATCGTTAAATGTTGTATGAGCTCACTTGGCTCATTCTTTAGGGTTGTTTTTAAATGATATAATTTCTCGGATTCTGTTAACCGGGCGTTCTTATGGATTAGTTCAGTAAACAACTCCTTAAATGGTTGCCACTTCAAATAATCGCCATAAAATATTGGTATTTGAATTTGTGGCAATTTGATGCCTGAACGAGTTCCATTTTCAAGCATCTGTTGAGCATGGTCACCAACTGATTGTAATTTAATCATGACCGTTTGATACGATCGTTCCGTTTGGGCAAATACATCATTTTCGAAGTACTCTACTTTGCATTTACCTAGAGCCACAATCTCCCCATGATTAGTAACGATAAGCTGCCAGTAATTGTTCAGTAATTTTGTTTTTTGTATTATGAACGGTAATGATGCAGGCTCGTTAAGCTCGTTCTCAACTTCTTCGGCCACTCTCATCAAACTTTCTACTAGCGCTTCTTGCTTCTTGATCAGTTTTAGTTGGATTTCGATATCTTCCGTGTTTTTCGCCTCTCAATGGCATCTCGGATTATATCTTCTAAGCTGATCCTTGTCTGCTCATAAATAGCCTCGACTCCCTCAAAATAATTCTCAGCAAAATATGCATGCTTGGGGTCATTGGCTTTATATAGTTCGATCTGTTCATTATTTTTCTCAAACTCCGTCCAAATATTGATGAGAGATTGGAGTCTCGTTTCGCCATATTCTTTCGTTCGCCTTACCAATGGGTCCTTTGAAATTTGAGCATTAATTTTTTGAATAGCTCTTGTTAGGGCGCTTTGAGACTTAATTAACGATTCCATTTCAAATGATACCCTAAATATTAGCTTGATCCCAAACTTAGCAGCAATTTAATCCCAAAATTAGCACTTGAATCAGTTTTTGGACACTTGAATCAGTTTTTGGACACTTGAACCGAACTCAGCGCGTATGACTTGTCACGATCAGTCTAAATTCGCGACGTAAACTATGTACGCGACGTAATTGAATTGTTCTTTCAACGAATATGAATTCGCGACGTAAACTGTGTAACTGAATTGATGAATTCGCGACGTGAACTGCGTAATTGAATTGCTTTCTCAATAAACATGAAAGTTTGCGCACAAAATACTTTAATTTTTTATATGGCTTACTGAAGACACTAGTTCTACAATAAGCTTTTACAAATACCCCTTGACACTTGTTCAAAGGAGTCGTTCTTTTAAATTAATTCACAATTCCCAAGACGCTTGTTCTAGAGAATGCTTTTTAATTTAATGGAACATGTAATCCTCAAGACACTGGTTCTAGAGGAGGCTCGACGGACCAAAATGATTGCGCTAGTTAATTGAAACGCGAGTTTTCAATCACTAAAAAACTTTATTTACATTCAGTCACTTAAGTACAAAATTACTACCTACTAAACAAAAAATACATTATGCTTACATTAATTAATTTCTTGAACAATTTAAAAAACGTGCTTCTGAAATAATGCATTGACCGAGCTAGTATTTTGTTGACGTCTTCACAAACCACAGTCAATGCATTCACAGGTAAACAACATCGATTTGCTGACAAATGAAATCGATGGTATTTACCTTTACAATGCTTTAGATATATGGATATATGATAATGTAGAATGTTTATTGTCTTATGCTAATGATGATATAGAATATTTATTGCATTATGTTACTTAGTTATCTACATGTGCGTCGTACAGTAGGTCTAGTAATCTTTCGAAGAATCTTTTCGGTTATTGGTGCTGGAAGCACCGAAACGTCTGCGCTAGTAAGGAAGGTAATGTCTTTTAGACAGGTTGTCGTGAATAATAAGACGACGGCTAGGTGATAAGTCGCGTTGTCTAACCGTCTGAAGAAAACAGCGACAACGTTTTTAGGTTCGTTGTGATCTTGAACGTCAACGAGATCGCAACTGCTCGTGAAACAGCTTAGTTAGGGCGGCTACCTGCTTTGTTAATTCTGCCACCTCTAACTGCTGGTGAGAAACAGGATCCGCATTTACTTGAAGTTATAAAAGCTTATTCAAGCTGGCTTTCAAAGAGCAGGCCGGAATAGCTTGATTTCGCTCCGGAAGCCGCTGCAGCCAGAGGGTTCTCAGCAGGTCGACTCCAACCGTCGAGCCACCTAATTAGTTTGTCTCACGAAGCAGCTGCGAAGGCTGCCAATCCCCCAGTGTGAGGTTCCACAAGAGGCGCCTTAATTTTGTAGAATCACTGGCTGATAGCCGCGACATCAGCGCTCTCTTGAGGCTCTCGTATGGTGCTTTTGAATCTGGCTTCAGTAGCACGTCCCTAGCTACCTTCAGCTCCTCCAAACCCAGTGAAGAAACTAGATAGTGCTACTTTGTTTCTGATGCCTTTGAAAAATGGCTCTACAGCTGATAAAACCACAAAGCTGGGTCTTGTTGCCAGAACGCGGGGAGTTTCACCGATGCCGCACTAACTTGTGGGCAGGACGACGCGCTTGAGGGCTCAATGGCTGCCTCTCTGTCAAATGACATCTAACACAATTTAACGAGACGGAAACGGAAACGAATCACGGCAGGAGGCTAAAGTGGTTGTGTGTATATGAATACTGATTAAACCCATTAAATTACCTTACAGTTTAAATGATGTTCGTCTAAACAAATCTTTAAATCTAGTTATAACGATTTATGTTTTTTATGTAACTTACTTTCAATACTTTTTTACTTATTCTCAATACCTTTTGTCTTAAAACCACCTGGAGGCGGGCTGGTGTACTCGGATCAATTTTCTTGTGTGCTCGGATGATATTGCATCCCATTCATGTTGTAATGCTCTTTTATGGTCGTCCTTGTTACTGATTCAGTGGTTTCCGATTCCAATTTATTATTTGGAAAATAAATGTTCAATTACATTTCAATCCGGTGACTGAGCTGGCGGTTTAATTTTATGCAGCCAATGCTAAATGAATCAGCATCGCATCAGCTCAGAGCTGCGTTTCGGATCGAACGAAAAGTGTCCTTGAATTTTTCAGCATTCTGTAGTAAATTCGTCTTCAAGGTGCTCAAATACTAACATTTATCCCGGTTGCCATCGATAAATACCAAATTTTCTTCTTCAGAGAACGACATACATCCCCATCCTACCGCCATGTTTAACAGTGCTGCTTAAATTTGGGGGCTGAAGCTCTGTTTGGCTGTCTGCCACACACAACCCCTTTCGCCGAATCCGAAAATATTAAATCTTAATTAAATATTAAATCCTTTACCAAATGTTCTCAAGAAAATTTGACTCTGCTCACCCGATTTTTAGCACTGATGTATGGCTTGAAATTCTCATTATGATTTCAGGATTACACTTCTTATCCAAGTACTTTTCAGTTTCCTGCGCTAATTCCGGTACAGTGGGTTTCGGGTTTTTCCTTACCAGTCCTACAATCCAGCGACAATCGGAAGCGGATAATATTTTGTTTGGATGATAGAAAATAGAAATATTTTTTTCCTTACTTTTTATTTAACGAAGATGATTAAAACATCCTTTACTAGAAGTGCTTTTGATATTCTACAAGCCAAAAAGCAGCAAAACATACAGATACTTTATTCTTATGTTTTCGCAGTGGTGCATCATTTACGCTGTGACGTGATTTTCAGTGTTTAACATGAATTCAATATTTTTCCAATCAATTTTTTAGGTTGCTGCAGATGAAATGGCCAATTTAGCAATTACATAAAGTTGGCTGCAATTTTAGTGTATTATGTTGGCACAAGGCGGCGCAAACGATATGACATATTGAAGTATAAATACTGCTACTTTGGTTTATGGAGTCATTTCTGTTTTGCACTTCATATTGATCGTAAAAACGAAAAGAGAAAGTGAACATGGAAGTGAATCAAAAACGGCTACTTTTACTATACGAATTTAAATTAGAGCACAACGCAAGGAAGCAACGAGGAGTATCAACAACGCATTTGGGCCTGATATAGTTAGCTAACAAACCACTCGGCGGTGGTTCGAAAAATTTCGATCCGGAGATATGGATCTTGGAAGTGAGCCACGTGGACACCCAGGAACATCGATCGATAATGACGAGCTGCGTGAATTAGTGGAGTCTGATCCCCGCCAAATCATAAGGGATCTTGCCGAGAAATTAGGCGTTCACAATTCGACAGTTTGCCGCCACTGGCAACAATTTTGAGAAGTGAAAAAGCTCGACATATGGGTTCCGCATGATCTTACCGAGCAAAACATGACGTGTCGAATGGAGATTTCAAGTTCTCTACTCTCCCGCACCAAAAAGGAACCGTTCTTGCACCGAACTGTGACCTGCGATGAAAAGTGGATTTTATACGATAATCGTCGCCGATCGGCCCAATGGCTAGATGCCGATGAAGCACCAAGACACATGCCGAAACCAAGGCTTCATCCAAAGAAAATAATGGTAACTCTTTGGGTTCCGCATGATCTTACCGAGCAAAACATGACGTGTCGAATGGAGATTTCAAGTTCTCTACTCTCCCGCACCAAAAAGGAACCGTTCTTGCACCGAACTGTGACCTGCGATGAAAAGTGGATTTTATACGATAATCGTCGCCGATCGGCCCAATGGCTAGATGCCGATGAAGCACCAAGACACATGCCGAAACCAAGGCTTCATCCAAAGAAAATAATGGTAGCTGGAGTTATCCACTATTCGTTCCTGCAACCTGGCGAAACTATCAATGCTGAGAAATACTGTGCTGAACTGAAAGAAATGCATCAGAAATTGAGATTCCAACGACAGGAATGGAGTGATACTGCTTTATGATAACGCACGACCTCATGTATCGAGAACAACGGTCCAAAAATTAAACGAGTTGTGCTATGGGACTCTTCCTCACCCTCCTTATTCACCAGACCTCTCACCAACAGATTATCAATTCCTTAAACATTTGGATCACTTTTTGACAGGAAAAAGATTTAATAATGAAGCTGCTGTCAAAAATTCTTTCGAGGAGTTTCTTCCAACCAGAAACTCGGACTTCTACAAATATAAATGTACTTGTATCTCCTTGAAAAAAGTGTGTTGTGTCTGTTGGTACCTATTTTGATTAAATAAATTGTCTTTATAAAAAGTTACAGCTGTTTAAAAATTTATTACTAAATCGGCCATTTCATCTGCAGCAACCTAATATTTTATTTTTCTTTTTCATTGAAAATAACAAATAAGGTAGCGAGTCGAAAAGTTTGTCCTATATTTATACATGGGATTTTCATATTCTGGAAGTTTTTGAAGATTTTCTTGGTATCAAGTACTCACATTATTTATGCGATTTCAGCTGCAGTTACAGAAAATAAGCACTTTATTGTTCATTTTTTATAATATAGAAAATAAATATCCATGCGAGTCTTCATTACTAAATTTCAGACTTCAGTAAGATGCCAAAACCAACATGATAATTGTATTGCACTAAAATTAGAAAAAAAAAATGTTTAATTGAGCAGCTAATAGTGCATTTACCTTACACTCCTGAGTACGAATTTCTGGGTATTCCCTATTAATGCCGAAGCAATTATAGAAAATACATTTATATTCGCATTGAAACCAAAAGCATGTTCCGGCAATTGGCCTTGTTGAAGTTAGTCTAAGCGCTGCCGGGTCAATGGGATGAACACTAAATCTAAATCGTGTTAAAATTAAATCGGGAGAAACGAGTATGTACCGTTCTAACGGATAGATGTCTGCTTGTACTTTCTACTATATTAATTACATACATATATAAAACGAACTAACGTCATCTTTTTTATGATAAGATCCAGTATCTCAATTGAGCTCACTAAAACTTATACTCGTGAGCAAAATATGTATGTACTATATCTCACTAGAGATATACATCTGAAAGTGCTTGAATAGCTTTATAGAAAGCTAATAATTGATTATCAAATAATCAAACAATTGATGTATATCGTTTAATACTAACGAAATAATCTATACATGTCCATATTCAAATAAAAGTTTGTATGTTGTTTTTTGCACCAAACATCAATCAAACATGTTAGAGACTAATTTCAAAAACATACGTCTGTAATTGTCTAGCACTGTTCACAAGTTTCGCCGTTTCTTATCATTATGCATTAGAAAATCAGATACCGCTAATCAGCAACCGAGTCTTGTTCGGAGTAGTGTAGCTTTTAGAAACTGTTGTATTGCTAGATAAAATGCACATGTATGCACTTACTTTAATGTGGAGCTCTCTGGCCCCATTTTGCCGCATCTTATTTATACTTCACACACTGTTTTCTCTTGATTCCAGAGACGGTTTTAGAATATTAAGATTCTCGGCCTAATTTGTACATGGTGTTTCTCCACATACAGTTGATTTGATGAAAATATCTCAGAAAATTTTCCTCCGAATTAAAATAGATCCATGATGCACTCACAAGCATGTCGTCAACGCATACAGTAAATTACATCCTCAATTATTTTGAAATCAGATTTTCAGAGTGGGCAAACTAAATTTTTCATTGTACAATTGTACAATGTATTGCTTACATACATGTAAATATGTCGTCCGATGAGTATCTGACAGATTATTTGATTTATTATTTCAGCAACTAGAAAGCGTAAAGAATTTTAGATATATGAAAAAGGTAAATGACCTTGGATACGAAAAAAAGTTTGTCAAGTTCGATCTGAAGTATGAATGAGTTTGTGAGCGAAAAATGAAACAATGCATATGTTTGTACATGTTCGCACATTTATGTACATATGCATGAAGTAGATTCAGTATCAAGTCGAGTTTGCTTTGCATTTCCTTAAATGGCATGATTTGATTCAATTTCGTTCATGAATCATCGCAGGGTCATTGATGATACATTAGATGTTAACCTTATACAGTGCAGTCGCGATAACGTAAACAAGATAAAACCGTGGCAGTTCACGCTTACATTCTCGGGGGTCACACATTGACAATAACGTTAGCCTGATATATAAATAAATAGTGTGTTTATTAATACTGCAGTACAAAAGCGTCAAATAATTTGAAAATTAAAAATTATTCCACATGGAATTTTTATACATACACTGCAGGCAAAAAGTTTAAGACCACATCGCAGAAATGAAGCACACTTAGATTTATAAAACTGCAAGTACCTTTTTTTAAAGTAATTGCCTGTTTTAAGGAGGGTTGCTATGAAGGGATTTAAAATATACATGGGATTTTTAAATTCTCAGTCAGGGTAATAAAACACGTTGGGGTTTTTCCCACTTTAAAGAATTTAGGTGTCTACAATTTTTTAAAGTAATTAAAATAAACCTTTGAAATTTCTGGGAATATGGATTTGAAATATTGTGAAATTCTTATAAATAGGTACCTTATCCTCCAAATATTTCATTTGTGAGTTTTTGTGCTGACAAGTAATACGGATTGCTATTTTATTGTTATTTTATTCCGTGCACTTGTGATATTTAGTTATTGGTACTTTTTAGCAAAGTTTTGGCAAAATTTCTGTTCAAAATGGGAAAAGCGCGCAGTATTAAGCCGGAAGTTAGAGGTGTGATTGTGGCGCTTCATAAACAAGGAAAGTTAGAAAGAGAAATCAGTAATGAAGTAAAAATTTCAAAGACTGCTGTACATTATGCTATCGTTAAATTCAAGGACAGTGAAAGTTATTGTGATGCTGTAAGGAGCGGACGACCCAGAGTGACAACAGAAGCAGAGAATAAGACTCTAGTGCTTATGAGCAAAAGGGATCGAAAGTTATCTGCACCGGGAATTCGAGCAGAGTTCAACGCGGGACATTCAAAGTCCATAAGCTTGTCAACTGTAAAAAATCGTCTAAGGGAAGCTGGACTCGTGGGGCGTGTAGCAGCCAGAAAACCTCTGCTTCGAAAAGATAACAGACAAAAGCGGTTAGAGTGGGCACGAACTCATAGCCAGTGGACAATTGAAGACTGGTCACAGGTGCTTTGGACAGATGAATCAAAGTTTGAAGTTTCTGGCTCCAAACGGAGGGTTTATGTCAGGAGATCTGCTGGAGAAAGAATGGCTGCGAACTGTGTAGTACCAACAGTAAAGCATGGAGGTGGTTCTGTTATGAGTTGGGGGTGCTTTTCGCTTGCTGAAGTGGGTGAATTAGTTCGAATTGATGGCACGTTAATTAGAGAACGTTACAAGGAAATTTTGCAGAACACGGCCATACCATCAGGTTTGCGGTTAATTGGGTGAAATTTCACCCTTCAACAGGATAATGACCCCAAACACAGTTCTAAATTATGCAGAGGATATTTAGCTGAAATGGAAAATCATGGAATACTATTGAATATGATCTGGCCCCCAAAATCACCTGATTGTAACTCAATTGAATTGTTATGAGAGGAATTAGATAGAAGGGTACGTGAACGCTGTCCGACGTCAAAGCAACACTCGTGGGAGCTTCTTCAAGAAGGGTGGAACAATATCTCCCAAGATACTGTAAGAAAATTAGTTGAAAGAATGCCAAGGATTACAAAAGCAGTAAAAAATCCAAAGGAGGATATTTTCATGAATGTAGAATTTAAAGTAGAAAAAGATTCTTTTTGTTTATTATAAATTTTGACTGAAACAATAAGCTGACAGCTGAAACAATAAGCAGACAGTTAACAATTACATAAAAAGTAATCAATTATATTTTATCTAGAAATAAATAAATCCTAATTACCATGAAAACTTTGTTTATTTTCTCGATTCCTAAGTGGTCTTAAACTGTTTGCGTGTAGTGTATATCGATATAAAACGATATGGTGGGTAATATAGATACATAGATATATGTATTAAGTAAAAAAGCTCGAAATTTTAGTTTGCCGCTGTGTGTTCTCCAAAGAGAAAGAGCTTCTCTTAATGTTTTTAACTCTGATATGTGGTTGAAACAAACTGAGTCTCTTGCTGCCCAATCGATAGCTTGGCTGAAAATTTCAATCGCTTCCTTTGCATTAATATTTGGTCTTTTTTCTTCTATTATTATTTGGACTTGCGAATCATTTTCTTCGCAAATTTCAACTAGATTTGCATCCTCTACTGGGACATCAGTATTCCATTCCTCATTATCGTCAACGGTGAAAGAATCCTTTAAATAAATTATGCATACATTTATAATTCAATTCAAAGGCATAATATGTAATATACAATACAACTTATACATATAGAACTTCAAGTAGCTGAATCGTTTCTGTTATGGGAACTTGTATCTCATCATTAACCAACCAACGACCTCTTAAAACATTTAAGGGCAAATCATCATCATCCTCAACAGCTGCAGCTTTAAGATCTCCTCTGAGTAATGGATTCTAGCATTTAGCAATAGTCTTCGTGTCAACCAGTTTCCATGCGTGAGCGAGGTTCAAAATAGCATCCTTAATAGTCAAATTTTTCAAACTCTGTTCAATTTTACCACCTTTTGCCAATATATTTGACAAAAGATTTTTCCTGTAGAAAAGTTTAGTCAACCTTATAGGATTCTGATCTATTGGTCGATTCAATGGTGTGGTATTTGGTGGCATGAATAATGTTGAAATGCTTCCATCTTCTGTCTTTAACTCACTTTCGGGTGGATGAGCGGGAGCGTTATCCAAGAGGAGAATGGCCCTCATTGGAATACTCCGTTTTTTTTTAAACCTCTGTACCTATTAATGACGAGATGTGAATCAATCTATTCTAATGTTGCTATAAATTCTTACATCTGGAGCAAAGTGGTTAAAGAACCAATCTTCAAATATTGCTACCATCATCCAGGCTCTTTTAGAATTTTTATAAATTAAAGGGCAAGCAAAATGTTTGAATGTTCGTGGACTATTGGCAAGTTGCTTTAGTTTGCACATGCCAAAAATGTTAGCCGCTGCTTCTCATTGTTTCTTCCACATGCAGTTTTTTCAAATGAAGATACAAAAGTTTTGTCTGGAAGAAGCTTCGAAAAAAGACTACTTTCGTCTGCATTATATACTTGCTCCGCCAAAAGCTTCTTATCTTACATTTTTTTTATGCAAGTTTTGTTTGAAGGGATCAATGAACTCAGGAATATCTGATGGTTTTTCTCCTGTTATTTTCAAAAAACGTATGCTGTATCGTGTTTTAAATCTTTGTAACCATCCCTCATCATCCCTCATCCGCCTTGACTTGCATTAAAGGAGGTGTCAGCTTCCTAAGACCGCAATCTGCACACCTTTCGGACTCTTTGAGTTCATCCGAATAACTTTTGGACTTTGCAATGCGTCACAATCGTTCCAACTTTTTATCCATGAAGTCCAACACGGATTAAAATTTTGTTTCATTTACCTCGACATTTTGGTAGCTTCGACTTCCGAAGAACAGCATCATGTTCACTAAGAAAAAATTTTCAAGCGATTAGTGGACCATGGTCTTATAATTAACTTGGAGAAATGCCATTCATTTCGACCATTTGTTAAATTCTTAGGTCATGAGGTTTCGTCGAAAGGCATTAAGCCCTCCCCAGATCGAGTTGAGGCAATATCAACAGCTAAACTTCCCAAGACGGTTAAAGATCTAAGAAGATTTTTGGGGATGGTCAACTTCTATATTCGCTTTCTTCTTCACACAGCTGAGATGCAGCAACCACTCAACACTTATCTTTGTGGCTCCAAGAAAGGTGGCGCTAAGACAATCGACTGGTCAATAGAAGCTAGCAAAGCTTTCAATCAAGTCGAGATTGGTTTAACAGAAGCCACTCTATTGTTGTTTCCGGACTCAAACGCCGAGCTTGGTCTATTCGTAGACGCTTCTGATACTGCCATCGGGTCTGCTCTGCAGCAACCCCTTGGTTTTTACTCGGCCAAATTAATCGACGCTCAGAGAAAGTATAGTGCATACGACCGCGATCCCATAGCGGCTTATCAGGGCAATTGTTACTTCCGATACTTTTTGGAGGCTGCATACTGTCTCACCATAATCGACCGTTGCACACGTTGGCCTGAAGCAATTCCTTTAGCCAGCATTACTGCCAATGACTGTGCTACTGCTTTACTAAGCACCTGGGTTGCTAGATTTGGAGTTCCCCAATACATTGTCACCGACCAGGGCAGACAATTCGAATCAGCGCTCCATGCTGAGCTTGGTCGGCTCTTGGGTTTTGAACGCAATCGCACCACAGTCTTCGTAGTGATTTTCTTCAAGAAAATCCTGGGAAGATTAGCCAAACAGACTTTGCCTCTGAACTAGCGGCTACTGTGGTAAAACTTCGGTCGGTTGATGCTAAACATCACACAACACCCAAAATATTCATCTTCGAGCAACTCAACTCTTGTTCACAGGTCTTCGTTAGAGTCGATTCTGTTCGTCCACCACTCCTTCCACCGTAAGACGGTCCTTTCAAAGTCTTAGCCAGACATACAAATTATTTTACACTCGAAATCAGAAACAAATCCGTCAATAATTCCATTAACAGGCTCCAGCCCTGTTACATGCCATCCTCTACGGAACCTGTCGACAACCCTTCCACGAAACAACAAACATCAGAAACTTCAGCCGCACCATTACAGCCTTCGGCTCCATTACTGCCTTCGGCAGGGGAGTATTGTGGATGCACAAACACATACACTTATCAATTCTTAGTTTTAAAAAAAATTTATTTTGTCCGAAATTTAAAAGAAAATAATATTGAGTTGTCAATTTTTTTTTATTAATTAGCTGTGGAGGAAGATGTGTCAACTATACAAATAAATTACAATTGTTTGTTGTTATTTGAATAAACAAAACAGATTTAAACGCAACACAGTTCCTTAATTCCAACATTGCAGTTGTATTATGTAGATCCTGGAGCATTCAAAACATTCAAAAGGACAAAATATAATTTAGGCAAACCTAAAGTTGTGTGAAAAAAGAGCTAAGAGTTTTTAGGAGTGGGCAGTTTTAACCAATAAATTTTTATATTATTTTTATTAAATTTAATAAATTATTGATTTTTAGGGGTATATAAATTATTACTTCGCTTGGGTTTAGTGACAGGTATTAATATCGGAAATACTTCAAAACTTACCTTGTCATATGAATCTACTTTTAGTTGTACCATTACTTCTGCCAATATTTATTGCAAGTAATCTCTCCTTCATTCAGAAAGACCTCTTAGTCAGCCCTATTCGAAAGCAATATTTTCTTGGATTTTCCGAACCGCCAGTCACTTTCATGGCTCCATTCTAGTAAAGTTTCATCAAACAAACACACGAACGTATTTGAAAAATGAAAAGAATTAAATAAAACAATAAGTTCGCAAAAAAACATAAAAACCGCGATTTGAGATTTACGATTCAATGGAAGAAATTGATAAGTCGGTATTAAATAATACATGAGTGTTTACGGCTTGCTTTTCTTCAATTCTTCATAAATCTATTTTATTGAACAAACATTACTGAATCATTCAGTCAGGCAAGCATAATGCGTTTATTTGACTTATTAAGAAATATCGAAATCACAATAGCCTAGATATATTTACACTTTTATAAGCTAAGTTACACTTATAGAGATGTTGAAAGTGATTTATAATTTTATTATTTTCATTTCAGCTACCGATGGCAACCTCTATGGATAAAGAAGCGATTCGTGAGGCGTATGAGGACGTAAGGTCAGATTTTACAGAAACTGAATGGTAAGTCAAACTATTTACAAACCAACCTATCTAGTCATTGCTTTCCGTGCAACCATAACTAATCTAAAACTATCATATTTATTTTTAGGGCTGTTTTCAAATTCGACGGAGCACAAATCGTCTGTACAGCTAAAGCTGCTGGATTTGAAAATTTCAAAGAACAATTCACAGATAATGAACGTGCCTTCGGTTACATTAGAATACAAATGGGTGATGAAATGTCGAAGCGAAGAAAATTCTTATTCCTCACCTGGATCGGGCCTGAAGTTGGTGTAATTCAACGTGCCAAAATGTCCACAGATAAGGCCATTATCAAAGATGTGTTAAGCGTAAGTATAATATATGTTACATTGAAACATTTTCGTCGACCTGAATTATTATGCGGTATTATTGCGGTAGTAATAAAGGCTCGATATGATGGATGTTATGTTATGTATCGATATTGAGACATAAGCCTATTTGTTCAAATAATGATAAAGTATCGCGTTTATATTTTTATTGATGAGTATTCACGCGCACTCGACTGAACGGAAATGAAAGGAAATTAAGTATCTGACGTGTCGGTGCTGTAGTTAAAATATAAAAAATGCTCTAATTTTAGCAAGCTGTAGAAAAAGTAGAGATAATTGTTTATTGTCTTAATACTGAGCATTTAATGTAGCATGATATAATTTTTTATTACTGGCTGATAAGGATTCTCCAAATTGAACAGTGAGAACATCATAGGTGCTAGCTTACAAAAGTGCATCTTGGATTATATTGATATTTGTAGGATTATAAGTCCTCTTTTCTGGTGCCTATCAAACAGATATTGATAGATACTAAAGAAGAGGGTCGATTACCCTCAAAATATCAACATTTGTCAAGAAATTGAGATAGATCTATCTTTTAAAGGGCAAATTGGTCTTTCTATAACATTATTGGGTTTAAAACGTGGGAAACATGAAATTAGTTGAAATCAGTCTAATTTTAACTTAAATTTAATGATTTTTTTTTTCGAAAATGTTTGACCAAATTCACGTTCGATTCCATTACCTTCCATCAGTGTTATTTAACTGCATATTACGTATGTTCCCTAGCTTCTCGAGTAAAACTATTCTGGGTAGAAAGTAACTTCTGCGGTAGGAAAAAAAATGTCGAAAACCAGAAAAGTAAAGTTATAGATTTCAAGCGAAAAATGACAAAAGAAGAACAAGAGTCAAAAGTGACGTCTCTATTTATGTTTCTATGATCTAGTTTATGCGAGATCCCAATTTAACCCCGACGATTATACCAGTCAGAACGTCGTATAAACGGTCAATTTCGGATTTCAGCTTGAACCCGAACAGCTGGGTTTACTCCCGATGACTAGGTTTGAGAGTGCATATGAAATGTGTAAATGAAAGTGATTTTTCAACATCGCGACTTTTGGTAAATACTGTGCACTTGGTCTGTTATCCATTATCGTTTTTGTGGAATTCATTCTTGATTAGGAACGAAGCCTCAGGAAAACCCAAAAAAGAGTTAATAAAATGTTCAGCTATCGCTAAATTTTTCTCCATATTCATTCTTGCCTTCTTCATACGTTAACTAAAATGTTCAACGTATCCTAAACTTCCTATCTTGCCACATTTATACAATACAGCTTCTATTTGCGTGTAAGGTATTCCTCAACACAAATTTCTATGGATATACGCAATTCGAATTTCGGAAAATCCAAATTTCAATTTTTCCTGTTTATACGACGCGATATTTGGAATAATCCCGAATAGGGATTAAATTGGGATCTCGCATAAACTAACTCTATGTTACTCATTCTAACACCATAAACGTCAAATAAATCAGCTCGAACTTTAAAGTTATTGAAAAAATTATGCGATTTTTTACATTAAAATTTTTCTTGTGCTTGGCAACATTACTTTTTATATCTTGAATTTATTTTATAGGAAAAATAACTGATTAAATGCAAGAGAACAAGGTCTATATTAGACTCGTTTTGTTGTCTTTGTACATTCAAGGTGTGAAAAAAAACTTAGGACGCCAAACGAAAAATATGGGCTATTTATGATGAGGAAGCCACTAGAGAGGACACTTGTCAGAATTGATTTTGTCGCTTCCGTTCCGAAAATACTGTTTTAAACTACTTTTCCCCCATTGGTCGCCCTGTCACGGTTAAAAGCGATGTAATCTTGAACCTTATTCAAATCGATCGGCATCTGGTAACTCGCGAGGTCGCAGAAAGGTTCTACATTAATCATTTAATCGTCGCAAAATGACTAAAGCACCTTGGAATCATAAAAAAGTCTGACTTGTCGGTGCTCCATGAGTTGTACAAGCACATCATGTTCATTCGAATTTCGACCTGCCTACTGTAATGGCATTCCTTGGATCCATTTTTGAAGAAAATTGTGATGGCAGACAGGAAATGGGTTGTTTACAACATCAAGGGGAAAAGTCGTGATACTCGCCCGGAGAATCATCCCCAACCGTTGCAAAGGCAAATTTGCATTCGGAAAAAATGTTGCTCAGTATTTGGTGAGATTATAAGGGTGTTGTTTGCTACGAGCTTCTGCCACGCAGTCAAACTATTGACTCAAGAAAGTATTGTTCTCAGATGCAAAGAGCAATATTGCCCTCCTAAGCATAAAAGCTCTATCTGCATTTTTTTTTCATTTTTGAGCTAACAACGGATTGCAAAACTAAATACTCTATTACATCATTCTACAAAATATGAAAAACCTATCTCTTGTGGAAGTATGTTAAACTCAATATCGAAAAATGCACTCTCCATATACTGTGAGCGTCAAAAGTGAGTGCACACCTTCCAAATTTGTTTTTGAGCTTCAATAAAAAACAAAATACCGATTGAAAAATATTTCTGATTGAAGAATATTAAACCTTTATTCGTTTAAAACAATATATATATTCAACATATAATTACTACATATATTCACTAACAAAAAATTTACAGAACAACAAAACAAAAAGTTATTGAAATACGAGTCAAAATTAAGTGCACACTTCATATAATAAAAATTCATATAATAATTTTAAGAAAAACTAGTATTTGGTTTGGCCGCCCTTTGCCTTTGAAACAGCTTCCAGTCTTCTAGGCATAGATTCTACTAATTTTCTGATAAATTCTGCTGGTATATTATCCCATTCTTCCTTAAGAGCATTTTCCAAACTTTCATTGCTTGTGATTAGACGTTGCCGAATTTTTCTGTCTAAATAATCCCATAAATGCTCAATGGGGTTGAGGTCTAGGGATTGGGATACCTTGGGAGTTCTATAAACCAACCACAACCTTACTAAATAGGAAGTGTGCTTAGGATCGTTATCTTGTTGGAAGATCCACGTCCTAGGCAATTCCAATTTCGCAACACTGTCAGCCATATTTCGCTTCAAAATATTGAGATAGCCTTGCTTATCTATTGTACTATCAATAAATTCAAGGTTTCCAACTCCCGATGCTGCCATACACCCCCAAATCATAACAGATTCTCCGCCATGCTTCACGGTGCCGGAAACATTTTTTTCGTGGAACTCAGTATTTTTAATTCGCCAAAGTTTTTTATTTGTATGCCCGCCAAACATTTAGAATTTACTCTCATCACAGAGAATAAAACGTTTTTTCAAAAATCGTACGTACAGTTTTTATATTTTTTAGCATAATTTTTGCGTTTTTTTCTTATTCGCTTTCGAAATAAACGGCTTCCTTCGTTATGCTCTGCCATGTAACCTATGTTCATTCTATATTCTTCGAACGGTAGAGGCTGAAACGGATTAATTGTGTGTTGCGGAATAATTTTTAGCTATTTTTGCTGCAGTTGAACGGGGATTACCCTTAAATTCTTTTACTATATTTCTTATTTCATTTCTATTTAATTTCCTTGGCCGTCCAGATCTTTTAAAATTGTCCAATTTTTGAATTTACTGTATTTGTCAATAATTTTTTAACTGCACTGTGTGGTATATTTACCATTTTTTCAATTTCCCGTAATCTTTTACCTTCCCAATGCAAATTCACTATCGTGTTTCTGGCTCAGTTTCTTTCCTCGTTTTCACACCTTTCTTCTAGCACGTTTTAAATCAAACTAACTCCTTCAAAAATGACTTTACCAAGAATTTTTGCGATTGCTGTTTCCTACAAATTAAATTGAAGTTGTATTCCGTTATAGTAAAAGATCCTTGACTTTGTTTACAGC
Organism: Nemotelus nigrinus; assembly: GCA_947369275.1. Lineage (NCBI taxonomy): Eukaryota > Metazoa > Arthropoda > Insecta > Diptera > Stratiomyidae > Nemotelus > Nemotelus nigrinus. The sequence continues at coordinate 45,344,831 of OX376374.1, forward strand.
TAGAATATAGCAACGTTTGAACAAGTGTGCACTTACTTTTGATTCATATTTCATTGACTTTTTGTTCTTGTTCCTCTGTAAATTTTTTATTATTTAATATAAGGAATTGATTTTATTGTATAAAGTTTTTAACAAATGAAGGTTTGATATACTTATCTCCAGGACAAATCAAAATAATAATCATTGGATATCTCGAAAGTTACTAAAATGTAGATAGAACGTTTATGCGTAGCACGGTAGTATAGCCGAAAAGCGTCCGGAATCAGCGAGAAGAAGGAGAGTCGTTTCCGTCAGGACAACGCCAAACCCAATGCTTCTCTACAAATGAAACAAATGCTACATAACTTCGGCTGGGAAGTAATGCAATACCTGCCTTACTCGCCGTATCTTGCGCCACGTATTACTACCTTTTCCGGTCCGTACAGAAACATTTGGATGGCAGCCGCTTTGATTTTGTGGAAGCCATCAAAAATGACTTTGATGAGTTTTTCCACAAGCCACAGAGCTGTTACGAACGTGGTATCCAGAGCGTTGGCAGAAGGTTTTTGTAATGAACGGACAACATCTGGTTCACTGAAGAATAAAAATTCTTTGTCTTGTTTATGTACCCAGTGCTTGCCAGAAATCGCCAACAAGAAAGAGTTTTGATGAATTCTTGCAAGAGCGAAAGCGATGGCATCAGCAAAAACTACGTCATTTGACATTTATGGGAAAGTTAGAGAACGCTACAACTCGACTAAACTTATCCAAAATTGGATTAGACCTAGTGAATAGAACTCTACACAACGTAAATCTTTTTATAGAACACTGTCTCCTCTCTTTTTATTTGGGCCTTCTAAGGTTTCTTTTAATTGTTGAATCAGTCTGTTGAGAATCTGGCTCAGCATTCTTTCATTCTAAATCCTGGTTTACGATCAACTTTGACAATGTTTGCTAAGAAAGTATCAATCTACGCTTTTGGAGAGGTCAAATCAGTCTTTTGATGTACTTCCGTGATGGATCAGTGAATGCGGCTTGAATGTGAATCCCAATAAAACGGAAACGTTCCTTGACTTGACTTCGTGAAATTGAACGGGGGCTTCATTGATCTGAGCCGGGGGGTCAAATGTTTAGGACTATTGTTCCATTTAAAGGTACTGTGGAACTAAAGCAGCAAAAAGAGGGGTGATGACTTGCAGTGCACTATGCTGCTGTAAAAGTGTCACTAATTTATTTAATTTATTTACCAAACAAGGCAACATACATTAACAATTTAATATAACATCATAACAACAACATACTTATTTTTTTTTTCCAACACATTAGAAAACAAAATACATCACAACTTTTATTTTAGTTACTTTACTTTACTTTAATATATTTTATTTTGATTTTAGCTAAATTGATGGGCAAATTAAGTGGGATTAGGATGTTGATAGGGCCTTTAATAAGTTTGTTCTAAAAGTATGTTTAGAGATCCCCGAAGCGTAGTTGCTGCTTATAGAGTTGAATATTCTACAGCACCTATTTATGGGCTCGTTATATGCATAGTTAGTGTGGTGATTGAACTCCTTGAGCAGAGTTGCATACCTAGTGCGTCTTGGTTGGTCATTGAAAATAATTTTGTTGGAGAGAGCTTCAACATTGATTGCACCACTTATAATATCAAAGGTTAGGCATGCACTTAACAGTGTTCTTCTAGAAGAGAGAGGCATTAAATTAAGAAGGCTCAGTCTGGTTTTGTAAGAAGGAAGATGTTGGAAGTCTTTTGGATCATAGAGGTCCCTCAAAGCGAAAAGTAAAACAGATTCTTCTGAACAGATTCTACTCTCTCACTATGTAGCTCAAAAACTGGGTTCCATATTATGCAGGCATACTCCAATAGAGGACGCACCAGAGTGATATATAATGACTTGGTAACCCATATATTCTTGAACTCTTTAGCACGTCTCTTAATGAATCCGAGCTGTTTATTGGCCCTGGCAAGGATTTTGTCATAGTGGAGATTGAACCGCATCTTGTTGTCCAATACTACCCCGAGATCTATAATATGATCAACCCTATTCAATATGGTGTTGTTAAGGCAGTAAGAATACTTTTTTTTAAAGTGATCAGCAAAAAAGTTACAAATGGCCTGTGGGCAGGAAGAAACCATGTTACCACGGAACATCGAACAGGGATAGCCGGTTGTTTTACGTTTCAAGTTAACAAAATCGTAAAACTTCCTGGGATCACTAATGATTTTTTCCCCCATTGAGTTAACATAGAACTCATACGCTTCGCGGGATTTGATGGAAAGTTCTTTGGATAGCTGATCGTATAATCTGATTAGACCCTCATTGAGCAAGCTTTCATTTTCAATTGCTTTATATAATTTATTTCTACGGTTTCTGAGATGCCTTAAATTATTGTCGAGCCAAGGCTCTGAGAGTTTGTTTTTTTTCTTCAGCTTCGGTACGAATAAGTGAATGGCATTGAAAATTATTTTATAAAAGGAAGACACTGATTCATCTAAATCTAATAACGAAAGAGAAATTGTCCAGTCTACTGTGTCCAAATAGTTTCTAATGCTTAAGTAGACAGCATTTTGAAAATCATATACAATTTCATTATTGTACGATTGGGTGAAGGAAATATTTGTAGCGGAAAGCTCAAATGTAAAAGCGGAGTGATGGAGAGTGTTTGAAAAAAGATTCTCGGCGTCAATAGTTGGGCTAACCACCACTTCGTCATAAAAGTTAGTAAAAATAAGATCTAACCAATTGCCATTTTGGTTAGGGATAGGAATTATTTGCTGTAAATCGTTGCCATAGAACGTACTTATAAGGTTGAAGTCAATGGAGTCAGAAAGGTTGATTGGAAGGAGGCGGTCATCATTTTCGTCGAGAACGAAACTGATTTTTGGACGATTGAAGTCCCCCAGAACAATTATTTTGTCATCGACATGTAGGGAAGCTGTTACTGAAGATATCAAGTCACAAACGTCCATGTAAGTAGTTTCATCAGATTGAGGTGGGATATAAACGATACCAATATAGAGGTAATGCTTGTCGAATAAGACTCTGACGAATTTGTGTTCAAAAAGTTTGTAAGAACTGGTCACAACAAGTTCACTTGAAAGGATATTGCGAATCGCAATAAGTACACCGCCTCCTCTTGAAACTCCAATATAAAGGTAGTCGCGATCGGTTCTATAGATGGTCCAATCAGTGTCAAGAATTACTTCGTTTATATGTGAGTCGTTCAACCACGTTTCAGTGATCGTTAGTATATTAAAATGGCAAGATTTAGCGTCAAGAAAAAGCTTATTTAATTTACTTCTCATACCACCGCAATTGTGGTAGAGAAATCTTGGGCGAATAGAAGCAACTTTGTTGTTAGGAGTAATATTTCTTCTGGTAAGGCAAATAAGGATCCCCAGCATTCCATTATTGCATGACTTTATACCACTTTAGTTGAGCCAGTACTATCAACTGATGCTGAAAATCTTTCTGCTGTGAGAATGCATTTCATTTTAGCATGGAGTATAGCAGAGTTTGGCCATGCTAGAATCTTATCTGCCGCCTTATAACGACTTGTAGTGTGCCAAATTTGCTTTAGTGATCTATGAAAAGATGGCATCTATTTAAGTGCACAAATATTTGGGTTGGTAGTGATTAACTGTCTTTGGTTCGCATAAGCTCAGAATAAGTCTTAGGTAAATTTTATAGATTAAAGGCAATCAGTCCTATAAAATGAGTTGAAATATTAGGCTATTAAATTAAAAAATAAATGTATTCTCGTGCTATGAAAAATTAACTTATTATAGGTCTTTAGTCATTTATAAATATATTTATTCCTTCATTTAATAAATCGCATAATCCCTAAATAAAATTATTTAATCTCTCATTTACAGAACTTTGCCGTTGAACTTCAGGCGGGCAACGAGTCCGAATTGGACATTGAGCTCTTCCGAGATGCATTGAATCGTGCTGGCGGTGCTAACTATGGAACCGGAGTCCGTGACTTGTAAAACAGATAATTCAAATTTCGTCGAAATTCATCATTTGAATCGACAGTAGGAGCTTTTGCCAATCAGCTAGTAACAGCAGGACAAAAAAAAATCAAATGATTCACTAAGTGAAAAGGTGTCGAACCAACATATTGAGCAATCAATCAACCAATCCAAATTTAGCATAAGTACTTATAGCCATTTATCAAGTCAAAATTATTTAATTGTATTAATAATATTGTAGAAAGATGAAAAACAAACAAAAAAAAAGAATAGATTTTTTTCATAGATTGATTATTTCAAAATTGTGTAGTAGAGTATTCTGTATTTTGCATTAAGTAGAGTTTATCGACAAGTAATTATTGATCTTTTAGAACAATGACGTGATAATACATTTCGGTTTTTATTAGTTATTCTTTTGACTTTGGGCATTAGATCCTCACAGTAAACAAATGTGTATCTTTGGCATAATATTGAAAGAAATGAAAATGATTTGATCAGTGCTACATAATGTACTGTTGTGTATAAAATAATAATAACTTTAATAAAGTATTTTTTCAAATTTTCTAATTTAAAATAAAGTTCTTAGATATTGGTTAGTGGTTGTTAGCATACTAGTTAAAGCACATGCTGACACGTATGACTTCATGAGAGCTTAGGTAGCAGACATTGTGTTTTGCATTGAGGTTTAAAAACCTAGCAAGTTTTGATTGATCCTTTGGTGCTTGGTAAATTAGCGCCATACATAGGTCAACGAAGGAAATGTTTTGGAAGATGGAAGACCAGTAAACAAACGCTCAAAAATTCTAGGGATATCCTGACCATGAATGATACGAATGACTGCGCTATCAACTTCCAGAAAGGTACAACGAATGTACGGTAAGGCAGTCCACAAAACACAGTGATTTGTCTACTAAATAAGAACAGGGCGATTCACGCGATGCACGAAGAAATGCAATAATAAAACTCGATAGTGTCGTTAGACGCAAAACAAGGTTTATGTAGGAAATACATATTGGCCCAAGTAAGACCAAGAGAGGCTATGGCCAATATGTGTACGTACACCCTCTTGGTGCGAGCTGGGCTGATGTTGGGCTCATTCCCAGCCTGAGTGGATTTTTGGCCAATATGTTGGCCCAACATGTTGGGCCAATATGTATTTGTAGCATTAGACTTTACAGAAAAATATATTAGAAGTTCTCGGCAATTTCAGAGAAATGTCTTTTTCAAGTATGAAATCAAATACAGGATTTTTAAAATGACTGACCGTATTTTATGTTAATAATCTGCAATTAGTTGTAAAATTTGAACAGAGTAACGTTATCAACTGAGTGTCAGACATGGTAGTTGGAAAGTTTCAATTCATAATGGAGATAATAAATGAGTAAGGATATATTCAAACTTTGTGCAAAGCACTTAAATGTATCTAGGTCCCAGTTATTACTTTCGACAACATAATGATCAAAAGCATACTGCACTTAAATCATGCATGAGGTTACTGTTTAGTATTCCCACAGCATTGTATACAATCCCACAAGGTCAGGACCTACGTAAGTTCTATTGAGCGTGTGTAGAAGGAGCTCGAAGACCAAATCCAAAATAGAAAAATTGCGAGCTGATCAAATCTATAAGATGCTCTCTTGGAAGAATAAAATAATACGCATTACTAATAGATTCCATCTCCAGACGCGAAAATCATGGAAATTTCATAAAAAACGTAAATCTCATGTAGCAGAACAAATGCATCTTTTTGCCCCCAAAGCACGAATACTTTTCTTTCACTGAATTTGTGAACATCTTATTTTCTAATGTAATTCTTTTGTTCATTTATTTTTCGGTAGATACTACAAATAACAATAGTTAACATGCTAAGTAGTACCTATATATTGAGTTAGGTGGTGAAATTATCAAGTTTACAGCTAGTGTTTTTCTACAATTATATGGAATTTTCCATAGGGTACGAATACTTTCGTCCCAGTGTGTCTACATTTGCGTGCTAGAATGATTAACATATATGATCTGACCTATTAAATCTAACAGGGTTAAATAAATAGTAAACAATTGGCCCATTACTTACCCCCCTCTCCCATTATCCTGCACTAGATAAACGAACACTCACTTGGTCCTTGTATTACACTCCCGAAAACTCGACGGAGGACATACGTCAAAAATTCCCGCCGAAATCTAAAGCTTCCCAACAGCAACTAAATCAAAGCTCTTATGTGACTAGTAGATGAGTAAATTCCTTCGGGAAGCTGCGATGAGCTTTGCATAAGATTAATGCAAGGTGGCACTAGCACTAAAGCTATAGTCTAGACGCAGTCCGTTGCAGGCTGAAGCTTTATGCTGAATTAAATGCTATTAAATATATTAGATAGAATATACTGCACGGTAGGTATACTGACGTCACCGACTGTTCTGCTAAATAGTTTTCAACTCGATACGAAATAGACTGAGCACGAGTACCGCATATTCAGTATACATTTTTTCAGCAAAAAGCTTTAGCATCCAACGGGCTGCGTCTAAACTATAACTTGGGTGGTAGCGTTATCTTACGTTAAATTTTTTGTAAGCTCTTCACAACATAACGAAGATGTAAATTGCTAATACGAATGAGCTTTGGTTTAGTTGCTATTGGGAAATTTTAGATATTGGCGGTATTTCTGACGTATGTCCGTCATCGGCTTTTCTAAATTGTAATGAGACAATTAAAGCCTGAATTACATTGGATTGCAGTGCAGTGCAGTGCAGTACACTGAAATTTAGAACTCATGTAATTGCATGTGCCAATTCACATTAACTGCAGTGCAGTGCAGTGCAGCGGACTGCACTGCATCTTTTAGGCTAATTTCTAAAACGCTGCAGACTGCATCAGCTGACATTCGTTTGAGAGTAGTTGACCGGGCAAAAACCATTTGAATTGAGGCGGAAATTCCATTCCAGGCATTAAATTGTAAATGGACGAATAACAGATGCAGAAAACCTAAATATCAAACCTCCACAAATTGATTTGACATGAATCATCAGAACACTGCACTGCTTTCAATGTGCTTTGCAATGCGTGCACTGCTTCGAAACTGCGCTGCGCTGCGCTGCACTGCACTGCACTGCAATCCAATGTAATTCAGGCTTAAGTGAGTGCTCGGATACGCGGTTAAGGATAATGCGAGGGTAAGTCATGGCCTAATCACTTACTGTATAATGTAAAATTATCAATTCAATCCTGTTAAGTTTGATCAATGAGACAATTGCACGAAAATGTATACGCAGTTTCTATAGAGCTTGTTCTTTTTCGAATTATCATTTCTTTGGTTTCTGCCTGCAAAGTGTCATGACCAGAAATTATAGATGAAAATGTTAACATTGAGGCTTTTTACACGACATCCCAAATTGGGATTTGGAGTATACCCAGTGCTGTAGTTTTACAGCAATTGCAGTATATCTGTTGCAATTCGATGCAGTTTACTGCAACATTGCATTTGCGTTTCATCTGTTGCATTTTACAAAATTTGATACTTGTTTAATCTAGCTAGGATATTTAGTAAGTTAGTTTAGTTTTGTCTAGTTATATATGCAATTGCTAGCCATTTTGAACTAAGAATGAATAGGAATTTCCCCAATTCTTAATCCTGGAGATATGACTGTATATTGTGATTTATTTTCTTTAATATGGAAAAACTGATATTAATAAGTATTTTTCACCAAACGACGAAACTCGAATCTGATATCTTTTACAAAAAATTGTATATATTTTGTTGAAGATGTGCGATTTCAAATAGCAATAGTTGTATTTTAAATGCATGTAAGAAGATTTATATGTGCACTCATATGTTTATACCTATAGAAAAATCAATCAATTGCAATTTATAGTAATCTGCTGCAACTTCGGAGTTTCATTTACTACACAAAGAAAAACTAAAACGACAGCACTGAGTATACCCGATTCATTGAGCTTTCGCTAAATATCATTAGGTGCGTTTTTTTTTTGCTTCGGTGCAGAATAGAACAATGCCACAAAAAGAAACCATCCAGTAGGGAACAGCTGGTGCAGTCGCTAAGATTGCTATAGGTTGCTGTATTTGCTGTGGTAGCGTGAAACAGTTGAAAATAAAAATAGAAAATAACTAGCATAAACTACCGCAATCAATAGAAAATTTAAAAAGAACTAACAGAAAATTACCTCTTTTATCTTTCACCTTTTTTAACACATTATAAGGGCTTTTTCTAATTTCCTAACGATGAAAACATTCAACATAGCCTTGAAAAAATTCAAAGCCACCTCACGGGGAAAAAAGGCAACTAATAATGAGCTTTTCTTTATTCTATCAACACATTCTATAGTTCAGCACATGAGCTACGTATGCAGAACAAAATTCTGTTGCAGTGAATTCAAAGGGTCAGGAATGTTGTTGTTTCCAATGCGTTTTTTCTGTTCTAGAATGGGTAGAGGAGCAAAAAAAACAATCACATTGTGTCTGTCTGTACACAATAGTTCTGTGTACGTACATGGGGGCTTCTGATGATTCCTGTTCACTTCGTCTGAGCATGTACATGCAAGGAGGTTTCCAATATGGCGGCTTCTAACGAATGCTGTTCATATCGTGTGAGTCTGACATGCAAGGAGATTTCCACAAGCGGCTTCTGTCGATTGGCTTTCACTTCGTATGGGCGTTCCCATGCAAAGAAATTTCCAATATGACGACTTCTGAAGATCGCTGTTCATTTTGTAAGAACGATGACAAATAGGGAAATTTCCAATATGGTGGCTTCTGACGATTGTAGCTCACTTCGTAGGAGCAATGCCTTGTAGAAGTATAGGCTGTCATGCAGAATGATGTAAGTGGTCAAAGTGTCGCGAAAAATACATGTAGTCTTATGGGGCGTCTGCAGGAAAATGTAAATTGTACGGGTTGTGTTAAAGTGAGTGAAGTGAAACGAAAGTGAGATCTTCGGAACACTGCTAGTAAACAGTAAAAAATAAAAATTAATGCGGTACATGGGGTAGAGGGTAAAAAATTCGGTACGAGATGTGCATCAATTGCTGTCAGGTTTTGTGATGTTTCGCGTCGGTTTAATGTCGTATAAAATTGATTGAGAATTTGCCACATATGCTTGACTGGTTCTTTGATTTGAATAGGCCAGTTGACATTGATGTGGCTATTTCCTGATCATCGCCAAAAATAGTAAATCGAGCGAATTTGTGAAAGCTTTGAGTAAGTATTGTGTGCATGAAGTTTTTTTTACATATTGTGCAACACAACAGTATGAGGGAAAACATTAGTCGAAATGATAGTTATGACTAATTATTATTTTAACACTGCACCCGCGTACAAAAAGCTAACGTTTTAGGTGTACTTTAGGTAAAAATCCGAACATGAAATCTCCGTGTATATGGCCACTGCCTGGTGGAAATGTCAAATGGACCATACACCATTACATAATAGCTACAACAGATGCCGATAGGATCTGTTGGCAGGATCTGTTGTTGGTAGGATCGTGTACATGTAAATAATTTCTAATATGGCGGCTTCTGGCGACCGCATCTCACTTCGTGGGTGTTTGTCTCGTGAATAGTGACGTCACCATTTTACGTGAACCATTTGCAATTAGAAGAAGTGCAGATAAAAATGCAAATTAATTTTTGTTTTCAATATATTTGCCTGCTACTTTAATGTGTACATTTTTTTGTGGATATTTCACCTACTTTACGTAAACCTTTTTAAAAAAATGTTATGTCTTTGTTGGAAAAATAAGACGAAACTGGGTGCTTCACTTCTTCATTGTTTGAAAACTTTTCCCACCAAATTCCTGTTTCAATTTCAGGAAAAGAGAATAATTGCTGGGAGCCAGGTCAGAGCTGTAGGATGAGTAACCTAAAATATCGGAGCGCACCTTACGCAGAGCAGCCAATGCAAAACGGTACCTTTAAAGAAACGCATTATCGTGCAGGAGGAGGACACCTTTGATTAGTTTTCCTCGTCTTTTTTCTTTGATGGTATTCTTTCAACCGCTCTAGTATTGAAGCGTAATATTCTCCACTTATGGAAACGAGTTTGTGTTTAAAATTGATGTACATAATCCCTTCTAGGTCCAAAAAAAAACGGTTGCCATGACTTTCAAGCAGACTTGTTCGGTTGTGGTGTGTCTGTTTTGTGCCAATTATTGAGTCTTAATTGGACTCAGGCTCATAATGATCAATTCTAGTTTCATCTCCTGTTACTATTCTTCTGCGCCTGATTCTATATTATGCGAAAGTACGGGTGTTTTTATTCAGCTATTTTTTTATTGTAGCTAAAACGACGAAAAGAAAAATTAATGGAGGAGAATCAGTACCCATAAATTAAAAAAAAAATATTAGAAAAAGGTCTGAAACTGAAAAATTGGATTATTTGCGAAGAATCGCGAGCAATATGTCTTAATGTTGAAATTCATTCCTAACTAAAAACTTAAATCACTATGTTTTTGTTATTTCATTATATCGATAAGTTTCATACGGGATTTCGTTCCACGAGATTTTGAGTTTCGGGATTTTGAATTTCGGAATTTTGAGTTTCGGGATTTTTAAGTACAGGATTTTGTGTTTCGGGATTTTGAAATACGGTAATTTCGAAACATACGGGATTTTGTTAATTCGGGATTTTGTGATTCGGGATTTTGATATGATCCCGTGCATAAGCTATACAAACCAATTGATGATGAATAATTGGGTCTATGGGTTGAGGCAGGTGAAGAGCTTCGTTCACAAACTTACAATCAATGTAAATAGCCTTAAACACATAGCAGCGAAATGTTCGAAGAGGGAGGCGTACTACTATGTAGAATTTCGCAGTTGAATTTGGTGAACCACAATGCAGTGAAAATGTCGCTGTCAATGCAACCAAGGCACCAACCAGATTCATTTTTTTTTCTTTTGTGTAGCTAAATTCAGTTGTACGAGGATTAGGTTGGCTTATAGCAATACATATCAGCCATCGCTTGTCTATTCCACCTCAACCTAATTCAAGCAGACTTAATTGAACCTAGTGGTGATGCCAACCTGCGGTAGGTATCACCACTAGCGAAGCGAAAAAATTAGAAATTTGGCAAATTCAAACGCTTCGAAAATTTCGGTCGTCGGCATTGGGAGCATTACCATACAAAACAGTGCATTCTAATTTTTGTGCGAAAAAAAAGTGCGAAAAATCGTTGTATTGTGATTCAACCAAATACGAGTGTGGAGTGATTGGTTCAACGACTCACCTCACCGCTGATTATTACGAGCTAGGTGAGCTCAACGCTTGGTGCGTGATCTTTTGTCTGAACCTGGATTCGAACCAGGAACCGCCCACAAGAGAAGCCAGTGCTCTACTCGTTAAAGGCCGAAACATAATAGCTGCGAAATTTCGAATGGGGTGGCGAACTTCAATGCAGAATTTCGTATTTGAATATGGTGAACCAAATTGACAGCGAAAATTTCGCTGTCAATGCACTGACGAATGACAGTTATATTTATAGCGTCAACCAAAGCGCCAACCTAATTCAATATTTTTTGTTTTTGGTTTGCTAAATCCTGTTCTATGAGGATATGGTTGGCTTATCACAATACATATCAGCCATCGTTTGTCGATACCACCAGACCATTCAGCCTAATTCAAGCAAACCTAATTCAATCCTGCGGTTGGCATCACCGCTAGCGAAACGAAAAAATTCGGAATTTGGCAAAATCTGACGCAGCGAAAATTTCGACCGCCGGCAATGTGGGCATTACCATACAAAACAGTACATTCGAATTTTTTAACAGCGAATTTCTCCGCCCAGTGCGACATTTCGCAGTTATTGTGTTTCAGGGGTAAAGCTACTCAAGCTTAACCTCAAACAAAAGGCGACTTAATTATTTTCAAAGTTCATAATGGAACCAATGTAGTTTTTTTCGTATGCAAACTTGCGAAGAAATCTCATAATACTAGCATGCTAATTGGTAGTACAAATTTAGTGTTACTGAAAGTGTATGCCTCAGAATATCCCAGAAAATGACCATTAGCTACACTAGCGTGGAGATGTTCTTCATTAAGACTATGGATTACTTGCTTACTTTGAAAAATACTCAGACTTTAAGACAGCTCGAAATTGACATAGTTTTATCACTTTTTTCGTGGTTGTGTAAATAAACTTTACCTGTCAAATAAACAAATCTGTTTTAGTTGGGGCTTGAATAATCACAATTATGCGTTCAAAAGTCAAATAATGAAGGAATGAGGGTTGCTGCCTTTTTTGAGTTTTCTTCCATATATGAAGATGATGAACACTAACGGTCTATGGAGGGCGCTACAAGGGCACAATAACTGGTTTCTTTAGCCAAATATCTGAAAATTTATCAGAAATGAGTTCTGATTTTAGCTACATGTCACATTCTGGAGATATAAGAGATTTTTCGAGCACTTATTTTAATAGTTTCGTAATCGACCATTTAGTCGATGTTGCTTGGTTTCTGTTGTGTGACGTATTAGCTTCATTTAACACTTTTTTGATATGCAATAAAGGCTAAAATCATACTGACAATCCAAAACCATTAAGCTTCTCAGGGAAAATATTGATCGAGCTATTCGTGGAATAAGGCTCGAACCAACGATATCGGGTTGACAGAATAGATATCTGTTGGCCATAGTAGCCTCTTCAATAAAATTAAGTTCTTGAGCTAAACCACAAAACTTATTTTCTGTAAATTCAACTGTACTATCAAAACGTCCGTGGCTTGAGGACCAAGTCTTATAAAATTAGTCTTTCTTCTGCCCTATCTGCTGATGGCATTATCTGTCTTACGGAAACCTGGTTGACAGATGATATTTTTGATAGTGAGATTTTACCACAGCACACTGTCTGCCGCAAGGATCGTGATCGCTCAATCTCTGGCAAGTCTAATGGTGGAGGTGTTCTTATTGGCATCCACAAATCTCTTTCTAGTTCGATTTGCAGTGACGTTACAACTACATCTTCAGTGGAGTGTATTTTAGTTCGTGTCTCTCTTGCTTCTGCTTCACTTTTACTTATCGCCTCAATCTATATCCCCTGTAATAGTCCTTCTTCACTTTATGAAATTTTCTTTGCAGAGCTCTCATCTTATCTCCTGTGCCGTTTTCCTACCGCTCACTTAATGCTATGTGATGACTTCAATATGCCTTCCATCGAGTGGAATACCTCTTTTTCAACCATCACTTCCAGCAACAGTCTTTCGCTTACTTTATCTTCATTCATTTCTTTATGTTCTCTTTCCCAATTGAACTCGGTACCTAATAAAAATAGCATAATATTGGATCTAATTTTTTCTAATATCCCAGTGTCTTCTGTTGATTTGGATTCCGGTGCTCTACTCTATGTCCCTCCCGACCCTTACCACCCTCCTGTTCTTTTAGAAATTTCTTTCAATCTTCCTTTCAGATCCACAGTTTCTTGCTACCGGCGCTTCAATTTCTTTAAAGCCAACTTTGTTGGAATGGTGAACGAAATCAATCATGTTAACTGGCACTCATTTCTTCGCTGCTCTGACGTTAATGAGGCTCTCCATAGGCTTTATGTCTTCCTCGCTAATCTCATTGGTCGCTTCACACCCACATGTCATCCCAGGACACCCAATGATGCTCCCTGGTTCACCTCTGAAGTTGCTGCTGCCCTTAGGGCAAACGATGATGCTCGTGCCAAATTTAAACGTTCAGCTTTGCATGATGACCTGCTTGAGTTTAAAAAGCAACGCTCTCATGCAAAGAGGATCGCTAAAGAAGCCATGCGTGCCTACATTGCCAGAGTTGAGGCTTCTATTAGTTCCAACAATTCAAAACCCTTCTGGTCATTTATTCACTCACTGAAAAAATCCCCCGTCATTCCTCAAAATGTGTTTCTTGATGAAACTTCTGCCGCTACAACTGAAGAGACCTGTGAGCTCTTTGCTCGTTTTTTCTCGTAATTTTCTTCCCCACAAAACCCTGTTTCTCCTCCACATGTTTCTTTCACCACTCCCTCGTCGTTTCGCGCTAACCTTAGAGCGCTCTCTTCGTTTCGTACAAACCCTTTAGAAGTTGAATATTTAATGAGTAGTCTCGATTCTAACGCTTCTTCTGGCTCTGATGGTATTCCTAATATACTAACTAAGTCACTATCTTCTTCACTTTGTGTACCCCTGTTCATTATTTTCAACCTAAGCATCGCCTCTGGTGTTTTTCCTTCCATATGGAAATCAGCCAACATTTTTCCCATACTTAAGGCAGGTGACCCCGCTTGTATCTCCAATTACCGTCCAATATCGCTTCTACCTTGCTTTAGCAAGCTACTTGAGAGAGCTGTCTACAACAGAATTTATCCTCTAGTCGATCCTTTTCTTGCCAACGAGCAACATGGATTTGTCAAAGGTAAATCCACTGTTACCAATTTGTTATCTTTCAGCAATACTGTTGCTTCTGCCATCGATCAGCAAAAACAGGTGGATGTTCGTTACACTGATTTTTCTAAGGCATTCGTCTCTGTTAATCACGTGCTTCGTCTCTTGAAATTAGAGAAATATGGTTTTTATGGACCGCTGCTCTCCCGGTTTTCTGCTTACATTTATGAACGTGCTTGTGTTATTACTGTGAATCCTGCTCCTCTGCTCCCTTCTATCCTACCTCTGGTGTTCCGCAAGGCTCGATACTTGGCCCCTTATTGTTCTTAATCTTTATTAATGATCTGCCAAGTCTCGTAAACTCCTTCTCCCTTCTTTACGCAGACGATCTTAAAATATTCAGAGTAATCGATACAATTGAAGACTGCTTTCAGCTACAGAATGATCTGCACACTCTGGGCAACTGGTGTGGTGCAAATTATCTTACTCTGAATGTCTTAAAATGTCGCCAAATGTCGTTCACGCGTAAAACTAACCCTTTAGTGTTTTCTTATTGCGTTTCCGGTACCTCTCTCGATGCTGTATTCTGTTTTAAAGACCTGGGAGTTATTTTTGACACTAAACTCTTATTTGACCAACACATAATTCATATAACTGCCAAAGCGTCTAGGCTCTCGGGCTTTATACTTAGATCTTCTAAGCATTTTACTGATATCTACACCTGTGTACACCTGTTTTGCTCTTTTGTCCGCAGCATCCTTGAATATTGTTGTCAAATATGGTGCCACCATTTTCAGTACTTAATTGATGCGGTTGAATCTGTACAACGCAGGTTCACCCGCTCTCTGCTTTTCAAATTCAATTTGACTTACTGTGGGTATAGCGCGAGACTTACCATGCTGCAAATTCCATCCCTGAAATCTCGTAGGCTGTTCTTCGATGAATGCCTTCTATTTAAACTACACCATCGACTTGTACCATCTGACCTCTGCAACCTGGTTTCCGTCCGTGTATTGGATCGGTCATGTAGATCAACTTTAACGTTTAATGTTCCATTTGCACAGGCTGATACATATTACTTTTCACCGCTGCTACGTTTACCTAGGCAGCATAACGAACTCAGACTTGGTTCCCTACCACCGACCTTGATGCTTTTCAAAAACATGTTAAAAGATAAAGTAATTACTTATTCTGTTTAATGCATGTTCATCTTGGCTAATTGTATATCTAAATTTTAGATTCCTATTTTCTATTGAATTATGATACTCTTGTTCGTTTTATATATATTTTTATTTTTATTTATCATGGTCTATTGCGTAATTGGACTTATCTGTTGTTATAGACATTAAATCAATAAATAAATCAATGAAATAAATAAATCAATTAATGAGAAAATATTCATGATCCATTATATGCTAGTATGGAATTTGTATTGCCTTAAGGGTAGAGCACTAGATCCTGTCCGAATCCAGGTTTGGACGAGGGTCCGCGCACCAAGCTTTGAGTTCAGCTAGCTCTGAATAGATGCCTAAATTAATGAGAAGTCGTTTTTACTCTGAGAAAAAGCATAGAGCCAGATACCATAAATTATAAGAGTAAGAGTATGTATTATGACTTGCAAAGCCATGTATTGTAGCTCCCAATGTTATTTATTATAGCCCTGATAAAAAAGCAAATTTAAAGTGAAATTTTCCTCGATTTAGACAATTTGGAAATTTTTACAGTAGTGGATGCAAATTTGTATTAGCATTACTAAAATGTTATTTCTAAATTTACGTCTTATTATAAATAAATCTTGCTCAGTTTCAGATTCAAACCCGTGACAAGATTTTTTCAGAACCGTAAATGTATCCACTAGCTAATTTGGCATAAGAGTTTAGACTATAATTTGACATAAGAGTTTAGACTACGCTGAAAAGAAAAGCCTATAACTTGTGGTAATTTGGCATTAAGCTATATTAAATTGTACTATGTTCATAGCGTGGGGTAAGTGCACTAGAAGTCGGCCATGCGTCAGAAGTCGGCCACTTTGTCTATACATTTTGAAAATAAGGAAACAAACATCTAAAAAAAGGAAAAAAATACTCTAACGGATTGGTTGAAACATAGTCTCGAAGTGGCGTAAAATCTAGCGCTGTGTGTTAAGTCTGATGAATGCAATTATTCATTCAGTTTGTGGAATCGTCAACTGCACACAAAAACTTCATGTGAATGTCATATTTTCTTAAGAAGTGGTTTACAAATTATCCTTAAATATTTACTGTTTTTGTGTGTGATCGGTGTTGAAAATCAACTGGTGTGTAAGTTGTTCACGCTAGAATCTTAACTTTATTGAAATTAATTGATTTAATACTGTTAAATTGAAAAATATGAGAAGGCCGGAAACTGAATCATATATTTTACGATATGTTCAGTTGCCGGCCACGGTGGCCGAGTATTGAAACTTCACTAGAAATGTTATTTTGGTAATATTTCCAACGAAATGACGTCATATGTTGATTATAAAGGAGAATTATTAAAAAATACAGTATTGTTAAAAAATATTCAGTAGTCGGCCCCATATAAATCATGAAAATTTACCTAGGTCGAAAACTGATGCAGAAAATTTTAGTAATCTGCCTCATCTAACGTTTTTCTATAGTTGTTCTTTATTTCCAAGGAAATGAATAACGAAACGGAAAAAGACGGGACTGGCCGTATATTACCAACTCTAGAATCTTACAGAAAAAATAGAATTATAATGGCACTTAATAATATCCGCAATAGTAAGCTAAGCATACGTAAAGCTGCAGCTAAATATTGCACCCCATGAGCAACATTGCAAGATCGTTTGCATGGAAGAATACCTGACGAGTGCGACAAAAAAGGTCCAAGATCCATATTATCTACTGAGGAGGAAACAGCCATTACTGAATGGTGCATTAAGTTATCTAAATGTGGCTTTCCTCTAAAGATGGTAATTAATTGAACACTGTTCAAAATTTTTTGAAAGATGATGCCAGGGTGAATTCGTTTAGAAATAATCGTCCTGGAGGAACCTGGTTAAAATCGTTCTTTAGAACAAATCCTTCTTTGAGTTTAAGAAAAGCAGAAATACTACATAAAGGCAGAGCAGCTGTTACTTTGCACTATATTAAGAACTGATTCAATAAACTCAAAGAATTTCTTCCAAGAAAACCAATAACCAAGAAAATTTTCAACCAAGAAAATTTGCTGCTCGATCCTAGGCTAATCATTAATATCGACGAAACTAGCTTCTGCCTTTGTCCCAAAACTCGCAAAGTTATTGCTCCTAGGGGCTACAAAAACATTTATCAAGTGGAATCAGTTGAAGAAAAGGGTACAATCACAACATTGTTAACCTTTTCGGCTGATGGCAAAATACTACCACCCTTAGTAGTTTTTCCATACAAACGCTTTCCTAAAGATATTGTGTATAGCGTACTAAATGGTTGGATCCTTGGTAATACGGACTCTGGGTGGATGCGGATTGAAACATTCTATGAATATGTGGCAAACTGTGTCAGTAGCTGGCTGATTGAACAACAAGTACCAAAGTCTGTTTTGCTGCTGGTTGATGGCCATAAATCCCATTTGTTTATGCAATTAAGTGAGTATTGTGATAAAGCAGGCATTTTGCTGTATGCGCTGCCACCAAATACAATAAATATTCTGCAGCCTGCCAATGTCAGCATATTCAAGCCTCTCAAGCAGGATTGGAAGAAGACAGTTCGCGGATAGAATCTGCGAAAAACACTTACCAGAAAGGAATTTTGTCCATTATTAGAGAGCGTATTGACAAAGTTTATTAATCTTCCTGAAACTATAAAAAATGGTTATAGAAAATGCGGAATTTTTCCATTTAATTCTGAAGCAGTGGACTGTTCAAAATGTGCAAATGCAAATGAAGAGGCAACTGACAACAAATATCCTTCAAATTAATCTAATGAAAGATTTGTGATTGCTTCATCTGCAATCAAAGAAGTGTCAGAAGATCTTGCCATATAAGGAATCAATGATATTATATAGGAATCAATTTGATATAGTTTTGAAGGTTTTAGAGGAGTCATCGAAATCTCAGAGCGAAGAGGACACTAATGAGTCAACAGTCAGTATGAATGTTTCGTCACTTCGTTGCCGAGTGTTATTCGATATTAACGACGATGGAAAGTTGCGAGTGTCAACTTTAATAATGCTGAAGTCCTGATTCATCTAACAATATGCTCAAACCTCTCGCCAAAAACATGACCTGCTTAAACTCAACTCCAAAGTCAAGTTGTAAAGATGATCAAAAACTGAACTTTGAATTGCAAGCCAGGAGGCTGGTTTTTTCTAACTATGGTGCAGCCATAGAAAAAACGTATGCTGCAGAAGCTAATAAGGAAAATTTAACTGCGGAATCAGCGTCAGTTCATTTAGAGATTCCCAGCACTTCTTCTGGACTCACATCACTATCAATTTAGTTGAAATTTTTGTTGTTACTCCTTTTAGGTAATTCAAATCGGTTTGAACCTACACCCAGAAGATACTCTCTCACTAGCAGATCCTGTTCACCTTTATTTAGTAGATCGTACTCACCAGTCTCCCCACACCTATCGAAACCTTTATTTATTTTTCCGGAACTTTTAAAAACGGAATTAAAGATTTCAAAAACTACTAAAGCGCCAAGTGTGATATCGTCTGAAGCTTGGAGAAATATATATAAGATAAAAGAGGAGGAAAAAATAGAAAAGATCAGACAATTTGAAAAAAAAAGAGGATCGTATCAAAAAAAGAAAATTGAAAGGCGCACAGGCACCTGAAAGGAAAAAGAAAAAAACAAACGTGGAAAAACAGAAGAAAGCGATTAAGTGTCAGGGATGTGACAACGTTCTAATAGGCGACACAGAAGTGGCTGACCTAAAAAATATTGGGTGCGACAGCTGCCCTAGATGGTATCATCTAAAATGTTGTTCTCTACATCCTCTAAGTTATGAGAAAGCATCTGATGAGACATTTTCTAGGAAGATATGTGAGACCCAACAGGAGAAGAAGTGAACTTTGTCTGTAATAACTTCTGAAAAGTCGAAAAGTAGAATCATCCAAGTCAATATTAGAATTAAAAATACTTTGAAAGAAAGATGCTTGATTTATGTTAAATTAATTGTTTTTATTTACAATTTTCAATGCAAAATGTTTCAAGTATAATATGCTTTATTTATGTTTCATGGATATTTCTTTGTAAAATAATGAAATATGCAACATGGCCGGACACTGATACAAAAGAGGCCGATAACTAAATTTCAGGGGCCGACTACTGATGTAAAAGCGTAGTTTTTATAGAATTAATTATTAAGAAAAAAGTTTATTCGTCACAAAGAATATTAAATATCAATTCCACGAGGAACAGCACAGGTTTACTTTTAGCTAAAAAATTTATTCCATAACTGTTTTCTCTGGGTAGTTATATTTAGCGAAAGTGGAAAAAATTCTTAAGTGGCCGACTACTAGTGCACTTACCCTATACGGCCATAAATGATGTCCTATGTTACATAGCACCACGCGCTACGTAGTTTTTCTTCAGTGTGTATTCACAGCCATTATTTGATTATATAACTAAGGATCTTCTTTAGATAAAAGTGCTCTCAGAAGTAATTTGTGGAAAGAAGTAATTGGTGCTTTAGTTCATCAACAGGAAGAATTCTCTAGCATTATATCTACTCTCCATCAATACATATACTCGTATATTTGAAAGCCTCAGCATCTAAACTCGAACATTCATGTCCTTGTAGATTTTATTTTTTTCACAGAAATGAGTTATTTACTTGCCTACGTTCCATTTAGCATTATCCCTTTAGAGTTCCGCTTGAACCGTTCTCATCGATTTTTTTCCTAGCTTTCGTTTCTGTTGCACTGACCTATATATATGAGTGGAACGTGTTGCCAACACTGAATGTATATTAAATTGAAGCTAAGTCTTATTTGCCATATTACATTAAACAACGAAGAATTCTTAAAGAGGAACGTAAAATCTACTTCTACTAGCTGCTGGAATCAACATCAAATACTTCACCCAGAACCTCCAGTAGGATGACTTTTATTGCTCAACATTTTCACAACGATCCTAAATGCGAAATGAACACAATTTTTTCTCAATGATGAATTCGCACAGCGGTAATCCTAACAGCAGTAGAAGCTTTCCATCAAAGTGCTTTAGTACTGATGCTGCCTGTAACTCGAGTCCGGGGGACCACAACTACATCATTAATAAACCGCCAGGATATGAGCAGTTCCATATGACACATTGTGAACATCGTCAACGGCATTTTGATTGGAAAGGAGGAGATTCTTAAAATGGGGTTTTAACGATGACTCTGATTACTTGGTAACGTGTAAATTGAGTAATATAAGATCGGGTCTTGTGTCGACGATTTCGTTGAAACATTTTTCATCCAAACATTCTGACCTCGAAATAATGGATGATGCTGGCTTAGTGATTATTATAAAAAAAAATCCTGGCATGATAGATGTGAAGGTGTCTGTGAAGATGTCTCAAGTTTTAGCTGGGCTTTAAAGGATTTAGCAGGGTGAAATTTATCAAATTAAGCAGGATTTGAAAAAAGATTGGAAAATATCTGTATGAAATCCATCAGCTTGATGGATGGTAGGTAATACATTTTTGGCCATTGAATTTCTTTTTATTTACTGGGGTGTCTAGATATCTATTTAATGCTATATTATTTTGAATATAACATTGAATACGTATTAATATTTAAAATCGACTGAAAAGCAGAATTTCACGCCAATTGCAGTCAAAACCGGTTACTACGATATTGAAGGGACCACATGATTAGGACGCTATATCCGATAATTGTTATAAGCGATACTCATATGTATTTGAATCAACATTTAGTCTTCTGTGTATACGCCGGTTTGCTAATAAAATGCAAAAATAAATCAATGAAAAAGTTTATTGTAAGAAAGTTTCGGTGCAGTACAGCTTGAATTGCCTAGTGGTTGGAGCACTGGCTTCTTGCGTGTGGGGTCCCTGGTTCGAATCCAGGTTCGGACGAGGGTCCGCGCATCAAGCTTTGAGTTCAGCTAGCTCTGATTAGGTACCTGATTTAAATCAGGGGTAAAGTGAGTGGTGGAACTAATCACTCCACACTCGTATCCACAATGATTAAAAAAAAATTGTAATGAAGCTCTCTACCAGCTTCAACCCCTGGACCCGTAAAGGGTTGTCGTGGGATTGCTTTGCTTTTTACAGATTACAATTAGTTTTCAAAACATATATAATCGGTTATTTTGGTCTGTTTTTTCTTAACTGAACTTCAAAAGAATTATGCATTTTACGTTTCATTTCCTTCAAGAATGCTTGATTGATATCAGAATTGAACTCTTCGTTCAATGGAAAAAAATGTTTGTAGAGTTGTTACAGCGGTAATAGCATCGCATAATGATGTGGATTGAAACTCTCTGACTTCCTCTTCTTGGTCTTCTCCTTCGTCAGTGTTTTGATGATTGCTTTCAATTTCTGCTGAAATTTCGTCTTCAGTGACCTGCGCACACACGGCAACATTGTCGTCAATTCCGATGAACTCATTTATTTCTGCCCTTGGTTCTGTAGCTAACTGAGCTGCCAATTGAGCTAAAGGTACTGAGTCATCGTCATCGGTTGGAGATTGTATCGCTCTTGGTAGCAGAATACTATCGTCACCATCGTTTGTTGATCAAGAAAGATCTTTTAAACTTGCATGGCGAAAGCACTTGGCTATAGTTGTTGATGTAACCCTTTCCCAAGCTTCAGATATAATTAGAATTGCCTCCAAAATGCTAAGACTTTTCACATTTCCGCCGTTTTATTTATTTATTTATTTATTTAACCAAACAAGGCAACATAACAACAAGAAAACATAATATATAAATCTTAAATACAATTAATCATAAATATATAATACAAATTGTTCGTAAAAGTGATACAATACACCACAAATTTTGTAGCAGTTATACTACATTATTTTAATTAAATTTAGGCTAGTAACGATGGAAGTTAAGCGGGTTCGGATGTGGAAAGGGCTTTGGACAAGTTATTTTTTAAGTTTGATTTAGTAATCCCCGAAGAGTAGTGGCTGCTTATAGAATTGAATATCCTACAGCACCTATTAATGGGCTCATTATATGCATAGGTAGTGGGATGACTGAATTCATTGAGCAGATTTGCATATCTGGTGCGTCTTGGTCGGTTATTGAAAGTAATTTTACTAGAGAGATCTTCAATGATTACCGCACCACTAATAATATCAAATCCTCTTTTTTTGGGACATGAAGACTTAAAACAGCGCGTCAAAACGAAATTATATCAACCACTGTCGCAATGTGCACTGCTATTCGTAAAAAACATACATGCCAAAAACTCGGTTGGGGCGAGATGACAGACGTTGCTAATAATTACACATGAATTATGTCTTGACTTACTGAAAAAAGTATGACGGTTGGTCGTTATAGCCGATATTTCCGATGAGTGTTCGTCGCATTAGCCGATACTTCGCTTTATCCGATGTTGCTATAAGCGATATATTTACATAGGTGATTATATAGGGATCTGACAGGGATCACGCCGTAGGTCGTTATAACCGATCCGTCGCTGTAAACGTTGTCGTTAGAACAGGTTTTGACTGTATATGCATACTTAAGCCGGCGCCAAACGATGCGGTGAACGCTTGATTCAAACGTTAGCCTCCAACGTTTGAGTCAAATATTAAAAGTCCGGCAATAGACCGAACATGTTCCAGCGCCAACGTTGGACGCTGGACATTGGGCACTGGTAGCTGGCGTATCGGCCACACGATGCGTCCAACCATCAAGTGCCCAACGTTGGAAGGTGTTGGTAGCATCGTTTGGCGCCGGCTTTATACAAACATTTCATTGGAGGATATATTTGCGCTTTGGGGGATGAGGTTAGTTCAAGATTGTTTGAGTAACAAATAATTGCCGTGCCAATTATCTGTATTTTAATTCCGAGACACATATAGAGAATCTGTAAGCTCATGTTTATGGGAGAATTTTCGTGTATGTACGTTTCGTTCTGTATGATTGTCCGTGGACGCCAATGATTCCTAGAGCATAATCAAATTCTAACTAGTGCAGGTGCCAGCATCAAGTGCTGTCTGCATCCACTAGACACAACAGCTAGCCTCATATGGTTTGATTATCAGGCGAATTTGATTCCTATCCAACTGTATCTGATCGGATTGGAAGCCGTTGGGAAAAATGACTGATGAATCCGAAGGATCGGATCCAATCTGCTTTGTATGTTGCTGGGTGAAAAATGTGTAGCAGAAGAATACATATGTAAGAATAAGCAAAGCTATACTATTCTTATCAATAAACTTGTTAATTGGGAACTAGATATAGTAACATTAATCATAGCACATAACGAATCTATTTAAATGAATGAGCAGAAATAATGAGATTCATTCTTTACAACAAATCTCTAATAAGTTTAAATATATTTATATTGTTTACACAATATCATCAATATGTTCAATACATCCAATCGCAAAACAATCCTATTTATAAATTCACTACGTGCGTATGCACAGATGAATGTTTTACATATTTGCACATATTTACTTGTTTAGCCACTCACAAAAACTGCTTTGAAGAAAAACAACCAAAATAAAATTATGCTGTCTAAATTTGAATTAACATTTTTAGAAATTCTGATATACATATACCAGTAAAACGTCCAGTGAAGCAGACTCCCACTGGTATCTATAGACCGCTATGGCAGCGAATATTTTTAAATGCTATAAATTTCAATCAGTTTGTAAATTTTGACAATGACGATGGTTTTCATATTTTGACGTTCTTCGAATTGATGCTAATTAAATCGAATGATTAAAGTGTCGGCAATTCTTTGCAAGCAATTATAAATCGGAATTAATGTATCACATCATATTGCTAAGTGAAAAGCACATTCATGGATACTTTTCGACGCAATGGAATTTAAAATTCACAACTGTAGAGGCGTCGAGTAATCGATTCAAACGTATAAAACTATAAACATATTTGAAATGTACTGTGAATTTATGATGCGACATAATTCAGTGGGGAATTCAAAATATGTAAGGAAAATTAACAGTATATTTGTAATTTTCCACTTCTAGAATAGTATTTTAATGAATGTTTTTTTACGATTTCCGAATATTGTATAGGTTTATTCCAACAGGCTAGTGTTGAATAAACTGTTAATAATATTTTTTTGTTAAATTAAAATAAGTTATTTAAGTCTTTTTATTAATCTATTATTTTTGAAATCTTTTTATTTCATTCGCCTTAGCACACTTGCAATTTTCCAAAGAAGAGGGATTGACGTTCATCAAAAGATTCTTCTAGGCAATATCAGTGAAATATCCATAAATGTTGCACATAAATATTGCTTATTCCTTGCAAGCATGTAGCTGTTTTCCTTTAGTCTTGTACTCTTGGTAGTAGGGACTGCTCAGTTTATAAAACAACGTTTTCTAGTTCTAATTTTATTTTGTTTACTGTATATAATTTGCTTCTAATATGAAAAACTCTACCGCACCTGAACCACCAGAAACACTAATGTTCGAAGAACAGTAGAAGAATCGCGCAGATTTTGAGTGCATATTCTACCACACGAGCTGCTTATTACAGCCAAATTGTTTCAAACGCCACGTTTTACTTTGGTCTCAAGAATGCATTATAACTCATAGGGGGTCCCTACACAATCAATATGGATCGTGATATTTGGTTCGCGATACTCAAGTAAATATTGATGGAATAACACAAATGCCTACACGTTCAATCGGATTACACGTCAGTACGCCTGATAATCTCATTTGGTGTAGACGTTTGCGAATTAATGTTTGCAAATAAGTGATATAAACAAAACAAAAGCGTGCGTGGCAATAATATTAGCAATCGGGTTAAAAAAGAAGGTAAAGCAAAAGCAATGGATGAAAGAGTGGCTTCGAAATCGTGAAAAATATTCTCATATAAATTTGTTGGACGAGATACGCCTACATAGAGAAACTGAAGACTTCGAAAACTACGTTAGACTGCCTGAGGAATGTTTTGATCATTTACTGAAAATTCTCGATATATCTCGAACCAAGACGCAACAATGAGAAACTGTACATCAGCTAAAAAAAACTAGCTTTGATAATACAGTATCTGGCGTCTGGAAGATCTTTCCAAAATCCTCGATTTTCGACTTTAAAGTCCCCACAGTCGATTAGCTAGGCTATAATGGATACCTGCACAGCAATAATAAATGCGCTAGGAACTTATACTTTATACTTTATTTATTATTTTTACAAATATTTTTATTTAATTCAAATGGTTTTTATGAAATTGCGGAGGTTTCTTACAAACAATTAGCTGAGAAGGAAAACCGATAATAGGCAAAGAGTCCGAACAACAATCAGTATGTGACCTGTTGGGAATCGATGATGATATTGTGGCGCTTAAAATATCTTCCTCCATTGCCAATTAACTGAATACTGACGAAAATTTATTGACCGGTTGACTACACGTTCAATATTTATCGCAATCCAACTATATTGATTGATGGATTTCAAAATATCCGGATATTTTCGCGATTCGTATCGTGGTCCATCAATACAGCACCCTACACGGTCAATACTTTCTATCGCGATCCAAATATCACAATCCATATTGATCGTGTAGGGTCCCTCATATGGTGGAAAGGTTTCAGATATTACCACTGGCATGAATTTCAAAGTTTATGAGAGCAAAATACTTGTTAATTATATTTGTTATCAGTTGCTTATTTCACAAAACTTTGAAAGCAGCATCTCATATAACATCAATGAAGAAAATGCTCAGTGCCTGCAGCACTGTAACTGAACGTGGTGTTTGGGGCTGCGATCCGAAAAATTTGCAGAACTGTGGGAATTGAAACAGTGGTTATTTATTTTCATTATAAATGCTTCCGGTATGAATACTAGCTGTAAGCATTTATTGATACGAAAACAGCACTACCGACTCGTGCTGGCAACCTTTTGCCAGTATCAAAGCCAAAAATATATCACATCTGCTTCACGTTGAAATTAACCAACCCTGCGAATTCCGTTTCGATCCCATAACTGCATTCGAAGTTATAGGAGCATAAAGAAGTCTAGGGTTTCCAGCCGCAAAATTTTTCAAATAATCGAAAACTTAATATTTTCTGTTTATTCTCACTAGAATATCATAGCCATTTGAAAATTTTACGATAAAATCGCTTAATAAAGACATTGCAAATAAAAACAAAACCAACAATAGCTGGCAGCCCTATCATGGCTTTTCAACCAAATTCGGGTTGAATAATTATATATGCATATATATATATATATATATATATATATATATATATATATATATATATATATATATATATATATATATATATATATATATATACATATATATATATACATATATATATATATTTATATATATATATATATATATATATATATATATATATATATGTATATATATATATATATATATATATATATATATATATATATATATATATATATATATATATATATATATATATATATATATATATATATATATATATATATATATAGAAATATGAATTTTTGGCCAAAGTGATTCTAATACTAATTTTCTTCTTTGAACATTAGTATAAAAACCAATGAAAGGCCAAGTGTCAGTCTCAAGTATTTGGCTTTCCGTTGTAATCTGATCGATTCGTTGTTTACCGTTAAAATGTGTTGTGTCATGTGTCGTGTCACATGACACAACACATTTTAACTTTGAGTTCACCCGAATGACTTTCGGATTTTGCAATGCGGCACAATCGTTCCAACGCTTCATCCATGAAGTCCTACGCGGATTAAAAATCTGTTTCATTTACCTCGACGATATTTTGGTAGCTTTCAGTTCCGAAGAAGAGCATCTTGTTCACTTAGAACAAATTTTCAAACGATTAGCGGACCATGGTCTTATTATTAACATGGAGTTCAGTTAAATTCTTAGGTCATGAGGTTTTGTTGAAAAGCATTAAGTCCTCCTCAGATCGGGTTGAGGCAATATCAACAGCTAAACTCCCCAAGACGGTTAAAGACCTAAGAAGATTTTTGGGGATGGTCAACTTCTATCGTCGCTTTCTTCCTCACACAGCTGAGATGCAGCAACCACTGAACGTCTATCTTTGAGGCTCCATGAAAGATGGTGTTAAGACAATCGACTGGTCAATAGAAGCTAGCAAAGCTTTCGACCAAGTCAAGACTGGTTTAACAGAAGCCACTCTATTGTCCTTTCCAGACTCAAACGCCGAGCTTGGTCTATTCGTAGACGTTTCTCATTCCACCATCGGGGCTGCTCTGCAGCAAAAATGTCAAGACTCTTGGCAACCCCTTGGTTTTCACTCGGCCAAATCAAGCGACGCACAAAGAAAGTATAGTGCATACGACCGCGAACCCTTAGCGGCTTACTTCCGTTACTTTTTGGAGGTCTAAAAGTTTACATTATACACCGACCACAAACCACTGACTTTTGCTTTCAAACAAAAGCCAGAAAAGGCCACACCTCGTCAACTTAGACATCTAAGTTACATAAGTGAGTTCACTTCTGACATTCGGCATGTCTCTGGTTGCAACAACGTTGTTGCTGACGCACTCTCTCGTCTAGAAGAAATCATTCTTCCCAGTACCGCAATTGCTTCGTCCCAAGCATTGGACGTAGGGTTTCAGAAGATCCTAAAGGACTCTAAATTTGTTTTAAGGAAACAACCAATCTTTAGCACCAATGTCGAAATTTTTTGTGAAGTGTCTGGCCCAACCATACGACCTTATATTCCTCAAACGTTCAGAAAACAGGTTTTCAACTCAGAACACAATATCGCTCACCCTGGTATTCGTGCTACACGAAAGGACATTTCAACCAAATTCTTCTGGCCTTCGATGAACAAGGACATTGCTACTTGGGCCCGAGAATGTTTATCTTGTCAAAAATTCAAGATAACTAGACATGTGAGCAAACCTGTATCGACCTTTCCTACGGTCTCTGAATGTTTTAAGGTCATTCACGTCGACATAGTTGGTCCCCTAACACATTCTCACCATAATCGACCGTTTCACACGTTGCTCTGAAGCAATTCCTTTAGCCAGCATTACTGCCAATGACTGTGCTACTGCTTTACTAAGCACCTGGATTGCTAGATTTGGAGTTCCCCAAAACATTGTCACCGACCAGGGCAGACAATTCGAGTCAGCGCTCCATGCTGAGCTTGGTCGACTCTTGGGCTTCGAACGCAATCGTACCACAGCGTACCACCCTCAGGTCAACGGTTTCTTAGAAAGATGGCATCGTACTCTTAAATCGGCTATCATGGCTCACAACGATGTTTCTTGGACTAGAACACTACCCATGATTCTTCTTGGATTACGATCTCTAATCCGAGAAGAATTCACAACATCACCGGCACAACTCCTATACGGAGAAAACCTGCATCTTCCCAGTGATTTTCTTCAAGAAAATCCTTGGAAGATTAGCCAAACAGACTTTGCCTCCGAACTAACGGCTACAATGGCAAAACTTCGGCCGGTTGAGACTAAACATCACACAACACCGAAGATATTCATCTTCAAGCAACTCGACTCTTGCTCAGGCGTCTTCGTTAAAGTCGATTCTGTTCGTCCACCACTCATTCCACCGTACGACGGTCCTTTCAAAGTCATAGCCAGACAAACGAATTATTACACTCTGGAAATTAGAAACGAATCCGTCAATGTTTCCATTAAAAGGCTCAAGACTTGTTACATGTCATCCTCTACGGAACTTGTCGACAACTTTTCCACAAATCAACAAACATCCGAAGCCTCGACCGCACCATTGCTACCTTCAGCTTCCGAAAAGAAAAAAGCGAGGAAAGTTACTTTTGCTCCGTACGTCTCTCTAGCTGGGCGAACCACAAAAGTGTCACTCTCCTACGCCTCGCGATAACGCGTAAAACGCTGGCAGGGGAGTATTGTGGATACACTTACAAAAATATGCATCTCCATACATACACAATAACACTCAACAATTACAAATTTGAATAACAAGTAGGTTAAGAAAACAATGTGTCAGAATATAAAAAAAATATGAAAAATGTGTTGTGATAGATATTGTCAAAGGAGAAAATTGTTGTTCGATTTTAAAAAGAGGATTTTTGTAAAGAAACATATATACTCATTGTTGGAAATAATTTCAAAATATTAAAAGAAATTAACTAAAACTTATTATTTATAGACGACGAGAGATATGAAACTAAAATATAAACAAACAAATAAAAAACAAAGCCAAAAACAAACAAATAAACACAAAAATACCACCCGGACAACAATCGGTAAAATTGTCTATCATATATGGGGGGGCATTTAGTAGAGTTTTACCAGGATCTTAATAAAAACATATACGCACCAGAAACCAAGTCAAAGAATCCACTGCAATATTTACAACTTCCGATTTTATTTGAATTTCAGGGGTGTATTTACATTTTTGATTGATTTTTAGCTTATATTCCTTGTGAAGAGAAAAATAACATTCACAGTATCGGAGTAAAATACTTAGTTAAAAGTCTAAATATAATATTGTTGATACAACTAACCAGAAGCAGAAAAAACTATTTGGGGGATTTTTCAAGCAATGCAGTATCTTTTGGGGTATTTTAAAATTATTTTGGGGGATTCGGCGAGAAATAGCCTGTCAACCCGGCATTTAGGTATCTCCGGCTATCATTGTAAGTGACTGCAAGAAACTCGTCTCTTACCCGAGACGACGTTTACCTTACCACTACAGATCTGGGATGGCACCTGCCTTTGGCAAATTTGGCAATGCGATTGGACTTTAGAACGTCACAATCCTTGATCGAGTAGCCCACAGCTTTTCCAATGTCTGAAACGGCTGCTAACAGGTTTTTCAATTTTTTTTTTCGAGGATACAGTGCAGTTCAATATTCGCCTCACGAGCATAACACTCCAAGAGGGATGGTGTTTTGCACATCAGATTTTACCTTTTAGAGGTCGGATATTTCTTTGATTGCTTTGTCAAGTGCCTTCTTCATTTCATCAAATTGTTGGGAAATGAAACTATCAAAACTTGTATATTTTTAAGACTGGCTAGTTCTGTTTTAATTAGCTCAAGATTTTTTTCGGTCAATAATTCCAACGAATTCGTTATACTCTCGTGTATGATGTTAAAAAAAATGTAAATAAGCCATCATCAAGTGAAAGAGATACATTTTCAGATGACTGGCAAACTTCCTTTGCTTGACCCACCGGGGTGAAGGCTCATAGAGATTCGCGAAACATGGTTCGATTAAAACCTGTTTCTAGCTTTAGAGCACGTTGGTTTACGCTAGCTTTGCGGGTAAAATGCGTATAACGAAAGCTCTTTTCGCCACTGATCTGTTCTGGTCTTATTTAATACCTTTTGCTGTAGCAGTATGATAAGGCCTGATTAATTAAAACAACCTTTATATTCTCATTTAAAATTTCAAAGTTTTATTACTTACTTAAGGGGGTAGTACTGGTTAGAATGCTAAAAAACAGCCTAATTGTCAATAGTTTTTTTTTCACCTCCTATATTTTATAGAAATTTTAAAATTTGCATCGGTAAAATACACGTTTTGAAGATTTCAAAAAAATATTTTTTTATATTTTTCATTTTTTTTACTAATTTATAGAGGGCGCCAAAATTGATGTCTTGAAAAATGCCTCGTCATACTGCGGACAGATAATCTCAGGAATGAAGAATCTGAAACATAAAAACCAAACCGCATTTTAAAGAAGAATGTTTCTTACGTGGTAATCTATCACGATATTTTTTAAAAAATTATCAAAAACAAAATGGCAGTTGTTTGAAAATATTTTTCGAAAAATCGTATTTTTTTCACTTTGTTTCACTTGCCAAATTTTTCTGGGTTAGCTTTTGGCCTATAGATTACCACACAAAATACTTGAATAAAGTAGTAAACCAAGTTTGATTTAAATCGGTTTGGCCAATCCGGAGAATAAGTGTCCGCAGTTTGAAAAAAACGTAATTTCGAGAAAAACGCATTTAAAGTTTTTTTTCCTTTTATTTATTGAATATTATTTAAAAAATATGTTTTTATCACCTACAATTGCTCAGTCTGTAATCGCTGGACCATACATAAGTATTCTTGAGTCCACATAAGCCAGTCGCTCTTGCAGTTAGGCAGTTTTTTTTTGGCCAAACGCGCTTCCATTGCCGCTTTTTCTGCCTGACTGATGCGCTCTTCATTTTTTTTTCGAAGTATTTAAAAGCAGCGGTCTGCCGTAAACTGCCTTAATAAAATCTTGAGACGTGATTTCTAAAGGTATAATAAATTGAAAAATGCAAAAACCAAAAAACTGATTTTTTCAAAATTAGTAACCGGTACTACCCCCTTAAGGTGACAATATTATTGTTGCTGAAATTCTCGTTAGTAGACAATCTTCAGATGGACATAATATTCGCAAATTATGATAATTTCCTTATTTTCGAATACCATTAATCAAAACTTCATTGGTAGTGCATCATGGCCACTGCCGTCTACACCAAAAATTGCTGTCATAAATATACCGTCCTCTGGACTTAAATCATCTTACATTGCTACAAACAAACCAATAATTTTAATGAAATATCTACTCGTCGAATACCACTCATTTTGCATATTATTAACAGAGGACGACTTTATTCAAGCAGACAAAAATATCAGGAAATAGAAAATACATACTTACAGTTGTTCGCATAAATTCCAAGGTAAATTACGTTTGAATCAAGTTATTTTAAACTTGAAAAAGGAAGCACATTAAAAATGCTTTATCATTTCATTTATCATAAATTTATATGAAATATAATCATACAGATCTTTCATGTACTCGATTCGGCGCAGCTATTTTGAATTTCGTTTTTAAAATTGAAAAATTTATAATTTCGCATAAAATAAAAATATTAGAAACATATGTTTTTGAAGATATAATTGACATGCTTGGATATTTTTGAATGCGAGCCAGTTCAAGTAGAAATACGTTTGTTGATATACGCCAAAATATTATTTCATGATAATTTATAAAGCTTTGGCTAGCAAATATATCTATAAAACGGTGATGATATATATCTACAAACGGTTAATGGTTATATATCTACAAAACGGTTATGGCATTTTTGAATTCAATCGTGAAAAAATAAATCGAAAAATATTTCGTGGCTGAAAGTTACTGTAGTACATACATACATATCTCATGCATAAGCATCTCGAGAATTCAAACTTTGATCGATTTTTTTATAAGCCACAAACATTAAAACAACAATTTTACTTTGATAAAAAAAAGCTTCTAAAAGAGGTCCCTGCAAAATTACGAAGAGTACTTAATAGGCTTAACGAATTCTGTGGTAATTGATTTTCTTTATTTTAAAGCTTTCCCTGGCAAAACCCAAAATGTCTTCGCATTCTATCCTAATTTTAGTCCTAAAACTACAGCCAAATAATATGCACAGTAAATTCACCTCTTTCAAACGACCGTTCTTTACTATCAACTAATTATTTCCTATGCTTAACCTGTCCAATCTCGAAATATTATCTGGAACCCATTTCAAGATGATTTCTTTTCATTATACGAATCTATTAAGTGTACGGTGTTATTCTTAATTTAACCCATCAATATACATGGGTGCCGAATTACACGACTAATTGAATTTCGTCGAGCGACAGATTAGCACTGTATATATAAATGTATTATTCTCATTATTGAATCCCACGGAAATTCACTTTTATTTACGAGAAAATCCGTTGTCCTGATGAGGTAGCTACGATTTTCTTAGCTTAACGATTTCATGGACATAATTCGATTTACGACGGTTGGTCAAATTGGACGGAATCTTATTAGTCGTTTTTTTTCCTCATTTACGATGACTGCGATGATAATTTTTGATTGCTAATTAAAAGTTCATAAATTATTTAATGAGCTTTGGGTTTATGGCTTATATGCCCACGAGTAATTAAATGGAATTCAATTTCATTTTATCGATTGGTAATCGATCGTGGGTGTGATGTTTTATTTAAAATGAAAACAAGAACGGAAATGGGATGACATTTTCCAATGACAGTAAGCTTTAGACTATTTAGATTTCCCAAGAAATATCTGACAATAAGCAGTCACAAATTCTTAGTAGAATTCATTGCTCAGGCTAAATATCAGAAATACTCTTCAATCACGTGGCGATATTTCTAACTTTAAGCGGGAAAACGGAAGAATTTCTCGGAAAAATTCCAAGTGGTCGTTTGTCGGAAAGTTAGGTCAGGGATTTTCCTCATACTTTTTAAATAAAATTCCCTGAAAAATATAAATTGAATAATGAGAAATGACAGAATACATAAATCAATAGATTCTGCGAGAGTTTGTCAGGCTGGGATTGTTAGCATATAAAATTTTTCCAATAAAATGAAGCGTTCGTGGAACTAGGTCGTTTTTCTTTCTCTTTTGGTATTCAGTTGGCTTTGAACAAATATATAATTAGTTTTTTTTCCCAATTAGTTTAGAAGAATGGACGAAAAACATCTCAACGCTAAATTAAAAGGGGTCAATTTATATTGCGCAATGATAGTAAAATCATAAGTAGTAGTAAGAGTATTCGTAGGTTCACTTGAAACGCATCAGCAAACGATTATGTGCGATTCGCTTATAATTTCCAGATTAACTTTCTCTCATGGTGCATCCTGAGTTATTTTGTTTCGTTACTTAGAGAAATTGTTGCATTGACAGAATACGTATATTTGATAATGAATGTGAAAGTAATATTTAGCAGGTGCAAAGGTCTTTTGGATTAATCTGGAACATATGATAAGTTAGATAAAACGAAAATATTTCATATACTGCTAACTGAATGCTTCAAAAATGCATGCTTTCAAATATACAAACTGACATTCTACTGGTGATGATCACATGTGAAAGTTAAAACTCCCCAATTCATGCAAAAGGTTCCAAAGCAGCAATCAATTTTTTGCGAACTACGTTGCTTTTCCCTATGTTCAAAGCATACCAGTGCTGCCAGACAGGCACTGCGGATTACCTCCAGACAATTCCTGTTTATCCCTAAAATTACGCTAAGTAGCCATTATGACGTCATTTCCGGAAAATTTTTCGGCATTCTCAAAAACCAGGTTATTTAAATGTCAATTTTGATATGTGTAAAGCCCGGTCCAGACACTAAGTTTTGCACAACGTATTATCTGCGCAGTCAAAACGTTGCAAAAATAAAGAGCGTCCAGATGATGCAACTTTGTATTTATTTTAGCGCAGTTTTAGTGGCGTCACCATGGAGGAAGTACTACTCTGGTCAATTTTTGCATGTTGTCTCGTGAAGAAAAAGAAACAAATGGAACATCTCCAAAGAACCCGGCGTTCACAGTGGTCGAGGAAATGGCTTCTAAAAAGACAGCACTTTTCTCACATTAAATTACTGCGTGAATTAAGTGATGAACCTAATGATTGGCGGAACTACTTGAGAATGGACATAGACACATACATTCATTTATTGGAATTAGTGAAACCATATATCACAAAAGAAAATACTTTCGTACAAGGCAATAAACTCAGTCAGAAACTCCCGTGAACATTGTCGAAGGTTTGCCATTTGCTAAAAATGAATAAAAAACGTAGCTAATCGTCCACACGTAACGACTTGTCGGCACAATTCACGGATAACTATGCCTAACCACCTCAGTTATCGCTGCAACTGCACCGTCTCCGTGCAGCTCTCAAAATTGCACAGTTTTCCTATCCACACGCAACGTTTTATCTGCAACGTTTAAGACTGTGCAGATAAAACGTTGTACAAAACGTAGCGCCTGGACCGGGCATTAAACTTCGGTCTGGTTTAATGCCCGGTCCAGACATAGCCAAATGGACTCAAGCCGTTTGAATTGCTCGTAAATGGGGGTCTTAAGACGCTGTTGAGATTCTCACAGAAGGCACTCTGAGCCTTTTGTTAGGACTTGCATAGTTTGTTTATTGTGAGAGTGCTTTTATGGACCCCCTAGTTCGATGTGATTTTGACCCTGTTGAACTCAGCTCTCCCAGCTTTTCTCAGCTTTTCTAACTCCTTGTCCCACCAGAATACCCGCATTTTGGACGCATAATTTTTTTGAGGTAGCTTTTGGGGTAGATGGGTGGTTGGTGACTTTTTCCACTTTCTTTCCAATCTTCGTTTTAGTGTGATTCGAATGTAAGTTCCACTGTAGGGCAATTTCAATAGCTTTCACAGTCTGTGTACTTTAGTTGTTTGAACTTTACCCTTTTAACACAATTTTAACACATTATGTGTCGATGCCCATAGAACGAAGACCCTTTCAGGACATTCCACTTGTCCAGGAAGAATGGTAAGAATGATTTCCTTCCATCACTGACATCACTCATTCCTCATGGCGGGTGATAAACATTGGCATCACAATAGGCTAGTGCAAATATTGCCCTTACATAATCTCCTTCAATAAGGAACTGTACTTGCTGTAGTCTGGGATTAGAAGAACATTTTTGTTTCCTCGGGTTGTTTTTTTCGTTTTCGGGCTTTCTTTTCCTGTAGCCCAGAGTAACTTGCTATTTTTTAATGGACTTATTGATTGAAAAAAACCTAAATCTCTTGATATTTGTTTCAAGCTCTTAGTGCTCATTCTTAAAGTGGTGGTGATCAGTCGATACTTGGCATATTTGACTGCGAGTGGTCCAGTTTACGGTATCGTGGATTAAAATCGTGGAAACCTTTAAAGCCAAGCATGGAGATTCGTTCAAAAATTGGTACGGAGATTCGATGAAAAATTGTACTGAACTCTCCCAATGACAATATGTAGCAGTAAAATTATCGGTATATTATCGGAATTTATTTGTTAAAACTAATTTGACGGTAGTCAATAAATATCTTATTAAATCATTTATTTCCACTAAAGTAAAATGTATGTATGACCGCTTAGTTCTAGCCAAATTTCAAATTGCACTCCCATTTTACTGCATCGTACATTAAAAAACCTGGTTAAATGATGGAAAGTTTATAAAGAGAGTTTGTTTTGAGAGTTTGTCTATTGCAGTCTAGTATTAGTAGTACGTTTTACATCGAAACTCCGTATGAATGTGGTAAAATCATTTGCAAAATTTTTGCTATTAGCTCTAGTAAAATTTGTATGAAAATTGACATTTTACTCGAACTGCATACTTGGTTTAAGTACAAACGAAGAACTTTTTATGACCATCTCTTGAACCACAGCTGACTGTATGGACTCTTAACCAATTATCATTGGTATGTTCATGCAAACCATTGGCACCATATAATATTTTTCTGTTTGTAGAGGGAATTGGATATTGACTTGTACATTGATCTGTACATAATTTCAATTGGATATTGACTTACAATATTTGGTATTACATATTTACGCATCATATTTAACTCGATTGTATTTAAATCAAATTTGAATCTCGCTTTTCAACTCTTGCAATGCGCACGCAATTGGCGTCAATCGAACGATATCATCTTTTTTCAAGCTAGCCTTTCCTCTAAATTTAAGATCCAATTCGAACTGTCGTCAGCTTTTCGAAATCCATAGTTGAACTCGAATTAACCTTGGCTACATCCACGAAGTTTATCATAGAATTTTTACTCTTAATTTTCCCATATGTCAACCAATGCATCAATTCATTGAATAAATCATTTTAGCTCTGTTTGGCGGATGTCATTCATATTAATGAACACAACTTGTTTATAATTCAGACGAATATACTCTTGGGTAACCCAAACAACGTCCACCACTTACTAAAGAAACTAAGATAAACAGAAAAAGCTTTCGGAAAAATTAGAAATAATTTGAATCACACCTGCATACATATTTGAAATGTTCTGACTTTTATACTGAGTTGTTCATTTATTCGAATATGTGCATGCACAATATGTACAATAATGCAGTATATTTTCCATACTTCGCAATTTTGTGAATCATGAAATTGAAAATATAGTAAAGAATCAAAAATGAAAATGCGTATTGGAATATTCAACTACCACAGAATCAAAACTGATCCTGTTCTCATTGCCAGAATCGAATTTTTATTCAGACACCATTAAAAAAATATCTGTCATCACAAAAATTCATTAAATACGATTTGATGTTGTGCGAATCAGAACGCCGAAGAGAAAATAGACTTGAAACGAGATTTAGTATTTGACGTCAATATCGCTTGGGGCCGACAATATTAATTTTAGTACATCGAAATTAGAGTAAAATATTCGATAGCATTCATATATGCATATGTATGAAAGATACCATCGACATGTGAAATACACTGTAATACATTGAAAGTGGACTGAATTAAAAATTTGAAATTATTTGATGCTATAGAATGTCGTACTCTCAGTCTTTAGAGGGATTGGAAGATGATTTTTAGATTTTTAAAATGCTGAGTTTTTTTTAGTTAATATTCTTATTGAACAGCTTTTGATGAATATATTTTTATGTTTGATCTGAACTTTGCCTAAACAATTGAAGGTTCAAGTTAGCTTACTTAAATTATTTTTAGGTTGAATCACGGTTATGTCTGATAAATATCTGAGGTCTGAACAGTTTTTTTCAGTCATACTTAGTTTAAATAATATGCGGAAATTGAAGCTTCCAAACAATTTAAAAGAAAATTTCATAAAAATTCTTAGCACAGGGAAAGTACTAATAAGTATTCTGCCCTACTAAGCATAAAGGTTCTATCTGCATTTTTCTCATTTTTGAGCTAACATCGGATTCGAAAACTATATACTCCATTGCA
The DNA here is from genome assembly GCA_947369275.1 of Nemotelus nigrinus. Classification (NCBI taxonomy): domain Eukaryota; kingdom Metazoa; phylum Arthropoda; class Insecta; order Diptera; family Stratiomyidae; genus Nemotelus; species Nemotelus nigrinus. The sequence goes on from OX376374.1 coordinate 45,382,983, forward strand.
AAATTCTACAAAGTTTGGAAAACCTATCTCTTGTGGAAGTATGTTAATCTCAATTTTGAAAAATGCACTCTGCATATACCTCCAGTACAAATCAAAACACAAATCAGTGAATATCTCGAAAGTACTAAAATGTAGAAATAACCTTTATGGTTAGTAGGGCAGTATTATAGTGTATAATAAAAACCGTGCATTGGAAGGCAAGGGAAAACTACAATAGAGGCTATAAATCAAAACAAAATATTTATGTCAAAACACGAATTCAATTGAATTAAAAGATTTAAAAGTTTAAACCTTTTGCTTTTCAAGTAAATATTATCCTGTATACAACAGCAAGAGGATGATGGATTAAATTTGGGCCCTGCTTTAACGCAGTGGTTCTACACGACGATACCAAAACTGATCCTTACTTACGTCTGTTTGGTTTGGTGGCCGGCAATGGATCAAGTTAGCCATGCTGAAATAGCACAGAGTGCAGTGATTGAGATGGGCAATAATGAAATCAGCTACAGGACTAAGATGCCCTTAATATCTATACCGTACCGCCGGATTCAGAACAGCTGCGATTGTAGATACTGTAGCACACTTTAGTAGAGATGTATCCTTCAAGCTTCAGGATTGAAGTATCTTTCAGGATACTGTAGATGCTAAGATCAATATTTGCACAGAAACTAAATCTGCAGTAACATTACTGATTTCTCTTACACATACATTCTGTCAAGAAAGTATTGGGAATTGTTAATTTAAATGGCCCGGGTACATACAGTTTTTTCCTAGATTGGTAGAAAAAATGTCAAATTTGAGTCCGATCTGTCAATCATTTTGTTTAGAGCAGCTGATCAAATCAGACGATTTCAGTAGTGTGAAATAGTTGATCAAAAAATTTGGCTCAAATTTTACGTTGCAAACAAAATTTTGTGTAAGAGAGCGCTGAATATGTTAGAAAAGGCTTACAGTGATAAAGTTATATAAAAGGCAAGTGCTTATTAGTGGTTCAATGCGTTGGAAATCGTCCAAGACTTACCACGTTTTGGTCGACTTTCGACTTCACATCCGACGAAGTCAAGGAAATTGTGCTTGATGATCTCCATTCTAACTTAGCAGAGATTGCACGGGACCTTAGCATCTCTCGTGAGTCCGTGCATTTGATCTTGATTGATGCATTGGGCAGGAGACGCGTTGCAGTACGGCTTGTTCCTAAAGGGCTTAGTTTTCTGCAAAAAAATACACGAAACAGATCACTTTGGATATGCTGGAACGTGCCAATTTTGATCCAACTTTCATGGAAGAACGCACCATTACTGCTGACGACATGTAGGTTTATTTATTTATTTATTTATGAAATCTCATGTAACAGAAAAATCCAATTATAAAATGAGATACAAAAAATAATCAAAAAATCATTAATATAAAGCAAAACAGGAATAAAAATAATAATAAAAAAAAAATTGAAGAAAAAGTAAAGAGAAAAATGCACAATAAAAATAACTAAGAGACTACGTTAACATATCAATAACATGTTTTTTAAAAGAATGGAAAGACATGGACAAAGAACCAAACTGATGCTCATCATGGCTTCTAAGTATCCTAGGTATAAGTGAGTTGAAATACACAAGAGTACACGCAAAAGGAGTAAGGAAAAGCGATTGAGCTCTCACCGGGCGATCAGACACACGTAAGAAATGACACACGCGAATGTTGGAAGAGAGTAAGCCATGATAAAGCTTGTAAAGAAAACATTCATCAAGGAATGCTCTGCGGGTACTCAGCAAATGGATTTTTAAGAAAAGCAGACGGTCATCATAAGGACGATAAACTTGAACAAAAGGCAGCGAGTAAACTTACGCGGAACGGATTCAACAGCATTGGACAGGTACACGAAACGAAGAGACCACACTTGGGAGCAATATTCAACAATGCTACGAACAAGAGAAATAAAAAGACGAACACATGTGTTGAAATTGGTTGTAAAGCGAGAGCAGCGCAGAACAAAACCAGCTACTTTTGAAGACTTAGGAACCACAAAAGAAACATGCAGATCAAATTTTAACTTCGGATCAAAGATGATGCCGAGGTCTTTGTGTTGATCTACATGCTTCAAAAGACTATCACACAAAAAATATTTAAAGGAAATGGGATTAGGCTTATTGGAAAAAGACATCACGAAACACTTGGAAACATTAAGATGAAGGAAGTTCGCAGAGCACCAATCACTTAAAACAAAAAGATCCGATTGTAACTTACAACAATCATTTTGTGAAGCGACAGCACGGAAAATTTTAAGGTCATCAGCATACAACAGAGAGTCAGACTGAAAGTTACAAGGAAGGTCATTGATAAACAATGTGAAAAAGAGGGGTCCAAGGGTGGAACCTTGGGGAACACCAGAATTCGGAAAGAAAGGGGAGGAAGAACAACCATTAAACACAACACGGCAGACGCGATCATGGATATAGGAAGAAAGCCAAGATGTAAGGGAACTGGAAACACCAAAATGACAGATCTTATCTAATAGCACTGTGTGATTTACCCTGTCAAATGCTTTCGCGAAGCCAGTGTAAATCACATCAGCTTGAAGACCATTGTCCAAAGCACACGCGACGAAGTTAGTAAATTCCACTAAATTCGTAGTCGTTGAACGTCCCTTGATGAAACCATGTTGCTCTACAGAAAATGAATGACTAAAAGCACCATGAATTCTGTCATGAACAATTCGCTCAAGCAACTTCGGAAAGCAGGACAGGAGTGATATAGGACGGTAGTTGGCCAGATTGTCAATGTCTCCCGGTTTTAAAATCGGAAAAACTTTGGCAGCTTTCCAGGTAGAAGGAAAAACAATAACAGACAAACTCAAATCAAATAATATAAACAAAGGTACACATAAGGAAAATGCAAGTGAACGTAAAGAACTTAGCAAATAAATCACAAGTTCCTTGAGGGATAGAAGCCGAAGCTTCCTCAAGAAAAAAAGTGTCAGGAAACCTGTTGCTAGTTTTTAGGGAACAGACATACGACCAAAAAGGTTTCGAGTTATCTGAGGAAAGACTCGCTTCAATATGGGCGAAATAACCACGTTTCGCTTTTTCAGCAGCCCTTTTAGCCACTGCTCGCAGAAACCGATAATGCTGAAATGCCTCGATAGATGAACTGTGAAGAAATGCATTACGGGCCTTATCTTTCTCGCGCAAAGCTTTGGATACTGCGACAGAAAACCAACGAGGACAAGCACCACGACGAGAACGAGACACAGGAGTAAATCTAGAAACAATGGAATTAAGGAGAGAGTAAAAAGAAGAAACAGCTTCATTTAAGAGTTTGATGTCGAAAAAAAGCCAGAAGATATCGGAATGGAGAATAAAAGATGAGTCGAAACCAAAAATACCGCACCAAAACCGCGCCAAAAACGGCCGACGTTATAGAAGGACAATTTGTGCATTTTGTATGACAATAATGCATCTTATCATCGAGCTACTATTGTGACCAAGTTTAAAGCCAAAAACTCAGAAATTGTAATCGACCAAATACCGTATTCGCCAAATGTGGCTTCGTGCAATTGCACAAGACTGAAGCCATAAACAAAAATTCGTGAAAGGAATAGAAGGCTGTTCCGGAATAAAAAATGTTTCGATGGTTATAAAAAAAATGTTGACATATGTGTTTTATATCAAATAGGACATATTTTGACGATGACAAAATACTTTTTGATTATTTAACCATTCCTGGTACATTTTTGCCAGAATATACTCGACTTTATTCGGGTCCTAAACAGATTGTCTTCTTGGTTATAAGGATTGAAGAGGATGGGAAAGTGGATGCATTAGCTTCTAGTTGACTCTGACCTGGGAGATTACCAAAATAATAATGAAAGGATGATACAGACTTGTGGCTACCGAATTCCAACTTGTGTTAATCCAGTCTGGCTGCAAACTGCTAGTACATAATTACTCGTGACTGTTTTGTAGCAGCACACGCTATGAGACTTTGACTCAGTCAATAGCTTGGAGTCTCAAAAGCAATCTAGCATCTCCCAAGGTGACTTTGTGGTGCTAGTGAAAACCAGACAACATAAGTTTCGTGACCTTTGGCTGGTGGACCTCACGCAGTGACGGGACAGAAATTGAATGATACCTTACAATTTACAAAAAGTTCTGGTGCCTTCGATGGCTGCTTGGGCGGAACCTTCTGACTCCAGGTCCTCTAATGTAGTATTGTTATGGCTGAATAGGTTTGTGTGTGATCTAGTGTAAGCCAGGAAATCATAGTCTATCATATATGTAGTGAAAAAAGGTAACAAATGTTTAAATTTCCTATGTTTTGAATTTTTTGTATATTTTTTCCCCTTTATCTCCGATGCGTTCGTGAAACAGATTCGGCATACTTTTGGCTGTGGTGCTGGTAAACGATTGGCAGCATTAGCAGTTTTGGTCACTTTCAAACTACCATCGAATTTTTGCAGCATAATCTCAAAGATAAAGCTCGGCTTGCTATCGGGATCAGCGGAAAAATTTGTTGAAGCAGGCCAGGGCCAAACTTCAGGTGTAGTGCCGATGATGATGATTATTAGAGATGGGTAACACTTCATTAGCACCCAACACGTGTGCCGATACACTCTATTCTGAGCAAGCTGCCTCACAAGCTCTTTGGATCCTATGTTGATCCCTGTGGCCGAAACGTTTGTGACTTGTGTACACAGTACAGAAGAGTCACATATGAGCGAGGTAATCAATTGATGTGATTAAGAGCTTGACGCTTTTGGCCGACACAGTTGCGTAAGCCCAGGAACGAGCCAATCCTTGCACATCTGCAACCATTAGCGCGAAGACTTTCCTGTCGGAGAATAGGTTTACATACATTATACGTATCATATTTATGTAGTTTATATATGAACAATGATTTAGACATACTTTATGTAGACTTTTTTTTACAGTGAGATTATTTCAGCACTGAGTGGTCCGATTGAACTGAAAAAGAAAGATGCTTTTGAACGGTGGAAATTTGAGTGAAATTTACAGGTACTATTATATTTCTATGAGAAGAAACAAAATGGAGGCACCAGAATACCAAATGAAAATTGATAATGATTTAAGTTTAGCCGATTTAGATGACGTTTTGGAAATGTTTGACCTTATTTGGGTGCGAATTGTGTAAAAACAAGCAAAATTGTTTTTCACAAATGGCGAAATAAAACCTTTATAAAGCTTATAGTAGAAGAGCTTGAGAAAAAATAAGTGTAATAAGTGTAATAAAATAATGTGAATAATATAAAAGACGCCATGTTGGTAGATGAAAGAGTGACCATCAGGCAAGTAGCTGAGCTCGTATGGCAGTGTTCAAAGAATCGTTGCCCGCGAATTACATATGAAGAAGGTCTCTGAGCGTTGCGGACCGAAAATGTAAACCCATTGGCAAAAGAAGAAACGAATCGACATTTCGAGAGTCAGTTCCAGGTAGATCAGGAGAATTTAGTGTCACGTTTCGTGATCATGGATGATATTTGAACCTACCACTTTGATCCAGAAACCAAACAGCAATCGATGACGTGGAAGCAGCCCTCTTTACCAACGCCGAAGGAATTCAAAGTGTCGAGCACGGCAGGAAAGGTTATGCATGAGTTTTTTGGGGACGTTCAAGGAATTATCATAGATAATATTTGGAAAAGGGCGCCACTATATAAGGCTCTTTCTACGCTGACCAAATAAGAAGATTGCGTGAGGCTATTGAGGGAAAAAGATGCAGCAATCTGCGAGCCGGAGTGCTGTTTCATCAGGACAATGCACCGGTTAGCAAGGCTGCAGTTTCGATGGCAGCAATTTAAAAACCAGGATTCGAACTTTTACATCTTTCCTCGGGAAACTTTTTTTTACACCATCCAGTGACTTTTACACCCTTCCTTGGCTCAAGGAACACCTTCGGGGTAAGAAATTTGAAGATGATAGCGACTTGATGCCCGCTGTTGAGACATTTTGGGAGAGTCAAGATCAAGGATTTTTTTGTGAGGGTATCCTGGGTTTGGAAAAAAGATGGACTAACTGTATTAACTTGTTAGGAGACTATGTTGAAAAATAAATATATCTTTTAAGTTTAATCACCTTGGTTTATATTCATTACCATTACTTATTGATCAACCCTCGTATAATAATATAGATAAACATTTCCGGTCTGCGAGTCGATCATATCACGACCGGAATAAATATTGGGCAGCAAGAATCATATTTTCACACTTATTTTCTTGGCCGAAAATTAGTATAACCTAACTTAAATACAAGCATGCATAATTGAATTTTGCCAAAGGCTATTCATGATTTTTAATTGAAAAATTGAACCCAGAATAGCTCATGCAACCAACAGTCCGATCATAATTTTCAATAGCTTTTCAATAGACATTTGGACGAAAATTTAAACGCTAATAAACCCATCGGAAATGCACTCATACAAACGAACAGGAAAGGATATGCGCTGTTGCCCTGATGAATTTACCTCTCTCGGGAAAAAGGCCATTCAACATATCTAGCCGCATGTTATAGTGCTGCGGAGCTTTTCCAAGTGGAAACTTTTCGTCTACAAGTGCAAACAAGAGTCGAGCCGCATGTTTGTAGCACATGATTTTCCACCCAACCCCCCATCATTCCGGCGTGTAGCCGAAGTAAGTATCTAGTTCACGTACGAGCAGAAGTGCTCCCCAATGCTTGATTCGACGCGATTCTATCAAAGCTTACTCGCTGGCCGTCCGTATTTTCCTCGGATGCGCGTGTGAGTGAGAATTTTCCGAGATGGCACAGTACCGGAATGTGAAAGCTTTTCCGAACCGACCTTCACCTATCTGTAGTATCCACACAGATTGGCATTGAGATTGGTTGGGACGATATGGGACAGTGAGATTTTGTGTGGGGTTCCGTACCGGTACTGGGGTAATCACATTGAACGTGGAACTAATATTTATGGTTTTCGCTTTTTGGGGATCGCTGGCTACTCTCGTGTTCGCCGAGACGGCCCTGTCTTAGTTTTGCGGGGCATCTGAAAGCGCTCGCCACGAGAGAAGTTGTGTGGAGTTTGGCAGACGGTCTTTCATACAGATTTGCAACTGGGAAAATTTCTTTGGTGGATAAACAGTTATTCTATCCGCGGCGTTTTAAAGGTCGTTACGGGTATTGAAAGTGTCGGAGACTCGCAACAGTGGAACATGAAAAACGAACCGTTATTCCGCGTTCGTAGTTCATTTCGGGAAATTATTGCGTGAATTTGAAATCCAGAGTATGGCAGGATTTTTAGCTCGGTTATGAAAAGCCGTATTGGAAAGTGAAATTTCGTTATATTTCCGCATTGCAAAATGTTGTCCTAGTCGAATCTCCAGTGTGCTCCGTGTGACAAAATAATCAATTTCTTTTCCGATGTTGTGACCACTTTCACAGTGAAAAACCATCCTTTGACAGGCAGCAAAGCAATAAGGCTGTCGGCTGAGTGATAAGCAATGCAGTGTTCAGGCGTATCAAAAACGCTTTCAGTGGCCTGTTTGCATGCACGATAAAACAGGTGGAAGGCATTCAACAAACCCAGTTTCGTTCTTTGGCAATTGCTTATGCTAATGGAACCACTTGTGACGGAGATTTTACGGTGAAACAGTGCAGTAACGATTATCGTTTTTCGTCGCATGCTTCAGTGTATTGGCAACGGGAAAATTCTCTTTGTGTAATGATACAATTGCGATAGGAAAACTTGGAAAATGCCTGGATAAATGTTTACTTCAGCAACAAAGCAGTGATAGCCGGAGGGGATTGGCGAGTGAGGGATTAGAGTCATTTCGAATGGATTCCACTGTTCTGTTCCTGTTCACGTTTATTTACCAAGAGCTGAAAGTGTCAGTGTAACGGTGTTGTAAAAGTCTACCTCTTCGGTGAGAATAAATGTTAACAGTGCGTTCGGTGTTTAGCAGTGTATTAGTGTTCCTTGCTTCGGGAAAATCCTGGCCATAAGTAATGTCAAATAGATGAATAAGTGGAAATAAAGCCTCCAGTACAAATGGTAATACGGTTTTGGCTATAAATTTTTTTTCAAAATCGTGCTGGCTAGAAAGTATTGAGTACCGTTCTATAATAGTCAATAAGCCATTTGCTAGGATCTAGCGGCATTAGAAGCAGACATACATCACTTCAAAAAAGTAAGATCAAATACGTTTTATAGTGGCGTTTAGAATATCTAGCGATTTCATGCACTCAATGATAAATAATGACTAATCGTAAGCTTTTATTCAGGTGTGCGTTCCTACTCTTATCATGCACTCGAATCTCTAAGATCCTGATGTAATAGCACACAGCAAGGTGTTGCGTTATGTAAGTGTGCGCGCGCACTTTTGCTGTATGCCAAAGGATAGTAGTTCGAAAGATATGTTCTGCGACCACTATATGTAAAGATTGTAGATTTTATTTATATGCGATAAGATTGATGTTCGCTTCAGGTCTACTTACGAAATTGGAAATACATGCTAGGTTGCACACAAATATCTTTGTTAATTATCACTTGATTGCTGCAGGCCAAGAGTACATACGTGATTCCTCGAGCAGAGTGTCAGAATAAGAAAAAGGAATATGTAAGTACAAGGGGAACTAAGAGTTCTCGTTTGGATTCAAGCTTAAGTGGTGCGTTAGAAGGTTATTGCCATATTTTCCACTACATACTAGCACTCGGAACACAAATACGCGTAGCTGATGGAGCAACAAGTTGAATATTAATTATTTCTACTTGCCATGATGATAATCGAGTATGATCAAATATTGAATTTTTTCATTCAAATGAAATTATGTGAGCATTTAATGTCATATTCTAAGCTTAGAGTTCAACGTCCAAAATTTAGAGCAGAAATGTCGTTCAAGTGACCTCCTCTGCTAGCTTGGTAGGCTTTCAATCTTTTACCAAAATTTTCAATAACTTTTTCGCATAATCATGGTTCAATTAGTGATATTTGCTCGATGATGTTGTTTTTGAGGTGTCGAACAGTTTGAGGACAATTCGCATAAACTTTAATCTTCGAAAAGCTCCATAAGAAAAGATTCAGTGGTGTTAAATCGTATGATCTTGGTGTCAAAATTATTGAAAAACTATTCGATTGCTAAACTTTTCTTTCAAAAGATCGATTGATTTCGTTATTGTGCGGTATGGATAACAGGACGGTTCACCCGTTGAAACCACATATTCTGCACATAAATGTCTTTCAATTGACTGTACAAAAAGTTTCTAATCATTTCTTGATATCGAGCTCCAATCCATGCATTGCCATTTTGATTTTCGAAAAAAATATGGACCAGTTACTGCACCACACCAAAATCCACACCATAATTACATATAGTATTTTTTTTGATTGCATTGGGTTTTCAAACAAGTTTCTAGGCATTTTTTTTAGCCCAAATGTGACAGTTTTGTTTGTTGACATAGCCGCAAATATCAAAATTAGCTACATCAGTAAATATAATTTTCTTGAAAAAATTTTCATTTTCTTCTTAATTTTCTATTGCCTAATTAACGAATTACCGACGTAATGCGTGGTCAGTTGGGTTCAATTCTGTGTTAACTGTATTTTGCAAGCCTTGCATGAAGATCTTTGTGGAAAATATTGAACGAAATTGTTGGTTTTATGTTTGATTTCTGTAAACGACGACGAATTGATGTCCTTGGCTCTTTAGTAATACTTATGCCAGCAGCACATTTATCAATGATAAGGTTAATAGCACGGTCTGTCGGAGCATTTTCTCTTTAGTATTTTGAATGAAATTTTCTTCCAACTTCTGAATAACTTTCACCATATTTCAAATAAGTTTTAATAGTGAAAACAAGTTGTTCACTCGTGTAGTAAATGAGCCGAAACGTATTTAGTTTATACATTAAAATACATCAGTGTAATCTATCAAGCCATGGCGGCAAATTAAAAAAGATTCCTTAAATTTGAAAACCAGAAAAAAAAACAATAGTGTATTGGTACACTCAGAAAAATACTTCAATTTTTTGAGGGAAAAATGAGTACATTATCAAAGAAAATTGGTAATGATTCTGCGTATAAGAAATATTCACTCAATCCAAAGAAAGGAATTTATTCATTTCAAAGAAATAATATTTAACTTGCCCTGAGTAAAATTTGCTATAGTTTCAAGGAAATATTGCTATAAATCTGACATCCATCGGTTTTCCTACGATCAGCGAAGTTTAGCACTGTTGGGCGCGGTTACTACTTAGATGGAGGACCGCTTGAGTACAATGCATGTCGTTGGCACGCAAAAACTCAGCCTACCTTCATTTCAAAAGCGCGGCTTACTTTGAAGGGAGTGAAAAAATAAAAACAAGTTCAAAAAATATTTTCACGTGCCAAGCAATATGGTTTGACTCCTTTTGAAGCGAATGCTTAGCTAAGGCGGTAAGAAGATACATATGGGAGAAGCCGATATCAATTTTTCCATTATTCTTTATTTTAAGTGCCACATTTTTTCCTATTTGCTGAAGTGCTAGTGTTATTTATGCCTTACTCGCGACTAAAACCTAGAAATGTGACATTAAAGCAATAGAGCCAGCTGTTAAGGCAACTCAAGACGAACAAATACAACCATGAACCCGGCGGAATTCGAACCCGCGAGCAGTAGATCGCTGCTTCGGACTGACGCGTTAGCGAGCTATGCCACCGACCTCTCATTTGTGGAAAGCAAAAGTTAACAGAAATCATAAAAACTATCAATTTTCCGTCGAATATTGAAGCGTGGTTGATGTTGAATCATATAAAAACATGTTCGCATTGTAGATATAATTTACTTAATTCGTAGACATAATTTACTAGATTTGAGGAAAATCACTTCCTTGAAATAAGGTAAAGTAAAAATTGTATTCCGTTGAATGCAAGAAATTTTTACACAATATTTATACAAATTACTGACATCAAATAAAAGTTTATTTGATTTGTGGAAGATTTCACATCTCATAGACAAGTAAATATTTTCTTTGATTCTCGGAAACATATTGTTCTGAGTGTAGATTGCTTACGAATAATTTGAAGTTCTAATATCCTATTGATTTTCGAGGCTAGCAAAGTCATAAAAACTGAAAAAGAATTTGCCTGGCGTACTTTTCTGTTACTTTTGTGTTATTGAAATGTGTTTTCATATTGGGTGCAGAAGTAAGAAATTGAAAGAATATTTTACAAAGGGCGTTGCTAGTACAAAGCTGTATCGGACTACATATATTGTATCCATCTTCAAGTTATTGCGCCATTTTTAAGCTTTCATTTACCATAAAAAAAAAACAGATTTTCAGATTTTCAAGAACACTGATATCAAACTAGTGAGATTGTAAGGGAGTGCTTTGTTTTGAGCAGCTTGCCAACTACACTGAAAGGAAAATCTTGGTAAAATCAACAATTTTCCTTAGTTGTTTTTGGGGCTACGGACTATAGTTAAAACAACCATAAAAAAATAGTTGATTACTTTTATGCACCATGACGCGTGGTTGATAAACAACGTCCGTGGTGCAAAAAAAGTAAGCAACCACAAACAATGGTATTCCAACAATATACATAGTACGAAATAGTAAATGACTATAGTATGCAGTGTGGAATTATGTTTGTTGAATTTAACATTTGTATGGTAACGCGCACAATGGCTGCGGCCGAATTTGCCGCTGCGGCAGAATTTGCCAAATTTCTAATTTTGCCGCACCGCTAGCGGTGATACCTACCATAGGTTGGCATCACTACTAGGTTGATTTAACTCTGTTTGAATTAGGTTGAATGGTCTAATAGACAAGCGATGGCTGATGTGTATTGTGACAAGCCAACCTTATCCTCGTACAATAGGATTTAGCAATACAAAAGACAAAACAATGAATTTGGTTGGTGCCTTGGTTGCATTGTTAGCGACATTGTCGCTGCATTGTGATTCACCAAATTCAAATGCGGCATTCACGCCTCCCCCTGTGGTGCCGCTGCCACAATGCCGCTGTTTTGTGTTTACAGCAAATTTTTTGACAGCACTTTGCCGCAGCCCACTGCGTTTGCCACAGTAGTAAACACTGTAATGTGATTAACATACGCGTCATACAACGTAATATAAAGGCTTCACAGCATAACATGAATATGAATTATATCGAACAGCAAACCGAACACAATTTCGCCATGTAGTATATGAAACTTCTATGATAGAATAGGAGTATGAGTATGAGGAGTATGAAAAATCAACAGTTTGCCTTAGTTGTTTTTGCATCAACTAGGGCTATAGTTAAAACAACCATAAGAAAATTGTTGATTACTTTTATGCACCATGACGCGTGGTTGATAAACAATATCATTCGGAGCATGAAAAACGTCCAAATGTTGAAACCATTCTATTTTGCGTAGAATAATTCCAAAGACGTTGCTCACTGAATTACGTTTGTTGAAATCAACTATTGCGAAGTAGTTTAACTACCATAAAAACTGTTGATAATTCGAAACGTTGAAGCTTTGAGTGAATTGATGAACATTTTTCTATTGATGAACTATTTTTCGTGGTCATGAAACAATTAAAACAGTTGATTTCATGAACGTTGCGATATTTTTTGTATAACTAGAGCCAACTACTTTTATATCGTTAAATTAACTATATTAACATAGTAAAAATAACTATTTTCCGTAGTTCGTTTAACGATTTTGAATGAATCGTTGCAATACTATTAAAAATAGTTGAACCAACCAAGAGTATTTCTTTCAGTGTAGATAAATTAAGTGCTGCGTTCAAATTGAAGCGTCCAGAATTGGCCGATCGTAAAGTATGTGTGTTCCAACATGACAACGCTATGCACTCGCCAAAAATTGTTGCAGCTTGGCTGAGGTATGCTGCCAATCCACTGTACTTAGCAGACTTTGCGCCGTTAGACTACCACTTGTTTCGATAGTTACAAAACTATCAGTTCAGACAGACGGCAGTTGGAGCAATACTTTGCTAGCAAAAGGTAGAATTATGTTGCTACGTAAAAGACAACATAACAAAACGGCCAACATATAGCTAAAAAAAAGTATATATTTGATAAAAGCAAATTGTCTCTTGTTTTTGATGAAAAATGGGCAATAAATTATCGAACACTCTAATCATGGGAAAAAAAACTATGAATAAAATAAACAAAACTAAAATAATATTCAAAATATAGAAGTTAAGTTTCTGTTTCAAAAATGTGTTTCTTAAATGAATAAAAAGAAAAGGAAAAAGAATCAGAGTGAGGCTCGTTATAAATTGTTAGCATTCTAGGAGCAAGGAAGTAAAAAAAGGCGAAAATACGAGCAAGCTGACATTTAAGTATAGTATTTTTTAAGTATAACTATCTGAAAATACGTCCTTCAAATTTCAAGTCGATCCGATCATAATTGTCTGAGATATGAGCGTTGAAAGAGAAGAAACTGGTACTTAAACAACCGTTGCTTATATCTACTTATAAACGCGTTTTTCACGAAATGACATTTTTGAAGTCGGTGACCAAAATTACTCAAAAACTACTGAGCCGATCTTTTTGAAACTTGACAGGCTTATTCAATACATAAAAATGTAGTGTTTGATCAATCATAAAAAATGGCCGTTTTATTGCAAAAAGACGACCGTTTTTTTAAGTGAAAATCGAACCATTAACTTTGACTGTCCGCCATTGTTTAAAAAATGGGTATTGTTTTAAATCCTTCGATCAAACACTAGTCTATACTGTTATTTAACTAAATGCATCGCTATTTTTTGCTTCAGATGATCCAGTTCGACACAATGTTGGTCACCGCAAAAAGTGAAAATTAAAATACCATTGTTTTGACGGCCATTTGTAAGTTAACGATGTAATATTTTTCATTAAAAAAATTACTGAATGGTGCTTAATGTATGTAAGATAATAAGATAATATAATAGTCGTTTAAAAAAATTTTCTTGAAAAAAATTCATGAAAATGACCAATTTTTTCCGCTACAAGTGGGGGTAACCCCTTAAAAACCAACCAAGTTCTTCTCATACGATCAGATACACATGCTGGTGTAGACTACAGCATGATAGAATTTGTAATTCGTTAAAGAATACTCTGCGAGCACTCAGTGTATGGCTATTTAAGCCAAGCAGACGTTCATTCATTTATAAAATGAATTCATGAAGAAGACAATGAGGAGCTTACGTTAAACAGATTCAAAAGCATTAAACAAGCACACGAAGTGACGATGCCAAACTTGGAACCAATTCAAAATAATTTTACAAACCAGCAAAAGAAAAAGACGGATACAAGTGCCGATATAAAACGCAAAGACTAAGCAGCGCAGTACGAAGCCAGCTTCCTTCAGTGCTTTAAAGATGATAAAAGATAAAAGAATTTTAGATCAAAGATAATTTTAAGGTTGTTATGGTGATCTGCATGCTTCAAAAGGCAACCAGGTAAAAAGTTGGCAAAATAGTCAAAGTAGTCAGATTTAGAGAAAAGAAAGGTCATGGGTAAAAAGGAGGGGCCAAAAATGGAACTCTGAGGAACGCCAGAAGAAGGATAAAAAAGTGAAGAAGAACGGCTGTTAAAGACTACACGGCAGATGGGGCAAGTAATATAGGAACAAAGCCAGGAAATAAAGATGCATAAAAATTCCGTCCTATGTCTAACAATACCGAGTGTCAAATATGTCTGTGTGGTTAGTGTAAACTACGTCTTTTTGTAGGCCGTCATCCAAAGAACAGGTGACAAAGTTGATTAAATCAAACTAAGTAATTTGTGTTAAAACGCTCTTTAATGGGACCATGTTGTTCTTTAGAGAGCAAGTGACTTAACGGATTATAATTTCTATCCTGAACACTATGCTCAAGAAACTTAAGGAGACACAATAGGAGGGATATTGGACTGTAGTTGGGATTATTGTCAATGTCTGTCGAATCTAAAACTGGAAAAACAATGGAAGTATAGCAACTATGAGTAGAAACAGATACATTCAAACTCAAATAAAATAAAATGTACACCGTACATAAGGACAAAACACGAGACTGAACAAAAACATAAGGAATCCCAATGCTCCTAAAGGTTGTAGAGAAATCCAATGAAAAATGTAAAATTTCTACCTCAAAACCTCATTTCTCATTTCTGCCTCAAAGTAACGTTAATATCAAAAGACACAAACGAAACAAATAAATATAATATTAGGAGGGAAGAAATCATAAAAACTAACAAGAAATAGTTGAGCGAAACAGGCTTTCCTCACTCTGGAAAGTTGTAAAACCAGCTTTCAATAAATTTTCCGTAGCTTTGAAAAAAATATGGGGGCAAAACATAGTTTAGTTTACTATATTTTGAATATTTTAATTACAATTGAAGACAGTCAAGTACTATTTATTGTTAACTTGTCTATGTTCACAATGCAAATAGCATGTTTAGTGTAATTTAGAAATAGATGCTGCCGGCCAACTGATTTCGAGTTTCGTGTTTCAATCCAACATGTTGAAATTTTTGAATTCTCCCATTATAAACAGAAAAAAGCATTGTTGATTTCTTTGAATAAAATTTTCTCGAATTCCTAATTTTCTAAAATTATTTTCGAGCCATATCTATTTGATTTTCATAAGACTTTTCAGTATAATTGTTTCCACTATGCCTAAGTTCCACATTTGTAAAGTTCTTTTTTGACAAGATGTTTAGAGAGAATTAGGAAATAATTTTAGAATTAGCAATTATGCAGAATTAAAATAAAAGATAAGCATCATTCATGGATACTCCGTTACTTTCTTTACAGTGTACTGCTGTCAGTCTTTGTTTGTTACAGCGCCTCAGTCACCGAAGTAGCAAAAATAGTGTGAAACCGATTTTCTAATTCTATTTATAAGGCTAAGCGTGCTCAGTTTTTCAGACAAATTTTTTTAATCTATATCATATATATTCATATAATTAGAAAAACTACAATATTTTTTCAATATAGATCGAATTTTTACTTCCTGATAATTTTCTGAATTAATCGTTGATGAGCTATGGTCGTGAGCTTCAGCAGCTTAATTTGATGCGTATTGTAACTCAAGTTCTCTTTAAAATATTCTTATCGGTTTTATGTTTAGCTCACCCACACTGGGCGCGAGTTATAACAACATATCAGTAACTAAACTTAGGGTTGAAGTGAAGGTAGTTAATTTCATTATCAAAGGGACTTTAATAATTTTTTCAAGGACTTTAGATCATTTGTTGCAACAAAATTTGTTACTGCACTGACCGATTTTGCAAGTCAGTAACTCGAAAGTAACTGTAGCTTGCTGAGTGGCTAGTTGTTTTGCAACTTACGCAGTAAACTGCATTCGATCCCTTTGGTACATCGCACTCCTTAGTTGCGTGTACTTTATCGCACTTGACACAGCGTGTGTAAAGTCTGCAGTTGGACGCAGTGTGTCCAAAGGTTGGCAGTTAAAACACTGCATAATATTATTTTTCTAAGCGGTCACACTGGATCCGCTGGTGTAACAAAAATTTGATGCTTACGACGACCTTCGCATCTACTCCAGGTGCGAGCTGGACTAAAAATATCCCTAGTTTTTTTAGACTCTTTCCGTGAGTAGACAGTAGAAAACCGTTTCAACTCCCTTTAGGAGGACAGTTGTCCTCTTAACGCTTTGTGGCGTGTACGTAAAACAAGGTACAGACTTTGTTTTTAAAATTTCGAAGAGCTGCTGGTGCAACTCAAGGCTCCCAGTAAAGAGAGTCGTTTAATTGAAGTTAGTTACCCTCGCCTCGAATTCAGGAATTGTTTTCCCGTTTCTTGCGCAAATTGCTTCAAGAGTTTTCCTGAAGCCTTTAAGCTTTAATCTGTGGCACACTATGGGAGGGATCCTCCCACTTTTTTCCTTGGTGGCTTGGCCTTAAGGAGTCGAAACCGTTCTTCCTACAGAATTCGAGGCCATTCGACGTGGAGTTTGGAGAGTAGGTTGAGGGGCAGCAGAACTAGCTCTTTTGACTACTTCAGACTGTTCTGGAAAGCTAACTGATGTGTCATCAGTGCCTCTTTTTGGGGAAGGGGGACTTACCCTCTTCCTTCCACCATGAATAGAAGTTGGTGCCTTAAAAGGGCAGTCAACTAACTCACTGGCAACCTGTGCTCCTAGGTTACTATTATCATGAACTTCGTTTGTGTCCATGTTTTCTTCATTTTCACTTTCCTCGATCGTGGTTTCTCTCACGTCCGTTTCGAGGTCCGCTGCAAGATCATCTGTCTCTTCGTCGCCAGTCAGTTTACCAGCGCACAAAGACAGCTTGCATTGCTCGAAAAGCTCCAGAAGGAAATCTTCTCGGACGTCTGAATTAAATTTTTTGCAGAGCTTCCCCAGCCTCTGTTTTGTTTATTTAATCGTTGTTGTTTTTAATCGCGCTCCTTATCTAATTCGGTGGTGCTCGTCCCACCGTCCGTCATCGCGGCCAGTTACTCACTTATTAACTTTTTACTTTAATATTTGTAAACAAAATTATATAAAAGGGAAACAAAATGATTTCAAAATGATTCCAGCAAATCCGCCCGCTATTCGTGCCAAACGTGTCCCAAAATACACTTTTTAAATATTCAAAAAAGATGCTTTTCACTAAGGTATTCAGCTTACTAACACCATACATACGCCCGCTGCACTGTCCACAACCGATCGGCTTCAGCTTCAGTCGACCTCGGCTCGAATCCACGATATTCACGAATTTCACTCCTCGCACGTCTGTCTCCTTCGAGTGCTCGACTCGAACTCTCAGTAGCATGTACGAGTATTAGCAAAAGAATGGTTTTTTGTATAAAATCCATATAACATTTTCCAAAAATATCATTTCTTACGATGAACAATGTAGACTGGAAAAAGACAGTCAAGTTTTACTGTTCATTCTACTTATTTTACTTAACCACTTGTGAAGCCGTTTGTTCTGAAATATAGATATTGTGGATATTTTATTCAAAATAGTACTTAGTTCTAATAAATGTTTATAAATTGTTTGTAAATATTTGTTTGTAAATCAATGAAGATAGTACTGGCTGCAGAAGGCTCTAACCCAACACAAATCACCGCAAAATGTAAATAATCTGAATCTAGCCCAGTGCTTTAGCCTACGCTTCTTAGTTTCAAACGCACTTAAATCTCAATAAAACGAGTTAGCCTATATTTGATTAGCATGAATTCTTTCAGCTGAACTCGTATACTTAATTGTACACTCAAGAAAATTAATGAAACTAAATCTGTACCAAGGTTGTTTTTTTAAAAAAATCTTTTGGCTGAAATAGAAATATATTAAAAATATTTTTGCTCCACCGTTTGCACATAGAAATGGTGTAAAAATAGGATTTTTTCCATTTATACCATTGCCATGCTTGAAATATTATTTAATCCACTCGCAACCATTTCTTCTGGTCTACTTACTTCCAACCCACCTTTTGTCTTTTGCAAAGAAACAATTTCGTAGCAATTTACAGATTACTCTACCGTGCCACAACCTTCATCCTCCACATTATTAACAACGTAAATTTTCGAGCTGGGTCCTTCGCTTCAGACTCTTATTTGTTGGCCTTCGGTACGGTAGAGTCGACCAAAATTTTTTCCGGAGGCGCAGCTCCCAAGAACGAAGTAAGAAAAGTCAAATTCTCCTGGAAAATCTATTAAAATGACGTTGTGTGTGATTTCTTTAGCGAAATGGGTAGGAGAGACCAAGTTCTGGTCATTACACAGGAAATTGGATATTTCTTTTGTGTTTGCGCTTGTTACACTGGCAACGAAATGATATGTCCTGCATGTGTGTTTGAGTGTGTGGGCTGATGTCAGTGTCAGTTGGTATGATGGTTTGTTAAGGCTGCAGTTGTGATATTTGAGATTGTATCATGAAAATAATGTGTGGTTTTGAATGAAGTGTTCGTCGGGCTTTGAAAGGTTTTAAATTGAAAATGATGTCATGATGTGGGAAAGTAACCTATAGCACAAATAAATGCATTCATTAAATAACTTTTGTGACGAGGTTCATTGAGAGTGATGAGTGTATCAGATTTCTTGGCTTGCGGTGCCCATTGAAATTTTTTCATTAGATTAATTGTTATTATGTTTTTCGTGATCGATGTATAATAACACGTGCTAAGCGTGTTAATGCTTGACTTGGCAAAGACAACTTTTCATGTCATGTGATTGAAGAGTATTAATTACTTGGTTTTAAGAAGCGTGTCACATTTTCTTTGGTTACTGGCTAATGGCTGCAACGTTTTACCGTTTCATTGTTTGCGTATTTGCTTGCATGGACAGATATTTGTAAAAGGTAAATTAGTGTCCAATGGCCAATAATATAGGTCTAGGTTAAATTAAAATAGAGATTTTGTTTTTTATTTAGCTGGTGCAGCAAATGAATAGAAAGTAAATTTTTCCTTAAAATTGATGTAAATCGTGCGCTTGTTTTTTTTTGGATAAAGTTACCTACTACTTGAGTTGTTCATAACGATAGCAAGCTGGTATTTCAGCAGTGTTTTGTTAGTTACACTGCGAAAGCTGGCAATAGAGTTTATTTATTTATATTCGATAATTTCTTTGAATACCGTAGATAAAATTCGAATAGTAGACAATGCAAAACTTGTGAAATAACATTATAAAAATTGTACAATTTTGCGCTTTTGCGCACCGAAAGTGTTAGCAAACGATGGGCGTCCTACTTCAAAGAGCTTCTGAATCCGCCATCAAACATCCTGGCAGCAGAAGCTGAGCTCCATGATGTTACCGTGGATCAAATTTCATCCACACAACCCGCGACAGTAGAAGAAGTTGATCTCGCCTTGCGTTCACTGAAAAAGAACAAAGCGCCGGGCGCTGTCGAGATTCCAGCTGAATTACTGAAGTCTGGTGGGACGGATTTATTAAGTGCGCTACTTCAACTACTGCTGCGAATGTAGGAGACTGAGGTGATCCCAGACGATTGGCGCAGAAGCATCATCTGTCTAATACATAAAAAGGGAGATAAACTGCGGTGTGAGAATTACAGAGGCATCTCCTTAATCTGTACGGCCTACAAAATTCTGCCAAAAATCTTGAAGAACAGAATTAAACCGTTCGCGGAAGAAATCATAGGCGAGTATCAAGGCGGTTTCAGATCTGGTCGCTCCACTATAGACCAACTCTTCACGATCAAGTTAAATTTGCAAAAGTGCTGGGAATACAACGTTGGCGTATACCAAATCTTTGTCGACTTCAAACAAGCATATGACAGCATTGACCGAGGCGTACTATAAAAGCATCATGTTGCAATTTGGCATACCGGCCAAATTAGTGAAACTTGTAAAGATGACGATGACCAACTCCGTCTCGCAGGTCTGGATCTAGAACAGACTGACAGAGCCCATTGAAACTCTGGTTGGCCTGAAGCAGGGCGATGGAATAGCGCCCACCCTCTTTAACCTGGCATTGGAGTTCACTATTCGGGCAATGGACCTGAACACTTGAGGCACGCCACTTTTTAAGTCGACACAATTGGCAGCGTACGCAGGTGACATTAACATCATGGCTCGAAAACTGACCGATGCTGAAGAACTTCTACTTAAACTTGACCCCGCAGCAAAGGAAGCTGGACTACGAATCAACGAGGACAAAACGAAAGTTATGATACAATCTAGGACAAGGAAGCCAGCGCACACGAACATCAACGTAGGATATCTTAGCATTAAATTCCTGGACAACTTCGTTTACCTGGGTAGCAACTTATCGAATGACGCCAACGAAACTGATGAAATCAAGCGACGGATACAACTAGCGAATAAGACGTTCTTCTCGATCCTCTCCATTATGAAATCGAAGTATGTGCACAGAAAGACTAAGCTCCGCATTTATAAAAATATCGTAAGACCTGTGCTGTGCTACGGCTACGAAACGTGGACCCTGCCCCCAGTCTCCGAAAATATGATCGACACTTTTGAACGGAAAGTTCTACGGCGGATTTTGGGGGCTGTTTGCGACCGAGATGGATGGCGCATCTGGTACAACAATGAGTTGTACGAACTTTACGATGAGGTTAAAGTTTCCAAAATCGTCAAACTTCAACGGATACAATGGGCAGGGCATGTACTATGCATGAATGACGATCGCATGCCAAAACGGGTCATGAATGGAAGACGAGTCGACGGAGCGAAACTAAGAGGAAGACCAAGAGCTCGTTGGGAGAGCTCTGTATGTGCGGATGCCGAGCAACTATTGGGGTTCCAAGATTGGAGGACGCGGTCACGTGACCGAGATAATTGGAGGAGATCGATCCAGGCGGCCAAAGCCCGACTCTGGGCTGTTGTGCCACGATGATGTTCTCGTATGCTTATAGTAGAATCAAAAGGTTGAAGATTTTGAGCACGTCTGCACAATATAGCTTACACTTGCTGTGTAACAAAGACACATATTTATTTCCCTTAGAGTAATAACTGTATATCATCCCACAACACTTTTCCTTTAACTTAACTTTTTCTTTTAACAAAGATTACCTTCTAGACTAGTGAACGCAGTAAAATAGCATTATTTTTCTGGTTAGAAACTTAGGAATAACATTAGTCTGCTAAGAGCTAAATACAACCAAATGATGACACCAAACTTCTAACTAACAAACGTTTGTGTTGAGTTTCGTGAAGATGAATGCTCAGGGTTGTGGGATGTGTTGTCATTTGGGCAGAGTTTTGCCATAGTTGTAAAAAGTTAGGGGGTAAAGTTAGTTAACCTGATCTTTCGAAGATTTTCTTGCAAGAAATCGCTACGAAGAAACGAGTTCTCACGATTAAAGCCCTTTTTAGACATGAGTCCATGCGTCCACGCGTCCATGCGATCTAGCGTGTTTTGCTTACACGAGTCAATTCGATTTTGTTTACATAGGTGGCTCTAAAGCGAAGGAGATGGAGTATGCTGATTCATGTACAATAGATTTTACAATGATTTCTTTCGCTCAGTGGCATGTGTGGATGATTCGTTGATGATCATTTAAATGTATGTTTTGTGGATGATTATTTTATTATATGATGATGTGGATAATATTTTTTTTGCATCCTTACGTGCATGACTATTACGAAAAAATTTGAATGCATATGAATATCTAGACACAAACATATAAAGGGTTTTCCATTAAGAGCGCCCATTTATTTTTTCAAACAATTCAAAAACAATTTAAGATATGCACAAAGTTTTTATTGTAAGTTCAAGAACAGTCAATGCTATTATGTATGAAATACAACATCATTCAAATGACCACCCCGGAAGTGATTGGAACCGTGGATTCACGTTCGATAATAAGCATCTACAAAGTTTACGGATGGTTGGCATAAACCAATAACTTGACGTAGCTCCAAAGGAAAATATTAAATAGGGTCAAGTCACTCGAGCGAGGTGCCCAGTTGACTGGACCATTTCTTGGAATGATTCGATTCTAAAATTTCGACTTCAATAAGTTGACTGTTTGACCAGCTGTGTGACATGTGATGCCATCTTATTGAAACCACTTGCTAACCAGGTTATTTTCTTCTAATTTTCGTGAAAAATAACTGGTTAACGTAGCACGATAGCGCTCACCATTGACCGAGACTGGGTTACCAAGATCATTTAAAAATGACGCCACCAGCATGAAATCCGCACCAAACAGTCAATATTGGCGGATTTAATGAAATTTCATGAATGGTCTCGGGATGATCACTTTGCCAAATTCGGCTATTTCGCTTATTGACGATTCCGTTAAGCTAAAAATGTGCTTCGTCGCTCAGTATGAGTTCGCGGTAAAAATCGAACGCAAATTTTGATAATAGATTTTCACTGTCTTTAAACGTTGCTGAAGCGTATATCTATCCATGATTGAAAATGGCACACCTTCAACTGGTCAAAAGTAAAAAAAATTGACAGAAATTTCATCGCATGACAGGGAAATTCAGCAGCAAATTGGGGTGTCTTAATGGTCATATGGATAAATTTATACAATTTTCTAATACCAATATATATAAAATAACATCATTATAAGCGTGTAAAATCCATCCACTTATCGCCTTAGCCCCGCCTTAAAAAAACTGAATTCGAGTTGACTTGACTCGTGAAATCTAAAAACGCATAGAACCGTGGACGCATGGACTCATGTCTAAGAAGGGTTTAAGAGTTCCACGAGTGACGCAATGAATTATTCTCATTCAGATAAGATATTTTATTCCAAGAAGAATTATAGGCAGTGTTTTGGTCCAGGAATCATCGATTTTGAAGTAGATTGCCATCTCTCTAAGAAATTTTTGGCGAATGAGTAATACGCTGTTCTATGATTGTGTCCGAAGTCCAGAAGTCTACCAAGTTCAGCGTTACACTTACACTTGCTAGACTGTATCGGTCGTTGATGGCGAGACAATATGTTTATCGTTGTGAGTGTGATAGGGAACGACTAAGTTGATGTTAAACGTTTGAAGGCCATAGGGGAAGGTCTATACAGGTTTGCTTAAGTGACTGAGAATCTTGAATTTTTGACTAAATATATATTCTCGGTCGGAAGTAGTAATGTTCCTGTTCATTGAAGGTCAGAAGAATTTGGTTGGTGTCTGCTCTCGTGTAGCACGAGTACCAGATAAGCTAATTTTTTTCAAGAAGAACACCTGTTTCCCAAGCTTAAAAAGAATAACAGGTTGTTTGGTTGGGGCAGGTACTTCACAAAAAATCTCGACGCTGAAACCAGAAATTGGTTGTATCTTGAAGGAGTAGCTGGAATTCTTATGGAATTCCTAGGACTCTGAGTCAGTTTTTTGGGACGAAGCTATTGCGACAAAGGCGAGAGTACTGCAACGAATTATTTCTTTTAGACGGGAGGGAGTGACAGAGTGTCAACAACAAAGTTGTTGCCACCAAAGACATGTCAAATATGATAATAAAATCGCATATGTAACTTAGATGACTAAGTTGAAAAGTTGTGGCAACTTTTTGACTTTTGCTTGAATGGAAAACTGAGAAGTTTTTAATCAGTGCACAGTATGAACCTCTGTGCTTCCAAAAAGTATACGAAATAGCGAATGTCCTGATTAGCTTCTAAGAGTTCTTCGTCATATGCACTATGATTCTTTTATGCGTCGGTTAAGGGGACATAGCACCCTCAAATTTTTCATAAATCAATTTTTGTTCTTGTTTAACCAAGGTCATATATTTCTATGATTTTCGTTTACTTCGCTATACCGCTACATCGACTTAGGCTAAAGTGTAGAGAAAATAAGTGAGTCAACTCCTTCAAAATAAGCAAAAAAATTAAGCTTCGGCAAAAAAAAACAAAAAAAAAGTAGCTGAAAAAGATGCTTCTAAAAAAAGTGCTGAAACTCCAAAAAAACGCCCGAAAAAAGTTCAGCTGACACTAAAATTAATGAAAAATTTATCAACATATTATGGCTTACCTTTACGATGAAATTATAATTCGGTTGAAAACATGCGCAAGGAAATTTTGGCAGCATATTCCCAAAAAATTTCAGCTGATGAGAACCCTCAACACTCTTATTGTCTTGTTGGAGAAAAGACTTGGTGTAACTGGCGCAAGGCGGAGGCAGCTGGTGGTAATACTTTAAAAAAATTAAAGCATCCTCCACCTTTAGATGATGAGGTAACAAGAAGTTCAAAAGCCTATTTATGAAGACTTATCATCAAAAGATTTATTATAGCGCTGCTTGGGCAATTTTACGCAGAATAATAACGAAAGCTATAATTCTTCTAATTGAAATTTGGCCCCTAAATATACTTTTTGTGGAAAAAATATCATAAATATGGCTGCAAATATTTCTGCACGTACATTCAATGTAAGATTTATGGCTTTCTTGAAAATAATGCAAGTCATGGGAATCACAATTGGCCAATGTGCGCTGGAACATGCAGAAAATAGAGATGTTGCAAGAATCAACCGGGCGGAAAAACACTCGATTGAGGCATCTGAAGAGGCCAGAACTGCAAGAGAGCAAAAATCTTTACAAAAAAAGGAGTATGAGCAAGAGGAAGGTATTTTGTATGGTCCAGGCACCGCAGATTAAATTTCGGTAAGATTTATTACAAAAAATATTGAAGTTTAACTTTAAACGCGATTTTCTTGAAACAGCCTTTTTCAAGTTGGGGTGCATGATTAACAAAAATATTTTTATCTAATCGTTCTGAAATTTTAACACGTTAATCTGCACATGTTAATGCTCAGAATGAGCTACGGATGAAAAAATCGGCATAATATTTTTTAGTTATAACCGATTTTCGAAAAAACGCCGCCATTTTGTTATTTTTCAATCAAATTTTTTTTAGGACATTCCAGGCTGCTTTGATGCTGATAAAAACCCTGTTGTAGTTTTTTTCTCAGCTTCTTCTGAGGGCAGTTTTCGTGCAGGCCAGGTTTTTTTGGTGTTTTTTCAAAAAAATTTTTGTTGCAGACGACAGGGGCCCACAAAAAATATTTTTTTTATGTAGTATAAAAGAAGCAAAGTATGTGTACAAAGTTTCATTAAGATATGTTTTTTTATTCAATTAAAAACTAACCTTTGAAAAAATAAACAATTTTTTTTTCAATTTGAAGGTGCTATGTCCCTTAAATTTAGTCGAGTGAAATCCGAGGGATTGTCAAACGTTTTGACATTTTTACTGCAGATTCTTAACAGTTTTACATTGTTGCATCTACGAAGCGAACAAGCCCGGCGCTTGTGTTAGGGAGATAATAGAGATACTTCTGCAAGGCTTGTCTTGACGTGATTGAGATCTTTGTGAAATTTGGCTGACAATTTTTGTGTCATCTGTTCTAAATATACGCGAAAGCAGCCGCTATATCTAAAAAAAGAAGAAAAGAAAAGTAATCCTGAAAAATCTCATGACGTCTTTAACCACCGGGTAGAGTTTAGCAATCGAAATTGATCAACCCATCTGAGGAGAGCTTTGTCCTTTTATGTGGAACAATATGAACTAGTGAAATTTGACAGACAGATTTTGTACGACCAAATATCACATCAAAATTATTGCATTTGGGCTAGGCTTGAAACAGCACTTATGATTTGAGAGAACGCATTCGATGCAGCTGGTATTTGATGGTGCCGTGTTTGTTGCTAATGTTCCACTTGTTGCTGTGATTTTGGTTGGTTTGTGAATTTGGTTGTATATGAGAAACAATTTAGAAATAAAATGTAATGTAAAATTTGAGGAAAATTGTGGGTTAAGTGCCGAATGAAGTGTATAAATGCAAGAGTATCCACGAAATAAACAACTTCCAAAAACCCAAGGTAATTTCACTGGTACCGGTACTGTCAGACAATATTGACAATACTTTCAAAATATTTCGAAACAAATACTTATGCGCGAAATTTCAATCTGTTCACACACATTTTGTTTGGTTGGCATTCGAAATGAGGGCAAACCCTTCAGAAGCTGCATATCCAATCCTAATCAATAGACAAAACGTGTGCATGCGATCATCCACCAAACTAGATACAATTTTAGATAGGGATATTAGCCTCATAAAAATTATTTTTTCACGGAAAATCACTTTCTTTGCCGGATTTGCATCGGAAACGGTAGCATTATAAAGCATTATACTTTTTGTCCTTCGATGTCCGAAAAAAAAGTTTGAAAATTCACCGGCAAATAAGCGCAGTAGACGTATCAAATACTTTGCAGGCCCAACCATTAAGGCCTCCACTCACGAACAGTCCAAATGGCCTGAGTCCATTTGGCTTGAGTCCGTTTGGTTTAAGTCCAATTTAGCTCGCCACGCACGATAGAGCCTCGATCTAGTCAGTCCATTTCATTTTCTGAAACTTGCACATCTACATAAAGCAACGATTGCCAAAAAGAAAGTGGCAAAAATTGTAAAATTTGGCAAAAGAACACACACTTGAGCCTTCTGATTGGCAAAATTATTTAAGAATGGATGATACGACCTATAACACATTGCTGAAGTTGGTCACCCCATTTATCAAACGAAAGGATACAAATATGAGGCAAACTATCACTCCTCACGAAAGATTCACCGCTACTTTGCGATACTTAGCAAGCGGTTGCAGGCTTTGGGTCAAATAATATAATATACATTCATGTGACCTGTATTATTCGATAGCTTCAAAAGCAAAATCATGGCCACCACTATCCATTATACTGAATTTTTCGATTAAATAAAGTAATCACAGAAACAGCCAAAGAGCTTGTCACTGATTAGCGTGCAAAACAAGATTGCCACGTTGTTTGGACTGAGGCTTCAACACACACGATTAGTCCATTGTATCGATTGCCAAATTCGCCCTACTATTTTCCCACACACGGTCGAGCCAAAAAAAGGCCCGATGGCCTGAGTCCATGGACTTTGGATTCATTGGAAATCCAAATTGGTTGTTTCAGTCCATGAGTCCATCCAAGTTCTCTCATACACGGCGAGATTTTGGCCTGGCCTCAGACCATTTGGACTGATGGACTGCTCGTGAGTGGGGGCCTTAACTGAATCAACTGAGCCTTGTATTTCCATTTCGACTAAAAAAAAAATTAAGCTTTTTACTGATTTTCGAAGAAAATTAGTATTAGTATTATGTATATATATATATATATATATATATATATATATATATATATATATATATATAAATATATATATATATATATATATATATATATATATAAATATATATATATGTATATATATATATATATATATATATATATATATATATATATATATATATATATATATATATATATAAATATAATATATATATATATATATATATATATATATATATATATATATATATATATATATATATATATATATAAATATATATATATATATATATATATATATATATATATATATATATATATATATATATATATATATATCAGAAAAAAGATTAAGGGAGATAACCTCTGAAGTGGCCTATTCGATTGAGCTAAAGTTTTCGGAGGACATAGAACGAAAAAGTCAATGACTTGTTAAAATTAAGATATTTTAATCCTTTAGTGGCAGCGGGCATTTTAGTTTATTGTCAGGTACCCCTTTGTGTCTATGCAGGGTACATTTTCGTTGAAAGTAAGTATTGGGAATGAAAAGGTGTTTTATGCTTGCTCATGGTAAAGAATTGGAATTCTTGAGCCCCGTGTGGGCGCTGGGAATCTAAAAGTAAGTAAGGATTTTTTTCCAATTTTGAATTGGGATAACTTCTGACAGAAACGTTGGATTATCGTGAAATCCGCAGAGTGTATTGATGTTGACTAAAACTCAAGACTGTGCGGGAAACCCTGTAGCAACGGCAGATGCTTGAAAAAGAACCCTTAAATCAGTGACCCTTCGAAAAATTTTCGCTTTCGACGATGACGACGCGGTGCGAGTATTGTTGGCACTACTGCGACACGGTGTCCAACCTTGTGGACCCTACACACTGTTGTAAAGAACTCGAAATTCAAGCATGGTACCTTCTTATTTCTCTGTGTCTCCATCCCCAGCTATGTTGAGCCTGAACTGAGATTTCATGACAAGCTTTTATCAGTTTCTGCAGCCTGTATGCAATGAGTTGCGATTGAAATCGTTATACCTTGTCGATTTCCTTGCCGAAGCTCGTTGTTCGTACTTTCTGTTCGATAAAATAATAAAAGAAATTTGACTTTCCTCAAAATTTTCGGCGAAAATTCTTTGGAATAATTACTCTTTTCCTTATATCTTCGGGGCTATGTGCGAAAGAGACCGCAGAAAAGGAAGCTTAATCTTTTTTTCTGAATTATATTCTGAATTATGAATTATAATTTCTTCTGAATTACATTTTCGGGTAACGCAGATATCACAATTTGACTATTTGACCATTTCAGCTTGCATGCCAAAAAATAAAGCTATCCACTTGAATACAACCAAAAAACTCTCCTTATTTTGGTTTTGGAACCTG
Source organism: Nemotelus nigrinus (assembly GCA_947369275.1). Lineage (NCBI taxonomy): Eukaryota > Metazoa > Arthropoda > Insecta > Diptera > Stratiomyidae > Nemotelus > Nemotelus nigrinus. The sequence goes on from OX376374.1 coordinate 45,411,817, forward strand.
CAAGTACTACTTGAAAATATAATGAAATTCACAGTTTGCTATTTGATCAATTGGGACCAATATTGCATCACGAAGCAAAATTACAAGGTGTCATTAAACGAACAAAATTGGTGCTTCTGTGCCTATGACTTCATGCGTAGAATAGTGGTGCATCTGAAAACAGCATAAAACTGGTTTTTCAACGATGATATATTGGCATGTCTATTTGTTGTCTATCGCGTCCGAATCGTGTTCTAATTTTTTAGGGCTCATGCCTGCTACTGCTACTCATCATTTTTTTAGTTGCAACCTAGGCTATCAAGTCAGAGCTTCTAGTAAGTGAATTTGTAGGTTTATCTTCTTTCAGAAATACAAAAAATTACATTGACTCTATAGCTATGCGAATCATTTCACACTTTACTGTTCATTTCCATGTATACCATCATATCAATATAAAAATAATATCACTCAATCGTTTATACATGAACTATCTACTACCCTATCCGATTGTCCTTGTTGGTCACTTAATTAGTCCTTATTCACCCGGGTGGAATAGGCATAAATACAGTGTAGAATGTATTGATATTTGGTTACAGAGCCCCATGCTGGCTCTGATGCTCTCTGATGTACCAAATCAATACGTTTATAGTACATAAAATCTATCAGATATGGGCTTCATTTGTTTGTGAAAGAGACATTCGACAAATATGATGCTGCAAAGAAAATTGATGTCATCTATTTGCTTTGGTTTAAATTATTTCAGTTCTATGCAAAAATAATTAGAAAATATTGATGATCCAGAGCTGTATTTTAGATTTGTAGCTATAGTACAATATCTGGGATGAAAATTGTATCACAAACATCATCATCAGCACTGATTATCAAGCAACATTTTATCATCTCTAAATAATAAATCCATAGCCGTCACACTAATTTGAAACAACCCACTACAAATTCAATGTACAACGCCAATCTAAACACTTAAAATTCAAACCAATAAATAAATAAATTTTGTTTTCACTTATTCATATTCTAATAACATTGCACAAGCCTCAAATTACATCTCATCAGAGAGTGAAAACAATTTTGCATATTTATAAAGTGTTAGCCAAACAATTACAAACAAACTGACCCTACTGTACAATGTTTACGTTAAATTTTCCGACTCGCATCAGTTGATGTGCCAATGAAGTAATCAGCAGTAAAGTTCATCTATTTTCCATTATACTGGTATGTATGGCAGAACAGAGCGGAAAGTATCGCATCATCAATAGGCAGCAAATATTTATTTCAATCATCGCAGAAAATTAGTAGCACAACATCTTAATCAAACGAATCAAACAATCTGTTGCTTTTTGCGTACATCTTTCTATTTCTTTTTCTGGACTTGTTGATGTATACGATGCAGAGCTTCGGAAACTTTTTTGAAATGTGTAAAGAAAAGAAAACTTGTTGTTTAATGAAAATTATTTAATAAAAAAGTTGTTTGGTTTTTATCTGTAAACAGCTATGGTACTAAGAAAAATCCTTTATCATTTCGTTTGTTCGTCACAGTTTCGTTTCTCGTTTTGTATAATATTGAACGCAACCGTTTTTTGGACTGATAGTTTTTCCAATCAGTATAACTTTCAAAGCAAGGATTTTAAGTAATAATTATACTAAATAATCGGGACAAATAAAAATAAATATAATTACAAAAAATTGAAGCATCGAACTATCGAAAAATCAAGTTTAGTGAATAGATCAATCTACCATTTCTTGTCCGCGGCAAATAACAAAAAAATCATATGACTCAATAGAATCAATGTACTGTTAAAAATGCTTGGAGGTTTCATTGCAAGAACCTTCAAAGTTACCGGCCAATGATCAGTGATTATTTCTTCAAATATTTATATGGACATCATCTGTCCGATCTGAGCGACATGGGCTTCAAATCCCATGAAATCAACAACTTACTATCTTATATCGAGAAATAGGCTAGTAAATTGGCCATTTAGATCATGAAATTCGATACCACTCGATTATTTCTGGTTTAGATATGCAAGGTCTTTCGTGTATGCTTACAAACCACAAAATATATCTATTGCAAACATAGAAACCAATATGCAATACAATAATGGTTAAGTAGAGCCTCAAGTGCTAGAAAGAGAGATTTTTGATTAAACTGACCGGCTGACAATCCGAGCACTGAACATCTTTTTTTGAAGTGCGTCCGCCCAAATCTTCGCCTCGTACATCTAAAAGATGTTGGTTTTTGCCATCAGCCGACTCCGTCTTGTTTCGCTGGTATCATTGATGCGAGTATTAAACTGCTCAGTGAGTCGACAGCTCTCAGATCTCATTCACATACATTTGGTCTCCGTAGGTCAGCTTAGTGTCTAGCACCACTCCCGAGCACCTTACCATATTACTGGTCCAAACCGTTGCGGAGTCTAGTGTCATTATGATCCCAGCCGGAATCCTCTGTTTCGTCAACATGATAAGTTTTGTCTTTGTTGGTCGGCCATCCACCGTTCTACACTCCTAATGGTTTGGTTAAGTCTGAATTGGGTGTATCCGACAGTTCTGGAAGTTATTGTTGTTGTTCCAAAGGTCAGGTTCGAGGATTAATCCATGTGCTGTCCCTAAGGAGCCGCGCGTTTTTAAATAGTCCATATCTGACCAACAAGTTAACAAGAAAGTGGAAGCTATTTTCGAAAGAACAAAGTATTTCTGCCCATCTGGCGGATTTGAAGGCATTTTGGTCAGAATAACGATCGGCCTGGCGCAGCGATATGAGCCCTCTGCTTTTGCTACTGCTTCAATCATTCCTTAGATAGCATCAACAGTTGAATACTCTTTTTGTTAGTCATTTTGTCTATTAGATAGATCATCCAATGATCTAATTAGTAATTACAACCGCTCGCGAAGCTCCCCTGCCGTCTCTAGCATGTAGAGCGAACGGTACGTGAACTTATTGTCCTCGTCTCTCTCTCTCTCTCCAATCGCGCAAATTTCCATCGTGATATAAAAACTTCCATCACTAAACAGCAATTGTATAGCTCGTGTAATCGCCACGATAAAAGCCCCTCCACTACAAGTTGAAGTGTTTTGACCGGCACTGAATCAAGACTCGGGATCTAGCTATTCCTTATCACAGACACTATATCGATTACCTCCTTCTCCTTAATATCTAGCACATTTGAAGCGCTAGAAACACTAATGTTTAATGAACAGTAGAGGAATCGTTCGACTTTATTCATATTCTACTACACGTGCTCCTTATTACACGCATTGAAGCTCATAAGGAGGAAAGGTTTTCAGGGTTACTACTCGTATGAATTTCAAAATTTAGGAAAGTCAAATACTTGTTACTTATATTCATTGCTGGTTTCTTATCATACAAAACTTTAAAAGCAGCATCTCCTGAAACATAAATAAGTGCTCAGTGCTTTCAACACTTTGCCAGCACTACAACTAAAAGTCTACCTCCACTGATTCATGTCAAAATCAAGCTATCCTATGCATCTCGTTTTCATCTCATGAAGTGTTACAGAGATAAAAAGTTACAGAGATAAAAAGATTTTTGGGGTTGCCTTCCGAAAAATTTCCAGAAGTTGGAAAATTTAAACATTGATTACCTAGTTTCATTGTAGATGTTTACCATATGAATACTTAATGTTAGTATTTATTGATATGAGGTTAACATAAACGCCATAACCATTTGCTAGCACCAAAACAAAACATATATCACATCTGCTTCACGTACAACCTGCTACTCTACGAATTTCGTTTCGATCCGATGATTGCATTAGCCATTATAGTGATACAAATAAATTGAGAGTAACCACCCGCAAAAATTTTCAAATTTAATTAATCATAATATTTTCTGTTTATTGTCACTACAAGATCATTACTATTTAAAAAAATAAATGATAGATAGCATCGCTTACGAAAGATATGGCGAAAAATGCAAAAACTACCATAGCTGGCAACCCTATCATGATTTTTCAACCGGATTCTTACTGAATATTGTCTACAATAACTTTACCGTATGAATTTCGTTTTGATTTCATGACTGCACTGGAAGTTATAGGGAAAAATATTCTATTTTGCTAGGCGAATTTTTCAACCAGATTTCTACCAAATTTGTCTTAGAGTAAGGTTCAGCTAGTGTGCCGATTTCGTCAAAATTTAGTGACTGAATCAGAATTTATAGGGCAAACAGCGGTTTTTCTTTCTAAGTGATTTTTCAGCATCGCGTTACTGTCATAGGATTGCCCATATTTCAAAATCGCTTCTATCAGACCTGGTCCTACTTAAAACCAATACAGTTGTATCTTATTATCGGGTCGTGCGTTCCCGTGAACATAAGTTTCTGAAATTAAAAATATAGATACGTTGGGAAAGCGTTACTGTTTTTGTCTGATATGGAATTTCAAAAGTCTTACTTTACTTGAAGAATTTTTTTTAGGAGGGATGATTATTTAAAGATTTTCACTTTCAGCGCTTGCCGTAGCTGCAGGGTTGCCAGTTCATTCATAAAAACCAGATTAATCTACATCCAAGCAATATAAATATGTCCCGTAAAGTGCATAATAATCTGACAACCTTGTCAAAAGCTATCGCAGTTTAAATTTTTTCAAGGTTTCTCGATCCTATTTTAGGCACCTAGCGCACACATGGGTTGAAAATTTCCAACTTGTTATTGTATTCACATTTGAAATAGGCTGAAAATTCATTTCGTAAACTTTGTTTTGTTGAAAATTATTTACCGATAGATTTATAGGGATATTTAAAGTATCACTAAAATTGCTGCCGTCAAAGAGTTAAAGATAATTCACATTTGGTGAGATAAACCTATTCTGCATATACACAATATTCTGCATATACACATATCCTAAAAGTTTCAGCTCCATCGGATGGCGCATTTTCGAGAACTAGTCACTGAATTTATACTAATATATATATATATATATATATATATATATATATATATATATATATATATATATATATATATATATATATATATATAAATATATAAATATATATATATATATATATATATATATATATATATATATATATATATATATATATAAATATATATATATATATATATATATATATATATATATATATATATATATATATATATATATATATATATATATATATATATATATATATCAATATATGTGTGCATATTTAAACATTTCAAAAAGTGAAATGTATTTTCGCTGAGACATTTAATACCCACGTTGGGCGCAAGATTCTCAGCTTCTAAAATCATTCTAAAACCCAACCGTAAATATAATTCTTTGATAGAAAAAGAAAAAAAAACAGCTTCGTTGTGCAAATCGTCTACATTATTCCATGAATATTCACAGCTCGTAATTTTGTGAAACGAAAATACAAATAAAACTTGAGCAGCCACGCAAATCAGATTTAGCGTCTCTGTCACAATGGAACAAAGTGATTCAATCTAGCGGCAAGAGAACTAGTTCGATTCCATTAGTCAAGCTGTATAATGTTTGTACAAAACATTCTCCCGACGTAATGGACAAAGATGATGATAACTGATTGAATCCAATTGGAAACTACATAGTTTGCAAAAGATTCACTTTAGAGCCATGATGCATGCAGCTCAGTTCAGTATTGTGCGGCTATTTCTTTGTTGACCAGCATCAGTCAGCAGATGCGATGGTCATCGGGTTTAATAAGTTATTTTTTTTTTAATAAAAAGTCAATGCTAATAAATCGCTCGTATGACAACGGTTTTATTATGCGATGCCGATACATTCTGGACACATTGTATTCGAGCGTTTTTCTGTCCACCGAGTCCCGAGTTGCAGAATTTATATTGCCAGCACCAAATCATGACTCAATGGATTGATCAAATGAGTATATGTAGTACCAATATCATGCTCCTAATTGTATCCACTTTGAAACATATAATTGAGACATGTTAAAATCCACACGAGACTTTAATTCGCTGCAACGGCTTCATTCCTCAACTATTGAATTACTTACTCATTGTGAAAAAATATTATAAACAGAGTGATAATTTTCTCGGTGCATGCCAATTTTCACAACTTACCAACACAATATATGCAAATTTCCATTTGCTGGTTATTGAAAGAACCGTTTATCCATTTTGTGAAAATTACATTTATAATTGATTTTAATCAGTCCTGGCTTGGTGTTACCAAAGTGTGAAAACAAAGTATTTATCTGTTATAAAATTAATGCTTTTTGTTTGCTGTGAAACAATAATTAAATTTTATGAACTTAAAGGTGTGATAAGTTGCATCAAAAAAAACCTCTATTTTCATAGCTGTTCGCACATTGGAAAAATAAATTAATTATCTGACCATGGGCATATAACTACGGCTGATGGAAGGTATAGTAACTGATCGAAAATAAATAGATAAAAACAAAATATCTATGCACACAGAAAAATTCTAAAATCAGAAATGGGGTTGAAAGTTGTAGGCCTTTTAAACCCTAATAGGTAGAAAAAAGTCTGTTTTGAAAATTTGCATTGAAATAAGTCAAAAAGTGAGTAAAATCTGACTTTGCTGGTGGAAAGATTTCAAGCATTTTCGGCACCATTATCAAATAATTTTACGGGCAAAGACTCTTATAGCTATTGAACAGATACGAAAAAAATGTGGGAAAAATTAAGATGAAGTCATAGTTTTAAAATGATTACATAAAAGTATAAACGTTTTCAAAATATACGCAAAAATAATAAACTTTCAAATACTGCTTCTTTTATTCCCCCAGACTCCTCAACTTCTATCGTTGAAGTTAACTACTTCACTGGCTAACAATTCTTCGTTGATGGTAATGGTTGGATAATTATTTGAATTGTCGTGTTCAGCCACTTATGTTTTGTAACTTCCAAGGTCAAGTAGTGATTGTAGGTACACTTGTTATGAAACGATCCATTCCAAATAGATTTTCTTGATTTTTGGTCCCATCTTCAGTTTGTGTGCCGTATCACTTAACCATAGAGATCAACTCCTAGTATTAACTAGATCATTCCTGATGCATGAAAGTTACTCGTAGGATCAGCTAGTTTAAATTTACAAGTTGGTAGTGAACTTGAAAAGTGGTTTTATTTTTGCTTCGATAACCAGAAGATGTTCTTTGTGAAGCTCTAACTTTAGTAGGTAATCTCTTTAGTTGAAGTGCTATTAGTGCTTCTAGTACCGCTTATGGCTGTGTTTCTATACATTCTTTTTATATTTTTTTTATTTCATATTTGTATGTTGAGGCACTGGATGGTATTTCGCTTACAAATGCTGCTTGCGAACTTTGATCTAGCAATAGCCATTTAAAGTTTCTACTCTTACTAGAGCCATAGCTAAAAACACTTGTATATCTGCTACAACACTCAATGTTTGTACATTATATTCGGTTTGAGAAAAATTGGCTACTGACATACGAGTGGATGCAAATTCTGCTGGACCAGCACTAAGCGAACTAGAAATTGCTAAATTGTTACTGTTTATCCATGCAAAAGTGTACTATGCGATCTTTTGCATTTCTCATATCTACCACTACTTGGATAGTTCATTGCCATATGTTTTGTGCCGAATAATTCGAACAGGACCTGTTGTGTTTCATTATTTCAAATTAAGAATAGGAAGTCATTTTATCATATCTTAATAATGCTCAGCATACATAAAATCTTGCCCCGTCTCGAACCAACAATCTAAAAAAAATGCTTGCAACAACTCTTCACTTTATCTAACCTAAATAAAAATCAACCATCTCAATGACTTCTAACTCATTAAAACTGTGCTCTTAAGGATAAACTTGATGATCTAGCTCTACGTATCATTTGACCATTCCATGGTCACACTTGCCGACTATATCTGTGTGCTTAGCTTAACTCCTCACTTCGATTGTGTCAAATTGACGAAATATAGCTAGTTTAGGAGATATATGACATCTTTTAGATTAACTTTGCCTGTCAACCTGGATATAACTCTATATTGTGGTCACTTAGTGCCTCAGCGAAACAATTTGAAAATAAAGAAAATTTTGCAGGTGCGAAGAGCCCGCATCTAGTTTTTACTATCACAATGATCGTACCATGAAGACTAAACTTGAAGACTTCAAAGCATTATGTTTATTGAAAGAGGCTGATTTGCTTGTCGGGAGCCTGGCTAATAGAATATATTCCTAGTTTTGAATTCTGCCCGTCCGCTTACTTTCCAGTCTGAAACTACTTGTAACACTCCTTTTCGACATCCAGTTAGCATTTTTCTGAACTATCGACATGTCCGATTATTAACTTTCCACCGACGCCCAGCGCGACACTTTTTTCACCATTTTGAGTCTATCAACGACATTTTTCTTATCTTATCATCTTTTCTTTCTTTTTGTACACTTTCTCAATTTGACTGTTCTAAATGCAACTTACAAAATCTTTGACCTTCTCTTCTCTATTACTGAACTTTCCCCCTTTTGATTATATCCTGCTTCAATATCGTGCAACAGCTCCGTTTCCTATCATACTCTTTATCAGTGGCGGCTCGTCAGGGTGGGCCCGGCCCGCCTGGCCCACCCTGGCGAGCCGCCACTGAGTTAAAGTAAAGTAAGGTAAAACACCATAATTTCGTCATGTTAAGAAAAATTTCACTTAGCTCAGAGTGAAATGATATTTCTTTTAAATAAATTGAAATGACGAATACATAAAGTAGTTGAACGAAGCATTGTTTTTGCAAATCTCATATTACTTATCTATTAGCAAATCTCATATTACAAATCTCATATTACAAACTTATTTTTGTACCTAATTTCGTCAGGGCAATTACCCATATTTTTTAATTTCGTCATGTCATGTACCTAACTTCGGCCTCTAAGGGATAGCGATATTCAAATTCTATATGAGGGTAAGATTTGGATGATATGTTCGAATACATAATTCAACAAATAAAAAATCGATAAATATACATGAATATACGTAATACAAAAACAAATACATTCTTTAAAAAAAAAATACTGAAAAATTCGAATTCACAAATAAATTACGGCAACAAAATTACATTTATTTGCATCGCACTCTATTTTGTTTTCTTTACCCTTGCTTTTTCTTAGTCTTTTGGTTTCCTTTTCTTTTTTCTCTCTGTCTACTTTAAGCTTATAATTTAAAAACTCTTCAGCAGTAGTAACGCTTCGTGTAATTTTACGTTTAACTCTTGTGGCTTCCGTGGTTTTTACTTCAGGCCAAAATAGAGCTTTTTTAAAAGAAGTGGGATAGCACTGAGAATGGTAGACAACTGTGGATGCCTCTTTTATGTCTGTAGTTTCATTTTGGGATACTTTAGAATTTTGGGATATTTCAGACGTTTCTTCCATATTTAATTCTGAGGTTTTTTCTGTTTGGTCTGCTGATATTTAATCTGTTAAAATTTGGTTTTTAGGATGTACATTACCTTTTGGCGTGGACGCGATTAATGAACCATCGAGTTGTACGTCCAATTCCAAATATTCGAATTGATCTACACCGCTTCGTCTATATTTGCATTTAGGGTCTGTTCATGATGCGTTATATTATCGAACACGTCTAAATGGGTTTCATTTTTACAAGAAATTTTTTCGTTGACAGATTTCCACAAATAGAAAATACTTTCATCTTTTTCGCATCCCTCCCAACGCAAAAAAATTTCAACATTCGTATCTCCTATTTCTTTTTCAAGGGTGGATAAACACGTCTATCATCAGCGAGGTCGTCAGCAAAAACCTCGTTACAAATAATATCTTTATTCGCTTCAGGCAAAGTACTGATGTTCTAGTTTGTGAGAAGTTTATCGTATGCAACAGCGTAAGGATTGAATGGATACAGGCCACATTTCCTGAAACCACTTTTAATTGTATCTGACTTTGCTGCTTCCTTTAGGCATGAGTCTACCAGGCGTCCTATTTTCATTATTACATTTTTAGGGATTCTTATAGATTCTTATATATGGCAGTAGAGTAAGAGGAGTCATAAGCTTTCCACTGACTGAGGCCCCTACAAACACTGTAATGCATTCTTTTCTGTCGTTGGCCGTGCCATTATAAGTATGGACTGAACCTTTGCGAACTAGAACTCTCTTGTCTTTGGGACACAAAAAGAATGCTGTTTCATCGCAGTTGAAGATTCGATAAAGTCCATTCAAAATTTCCTTTAGCTCAGGAAAACTCTCGAAATAGGTTGATATTTTGGTAAACTAATTTCTAATAGATTCTTTTGTAATCCTGGACCTCCCAGTTGTCAAATTTTGAGACATTCTCAAGGAAATCTCCGGATTTCGTTTTAAAAATCTTTTGTACCAATTTATACCGGGGACACCGTTTTTTAATTTGTTCTCTCTATTTACTTCTTTTGCCAATTTTGACACACTATTAATTAATTGCGTTTTTCTTACATGAAAATCTAGATTCGCGATTTCAAGAATCCATTTGATAAGAGTCTGCTATTCTCCTTGGGTAAGAGTTGTAGACGCTCCAACATGTTGTGAATGCTTTTTTAATTTCTTGTCTTGAAGCGTCATTCTCGGAATACCAAATCTTTTGGCAACGTCTCTGGTAGACTGCCCATCTTCAATTGCCCTTAGCGCCATTGAGAGTTGCTCCTGTGTGTATTTATTAGAAGTCATATCTATATCTGTGACAGAAATATAATGCTCTTCTTAATTGGCAAGTGCTCGATGAATCTGATACACTTAGAATAAGGCTAATTTTTTATCTCAAGTCATTCATTAAGTGACGAAATTAAGAAAAAATGCATTTGAGAGAATTGAAAATCGTCATGCATGATAACGGAATTTTTCTCAACATATTTTTTTTGGCATAGTATCAAATTAAATCTTAATGGTAATAATACTTTGCTGCGCTAGAAAACACACGATTTAAAATAGATTTACTATCTAAAATCGCGACATTCTTCATCCTTACATGTTCCCGAAATGGGTAAAAATATTATGCAAATTTAACTAATATATAATAATGATTGTCAGGACGAAATTATGTCACAAGTTTAAATACACTATAGACATTGATTATCCATTTTAATTTGGCAAAAATTGTTGATAAATTTAGCGAAATTCTACTGACAAAACGACGTTCGAAGAACTAAATTTCGTTACTATGACGAAATTACCTACAGTGCTGTTAACGCGCCATTGGTAAATTCGTCATGCCTTTTTCTTAGTAATTTATTGGTGAATTATTTTTTTTTATTGATTTCGTGACTAACGATGCGCTAACTTTTACCCTTGTATGAAAAAAACCTATATCTTTTCAACCTTGTTTCTGGCACCCTTAACAATGTTCACGTCCACACTAGACAAAACACTAACACGCAATGAGCTAACTACGAGACAAAGCACTGACGCATGCTTCTAAGCGAACTTTTACATAATTTGGAGCCAATACGACATTCATATTAGTTTAATGCAATCAAATATTAAGCCTCTTTATGTCAAATGATAAAAAATTTACATGAGCATTCAAATTTTCTTATTTTATTTGAAAATGTAAAATGTGACGAAATTAGGTACCCTGACGAAATTATGGTGTTTTACCTTAGATATTTCTTGTTGGTATCCGCGTATACCTTATAATAGTGTTTTTGTGTCGAGCGGGCCCAGTGGCGGCTCGTCAGGGTGGGCCAGGCGGGCCGGGACCACCCTGACGAGCCGCCACTGCCCTTTATGTGTAATCATTTTTTATCAATTTTCCTAAACGTGTTGAACATACAGGGTCTTGATGTTGACTCTGCTGCTTTTAAGTTTCTTCTTGAATTGATCTCGTCCTATGCTCCAGTTTTCGCGTCACGAAAGCGTAGCAATGCTCTTTGTTTTACCTTAAGGGTGAAACCTGTCCTTGAAATGAAAAATACTGCTCGGTTAGAGTTCCTCAACTCCTGATCTGCCGAAGATCATACTGTCTTTTGTCTTTCACGTTTTTCTGCCAAAAAAGGAATAACACATACCATCCATGCATGATTAATTTTTATTTGTTAAAATTTTTAAAATTTGAATGACTTAACATTTCCCATTTTTTATTTGCTTCTTTGGTTATACTACTTTAACTCTCGTCGTGATGTTCACCTATAATTCTATTCTTACATCGAAGGTCGCTTTTTTCTGCTCTTTTTGTCTCTCTTCACTCGTGACTAAGCTTTTTGAAACTGCATTTATTAAGTCTTCTCTTGACTCAAACTGGTCTCCTGGTCATGAAGGTATTCTCAACTTTTATTGTAAAAAATCTCGCAATGCTCTTCTGTGTCCAATTATCCAGCTTATTCAAATATCCTGACCTGGAAAAAACCAGAAGCACATGAAAAAACTAGACAAGCCAAAAAAATTCAAGTAAGTCAAAAAATAAATAAATATTAGATCCTTTTAGGAAATCATGGTATTCTGGAAAAAATCAGGGAAGCCTACAAATCACAATAAGTGAAGAAAAAATCAAGACGCTGAAAATACAAATTTCTTAGTAGCATTTTCAAATTTTGCCAGTGCAACCTTACTTCGAATTATCGCCCCGATTTCGTTCGGAAATATAAAATTTTTCAAACCGTTTGGATTTAATAGAATAAGTAATACCGACAATTAATTTTTCGTGCCTCAACAATTTAGTTTTGTAAAAGCTTTTTTCACGTCTACTAACGCAATTAAATTCTCGTTTGCAATCGTTTTTGCCATTCCAAGCAACTATTAACTTGATGTCATCCATACCGATTTTTCCAAAGCTTTCGAGTCTGCTAAAACATTGAGCCTTTTTCCCACTAGAGTATACCCAATTTTGTGAACTTGCGGCCAATTTCCATTTTTGCAATTTGCAAATACCGGCTTTGTAAGAAGTGTTTCTATGTGTGTGTAAATTCAAAAATCGTGTAAACATAGAAATTTATTTGGCGGTCTGGCTTACAGAAACATCAATTGGGATTTATTTTCAATCGCTGTTCTCCTTCCATGTACAAACGCTCACACGAAGTGAGCAGCTATCGTAAGAAGCCGCCATATTGGAAATTTCCTGGCATGTACACGCTCGCATGAAGTGTACAGTGATCGTCAGAAGCTGCCATATTGGAAATTTCCTTGCATGTACACGCTCACACGAATTCAACAGCGATCGTCAGAAGCCGTTTTATTGGAATTCTGCTTGTACGGACACAAAACTCCTGAAAAATTTCTGCTTTTTGGAAAAAGAAGCGAAATTTGATAAATGCTTTCTCTTCAGAGTCAAACTAAAATTTATAAGCTCTCCAAAGTTAAGTAAAATGGGCCATGTTTAATAAAATGTTGGTTGCAAAATTAAGCTGGGGTCGCCATCTATGGCAATTATTTTCATTACATTTAAGAAAAGTTGCTATCACTAAACTTTGATTTTATGATAAATGTGTAAATAACTAAAATGATCTTTAAGCAACACGTAGCACCAAATGTTTAAATATCGAAAGTTTTGCGGGCGGTAGTTCTAAAATTATTTTGCCCCTATAACTTTTAACGCAGTCATCCGATTTAAACCAAAATCGCAAGGTGGGTTAATGTTAACGTGAATCAGATTTGGTATACTTCTGGCTGGGGTCGAAGCAAAAGGTTCCCAGCACCATTTATTTTGAGTTGGAGCTATGTTTGGGATGGCATCGCAAAACTGTAATACAGACGTTTTTTTTTAGACCTTTTCTTCGAAAATCAGTATTGTTAGCGGTTTTGATGCGCTAGAGTTTTTTTTTAAGATGATCTTATGTTGCATCAGCATCAGTTTTGAAGATTGTTCAAGTGTGTCGTCAAAAAAATCCTAGCATTTCTGTAGGTTTGAGTGGCACGGTTCTGCGGTGATATATTTAAGAATTGATTGATCTATTTCATCTCAATTTATGGGCCACTTAGATGGCTTCTACAATATTTATATGACGCAGCAGTTAGATTTGAAAATGTCACTGTCCGGTCTATGTTTTAGACATAAACGAACTATATTCCACCATAATATGGTCATGCTATATTCGGGGCATTCTTTTACATATTTCGCCTCTGCCAATGTCTTTGCCTCATTTTTTTGACTGGAGTGTTCACATTACATTTTTTATAGTATTTGCTCTTTAATTACAATTTCCCAACATGCATCCTATACACACATCTTCCCTAAGCAATAAGATAAACATTCCGTAGTCATCTACTTCATAAATTCTGTCACGACAAATGTCTGTATTCCCAACATCAATTTCGCTACGACCGCACATTAGCCCGAAAACAAGCTCACAAAAGCACTTTCGTATATTGTAAGCAATCGAAAATGGTACACGCACGATATTCGGTAAACAAATTTGGGAAATTGTTCGCCAGACATGTGTGCTGGACGGGTTTTATTTGCTCAGTAAATTGCTGTAATAACAATTTTCTTAAAAACTCCCAGTACAGTTCTTAATGGCATCGGGCCATAACAATCTTGATTGCCAAGTCAACTCGAACTACATCTCATTACAGGCTACAATTGCGTTGGCATGATCTGATGACATCGCGACCAATTATTCATCAACTAGAACGGAATCGCGTGTAGCTTCAATGGGCACTTCAGCGAGGCAACGGGCGTTTCAATCATTGCACATTAGTATCGGTCGAATTACTTTAATCAGCGGCGAATGTGTGAGCTTACCGGGCATAGAAGCAATGCAGCCTCGGCTAGCTAGTTTGCTCTGATTTACGTCTATAACAGTGGGCTGTCTGCCTGCAACCCGCTGTTCAGGATAATCTGATATACCACAAACCTCAGCTAATAACCAACGGTAGTACTTTGCAGTACGAACAAGTGACCCGAACATTTGGCATATGCGAAATGCCCCTAGAGAAATAGAGAACGGCCCGAAGACAAGCTGGCTAAAACCCCAGAGCGTCAGTTATTTTGATAGGCTAGGTGAATCTTGATTATGGCTGTTTTCTATTCACATGCAACCATCAATCTATTGTTATTGTGCTGTTTTTCCGTTGTTTTCAGTCCGAACCTCAAGCACAGTTAATTAGCTTGGGCTTGTATTGTTTGCAGAATTATAATTTTGCTCCGAGATGAACGAGATTGACAAGTTGAAAGAAGATTTTAATTAGCTTTTTGTATCATTTCCGAAGTAAATGAAAACATGAAAACACGGTAGCTTTAGATTTGTGTCAACCATTCAGATGATTTTGTAATTAATTTTATTCAATTTGAGCTCTATTAATACATAATTAATCAATGCTTGATATGATTTTTGGTTCGAATAACTGAAATTTAATTACTTATCATTTCCATTTGTCGCTTTGTACTGGCGTGATTTATCTGGTCGTTCAAGCTCAGTCTGTTGTCGGGAATGACTTTAAGATAATTTATTGATGGAATTGAGATGCAACCTTAATTTACATAGCCTTCACTTGATTTACGTTTCCTACTTCGATTACCTATGGGAATATTTGATCATTAAAGCATTTCTGAAAGACTTTCATGAATACCTCTGACCTCTTTTCTATTCTTGCTTTAATAGCTATACTGAGAATACCATCTAGTCCTCGGGCTTTCATGTCGTCAATTTTCTGGGAGGTTTATCTAAAGCATGTCTCCTGTGACCATCACTGTTGTTTGTTCACTGTTCTAAACTTCTGTTGGTAGATGTAGTCGGCTTTGGGTGATGTAGAAAAAGCGTCGTTATTATGTTACGCATCCTACCTGGGTACGTTATCTGGGGTGTTATGTTACTTCTCAGTTATTGCGCATATTATTGCGACTAAGTTGTAGGCACGTGCGTTTTATGAACGTGCTGGCAACCCTGCAGCTACGGCAGTTATTGAAAGTGAAAACCTTCAAACCATCGACTCTTATGAAAAACTTTCGTCTTTTACAGTGAAAACCAACTCGTATAGAAATCTTATGCTTTGTCTATACAACCAAAGGAAAACTTTTGAAATTTCACAGCGGACAAGAACGGTAACCCTCCTCCAATTTACCTATATGTTAAGCATCAAAACTTTTGTTCACGAGAACTCACGATCCAATTATCAGGTATAAATGAAATTCACAGAATGTATTGGTATTTAGTAGGACCAGATCTGGTAGAAGCGATTTTGAAATGCGGGTATATCTGTACCAGTAATGCTGTCTTGACAAATTATAAAGAAAAAAAAAACTGCTTTTTGCCCTATGATTTCTGATTCAGTTACCAGATTTTAATGAAATTAAGACAACCTTGCTCTAACTGTGTTCGGCAGCAATTCGTTTAAAAAATTGGTGCTGCCAGCTATGGTAATTTTGGTGTCTTGGGTTTTGAAAATTCGCTCAGGAAAGTAAAGCTTTTTGCCCTATTACTTCCAGTGCAGTCATGAAATCAAACCGTATTTCATATGATGTATGGAACTAAATATAGGCATTATTCAAAAGGAATCTGGTAAGAAAACCATTATAAGGTTGCCAGCTATTGTTGGTTTTATGTTTATTTGCAATATCTTTATTAAGTGATTTTACCGTAAAGTTTTCAAACGGTTATGATCTTGTAGGGACAATTAACAACAAATATTAAGTTTTCGAAAATATGAAAACTTTTGCGACTGGTAGCCCTAAATTTCTTTGTACCCCTATAACTTCCAATGCAGTCATCGGATCAAAACGAAATTCGCAGAGTACGTTGATGTCAATGTGAGGCTGATATGATATATTTTTGGCTTTGATGCTAGCAAAGGGTTGCCAGCATGAGGCGTTTTTTGCTATTTTCGTATCAATAAATACTTACATTAGGTATTCATATCGCGAACATTTACAATGAAAATAAGTTACCAATATTTAAATTTTTTAAGGTCTTAAAAATTTTTGCTTCCAAACATATTTCGTTTTTTTACCCTAAACATCTTTTTATCCCTGTAACTTTCGACGAAATCATCGGATAAAATTGAAATCGATAGAGCTATTTGATTTTAATGTGAGGCAATTGTGGGAGACTTTTAGTTGCAGTGATGGTAAAGTGTTGGAATCACTAAGCATTTTCTTTGTTTATGTTATGTTATGCTGCTTTTAAAGTTTTGCAGTGTTTGGCTTTCATAAATCTTTGAAATTCCTGAAATCCTTTTCACCCTATGAGTTTAAATGCATTGTTAAGATCAAAGTGATTTTGAAATCGATACAGATTGGAGCACGTGTGGTAGGATATGCACTCAGAATCTGCACGATTCTTCTACTATTCATCGAACATAAGTGTTTCCAGCGGTTTAGGTGCGCTAGCGTTTTTTTTCTTTCAAAATTATGCTCCACGCAGATTCACACGAGTTTAATATCAGTATGCTTATAAAGCCTGCCTCAGTCAAAGTTGACCCTTTTATCTTTATGAATATTTTCGTATGTATTCCTGCGTCAGATATTTAAGCCATATGGCAACCTTCCATACAGATGGCAGAAAACTATATGAGCATTCGTTCATCCAGGAGCTTTCTCACTGGACAATGGAGTCGAACCAAGAAAAAGGTACGACATCAAATTATGTTCAAAGACGTAGAAAATCCTGAAATCAATTTTTCAAAGAATGCTTAGGACCTTGAAATATCACTTTCAACAATCAAACGAGTTATATCGAATTATAAAAAGGGACTCTCTGTTGCAAGGAAAGGACGATCAGGTAGAAAATCTAGAAGTATCAGCAAGGACTTAGGGAAGAAAATGTTCAGGAAGTTCGATACCAAGCCCAATATTTCCGTTCGAGATATAACAGTAGTTGGTGGCACAGTCAATCGATTGAAAAAACATTGCAGCATGAGAACTTATAAGGGACAAAAAGCTCAAGAACGATCCGAGTAAAAGGAGAAAGTGGCAAAAACGAGGGCTCGAAAATTATACGATCAATATGGGGCGACATTCGATTGTGTCATTTTAGTTGACGAGACTTATGTCAAAGTGGACTTTAGACCAATTTCTGACCATGAATTTTATACTGCTTAGGCGAAGACTGCAGTGAAAGAAGTATTTAAGCCGAAGAAAACCAGAAAATTTCCTAAACAGCACATGGTGTAGCAGGCAATTGGTTGATGTGGCTTACGTAGCGATATTCTTATAGCAGAAGGTTTACATCGAAAAATGTCTGCAGAAATAAATGTTGCCTTTCTTTAATAGACTTGAAGGGCTCGTGTTGTTTTGGCTTGACCTAGCATCAAATCGTTATGCGAAGAAAGCGCTAGAGTGGTTGAAAAGCAACCACGCCAATTTTGACTCCAAGGAGGCCAACCTACCAAATTTTCTTAAACTTAGACGAATATACTGGGTTCAAATGAAACGATTATTGAAGAAAAGCAACGTGAAAGCTAAATATGTACCTGACTGTAAAGAAAATGGGTAAAAGCATACGAAATCGTTAATGACGTCTCTGTGAATAACTTATTGTCGGGCCTCAATCAAAAATTCAAAATTTTCATTCCAAGTGGCACTAATGTTTACACTGTAGACCCCATTTTTCTTCACTCAAAATGTTTAATTTTATGTGCTATAGTAAAAGGGTCCAGGTTTACTGGGACAGATCTCTTTTTTTGAAATTTTTATAGAAGTTTTTAAGGAGTGGCGACGATTTTTGAGCTTATTGACAAGCTCATTGAGCTTGGTTGTACCTCTTGATCGCTGTAATTTTCGTAGAGCTTTAAAACATTGAGCTAGTGTCTTCACTTCACCAATTAGTCCAGTGAAATCAGACATAAAAAAAAGCGAAACTTCGGTAAAATTGGGGGAAAGCTGAATTTTGGTGTGAACCTTGGTACTGGCATGTTGAACAAAATGTCAAAAGTCCCCATCGATCCAAGTGCTGCGTTACCTTTTATACGGGGTCACAGGTTACCAAAAGTGACCTTTCCTAAATACCTCAGTAACGGTCATGTCTTCAGAAAAACAACGTATGACGAATTAGTAGCTTAGAAAATTTCCAACAAAAAAGATTTGAGTACTTTTTCTTGTAACCATAACGGTTTTTGATATATATTGATCTAAACATTTGCTACTAACAGCATCCTCTTTATCTACGGCATGTTGATGTTATCCGATTTTGATTTCGACTTGGAATGTTTATGAGTTGGTTTTTCTGTGTTTAAAAGGCGCATAAAAAACATGTTAACAAACTTATCTGCCAGACTCCAGGGTAGGTGGAAAAGTGTGCTCCGAAAAGTTCCCACCACCCCCCGCCCCCTTTGGCATAAAACTTGTAGGGACATCTGCTCGCTACTCTCTTCTCGGAAATAAACTGTATTGCTGCATCATGTATGGGATATTCCACGAAGGAGCAGGACAAGACAACAACATTGCAGGCGAAAATTAGTTTTGTAACATATCATGGCCCTAAGAGTATGAAAAAGCAAGATAATATCATGGCATAATTCTGTAAACGCTCATTCTTGACATTATAGGAGCTCAACCCGCTGCAGACTATCCCCGAATAATCAGTTTTTTTTAGCAATCCTGTGATGACTGCATAGGGCCAAAGGAACATGACACGTCTCGAAACCAATTTGCACCTGAAATCACGTGACCTTGGCCTGATCTTTCATGGGATAAGACGGTACGGAAAAAAACTAAAAAACAGGTTATATCGGGGTGGTTCGCTTGCGGGGGTGGGTAGGGTGTGGGTAGGGTATGGGTGTAGGGCTGGTCCTGCGATGTCAAGAATAGGCAAAGTGGGCAGAGAGTAGGCAACGAGCTCATTCCTGAAGATTTGGGAAGGAAGCTCAGGGATATCATTTTATGGAAAAGGGGGGGATAGCTTTTCGCAGCACCCTTTTCCACTTACCCTGGAGTCTGGTAGATAAGCTTGTTTACATGTTTTTTAATGGGCCTCTTAAACATAGAAAAACCATTTCATAAACATTCCAAGTCGAAATCAAAATCGGATAACATCAACATGCCGTAGATAAAGAGGATGCTGTTAGTAGCAAATGTTTAGATCAATATAGCTCAAAAACGGTTATGGTAATAAGAAAAGGTTGTAGATCTGTTTTGTTGGAAATTTTCTAAACTACAAATTCGTCATACTTTGGTTTTCTGAAGACGTGACCGTTACTGAGATATTTAGGAAAGGTTACTTTTGGTGACCTGTGACCCCGTATAAAAAATAACGCAGCACACGTATCGATGGGGACTTTGACATTGTGTTCAAAATGTCAGTACCAAGGTTCACACCAAAATTCAGCATTTACCTAATTTTTCCGAAGCACCATGTTTAATTTCCCCGGACTAAATTAAAAGATTCACCTTGTTTGTACTCCTTTCTATGCAGCATGAATGCGTCACATGCTTCTGCAATTATCATGCAGAGGTAGCTTGTCATTTGCTTTGCGGCTCTTATGATTTGAGCTATGGGCAAATCATTTACTCAAATGTTTCTTGATTGGAAGATATGCGGTTGAGATAATGTATATCAAACATAAAAGCTCGATGATCACTATTTCTGTAATTTTCGCTAATCAACTACTTAGTTACGCGCGAAGCGATTCAGTCGATCAAACGTTGAAGCCACATCCAATGACAAAATGAGACTCTCCCTCAGCATCTACCACAAATTCGTTTAGAAAATTAAGAACATGTTGAGAGTACAGCACAAAACAGTACAGTGCAAAAGCCCATATGGACCTTTGGCATCGAATTCTGGGGAGCAGTTCGCCCATAAAAAATTAACATTATCCAGGAGGCCCAATCAAGAATACTTAGATCTATCACCGGAGCTCCGTGGTACTTTCGTACCACTAATCTCCCAAAACAATGAGCGGATCAAGATGACTACTGAGGAATTAAGAACCGCAGTGGAAATTATATTGTAACTCATGGTCACCATCACAACAAGATGGCCAAAAAACAACACAAATTTCAGCGACTAAAAAGAAATGATCCAATAAATCTTTTATTTCTTGCGTAGGACAAACAACTTGTTTAGTCACTTTCTTTGGTTTTCAGTATTTTTTCATGATAAAAATTGTAACTCTAAAGCTCTGGAATCTTTGCTCTTTAATTTTAAGTCATTATAAACAATTCCCTAGAGTACACTTTACAACATCCCAAAGTGCGTCCTTTTCACACATCTTTTGTACAAACTGTCACTTGCAATTTTCCGGTGAATTCTTTTCACATATAGCTTGAAGAAAGTCATCTTTTATATCGATTCTACATTTCAGGTTCTCCCACGATTTTCTTGTCACAAACAATTTATCGTTGCGGTCTTTAAGCTATTGGTCCCTTTTTGCAATTGCTCACGAGCTGGAAAGCGTAAACTCAATATTTCTTTTGCACAATCTCAAACCACACAACAACATTCGCTCTATCTTTTGACTTATAACCGCATCGTAGGTGGATTCATCGAAACGAAAGCAACAGCAATATTGTTGTGGACGTTTTTTCGGGAGAAATGCTAAAATGTTTGCTGAAGCCAGTCCATAAAAACTTGCGAATCACCCCAACTTAAAACCGGAGAGTGCTATTCACGTTTATAGAGTTGTTGCCCTGTTGCCTAGTCCTAGTAACATTTAGCCCATGGTGGAGCTACTGTCATTGCCTTCGTTGATGGTGCGATGCTGAGCTGCTGACGTGCTAAAATCATTAATAGGGGAAGACTGTAGTAAGCATTGTTTACTAGTGCCTGTTGGATGTTACCATTACTTAATAGCTTATAAGCTAAAATTATGTACATAAAAATTTTGAGAGGTTCCATAGTCGGGCCGCGAGAGAATCTAGCTTCCCATGCCGCTACATTTCTGATACTAAAACTGGAATGTTTATGAGGACTTTGGAAGGAAGAACGGACAATAAAAAGAAAAAGTATTTAAAATTGACATTTGACACGAACATTTTAACGGTAGGATGATTTCAGTTGGGTACGACTGGAATGTAAAAAGTAGTTATGCTGCAAATTAAGGTGGATATTAGTGTTCTTATTGTCGTAATATACCGGCTATTGTGAAATGAATGAAGTAATGAATAAATTATGGATTTCGCATTTGAATTTTCCATTTAGAAGATTAACATCAATTTTAATGTAAATGTCTAAAATGTCGGTCTGAGTGGCAAACATTAATCACTGAGTGTTCCGGACTCAGTTGTAAATGACAATATTTGAGTGGGCGATGGATGTGACGGAAGTTTTTCATACAATTCGAATTCGAGATATTATTGTGCTTGGAATGGGTGTTGAAAGCTTTCAGTCGTTTTCACAAAGCTACCCAAGACTAATTAAAAATGATGATTTTGTTTACTGGTTCTTCTTCATGGTTGAAAAACTGAATTAACAATGGAATTTACCATAGGTTAGAGTCTGGGTCTTTGCGATTTCGCAGGAGAATTTTTCCGTTGCAGATTGCTCTTGGTGTCATAAATTTAATGTGATGACATATCTTAAATGCTATGTAATAACATATACAGCTGACCATCAACCTGAGTCAAGTCAAGATAAAATCGAAGCATATGCGAAAATTATAACAAGTGAAAATGAAAAGTGTTTGAGGACAAGCTAAAAAAACAACCTGCTTGATAAAAAGCAACTTTAAACGATGACAACGCCGGCTTGAATGCGAAGGCAAAATATCAATTCTTCCGACATAACGAGATAAAAATTTGAATAAGAATAGCATAACAAGTTAAGACCCACGAAGCATCTGAAATTGAATACACATCTACACTTAGAAGAATTTTGCAGCTGTTTATTTCCATAAGAATTTTCTTCTGTTGATATTTCCTGACACAATCTTCAGGCATAAAATGAGACATATGTAAGGCTTTTATTTCTAAAGACGCCTGTATTACGTAAGTTCGTTTCAATTCGATAATTTTTCCCTGTAAAACGCAATTTTCATCACATTTGTAGGATGAAAAAGGTGTATCTTACTTAGCATTTCATTGTGAAAATATTTCCTTGTCTTTTCGGATTTATTATGATCCTATGAGCTTGTTGAGCTCCTCCGTTACAATTATTTGGATATTGCCTACTCGTTTTCGTGTCGAGTTCATTTTCGCATGAGCAATGGATAGCCAAATGCTTGTTTTGCAAGAGTTTTCAGGAGTTGTTAATTTGGGGCAATCGTACCGCAGCGCAAAATTTATCGTAAAATAAATTACATTTGCTAGTTTTGAAAATGAAAGAAATATTTATTGAAAGTATGCTCCATCTGCATCCGCAAATTTCGTCCTTCTTGCAGGTAATTTTCAGATCATCTCTCTAAAGAAATCCTGGTCTTTGGAGGCGATCCATTCACGAGGCTAATTTTCGATACGTGCGTGAGAGCTAAACCACTGTTCAAATAGAAACGATTTCATTGAACGGAAATAGTAATAATCTAAAATTTTTTTGTTTTTTTTTATTTATTTCAACCAAACAAGGCGTACAAAAATACTTACAATTAATATTTAACAATTGGTATAAATTTGTACAATACACGATGAAATATACAATACAAGAATTTTAAAAATATAACTATCATTGGTAGGGAATGGTATAGGGCATTCATGACGTGAGCACCTTAGTCAGAGCAGTTTTAAACCTAGGTCTGGAAATGGTTGGGGAATAGTATTTTGCGAAATTATTGAATATTTTGCAACATCTATTGATTGGCTCATTGTTGGCGTAAATTGTGTGGTGTCAGTATTCATTCAGTAAACGTTTGTGCCTCGCCCGCCTTATTGATTCGCTGAAGTTCGTCATATTGGACAGAGACACAACATTGATCAAGCCCCTAAGCAGGAGCATATGACTATCCTCCGCGAAGATAGATAAATTTAAGAGATTTAGCCTGTAACTGTGTGAAGGTAAATTATCAAATTCGTAAGGGTTATACAGATCTCTCAACGCAAATAGCCAGAACTGCTTCTGCACTGATTCGAGCCTATCGCTATGGACATCAAAGTTAGGGTGCCAGACAATACATGCATATTCGAGCAATGGCTTCGTGACCCATAGGTTTTTGAATTCCTTCGTACATCTTTTGATGAATCCAAGCTGCTTATTAGCCTTGCTTAAGACTTTGTCATAGTGTAAATTACAACGCAGCTTTTTACTCAAAGTAACCTCGAGGTCGATGACATTGTCAACATTATTGAGACGGTAATCAAAATTTATATTACTGGTTTTGCGGGAAAAGCTAATGGCTTGACATTTACTGACATTAATGTCGAGATTATTTTGTTTGCACCACTGCTCAAGAGAAAGCAGTTTCGATTGAAGGAAAACTGAGTCTGATTTCGATTTAATTGTGTCGTACATTTTCAGATCATCTGCATAAAAAAGGTGAGAGATGTCTGATAAAACTTCAGAAAAATCCGATACGAAAATATTGAATAAAAGAGGTCCCATGTGACTACCTTGTGGTACACCTGATAAAACTTCGATTTCTTTTGGATAAGATATCCTAAAACTTAACGTACTGCGTACTATTTCTAAGATAAGAGTCTAACCAGTTTAATACGAAACCCGAGGTACCAAATTTCTGTAGTTTGATTCGAAGAATATCATGATCAACACGATCAAAGGCCTTGCTGAAGTCTGTGTAGATGGTATCAATATGATGCCCTTTTTCCATGCCACAGAAAACATCTGAGACGAGAATCACAAGGTTGGTAGAAGTTGACCTGCCTTTTATAAAACCATGTTGTTGTTCGTTTAGAAGGGGTTCTATTAGAGCAGTGAGCTTATCACAAACAATTTTTTCAAATAGTTTAGGCAATGCTGATCGTATTGCAATCACCTATCACCACATTTAAAAATCGTGGTCAGATGGGATGATTTCCAGAAGGAGGGAAAAACCACACAAGAAAGTGATTTATTGAAAATTAAATACACGGGCAAGATGAGCGACTCCATGCATTCGAGTATGAAACTAGGAGGTAGCAAATCAGGATCAGGACCTTTGTTGAAGTTAAGATCTTTGATGGCCTTTGCAATCTCCTCTCTAGTTAAATACATTTCACAGATGATATTTGGTGGGAAAGTTTAAGAAAAAAGATTGTTAGATATGCTCGTACATGGACAAAATACTTCCTGGAAATGGTCAGCGGACAGGTCACAAACTTCTTAAGGGTTTGACGAACAAAAGTTCTGTTTGTACAAATCAAAAAACTTTTAAGGATCATGAATTGTATTTTCGCCCATGATATTAACACAGCGCTCATACGCTTCACGGGATTTCGTCAGGAATTCTTGAGCTCGTCGTCGTAGCACTGCAGCCCCTTTCGGGCCTTGGCTTCTCGCAGGTGACGCCTCCAGTTGTCTCGGTCCAATGGCCGCGTCCTCCAATTTCGAAAACCGAGCAGCTTTGCGCTGTCTTCGTCGACAGAGTCAGACCAGTGTTTTCTGGGTTTTTCCACTGGTCTTCGACTCTCGGCCCTTCCGTCGAATACCTTCTTAGGTACTCGATGCTCGTCCATTCGTTACACGTAATCAGCCCATTGCAGCTTCCGCAGTTTGATTATTGTAGCAACCTCTGGCTCGTCAAAAACCTCGTACAACTCGTGGTTGTACCTTATCCGCCATTGGCCACACTCTTGTTTAGCTCCAATTATACGCCTGAGGACCCGTCTTTCGAAGGCGTTCAACATATTTGCGGATGCTTGGGTAAGGGTCCAAGTTTCACCTCCTTAGCACAACACAGGTTGATTTGCAGACTTGGAGCTTCGTCTTCCTGTGTATGCAGCTGGTCTTCAGTAGGGCCAAAACGGAGTAGAAAGTTTTATTAGCGAGCGGTATTCTCCGTTTAATTTCATCAGTTTCACTGCCTTTCGTTGTCGATTTCAAGCCTAAGTATATAAATTCGTCCACATTCTCTAAATTATATTCGTCCAGAATTATATTTCTTCTAATGGAGGTCTTCTTTCTTGTTTGCGTCATGATTTTTGTTTTCGTCTGATTGATCTTCAGGCCTATTTCTTTGGCTTCCTGGTCATGTTTCAACAGGAGTTCTTTGGTGGATGTGAAGGAACGTAACAAGATGTTAATGTCATCCGCGTAGGCCACTAATTGGCCCCCTGTGTCGACAAGAATCGTCCTTATCACGTACTCTAGTGCTAGGTTGAACAGCAGAGGTGCCAACCCATCGCCTTGCTTTAGTCCGACATTTGTGTCAAAGGCGTCAGTCAGCTTGTTGTTGATTCTGACTTGTGATGCTGTCGACGTCATCGTCATTTTGGTCAGCCGGATTAGTTTTGCCGGGATGCCGAAGTATAGCATTATGTTGTACAGTATGTTTCGATGAATACTGTCATATGCTTGTTTAAAGTCGACGAAAATCTGGTGGACGTCGATGTTGAATTCCCAGCATTTTTCGAGCACTTATTTTACGGTGAAGAGCTGATCCGTAGTTGGTCGACCAGACCTAAAGCCTCCTTGGTACTCCCCAAAGACCTTTCCCGCGTATACATTTATTTTATTTTATATACATTAATTTTATTTACAAAGTAATTAAAACCAGCACTGATGTCAGATATGATATTAAGGATAAATATAATGAATTAGCTCAAGAATTTTTTTTGTTTTCTTTTTGTTTTTTTTTTTTAATTCTTGAGTTAATTCATTATGTTTATCCTTAATATCATCTGTGACATCAGTGCTGGTTTTAATTACTTTGTAAAGCTTATGTCTTTGATTCCGCAATTACCTTAAACTTAATCTTTAGGGTGAACTTTTCAACGGCGTTAGTGATATAAAATTAGCTATATACGAATTCTTCATTCAGATCGATTGGGTGGCATAAAAACTAGGGCTGCATGTAAACGAAGTATGAAGTACGAAGTACGGTGAGAAGCGCATAGAGTGGGTGAAAGCTGGGTCAGCTAAGAATTAACATTAAGTAGGACTGTCGTTTATTTCTTAGATAAACATCAGCTGAGAATATTACGATAGGAGAAATACGCGGTCGGCTACTCAAACCCAGCATAGTCTACTGCGGTTAATCGAAGCTCTTTAGATCGTTAAATTTTTTTGAGAAGCCGCGATTATGCTAAAAATTATTATTTTGTTTAGTTCTTCGTTTAATGACTAGATAATACTTGATATTAATGAATTTGTTTTTCTTATTAAATGATCCAATCTAGTGATATTGTGCTTACCGTAAGACACCTTATTGAGAAGAGCCTCCGGATATTAACTGTAGCAGCTTTGGAAATTATAATTTTTGCAAATCATTAATTTTGTCCTTTCAAGAAGCCGCTACTTGAGTAATCCTTCGAGAAACTTCTTCGCAGTGTCCAGCATGTACAGCAGATGGTATGTTGGTGGTTTTCCCATGTTACCTTTCTCTTTGTCTACATCCATCTACTTTCGATTGCGACAGAAAAACTCCACGGCCTAACATAATGTATACAAATCTAATAAATAGACTTGCTTCACTCTCCGCCATGATTTTAAGTGCCTCAACTGGCACTCCATTATGCCACGGAGTCTTTCGGTTCTTCATCCTGGGCTCTGCGTTGTTCAGCTCTTCGTCCGCAAAAGGAGGAACATCCGCGAAGTTGACGATAATGGGACTATCAGTCCTAGTCATATTAGTGAGCCAGCGATGCGCTCCATAAATATCGCATCCATGAGAGAGAAAGAGAGAGAGCAATGGCGTCGTTGCTGCTCTCAGTGATTTGGAATTTGATAAAATTATGATCACTTGCAATATAATCTCCCATCAGCCTATAAATGCTTACGAGTGCCACCAATATCTATGATGCCATGGTGATATCGAGAATTCATTCGAAAAATCTCAGCCTTCGGAATGTTGTCGGTCGTTTTCAGCACCAATAAACCTGACCTCGATGCCATTTCAACAATACGCCATCACAAGTTTTCTTGTTGAGCATGCCCCACTCCAATTGCCTCATATTGAAGTCACCCCCTACGCTGACATTCCCGGTGATGCGGACAGAATATTTCAGTGAACTAAGCTTGTCTCCGAATTCCTTTATAGAGTCATTCGGGGACCAGTAGCAGCTCACGTATGTGAGCTGCAAGTATATGTCACCCACACGTAACCGTTACCAAAACCGCAGACTCTAATGCGGGTTCTCTATCCGTCAGCAATCCGTACCGCCACGTATCCCGTAGGATCTCCGAACGGAGCGGGCAGATTCCTCCCCTATATGATCTGAGCCCTATTTTCGCGGAATAGTTGCGTGTGGAAGTCATCGGCTGCTCTGCAGCCCTGTAGGTTACCTTGAAGAACTCTTATGTCATTCCCTGCTTTTTCTAGGTAACGAGTGCATCTCAACTCAAACACATTAGATGATTGGTGCTATTCATGCCTTGTGTGGTTGTAGCCCAGGCACTGGTAGAAGCTGCCATCTCTGTCCACCTTTACACTCAAGCGCTTATCATGCCCAGAATTGAGGATGAAAATTACTTAATTAATTACTTGATGAAAGTAAATGAGTAAATAAATAACTGTCCTTTCAAAACATCGCATGCGCAAAATATGATTAATCGGACAAAATTAATTTATATGGTGTTCACACTTCACTCTAAATCTGGTAGATTTAGGAGCTTTCAAGTTAATCAGGTGAAGCGTTCACACTGTTTCGAAGTGATTTGGAGAGAGAAGATTTGGAGCGTTGGACGTTCAAATTTATGAGCACAAATTTTTTGCGTGAAAATTGTTGCAGAAACATGCGAGAACAATTTTTTTTCACTTTGTACAACTCACATTTCCCTTTTTTGTTCAATTTTCGCTATTTTAGAACGAAATTCGAATGACATTTCACTAAAATCTACTCTCCTTCTCATGGATGGAATTCAGCACGCTCTGAGAAAAATTCAGCCGGGAAAAATTCACAATAGTACCAGATTTCACTCTAGCTTCCAACTGCCAGACGCCGAGAAAAATGTATGGGTAATCAGGTAGTTTTAACTTGATTTAGCTCTAAAGCGATCAGCTGATCGAAATCGCCTGATTTAGAGTGTAGTGTGAACGGCATATAAAGCGATCAACCAAACGAAATCGCCTGATTTAGCGCCAGTGTGAGAGGGCTATTAAAGCGATCAGCTGATCGAGTTCGCCTGATTTAGCTACAGTGTGAATGGGCTATTAAGTTAGTTGTTATTCTCAACTATTTATTTTGAAATTGGCATAAGTATGTCACTTTCCGTAGCAAAAAATGGTGATTTTTCAATGATTATACCAAATTATTTACTCTGAGAAATATACATACATATAAGTATCCTGAGATAACAAATACTGGCAAATTTTCTCGAAAGTTGGCATCAATATTTTTAACCATGTTAAAACGCAGTAATATTTTAAATATCTCGATTGAAAAACAAAGTGACTTATGTCACTTTCAAAATAAACGACTCTTATAAAAAATATGTTTGAGAGCTAAGGGATTAAAAAAATTATACGCATGCTTCATCTGCCGAAAATGGGTAAAAAGTTGTACATAAAACTACAGATAACTAATTTTACCGTTTTGCTCGCTTAGTAAAGCAAGTAATCAGAGTAATCTGTCAGGCTGTCCATACCATTTACGTGATTTGTATAGCGTTCCTAAGAAATTATTTGTGAATATAAATAGTTTACTTAGACGTATTTCACTGAAAATTTACGCTCCCCGTTGGTAAAAGATTTATACAGTGGCTCACAGCTTATTTGATACAGTGCTTCTTTAAAAAATTAAGTTGTAATAACTCAAAAAATATTAACAATATCAAAAAAATTTGAACACCATTTTGAAGGCAATTGTTTGTTGTTTATTAAACAAGTTTATATTTGTTACAAAGTTGATGTTTTACATCTTAAAAAACAAAAAAAACTAAAAATAATAACAAATTTCATGTCACAGCTTATTTGATACAGTTTGATTAAACATTAAAATTGTTGTGAATTATGAGGTTTCCAGTTGATTTCAATACTTTGTATGATAATCCTTAGACTTAAGCAGAGCCTGGAGCCTATTCGGCATTGAATCAACGAGTTTTTTTTGTGATGTCAGGAGTAATTTTTTGCCATACCTCTAGCAGTGCTTTCTTCAGGTCTTGTTTATTAGAAATCTTGTGTTTTCTAATGTTGTTATCCAACAAAGTCCACAGATTCTCAATGACGTTCAAATCTGGTGTCTGTGCCGGCGGAGACATCAAATGAGGGCAATCCCAAATTGGCCAGGATAGCATAATTCCCGACTTGTGCCTTGGATCATTGTCTTGGTACAACCGAAATTGGTTGCTAACAACCAATTTTCAGTGCTTTGCAGCAAATTGTTTTTGAGTACATCAAGGTACTTTGTTTGGTCCATTGTTTCGTCAATAAACTTTTAATTTCTGACTCCCGCTGCAGACATGCAGGCCCAAACTATCACATTACCACCACCATGCTTCACAGTAGCTTTGAGGTTCACCTTGTTTTGCTCAGTGGTTGCCTTGCGCTAGACATATGACATTCCGTTGGAGCCAAAAATATTAAACTTGGACTCGTCCGCAAAAATAACCGTATTCCAGAACGCGGATGGCTTTCCCACATGCTCTTTGGCAAACGCAAATCGGCTTATTGTATTTTTTTGGAAATGAAAGGCTTCCTACGAGCTACTCGGACCCTGAAGTCATGGTCGCGAAGCACTCGTCGGACGGATTCAGCACTACATGACTTCCTTAATTCACGATGAACCTCAGTAACTAATTTTGGAGTGGAAATCTTTGTGTTTGCTTTCTTTTTCCTTACAATGTATCGTTCGTCGGATACGGTGAAAATATTGTTTGGCGCATTTCTCCTCTTATTTTCTACCCGATTTTCGTGTAGAAAGCGCTCAAGTATGTGCTGCACTGTAGAGACACTCAAATTCACACTTTCAGCCATTTTCCGAACACTTTGTCCTTTTTTAAAGTGGTTTAATACCAATTCGCGCTGTTCAATTGTGGTGCGATGACCCATTTTACAATTTTGGCTCATTTTGGTACTTCAGCTTACAAGATCTTGCTAAAAATTACTTAAGCCAATGTCTAAACACCATCAAAAATTCAAGAAACAAAAACAACACAGATTAACTCCGCGAGAAATAGAAGTTTATTCGCATTGAAGTGTCTGTATCAAATAAGCTGTGAGCTGCAATTTTTCTGCGCCAGTGGTATTTCTCTTTTAAGGGACGCCGAGGAATATTGCTGGAACATTTTTGGTTTGCATTGTATTCGTCGAACATGCATCTAGTCAAATACGTTTAAATTTTTTGAATAGGGTTCTTTATTTCAAAGTTACAGTGATTTGCATTTTTAAAAAGTCACTGTATCAAATAAGCTGTGAGCCACTGTATGTGCTTACTTCTGTTACAAGAATTTATTGACGATTTTTTTCAAAATTTATCTCACCCAGGATTCGATGTTTTAGCAATATAACGCTTTTAAAGATATGCAAAAACACCTGGTGGAAGACAAACATATGCTGCTATTAATTTCCAACAGTAAATACTTGCGCACTAAATATATTCAAACGTGCTGGTTCCAAATTGACAGTCTGCTTAATTTAAGCACCCAACGTCATCATCATATTTTCTTTAATTTATTATTCATCGCCTTATAAGTTTAACATCATCGTTAAATTCAGCTCAAAACACATAAACTGTTTGATATTTGTACTAAAGCATTTGCGTCACTTCTTCAACCAAACTCAAAAGTTATGATTGTTTACAGCGAATATATAATGAGATCAAAGGCAAAGATTATCTGCCAGAGCCAAACAAGAAACAAACATTCCAAACAGCCATTTCGACGAAATAAAGTTATAACTTTTTTCTAAGTTTTCACAAATGCGACGTAATGAGTGAGTGGTAGCATGCAAGCATTCTCTATAATATATATGTATGTAGACGCACAAATAAGTATCTTTTGGCTGTATACCTGATATGTTTCATATTTTGGCATCCTCACTGGTTTCCACCCGGTTTCGGGTCCTGAGACTTTTGAAAGAAACTTTGCTTATTACATTCATCAAAACTTTTCTCCCTTCGGGCATTCGTAAAAGGAAATTAGGATTGTATGAATATATTTTCGAAAGCGAAATGTTTCCCAATAGCTATTCACGTCTGCCGAATTCAGGAAGTATTTAACTTTCAAACTTGGCAAAGTTCGAGAAGACAATCATCTTTTTTTTGTTGAAAGAGGCATTGGCCTTACCGCGATGCTCACTGTATCGTGGTTAGCGTATTTAATTTCCGTAGATAGAGCGCGTTTGGGACAAATAAGATTGTTTCTACCAAAATGTATCATTAAAAACTTCGGACTGGAGTGTCAGTCGACTTAAGTATTAATTTTTTGTTTAAGTTTAAGTGATAATAGTATCGCGTTTGTACTTGATGTGAGATGCGAATGTATAAAGCATGGGCATAGAGGAAAGATGTTTCTTTTCCAGAATGTAGTATCAACGTAGAAAGTAGGAGTTAATTTAATGGGCAAAAGTTTTCGCACAGAAAATATACGTGATGACTCTAGGGATGAACACGGAGTCGTTAAGTTAGAAAACTTTTTCTTCACGTTGATAGGAGACATGATAGCATTCGAACTTTAATGAATTAAAATCACTCCAGTCTAAGTAGGCATACAAATTTAAAAGATTAATTTGGCGCAGTTGTCGTCGAGACAGTTCAAAATGCGTGATTGTTGAATCGTAACACATACAATAATACGTACCATCCACAGAATGTTGTGACCAAAATCTCTCAAATTATTCATATTTGATTGCAAAACAGAATCACTAAACCAAACTCTCTATCGTCGCAAGCTATTTCACATATTACTTATGGCTTATGAATCATCTGGAATGAGAAATAATCCTTTTCTGAAAACGAATCAAAACTATTAACAGCTTACGCATTTCAATACTTTAATCTTTTCAGCAGCTTTATTCAATTTTTAAATGATCTTAATTTGCGTTACGAAAAATCCAGCTGTATTCTCAACTAGCATTACTACATATGTATATGTATTCGCAACTGAATAATGTTCACGTTATATTTTTCACTGCTAAAGGCATTCATTTCTTTAAGTCATGCACCAACCTCCTCTCCAATTCGTTCGATATAATGGAGGGCTGTGTAAGGAGCCAACACATACTATTCGCTTTCGACACAAGGGCCATCGAAGTGGGGTTGAACAGATGGGACGTGCGAGCCCCACAAATTCACATAACGTTACACAAGGGAATCCGACCTCGTTTTTCTTCCCGGAGAAGAAAACGACGATAGCAAAAACAGTCGATCGAAGCTGAAAAGGAGTGAAACCACTATTGCCGCCTGAAGCTGGATGGGTTACCGCTCGCTTCCGCATCGAACTTGGTTGCGGCACACAACCAAATGTGAGTGTGAACTTGTTGCTACTTGTCGGGTTTTAGCGAACTTTTGCCGGCACTCATCTGTGGTGAGAACGCGCTTTCAACCACAAAAGCTGATCAGGTCTGAAAGGGATGTGGATAGGTCGGTTCGACTTGAGCCCGAACTAACCTTTTCCTTCCATTGGTTTTTTGCTTATGAGCTGTCGAAAAATATAGAAATGTAGTCGCATATGTGAAGTGAAATAGACAAAATCTGAGAGGATTTGGTGCCATAAAATTTATAAGATTTATATGGCAGATTCACTGTCGTTGTATGGTGTCCTACATGCAAGGAATACGTAAAAAAGGATGATCTGATTTTAGCTAACTAGCTTCGTCTTTGATACGAAGAATTTTACGCACACGAAGCACAAGAGTCGAGAGGCATTTGTATTATGTGCTAAGTAGTCTATTTTTCTTTTTCAGAGAGGCCAAGTGATAGATAAATTGTTGAAATAAATAGCCTCGGAGGTATCCTGTTATGCTATTTTCTTGGCTTATGGTACGATGTGAATGTCAACGGTTCAACTTAGTCCAATCGAACTGAGAAGTGGATGAAAGGCTTAAAGTATTGTTTCAAGGCATTTACTGTGAAAAAGGAAATGTTTCACGAAGTCATGATAATTTGGGGACTTATAACACATATTTTTGAAATAGATTGGCTTAGTTTCACGTGCATGAATCATATATTCACTTGATTGTAGCTTAATTATCTATAAAAATATTCAACAATGTGATCATTAAATCATTTTTAATATCCACATATGATTTTATCTGTCTTTGAATTTTCCTATCTATTGCCAGGGATAATCTTGCATCCTCATTTGCAAAAAATATTGTCAATGTTTGATTAAATTAGAATGTTGTCTTTGCCAGAGTCAAGTCAAAACTGAACTGAGAGCATCCATACAGGTCCGCGTTTAAGATAAATAGAGCCAGGAAAATACCCAACTTAGGTAAATTAAAAGAGTACTTAAACATGTCAAAATAAATATCCTTTGGTCTTTTGCAACAAGTCTTTTTAATGGTGCCAAATCTCTGAGTATCCTAGTGAACGCCATGTCTCCAGTGCAAACATGCTTAAAATTTGCCAAAAGAGTTTTTCGAAAAGGGCCCCTCATCACTTGTATGAGCTATGTCGCCAACTGGTAAGACCATTATAATCCTGATGGTTTACTAAATTCTAAGTGTCCGTTCTGCAAACAATGTCACCATCTACTTCGTTTTCTCATGTGTAGCCACAGCTTTCGCATCGCCTATATGATCTGAATGAAGGATATTTGAGCAGTTAGTAAAGGTTTTCCAATCATGTCAATATTATCTGCATAGTATAATGCTGAACTTTATGATGATAGTCTCTCATGTTGGCGTGACTGATTCAGGGATTGTTTTTGCTACCACCAGGTTGAAAAAGAAACCGGTCACTTGAAAGAGTCCACTGTCAATTTCGAATGGTCTGGATAGCAATCCGGCTGTTTTTACTTAGGACTGCAAATATATCCTTTAACTTGAAGTGGAATATCAAATGTTTTTATGGTCAATAATTGCAAGCGGTTTTCATAAGGAGTCAAGCATAAATGGTTAGGCCAGTGGAACGAACCAAAATTAAGAATCTCTTTTGGGCTGACTCAAAGTCATTTATATGCTCCTTATAATGTCGAGATCCACACCAAGCACCCACGTTCTAGGATTGGGAGAACCAGAGAGCAAAGTCAAATTTTCATCGTAGCTAACTCTTTAGATCATCTTTTTAAAGGACTAAGTGCAGAGTTGGCTTTTGCTATTATGAAGTTAATATGGGTTTCGAATGTTGAAGCAGAGTTTAATTATACTCTTCAGTCACGAACTTCATTAAAACGGGTTAATAGAGTGTAATTTTATGAGATATTGAATGCAGAAAAGCACACAGACTAGTAAACACTATCAAAAACGGCTACTAACCCAGGACTAGCCACTGTAAGAATAAAGATGGAAGTATTATCAGCGACACCGAAAGTATTAGCAAACGATGGGCATCTTACTTCTGAGCTCCATGATGATACCGCGGATCAACCTCTGACAGCAGAAGAAGTTGATCTCGCCTTGCGATTCTTGTAAAGGAACAAAGCGCTGGGCGCTGACGAGATACCAGCTGAGTTACTAAAGTCTGCTGTGTTGAGTTTATTAAGTGCGCTACATAAACTACTGCTGCGAATTTGGGAGACTGAGGTGATTCCAGACGATTAAATGGAGATAAACTACGGTGTGAGAATTACATATACATCTCCTTAGTCTGTACAGCCTACAAAATTCTGGCAAAGATCCTGGAGAATAGAATTAAACCATTCACTGAAGAAATCATTGGTGAGTATCAAGGTGGTTTCAGATCTGGGCGCTCTACAACTGACCAGCTCTTCACGGTCAAGTTAGTTTTGTAAAAGTGCTGGAAATACAACGTCGACGTATACCAAATCTTTGTTGACTTTAAACAAGCATATGACAGCATCGACCAAAGTGCACTATAAACCATCATGCTGCAATTTGGTAAACCGGCCAAATTAGTCAAATTCATAAAGGTGACGATGACCAACTTCGTCTCGCAGGTCCGGATCCAGAACAGATTGGCAGATCCTTTCGAAACTCTTGTTGCCCTGAAGCAGGGCGATGGAATAGCGCCGACACTCTTCAATCTGACACTTGAGTTCGCTATTCGAGCAATGAATCTGAACACCAGCGGCACGCTACTCTTTAAGTCGACACAATTGGCAGCGTAGGCGGATGACATTAAAATCATGACCGATGCAGAAGAACTTCTGCTTAGACTTGACACCGCAGCAAAGGAAGTTGGACTACGAATCAACGAGGACAAAACGAAAGTTAAGACAAGGACGCGAGCGCACTTGGCCAGCAACGTAGGGGACTTTAGCATCAAATTCGCGAACAACTTCCTATACCTGGTTATATTATTGAATGACGCCAACGAAACTGACAAAATCGAGTGACGGATTTAATCAGCAAATAAGACTTTCTTCTCAGTCCTCCCCACAGAAAGGCTAAGCTCCGCGTTCATAAAACTATCATAAGACTTGTGCTATGGTATGGCTGCTAAACATGGATCCTGACTCAAGCCTCCGAAAATATGATTGACACATTCGAACGGAAAGTTCTACGGCGGAGTTTCGGGGCTGTTCGCGGCTCAGATGGATGGCGCATCCGGTACAAGAATGAGTTGTACAAACTGTACGATGAGCTGGAAGTTTCCAAAGTCGGCAAACTACAACGTCTAAAATGGGCAGGGCATGTACAATGCATAGATGACGATCGCATGCCGAAAGGAGCTATGAACGGAAGACGTGTCGATGGAGCGAGACTTGTAGGAAGACCGAGAGCTCGTTGGGAGAGCTCAGTATATGCGACCGCCGAGCAACTAATTGGATTCCAAGACTAGAGGACGCAGTCACGTGACCGAAATATTGGAGGACAACAATCCAGGTGGCCAAGCCCCGACGTCGGGCTGTTGTGCCATGATGATAATGAATGTGGGCTGGTGGTTATCTACGTTTAATGCTTTCACCTCTCGCTTCACTCCTATTCACCGTCCTCTTAGATCTAGTGCTTCTCTTTGATTCAAAATCAATGTTTCAGATGCCCTTAGAGGCAACAAAAGCTCGTATAAAATTTGAAAAGACATGTCTGCATACTAATCTGCAAACTTTCGGATCTAAAGGATCTAAATCTAAAGAAATAATCAAGCACGCAATGCGAGACTACTTTTTAAGCATATGACATTAAATCTGTGCTTTGAAAAAAAACCTTCTGGTCATATATCCATACCTTCCATTCTTTTCTTGACTCCATGCTTCTTGCTGACACTGTTGTGACAGTTTCACGTGCTATTTGCGATTCAACTGCCACTTTTTTCTTCTCCTCCTCCTTTTAAAAATATATCAACACAGGCACTTCCTACATATTTTTCTCTTACTTATCCTATTCTTGATTAGTACTAATCCATTGGAAGCTGAGTTCCTAATGCGGAACCTAGATTCCAATGCTAGTTACGGTCCTGACAATTTTCCCAATATTCTCGTGAAATCATTTTCTTTTTCCCTCTGCGTTTCACTTTGTATATTTAGTCTCGGGAGTATTTCCTTCATCGTCGAAAGCTGGTAAGATTTTCCCTGTTTTTAAATCTTCTGATCCGTTCTCTGTTGCTAACTATCGTTGTTTATCACACGCTTTGAATACCTCATCTTTACCGAAATGTACCCTTTTCTTCAATCTTTTCTTGTCCCCAAGCAGCCTGATTTTATTGAGGGCCGTGCCACAACAACCAGTCTTACGGTGCTTTCAAATTATGCTGCTTCAGTATTCGATTCGGAGCTTCAAGTTGATGTAATATAAACGGACTTTTAGAAGACCTTTGACTCCGCGAACTACAGCCTGCTTCTCAAAAAACTTTAAGGTTGCGGAATTTTTGGTTATCTTATCTCGGTTCTCTTCCTATGTTTGAAGCCAATCGGTGTCAATCGAAAAATCTAGCAAGTTCCTCATGGCTCTATCCTTTACTTTTATCCTGTTTATCAATGATATTCCTACAGTTATAAATTCCTATTGTCTTCTTTATGCAGATGAGCTTAAGTTATACTATAAAAGTTATGTGGACGACTGTCATCGGCTTCAAGCTGATTTGATTGCCTTTCGTCACTGATTCCAATCCAACTACCTTCGTTTGAGCATCTTTAAGTGCCACCATACATAAAATTACCACCCTAGGACTGGTTCCACGAGTGCTTCATCCCCAACCCAAGCTGTCTGTATCTCAAGGAGTAACAACTCGAGTTTACTGTCCGTCGCCTCCTTGACAGTGATGGAAGCCATTCGCAAAACCTATCTTAGGACGATGTGTGGATCAAGTTTCTTCTTCCTAACATCACTTTGCTGACCCAGGCCATGGATCAAGACATTATTTGTTCTTTTCATCTACACGCGAAACACCTTGCACAGCTTCATCGATGGCATAGACCTTGAGAAGAAAATCTTCTTTAAGGTGTACTGGTGGCAGTATACCATCGCGATCTGTCTGAAGAACATCCAGGCCACTTTGAATGACCTGGAGACGGAGACCGTGATTCCCAGCTGGAAGAAGAAAATTGTCCACGGCTACAGAAGATATTTGCAACTTGGCATTGGGCAAGGCAGTTAGGCTGGCCTCAATGCTACGAGGAGAAGGTCTCGCAGGTATGACCCGCGATGAAGTAGATGAACTGCTGTAGATGCATTCGGATCTCTTAGCTAACGAGAGACATCAGCTAGAGGTTTCAAGGATGCAGGAAGAGGAAGTTAAATTTGTAATTGAGTGTCTCTTACAAGTCGTGATAACTATTAAGGAAGTGCAAGACATGATTGGCAAATGAGACCCATAATTGATGTATGCATTGCGGTTCCGGAGTGTACTTGACAATCCGGTGGAACCCTACAAAAGCCTTTTCACGCATATAAAAAGACTATGGGAGCAACAACTTATGAAGATGTTCTTCTATCTCAGATTTTTCTTCACATTTTCAGAGGACTCTGTTTTGAGAGGCAGCGTACCCTAGCTATGATTTTTAGTGAGAACCATCATAATTAATTGACAGCCTGGAGTAGGTCCAGAACGCCCCTATCACTCCAACCTCTTTTATCTATTGTGCCATGGTTGGTTTGCTTTAGTCTCGCAATTTTCAAAACTCACTTTGGTTGCACATTTAAATGTAACTGGAATAAATACAAAGGTCCATATACCACAAATGTACTGAATTTAAAATATTGTTACGTGTACATCAAATGAATCATATTTCGCCCTGTCAGTGCCTGAAACAACGAGAAACATCGAGAAATATCTTCTCGAACCATCTCATACATGTGCTTCAAAGAACGGAAAAAGCTCATAGATACCAGATAAATGCTGATAAGAATCTTCTAGAAGCCAAGACACAAACAGATTTTCATAGGCCGAAAGAAATCGCGGATAGCCTGGAAGCATGCAATCACTATCGACCGATTGACGGAAGTATAAATATCCCCGGCGAAATGCCTTAGCTAAGTCAGTCTTATAAAGCGAATCTTTCGAGCCGAATCTGTTGAGAAAAAGTAATTTTATTCTTTTCTGGCGGGTTAATTTAAAAACGAGTCAATTGTAACGCGTGTGATATTGTTATTAGTGCCGCAAATAAAGTGTGTATGCGATTAACAGTTATAGTTTGAGGAAAAGTGTGTATAGCTGTAGTAAACGAACTGTTTTATTTCGTAAACGCGTAGAATTTCGAATCCACGAAGCGTGTTTTTAGTCGAAAAGCACAACAATATTAACTTTCGTTCAGTTTAAAACAAAATAATAAAAAATAATAAAAAAATAAAATAATTTTTCTAATCCATGGGGAATTTTGAAAGATATCATTTTGAATATATATTGTTTTTCAAGGCTAATTGTGTCGAAGATTAGATATCCTAATGCTCAAGGACAGTAAATCAAAGGCAGGAAAAATGTTAAACATCCACTTAGTGAAAAGTAAAATAAAAAAGTTAGAAAATGTAACTTGCAAATTATCCTTTCTTATGGCCAAGGTAAATATTTTCCCTTTAGCTCCCACTCCGTTTCTTTCATAACATGTCGAAATGGTAAATCAAAAATCCCTATTCACACAGTAATATGGTATACGGCACACTTCAAAACATCGTTCACACACATACTTTCATATGAAATTTATACACTTGCTTTTGCACATGGATACTTATTTTACTTAACCACTCGTCCCAACATACTTCGTGTACATACATGGAAAAATGCTGTTCCACATTTCTCAGGGACAGTATCTACGGCAAACATATCATATGTAAGTTGATGACACGTGTACAATCACCAACAGTTCCGCATGTACACATCTAGTTTATCTTTATTTTGTGTCCTGTCAGCTATCAGAGCAGATTTACATAGAAAGAAGCCGCAATAAGGATTACTTTAATGAAGTTGAATTGCCAGATTATGGCGCCATCGTTTGTGACTTTATTGAATAATTATTTCTAATGTCAAATCTGAATAAATGACTACATGAGATAAGTCTCTCAAGGATACTTTGCAGGCACATAATATCCGTAAATAAACAATTACCTGAAATATGTACCTACGGATAGTTGACATACTTGAAGATAACGCCATGTATGTGAAATAGAAGGAAGTTACATTATTTTACGAGGTTTCCAGAAGCGGTCGCTGAATGTTTGCGCAATATGAAAAGCTGTAAAATGGTTTCTACCTTCAGTAAGTTTTGTGGCTGTGCATGCTTCAGAGGCTTGGAAAGTATGTACCTACACCGATAGTTTTCGAGTATGTGGCTGAAGTGCATGGCGATGGTACATTAAAAAAAGGAGTTTTGGATATGTCATTTTGGAATTTTAGGACATACGTCCAGGAGTTATGGTGGAAACTTTCATGCGAACACTATGCTTATATTTCGCATGAAGAGGCTGTAAACTTTATGGTTTTTAACCATATAAATGACATTCTTTCGTAGATGGTTCTTTGCTTTCCTTCCTATGAAGTGTCGAAAATTTTCATGCATAGAACTTGTAGATGTTTAAGTTAAAAGTGTAAAAGTTAAAACAAAAAATCATGATGTACATGCATTTTAAATATAGTCTTCAAATAAGTTTTCAATAAAGAAACTTTTCTTGTCGTTTCCACGACACTCAGAAAAATTTCACCACTTTCAAACAAATTTAAATCAAAAGTTGAAACACTTTTAAGTAAAAAATGAATCTTATTTGAATTAAATAGTCCCCACATTCAATAAAAATGATTCCACTTTATTATAAAAATGTTATTTTTATATCAAAATTTTCATCCTTAAATGAAAAAACAAAACATTAAAACAAACAAGACACACTTGATACAGCGTTATTGAAATGAGGTCAGATTATTTGAATTAGAAAGAAACGTATATGGCGCCAAATCATATTTGAAAATGTTTGATTTGGCATCATATACGTTTCTTTTTAATTCAATAAATCTGACCTCATTTCAATAACGTTGTATCAAAGTGTGTCTTGTTTG
The DNA here is from genome assembly GCA_947369275.1 of Nemotelus nigrinus. Lineage (NCBI taxonomy): Eukaryota > Metazoa > Arthropoda > Insecta > Diptera > Stratiomyidae > Nemotelus > Nemotelus nigrinus. The sequence continues at coordinate 45,453,139 of OX376374.1, forward strand.
TTTTAATGTTTTCTTTTCCATTCAAGGATGAAAACTTTGATATGAAATTAACATTTTTATAATAAAGTGGAATTCAAATAAGATTCGTTTTTTATTTAAAAGTGTTTCAACTTTTGATTTAAATTTGATTCTATTAAATGAAAATTTTCTGAGTGTAGTAGCGAAATTCGAATAAACCTGAAAATCCTAATCTAATTTGCATCAAAGTCAGATTATTATGTAGTCTTAACATGAAAAATTCATTATGCTAGAGCATTATCCTATTTGCGTTCTTTTGCGATAGACCGACACTTTTCGCAGAACATTTTTTTCCCTCGAACTGCATGATTCCTACTTGCAAACATATCCTATCAGCCAATCCGCTAGCAAGGTGCCGCATTACTTTCACTCATACATACAACAATGTACGATCTGATTTTCACAAAGGTTTGTATGAGCATTTTCACTCGTATATGGTGTCGAGGAGCGAAATGATAACAATAAAAAATTTATCTCCACAAATATAACTGACATAATCTGTACTAGAGCCTGAAACAATTTTCCAGCAAGCTTAAATCCGTTTTGCATAAATATACTCGGGCATACTATGAATGGGTACACGACACCAAATGTCCTCTAGAGAGATGTCTGCTTTCGAATTTTAAATTAAATCAAGATCATGGACAAACATAATATTTGTTCAGTTTTTTCCTGACTATATATAGATGGATTTTAATGAATTCAAACGATTCTCTCGACTTTCGCAGAGAAAGAAAATCTTGTGATGGAAACCGAAAAATCTCATTATTTTAATGAAGTACTGATCCTTTTTTTCAATACTATCGAATCGCCAGTGTGCTTATTAATTAATATAAAAACAAGAAAAAAAAATGTGGCAGAAATATATTGAATTATTTTGTTTACCTTTCTTGTAAATAAGATGAAATCGATGCAGTTTTTTTTGGTATAGGGAAGAAGTTCAGGAGGGATGCTATGTGAAGTATGGTTTAATCACGTAGTGCATCCAAAAAAACTTCCCTTCCAGAGCGACGCGAGTTATCACGCGGCATAAGAGTTTGGCATCTTTGCAGTTCCTTCGGACAGAGATGTATGAGGTATAATGGTAACTGGTTTAGCTGGATTTTTCCGCGGAGACGAAGACAATAATAGTTGAGTGTTTTGTATCTACCGTAGAGTACCGAATTGTCTTGCGAAAAAAAAACGAGTCGGCATAGCATACCCCTTTAGTTCATTCCTCGACGGCTGGCAGCTGTGTGTGTTAGACATTTGTCCGTTCAGAATTCAAACTTCAAATGACAAATGTTCAGCTTGAAAGTGAGAATCACGTTAATTTCGTTTCCAAAAGTGACCGAAGAATATTTAACTCAAAAGATGAAAAATCTGTTGAGATCATTGATTTTTGAGCCCTACGCATCCAGTTTAATTTTTTGTGTGTGTCAGGTTGACAGGAAAATCATATGGAATTTGTCACTGCTGCTACAAAATAAACGCAGTTAATGTTGTTTTGGTGTTTTGAGTACATCTGTACGTTGCTGCTTTTTGAGAGTTTCGTTGACAAGTTCCGTGAAGGATGTTCAGTAACAGGGCTGGAGCTTGTTGATAAAAACATAAACGGATTTCTGTCTGATGTGTGAAAAGGAAAATAGTGTATATGTGGCTTCGAAACAGATTCGACTTTTAAAAAAAAACCCTAGCACATCAAAACCGCTTGAAACACAAATGTTCGAAGAACAGTAGAGGATTTGATTTTGAGTGTGTATTCTACCACTACTTACTTTTCCTACTTAAAACTAATACACCCTAAGTAATAATAGAATCTAAGCTTATTTAAATTTCGGTGACTTCATCGAAAGCTACAGCGATAGAAAGGTCTTTGGGGCTGTCATCCGAAAAATGTCCAGAGCTTAGAAAATTTAAACAATGCTTACTTATTTTCATTGCAAATGTTTGCGATGAAAATGCTTAATACAAGCATTCATTGGAACGAAAATAACAAAAAGACCTTGTGCAAGCAGCCTTTAACTAGCACCAACGCCAAAAATATGTCGCATCTGCTTTACGTCGAAGTCAACCTGCTCTGCGAATTTCGTATTGATCCGATGACTGCATTGGAAGTTATAGGGATGCAAAGAAATTTAGGGTTACCATTCGCAAAAGTTTCAAATTTTCTACATCTTAATATTTGATGTTTATTTTCACTATAGGATCACTACAATTTGAAAATTCTATGCTAAAACCGCTTACTAAAGGTATCACTTCCATCAGACCTGGTCCTATTAAAGACCAATACATTCAAATTTTAATTAATTCTGCTTATCGGATCGTGAGTTTCCGTGAACAGAAGTTTGTGATGCTAAAAATATAGTTAAATTGGGCAAGGGCTACCAGACGTGCCCGTTGTACCATATCAAATTTTTTACTTTGGCTACATAAACAAAGCATAAGATTTACATATGAGTAGCTTTTTTTTTGAACGAGCGGCATTGTTTCAAGAGAGACTATGATTTGGAGGTTTTCACTTTCAGTGCCTGCCGTAGCTACAGGGTTGCCAACACGCTCATTTACAACTCAAATTTACAAATAAATCATTCCAATATGTTCTGAAAATTTTGTAATGATTGAATAGCTCTGTCGAAAGTTATCGCAATTTAAAAATTTTCAAATTTTCCCGCTCTCTTTTTAGGCTCCTAGCGCACACGTGGGATTAAAAAATCCAAAACATTATCCGATTCGCATTTAAAACACGTTCGAAATTTATTTCGTCAACTTTATTTTTGCAAAAATTATTTGTGTACGGAATAATAGGTATATTAAAAATATCACTAAAATGGCCGCCGGCTCCAAAGGGTTTAAAATAATTGTCATTTAGTGAGACCTGGACCTATTTTGCATATACACCAATGTATTCTGAACGTTTCAGCTCGCTCGGATTGCGCGTTCCCGAGAAATAGTCACTAAATTTCTTTGATGGTATTTATATATATATATATATATATATATATATATATATATATATATATATATATATATATATATATATATATATATATATATATATATATATATATATATATATATATATATACAGTATATATGGAAATATTAATTTTTGTCCAAATCGATTTTAATACTAATGTTCTTCGAACATTAGTAAAAAATACGAGATAGCAAGCAGTCGAGTTACTTGAAGATGAATGTGTTCGGTGTTGTGCTGCACCAGCCAGCCGGAATTTTCCCATAGTTGCCCAACTTCGGAGGCAAACACGGTTTGGCTGTTTTTGTTGAAGAACTACATATTAAACATATTAACCATCAGCATTAATGGTCATATTAAAACTGGTTCTCTCCCAGATTGTTCCTTTCTTCAAAGGAAACGATTGTTTGAATTAGTTAAATGGAATACTCTTACTTTCACCAACATTCTGGGCAAAATATACGAGACAGTAGTAGACTCTCGAATGCTACAGTTTCTAGAAGAAAATCATATCCTGGCTTCAATTCATTATGGAAAAAAGTAGCGGTGACTTTAGATGCAGTCCGATTTATCAACTTCACGCCGGGCAAAGAAAATCACGCTGTGGCTATTTTTGTTGACTTACAAAAGGGTTTCGACACCATCGACCATAACACTATACTTGATGGACTACTTTGGTGATGAAATAAAGCTATAAGTCGGAAATATCCTTTTGAGTAGAAGGCTAATAACAAAAAAAAAAAAAACTCTAGCGCATCAGAACCGCTAGAAAACTGATTTTCGAATTGAGTGACCAAAAAATGTGGAAAGACGTAATACACTATTTCGTAGTATCATATCAACCATTTCTTATCCAAAGCAACAAAAACCATTTCTCGACAGCATCTCCTTGATGAAAATATACAGTGCTGGCAACACTTTCCCAACGAAGCAGCAATACGTCTACTATAACAAGCTCATGCCAAAATCAACCTATACTTTGAATTTCGTTTTCATCCGAGGATTTCAACGAAAGTTTCAGCAATAATACAATGTTTGAGGCTGCTATACGAAAAATTTTCAAAACTAGAAAAATTAAACATTGGTTCCTTATTTTTATTGTAAATGCTTTGAATATCTATATGATGGAAGCATCTGTTGGTGCAATATTCACGAAAATGCCTGGTGCTGGCAACATAGCCAAAAATATACCAAATCTGCTTCACGTTAAGTTAAGGGGAGAAGTGCATGTAAAAATTTTAAAAATCGATTTTTTCTCCCATAATATGAAAATATAGAATGTTGAGCGTGTACTGACGGGAGAAATTTTTTTATTAATATATACGTAGAAGCTATAGGTAATTTAATCGAGCGCGCCGTAGTGCGGAGTCATACTGTACTAAAACTTAAAATGCGATTATCTCGAAACTGTATTTTTAAAAGCTGCTCGTGTTGTGACTCAAAAAGTTATTTCTCCGAAATTTTTAAAGGCTTTTCTCTACATTTTGAAAAAAAAGCCCAAAATGCGGACTTAATTTTCAAAGGATTATTTTATATTGAATTTTATGCTTTTTGTGTGTTTTGTGAATTTTATGCTAGTGTTATAGGTGTATCCTTCCCGTTGATGTGTTATAAAAAAGAAAACGATTTAATTTGTTTGTTTCGAATCAATTTTTGATATGTAGTGAATGAAATGGAGCACTTTTAGACCTCGCGTCGGAGACGACAGACGAAAAATTATCCTAAGCCGCCATTTTGGAAGAAAACATTTTTTTTATTATTATACTTTAGAAAGGTTAAATATAGAGATGTTAAAAATTTAAAACAATAAAATTATTTATCACTTTCTAAAACATTTTTAAAATATGACTAGTTTTGAGGCGTTCACATGGACTTCCCCCCTTAAACACACCCAGTGAATTTCGTTTCGATTGAATGACTGCGCTGGAAGGTATAAAGGTGAACAGAATTTTAGGATTACTACCCTCAAAACTTTTCAACCTAAATATTTGTTGTTAATTGTCATTGCAGAATCATTCCCATTTGCAAATTGTATGACAATATCATAGGAAAGAAAAGCCAAAAAATGCTAAAAACACCATAGCTGGCTGCCCTTTCATGATTTTTCTACGAAATTCCTTCGAAATTAAGCTTATAAAAAATGCATTAACTACATGAATTTCGTTTCGATTTCATTACTGGATCGGAGGTTATAGGAAAAAAAGTTTTTTTTTGCTGAGCAAGTTTACAAGATTTAGTCGACCAAAATTAACATAGCTGGCAGCTCTATTCTAACTTTTCAACCAAACTTTTGCCAAATGTGGCTTGGAGTAGGGTTCACACGCTGTGTGAATTTTGTTAAAATTTGTTTGCTGAATCGGAAGTTATAGGCCTTATCAGACCAGGTCCTATTTCATATCAACTTGTCCTGTAAATTTCATAATGATCAGATCTAGTGAACAGACGATTCGAGTGCTGACAATAGAGGTAATTTAGTGATGGGTTGCCATTCTTGTGCAACTCGGAATTTTGAAAATATCAAATTGACATAGTGGACAAAGGTTACAGTTTATCAATAGCTTGAATTTTTTGTCAAAAAGCAAAACATTTTCAGGAGGGTCGATGGTTTGAAGGATTTTTTTTCACGTGCCTGCCGTAGTTACAGGGTTGCACACACAGTCTTGAATTTCCATTTTATATACATCATTTTATATACATATTATTTACAACATCAATACGCTCTGCAAATTTCACGATGATCCAATGTTTTTTTTTTATCCATTTTAAGTTATAATCTCAACGTGCGAAAATTATGAATTTGATTCGAAAAAATTATGAATCCAGCTCAAATATATTATAGATTTGACTCGAAAACTTTGTAATTGGTATAGAACATTTATGGATTTGATTTGAAAAAATATGCATTAGACTCAAACATATTATGAATTCGTACCGAAATTCTATTAATTTGAAACAAAAATGGTATAGTAAGTGAACTTTGGTTTTTTTTTTGGATAATTGCAAATATAAAATTGGCTATTATTCAACTGAGAAGGGTTTAAGATGTTTTACTAATTACAAAAAGAAAAAGTATAGAATACAGTGTGATCTTTTAACGACGCTTTTTACGCAGGAAAAACGAGAAACAACCATAAGAGTTCCATTTATTCATCAGTATTCAAAAAAGTTCGGGTACTTCTTGAACGCTTTGATATCAAAGCAGTTCCAACCAGTAAAGCTAAAAAATTAGGTACTATACTATGTCACGTGAAAGACAAAAAGGATAAAAAGGAAAAATGTGGAGTTTATAAAATTACCTGCCCAGAATGCGACAAAATATACATCGGTCAAACTAGACAAACGGAACATAAACGAGAAGCAGCTTCAGCGAGGAAAAAGAATACAACATTAGTACGTTCAGCAGTAGCAAAGCACATATTGGAGGAGGATCACAACATAACTTGGGACAACGTGGAGGTAATTAAGGAGGTGCAGCAGGTGCGAAAACTGGATGCGTACGAAAGCCTGCACATATGGAAAACCCCGATGGATAGAAGACTAAACACAGACCAAGGAAACTGTGCATCACCATTGTTCAGGCTAATTTGAACATTTATTTGATAGTGAGGAGGAAAATTTAATTAATATGGATAGTTAAATGTATTTTAGTAAAGTAATTAATAGGCAATTAGTTAGTAATTAGTATAAGTCAATTAATGGACAATTAGTTGGTAATTAGTATAAGTCAATACTTTAAAAGTCAGCTCTATAAGAAACATACATAAGTTAGATTAAGATTAGACCGATAGACACTGAAGAAGAGGGCAGATTACCCTCGAAATATCGATATTTGTCACAAAATTAAAATATATCTAGCTTCAAAAGGAAAAATCGGTTCTTTTATTAATATATTATTCTGAAAATTAAACGACAGTATCATCAAAATATATAAAGCAAATTCTATGCGATGACGAGAACTGGTTAGTGGCACAGTTGAGTTTGAGTCAGCATGGCGTTTGCAATTGTCAATGATTTTACTGATATTATGCTTATACGAGTACCTGAATACGCAACTCACCCCGGTTTTCTAATCAATAACAGTAGCAAATTTCTCTTTAATTAGACCCATTATCCACAATATAATAGAGCGTAAGCTATTCTAAGTTAGTTAGTTGCTGCTTAGTTTTCATGTTTCCAGGTATGGTCGATTTCAATATAATTGCAAGCATTGCAACTTCAATATATACATAATCTCCTTGTTTCCGATTATGTCACTCAATTAGAGAACACCATGAGAAAATCACCTTGCCACAAAGCTTTCAATTAGTAGCAGTTAATTAGAAACAGTACAGATAAAGATGAGAAAATGTGGAGAAAGTACTTTTTGAAGAAGAAATGAAAGCCATTTCACCTCATTTAACGAGAAAAAATGAATTTATTCAATTTGTCATTCCACATGCAATGAAGCAATCCATTGTATTTACCATATCTGTACTAATTTGGAACACAAATCCATAAAATTACATTTTTTATATGTGTTTCGATAATGGCTTTCTGCAACGGTAGCCTATAAGCGGCGTGTGCTTGCATGCCCCAAATCTATTTTTGGGCGAATGTAGTTATGCAAATACACTCTAAACAGTGGGTTTAAAATTAATTCTCTGATAAAAGTAAATATATTCATTTTTTTGTTTAAAATAACGAATCACAATTTTTTTTACACATTGGATGTGCATTTTTTGCTTTTACGTCATATCAACTGAATAATAAATAGCGTTTTGTAAACCTTAGCAAAAAGAGTGTAAATTTACTACTTCACTGCTTACATTTACACCAAAGCTGTAAAATTGTATCATTTGCTCGAATTTGACTTATTATTGATGTAACATTGTGACGAAAGACGGTGATTTGGCTAGACTGAAGGAATCTGATATTTCGTGATCGTTGCTTTGAATAGCAGCAACTAAGTGTCAGTCTTTTCGTGTAATAAGTGTAGAAGTGTAGCTTTAAGTTGATTAGATGTGTAGCTATAAGTTAATTAGAAGTGTAGCTTTAAGTGCTATAGTTTGATGTGTATAATGTGTGTATAGTGTATGCATAAAATTAATAAAAATTATAAACTTAAAGGAATTGCAAAAAGTTTTTGTATTTGACAAGAAAAATATTCATATTTTGCTTTCTTGATTTGTAGGACTCTTGCATTTTTTAACATTAAAATTTACCTATTTACAGTCTTTTGTTCATGATATTTAATTTGAGGGCAATATTTCATGTTATGGCAGATACCTGTCTTGAGTGGCTGACTTTTGGATCATTAAATTTTTTCAATTTTATTGAATAATATTTATCTAGAGGCTAGCTGAAATAGTGCAAACTTCCTAAAATTGTTCGCAATATATACATTTTGATGTCATTTGTTTGATAAAACTTTCTTTAGTTACCTAAACTTACCCTGCCTAAAAGTGCAAAAAACGCACCTTTTTTATAGTTTTTTTTAAACATTTCTTATGGACATTCAAGAATAAATTGTGCTTATTTATAAGACTCGTAAAAAGTAGCCTTTGGTACATAAATTTCATGCGTTTTCGTCCTAAATTTACGTCTTTTTAGGGTAAAATTACACGATTTGCTCGTATAAAAAATTACACATTGAAGACGTAAAATATTCTTTGTACGCACTTTTGTAAATGTACATCTTTAATAGTAGGCAACCAGTTTCCTAATATTGTAAGGGTAAAATTCAACCAAAATTTTTTTGAGTGTAGACTTCAAGTTGTTTGGCTCACATTTTTAACAGAAGAACGAAAAATGAATCACTTTCGTGAAAATTACTTACACTTTTTAAGCTTAAACTGATTGATCTAGAACCATTTCGATTCTACATTGTTTTCTAGAGATAATCTCATAGCCTTTTCAGCTCTCTTAGTCGAAATACTTGCCATGAATTTTGATTTCTATCAGCATTATAATTTTTTGCTTCTTTGCAACATATACTGTCATTAAGAGCTATAGCACGTTTCGACTTTTGGTGTAGGTGCGAATCCCCAACTCTCTAAAAACTTACTTGATCAAACTTGAATCCTCATTTTGAAACAATATCGACAGCAAAAACCTAAATACGTGATAATCCTAAACGGCCTTTCATTTCTTTGTCTATCAAATAGTTTCCGAACGAACCTAATCAAGCATCCCGACAGAACGAACACATTCAATTGCCTCTACCATTTACCCATGCTTTTGACAAATTTGCTTTAGTATATCCTTCATCCCAGAATTTATTTCAATTTACACTGCTAAGTTCGTACTGTCGGAATAGCCGATCGTTGGCAAAAAAGAGGTATTGCTCTCGACCGATAAGAGTTTCATTGTGGATCCTTTGTCTGTCTTTCGTAAGGGAAAATTTAAGCTCCATAAAGCGGAATCATCGATAGCCTCGAGAGACAGTTTTTGTTTTGTTCAAAAGCAAAATGCTGCGAGAAAGCAGCTCTAGGGTTGGTTTTTGATTGTCGCAGAAATCGGATATGATTCGAACACTTTTTAAGCAACAGGAACCGAACGGGATTTGCAAGAATAGTTATCTTGCGGAAAAAAAACCCAAATAAATGGGATCACTGCATACTGAATGATAACAACAACATCGTCTTAACGCATTGGTTGATATATTCTGTGTATCATAATTCATTCGGAAATTTCAAAGCTCTTGAGGCGTAAGCATAGCAAAAAAATACGTGTCTGCATTGAAAACACTGGAACGAAAATCGATTTTTAGCGACCTAAACTTCCCATTGAATCGAGGCACTACACTTTGTCCTTTTTAAAATATACAGCTTAAATTTCTTGTCATCTTTGATTTTTAAAGTCAGCTCTCAGCGTTTGAAATTAAATCCGACAAACGATGCCGAGAATTTCGGTCGTGCCAGAATATTTATCTTTGGCTCGTGAGAATCCTTTTAAGCAAAGAAAGGATTTTTTTCCATTCCAATGGCAAAAGATACGGCGTAGGCGGCGAACAATAAACAAACAAAATGGATAGTGGGCCAGCGAAAAGCAGCGTCTCTTGCATTGACAAAATTAATTCGTTACTGAATTCGTCCCGACCGTTAATAAAATTTCGGTAATATTTTCTAGTGGCGATCTCCACCCAGTACAATTTACTGCTCATTATTTGTTTCGGAGACCTTCTTTCGTTCATTCCGGCAAAGACGACGAGGTTTGCTTTGGTAGCGGATTTAAGTCAATGACTTTAGTACCACTGGTTGGGTCACAGAAGGTGCCGACGACATTAAGCAAGATGTTATTATGCGGAAAAATGAACTAATGAATTTTAATTAAGCGGTGAACTTTTGCCGCTGGTACCTATTTAGAGTGGGCTGTAGTGAAATAGTCCGGATCGACCTTTGCTGTTCTTAATTATGTTTTTATTTGACCATTATGTTTGTATTCGACTTCGGTGCGAATTCATGATTACGTAGGCCGGTCTTAATAGGAGTGACTAGGAAAGTATCGCATTTTCATCGAATGACTTGTAGTAAAAGGTTTTTAGTAATGCGATGGTAAGTGATGGTAGAAAAATAGTTGAATGGGGGAGTGATTGACGCTTTAGATAGTTAAATGCTTATAGGAAGACAGTAGTTAAAAAGCTTATAGGAAGATATAAGTTAAAGTGGGAAAGCAGTTTCAGCATAGAAGCAACACAGCATAGAACAGCATAACAGCATAGAAGCAAAAACCTTGCATGTATTAATTTGGCGAAAATCTACAATGAAAAAACGTAAGCAGTGCTAAAATTTTCGGATTTTCTATCTCTGAAACTTCCGGTGAAGTCATCGCGTGAAAACGAGATTTATTTAGACGTTTAGTTCCAGTGCTGGCAAAGTGTTGGGATCATTGAGCGTTTTCTTCATTAATGTTACTTTCGAAATTTTAAAAGATATCCGTTAATAAACATAAGTAACAAGTGTTTGATTTTCCTTAATTTTGAAATTCATGAAAGTGGTAACCCTGATTAGTTCCACCCTATGAGCTTCAATGTGTGGCTGTTATAAAGAGCACATGTGTTAGAATCTACGCTTAAAACCTGCACAATTTCCCTACTCTTTATCGAACATTCATGTTTCTAGCGACTCTGATACACTGGAGTTTTTTTTTTGTTTTTTTTCGGTTTGAAATAAATTTGTGTTTGGCAAGAACTAAGCCCCAAATTTTGAACCCTAGAGGTTTAGTTGGTGGACTTAGGTATCACCGACCATTGTTGATTGCAGCTGTCGGCCTAATGACTCTAATACTATATTATGAATTATATTTGTTGTCTCGTCGGTAATGGCCGGATTGCTACTGCTTATTGTTGAAGCTGTTGCAATATTATGCTTCGAATTATGATCACTCCAAAGAAGTTAGGCCTTAAACGCCCCCAGGCGAGAGATCTCGTCGACAACTAGATCTGCAATATGTGATATCTGCAACGAAAATCTCTGTCTGTGGGTTAGTCTCAGGTTGCATTTTTAGTCTCTGCAACGGTTGCAGTAAATATCAAAATTTTTTGATATTTGGTGGGCGGAGCTACTGGTCGACGAACACGTTGCTGTGTCTGTGGTGATTTTGAGACTAGAATGGAGATCTCATTTGAATTTAGTGTAACGTAATGGTAACATAATTCGAAATCATTGGTTTAACGGACTGAGTTGCATATGAATATGCTCAACATGAGTCAGTTAGCAAACCTCATGGTCCCGTTAATGCTTTATATATTTCAGGAAATATTTATGAACGAAAAGAATAGATGTGACACAAAAATGTATGGTCAATTTCATTATCCTTTGGAGCTAGTGATCTGCGATTGAATCTCTGCTAATAGAATATTTTTAATGAAGTGGATAAAGCCTTTAATTTCGGTATATAATGATAAATTTACTTCAGAAGATATTGCATGAATTAATGATGCAATTGAAGAAAATTTTAAATTAAGGAAAGAAGACAGATTCTTGAAAAACCTTGTACCATTTTAGGGCATGCAGGACCTGATACTCCAGCTGGGGCAATATCTTTGTGGCATAATAATGGTTCTCATGCTGCAATATTTGATAATAAAGAAGATTTGCTAGATTTTGCCAGCAAGAGTATTTGGTTTTGCGATGGCTAGCTTGCTAATAGATACTGTTGCTCTTGGACCAGTATTGATTTATTTATTTCATAGGATTAGTATATCTCTTGATGGCACTCCATCTATTATCGTTCTTAATGAGGCATAGGCATTAATAGATAATCCAGTTTTTGTGCTCCATTTCGATTTATCAAAGTAGCTTGATTAGCTTTGTTTATCTGTTTTAACGCTCCACTAAACGGATATCTTATTGTTCAACGCTATCAATTTCACTTTGCAAAGCACCAAATCAGTAAATACACCCCTAATACGCACAAGTACTGCCTGCGCATGATGACCGCCAGTTAAAAATTAATTAAAAAATATTTAAAGGGCTGCATGTGCCTGAACCAGAATACCCGTACATACCTGTTCGAAATAACTTTACGTGAAACATATTAAGGCACAAATACTGCCAGCTCATGAAACATACAATTTTATAATTTTCTTCGAAAATCAGTAAATACACCCCTAATACGAACAATCACTGCCTGGTTATGATGACCGCCAATTAAAAATTATTGAGAGGCATCTGTGACTAGGCTACAGATGCCTGAAGCAGAAAGTACAAATACCTCATATACCCGTGTATACCTGTTCGAAATTACATTATCCAAAACATCATTTGCTAACAATGCTTACAATTTATGTCCTCCATTTTTTTACAACGAAAATGACCTGAAAACACCAATTCCAAAGCGTGTGTTGCCTCAACGAAGACAACGTTCGAATGAGATTGCAATTCAAGTCTCTGTGTCTGTGGCAAATCAATTGAGATCCGGTCGACGACCAGATCTCCGTGTCTGTGGGCCGTTTTAGAAGTGACCAGCAGATTGCAATAACTTCAGCAAAAAGAAGCACAGGCAAGCATGCTACCAATGGAGAGGCAATAAATCAAACTCTTGAAAAAGTAGCATCAAAAACATTGGATCAAAAACCATAGTTTTGATTGTTTTTTTATCTGTCAGTTTTTTTGCCTGGGTCCAATAAATCTAGGGATAAATAAAGATTTAACCGTTAGCTCTGACAAAGAATCTCCGTACTCAATTCCTGGCTGACCGTCACCAATTCACTAAGCTGCGTCTTCTATTAGGGAGTGACCGCCAGCCTTCGCAGCAGCTTTGAGAAATGAAGCAGTTAGATGGTTCTCCATCGGGTAACGATTTACTAGGGGCCCTCTGACTGCAGCGGCTTCTGGATCAAACAAAGACTGCTTTAGCCTGTTCACTGGAATATACCTTTAATACTCCTGCGGAACCGGCATACAAAAAAAACGAAATTTTCGTACAGGCAACATCGCCGCCAGAGGCTGCTTGCTGCACGAACAAAACAACTAGCTTTCAACTTAACTGGTTCATCAGCACTCCTGGTGCCCGCTCCTGATCACTAAACTGGTAACACAACACTCAAGATGTCTATACCTAACAATAGCCTCAAATGCACTCGAATGCATTGCTTCAAAAAACTAAGTCACTTTTCTTATCAGACGGGCATCGACCCAGCCATTGTTTAGCTTTTACAATAAATTGTCTTGAAGACATCGTTTTGCAGATGCAGGTGCGGAAATTTCCGTGCTTCCATCATCCAAAACTGGAAGACTATCTGCTTCTATCAGCTTTAAATTCTCTGTCTATTAATAGTAAAGAATCCTCTTCTCTTTCCAAAACTAAGCGTTTGGATTCAGATATCCGCTGATTCATGGATACATGTCCTTCGTCAAAATTACCATGCCATCAGGTTCATCACAGAGTTCTCTCAACCCTGCAAACATAAAATAGCAAACCACATGCTGATCACTGATTTCACCATACAGTCGAGCCCAAGTTTACTAGCACTTGATTGGCTGCGATACAGAATTTGATTTCCTGCTACAGCAGGGTGTAAGCGACTCTTTGAATAGTAGTTGGCCATCTCCACTTCACATTGTCCGAAATGTCAATGAGGAATGGTGGTGATTATATACTATTTAACGCGATAGCCGTTCCGGATCGATATCGGATTCCTAATATACAATGTGACGTGTCTTAGATGATCATGCGCGGCCAGCTTGCAGCTCTGCAGCAGCAACTACATCAATAATAGCAACAACATCAATCACTGCAAAAACAACAGCAAAACCAGTTATAGTAGCATGCTCTCGAGACCGCAAGCGTACCTATGATGACTTTAGTTGTTGACACAACGAGCCTTTCGACTCCTTCTGCATCATCCCCTGTGGTAACACACAAATCTTTTGTTCGTGTACTGAGTCAGCTTGGGCCATCCAGAGAACAAACTTAATCCCAATCCCTCACTCTCTCGCCACGAAGTCATGGTCCCGTCACTGAACATTTTTGTGTCACGGTTCTCTTATAGAACCATTGCTAACGAAGCTTTAGTTTACATTAAAAATAAGCTCGGATACACTGTCTCGTTGCTAATGTGTATTAAACTCACGCGTGACAGCATCAATCGTCAGCAAATCTCCTCTATTTGCATCTCTTTCACATCTGGAACTTTAGATTTCTGGTTTGTAAAACCAACCTCTATAAAATTTTGTAAAGAAGAGTTAATAAAAAAACTTCTAGAAATTATCAACGAAGACCGGTGAAGAAAAATCGTACTTAGAGCGTAGGAAATGTCTCAAAGTTTATTATCAAAACGTTCGCAGGTTGAGAGCCAATTACCGCGTTTGGCGACTGTAACCTGTAGCCTTATCAAAGAGATATATTTCTTTAACAACATCCTAATATTTTTTTCTTTGTTCTTTTTTCTCAGCTAAATAATGAGCCTAATGTTAGTAACAGAATACTTGGTTTTGTTCTTGTTAATTCTCTTTTGTCGTCTGTTCGTTTATGTGCTGCTCTGCCACTTTATATCACTCTTGATCCTCAGCACCCACCTCTTGCATTAGATTTTCCTTTTATTTCTGTCCCTAAGACGGACTGCTCTTCCTTGTCCAAAGAAATTAATGCTATTAAATGATTTGCTTTTTCCAGATGTCTAAATGCTGATGATGGCTCGCATGTGTTCTATGTTTTTTTGTCTAATCTTGTTTCCTGTCACACTACCACATTTCGCGTTAGAGCTATCTTCGTTGCCTAGCTGTTGACGTGATTCGTGATCTTAAAACTAGTTTCGAAGCTCCGGCTTAGAGGTCGATCTTCTAAGTTACAAAAATCTACATTCGTGTGGTAAAAAAATGATTAAATATTCGGTGAGCATTCCTTCCTTTAAAAGGCGAGATTTATCCTTTAGTGTTCTCTTATCTTTCTTCTTTAACTTTCGTATTTCTTCCCGTCAGTTTTCTTCCTCGTGGAAATCCGCAAATATTTTTCCCCATCTTTAAACACGGAGCTTTGTCCTGCGTCCCAAATTATCGCCCGATATCTCTTCTATCTTACTTAAGTAAGCTTCTCGAAAGGGTTGTTTCCGATAGAGTATACCTGATAAAACTTCTTGTTTCTGAGCAGCATGGTTTTGTTCAAGGTAAGTCAACAGTTTGCAACTTAGTTCCGTTTCGTACAGACTTTCCTAAGGCTTTTGACGCTGGAGCCCATGGTATGACAAAAACTCCATTGCTGCTTTCACTCATACCTTTGTAATCGTGCTTGTTTTGTGAAGGTCAGCTGTTATTCTTCTCTTTTGTTCTCCTCTACCTTACTTCTGGTTTTCTTCAAGGCTCGATTTTTGGTTCTTTGATTTTCCTCCTATTTTGTACGCTGACGATCTAAAAATATTCAGGTTGATTGAATCAGTGGATGGCTATCCGCAATTGCAGGATGACTTGTCTGCACTGGGTTCTCTTTACTTTAGTAATTTTATTATGAACCTTAAATGCTGCTAAATGTTTCCAGATATCCCTTAAATATAAATTTTCCCGCATCAAGTTTTCCTAATCCATCTTTGGTCCTTTCGTATAATTTAATGGACCTTGGTGCTGTGTTTGACAATGAATTAAAATTCGATGTCCACATCTTGCGTTTCACATCAAAGACCTCCGTTTCATTCTTAGAATATCCAGACCTTTTGCCGATATTTCCTCGTATATACGCCTGCACATCTCCTTCGTACTTATTGTCCTCGAATATTGTTGTCAATTTTGATGTCCTCATTATCGTTTCCTAATTGGTGCTGTTGAGTCCTACAACGCAGATTTACCCGCTCGCTATTCCTCGAATTCCAAATTTTTTACTGTGCGTATAGTATACGTCTTGCCATCCTTGAAATCCCTATCCCCCTGTCACGCAGAGTGTATTTTGACTTAATAATAATATTAATGGCTCTGTGACACATATCCACAGTGTACATTTTTCTGTTCGTGACCCGGTACGTTTTACTGGGTCTTCATTTACCCTCAGCGTACCGTTTGCTCGTAATCATACATATTTTTATTCTCCTCTTTTGCGGTTGCGAATTCAGCATAATTGCTTGAATATTGGTCCTTTTCGACCTTCGTTACGTAGTTTTAAAAAAAAATTAAGATCAAGTGATTTATCTTAAAAACTGAATTAATTGAATTTCTGAATTTACGATTACATTTCTGTGTTAAATTACGATTCTATCTCATTTACCGCTTTTTGTATACTTTGATTAACCTGAATTTATACTCTATTGTTTTTTTTCTTTCTTCATTCTTCTGTTTTGAACTTTTGTACTTCATTTTATTTTCACTCTTTTCTTGTTTTTCAAGTTTATTCCTCGCTTAGTCCTGAATTGGGTATGTTTCTGTTGATTTAGACCATAATTTATCAATCAATAAATAAATAAATACATATGTCAAATCAAATTTCACCCTAACAAACCCGACTAGGGTCTCCTATAAAATTTCTGGTATGATATTCCTTTGTCCGCTATCCGCACACTCTTTAGACTCGTTGAGTGCTTTCAGTTCTACTTCGGATTTCGCAATGCGGTACAATCGTTCCACAGGCTTATCAATGAACTCCTACTCGAACTGAAATTCTTCTTCATCTTCAAGACGAGCATATCGTTCACCTGAAATAATTGTTCCAACAATTTACGTTCATCATAAACTTCGAGAAATGCCACTTTCTTCGACACCCAGTTAAATTTCTGGATCATCAGGTGTAACAAAAATATAATTCAGCGCTTGGCTCCGAATAATTTCATAATAAGAATTATTGCAAATTTAGTCAAACATAAAACCTGTTGAACCTTTTTTAAATTGCTGCATCCGAGAATCGATACATAGAATAAGGCTGCCTTTCGCTTCGTCAGCAATCAGATTAATGGTCGTTTTTGTCGTTGCTTACTCAGGTGAATGTGAATTCAGGTAAATGCACTTTGTTGATTAACTGCTACTAGCAGATTAAAGCCTCGTTACTCGGCATGCTCAAGGGAACCTGTCGACGACTCTATCAATAACAAACACAAAACACAAAACAAAAATACTTTTTGCGCCAGACGTCTCTCAGGACCGGACGAACTGCAAGCGTTCCACTTACATATGCCTTGCACCAATAAACACCGCTGCAAAATCGAAACAGCAGTAGACCAAACAGCGATCCAAATATATTAGTACAAACGTGAAAGAGCAACACACAGAAATTCAATAGAAGGAAAATACACTACAGCAAAAATTATACAAAAATTGAATGTCGATAAAAGTCCTGGCATAATTGCTGAATAAGTCTAATTACTTGTTACCTAGCATTGAGTTTGCGATTATTTCAATTCATTTTCATCCCCAAATACAAACTTTAAATTATTGCGAGAAAATACCTTAAAATTCTTAATACTTGTGGTATCATATATGTACATATCTACGGTACGATCTACTCAAATATTTTTTTAATTGACAGAAAAAGAAGTAAAAGTGTTTCCTTCAGCTCTTTTCATCCTCAAATGAGAGCTCTCGTATCTATTATTCTTAATAAAACTTCAAATGAGCAATCACATATAAAGGACCCTCCATTGCTTTTTCGTTTGTGTCATTAGAACTCGAACCGAAAAAAACAACATTCGAAACATCATTCACTCTCGTTTCATCCGCTATAAACCTATTATTATCCCATACGACCGAGCAAAGATTGAATCGAGAATTGAATTAGGCCCTCCAACTATCCTCAATCACAAAATCTAAACCTTAAAAAAAGATCCTGATTCGGGTTACAGAAACAAAAACACACTCATCGTCAAGCACACACAATCCTACTACTGACGAGAATCCATGCACTTCAAGCTCTTTGAAAAGATTTCAAGTAAAACTTGATTAGGCTTATAGCCGTATTTTTCCCCGTAAGAAGTACCGACCGCTTCGAGCTCATTTGGAGCATGTTCCAATACTCGTATAATCATTGTATACATACAAATATAAAACCTGTGTATATAGGAATGTGAATCGAATGGGGAAGAGGATTTCATTTTGCTTCATTCGAGACCACTTGAAATGTTCTTTCTAATTCGCTCTCGAATTGAAAATTCCTTCAATCAGGTTACTATTGTTCAACTACCATCGACAGACAAGTCAGCAGGAGACAATTTTTCGTCAAAGTCTAGTTTCTCGCTCCCTTCCACATTTGTAGGTTTGAAAAGTGAACGTCTTGTTAGACGAAAACATCGAATAAACTTAAAGCATGGGTTTTTAAAGATCATAATCAGATGAATCGAAATATCCTTCAAACTATGATAATAGTAGACATCTTATGGCTTTATCTTCCTTTTATGGTCTTACTTTTGTGCTCTGTTCGGTGTTTTTTTGTCGTTTTTGCATTTCTACTACTTCAGAGAGTTGGCAGCCGTTCAAATTGCCAAGAGGAATTGAAACGTATTTACGTTGGGAATGCTAAGTATCGATTTCTAAGTAATGACCATGAAACTTCCCGGTCTGGCAATCGTATTCTGTTTCGAAAATATTTTCGAAGGAAAGATTGTCATTCTGGAGAAGATTGTTTTGAGTGAGATTGCTGGAAACAAATAAGCGATAAACTTTCTCAGTGTGACCTTTAATACTCTTGATTTGAACCAAAGTAATCAGAAGCAATCGGTGTGTAAACTTGTGGGTTCAATGGAATGATAATGGCAGTGCCACAGAAAAATATTCTACCTTAAATAATTTGATCAATATGCACACAATTTGTATATTTTGAATGCCACACAGACTAAAAAAATGATTTAAAACATATTCGAAACATCCATTCAAAAGTTTTCACATTTGAAGTTAGGAAGTAATAACACCAATCTTATTACTCAGTTGTATGTTCAGTAGTTTGGGAGGTGGAGTAAAAAATATTTTTTGGCTTTATAAGTATCTCGTATCTTCTTATAAGTATATCTAAATACTAATGAAGCGATGATTCACGAGCAGAAGATCGGATAATGAAGGAGTTTAAAATGATATGGATCTATGGTAGTCTAATTTAGGTATTCTAGAAAAATTAGCCTTGAATTTAAACAAACACATTTATTAAGACACAAAAGACGACTACAGCAATACAAAATCGTCCTTCGAGAACGAAAGCAGACAAGTCTACTCATTTACTCCAAGAGACGAAAAAAATGAAGAACATAATGCTCCGTTGTTTGCACAGGTTCCACACATTTGTTGAAGCATAGGCGATGATTATTGCAACCGGCATTGAAGAAGTCTGTGTGGGCGTATGAAACACGGCGGATCACGTTGCAGTGTTTCATACGGCCATCATCTCAATCTCCTACAAATAGCTTTTAAACCAGTGCTTAATACCGCTTAGTTTTTGGCAGTTAAGTATTATGTGCATTTTGAGAGCATTCGAAACAACGATGTTCTCCGATGCGAAAACAGCCAAATATTGGTTCATGCGGCCTCAAACTGCAACCTCCCGTACATATGTTTGAAGTATCTAGACCAGTGATTCTCAACATTTTTTTTGTTGCGGCACACTTTTAACGATTTCAAAATTTGGCGGCACACAGAGGAAAAGATAAGTTTAAAAACTATTTCCTTACCTATAACACACTGCGTAAAATAGTTTATGATAATAATTTTAAATCTGTGAAACATTATAATATGTAGTACATAAATAACAGTACGTTTATTAAGGAATTAATTACAAGTTAATAATAAGAATACTTTTAATGCGAAATTTGAGCTTGATGTTTTTTGATAATTTCATTCGTATTTGGTCTTAAAAATTCCAATGCTACTGTCATATCGTCTTCTGCATTTAACAATCTTGATCTTTTTTTAGTTTTAATGTTAATTAATGCTGAAAATCCGAATTCACACAACTAAGATGTGAAAAATGGTAATAATATGTTTAAAGCATTTTTGGGCTATCATTGGTTAATCCCATCTAATGTTAATCTAAAATTAATTGATTCTTCTGTATGTTTTAAAATTAAATCTCGATTATTGGAAAGCAAAATGAGTTCTTCCTCTTCATTCAAAGCTTAGTCAAATACAGAATTATCCGTTATGAGAAATCAAATTTTTTTATATCTAATTTTGGGAAATAATGGATAATTCTCTCCTCTCATGTTGTCAAATGGTCAATAACAATTATTTTAATAGTTTCATAACAGTCTTTTGGGACTGACTCAAACTTTTCTAAATTGCCTTTCTGAGCTTTATTCTTCCATAAAGTTATTTGTTTTTGGAATCCCACCAGCTTATCGGTTGAGTTTAAGATATTTTCATAAGCCCTTGTAAACTTGAATTTATGTTACTAAAAATAATAAAAATGTCCGATAAGTAAGCCAGTTTAGTACACCATATTTTATCTTCCAACAAATGAACAAAATCATAATTTTTATCTTGTTCAAAGAAAATTTTCATTTCGTCTTTTAATTCCAGCGCACGATATAAAACTTTTCCTATGGACAACCACCTTACTTCCGTACTTGGCTTCCATAGCTTGGCAAAACTTACTAAATAAGCGACTTTCTAATGGTCTTGATTTTATATCATGAATTATTTTAACGCATTGTGCCAGAACTATTTTTAATTCTAATTGAGCTTTTCGATTTGTAGAGCAAAATTTGAATTTGCAAGAGTTTTTCCAGCATTTTGCTCAATATTTTGTGACATGTCTTTAATTCTGCAATGGATTGTGTCATTCGAAGGTGGTATTTCACAAATATCAATATCTCCTGATCCACCAATCATTATTTTTACAATTTTGCGACAAGCTGGTAATTTAATTTCTTCAGCCAATTTTTGAGGGTTCAATTCAACAGTAATCAATTCAGCTATTTTGCAAGAAGCTACTTGAGCCTTTTCGGATACGGATACTAACATAATTATATAACTAAAATTTGGCGGCACATTTTTAGAATTTCGCGGCACACAAAAGTGCCGCGGCACAGTGGTTGAGAATCACTGATCTAGACAGTCATTCTCCAGACAGTTGTCTGGAAAACCCGACGAAAACTAGCCTGTGTGAATTTCGGAGCTACTAATCATCCAACTACTTACCGTCATTGCTCCGCCTTCAACCAGTTCCGTGTCTATATTCCTATGTCAAAGATTCCTCCAAAACAACTCGCCTTTCAGACTTCCGCCTACAAATGAGATCTATCCCACCCAGCCAATATTACTATTTCAAGAAACCAACAATCCTCTACTTCTTACGGCAATGTAATGAAAATCAGATCTGCTACTCCTCCATCATTGGATTACAATCATTATAGAAAACCAATAGGATGGGTCTCATGAGGTCATTGAAATTGTTCCTCCCTCTATACCGGTCAGTAACTGATCCTCTTGAAAAGATAATGATGTTGATATCATTTTGTCATAAGCACGATGTCCAACGATGGATATTATACTTGTGCAAATGAGTGTCAACTTAATCTTGAGTCGAAAAAGTGACACGAGGTCCTCTCCTTCCTCAACTCCGAAAACCCTAACATCGTACTCTCATCTCCCAAACCAAAATCCAACTGCATCACAAACCCAACTTCCCTCGATTCAATTTCTTCAATCTGGACGGAGGAAAATTAATACTGGTGACAAGACAGTTTGGCACTAGACAGATATACGTTGACCCCAACACCGCGGGCAATGTGGAGACTACAATAGTTACTATAGACTTTGAAAGAAATGTCTCTTACGTTGCATCAACTTATTGTCCAAACTAATCCCTTCAACAATCTTATCTAAACGGTTTGGTACAATTTATTTAGTAATCCAAATGGCAAGGTCCTACACGGCTCGTACTCTGCAAACCAACTATCCCTTGATAAATCCCTCATTACCACTCTCTATCCAATAACTTCTACTTTGGCCTGTTTATCACTTCCAACAACTGCAAGACTTTCTTCAATCATAACCTTCAACTCTTCTTCGAAACAACCCCAGGTGCATCTGACCATGATGGTTTCATTTTGATACTACGTGTCAATAGGAAACCGAGAAGACCCGATCCGTTGTTAGTCCCGGATTGCCGTAACACTAACTGGCCCCAAAAAATTGCACACCAATTCGCTTTTATTCCAATTTCTACTTCCATGCGTATCACAAACGAGCAAATTGATGTGTATGAAGAAGATTCTAGCCATACTATTGAACGTTACTACAATACCCATATTCCCAGGCACCCACTCAACTACAACTCTCTCGTAACTCTTCCACTCCATACAATCATGTATATCGAGCACAAGAAGAACCCTAAATATCGGCTGTTTCTCCTCTTTTGCTCCTCCAATCCGGTCATTATGATCAGGCATTATGATCGGTAACCGCTCTATGCTCAGCACCTTAAAGCCAAACTTTTAAACATCTCCCTCGATCAAAACATCTTTCGCGAATTACAAAACATTAGACCTAGCCTTTAACAATCACTTTCTCCCGAGTCCAAGGCTATTACGCTTGCCAATGTTTTTCCCAAACAGACCATACGCTCCCCAATTGGACACTAAATCAAATAACAGAGCAAGTTGTATCCAACACCATCTTCAATATAAATCAAGTTCGCTTGAATTCCACTCCTAATGAATATCTCTTTAGTCTTCGCATTCCATTTACTCTATATTTAAGTAATGTGTGCTGATGTTTTCCTCTCATTACTCCACCGGTGCCGACATGATCCCAAAAGTTGTGTTGAAAAGATGCAAACATTCAATTTCTCCTTTACTGTTCATACTCTTTAATCATTGCGTTATCAATGGATATTTTCCCAACAGTTGGAAAACTGCCAACCATTTTCCAATTTCTAAGAAAAATAGGAACCCAACATTGCCGGAACGTTATAGACCGTTTCCCTCCTTTCCATTACCAGTAAAATATTTGAATTTATCATCAAAGAACAAGTAATATGTAATTGTGATGCGTTCGAAGTTATTCCACAATAACAATTTGCCAACTTCTCCAAACACTCCGTCAATCATTCCCTCTAAACCCTAGAAGTTAGCCTAGTAAACCACCTAAACAACCGTACTCCCATAACAGTTTGTCTCCTCGACATTCAAAAGGCCTTTGGCACCGTTTGGCAAGAAAGTCTAATACACAAAATGTTCTCCCTTTCTCAATTTCTTCCACACTTGTGTAAAATTATTTACAGTTTCCTCCCTAATAGATCCTCGGTAGTAAAAATAAACAATATCCAATCAAATTCATATGCTAGCACATCCGGTACTCTTCAAGGCTCTGTCCTTTCTTCGATCCAATTCACTGTCTATACAGCCAACATTCTACATCCTCAGCTCCCTCTCAAAATCTTACTTTTTGCTGATGACTTCACTGTTTATTCACCATCTTGTAGCCATGACATAGTTCGTAACTAGCATCTTATTCCCGAACCGTCCAAATTCCTCCTCCGATCGGCCAGACGACCTTTCCCTGGTACAAATTCCATGGCAATCTCATCCTTTATACCACACCCAAATTTCAAAGAATAGCTTTGTTCCTCACAAATCTTTCTTTGAAAAGAAAGTTTTTGCTTGAAATCCGGAACGGTAATTTTTTCCAGTCTGGTTTTCCAGTTCGGAATTGCGGTCCGCTTTTCCGGCCCAGAATTCCGTTCCGGTTTTCCAATAATTCGTGGTCCGATTTTACGCATTTCGGGCAGTCCGATTTTACAACATTTTTGGCGGCCTGATTTCACACCATTTTTGGCTGTCCGATTTTGATGCATTTCTTTTTCGTCCAAAATCGATAAACTATTTGCAATTATGTCGGAGTACGCTATGATTTTAAGTCCTTCCGATTCTGGTATTTTGATTTCTTTGACGATGCTTTGAAAGGTGGCTTTGATGTTTACAATAGGTATGCATTCATGCTTTTTATATGTAGTGTAATAAAGTGTGGCAAAAGTCATCGTTTGTAATTGCTGGTTATTTGTGTACATATATGGATGTAAAATATGGAAAGAGAAAAAAACAATACTGCAATATTAAATTTTGGTAGAACCAAAATGGTAAAACAATTAAGCACGAACATGCGTTTTAAGTTGAAATATGCTCTGAAAACTGAAATATATAAAATTTGCGAAAATGCATGCAACATGCACGTGGACACATTGGAGCCCTACTTATTGCCAATCTGGGTCATATTCAGGGCTCTCTCTTGCAGCCAATGTTCAACCAGGCTTCATTCATCCCTTCATTCAGAGAACCAAAATTTACGGAAAACAGTTCATTGACAAAGCTACGGAAAAATCACCATTGCTATATCTGCGCATGGCATTGTGAAAAGTAATTTGCTTTTCGATTTGACTACTAGGATGTAATAAGTTCATAAAACCTTATGATATGTTTCGCAAATTTCAAGAAGTTTGCTAAGTTACAAGGCAAACGAAAATCTTTCATGTTTTCGAAATATCAAAGGTTAAGATCTGGCCAACGATGAATTGGTAACAAAAACAGCAATAAATCATCAAATCACTTCATTTATGAGGGCCCGGCAGACAACCAAAATAAGCAAGACCATTTTGTATGTATCTGGTGTTTGAAGGTTAATAAAAACGGAAGGCATCTGTTTTCATAGGGAATTTTATTGAAATATAAATTCAAATTATGTTTGTGTTATTAAGTCATATGTGGCATTTCTGGCAATAAAGCGAACAGAAAACAAAGTGAGTTTCGAAAAAAAACATGAGCAATACTGTATGTAAATGATGAATATTTTTATAAGAAAGATTCCCATATGTTGTTCTTGTGAATTTTCCTTATCAATTGGAAATGGAAACGAGTTGTTGATCAACTAATTACTCAACCAACTAATTATTAAAGCAAAAAAGAAATTGAATATTCCACGCGCGGTTTTCGTAATTGTGAACGGTTGTGAACGGCAATAAATTTATTAACCATAAGTATGTAAGAATAAGTATAATGAAAATCACTTGATTAGTATGCAAGTAATTGTCGACAAATAAAAATCATTTTCAGAAACTTTTTAAATAAGCTAGCCATATAATTAAAAATATGGTTGCATCCTAAAGTTATCTGATCAAAGAAGTTGTCCTTTTATCATAAAAATAAAAATATTGGCAATCCATTTGAGTGAACCATACAAATAAAAAAAAATTTGATATTTTTGTAACCTTTCTTGTATTCAAATGCACAAAGCTTAGTATCGAAAAGGAATCACATCAGAATATTGAATTGCAAATCTATGAAGAGGTAGTATGCATATTCTGTTGATGTTTTCGAAATATATTAAATATATTATTACCAATTGTTCATAATTATTGGTTATATTAATCAAATAAAAACTTATATAATATATTATTTCATTGATGCATCCTAAAGTTATCTGATCAAAGAAGTTGTCCTTTTATCATACATATTAATATATAATATTGAACGTAATATTGGTTATTATAAACGCAAAAGCAACTCAATGAGGTCGATAAGTAATTCAAATAGCTCGATGACGATAAGTAGTTCAAAATACAATAATATAAAGCATATATAGAGTATATTTTCTGAGTACTAGCCCTGAAGTTTCAGTCCAGATATATATCAACAAATAGATTTCTTAGAAAGTGGCAACTATTAAACCAGTATAACATGGCTTTTTTTTTATAGCAAAAGGAAGTTCATTTTACTTTAATTTTATTCGGTGAAACCATTTGCTAATTCTAATAAAATATGTAGTTGATTTTAGAACATTACAAACAAGTATACTTAAATCTAGCCGACAGATATTTACTTTAGCAGCAAAGTATATTTAATTACTCAAAACGGGTAACGAACTTAAAAACATTGAAAAGCAAAGCGCGCCAGTAAGTGTTGAATTAACTGGCTTTCTTTCATTCGTGGACTTGTCATTGATGATGCTTTGCGCAAATCGTATGTTTTCCTCTCAAACCGTATTCCGTAGTTCACACCAACTCATATTCTTAAAACACTGAATGATGAGCCTTGGTTCAGTAATGGTGTGGCAGTCGCACTCGAAGCCAAAAATTCAGCTCGTAATCTATATAAAAGATCTGGTTCACCTGCTGACCTCTTGCGTTTTATAAAGAACTACGCTCTGAAGCGAAAGAAGCTGCCAGACAGGCGATGCGCACCAAAATTGCTAGAATTGAAGCGTCAATCAGAACCAACGAACCGAAATCCTTCTGATCATTCATCCGCTCCTTGAAAAACTCTCTTATTACCCCCAATGGTATGCATTTGGGTGATACAGCTGCTTCCATTCCGCATGAAGTATGCAACTTTTTGCTTCTTACTTTTTGTCTTTCTTCTCACAACAACGCCCTCCCCCTTGCCAAAATCTTATCTTCACATCTTCTCCTGAATTACATTAGTTTCGAACAAACTCTTTTAAAATTGAGCTTTTGATGAACTATATCGTAACCAATACCGGTAGTGGTCCCGACGGTATTCCAAATATCCTGGCTAAATTTCTTTCATTACCTCTGATCGTACCTCTAACTATCTTGTTCAATATAAGAATGTCTTTTGGCTCTTTCCTTTCTCCCTGGAAAATTGCCAACATATTTCCTATACATAAAGCCGGTGATCTCACATGAATCTGAAACTACTGTCCCATTGCCCTTCTTCTTTGTTTTACCAAGATCCTTAGAAAGTTGGCCTACAATCGAGGCTACTCCTACCCTAACTCATGAACAACATGGTTTCGTCAAAGGTAAATCCGTATTAATCAACTTTGTTTCCTTCTCACATATGGTCGCATGCGCTCTTGACCATCAAAAGCAAGTCGACGTACTATATATTTACTGACTTCTCCAAAACTTTTGACTCCGTCAACCATAACCTCCTTCTTTAAAAGCTAATTTACGATGGCATATCTGGCCTTCTTCTTTCCTGGTTTAATTCTTACATCTTTGGTCGTACTTGTATTGTAACCTAATTCCTGCTCTTTAATTCCCTTTTATCCTATATCAGGTGTTCCGAAAGGTTCTATTCTTGGTCCTCTTCTCTTTTTTTTTTTTGTCCATAAGTGAATTCCCAACTTTAATCCGATTTTCTTGTCTTTTATATGCCAATGATTTCAAGATGTTTCGAGTGATCAAGTCACAAGATGATAGTACGCTTTTACAAAACGATCTAAATAGCTTACAGACTTGGTGCGCTGCCAATGCTCTCATTATAAACATCGCAAAATGCCACAAAATGTCTTTTATTTGTCACCTTTGATATTCTCCCATTCTGTTTCTAGCTGTCCTCTTAATGGTAGTGATAATTTTAGAGATCTTGGTGTAATATTTGATCCAAAGCTTAAATTTGATAAACATTTTTCATATATTACTGTCAGTGCCTCTAAATTACAGGTTTATCATTCGTTTATCATTAAATTACAGGTAAATCATTCGCCAATATTTCCACTTGTGTACACCTTTTTCTCTCCTTTGTGGGTAGGGTCCTTGAATATTGTTGTCAAGTGTGATGTCTTCATTATGTCTACCTAAATACTGCTTTGCAGTCTGTTCAACGCAGATTTACTCCTACCTTGTTCGTCTTTCGCTCCTACATCTTTCTTTCCTCGAGCCATGGAGACTTTTCTTGTAGTATGAGTGCCTACTCTTTAAGATATTTTATAGGATGGTTGATTCTGACATTAGTAGGCACGTTTTTGTCCTGGCACGCGTTCTTCATTCTTGTTTAGTGTGCCATTTGCGTGCACTGCACCTACATACCTACAGTTTGGTCCTCTACCGCCGACATTACATGCTTTCAAAACTTTTTTGAAAAGCCATGTTTTGAATGCTAGCAACTCGTTGTAGTTTCTTTGTTCTCTCTCTTTTTAATTTTTAAATTGTACTTTTTTAACTTGATTTTCTTTTTTATTATGTTTTTTTTTTTATATTCACCTTGATTTTGTTTTTTATTATTTCCTTTATATTCGATAATTGTATTTGTATCTGCTAAATATATATGTTAATAAATAAATCAATCACATTATAAGAAGAGCATTAATTAAAAAAACATAACGATTCCGATAATAAGCCAACAAAGTCTTGACAAGAATTAGGAGTGCAAATTAAATATGTGGAACTTAGCACAGATGGTAGAAAAAAGAGAAAGTGCAGTTCAAATTAATCGATTGCTTGCCGAAGTTTATCTTGAATGTGTTCCATTGGTTTCGTTCGGGAAATGGCTTGTGCGGTTTATAAGTGCTGATTTTGGCAAAAAGCCAAAAAACTTCGAAGACGCAGAATTGTTTTCAATACTCCATCAAGACTCATGTTAAACGCTAGATGAACTCACAAAATTATTAGTAATTACAAACTAAGCCATTTTCCATCGTTTGAAAGCCTTGGTGTTGACCTCAAGGCAAGGGAATTGGATGCTGTCCGAGTTGAAAGCCAAGAGATGCCGAAAAAATGAACAACTGCTTCAACTGAAAACGAATGAAACTATTGCTAGTAAAAGTTACCAAGAACAATTGACACAATTGAGCCAATCACTGAAGGAAAAACAGCCAAAATATGCGAAAAGACACGGTAATGTGTTTTTTCAACGCAACAATGCTCAGCTACATGCTGCAAAACTCGTCAAAGACACATTGGAATCGCTGAACTGTAATATGCTACACCACTCGCCGTCTATTGCTTCTTCGGAATGCTATTTATTTCGATCGATGGCGCATGGACTGGCTGATCAACACTTCACATCATAATGAGAAAACCATAAATTAGCTTGATTCACGGTTATGCCTAGTACTATACTCTTCACGAAACGAATTCAACGGTCAAATCCCATACAAAAAGAGCTTTTCAATTCGTCAGTAAAGCTCTTTTGTATGGGATTTGACCGTTGAATTCGTTTCGCGAAGAGTATAGTACTAGGCATTAGATAAAAAATATGAAGAATTATTTCACCGAGGAATCCGTCAACTAGAAGATTGGAAAAAATAGTGGTCTCCGATGGATAACACATTCAATAAAATTTATTTTACTATTCTTTCACAATAAACACCCTCAATTTGCCACGATCCCGCATTTTTCATATACGCTCCTAATATTAAGCGATTAAGCCAAATATCGATATCCGTCGACAAATAAGATATAATTTAGATTTAAAAAGAAACATTGTTTTTGCCGTAAAAATCTTTTCATAAATGGCGTAAGAGTCCGCAGTCCTGCATAAGTAGTAAAGTTCCAGAGATCCTTGTTTAAATAACAGCAATTACTATGACCCTCGAACCTTAAAGCAGTTTACGAAAATTCTTACCTTATCACTATATTAATTTAATTTTTTTATTCGATTTTATTCGTTTTTTTTTTTTCAAATGTTTCAAGAAGGTAATTTTTGTACCGTCGGCGATGGTTTCTATTCATATTGAAAATAAGGTGGCTGAAAAGGGGCGTGTCAGCTTCATGTTTCATTACTATTTCTTAAAAACATTTTTGGCTAGAAAGTAAAAACTCGAGATGTAGGGTTTTTTTTTAGACTAAAACTGAACTGACAAAAAAGGGCATACAAAAAAATCATATTTTTTTAGTAGCTCTGTGCAGAAACAAAGTCGGGTTCAATACCATAATTGCCAGCAGGTGGCAATTCTTCAAATAACTGGAATGCACAACCCGACGCTTGAAGTGATGGTCTCCGGCCCCTCAGAACCAGTGCTGCCAGATCAGGGATTTTAACCCTAGATTTAGGGATATTTTAAACACTTCAGGGGGTAAACAGGGATAAAAAATATTCAAGGTTTTGTTTAGGGTATTCTGAAAGGTGTTAATGCATTTTTTCGGAACAGGTATTTCAATAAATAATAATCTCGAAATATTTCATGTCTATATTTTTCTGATATAAGAAAATACAAAATAAAAAATATAAAACTTCAATCATTCCAACAAGCGAATATTGGTAATGCTGTTTCAAAATTGATAATTCTACCTTACCGATTGACGACAGAGGCCGCCATTGCCGTACCCTCTATCTATTCAGCTGAGTGACCGATTGTTTTTCGTAAGTTATTCACAATGCGCTGTTGTCAAATCCATGATCCCATAAGCCCTAACCAAAGATGAGTCTGCGAACATAATCGTTTGTCAAAACCGACCGGTTTTAGAACAAAAAAGGCACTTTTTGACATACGCAAACAGGAGTGAACATAAGTGCCCATACAGCGCATAAGCAAACGTATGTCAAGTCGTATCTCATCACCACTTTACGTACGGACAGCTCATAGCAAAAATTGAGGAAAAGATTGCTTAATGAGCATGCCACTTTTCTGGCTGTTCGGAAAGTTATGTTTGGGTGCAACATATGATTTGCGTGGTTTACCTCGGCGCATATGCGCACGTACGGACGCAGACTCATCACTGGTTGGACCTATAGTCATTTAACCGCTCTCGGTCTATCGTTGTTTGATGTGTATTGCACTTAACACGGGGATTTCCCAAATATTGGAATAAGTCAAATTCGTTTCTGCGAGTTCGCTTAGTAAGTAATTAACCGGTGAAATATGCCAAAGACGCTGAACAAGACAACGTACGTGCAAAAGTATGTACATACTTGGGAACGAGAATCAATATTCGAAGGTAATTTATATATCCAGATTAGGTTCAAATTTAAGCCCTGTAATGTAATCGACGCAAAACGAAACGAAGTGTCAAATCCCATACGAAATCAGCCTGGGGCGGAATTTCATTTCGTTTCGTTTTGCTGGTCATTAATAGGTCTGTTTCCGTACTTGAATCTATTATAATATATTAAAATAGATTCGCAGCAAGTCGTTTCCGTACTTTTGCTGCAAGCCAAATGCAAGCCAAATTTTGCAGCAAAAAGAAGCCAGCTGCCAAATTCTGTTACTGCTGCAGTTTGCTGAAGTACGGAAACAGACCTAATGTGTTCGAAAACGAATAACTGCCTTCAAAGACAACGCAGTGACTCGCTCTGAGATGGCACTGCACTATATATAAGTTAAATTTCGCGGCCATTAAACAACTCATGTACCTTAAATTGGTGCAAAAAATTTTACAGTTGATAATTTAATTCGAGTTTGTGAATGTTTTATTGAAAAATGGATGGGCGAGAGATGGATGCGCTCATCCTTGCAACAGTTGTTTTTATTTTGCCGATATTACCATATTTGATGCCGGTTAGTTAAATTTATATGCAACGAATTCAAATTCAAAACACTTGTTAAATGTCATCAATGGCAATTTATACTGCCCCTGGTGTCGGGGCGCCGAACTTTATTTCGGTTGATTCTGTATAGACGTTTTGCCTGTATTTCGTTTCGTTGAACACATTACTAGGCTTAAACCTATACAGCACAGTTATTAAATAACATCATTTTTGTTGTACACGGTGATGGGGTTTAATGGGATTTTCGATTACTGTGTACATTACAGGTTGGTTAAAACCGTCGCCCGATGGGGACTCAACAAAAGCTTTCTGTGTGTATTGCAAGTCAATACTTAGTGCTCATAAAAAAGGGTTAATCTTCCATGGAACTACGAATAAGCACAAACAATTTGCGAGCAATCGGGTGCAGGATCTGAAATTACCAAAAATTGATCAGTTTGCTAAAGTCACTTTGTCTCAGAAAAGAAAAATAGCTGAAATAAAAATTGCTGCGTATGTCGCCGAACATTCATCGGTAAAAACCGTCGATCATCTGTCCCTCGTCATAAAGAGCCTAGATGAAGAATCTCCAGTATTGCAGGACATTAAGCTGCATCGTACAAAATGCTCTTCACTCATTAAAAACATTCTTTCGCCGTGCATTTTGGAAGAGTTAATAGATGACGTGGGTAAGGCACATTACTCTTTGATAATCGATGAGTCAACCACCATCGATACAAAGAAGGTACTTTGCATAATGATAAGGTACTACAGTGAAACCAAAAAGAAGATAGTAACGTCATTTTATCGTCTCATCGAGTTAGAAGTAGGAACGTCCGATGCTATTGCAGCGGCGATATTGAAACAATTAGAGAAGGATGGTCTAAAGGCTGAAAAACTCTTAGGTCTAGGTGTTGACGGTGCGAGTGTAAACGTTGGGAAAAATCATTCGGTGACGACGATATTACGGAACATTAACCCCGAACTCGTGGTAATCAAATGTATCTGTCATTCGCTACATCTTGCTGCTGAAGAAGCTTGTAAAGTTCTTCCGAGGCACTTAGATTTCATGGTACGCGAGACTCACGGTTGGTTTTGTCATAGCACAAAACGACAAATCGAGTATGCGAGAATCTACAAGATTATATCGGATAAATTACCAAAAAAAATCGTAAAACTCTCCAATACGCGTTGGCTAGTACGCCTGCAGGCTGTCGATACAATTCTGGAGCAATGGGACGAGTTAAAACTGCATTTTGAGATCGCGGGCAGTAACAAACACAAAGAGCGTTGCTACGTAGCGTGTCAATTATACGGGATGTATGCAGCTCAGGAAAATAGATTATACATGACGTTCCTTAGGAACACGCTGAAAGGAGTTATGGGACTCAATAAGTTGTTCCAGTCAAACTCTGTCGATCCCGTCAAACTTTTTGAAGATTTGAACAATGTTATTTACTCGATACTACAAACGCTCGTTGTGCCTTCACAACTAGAAAAACTGTCTCGATACCATCTGGCTGATTTTGACTTTAAGCAGTACTGTATGCCTCTTAACTGCGTCAACTTCGGGTACGAGTTTTACAAATTGTCTGCGGCCGTAAAACCCGAACTCGTCGTTCAAATCAAAGAAAGATGTCGAGAATTCATGGTCGTTTTGTGTTCTGCGTTGCAAGCTAGGGTCCCGGAAAATATTAAAATTTTGAACAAAATCACCGTTTTTTCACCTCAAGCAGCTACTTCTCAAGTAAAATCCGACATCACAGTGATTGCCGTACAATTCGAAAAAAGTGTTTGTACTGATATCGATTTGACGATAAAAGAGTGGAATCTACTTCACGGAGCTGAAGTCAGAGATTGTAGCAACACAGAAAAATTTTGGGCGGAAGTGAACGATATCAAAGACGCAGGAGGAAGTAAACGATTCGGAAACATTTCAAGACTTGTGCTGGGGCTGCTAAGTCTACCATTTTCTAACGCTGCTGTTGAACGCGCGTTTTCGATAGTCAACATTGTAAAAGATAAACTGCGTAATTCTATGTCGATAACGATGGTAGAGGCCATTATGCACGTCCGCTGCACCCTCAACGTCGAATGTTTTAACTTCAACCCTACCGCTGCTATGCTAAACCGTTTCAATTCTGAAAACGTGTATAGCCAGGCAAATGAAAACGATGCTGAAGTCCTTGACATTTTTTCTAATGAATAAGATCGGTCATTTTTCTAAGATTTCGTATTCCTAGTTCGTAAGTTTCAATAACATATATATTTAGATGCAAATGAAAGAGTACCATGTGCAATAAATGCAATACTTGTTCCTTATAATATAAATGTTTTTATTGCGATTATTTAATGAATCTTTCAATCCTTATTCCTTTGGCTCAAGTTAAAGAGTCGGGGCCGTGAAATGACGCGTCATGTAATCGTCAAAAGGCCGTCAAGCGATGCGTTGTTAACAAAAAATACTTCGAAAAGTGAATGAAAAAAATGACGTCAATTGATTGCGGAATGCGGTGTTCTCCTTATACACATTCGTTGGCCTCCCATGGTACTGTATAAGTGTCTCTCTCGTGACTCCGTCGATAACAAACCTTTCGGGACTATTTTTTTCTGAGTGAAAGCTTGACGCACCCAGGAGAAAATCAATCCCGAAAGATTGGGATGAGTAGAGAAAGCTTCACCTCACCTTAAAAAAGTTTACCTCATGTGACGGCAGTCTTACACATATAAAAATTTACATTTTAATAACCTGGTTTTTGAGAATGCCGAAAAATTTCCAGGAAATGACGTAACTATGGCTACTTAGGGTAATTTTAGGGATAAATAGGAATTTTCTAGGGGTAAGCCGCAGCGCCCATCTGGCAGCACTGCTCAGAACCAGGAAAAGAAACAGAACAAAAAGCCAGATGTGTAAATTGGGGGGTAGATCACCCAGCAAGACCGGAAATTCCCAAAATTTTAAAAAGAACTTTCGTTGAAATCCCGAAAAACCAGCCGTCTTAAAAACAAGCAACAGCCATTGCCCCAGTCAATTGTTTGCCAAAGAAAAGGAAAATTAAACATAAAAGATTTTGATTAAGTTTTTTTATTGGCGACGTATGTGCGATTGCTTCGAATCATTCAAATTTGTTAATTTTGTGTTCTAGACTGTTTGCGATTTCCCGCAAGAAAAAATCAGGCGCAGCCAAGTCAAGAGACCTTGGCGGCCAGTGGAATGTGTTTTGTTTTTGCCATTGCCATTGCCCCAGTCAATTGTTTGCCAAAGAAAAGGAAAATTAAACATAAAAGATTTTGATTAAGTTTTTTTATTGGCGACGTATGTGCGATTGCTTCGAATCATTCAAATTTGTTAATTTTGTGTTCTAGACTGTTTGCGATTTCCCGCAAGAAAAAATCAGGCGCAGCCAAGTCAAGAGACCTTGGCGGCCAGTGGAATGTGTAGTTTATGCAAATAATTTTATTGGGGAATTTTCGATGCAGTTCTGCCAGAAAAGCCCCGGTTATGTGAGAAGCTACACCATCTTGTCGAAACCGTAGAGAGTTGAAAGAGATTTTTTTTTGGTCTAGCTCTGGAAAGGACAACTCTTTCAATGTCTATAAGTAACGGTCTTCATTGCCCGTAACTGAAAGACCGTATTGTTCGAAAAAGTAATTTCCGAATATGCAGGTTGACGAAACTGCTCACCATACTGTGGCTTAGAGTCAGTCCTAGTTGTTAATACTGTCGTTAAGAGCAAAATGGGCCTCGTTAGACATAAAAATGCAGCTCAAAATGTTTTCGTCCTCTTCCACCATTCGAATGATATGCTGGCAGAATTCAAAGCAAATCGGCGAGTCTGCTGCCTTCAATTTGCTTGTTCGTTGATTTCTATAAGAAAACAAGTGTAAATCTTTATGCGGAATTGTCTGCAGTGACTGTCTGCTGATACTCATGCGACCATCACCATTGTGTAGACTGGCGATGGCTCGTGGTGGCCGACATTGGCGAAGCATGTTAATGGCGATGTTTTTGGACGAAGATGGCTTTCGAAGCGGTTTTTCACACACATCAAAGCAGACCTCCATTCGAAACCGAAAAATCATGACTGGCCTATCAGTGGCCCAGTGTGTAGAGGCGACTTTGTGACACGCGACGGTGACAATTGAAGCGGCCAAAGATGACCCACAATGTAGAGGGGCATGCTAAGCTCCTTGTCAAAACTCTAGAATCGGCTTGTATGGCAGCAGTTATAATTTCCTATGTCCGAACTGGTGGCTCTCGATGATAAGGCCTTCTTGTGATTGTTACACGCCCGGTAAAACTGTTAACGAGCTTTATTATAGTCCACCTGCTCGGAGAAGTGCCTTCAAACGTGCGTCTTAATTCCTTTTGGATAGAAATCACAGACTCCAAAGCGTGATAGCGAGGAGCTATCTAAACTATTGTTTCATTGTCGCAATGTCAAATTTAAAGTCCAACCCGGAAAATAAAAAATTATCTATTTTTATTCTCCATGCTTGTTTTTCTGAATTTCTTCTTTCCCTCAGAAATATAAGGGTCTTTGAACTTTTACTAAAATATCGACTGCTGTCAAAGAATTTCAGATGTTCTTTGCTTAGCTTAAGATGCATAACTTCCATACTTTTTAAAAATGTCAGTACGATCAGAACACGCAATTCAGAAATAGTATCATATATATACATACATAAAGAATTATAAATTTTTGGGCAAAGTTCAAAAACCTTTAAAAAAAAATATAGCAAGCTGGTAAAATATTACAAGTGCTTGCAATTGAATTAAGCTTGCAACAACAATTGATTGAGATGTGATATTATGAAATGACTTTACACTTGAAATTATAATGCCTTTTCTAAAATAAATTTTCGAGTTCTTTTTAAATGCATATTGAATAATGAAGTAAATTTTCTTTTCTAGGGTAATGTAACACAACGAATTTCATCAAATGGTTAGAGTTTCAAAAATGTGACTGAAATAAAGATTCTTTCGAATAAAATGACAGGTAACTTTTAAAGTATTTTATTTAAATATTTTTTCTTCTTCTTGTTTTCACACTTAAAAATTAACGTTGTCTAGATCAGATATTGAATCTTGTCTAGGTTAATATAAACGACGCACGTTGAGTGTTTAGTGTCATAAGCAAATGCATTGAATTTGAGCAATTATGTAATTCTCTTTGGATTTAAAACTTTCTTAGGCTGAAAATTTAAAGCTTTCTTAAAAAACTGGAGCTATGTTCTATATGATTTTATAAATTAATACGTAAAACCTCCACATACTAACGACAGATAGATCAAACACATTTTTCCATTTCTATTTAAAAATACCAGCTTCACTTTGTTTTGACACATATTTTTACCACATTCAATGGACTTTAAGGGGTTACACCACAGCAGAGAGCGAAAATTTAACGTTTTTCTGCGATTTTTTTTAAGTGGAAGGAAAAGTAAAAATGTCATTCTCTTTAAAGATGTTGGTTAAGCATGTTTTGAAGTTTTTGAAAAAAATTTGTTAATTAAAAAGTATTACAAAATGGCTGCCCAACAGCCGTTTCTACGGAACGGTTTTTTTTTTTGGAGGGGCTCCGCGGCACGCAGTAGAAGTGCACCAAAAATTAATCTGGAACAAAATAAAAATATCTTTCTTAAAGTATAGCTAGAGAAATACGTAGGGGATTTTGAAAATATTTATTTTTGTAAAATTGGCGAGCATTTGAAAAAAAAGTGCATTTTCCTTCAAAAAAACCGGCACTTATTTGTAGCTAAAAAATCGAGATATTTACTAATTGAAAATCTGCTACGTATTTCTATGCGGAATGTTGTTTTAAAGATGTGATATTAATTTGGAGTGAAAAAATAGAAAATTGTTTGAGTTATGCTGCGTGCCGATGTGAAAAAACGTGTTTCGAGAAAAACGCGTTTAAAGTTTTTACTCGTGTTTCAAGTATGATAAAATAAAAAATTTTGATCATTTAATTTTTTTTACCTTCAATCAATAACCAAATTTACTTTATACATCGATAACGACAGAATCCACTTTCAATTTTTTTGCCGAAGCGCTGACACCGGCCGAATCTTCCTCCGCCTCATATCTGATCAACGGTCGTAGTTTCGTCACGTTGGTCCGTCGCCGCGTCTTATACGATATTTTTGAGCTTTTCGGGCTTGCATACACTTTCTTTTCACTCATTGTAACTCACATAAATGTAATAGCTACAAATAACGTGTGAGAAATTAGCACTGCAAAAAATCGTAATTCGAATAACTTCCACGCAAAATTTACGTCTTCTCTCAACATCAAAGGACACTGTACTACTGAACTTTGTGTTCAACATGCTTGAAAATGTTTCTAACGACTTATATTAGTGTATTAGAGAAGTTGGAAATCGTATGATAAGACATAATGCTGTACCCAATGAGCAAGTGTCGTATTTATCGCAGGTAGTCATTTTCGAGCAGTCGGGAAGAGTCGACAAAGTGCTCGAAATTTCTTTGAAAACGATTTCCAGCAGGTATGAAACCGTTTGCTTCTTATTCTAGAGGTTTCAAAGGATTTTTTAAGCCAATAAAAAGAAAATCAATTTTCTGAAATTTCTACTGTGGTGTAACCCCTTAAGAAATTTCTTAGTTCATTTTTGGTATTTCATAGAATGATGGCTATAAATAATATTTGTCCTTTTGCCTTCAAGCGGAATCCATCCAAGCTTAAACCAATCGATATTCTCATTACCGTTTTCGGAAAAATCAACCAAAAAACATTCTTTATTTCGAAATTCAGTCTGACAGCGAGCATACCGTGCACAGATAAGACTGACGTGTGATCAGACAAGAAATTAATTCCCGAATTAATTGCCCCTACACACGGAAGGACTGCGTCGCCGACAACGATAACGACGAAACGTTACACAAGCACCCGATACGTCTGCCTAGCTATTGCCATAATTAGGTCTGTCAGGTATGCCAGGCTTGCAACAGGTTGCCTCTTCAGTACCATTGAATGAACTAGCCAGAATATACTTCCTTGTGCGTTTTCTCGATTTCCTCTGTGGCCAAAGTTTCCTTCAGGAAAGCAACATGAGGTATGCTTTCGAAAACCGAATTTCAGAATTCTGGGCACGAAATTTCCCTGGCCAGGATAACTGGTAATTGTTGAGGTGGAGACCAATGGAAGCAAACTTCTTCAAAATAGGCTCTGACGTCGCAAAGTCTATGAAGCTTGAACTACCGCACCATGATTATTCTGGTTCATCCTTTAAGAGCGGGATCGAAACGAATTGGATTGTTTTGGAAATAGGAAATAAAAATTTATCCGAGAGCAGAATATGTATATATGTAGAGGTTTAAGGATCCAGTATTAGAAACTGAAAGGACAACATAGGTTAATTAATACCATTCATCGGTAGTTGGTTGGCTTACAATTATCTGGGCTGTGCTACTGGATTACATTTAGTTCGGCCACGATGCTATTAAGAAAGATCGTGGGATGCATTGATTGGTATTTGTGGGATTCATGTTTAATTAAGGTGAATAAAGGATACTTTATCGTAGCGGTTGTTCTTTGTGAATAAATTTAGGACATTTTTAGGGGTTTCGAATAGCTTGTAGTGTACTTTTAGGAAAAGGATTTGGTATTATTAACTAATTAAAATAATATTTGGGTATCCTTTTGTACATAAGTGAGCTGTTAAGATTTTCAAGGTGATGCAATTGCTTTGGTAAATTACAAGAATGTGTCTTACTTTTATTGAAGTCCCAAATTTTATTTGAAGTCTCAATACGTTTTCAGTTGATGAAAACTTCTCGAAAAATCAGTTATTGGTTAGATATGATGCTGATTTCACTTCCACGCCACTACAATTTCTTTGGTTTCAACAAGAGGAAGTGAAAAGTTACACGAACTTTTCTTGGGAATATGCATTATCATCTTGTTTTCCATACCTTTATTTCTTCCGTTGAGAGAGTATCTAAGAACAAAAAAAATTACTAATCAAGAGAAAGCAATAGTAAAAAATACTCTGATTTTTTTTGGATTTATTATATTTCAAGCTTGGCATGATTGGTGTCTCATTATATATGAATAATTCTGTTTCTTAAGCTTAAATTCGTTATTTTTAGCGACAATAAATTCAAAATTAGTATGAAAAGGATAGGTTCTTTGTAGTCTGAGTGATATATAACTGGCGAGTCTGGTTTCAGTTTTAAGTCGAGTGGCGGTTCTTCTCGAACATCAAATTGGACAAAGCCTGCGTTGCTGCAAAGCTGTCGTTTTGATTTTGATTGATGAAATTCAGAATTAAATTTAATTTGCTTTGAAAATTAATGTATTCGTGGTTTTGACATCTGAGTCTATTGCTTTCTATTTTCGAAATGAGCAACATTTGACAGTATTTCAGAGGAATGGTGTTCCGCGCTTGGCGTACAACGATCCATAATTCCGTCAAATTCTTGAGACTGCTATCATTTTCTGCTCTTTTTATTTTGATCGGATTTAAATTCAGACATTATGCTGGCCAACACATTACTTTCACATCCTTTTTTTTCAAACCATAATTTAGCTCATTTGTTCGTATGCTTGCTGTCAGATCAATTTTAAAGGCATTTTGTCCTCGGCAAATATTTCGACATCCTAGTGTTGGTTGATCCAAATTGCCTTCTATTCGATAAATTGGTCCTACGCTATAGAACAAAAAACAAGTCCAAACCATCAGTTTTCCTCCGCTGCGTTTGGTGACTTGCGGACCCATAAAGAACAATTTCATCGCTTCATAAAATATTCCTCAATTTTTCCTAAGGCCAACCGACACGCTCTTTTGCAAATTCTAGCCTATTTGGAACGTTTTTACAAGGCAAATTATTTTTCGGTTCGTTCTACCGTTTGTTGCTCGCTTTGGCCTACGCGTTCCTAACTTTTTCGTGCACTCCAAGGTGTTGCTAACAATTTTAGCAGATCAATCAATGATTTTTTTTGCTTCCAAATAAGTTTTTCCTTCCTGCCGTAGCTTTATAGTTAAATTTCGCTGCTCTCTGTGCAGTGTTTACAACGACCCGTCACTGGAATTTCGATTGCAAAATTTTAATAATTGACAACATTTGAATGACTAATTTACTTACCGTTCGTTATGTCGACAACAAAAAGCAAAAACAATTTTCAAAAAAAAAACTCTAGCGCAGCTGAACCACTAGAAATACTAATGTTCAATGAACAAAAGAAGAATCGTGCAGATTTTGAGTGCATATTCTACCACAAGTGTTCTAACTTGTTTGGAGTGCAAAACCACTTTGATCTTAACAATGCATTTAAACTCATAAGGTGGAAAAAATTTCAGGGCTACCACTTGCATGAATTTCAAGATTAAGAAAAGCCAAACACTGCAAAACTTTGAAAGCAGCATAACATATATAAAGAAAATGCTCAGTGTCTGCAACACTTTACCAGCACTTCAACTAAAAGTCTCCCACGATTGCCTTACGTCAAAATCAAATAACTCTTCAATCTCGATTTTGTCCGATAAATTCGTCGAAAGGTACTGGGGTAGAAAGATGTTCGAAAAAGGAAGGAAAAAGCATTTTTTTTTTATTTATAATTCTTCAAGATAGCACCACTGGCACAGAGTTGCCGCATTTCCAAATCGCTTCTATCAGACCTGGTTCTAATTAATACCAATACATTCTGTGAATTTCAGGTGCATCTAATAATTGGGTTGTGAGTACTCGTGAACAGAATTTTCTGTTACCTAAAATATAGCTAAATTGGGCCAGGGCTACCGTTTTTTTCCGATGTGAAATTTCGAAAGTTTTGCTTTGATTGTGTAAACAAAGCATAAGCTTTCTATATGAGCTGGCTTTCACAGTAAAAGACGAAAAATTTTCAGGAGTGTCAATGATTTGATGAATTTGACATGCTACAGTTGCATGGTCATAAATATGTCCTTTAAGTTTCATAATGGTCTGATAGTCTGATCAAAAGTTATTTTAAAAATTTCCAAATTTTCTCAATCTTATTTTAGGCGTCTAGCGCACACATAGGATTATAAATTTCGAAAATATTATCATATTCACATTTAGATCACGTTCAAAATTCATTCCATAAACATTATTTTTGCAAAGGTTAGTTGTTAACAAAATAATAGGTATATTTAAAATATCACTAAAATAGCCGCAGGCGCCAAAGGGTTAAAGATTATTAGCTTTTGGTGAGATTTGACACTATTCTGCATATACATCAATGTATCCTGAAAATTTCAGTTCAATCGGATAGCTCGTTCCTGAGATTCTTTCACTTAAATTTTTGACGATATACATATATATAAATAGAAATATAATTTTTTTTTTCTACCAGCCACAACCATAGTTCACCTGAAAATACCGAAACTACGAGAATTGAAGCAGTTCAAAACCACCTGTAATATTCATGATACACTTCCAATAACAAGATGTGCTGCGCAAAATTGTTTGAATCTTTACATGCATTTTCTTACGAATAGTCAATATTATTGAAATACAAACATGTTTTTTTTTTTCATTTAACATCGATTTATTTCATTACATCAAAAATAAGGTTATAGCTACATAATATTGAAAATTCATAAAAAAACCTAGAGTAATTAATATGGATATAAGATTCGCCAGAATGTCTGTTTCTATCAAAATTCTGGTATCTAACTTTCCTCCGATGAAGGGAAAATTTACGATATCTGCCTTTATCTGCATAACCCCATCAGAGAGAAAAGTAGTGTTGGGCTGATTTACATTTGAAATTAGTCCGATAATAGTAGCCCCATTAAGTTCACTCGCAGGTCTTAAGCTACACCAAATGGGCTTAACATCATGTCAGTTTGGAAGTTCGATCTTTTGGAAACAAGTTCTTCTTCTTCTAATTCTGTCAAAAGAGAGTTATTTGTGCCCTTTTCATTGCTTATGAAAAAAACCGCTTCTCTTAAACTTTCGTCTGAAAAGGGAACACTATACAAAGCAGAGAACCGAGTTAATAGCTCAATGAACTTAAATTTATCTGAAAGATTGAACGATATTTTTTTTGCATATCCTTAAGCAAAATCTTCAAACTTACCACAAATAAATCATATCCTAAACTTAAGCAACTGGTTAAATACCTAATTACACTTAAACTATTCATTTTTGTTTTTTATTTCTAAAATATTTTAAAAATCTTTTAAAATTAACAACAACTACTAAACACTATTTTTTTAAACTATTTGAAAACTATTATATTTCAAAAACTAAAACTAATTCTTTTTTTTCCTTAGTTTTTTTTAATTTTTTTTTCTATTGATAGATTGCTTTTTAGTTTGTTTTTATTTAAAGACTCTATATAAAAATACCAAACGAAACTGATGAGCAAAACCTTAATTTTGCTCCTTCGCTTTCTCGAGATCCCTGCAACAGCTCCTGACACCGTTTTTACCAAACTCCTTTTTGTTTTGTCTGCTTCAGCTCCTGACACCGTTTTGCCCAAACTCCTTTCTGTTGTCTCTGTTTCAGCTCCTCGCACAGTTTTTGATCCCCCGCCAATATCCTCTTGGTGCCTTTTTGGATGCTCTACCACCAGTGAATTTGTTGTTCTCTCGTCAATATCCTCCTGGCGCCTTTTCTGACTTTGTGTTATTTTATTTTTCTCCTGCTGTACTTCTAGCTCCCTTGAAATATTAGCTATTTCAATACAAAATCTTTTTGAAGATCTTTGTATTTCTAGCTGCCGTCGATAATGTAGAAAATTTTTTTTTTCAAATAAAATATTATTTTATTTGATTAAATTTTTTTAAAAGAACTTACCCATTCGTTTTTCTTCCTACAACTGGGCTTCTTAAGGCAAGTTTTACTTCTATGGACTCTACCATTCTCGACTTTAACTTTTATACACTTTGTGAAAGTTATTTCATCTGTACTTCTGTGTAGTCTTTCGCATGGCATATTGCCGTTCGCTGACGCAACCCGCCCGGTGACTATTATGGATATAAAATTTGTATTGCTAGCACATGTTTGCCAGCACCTAGTGATGGGCAAAATGGCTCTTTGAAGTGAGCCAGCTCCGTAAAACTCACTCACTTTAAAGAGTCGCTCTTTAAGAGCCACTCAAAAGAGCCACTTCAAGCAACTTTTTTATGGTTGCAAAAGTATAAAGTAAATTGCTATTTTTTGTTGTTTTATTAATAATAATAAGCTTAAATCTAATATAACATAACATTACTTTCAAAATATAATATAGCATATAATATAAATTTAAAAATAAACCATAAATTAAAAATCAATCGGATTAACAATAATCATATCTGAAAATCTTTCCATATAATTAATTATTGTGTAAAAATAGCACTTATTCGTTTTGGCGATAAATAAGATCTCTTTCCAGTGAGCACATACCCACTTTTTGAAAAATTCGTTCGCAGGGGACTGAAGTGGCCACTCTACTCAATCGTTGCTTCACTATCTCCAAATTCTGGGATGTAAATCTTTCTTTGCCTTCCACCAATTGAGAGGGTCAGCAGTTCTGGGTATATTTACATGTTGTAAATACTTATCCATTTCGTTAATGCCTGCAGCTACATAGCTTTGCTGGCTTCTTACACTGTTGACTTTGTCATCAAAATTTCGCCACAGCGAATTTTGCGTTCCTTGTACTGTAGGTACCGAAACCAGATGTATGCAAGCAAGTTTGTACGTGGATTCATTTTGAAAAGCTAGTCTTTTAAATCGTGAATCTAAAAGAACGCGCTCTAGGCGAAACATATTTTCTTTACATAATTTAAATCTGTTTGAAAGTTCTCTTTGGATCACATTTAAAAAACTGCGTACATCAGCAGTTTTATTTTCGTTCAGACAGAGTTCTGAAATGTAGCTTATAATCGTTGATGTAATAATATATATTTTAGAAATCGATACTGTTTTAGTACTAGAGTAGCCTCATTGAAGATGCTCAATATATCAGGGGCTGTTTTCATAATATTCCATTCATCAGAAGAAGGAGTTGGTAGATTTTAGTTCAGGACACCTAAGGTGGCTAATAGTGGCTCTTTTACTTCTTGAATGCGCACAAGCATAGATTACGTAGAGTTCCACCTGGTAATAGCATCAAGCTTTAATTTAAGCTCTACGTATTCCATTTGCCTCTGTTTTTGTTGAAATTTTGCCGTTATTTTGCTACTTAAAGTTTTTTTCGGACGGTTTTCCGTCAGATTTCATTTTGCCGTATCTTCGGAACTAGTCCACTTTTTCCC
The DNA here is from genome assembly GCA_947369275.1 of Nemotelus nigrinus. NCBI lineage: Eukaryota > Metazoa > Arthropoda > Insecta > Diptera > Stratiomyidae > Nemotelus > Nemotelus nigrinus. The sequence continues at coordinate 45,497,867 of OX376374.1, forward strand.
AGACTTGTATCGAAATTCCGCCCGAAACAATTCAAAAAGGTCCCCAAATTCATGCTAGTAAAAAAAAAAATATTTTGGAAAAATGAACGTTCTTGCCCAATTTGCCCAATTGCCTATCAAAAATTTTTTTTGCCCTTGAAATATCATTATTGTACTTCCCGACCACTTCTTATCATCGAAAGCGCCCTAAAGGCAGTTTTTGCCAAACTATGGCCAAAAAACCCCTTACTCCCCTACAAAACCGAAATTTTTGTATCCTAACAATAGGTCTTGGCCCGTTATGTCCCAAACCACCTTAACCCCAAATTGGCCGATTTTGTCCAATTTCAACTACTTTTGCCCTAAAAACTTTTTGAAGAACGAAAATATTCGATACGAACCTGTTCCATATACCTGTTCTAGTGTATACGCTTCATCTCTAAAATCTACCTATGAAATGTACCGCCTAATAGCCAACACTTGGCTGCTAAAATACTCGTGAACCAGAGCAAAATATACGCACGTAAACGCATACTGTGTGTTCACAAAATGTCGCCATCAATAACCGCACACGATCAGTATCCATCATTCGCACAGTTCTTCATTCAACGGAGTCGACTCTTTTATTCCTCACTCGCACAGTGTTCATTCAACGGAGTCGACTCTTTTATTCCTCATTCGCACAGTGTTCATTCAACGGAGTCAACTCTTTTATTCCTCACTCGCACAGTGTTCATTCAACGGAGTCGACTCTTTTATTCCTCACTCGCACTGTGTTCATTCAACGGAGTCGACTCTTTTATTCCTCATTCGCACAGTGTTGGCTCCGTGATTTCATTCATTCTTCATTCAACGGAGCTGACTCTTTTCACTGTGCAATACGATAGTCGTATACATATGTTCGTGTTCCGACGTTAGAATAGTCTAGATTTCGCTTCAACTACACACGGTAGTCTAATGAAGTATTGCTGTGTATATGCCTAAGCTCTATTTGGTCGGGTGGTTGTTTGAGTGGCTCCGCAATATCGCTATTGCCACTAAAGTGAAGGTATGAAGTGTGCGGAGCTATTCTAAATGATGGCTCACATAGCTCTTTCAAAAGAGTTGACGAGCTGATTCGCACAGAGTTGAAGAGCTGACTCACACAGCTCCTTCAAAAGAGTCGCTCTTTTTGATTGACTCGCTCATGAGCGACCCATCACTACCAGCACCAGACAATTTCGTAAATATTGCACCAACAGATGCTTCCATTCTCTATGCATAAGCAAAGCATTTACAATAAAATTAGCAACCGATATTTAAATTTTCCGAGTTTTGGAAATTTTTCGGATGGCAGCCCCAGACATAGTTTAATCGCTGTAATAGTTTAATCGCTGTAATTCAAAGGATAGGTTGATTAAGCACGAGCATGTAATGGTAGATTTATTGCTGCTGTGTTGGACAAATGTTGCCAGCACTGAGCATTTTCACTATTTGTGTTATAGGAAATGTTGTCAAAAAATTATATATGTTCCTTTGAGTAAGAAGTGGTTGATGTGACTCTACAAAGAAGTGTATTACGTCTTCACACATGTTTAAGTCACTCAAAGATAATTTCTTCGAAAATCAGTTTTCGAGCGGTTCTGATGCGCTAGACTTTTTTAGTCGTTACTATCTGATCGAAATTTGTTGCACTGCTTTTCTGTTTTTTGGCGATCATTTTCTAGAATAAAATAATTCTACAATAACCCTTGTTGGGTCTAGCGGTTTAAGCTGGTAGTGTGTGCCTCGCCCGACTTTCACTGTATCCCACTATAGGTGTTACAACATAAGAACGTCATAATAATGCCACATCATCCATAATGGCTTTACGAATTCACAGGGTGATTTATCTATCGGTTGAAAATATAATAACTAAGTTGAGCCGCTTATAACCATACGAATTTGATTGCCGTATTTTACTGTATTTTACTTAATGCTACATAATATTTACTTTTTTATAGTTTTTTATATTTCTCTATTCACTTATATTTTCTGTTATTTTAAATATGCAATGATAACTTTGAACTATCACTTCAAATAGAAATTCACAAAATTCCTCACTGAACATTTGATTGAAATGTGTTTTCATAATTATCTGCTTTCAGTTATTCGTCTGAATATTAAAGTCACTACCAAAGTAAACTCTTTCCGTCTAGTCATTAGTTGAGTGTATTTGGCCGATCAATGAGTGAAGTGTTAATTTATCTAAGCGCTTATCACATTCGTATCCATTGAATTATCATACAGAGATATTCTGCCGACTATCAGCCTATCGGCATACAGTGTCGATGACGTCAAGAACGGTAGCGGAATCATAATAATCGCAGACGCTTTTGTTGTTTTCGTTTTGTTTCAAATATTTTTGTTTGTGAATTTCGCCGCAGCGCGAATAGTGCTCCGAAGTACCGATTTGTGTATCGACTCTTACGATTGATGCGATAACAATAACAGGAGTTAGTAATTCGCGCTTTTAATAAGAGACTGTCAGTGCAGATAAAACTCTTCGCGTATGCCATAACTGCTGATGACTTTGGTCCAATGGAATTTTAACACGAAGTAAATATGTAGCATATAATTATTGGATGTACATATGTATTTTTCAATAGTGTATTGAACGTAAATTAATGGTTTCCTTTCGTAAATGATGTCTACCTAAGCGTCAAACTCAATCGAGAAAGCATGTAATTTTCCACTCACTAACTGCATAGTCTCAGTTCTCATTTTCATAATTACTATGATAAATATACATTTCCAATACTTGACAATTTTCTCGTGAGTAGAAACATGCTTTTTTTCTATAAAGAATCAATTCAAATCAAAGCACAGAGTCAAGAAATAAAAACTGAATGTTAATAAAAAAAAAAACATTTAAGAAGAAAACTATGTATGATTGTCTGGGAACCCAAAATCGAACCAAAAAAGCCTTGTAAAAGTTTGAAGATTAAACGATCAACGAAGAAGACTCTAAGTGCAGCGAAAGAGGTTATTTGAAGACTTGAAACAGGTTATTTGAAGAAGGGACAATAGGGGATGCTCAATTTAAATAAAACACCGAGCGAGTAAACCAACGCTTAGCTGATTCATTAGATAACTACTGAAAGCGGATGGACCAGATTTGGTGCGCGTTTTCAAAAAGATTACACACTAAGTTAAAAACATAAATAAATACAGGTGGAAATGTTGGTGAGAATTTACGAAAAAGTACAAAACAAAGGCCACAATCTTAAAAACCCACATCGTGATATTCATGACACAAACCTCAAATTTAAGTTTGGAATGAAACACCGCATCAAGTTCTCTAAGATGTTAGACAATAGTCAGTAAAATGCCAGATCTGGAATTAAAAAAAAAATGCATGATGAGCAGTTTCAGAGGTAAGAAATCGTTTTGAAATGAGTAGTTAAGGGCGAACAAATCAGCTTGCAACTGGTAACAATCTTCCGTTGATTTGATTGAAAATTGTTGACAGAAGGAAAGTTAATGGCTAAAAAGATGAAAATTAAACAGTCTATGGTAGATCGATGACGAACTCTGGATGTAGGTAAAAAAACAGACAAAATGAAACCGCTTAACGTTACTCTTCAGGGAATGATGGAAAGACAGCTGTTTATTGAGCAGCAGCATATATTTCACAGAGTAACAAGCTATGGAAGAATTTCGTATAAATTGTAACCGGAGGTTGAAAAGGCAGAATCGAAGGCTGAGGCGGCGACCAGCTTGGGGGTGTTGACTAACAACATCATAAAGTTGGTCGTTGTCTAAGAGCCCTTGATGAAACTTTGTCGCTCAGGATCAAGAAAAGTTAGGACGTGATCATTAAAAGTAAAAGGAGAGTTTAGTAGTACTCATAAGTCACGAACTTTATTAGAACGGTTGAATAGAGTATCATTTATGTAATGAGTAAATAAAAAAATAATGGAGCATGATTTGTGCGAGAAATAGATAACTGAGCGTTTGTCAACATTCAGTGAGAGTCGGTTTGGAGTACATCCAATTAGAAAAATTTGGTACATTGTGCTGCAGGATCGTACAATCATCAAGTGGTGATATTACATTGAAAATCTTTGCATCATCAGGGTACAGTTAAATGCGGGATCCAGGACCAAAGATGATAAAGTCGTTGATATGAATAGCAAAAAAAAACGTGACCAAGGTGGAACACTTAATATGGACATTATGTCAGATAAAAGAGTGCCACGAAATTGAACGTTCTGTTCGCTATTTTTGAGGTAAAATCTAACTCGGTCAATAAACTTGTTAGGGAATTCAATAATATGCAAATTACATATAAAAATATTGTGATTCAGCATATCGAAAGCCTTCGTGAGGTCGGTGTAAATGCAGTCAGCTTGTTTAACTTCTTCGATCACAGGGATGATTAGATTCGCCAGTTCTAAAAGGTTAGTGGTGGTAGACTTGCCTTTAATAAAGCCATGTTGGCAAGTTGAGATTGATGCATTTGAGTAGAAAGATAACATATCGCCAGTTTTAGCGTAAAAGTGCCAGGCGACGCATCGTAATTTGTTATTTGGTCTATAATTGTGCACTACTTCTCCATTGCTTTTTTTGCGAATCGAATTTTTCCAGAAATTTCTACAAGTTCGGATAAATACGAGAAGAAATAGGTGTGTTGAAAGAGAAACGGCACAACGCTTAAGCACTACGGTCGGTAATCCATAAGGACTAGGTTGAAAACTTTTCTCAAGACGAAATATATGATAGTGCCAATATCGATGTAAAGAGTCCATTAAATAATTGAAATTAGTTATGTCAAAGTGAGAGAGAGAGAGAGAGAGAGAGAGAGAGAGAGAGAAAGAGGCATTCCACACGCAGGCTGAAAGTAATCTGCAAACAAGTTACTGATTGCGTGAGAGTTACTATGATCAAGCTGTCAGAGATAAAATAGCTAGGGTATCCGTCATGATACCTTTTAAAAAAACAACAAGTGTGCAAAAACAACAAAGGTGAAGTATAGAACCATTATATATTATAGCATCGCCAGATTTTAAAATCGGGAAGATATTGGCAGCTTTTGAATTGCACTTGAGACAAAGCTAATTTCGAAAGACACATTAGGAGTAATACTATTATTAGAATCTCTAGTATTCATGAGAGTTTTAGCTTCCAAAGAGTTGGTACTAAACAAGAATAGGTTCGGTGAGGTACGCAATAATTTATAAGAAAGAGTTTTTAAGAAAGAGGAGAAAAATGTAGCAAAGAGTGTTAGTAGACTTGGTCAACTATAAAGGATCACAAAGACTTTGGTTGAAGAAATTACGCAATGCCTTCTTGAGTACTTTTTTGCTTCAAAGTGCAAACTGCGGAATCCCAGAAAATCGGTGGGAGAATCCGTGCTTTAATTGTTTTACGATTTTATTGTTTAGCTTTCGGGGCATCACATTTTAAGTGAACCAGCATCATTTGATTTTCCAGGGTATTTGATAGCAGTGGACCGAAAATAAGATTAAAACAAGAAATATAAAACTTTAATAATGCTAAATGAAAATCCAATCTCCTGATATATGAATAAAACAATTGATATGACTGTTTTCAGCGGACAATTACTGAAAGTCTGATGTATATACTATACTCGTAATTTGTCACGAAGTGTAGAAATAAAGACTTTTAGTCCTCATTTGAGTGTTCGTAGAAGTGTTATGTTGAATTTCGAATGAAACAAAATCGAGACTGTTGCTGTTAATAATGCGAATTCGAGAAAGCGAAGAATAAGTCGTAGAAAAGCTAGTTATATGAGAGAAAATAGAGTTTTTTGGAGGCTAAATCCGCAGATGGCATGTTAAGTGGCAAAAATGAGAAAAGGAGTTGATGGAACTCGGGAAAAAATCTAACTTGAAAGTTCTGATGAGCTTTCAAAATATGTATACAATACATAGTAAATCAGAATTTGGAAAAAAATGAATAACATGTTTAATAGAAGGAGAATGAACGAAAAACGAATAATTCTTTATTCCGAATATTGTCGATTAGTCGTGTTTTATGAATTTTACGAACCCTGATTATGTCAATTTTTCGATTAGTCACGTTTTTATTTTTAGCAATTATCATTTTGGCAGACTATTTGTAAGTCAGCTATCTACTAAGCGAGCATTGCTATATAATTATTGAATGGTCGAATTCAGGATTAGTTTTTTTCACTGTTGTATAATGATTAATTCTAAGTTATAGGACTTAAAACTATCGATTTGTAAGAAATTACTTAAAATACCACTCTTTGAATATACTGAGAGTATTATATTGACGAAAATAGAAAACATGTATCATAAGATTCACTTAGTATCACAGTTCTCCTAGTACTACAGCTTCGCTAAATCAACATAAAGGTTTCATTTCAGTTCAAATTGACATTTATATTAGTAAATCAATGCATTTAAAATGATAATCTATTTGCAGCTATCAAATTTTAAGATAAAGTTTTTGATCAATCTAAAAAGAATTGTTGCTCACCATTACTTAAAGAGAAATTCCATAGCATTTCCAAGATATTCCAGATGAATTTATTCGAAAGCCATGCTTGCTCGTGACTTTAGCGTAACTAATATCTTGTTTATTTTATGCTCCGTCAAGTCTCATTAAAACAATTGTAAAAAAAAATTAATGCCATGAGCAGCTTTTTAAAATAACTATTCTCTTTCATCGTTTCCGTAATTACTAAACTTGGAATACGGAACTTGTGTTTCATCATACAAATAGCTTTTTCGTCTTCTTCGTGTACTGCTCATGAAATGTAATTAGCATAATTTATTATGTTCAGTAGGTTGGGCATAGATATTGTTGCAATTTGCTCCAGAAAAATTGCGCAATATTTTCCCGGAACCGAATAACATCCTACATTTAGCTTAGACCAGTCCCAGGCCAACAGTACTACAAATTAACCTTGCACCCTCTACGTCTCCCAACGGCATCAGCGTCCTTTCGTCATTACCACTTGCATAAAAATGAATTACCGTCGTTACTCGGTAGAACGTAATAATGAATGAAGACATGACTTTTTTCTATTTGGTCCAAGTCTATTTGGTCAGGGACGACTAAGAGCAAACATAGCAGTGAAATAGTCATGCAAGCTCATTTAAAGAAAACAGTAAGTTGCAAGATGCTTGATAACATCGGAGTTTCATGACGGAACACTTTCAACAACTCGAATTATTGTTAAAAGGAACTTAAGACTTTTACCGCAATAAAACAGAACGAATTAGACATTCTTAATTCTTGTGGTTGGATTCGTGACGGTATAGATTAAACGAACCCCAGTCATCTAGCAAATATTTAATTGCCACCACAATGTAGGGGAGCTAATTAGTCAAGGACTTTCATCAAAGAGCAGTATTCTATCTATGCTCTTTTCTCATATGTGTGTAGTTTTGGAGATGAAAATGCTATGGCTGGGGTAGATTCTGAGCACTTCTGGCCACGTGAATTTGCATAAACTATGTATACTTAGATATTAAATATTAAGCTAACTTACTGGTAATATGAAGTAAAAATTTACAGCAGTTTTATGGCATTTTTGAAGACTAGTAAAGAAATTCATCTGAATGACAATAGGTAACCATAATTTTTGTATAATGGGTACCTATTTACATGACTATTTTACAATAAAATTAACCTCGCTATATATTTTCGTGAATATAATCTTTCAATGAATGTGCGTGAGAGGGCATTGGTAAAGGCGCTTGGCACTTCTAGACACTCAAGCCAAAATAACCTATTATACTAGTCCCCCCTAACCTACCAAATTTTCTCGAATTTAAGAATAATGCACAGGATCAATAAAAGGGGATATGAGGCTATTTCCTGTAGGCACGAAACATCCCAGTCGAAGTATGTTGCATCTGACAATGCGCTGTCGAGCTGTCGTCAGTGCAGCATACATTTGTTAAGCCTGAATTACATTGGATTGCAGTGCAGTGCAGTGCAGTACACTGAAATTTAGATCTCATGTAATTGCATGTGGCAATTCACATTAACTGCAGTGCAGTGCAGTGCAGCGGACTGCACTGCATCGTTTAGGCTAATTTCTAAAACGCTGCAAACTGCATCAGCTGACATTCGTTTGAGAGTGGTTGACCGGGCAAAAACTATTTAAATTGAGGCGGAAATTCCGTTCCAGGTATTAAATTGTAAATGGATGAGAAACAGATGCAGAAAACCTAAATATCAAACCTCCCCAAATTGATTTGACATAATTTATCAGAGCACTGCACTGCTTTCAATGTGCTTTGCAATGCGTGCACTGCTGCGAAACTGCGCTGCGCTGTGCTGCACTGCACTGCACTGCATTCCAATGTAATTCAAGCTTTAGGGATTTTTCCTTTCTTTGCCCGGCGTGCCTTAAACCGACCGACTAGCTCAGTCTATCGTGGGTTTGGCGGGCGGAAAAATCCCTACGTGCTACGGCACGCAGATACCACAACACTTAAAACATCACAGAACGAAGACAATAACAACCACACTGAAGAAAGAGAGGAAGAAGATTCATCAGAATCATTTTTTTATCCCAGTTTATTTAAAAAACATTGTTAAGAGTTAACAGCTCAAAGAAAAAAAGGTCCTAACAGAAAAACTAAAATAAGGTATAGTTTAACAAAAAAAGAAAAATTCAATATTGCAAAGTAACTACTTCAGATTGACTTCAACAACTACCAATTCAATTAAATCAACTTAGTAATAGGTTGGGTGAGGTTTGTTTTTTCTACCTAACCTCGGCCGGAATTGGTTTACATAACCCGATATGAGCCGAAATATAAATTCCATAAGTATATATAATTCAATTTGTAACGCTCGACAGAGTGTATGAACATAAATAAATGATAGAATGATTCAATTGAAAACTCACATGCAGATAAATGAGGAAATAATAAAATAATATAGCATCACCTCACACCAATACATTAGTTTAAATGTTAATTAGAAGAAAGAAATTTAACAATTATTCTCCTCTTTTCTTCGTCAGAGTGAACTTGACCGTTAATAAAGACCATAATGCGAACAAAAGATATTTCTTCCTTTAGGCTATTTGATGATTGATACACAACTTTAAACTTGCTTTCACTTTAAATTTGCCTTCAACTTTAAATTTGTTTTTAACTTTAAATTTGTAATCTTCAAAGGAAAAAGTAATTTAAATCCAGTACTTAGCTGCTCCTTGCTCCGGAATTGTTGTAATAACTTCTGTCTGCTTATCGAATTCCTTGGGCTGAGTGAATATTTTTTTGGTTCCGCCTTTTTCTCACGCACACCATGAGGCCATGAAGAACAAATCTGCTAACTGAAGTCGCTGCTCGCTACAGTTTTATGGAATGTTCGAAGTAAATCGATTTTTTTTTTCTTTTTATCATTGGTTTCTTAGGCTCGACGGGGAATTCATCTTCCACCACAGAATTTGTGCCTCGTTGGGTTATTCAATATGTCCTTTTGGGTTTATTCGTCGCTTTCGGCTCCACTCTTTAAATTTAATTAGACAGAACCGCTTTACTTTCTTCTCCCCTCTTTTTATTCACTTTTCAAAAATACACCATTTTTTCAAAAATACATCACTTTTCAAAGATACAAATCACACTTTTAGTCTATCACTTTTTCAGTGCTTCCTACTCAGTCCCAATCCCAAGACAAAAAAGACCCCCTTTTTCTTTTCAAACAATTTTTCGCTGTACCGCTAGAGCGGTGCTTTCCAAGCTTCCATTTCCACGTGATTCTAAACCATTAGGGCATCACCAAAACAGAAGGTTCAGATATCAGCCACCAGGTTCGCTGAGGTTCCGCGCAGTGTTTGGAGATCCATATGTCAGCGCCGTTGTTTTCGTCGCTGGTATCTGCGCTGTCGAAAAGTGAATTCCCAACAAGTATCAGTTCTTTATACATGCATACGCTGGGTATTCACTAATGAAATGTTCCCCTGAGTCTGCCTCTTCGAAGCATGGATGCCAAACATCTTGTGCAGATATGTGTGTGCTTTTTATCAAAAAATTTACTTCGTATCTTTTTCCCTAACTGAGTAAGGAAATGCGAGCGTTCGAAGTCATAGCATGAACCTCAAAGGTCTTCGAACCTTAAGTAGACCAGTGTCTCAAGTTGCCATTGTCTACCCATATTTTGAGCTTCTTATCAAAGCAGATGAAGGATTGAAAAAGTACTCATGACACTACAAATACTTAAGCAAACAGTCCTTCGACCATACAAGAAATTCGCAATAGTCGAGCAAGCACACCACGAATGCATACATGAACATTGGTCTTATGATTTTTTGTGGATCAATATATGTAATTACATGAGGCTTTGAACCTCATGTGGTGACGGAAGCACTCTTAAAAGTAAAGTAATCCCACGACAACCCTTGTACGGGTCTAGGGGTTAAAGCTGGTAGAGAGCTTCATTACAATTTTCTTAATCATTGTGAATACGAGTGTAAAGTGATTAGTTCCACGACTCACTTTACCCCTGATTTAAATCAGGTACCTAATCAGAGCTAGGTGAACTCAAAGCTTGGTGCGCGGACCCTCGTCCGAACCTGGATTCGAACCAGGGACCCCACACACAAGAAGCCAGTGCTCTACCCACTAGGCTATTCAAGCACTCTTGCATTGAGTTTCATCTCCATACCACAGAAGTTAAATCCATAGTGAAAGAGAACATCATGTAGCTGTGGTCTTCTGGCGCGTACCATACATTTGCGGGCGGTATCAGTCACCAACCTTTTACCCTCAAATTTTCATGTGATAAAGACCTTAGAAGGAAAACGAATGGCTCGATTTCCGAAATATTTAAACTTTTCCGGATGATCGTCCTCAAAATCTTTGTACCCCTATATATTTCGATTCAGTCATTGGATCGAAACGAATTTCACTGGTCAGGTTGCTGTCGAAAAGTGGCTGGTCAAAAAGAGTGATATGTTCTGTAAAATGTGAGTCTAAATATTTCAGAGGTTGAATATCATCCGACAGAGAACATTATAAAGTAATTAAAGTAATTTCGTTTTGATCCGATGACAGCGTTGGAAATTATAGAGATAAAGAAAATGAGAGTTACCACTCTCAAAAATTTCTAAATTTTCGAAATCTTAATATTTATTGTTTATTGTCACTGCAAGATAATTAACATTTGAAAATGTTATGCTAATAAAATACAAAAACTCCCATAGCTGGCAACTTTATCATGATTTTTCAACCAGATTCAATAAGGTCCATATACCACATGAATTTCGTTTTGATTTTATGGCTGCAGCGGAAGTTATAGACAGCTAGTTTTTCCACCACATTTTTACCACATGGGTCTTAAACTTAGGTTCAGCTACTTTATGAATTTAGTTCAAATTTGGTGACTTAATCAGAATTTATAGGGTAAAAAGTAGTTTTTTTAAGTGATTTTTCAGGATGGCACCACTGGCACAGGGTTGTCCAATTTCGAACTCGAATTTATCAGACCTAGCCATAGTCAAAACCAATACATTCTGTGAATTTCAGTTGTATCTGATTATTAACAGAAGATTCTGATGCGAAAAATATAGGTAAATTGGGAAAAGGTTACTGTCTTTGTTTTATATGGAATTTCAAATGTCTTACTTAAGCTGTATAGACAAAGCATTGGATTTACATAAGAAGTACTTTTTTTTATTAAGAAGCAAAATTTTTTACGGAAACTTGATGATCTGAAGGTGCTTATTTTCTGTGTCCGCCGTAGCCACATGGTTACCAGAACGTTCATAAAAAATACATAAGTCTACAACTTTGTATCATGAATATGTCTTTTAAGTTTCATAAAGATCTAAAAGCTATTCCAAAAGTTATCGTAAATTCAAAAATTTTCAAAAATTCTCGATCTTATGTTAGGCACCTAGCGCACATATAGGGCCAAAAAATTTCAATCGGATGACGCGTTTCCGAGAAATAGACACTGATTTTTTTGATGATTTTGATATACATATATGGAAATATGGATTTTTGGTCAAAGTGATTTTAATACTATTTTAATAAAGCTTTCAGAAGTGAACTTTTGATGTGAGATTTAAATTGAGAGAACGTTGGCGGAAAAGGACCATGTTGAAGATGGTTGTCTTTCCTGAGGATACACACTAACAGCGAAATAAAATAAACTTCAGACCGTGTGAAGGGCAGCGAAAACATGAATTATGATTCACAATTTTCTTATGAAGATCTATTATAATCTATTAGTGGAATTAAGGGTTTTTTTGCTAAGCATCCATTATACATACACATACGAGTATAATCAATAATGATTGTTCACTTTCATTTAAGAATTGATTGTTGTCACATTTGCTATGTACTTTTGCACAGATGCTGCATTTAAGTGTTTCCTAGAACTCTAAACAACTCCTAATATTACTAGAAAGCTAGTTAGCTAAATTTATTCGTTTTGATCATTTAATAAATTGCTGAATATAGGCCAACAGTTATTTGCTGTGTCTTTGAAAAAGATCTTTGCTGAATTTAATGCCAAACATCGAGTCTGTAAATAATGTACGTGGACTTACAATGCAAAAAGGCGTTTCCTTCTTTTTCGTTTACATTTAATAGATTCTTTTAGTTGCCCTTTAAAAGTACAAACTGTGGAATCTGAACTTAAAACCTAGTTTGTACTCGTTTGGATGTCATAAGAACGAAACACAGGGGGCCATGTATAGCATTTGCGGAATGAAAAACTCCATTTGAAAGATCTTTTTCACAAATGTAAATAAATTCTAAAAACCGTTTTGACCGTCTTCTATACAAAAACAATTTTTTAAAGTCTAATTCACATATGAATTTAATGTACAGCCGCTAAGTATGCCGATTCCGTAAGTTAAGTGCGAAGTTTTTTGCACTTGTGATCAGTGTATCTTCTCAATTAAAGTAATGAGCAAACACTTTTAAAATTTAATCAAACGAATTGGGAAAAAAATCTTGATTTTGAGCAAAAACAATTTAATTGAAGTATTTGTTGGCTTATCCTTACTATCTAAATGAAATATTAGTCAATTTACTTTCCTCCTTTATATTCACGATTGATAAATTTGTAGGAGCTAAAATAGTTTGAGTGAATGTTAATTTAAACACGGAACTACAAAGACTATTTATTGTGAATTGTAAAAACACATCTTTAATTTGGAAAACAAATTTCATTTATCGCTCCTTTCAAAGTGAAGGCTCGAATTACAATCTACATATTTGTACAACTCAGTAAAACCAGAAATGATAACAGAATTGAATTTTCACATGATTGCAATTAATATCAAACCTTCCTGCCAAACCGAAACTGAATAACAAGGCATATATCCTGAATGTTTTGCCACTTGGTGTTTGATAGTGTTCAAGCTTACTCTGTTGATAGTCATTTAAAAAAAAACTAAATTTCTAATAAAGGATAAATGAGCTTGTAAGCCTGCGTCCTAATTGCTACTTATTCCAGCATTTCATACCTAATTAAATTATTCGAAAAATTAATCATCGCGTGTTTAATTCAATAAAAACCTAAATTCAATTAATTAAGACAAGGATATTTTTCGATAGCACTCCAAGTGGAATAGACTCTCAGCTGGTTACTTGGTTCTTCAAGAAACAAGTTTTATTTCAGTATTTGCACAGCATCATGGAAAAGCCCTTGGAGGCGGCTGATTAAATTTCTTCCTCTCTTCGTCTACTGAACATAATTACATTATCTACAACGATAGATACACCTTGTTCGACAGCGAACTCAACCGACAACTACTTCAAGGGAAAATCCAGCAGCGTTAAGAACAACATTCTTTTTCATCGACACAAATTCTCCTGTATCTAATAATTTAACTCCCATTAGGCAACAAAGTATAGAACAGGTATTTTTGCGGTTTTATGACACGTTCGTGTAGCATTTAGACGACGTGTCGCGAGGGTGTATGAAATTTAATTGCTGTCCCTTTGCTCTGAAGTTAGTTTATAAGAAGTTAAGCTTTCAACGAAAGCAGATAGAGTAAATTTCTGTCGAGAAACGTACCGATAAATGTAAAGCACCTACAAGAAAATAAAACTTTCGAATGCTGTAATGTAATATGCTGATGCTGTTTCTAGTGAAAAATTAAATTTAATAAATATACAATTCCGAAACGAGAATCATATTACATCAACATGCTAAAGTAATTTAAAGTTTATGGGCAGCGACGCTTGGAGAGTGATCAGCAATATAAAACTTTCTAATGAGATTAGTATATCAGTTGGGTTTTTTCGCACTTCAGAGCAGATCAAGAAAAAAAAAACGATTTTTTCTAAGGAAACTTAATCACATTGTATGTTGAGTAATAGCGTATGCAAATGACATCCCTTTTGACTCTATCGAAGAGGTGAAATAACTCCTTACATATATTTGCTCTTCACGAGCAAGTATAACATTTCAAACTTTGCTCTACCAAAGCTTGATAGAACTCCTATAAGCTACACAAACCAAGTAACAAATCTGGGGCTTATCCTAAACTTCAAGCTTCTGTGGGACTTCTCAAGGGATTTGGTGTTCTGTACAATTTTAAGAGAGCACTAGAAGCAAGTTCAGTGGCTGTGACCTCGTCTCCTAAATTTGTACCAGCGTAGTGGAACCACATCTTCTGTACGGAGAAGTTGTTTAGTAATGAGCCATAGTGAAAGCTGTAAATTAAAAATTGACAAAGAAACTACGCATCGTATCCCAGCCTTATTTATAATAGGGACACTCCGATCCACACCAATAAAAGCACTACTGGTGCTAGTTCATTGGCATCCTACCGATCGGCTTGTTTCGAAACATACGAAACGTACAGCGATAAAGCTTCATTGTAGCGACCCCTCGACTAAGATAGCCCTTGGTTATGCTAAAATCTTGATGCATGGCATGTTGGTCCCACTAAATGTCGCTTATGCTATTGGCCAAACTTTTCTAATTCAATAATTTTGGAACCCAGATCTTAAACCGAGAGGAATGGCTAGGGGAAATCCTCCTAGAAACAGTTCCGAGTATATATCGAGCATACGAGCATATATCGATGGCTCCATACTAAAGTGTGAATGAATGATTAGGGTGTTGTATATTTTTCACTGATTAAAATTAAAAGCGTTTTTTTCGCTTACCGAAATACAGCAGTATCATTGAGCCTTTTTACACGACGTCCTAAATTTTGATTTGGTATATACCCGATTCGTTGAGCTTTCGCTAAATATCATTGTATTTGTGTGTACACGATAGTTCTGTGTACGCACACGGAAGTTTTCAATATGGCGGCTTTTGACGAACGCTGCTCGCTTCATGTCAGCACGTACGTGTTGTCAGATTTCCAATATGGTGTATCCTGACGGTCGCTGTTCATATCGTGCGAAAATCTACATGCAGGAAGATTTTCCCTAGCGGATCTGATGATTGGTGTTCATTTCGTATGGTCGAGCCACGATATTGGAAATTTCCCTTTTGGACACGTCCTATTGAACACAAATCACAATCTATGTGTTTGTATGCCAAACAGCCGAACCAATTTGTATAGTTACACGAAATCGGGATTTTAAACTGGAATTAATCCGAATCTCGTGTAGCCATACAATTTTATCCGGCACATACATATAGAAACACGTAGTACAAAACCGGTATTCACAAATCAAGCTCATGAGGAGCTTCCCTGCATGTACACAGTCTCCGCACACTACATAGAAATTGGCCAGAAGCTCACAAATTCGGGTATATTCCAAATCCCGATTTGGAACGTCGCGTCGTGTAAAAAGCGTCATTTAAGTATTAGCAATTTTGAATTTTTACTGGTAGCTAGGCCCCTGTAGAGCCCCTTAATTCACGCCTCCTTGAAACTTGCTTTCAAGTGACTTAAGTCTCTTTACGGGACCTCGAAATATTCGACGGTGCAACTGTTGTCGATGTGACATAAGGACATTAAAGGAAACTGCGAAGTGGATGAACTTGCAAAAGCAGGTACATACTTTCCACAGGTGCCCTCAGTCTCCCGTTTGACACTTCGATGGGTTCAGTTAAACTGACCTTCAAGCGAAAACACTTAAATGGCGCTTGGGAAAACCTACCTGAACGATCGCAAGCCAATTTAGGGAAACTATTGGCATTGGCTGGCTTATGAAACTGCTCGCACGTTTATAAATCTTTGTCATTGTCTGTTAGGCAAGCATGTGCAGCAGATATACGACACTTACAACTACTTCTGGTGGAGCTATAGATGCGAATAAGACGAGGAATTAATTTTTCAGTTTTTTTGTGAACGCCCGTCGTTTGCTTTGGAAGGAAGTAGTTCTTTGGCTCATACTTCTTCGCAAACTTAACTGGTGAGCTTGAGGAAGATAACTCAGCTTGTTAAAGACTCTGGATAGCTTTTTACCCAATAACCATAAGTATAAGAATAAGAAATAGATCCTTCTCTGCCTTACAAAGCCTTCTCCAGAGCCTCTTTTAAGCATCAAGCATATATGTGCTCTTCTTAGCTACTTTGAGCAGCATTTAAATCAGAGTAAATGCTTCAAATAAAAGTATAATAAGCAGTTACTGCTACAGTACTTAAGGTATACTCTCTATTTTCGGAAGACTGAAAGTGTTAGCAGCATTAAGAAGTTTGTCTAGAACGATTTTTTGTGAGGACTAGCTTGGATTTTCCGTATTATAGTCACCTTGTCCTATAATTTATCATGTCAGACTTTATTGAAAAGAAAGCAGAAGTTTGGTTTTTTTTTCCTTAGACATTTGTTTCACTTTGGAAACACTCCAGTCAACCTATTAGAGAGCATTTTTGCTATTTGCGCAAACCAAATTAGACGCTCATTGTGAGGTTAAAGTTTTAGCAGTTCTAGTGTAAGTTTGTCAAGAAATCTTTGCTGGAAAACTCAAAAGGTTGACTTTTTTATAGTATAGTGGCTAAATTTTCCTTTGGAAACTGTTATATCCCCTGGAGGATTTCAAAGTGAATGTTTTGTGAATTTAGTCGGCGATAATATTTTCTGTTCCTAAGTTTTTATATTATAATTCGATGCTCGTAAATTTTTATACACCAGTGCGATTGCATTTATGGTGATCTCAAACCATTGCTTGAAGCAGCTTCAACTTCGTTGACATTATTGTAGTTTTTACAAACTTTATAGTAATGTTTAAGCTCTAAAATGTCTAAATTTTTTTGGTACGAAATTCTTCAATTTTGTGTTTTCTTGAAAACCTTTAAACATTAATTTACTATGCCTAAATTTTTTGTACGTTTCAGGACCAAATATTATAATTTAAGAAAATATGTTCCTTAGAATGTAGACTAATATCAATTTATTGACAGATATCGTCATTTTGAGGGGGAATTTGCCCTCTTTTTAGTCTGTATCAGTTTAACTCTTGTGTTGCCTAAACCTTTTAGCTATACTCTTAAGACATATTCGTCTTCTTAATTGAAATGTGTTATTTCAGTTAGTTTGGCTTCATTTCTTTTTACTTCTGTCAATAAAATTACAGTTGAAATTAGCCTGGACCATGGTGATAAGATAACTGGTCGGTGTTTAGTTGTCTGTTCATAGGGGGTTTCCGTAAGTCTAGGTCCTCATCTAGCATCATTTTTTCGTAGCAGCTGTGTTCTTTGGCTCAATTATTTTTGTATATCAGAAAATTTTTTATCTACACAGTCAAATTAAAATTTAAAAAAATTTCATACAAGGTGGTTAAAAAATGTTTTTTTTTCCCTAGTGCAGATCCCCGGACCTATCACCGCGAGGTATGTGTGGTTTGACTCACTAAAAAAGAGGACCATCCACAAGCCCACGAAGTTACGAGTAGAGACCCGCCTAAGCACTGCTTCAACCCGGTCTTGCTAACTCACCCATCGGTAACCACGGACTTCAGAAAGTACCCCAGCGCATGAGTCAGTAAGGCAACCTTCTTCCGGCTTTATGTGCAGCACTTTCTCAACGTATATTGAGACTGCACGCCAGTTCTCCTCGTTTCGCAGCATTGCATCCATGATCGTCTCAGGCGTTACCAGGCCAATCGTGGACTCAATGGTTCGCCTCAGATCCACGAAGCGACTGCATATAAAGAATGTGTGCTGAGTATCATCGAGCTCAGTTACACAGTACTGGTAGTACGGTGTGACCACCTTACCCATTATGTTCAGGTATTTCTTGAGGTAACCGTGCCCTGTCAAGAATTGACAAAGGTAAAAGTTTACCTATCCGTGGCTCCGGCTAAGCCAAGACTCAATAAAATCAATAAGCTTAGCCGTTCATCGTCTTTTACCACTTTCACTCCAACGTTGTTGCCAAAGTGGGAGAGTAAGCGTACGCGTGACCGTCAGATTCTCAGCTCTGCCCAGCTCTGAGCGAAAGAGGTACCCTTCTTTGCGTTCTCGCACCGGTAGGTCGATCGGGATTACTCCCGATACCACCATCACAGCCTCTTCTGAGACCGTGCGGTACCCAGGGCACCCCTGCGCTGAGCACTGGCAATGCGCTTCCGGAATTTCTCATTTCGCAGCGCATTTCCCCAGATTTCGGCTCCATATAGCAAGATTGAAGCGGTCTTTACCATCAGTAGCCTCTGTTGCGTCTCACTGGGTCCATCGACGTTGGCCATTAGCCTACTCAGCGAAGTGACGGCTACTAAAGCACTGTCACATGTTCTGCGAATATAATCCCAATACGTGAGCTTGGTGTCCAGGGATACGCTCCGACACTTGACCGATTTGCTGGTCTGGACTTCGACGGAGCCAACTGTCATAGGTATGACAGTTGGTATTCTCCGCTTCGTCAGCATAACAATCTCTGTTTTAGAGACTGCCAGCTGGAGGCCGTGTTTGTTCATCCACCGATCTACCCTCCTCATGATTTGGTTAAGTCTGAGTTGAGCGAATTCGGCAGATCTGGAAGTAATTACCGCTACGATATCATCAGCGTAACCTACCAGAAACAGGCGGAGCAGATCAACGTAAATGATGTTCCAAAGGTCAGGCCCTAAGATCAACCCCTGTGTCGCAACTGAGGTGACAGGACACCTTTTGACTCCTTCGTCGGTATTCTAGAGCAACCACCAGCCCTTGAGGTAGTCCCGCATCATAGCTAGCAAGTAGCCTGTGATACGGAACGCCTGCTCAAAGGCCCGGAGGATGTCCGTTCACCTCGCCGAGTTGAAAGCGTTTTGCACGTCCAGTGTTACCAGCAGGACGACCGGTTTGGCTTGATGGCATACCTCTTCCGCTCTTGCTACAGCCCCAACAACCTTTGAGATGGCATCGATTGTTGAATGCCCTTTTCGGAAGCCGTGCTGCCTGCAAGAAAGATCACCAGCAGATCTCACTGCTAACAGCAGTCGTGCCTTGAGCAACCCTTCGAAAAGCTTCTCCGCAGTGTCTAGCATGCACAGTGGGCGGTATGCTGATGGATTGCCCAGGTTACCCTTCCCCTTGTCTACAAGATGACGGGAGGTTCAAAAAATTACCTCTATTGTGTATGAATTTTGTCTTCGCTGATACTGACAACCCAGCTATCAGAAATCACAGAATGTAATCATTTTCAGAATGACAATAGATGATA
Organism: Nemotelus nigrinus; assembly: GCA_947369275.1. Lineage (NCBI taxonomy): Eukaryota > Metazoa > Arthropoda > Insecta > Diptera > Stratiomyidae > Nemotelus > Nemotelus nigrinus. The sequence continues at coordinate 45,517,387 of OX376374.1, forward strand.
GAAGTAATCTGAATCTGTAAACAAACTTGAGGTAGTGGTGTCAAGTTGAGAAAACGCTTTGAGCAATGAAGGTTTTTTGCTTTATAGCTTCTGATAAAGTCAATTGACTTTAGTGGAACTCACACAGCGAATATACCTTTGTGTAAGCCAAATATGATCGTGGAAAAAATCAGCTGGAAAAAATTTGGGACTGCCAGCAATGCCAATTTTTTTCTTTGCAGATTTGGCATTCATTTGGCTGTGGCGTAAAAAAAGTTGCCAGCACAGAAAATTTTTTCATACCAACAATCGCTACCGTTGAATTTCCATATGATAAGGGCTCCAATAAAAAACAAATAGCCATACTAAAGTTTTCCAAGTTTTAGAAATTATTCGGATGGTCCCGGAAAAAAAGTGTAGCATTTGGTTGGAGTGCTAAGAAAGTGCTGGCAGCACTAAATGTTTTCATTAGTTTTGTACTAGGAGATGCTTCCATCAAATTTTCATATGATAAGTATCCGAAAATGAAAACATGCAACAATTGCTTTACTTTTAAAAATTAAAACCCAGAAAACATTTCAACCCTGTTGTGCCAAGATCTTACATGACCTTCGATACAGATTGTTCATAATAAAGAGTACATTTGGTAGAACATGCTGAAGCCTACACAATTCTTTGACTTTTCTTCGAAAATCAAACTTTCCAGCGTGATTATTTTACTGATGCCATAAATTATATAATAAACAAAACAAAAAATGTATAATAAATAAATATAATATATAAAATATAATATACAAATTCTAATACATAAAATATAATATGTAAAATTATTGCTCGATAGTGCATACGCTCGCTTTGCAGAGGGACATGCACGATGCGTGCTACCGTTGTTTCAAATTATTTCCTAATTTTTCATCAGGATATAATGCTCTCAAAATCATTGAGTGATAGGTAGTACTTACGAAGTATAAGCTAAAAATCAGCCTGGCCATTGTTAGATGGCTAAAATTTGCTAATGTTTGGCGATCCTGGTGTCGTATTGTAAATTAAATGATTTTACGGGTTTTCAATCTCCTTCGGGAATTTAGCGTGATAATTTAATCTTTATTTATTGTATCATAGACTTGATAAAGACAAAACAATAAGCATAATACAAAGATACGTTACTTCACGCATCATAGGTAGTCCCAATGATTCAGCTTCTAAATCGACCATTATTCGCAACCGAAAAAAAAACATAAATTTCACAGCTCCTAGACATAACTCAGAAAAAACTTTCGTAATAAGTTCTATACAAAATTTCAACTGCAACTTCCGTGTGAAAATAATACTTTCAAACTATTCCAACGCAATTTCAGTCGATCGGAAGTGTTTCAATTAAAACTTAAAAAGTTTAAATCGACGGAAAACAACTTGTTTTTCGATACTGGTCTGGGAAAATGTTCCAGTACTTTGAAATGTTTCGCCAGATAATTAAAAATCGCAATAAACTTTTTGCTTCAATCGAGCAAATAGTTTTAGGATTGAATTCAAATACCGGAAAACTTACTGGTGGAAAATATAATTTATGGAAGTAATTCACTAATGAAGTGAGAAAAACTTCAATTCGGAAAAGTTTTATAAAATAGCAGTAAATAAAACGATTGTTTTTTGCGTAGTTACTGTATTCATCGCAACGATTAAATTTTTTTATTCAATTGCTTGTGCCTCTAATTGCTTGTGTCTGTTTTGAGAGCTTTATAAATTGCGAGTGCAGCATGAAACTGTTGGACTCAACTTATTTTCAGAGTGTTTTTCATATTATTTGTTGTCTTTTATTCCACTTCTCGTTTCCATGCTAGATGTTGTTTGTCTTTTCTCCCAAATGTATTTCAGGAACTATTTTCTGACACCTATCACAATGTCATCATTAGTTTCAGCTAGAAGATTCCTTGTCATGATTTAGAAGATACATTACAACGTCCTTTTATTGGATCTTCTTCAGAAATGTTGAGTTTGAGTTTCGCAGTGTTGAAAGGTCTCCGAAAAATCTAAATGCATATACTTAGAGCCTGGACAGACGACACAAGTTAATTATAATTTCGATGTTAATGATAATTAACTATTACGTGTGTCATGTCTAATGCTCATTAATATCATCATTAATGAAGTTCTCCATATGATAATTTGGTGATGAATGCTCATCAACTCTTACTGCATGTCGAACCATCTTGCGAGAAATATATGAAATTTATTGGAAAAATTGGAAAATCATATGTTTTCCAGCTGTCAAAAGCATAAACAAATATAAGTCATTTTGACAGTGAATTTGTACTATTCTATTTTATTCAGGTTTCAGAATTAGAAAACATAGATTCCTCAAATTCATCGCGGAATAAATCCTCCGAGGGCTCGCTATTGTTCGATGAATTGTTAACGAATCCTGCATCACAGGCATCTTCATCTACTGGAGCATCTACGTCTCGAGTTAGAAAAAGGAAACTATCATTGAAACACCAAATTTTAGAGGATGTAAAAAAACAAATATTTTAATTGAGGAAGATTCTAAGGAATGTAAAAGGATTCCTGAAGATTTAGAAAATAGGAACAAGCATTGGTTCCAAATGACAAAAAATTATTTGGACAGGGGCTTGGAGCTGCAGGAAAAGTTTGCAAATGCAAATGCGAAAGATTAGTTTTTAAGTATAGTTTTTATAGTTGCATAGTTCAACATAGTTTCACTACATACATAAGTGTTCAAGTACAGTTGCAATAATTGGTTTATGTTTTTGTTACTTTGATATGAATAAATTTGTGATAAGATTGAATATGGTGAAAGTAAATGATGATAATAATAGCTACCTAGGTTTTTGGCCAATATGTTTCTAATTTGAATTCCTTGTGCAGACTAGTTTTGATTTGTTATAAATGCAGGTTGCGCTAGTTATGGGAGCGGACGTGTTCCGTAAGAAAAAAAAACCATGTTTGGCTGAGATACAAGATTTTATTAATGGTCGGTATGAGATACTAATTACGAATTCTCGTGTGCAACAAGATCTGATGAATTTATTTCATTGAAGCGTGGGATTCTACAATACTGTTTTGCGTACTATTGAACATTCCTAGGACAGGTGTTTTATTACGTCTAGTATTCATATTCATTTTTGAGATTTGAAACAACTCACATCTGACAGAAGAATGTAATTAAAATGGCCGTGTGTCACGCTCAAAACAAATGATCATTAGCGTTCAATGAGCATTACGTTAATGATCATTAACTTGTGTCGTCTGTCTTAAGTCTTAGCATCGGACAGTTAACATCAGTCTTTAAAATAAAATAAAAGTGTTCTGGAAGAAATCGAATGGGAGAAAATTGAATTTTCAGTTTCGATGGAAAATAAAATAGTTGAGTCATATTACTACAAAGTAAAATTTTATTGACACTCATTAACATAGCTCAGAATAACTTTTATCGAAAGTGAAAACCATTCAAATATTTGATGAAAAAAATTTTTCAATCAATCTTGAATAATTTCGATTTCAATATCAAATCGACATTGAGTATCTCTACGATTTAGTACGGACCGGTTGTTCCTCAATCTCAGCTCCCTATTGCATTCGATGAATAGTCACAAGGAGCGCGTTATATCGAGCAATCGACCAATCAAACATAAACAATTTATTTGAATCATTTCAATTCAGTTACGATTACACTCGAAATCCTTGGGATAATTCAAAAATCCTTTTCAACTCTCATATAAAACCTGAATATTTCTTCGTCCAAGTGCTAGACGTCCATGGATTGAAATTCGCTTTTCCAGTCAAAGAAGCATTATTTCAAGGATAGATCAAAGCAAAGTTGAAATCGGTGAAACGAAAAAAGAAAGGACTAAAGGGTATCATGATGAGGTTTTCACTTTTATTCTATCCTTCCTAGCTCGTTGCTGTCTGGCTTCATCATTCTGGTCATACAGATGAGCTATGGCTTCGATGCATATATTCGTCAATATGTATGTATGTATGAGCGCATCGTTAGCTGTGATTGAGTGGGAGTGATTGTGTGCCTTATGGCCACCACAACTACCGTTTTCCAACATGCAATTGGATAAATGCATTTCCCTGAACGGGTGTAAATTTTTCGCGGTTTTTATAGCATCGTAATTAAATGGATTGATGGGCGCACCAGGGACATCACTTGGACGTGTAACTGGCAAGGCAGTTATTCGATTATCCGCACATCAGGTCATGTCCGGGGAAGCCACATTTACCGACCATTCACATCCATGTAATGGCACTATGCTAGAATTCACTGTGAAAAGTTGACAGCCGTTTGGGTTTCCGATCAAATGTGTTTTACAAAATCGTTAATTTTCGAAATGGGATTGAGAAAAGCTTGCATTGTATAATCTTCAAAAGATAGTTGTTTTAAGGGGCTAGTCCACTGTTAAACTGCTCAAAATGAATTTTTTTTAAACAGCTACCGAAAAAAAACCTATTCAAGATATCGATTTGAAATTTTATGTACATCTTTATTGAGGTTCAAAATTAACATTTTCATTGGAAACAATTATTAGAAAACAAAATGGCGACCGCCCCAATAGATTGCCGCAGCACCGCCGAAAAAAAGCAAATTGCGCCCCGTAAATTCCTGGACAAAATAAGCATCTGTGAACAAATTACCAAAAATATTTCATTAGATTTGAGTATAAATGACTGCACGGGCCTAAATTTAGAAAAAAAATTTTTTTTGACGATTGGCGAAATATTTTTTTGATTGAAAAAAAACCAAAAACTGGATAACCAATATTCAAAAGTATAACAATTTTTTTTAATCGCTTTAGGGCTCTAAATTTAAGCCTGTGCATTCCTTTAAACTCGAAACTAATGAAATATTTTTGGAAATTTGTTCACAGATGCTTATTTTGTCCAGGCATTTACGAGGCGCAATTTGCTTTTTTTTTCGGCGGTGCTACGGCAATCTATTGGGGCGGTCGCCATTTTGCTTTCAAATAATTATTTCCAATGAAAATGTTAACTTTTAACCTCAATAAAGATGTACATTAAATTTCAAATCGGTATCTTGAATAGTTTTTTTTTGGTAGCTGTGTAAAAAAAATGCATTTTAAGCAGCTTAACAGTGGACTAACCCCTTAATAACGATTTCCGGTTGATGGAATAGAATTGTGATGAGTTGCTTATTGTTTGAACTGATCTGTTATCATTTTCATTCAATTACGGTGCGTATTTTCTGAGCATCAGGTTAAAATTTTTTTTCATAGGTAGTCAAAGTACGATATGAGTATTTATCAAAGTTTTTTCTACTAAAACAAATGTAAAATCCAGCAATCTTGAAGGATTCTTGTAGGCACAGTGAGTGCAAAAAATGTGCATACATAATACATAGCAGACATTCTCGCAAACGAATAAATTTAATAATCATCATATGTATTCCAATAACCTGATGTTCTTCAACATTACTTTCGGAAAAACAAGAACAAGCAAATCATCGTTGCATAATTTAATGTATTATTCCAGGAAAATCGTCAAAAACCTACGCATAAGTTACGAATACAACTGGCTTCTATGAACCGAAAAAGTCAATTTCATTTCGATTTGAAGGTTGAAGTTCAAAGTTATTTATGGACATGTACATACATATGTACATATATTGCCATTTAGTGGAAGCAGTTCAATTTAATATCAAGCTTAGTTGTGAAAGCAAAGGTTATTTTTGATTGAAAAAAGGTTCCGAAACGTCAGTTCAGGAGCGAAAAGTGATTTTCAAGCTCAAAAAGGAAGGAAAATCAAATAATGAAATTACGGAAAAACTTTGGAGATAGCGGTCAACTATTTGCACCTAGACAAAATATTGACGATATAATAAGACGTGAACGACCTCTCAAGCTTGACAAAAGAGTTGGTAGAAGTCATTGATAAAACTACATCTGGAAGTAGTGTGAGAAATATGCCTTGAAAAGAATGGTGCGATGGCAGAGCTTGTTACGAGTGAGAGTTGAGCGGCATCAGGTCGCTTGAGAACAGGTTGTGGCGTGGGCGAACAGATTCCTGGGCAGTAAGAGAAGCGAGTTGTGAGGGAGTTGGAATGGGGGATTGCTGGAGGGGAGTCGTGTGCGGAACGTTGGGTTGTGAATGGGAAGCGAAGCGTAACAATTTTGAACAAAAAAATTATGAAATCAGTGAATTTTTCCTAAAAATTTGAGTGGAAAACGTACTGAAGTATTGTGGCCACCGGTATCAAGATCGCGGACCTGAAATAAGAAGCGTCGTTCGCCGCGGATTTGGATACGACGCGATATTCTGGGTGACCAAGCATTCAACTCCGTATGGGTATTTGAGCCAGTTCGTGAAACAAATCAGGGTGCTGTCCTGCCGACTTCGCGTTTTGTGCTCATGCCCGTCTCCACGGGCTCTGTCGGCCCAAAAACCGCCCGCCTGGTAACAACGTGGTCTCCAGGTAATTACTTGAATTAGTATCACCATTGAAATATCAAGATAAATTTGGAGTGTAACAAGCTGGCACAAGAAAGTATTTTGTGTTTAATAAAAATTAGCAAATACAGATTGGCCATCACTAAGGCATTGCATTGGCCATCGCTAAGAGAAAAGTCTACAGTATTGGAGAAAAGTTATTATCACCCATGAAAATAAATTGAATTTTTCTGATCCTGATGGCAGCATGAGGACAAAAAATACAGAGCAAATGGACTGCAAGGATTATATCGTTATGAAATTGAGCTTTAAATATTCTTTAAGTCAAATTTGTGATCGAACATGAAAATACTGTTGCTTAAATATCTAATTTTTATATTTTATGTAGAAACATTGTCTACAACTGGGCGTTTTGGTTTCAAATATTTTCCTGTATTCATACCTTTTGCGCTCACTGCATAAAACTTATTAAGTCTAGTACGGAGATTCGATAAACAAAAAGTGAATTGAACTTTTCCAAAGATTGCAGAAAAATTGTGAGTATATAGAAATAATAGAACTAGAAACATAAAAATAATAAAATAATAAAATGAATGGAGCTCTTCACAGTGGTGCACTTATGTTCTTTAATTAATGTAACGGCGGTTAATATCCATCCTTTCAAGTCGTGTTTTAAAAAAAAATTAAAATTTATGTTAACTATTTTCCTGTCACAAGAACAGGTCATGTTTAAAACTCTGAAGTTTAGCTTAATTTCAAAATTTTATTCAAATTTCAATACTTTGAGTATAAAGATATTCGCAGCTAAGCAAGCAAACTATCTTCCTTTCATCCATACTAAGAAAATTTTCGAATACTCTGATATGTTTTCGGGCGTAGATTAGATTAGAATGGCTCGTTTTGGATGCAGGTCCTGGGGCGAAAATTTTAAATAAGTAAATGATTTGCACAAATGGTGTGCAATTATCTGTAAAACAAAGTTATTTTATCATGCGACTGCAAAGCTAGAGTATTCCCTTTGTCATAATTCAATATTTGACATTAGAAAAATAGAAATAAGTAAGACCTAAAATAAATGAATGCGTACATCAACACTAGGTCAGTAGTAAAACTCCATATTCAGTAATGATATTTGATATTTGAATTGGTGATGATATGATTTTTGAATTGATACTAAAACTATTTTAAAATATGAATATCGAATTTAAATTCATATCACCTTCTATCATAATATGTTTCCACACTCTGTTAAAATATTGAATTAGAATAGTATTTCGTCGCCACTAAGAAGAAAGTTAAATTATATTTTATAAATTATTATTATATATGTTTATATTATAAAATTGTAATCCACCTATATCTATCTACATATTTCACCTTAAAATTTGTAAGCGAATTTAATGCATCAATTTATTTGCCATTATGCATCGTTTTCTACTTACGCCATTGACCACCTAACTCTCGCCATCTTCAACAAGTAAAATGCAACTGCTGTCAAACTGTAGCCAAATAGCCGCGTTTAAAAGCGCCATCTCGACAATGGACACGCTAAATCGGTGCGAATTACTTACGTTGCTGGTTAATTTTGGTCTTAAACTGTTGGGTTTCCTTCAAAAACTCTACAACTAGTTCGTATGTGAAAAATAAATTGTGACAGTATATTTAAGCTGCGGGAAAATTATATTTGTTTGAACTATGTCTCGCTGCTCAGACGAATTTGCCTGATTTAATCAAATCAAACTATTTCTAACATTCAATTAGTTTAGAAAAAACCGCTTTGAATTAGTCGTTTTCCATCGATTTCAATTTTTGTCCATCATGCCAAATCAATATTTTCAAAATTCCGATTTGCACAAGAACGGCAACCCATCACGAAATTACCCCTGTTTTCAGCACGCGAAACTTCTGTTCACGAGAACTGACGATCGACTAATTCGATCATAATGAAATTTACACGACATATTGGCATTAACTAGGACCAGGTCTGATAGAAGTGATTTTGAAATGCGGGCAGCACTGTGGCAGTGGTACCATCTTGAAAAATCACTGAAAAATCATAAACTGCTTTTTTGACTTTAGCCTCCGACTCAGCTATAAGAATTTAACAAAATTCACACAATATTTGGACCTTACTCTAGAAAACATTTAGTTGAAAAATTAGAATAGAATTGCCAAATATGGTGATTTTTGTCTGCTAAATCTTACAAATTTGCTCAGCAAAATAAAGCTTTTTTCCGTATAACTTTCGGTCCAGTCATGAAATCAAAACAAAATTCACACAGTAAATGGATCTTAATGTAAGCCAAATTTCGTAGGAATTTCGTAAAAAAAATCATGAAAGGGCTGCCAGCTATGACCGTTTTTGCATTGTTTTTTATAGAATTTCTTTACTGAGCGATTATGTCATTAGATTTGCGAATGGGAATGATCCTGCAATGAAAATTAACAAAAAATATTAACGTTTTGTAACTTTGAAAAGTTTTGAGGGTGGTAACCCTAAAATTCTTGTCAACCGTATACTTTCCAGCGCATTGATTCAATCGAAACGAAATTCACAGGGTGGGTTTACCTTAACGTGAAGCAGATTTGGTATAGATTTTGCTTTGCTGCTGACACAGGGTAACCAGCATTATCCATTTTCGTAAATATTGCACCAGTTGATGCTTCAAACCACATACTCATATGTAAGGCATTTGCAATAATTATAAGGCACCAATTTTTTAATTTTCCGAGTTTTGAATAAAAAAAATGGCAGCCTCAAACAACGTTTAACCGCTGAAACTTCCGATGAAATCCTGCGATGAGAACGAAATTCAAAGGAAAAGTTGATTTAACTATGAGCTTGGTATGGTAAACTTACTGCTGCTTCGGTGGAAAAGTGTTACCAGCACTGAACATTTTCATCATCTATGCTGTAGTTGGGTTTTGTTGCTTTGGATAAGGAATCGTTAATATGATACTGCAAAAAAGTGTATAACTTCTTGCCATATTTTTTTGTCACTCAAAGACAATTTCTTTGAACATCAGTTTTCTAGCGGTTCTGATGCGCTACACTTTTTTTTTTTTCATATTTTCAAAAATGTAACGATCTTAATAGTGTAGGCATCTAAATTGAAATTTTTTAAAATGAATAGTGCCAGAGCCAATGAATGATGCCGCAGTTTGATAGAAATGAGAAGCACGTTCGGTAAAAAATACATTCAAAATTAGACATTTCTCCCACTTTATTTTGATAACAAGTCCTGTTAACGCTTTCTATGTGTGGAATATGTTTTTAGTATCGCTTGTAGTCTGAATTCGGTTGTTTGTAGTCTGGATTGGGAGAAGAAACTTCTTTCTGGTTTGTGCAGAACGTCTATTACAACAAATTCTTAATAGCTGTTGTAGGAAGCTGTCTGCAACTTCCATGAATGTTTATTTTTTAATTTGACTAATGCTCATGAAACTTTCACTTCTATTCCATTTGGCTCTGTTTCGCCGAACATTTTTCAAAGTACACTTTAGAGATTGTTTTACGGAGCTTCGTTGCAATGAGCGCCGAGTGGTTTAGTCGGCAGTCAGGATGCCACAGTTATGAGGCTCGTTTTATTAAATTGCCTTGAAAACTTTAATATATTTCGCAAACAAAGTACAGCAAAGTGTGTAGGCAATGACAACAAAAACCGACACCAACGCCCAATTGTGACATATTTTTTTCTTAACAGGAACTCGAATTATCTCTGCTCCTAGTACCTTGCTAGATATTCGTTGTATTCGTTGACAGTCTTCATTGTTGAAAATTATTAAATTGAGATGAAGTTTTGCTAATGTGGTAGTTGGAAATTTCCCTATCAACTGCAACTTATTTCATTTCCGAATCCAAATTCAGTTCAAAGCTAAAATCTACTATCTCCAATATTATCTTCTATACTGGCGCGACAAAGTAATATTACAAATCCTTCTCTTATATCCTGTGTATTGTGGTAAGGAAAATATGAAAGCTATTATTAAATATAAAACGACTTTCATTATCAAATACGCAAGCTCCAAACCCGCATAAAATCATCTAATTCATTTTATTCTTCCACAAAAACTTCATTCTCACCAGCATAATGGCGTCGCATACAAAATATGTATGTAATTTTGCTGCTTTCATCTATCTAGCAAAGTCTAAAAGCTTATGGTTGATTATATTATTAAATTGCTACGCTTGATGTAATCTAATGTGGCAATTTTCTGCTGGTGATTGTTTCAACTCTTTCCCACAAACTCACGAACAAACATATTATACTCTAGGAATTTTCCTCATGAAACGGATAATTAAACTCATGATAAACTTTCAAGACTGATTAGCTGGATGATCTTTCAAAAAAGTCTGTTTTGTACGTGTGTTAAAGTTGCGATTTTAGGGTAGCATCGAATAGGATGCTGGGGAAAGTTAGAAGTGCTAGGTAAGATTTTTTTTACTCTCTTACCCTCCACCAAATTCAGATACTTGGTAGATGGATAGTGATGAAAAGTTGTGAAATGGCTTAAGTTTCATTGATTGACAAATTTCGGTTATCTATAATGGTTGTCGACACGTGGTAATTTGTTTTCCGAAATGCTCTTATAAAATTAGAATTACTCATTTTGATTAGGTCTATTTGTTATTGTCTGCTGCTGTGAAATTGCACACAGGCATAATATAAATCATTTTCCATCCGACGGACGAAAAAGTATTCGTTTCCTTTTTCGTCTCCATTGAAAGAGAAATGAAAAACTGGGCTTTCGTACAGGACTCGGTCCACTTTATTTCCATATTTTATTCAGCATTCCTAAGAGTGTTTTCATGTTGATTTTCCTTCGCAAATTACCTATTCTACTTCTTACGCGAAAGGTGCTCGCAACCGACAGGCGGTTTCCAAGAAAATTGAAAGGAGTAATGTGCAGGCCATAAAACAACACAAGGATATTTTATAGGGTTAATCTTTTCGATACGTGGTGTAGAGGGTAGGAGAATAATAAACTGCATGTAAAGGATGTAATAGACTTTTGTTGTTGGGTGCACGAAACCGTATTGTTTTTCATGCTACATTGAGAAGCTATTGTTTTGTAGTTTTGTTGTGGAATTTTCAAAATTGTTTCTGGAAAAAAATGATACTATACTGCCATTGTGAATTAGAAAAATAAATTAGCAATACCAGAATTATATTAATAAATAGTTTTTTAAAAAAAAAGGACAACGATAAAAATCAAATACATAGAACCAAAACAGTTTCAAATTTCAAACTATTCTGATTTTTTTTCCAGCTTAAGAGCATAGACAGACGATACAAGTTAATGAACATTAACACAATGATCATTGAACGCTAATGATCATTTGTTTGGAGGGTGACACACGGTTATTTGAATGAAGTTATTTGATATTTGTAGGTTGTTTGAATTTAAGTGGTATTCTTTTGACAGAAATTGTATATCGAAAAACATGAAAAAATCGAAAATGAGTACAATTAATGATTTACAATGACTGCCATCAACTATTTATTGAATTTCTTACCTTTTCCGCTTATTATATAAAGTGCACAAATCGTACTTTCGAAATAATAGGTATGTTCCCGTACTTTCAGTCACTGAATTTTCCTGAATCATGTGGTGGAGGAAATTCATGAAAGTACGGGAACGCTCTCATTGTTTTTCCTGAAAATTGACTACCAAAAGTGTCAGTTTTCGGTTTTCGGAAGAACAATAGTGATTATAAAGTCATCCTAAGCGGTGATAAATTATCACCACAAAAATATTCGACCTTCGTGGCAACATTACGCAAAAAATATGTTGCGTGCCGCGCATATTTGTAAATATTTACTCCCGCCACACCGTTTCAGTATTTTTCAGTAGCTCAGACCCTACTGAAATTTCATCGTACTTACTGAAAGAGGGGAAATTTTCAGTTTTCAGTAAAATGGAGTACGGGAACGGCTTCATTGCAATTAATCGTAGTACGGGAACATACCTAATATATTTGTTTGTATCTTTTACAGTTAGAAACTACATTATTTCCAGTGAAATTTCCCTAATTTCCTCAATAAACTTTATAATATTCTCGCTAGATGGTGCGAATATCGATAAGAGCAAATGAGCTTTAGCTTCCAAATGATCATTTTCAGAACCTCATTGATGATGTTATAAATGATCATTAACCATGACACACGTAATAGATAATGATCATTGGACTCTAAATTATCATTAACTTGTGCCGTCTGTCTAGGCTCTAACATTTTCTACCTAAGAAGTGCAGAAGCAACAAATAAAACCTATGTTCGTTTATAGAATTCAAAGTGAAAATAACTTTTCAATAGTTTGTGATCAGAAGCTTTGTTTCTCGGTTGAAAAAATGTGTAGATCGCTTTTAAGCTTTTCTGGTTGCAGTACTTACCGTAAGCTGCAAAAAACTCCACTTCAAATGTTAAACGAAAAATCACTTCTCAAAATATTCCCACCCAGTGTCCAGACTCAGAACAACCAAAATGGTAATGCTATCATGATGATGCTGCATTACTGTCATCGGCTAGCAAGTTTGCTTGACGTTTTCAGATATTGTTAAGGCTACAATACTACAATGTGCAGCGTTGGCATTTCGCATATAACCTGACTCGATTCTTTGTTGAGTGGATCACAGCTGAAGAACGTAGAGCTGTCGTCGTGGAGGAATTCATTATGGTGAGCTGAAAAATTCTCATCAGTAAAAGTAGTGATTTTATTTAGATAAACGTATGGTCGACTTTCTGGCAGGCACATTTCCTAAAAAAAGTATACATGTAAAAATGCTACACTGAAACAAAAATCTTAGTAAAATCAACAATTTTCCTTAGCTTTTTTTCTGGGTCAGCTACAGGCTATAGTTAAAACAACCATAAAAAAATAGTTGATTACTTTTATGCGCCATGACGCGTGGTTGATAAACACCGTCCGTGGTGCAAAAAAAGTAAGCAACCACAAACAATGGTATTCCAACCATATACATAGTACGAAATATAGGCAGGGGAGGCGTGAGTGCCGCAGTTGAATTTGGTGAATCACAATGCAGCGACAATGTCGCTGTCAATGCAACCAAGGCACCAACCAAATTCAGTTTTTTTTCTTGTGTATTGCTCAATCTTGTTGTACGAGGATTAGGTTGGCTTATCACAATACACATCAGCCATCGCTTGTCTATTCCACCAGACCATTCAACCTAATTCAAACAGATTTAATTCAACCTAGTGGTGATGCCAACCTATGGTAGGTATCACCACTAGCGGTGCGGCAAAATTAGAAATTTGGCAAATTCTTCCGCTGCCGCAAATTCTGCCGCTGCCGCAAATTCGGCCGCAGCCATTGTGCGCGTTACCATACAAAACAGTGCATTCTAATTTTTTGACTGCGCTTTGCCACAACCCACTGCTTTGCCATAGCGGAAAACGCTGTATTGTGAACAAAATAGCGTCATACAACGTAATATAAAGGCTTCACAGCATAACACGAATATGAATTATATCGAACAGCAAACCGAACACAATTTTGCCATGTATCATATGAAACTTCTATGATAGAATAGGAGCATGAGTATGAGGAGTATGAAAAATCAACAGTTTTCCTTAGTTGTTTTTGCATCAACTAGGGCTATAGTTAAAACAACTATAAGAAAATTGTTGATTACTTTTATGCACCATGACGCGTGGTTGATAAACAAAAAAAATTTCATTCGGAGCATGAAAAGCGTCCAAATGTTGAAACCATTCTACTTTACGTAGAATAATTCCAAAGACGTTGCTCACTGAATTACGTTTGTTGAAATCAAATATTGCAAAGTAGTTTAAGTACTATAAAAACTGTTGATAATTCGAAACGTTGAAGTTTGAACTATTTTTCGTGGTTATGAAACAATTAAAACAGTTGATATTATGAACCTTGCGATACTTTTTGTATAATCAGAGCCAACTACTTTTATATCGTTAAATTAACTATATTAACATAGTAAAAATAACTATTTTCCGTAGTTCGTTTAACGATTTTGAATGAATCGTTGCAATACTATTAAAAATAGTTGAGCCAACCAAGAGTTTTTCTTTCAGTGTAGTACATCCCCGTAATAACAGTAGAACTTCATTGTTGCTATATAATACTTAATTTTATTCAATAGATTTTCCGTTCAAAGATATTAGTCATACTTTCACGATAGTTTGAAAAAGTCCGAATGTTAGATGCACTCTTCGTGACTGGAATACTCCGCATCACTCCTACGCACTGCTCCTCCTAAGGGACTTTTCGTGTTACCGACTCTTAATAATAGAGTCGAGTGTGGTGTGTACTCGGATGAGCTACAACTCAAGCTATTGCTCAGTTTACCAGACTATTGAAGTATCCTTCAAGCGGAGGTTGCGGCTATTTTTCAAGCAATCGACTCGCGTCTGTGTAATCGAATGTTTGGAGTTAATATTGGTAATTTCAGAGATAGTCAACCGGCTATTAAGTCTGCTACTTGTCCTTGTACGGTGTCTATGACTATTGCTGAATACCATTCATCTTTTAGGGAGATTTCGAGGCACACGGCAATACAAAATTGGTTTGGGGTACTGGACATAGGGGCTCTCAGGTCAACTGTGAGACCAATGAACTAGCGAGGCTTGAAACCTTGCTACCGAAGGACTCATTCCTCTTCTCAATAGGAATCGGTCAAATTGGCTATGAAGTAAAAATACCTCAAGGACGCTGGGAAGTCCTGTGCCGATGTATCATTCTGTGATATAACCAGACAATGGGTCTCCATGGACGCGCATTGCACCAGACAGCTATTATGCTTAACTCGAGTTGCTCTACGTTGTGCTGTGAGCATTCTAACGGGCCTCATAGAATGGCATGCACAATGGTTGGGTGAAACGTTTAACGACTTCTGTCGCAGCTGGGGCTAGGAGAACGAAGAGGAATCCGTCCTCCATCTCATGTGCCAGTGCCCGGCTCTGGTGAGGTGGAAGATGCTAGCACTTAATGCATCCTATCTTTCACATTTGACCGCACTATCCCCGCTTGATTTAAACGGGATAGTTCAGTTTATCAAAGTAAGCAGATGGTTTCTTGACTTTAGCGACTAGGGGAGAGTAAGTTACTGTGGCATCATAAGGGGCCACTTTTGTGCCTATGTGGATCTATTGGCAGTCTTTTGTCGGTCGGTAGCCACTTTAGCCTAACCTAATCTAACCCAGCTTACTTTCTCGATTCCCTCATCATAATACTTTTGACGTAGCCAGCTCCAAAATTAGGAAACTATTGTAATCACAGTAACAAATTGAAATCCTGTGGTAAACTAATCAGATAATCATCCCACTAGCGTTGCTGCCCCAAACTGTATGGCTCAAGCCGGTGTGTCTGACCATTTTACTCTAAGGCTCAAAATTCAGTTTCGCTCTTATTTCAGCTTCATGAAAATCAACCAGAATCCCCCAAAACAATAACGCGATGTATTTATAAGGACTGTATAAGTAGGTATTAATTAGGAATTTTGATATGTGTATGTGATGGAAAAACTGTCAAACCATTAAGCCCTGTTCTCCTGTTCCCCGAAATCCCGGAGGCCATGGACTACCGCCGGATATTGTTAAGCGCATGAAGGTGAAACATATTTAACACTGCAAGTTGAAGCGAATTCTTCATAGCAAAGGGAGGAATCACTAGTCACATTTTCATCAGAAAATCCATCGGATGCTCCGAAACTCACAAGTGATCATTTCCACTTCGCCAATAGTGATCACTTAGGGCATTTATGAAAAGTAAAAATCATCTGAGCGTGATGGGGTATCTAGCTTTATTGGTAAATATTTTTGAATCTCTATGGTCAGAATACTGAGCATTATTTTAATAGTGCCTTGAACAAGGGCTACTTTTTCGACACATAGAAGGATGCTTAAATTGTTTTCATTCATAAAAAAGGCAGAAAATGAGACCAGCCATTTTCTCCCAATCCCTCTGCTTCGTAATTTGGGGAAGTGTTTTGACAAAATTTGGTTGGAAATGATTTTTAGCTACTGCGAGCTCGCTAACACAATATCTGACCATTAATTTGGCTTTAGATAAAAGCATGGAAACCAGCGCGCTATTTCGTATTAGCACGATCAGATTGTCTCGCTCCTGAATAAGCGAAATACTCCAACGGTTGTTTGTTCCTTAGAAGGCCTTCGGTTTTAGTTAAAAGAAAGAGTACTTCCGGTATAAAATATTTTTTGAGATCTATTTAACTTTAGAAGATGTTAGACACGCCATCGCCTTCCTCCTTCCCTTCCAAGTTGAATTCGGTTGATATCACTGAGCAGGCACACATTTAATATGGATGATAAAGCTGAGCGAAATACTTCATTCGGCTTTACCGCCGCAAGAGCTGTGGTGCTTGCTAGTGGTGATCCTCTGGTTGATATCTTTTGATGGCAGATACGATTTCGCGTTGCCACCCAAATTTTCTCGTCGATGCTTATATCATTTCTTCTTTGGAGCTTGACCAACTGTAAAGATGGTATGCATTCATAAAATTTGGTTATGTTACGTTGAACTTGATCCAATCTGGTCAATCTGACAGGTGATATATTTACAATCGCATTCAGTCACATAATGTAATCCCTCTCAACGTTCTTTGACTCTCCCAAGTTCTTACTTGATATCCTTCTTTTGATAGTAACGGAACTGCACAGAATCACCAATTTGAAAATACCTGGAGCTCTTAGCTGGCGCGAAATTGCATTGATGTCGATGACTTTCAATTGCATGTAATAAATATATAAACAAAACATAAGTTTTCCAAGACATGTCCTCATGGATGCACTTGGTATCCTTCGGTACTGCATTAATATTCGCTGTAACTCTTGGTCTGCCAAAGCTAATTTGAGACGCTTTTTCACTGCTTGACGTACCTCTCCGTTTGACTGTCTGTAGCAGGATAAGCGGATACAATAAGGCGTTGATCATTCCTATTTGTGACAAGAAAATATTTAAATTCATTCCAAGTAAACATATTTCCATTGACAGATGCAATGTTTCGGTTACCCATCTATGTGTTGTGTTGTTTTGGTATTCTATTCATTGACAGACTAAGATGATTTTTCAGCATGCATAGTAACTCCTCATGCGTTATGGATGATGGCATTTCAGAAGTAGTAAGCCCAGGTAGTAAGCTGTAAAACTTTAGCCCGATGCAATTGACAAGCACTTGAACCTTTTTGACCGGGTCGATAATACCGTGAGAGTCAAAAGTGATGACACACTTAGAAATTCAATTTTTGAACTAACATATTTTTCTAACTGTAAGGTATAGAAAAATGCTGAATGTCTGAAATCAAAGTTTTGTTCGTTTCTAAGAAATTATAGTCATTTCATAGCAGTTTCTACAGTACTTATCATTTTATATTGAAAAACTGGTAAGATTGGTATTTTTGTCAGTCAAAAGTAATGGCACAGTTGTTCCTATCAACTGAAAAATACTGTTCAACTCAAAACTATTATTTAGTTTGGGCTCCTTTTGCTTGTCTCACAACTTGCAGGCGTCCTGGCATAGATTGTACAAGGTTCTTTGTCACATTTGGGCTTAGAGCTTCCTATTCTTCAAGCAGAGCATTTTTCAAATCTTTCTTGCAAGAAATTGGCTTTTTTCGAACTCGCTGATCCAAAATTTCCCACAAATGCCCTATAGGGTTAAGGTCTGGAGACTGAAGAGGGTGATCAAGTTGATTCGGTATCCGATACAAGAGTCATTCTTTGACCAAGCGAGACGTATGCTTAAGGTCGTTGTCTTGTTGGAAGATGCACGTCCAAGGCAGCTCCAATTTTTGAACTCTGGGAGCCAAATTTTCTTCCAAAATTTTGAGGTACTGTTCTTTGTTCATTGTACTATCAATGAACACAAGATTCCCGACTCCTGTCTCCGCCATACAACCCCATACCATTACCGACCCTCCACCATGCTTGACTGTAGATGTGATGTTTTTGTCTTCAAACTTGGAATTTTTAGTTCGCCATAATTTCTTAGATTTTTTATGTCCGAACATTTCGAATTTGCTTTCATTGGTTTCAGTTTGCCAGAACTCAACTCCACAGTTTTTGTATTTATTTGCATATTTTAGCCGCTTCGGTTTGTTGGTGTCCGATATGAAAGGCTTCTTCCTTAGCGCTCGTCCATGTAAACCATTTGAATTCAATGTCCTACGGACCGTAGATACTTTTACTGACTTCTCTGTTTCGCAGGTGATGTTTTCTACAATTTTCACTGCACTTGATCTTTGATTAGCCTTTACTTCTTTGATGATTTCTTTTACTTGCGCGGGATCCAATTTCATTGGTCGACCAGAACATGGAAAATTTTCTACTTTTCTACAAGATTTTTACTTCGCGATTACATTTCTGATTGTCGAATAATGTCTTTCGACTATTTTTCCAATTTCGCGGTAGGTCTTACCCTCTTGCCATAAATTTAAAATTATTTTGCTTGTCTCTAACTGAGTTTTGTGCCTCATTTTTCTGAAGTATACTTAATACTGAGCACGACTCAAATACTTCAGAGCAATCATTGGTTTGACCACAAAATAACCGCTAGCTTTAGAAAGAGGCCGAAACAAAATTCTGGTTTTAAGTTTAACTGTTATTTTTCAAATGGTAATAACAAGTGTGCCATTACCTTTGACTGATAAAAATAGCACTCTTACAATGTTTTTGCATATAAAATGATTAGTATAGCATGCATTGCTATGAAATAATTATAATTTCTTCTGAACAAATAAAATTTTGATTTGAGACATTCAACTGTTTTCTATGCCTAACAGTTAAAAAAATATGTAAGTTCAAAAAATAAATTTTTATTTGTGCCATCACCTTTGACTCTCACAGTATTTCTCATTGCAAGATAATGATTTAATCTTGCGACGTAACTATAAAATGGTGTGCTTTGAATTTGATATTTTTCCGCCACCGCGACACCACTGATTTATAATTGGGTCTACTAAGCTATATTTCTGATATCTTTCTTAAGGGCAGACTAGCTGTTTACGCGATTGACCGCACAATATTGGAGATGTTATCTTAAAACTGTGATATCTTGAAAAGTATTCAAGATTTTAAATTTTTTTTTCATATATTACTTTACGTTTGTTGTCAAAAAATTTGACCTAATTTTTATAGGAATGCATTAAGTGTTAATGATGTAGTACTAGCTAAGTTCGAGCATTTGAAATCAATAGCAATTTTCATTCAAGGAGCATTATCTCAGATCGTATTCGCACTAGGCGAAAAAATGAAACAAATGAAACAAAAGATCTATTGAACGAGCTGTTTTCTGAAATATGAATTGTATCAGCAACGATTTACATAATTCACGGGAATTTCATCAGTTGTGTTTCACTTCAGGCCGTTTGTTCTCTAAAGCAATCTAAAAACTCATTCAAACTAAACATCTTTCGATCAATAATTGCAGTGAAGTAAAGTATTCCCAAAACAGCCCTTGTTGTGCCTGAGGGTTAAGGGATACTTATAGTGGAGAACTACGAATCTGCAGAGAAGAGGAAGTTTCCATTGATGCCCAAGTGTTGAAAAAATGTTCTTTGAATGAAAAGTTATCAATTAGATGCTTTTTAACATACCAATATGGTGCGGTAACCGCGCCAGTCCAGAGATGGCCAGTCTGCCATCAATAGCACAAGTTAAGATTTAATAATTTTCGAAAACAAATTTTTTATTCTTCAAATCCTACCCAACTTTTATATGTTGAGTACCAAATATCTGAATCCTGTTCATATAAATTCATCCAGTTACCAAATTCAAATCCAACAACAAAACTTGCGCTATCTATAAAAGCTGTCAATCAAACTTCAGATTCGACAAAAAACACCCAGAAAAAGAAAAACATTATTATTGCCAATTTCTTTGAGCTCTATTCGTATCTAAAAGGAACACTATATTTTTGGACAAATTCGATTGTCATATACCTACACACCTACTTATGTGTCTGTACCCGGCCTGTGCGTATTTCTCCTGTTTTCGAGGCTGCTACTTCATAGAGGACAACGACAAATTCGAAAGTAGCATGCAATGTATTTCCAATCGATAAATTTCTCCTGGAGATCTAGTCAGAGCAACTCAACCGCAAAGTATGCTCATTTATCTGGATTGGAATGTTTGTTAAGATGCTCTCGAAAAATGTTCCCTATTTTAGGTGAAATATCACTTTCATTGTATCGGGTAGAAACTTGAAGCCATCACAATTGTCCAATTAATAATGATCACTTATTACACTGATTGGTTTTTAAGAGGAGTTGTCTTTTATTCTTTGACATTGGGACTGGAAGATGAATTAGACGTTGAATGATGACTCACGGTGGGAGGTGAGTGAAATTTCAATACGTTTGAAAATGCTTGATGGTAACTTTTCAACTATTTATTTATTCTTGGCTGTCATTCTTAGTTGACCACACCATTTTTTTTTATGCGAAACTTTAACTGAATTTAGCACGCTCTGACACAATCACGGGAAGATAATTGATGACTGCATTGGAACTTAAAGGGGTACAAAGAAATTTAGGGCTACAAATTTAGGGCTACAAGCTAATATTTGTTGTTTGTTGTCACTACAAGATCATTAACGTTTAAAAATTTTACGATAAAATCGCTTAGCGTCTTCTATTGGATATTCTATTACCAACATAGCACTCCCTTTCTTTGTTCTGTAAGCTTCGAACACTATTAATTTTATATGTCCCATTATATCGTTTACTGTTCCAATATCATTTACGTGCATTCAAATCACAAAGTATTCCACATAAGTTATTTATTATCCAATAAAAGTCTCATCAGCTTTTCCTTTTTTTTTCTAGGTGAGCTGATTGCATTATTCAACTTCGAAAAACCATCCAACCATAGCCGTAAGTATGATAATTCAATTTTCAGTTATCTCTTTTCTCTTTTATGCACGTTAAAGATAAAATGGATAGACTATTTGATTATGCTTATTTTACATTGCCGAAGTATACACTTCAAACTTCTACTGAGTTCCTGTTCAGCGCTGCTCGTTTCGATGGGGAATTCTTCAAGTTCTCCATTGATATTCATTACTCTTGTCATCAATTTACCTATTTTGTGTCATCTGAATGTTGACTGTGCCATCGACTCGGCATTAGTATCGCAGGCGAATCATTCAATATACTCGTAAATGTATATAAATATTCTATTTTCGTCATCCGTCCCATAAATTCTCCCGAATTTCATACATATTTCAAAGAAATATTTATGACTATGTATGTTATTCTCTCAGCCTCAGACGTACTTTGTATAACCTGGAATTCAATTTTAACAATATGTATGTATGTGTGGAAAGCAACGATTGGTAAATACTAAACTCCGTCGAAACGACAGGTGCAAATTATATTTTCTTTTAGAAAGAAAATCAAATTTGTATCGACGTCGCTATGCTTTTCCGATTGCAGGTATGCAAGCTTAATCAGATTTATCACTTCAAAGGAAAGGCAAATCTTGACTACAAAAAGCCACAAATAGCCACAAATAGCCACAAATATATTAGAGTTTAATTATATCCTACACAAATCGCGACTGGGAATACAATCTTATTATTTTACTATAAAATATTAAATTTGCTTTTTCAATGTATGATGTATAATGATGTATAATATATAGCTAAGTAATGGCTTTTAATGATTATTCGCTACATTCTCCACAGTAATAAGTAGCAAGCAGTACTTTAAGAAAAATAGAGTATATTTCGAATATTTCCGAAAAAGTAAACAGGACGTTCGCATGTCAGGAAAACAAAACGAGGAAAATTCACACCAAGAATTTAAAAGGGTTTGCAAAAGCGAGACACGTTCCGGAAAAAATCAGTAAAGACTCTTCTCGATTAGAGACAATTAAGTGGTTTTATCAAGCATTTCATTTCCAATTTACAGAAGAACAAATAAAATTGTTTAGCTAGGAGAAAAATTAAACTGTCGGAGAAACTTAATTCCCGCTAAAGGATTTAATGGGAAGCTGCGGTAGAACACCTTGCCGAATATGAGGAAGTGCACATCAGTGGCAGCGTAACCAGATCTATCAGGATGGAAGACGCTAAACTTCAGAACGAAAGACAAAGTGGAAGGACTTAGAATCTCATATTTTTAGAAGGACACAAGTTGTTTGAATTGGAAAGTAAATCAAATCAAAATGCAGCAAATTGCCTATCCTAGTTGGAGCTGGGCAAACGGCGGCAGATCCTTCGATTCAAGTTACAGAATATGATTAAAAATAGTTGTAACTTAATTTATCTGTAACACTACAGCTACCTAAGCTCAGTAACAGAAGCTTAAAAAATGACTTGAGACCATACTTGCATTATTGGAGGTAATCGACATAAGGATTATACCAATAAGTATTTAGCTGCAAACACGCCCACGCTGGGCGCAACAATAATTTAAGGAAAATCTACTTTTTTTATGTCAGTTGTTTTCATATAAATGTCTATTAGTCAGCAAATAAGTAAAAATAACTTGTTTGTACGCACTTTAGGCAAATTATGTTCCATTTCAAATTTCTGAAATGAAATAATGTATAAAATATTTAATTTAAAAATAACAAACCAATGCATTGGTTAATGTAAATGGTTTACTGGTCACGGGAAAACGTAGCAGCGTAGACTAGTGATGAGCGATAGTGAGATGTTTTATTGAGATGTTATATTATTTAATGGAGATAATCGATGCCATAAAATAATCTTGAGACTAAACGAGTTAACAGTTGAGAAAACAATAAGGAGAATAATCGATATCCTCGATTATTCTACGCGATTGTTGTGTTCG
This sequence comes from Nemotelus nigrinus, assembly GCA_947369275.1. NCBI lineage: Eukaryota > Metazoa > Arthropoda > Insecta > Diptera > Stratiomyidae > Nemotelus > Nemotelus nigrinus. The sequence goes on from OX376374.1 coordinate 45,540,609, forward strand.
ATTGCTGATTTGGATTGCTGGAATCAATTGCTGTACTCAATTGTTGAAGATCGATTTATAGCAGAAAGAGGATGTGTAACTGTGCTGTGGGTGTAGCTAAAGCTAAGATCAACACAATGCTAAAGCTCACAGCCGAAGCTGATATTTCTCAAGGTTTGATGACCAATAAATGTTTTGTTGTGTAAAGTCCCTAATACAAATCTTTCAATTCAAAGAGTTTTTCAATTGGTTAAAATAACTGATTCAACGACAATGAAAAATTCAGGACACATCAGACGATCAGACTATTGGTCTGACAAGCAGACCCTCCCTCCAATAAAGGGAGAAGATGACCTTCCAAATTTCGATATTCTGTCAAGAAATTGATATATATTTAGTTTCTAAAGGAAATATTGATCTTTCGAATGAAATAGATTGCTGCATGATTACCTTATAAGGTGTTGGAAGCATTTCATGATACAAAAATACTAAAAATGCCTCTTGCTGGCAACTCTTTGCTTCTTTACAGTTCACTTACTAGAACTTACCGTAGACTTGCTTGACATTTAGATCACTGCATCGAAGGTTGTAAGGGTAGAAAGATTTATGGTGCTCCTTTACTTTTTACAAAATTTAAATATATTTGACTTATGCTCAGTTAATACTAAATGGCAAAATTCTTCTAGTTGACTGTCCTATTTTTATTTTGCAAGCAAAACTCTTGATATATTTTTATTGAGAACATACCAGCTCCTTACCAAAATAAATACATCCTGTTAACTTTAGAAATTCCGAAATTTTAATCATTGGAATTTCTAATGCTGAAAAATGTGTAATTTATGTCACTTCGAATTTTAAAAAGTTCAAACTGAAAAAGTAGGCAAAGCATTAAACTTACAAATTGTTTGCCTTATTTTCTGAAATGCTGAGACCTTTCAGGAGACATGATTTGGATAGTTTTTATCACGTACCTGCTGTAGTTGGCATGCTTAATTATGATAAAAGTCAAACATGCTTAATTCTATATGTGTCAATATGTCCTGTGAGTTTTGTAACGATCTGATATTCTTGTCAGAAATTATCGCTAATCGAAAGCTTCAAAAAAATATTTGGTTATATTTAAAAAACTCTGTGCCCAAATAGGTTTAGCAATTTTCAAAGGGATATTATAACTATTATTCTGCATACTTGCTTCTTCCAGGATCTTTTTTTTTGCGTAGAATCAAAGGAGTACTTGAAGATTCTCTAGAATGCCCGCCACCGCAAAAGCGCTTAAGACTCTTTGATTTAAACTTAACATGGGCCTAATTATTCTTTCAACGCAGCAATACAACCGAAGAATTTCTGCTCGATTAAATTACGCACTCCAGAGATGCCAACCGCACAACAATCCTTTTACTCCTATATTATTATTTCAAAATTTCAAAATTCTATATTCTATATGTAATTTAACTCATTTACTAATTTTCTTTGAAAGACACCACGCCTGCCAAAATTAATCCTACTACACGGAAGACATGCTGTTCAAAGTTAAGTTTGGAGTCAAATACAACAATGATGCGGTTGATCAGACCGCATCGAGAAAGGAAAATGAAAAGCAACAGAGGAGTTCTCTTAAGAGTTTAATATGTTCTACGGCATTTCCAAATAGTCAGAGTGAGGTAGTTGGCAGAGCACCAGCAGTTCCAGAGGCAAAGGTCATTTTGAAGATGCTTTCAATTTTTATGAGAATGAATCACTCTTAACATTTTGAAGTAAGGCAGATATAAAAGAGTTGTAGATGCAGAAGCGTATGGTCAACGGAGTCAAAAGAGTAAAAAAAAGTCAATATACAGTTAATATCACAAGAGTGTGTGCGCTGAGAAAGAAAAATGTCCAACCGACACCGTTTTCCAGTAAAATTTCACACTTTTTGGGCATATTTTCGACCAGATTTGCTGGTAAACTTTTCCAGATAATACGAAGATGATAAATAGCTACTTTAAATTTCCTACACGCTTTTGAGGAAGCTTTAGCTTCATAGCAGCCCCGACATTTTCGATCGGGTACATGTCTGGTCGATCGGGTACCCACACAGGGTCATTTGGTCATTCATCATTTCATCATTCCATTTGGTGCATAGTCGGCTTCAATGTTTTGGATCTTTATCCTCTTGAAGAATCCATGCGTTCGGATCGGATCAAACCACTTACGGGTAGTCTTAAACAAACGCATTTGGTAGATCTGTTGCGTCCTTTCTGAGCTCAGGATCCCAGTAAACAGAAAAAGGGTACCAAATCATTGTTTACTGAAGCACAAATCTTGACAAGGTGAACTGAATATGTGGTGTTCTTCAAATCGACCATACTGGCTTGAAAGTAACTGAAAAGAAAATTCGTCCATAAAAATGACATGTGAAAAATTGCGTTCGTTCTGCTTTGTGGTCCACTGCACTCGTTTTGCAATGTGTTTTTCGCTCAAAAGAGGTTTAAAAAGAGGTTGCCATCTGTAGTCTGAGGTATCAAATCGTCTACTGATTGTCATCAGGCTAGCGGAGATTCCCTTTTGCATCTACCAATCTTCTGCTCGACGCAACGGAATTTTCTTCGAATATCCCAACAATTCCTCGGCTTCGGCCGTTGATCTCCACCGTTTTTGTCTCATTATACTGCACTCTAAAAAATATGTTTCCGAAAATCAAAGAAAATATTTACTTGTTTACCAGATGTGAAATCTTCCACAAATCAAATAAACTTTTATTTGATATCAGTAATTTGTATAAATATCATTGAAAAATTTCTTACATTCAGCGGAATACAATTTTTGCTTTACCTTATTTCAAGTAAGTCATTTTCCTCAAATCTTGTAAATTATGTCTATGAATTAAGTAAATTATATCTACATCACGAATATTTTTTTCTATGTCTCAACAACAATCATGCTTCAATATTCGACGAAAAAATTGATAGTTTTTATGACTTCTATCAACATTTCCTCTACACATATAAAGGGTCGATAGCTTAGAGCCGGTTTAGACGAGCGGTTTTTTGCTGGATCCAGCACGAGCTTTCAGGCAAGAGAAGTGAAGGACGGAACGGAACAGCGAGCACGACTGATCGAGCCATCGAGCACGGCAGCGATTTTTCTGTCATTTTCTTGGAAAAAATTTGAGGCACAGACATTTTTTTGGTAGAAAGCAGTCTGCTACGAATATAAAAAACTGTGTGCTAGCACAGCAAGAAATCGCTCGTGAAAACTTGCAACGAGCACCATCGGTCAGCAAACTCTGTGCTGGCAAAGCACAACCTCGCTCGTCTAAACCGGCTCTTAGCTCGCTAACGTGTCAATCCAAAGCAGCGATCTACCGCTCGTGGGTTCGAATTCCGCCGGGTTCATGGTTGACTTTGTTCGTCTTCAGATGTCCTTACTCCATTGATTAACCCTCCGAGAACAAAGGGGGTCAAATTGACCCCAGAGACCTTTTTGACCAATCGCAGCGCTTAGGCCTGCGGGAAAAGGGGGGTACTGTAGGTTCCTTAGTGTATTTCTGTGCCTTGACTTTTAGTTTAAACCGTTCTCATACAGTCCCATGTCGTCAGTCGTCGTTGAGAAGCCTTTGAAGCAGATCAAGGGGTCAAATAGACCCCATGTGTACTCGACGTCAATTTTGAGGAAAAATTCAATATTTTTTTTACTTTATAAATCGATATATGAATTTAAAATAACCAAAAAATAATTGTTTTTAATATGTACCAATTTTTTCCAGCTTGTAAAAACTGTTTTTAAAAAATCGATTTTTCCTTTCGAAGCTAGATATATTTAGTTTTTGTGACAAATATCGATATTTCGAGGGTAATCTGCCCTCTTCTTCTTCAGTGTCTATCGGTCTATCGATAGACACTGACACTGACGCTACCAAAAATAAATCTGCCATTGCTGTCTTGAAAGAAGTTGTGGCTCACCTCGTCGAGCCATATTTACGAGAAAAATTAAATAATACCATTCTACGTGTAGACATTCGAAAAGGGATCGAAAAGATTTTAGGCATAAATATCCCAAATGTTCCTTCAGAACGCCCAAAGCTCAATAAAAGAGCAAGATGTTTTTTGTTCTCTCGAAAACAGGACCACAAAACAAAAGATGTGTGCGCATCTTGCGATCGACCGATGTGCGACGAGCATCGGGCATTTTTATGTAATGGTTGTGTTGGATATGAATAATTTTTCAATTTCTTCTTTATTTTGTCAATATTTGTATATATTTTAATGAATAAAAAATAGTTTTTTCTATTCAAAAATGAAAAAAAATCATTATTTTTCATACCCTCAAAATTACTGCTACCAATATGCGTAACGAATATCTTTTTTGCAACCCTTTGTATAGGGATGATTTTTGTATTATTCTAACCATATAAATTTTAGGCTCCAAATATTAAAAATCAATAAATTTATTAATTTTTTTTTTAAATATGCAAATATAAAAAACCTTCAAAATCGCCACCGTAAATATGCAAAATAAATACTTTTTTTTAAAGGTCCAATATACATCTAATTTTTTTATGATTTTGTCATATCTTGAGAGTATCTGTCTAAATTTTTAGCCAAAAATATTGAAAATTAAAAAAAATAACGATTTTTTAGTAAAAAACCTGATTTTCGGCAAAACTGTTTTCCGCGAATTTTTTTTAGGCATGTTAAGGACATTTAAGGTACGTCATATGCATAAGAACTACTAGAAAAGGTCTCAAACTATTCCTACAAATTTTTTCAAATTAAAATCTTCAGTGGCGGCGATTCTATAGACGTTCAAAAGTGCTTGGGGTCAATTTGACCCCAAGTGTTCTCCATGATCGAAAAAATAGGTGTGTACTCGGAGGGTTAAGTGTCACATTATAGCTTAAATTGGCGACTAGGCATAAATAATACGAGCGCTTCAGAAAATAAAATAAAAATGTGGCACTTTAAAAAAAGGAAAAAATTGAAAATTTTTTTTTTCAGAGTTTTTGCGTGCCAACAACATGCGATGCTTTCAAAGCGGTCCCCCATCTAAGTAGTAAACGCGACCAGCACTGCTTAACTTCGGTGATCGTACGTGAACCGATTTATGGCAGATGCCAGATGTTCTTTAAACAATATCAAATTTTACTCAGGACAAGTGCAATATCAGTGCTTGATATGAATAAATTCCTTTCTTTCGATTGAGTAAATATTTCTTTGAAACTATACCAAGTTTTACTCAGGGCAAGTACAATACTTGTTCTTTGAAATGGAGAAATTTCTTTCTTTGGATTGAGTAAATATTTCTTTGGCGCATAATCATTACCAATTTTCTTTTATAATGTGTTCATTTTTCTTCAAAAAATAGAAGTATTTTTCTCAGTGTGGCCAATCCCTAAACTTTTTGGACTTTCTAAACAGTTTCTGCAGCAGCTATCGACAATTTTGGCATTTTAGCGTACACAGACAAAAAGCCAGTTTCAAATCTCTTTGCGTAAGCCGCATTCATTTTGATTATCTCCAATTTCTCTGAAAATCATAATGTAATTGGATTGTAAGCTGCTACACATATTAGAGAAAACCGTAGCCAAACAAATGGCGTTCACACTTTTCAAGTAGTGAAAACCGGTTTTTGTTTACAGCGCTACGCTTTTGTGATACTAATTGTATATGACTTCTACTTGGCTTTGATGATCCAAGGCATATGCAACAGTGTTTGTGAAGGACAAAAGATTTGTAAGAGGGGACTCTCCGTAAACAAAACTATATGGCTGGAACAAAGGGATAAATCTTGTTTTGCACAACGCGTTCGAGAAGTTTGCTGAAGCACAGAAGATAGAAAATGAGACGGTAGGTGGATATGCTAGCACGACCAACATATTTTCGCACCTCTCCAAACTGATGGACACTTTCCACTGGCTATGCTACAGCTAAAAAGTATAGTATGGTCACTTCTATTGTGAGCTATCACCTTCCTGGATTTGAAGTACACTGTCATCATTTGCCAATCATTTTCTCGCTTTTTCTCAATTTTATTTCTTCCGAATATTATTTTTTCTTTATGGTAGGCATTGCATAAAACTATTTATCAACTTCTAGAACTATAAATCAATAAGTGATGAAATCATCAAGTTTGAGACATTCATTTCGAAAGACAAACTCGTCTAGGTCACCCTTATGACAATTTATAAAGTATCATTATATGAGAGAAAATCACAGGTGTCAGTCTTACAGCCACAATAAAGATCAACCTGATAATGGTCTTTTTCATGAAATTTTGCTCAGTTATTTTGCCTTTTCGTTCTATTGTTTTTTTTTTAATTCCTTCTCAAAAGCTGCGTCAAAACACTTAGGAGAAACAACTAAAGTTTGTCAAAATTATCCCTATGGTGCAAGTGTCTTTCTCAACAAACGGTTTTGTTCTCAAAATTTTAGTTCTAAGTCTCCCTTACAATTGTCATTCGGGCTCACTGATAAAAATTATGTTGGGATGCAATGCTCATAGTGCCACCTTAAACCCTTTCGGTTTTGGTTCGTCATTCGATAGTTTTTCCACAATGAATGTATAGAAATGTCGAAGGATCTCCACAGCTCAATTTAACCAGACTCTGATTAAAAGATCAACTCAAAGTGGTATTAAATTAAAGTCCATTGTGTGATAACGTTTGAATTTGAATATGGGATATCAAACGCTGGTAACCGTTACAAATGCTTGAATTTTAAGTAACTATCATGCCTTGAATTCTGATCCGAGCTTTACAAGTTTAATCCTTAAGATACATATTGTCATGATATAATTCTTTTCAAAGCTAAGCCATCCACAGTACAATACCCTTATAGTATCGCATGGCTATCTATTACCTATAAGCTCAACAATGCGAAAATCTTAAAGATAAATATTACACGCCCCATGGAATGTATCTGCTATATATTTTCTTTTACGACAACTAAACCTTTGAACGTTAAAGCGTCATTGTCAGACAAACAATAATACAATACGACTGTGTATTTATTTCACTTTACCGACTTTCTTGAAATACAATATCCTTTCGAGTGTCCCAGTTATAGGGAAATAGTCAAAACTGTCCAAACAGAGTGTGTCGCCGCACACGTTGCCATTTGTTGGGTAATTAGCAATAATCGATAGGCAAACAGCAGCGTCGACTCGGCCATCGTCATCGATACCGTTTTCAGTTTGTAGAGGGTTAAGTGGTCTCAGTCGAAGGCAATCATTGTTAGCACACTGAAAACGTCAAGTCAATAATAAATGTCAATTGGCTGTAATCACATCTCAATTAAGCTCGGAATATGAATGGATAGAATGACCAGAATTGGTCGGCGTCATGACTATCTGCGGAGCTGGATATATTTGTTTTTCGAGAAATATGATAGACTTTATAATTTTTTTCTTTGCTCTCAGAATGAAATTAGCATGAAAAATATAATTGGGATATAAGTAATATAAAATACTCTTAGCACTCTAATGTAAAATACTCTTAGCTCAAGATAAAAAAATCAATACCTTAAAGACAATATTTTCAAGATATTAAAAACTGGAAAATTTCTTTCGTATTTTGTAACCCTTATTTATTTCTCTGAAAGTCTTTTTCTCTGTAATGAAAAAAGGTTTAATCAAAGAGTAAAAGTTTCCGCCCCAGAATTGTAAACCATACTGCAATTTCGACTGAACAATGGCGTAGTAGACAGGTAGAAGTACAGAAATAGGGCAGAGATACTTTAGGTAATAGAACATTTTTAAACGCGAATTCATAATTTTTTTAAACCTGCAAAGTGGTTCTTTCAGTTCCGCTTTTCATCAAATCAAATTTCTAAGTATTTTATTGCTTCAACTTGATATATTTTGACACAGTTTTCATGGCAATATCATTTTGATGAAGACATCTTATGCATTTATAGAATAATCTGCCTATGTCATTTCATCTATCTTTAAGTGCAAAACGAACACATTTGTTTTAATACTCAGAACTATTTTGCTTTTAGTGAACCATACTTTCGAGTTTATTCAAATCATTTTGCGATTTTAACCTCGCAGCAGTTACATTCTCTGCACAAAGACATATCAAGTTTGCCTGAGAAAAGATCATTAAGGTAAGCTAAGAAGAAAATAGTCCTTAATACAGAACCCTGAGAAACGCCATATAAAATGGATAAACATTAACTCATGGAATCTAAGATACGTACACAGTAGTATCTCCCAGTTATATATGGCCGATAGCAGCTTAGAGAAAAGCCTTTTATGCCAGCATCACAGAAACGATTCAATAAAATAGTATGGTCAATCAAGTCGAACGCTTTAATTATGTCCACAAAAATTACCCAAACGCAGCTAGGTTTGTTCAAACTTTCAAAAACATTTGAAAAGAAGTTTAACAGATCATCTCCAGTAGATCTTTTCTCGAAAAATTCAAATTGATTACAGCAAAAGAAGTTAGTATTCGGCTTTTGATATTTTTTCCAATAACTTTTGAAAATACTAATAATAAAGAAATCGGTCTATAGGCATTGAGGTCTGTGCAACAACCTTTCTTAAACAGAGAGGAATCACTACTGCAACTTTTAGAATTTAGAAAACCATATCTTTTATTTATTTTAGAAAGTTGACTGTTATACTGTCAATACCAGAAACCTTGTTAGATTTCAGCGAGCTAATCACATTGCTCACCTTCTCTTTGAATGCCGGTAAACTTTTATACCTTTGACTTGCGAACTGCAGCTTGATACTGACAAACTCTAGCGCATCAGAACCGCTAAAAAACTGAAGTTCGAAGAAATTGTCTTTGAGTGACAAAAAAATGTGGAAAGACGTTATACACTTTTTTGTAATATCATATCAACGATTCCTTATCCAAAGCAACAAAACCCAACTACAGCATAGATGATGAAAATGTTCAGTGCTGGCAACACTTTTCCAACGAAGCAGCAATAAGCTTATCATACCAAGTTCATACTAGAATCAACTTATCCTTTGAATTTTGTTCTGATCGCAGGATTTCATCGAAAGTTTCAGCGGTTAAACGTTCTTTAAGGCTGCCATCCGAAAAATTTTCAAAACTCGGAAAATTTGGAAATTGGTTTCTAATTTTTATTGCAAATGATTAACATTTGAGTATGACATTTGAACCATCTATTGGTGCAATATTTACGAAAATGTCCGTCCATACTCGTCTATACCTGATCTGCTTCACGTTAAGTTAAATCCACGCTGTGAATTTCGTTTCGATTGAATCACTGCGCTGCAAGTTATACATGTGAAAATAATTTTAGGATTACCACCCTTAACACTTTTCAAATTTTCAAAACGTTAATATTTGTTGTTAATTTTCATTGCAGGATCATTCCCATTTGCAAATCTAATGGCATAATCGCTTGGTAAAGAGATTCCAAAAAATTACAAAAATGGTCATAGCTGGCAGTTCTTTCATGATTTTTTACGAAATTCCTACGACATTCAGTTTACATTAAGTTCCATTTATTGCACGAACGTCGTTTTGATTTCATGACTGGGCCGGAAGCTATAGGGAAAAAAGCTTTATTTTGCTGAGCAAATTTGCAAGATTTAGAAGACAAAAATCACCATAGCTGGCAATTGTATTCTAATTTTTCTACCAAATTTTGGTTAAATGTTGTCTGAGTTAGGGTCCAAATATTGTTTGAATTTTGTTGAAATTTGACAGCTGAATCGGAAGTTATAAGCCAAAAAGCAGTTTTTTTTCTCATTGATTTTTCAAGATGGTACCACTGCCACAGTGTTGCCTGCCTTCCAAAATCACTTCCATTATACCTGGTCCTAGTTAATACCAATATATTCTGGGATTTTCATTATGATTGGATAAGCCGGTCATCAGTTGTCGTGAACAGAAGTTTCGAGCGCTGAAAATTGAGGTAATTTGGTGATGGGTTGCCGTTCTTGTGCAAACCGAAATTTTCAAAATTTTGGTTTGACATGATGGATAACGGCTAAAATATATCAATGATTTGAAGTTTTTGTCAAAAAACAAAAAAAAATTTAGGAGGGTCGTTGATTTGAAGGATTTTTTTTCAGGAGCCTGCCGTAGCTACAGGGTTACCTGCACTGTTTTAAAAATCCATGTGTGTTAAATCTTAGTCAACATCAATACGTTCTGCAATTTTCACGATGATCTAATGTTTTTGTCAGAAGCTATGACAAATTAACATTTGCAAAAAAAATCCTTGCCTACTTTTAGGCACTTAGCACCCACCTACGGCTCAAAATTTCCAATTCTTGATCATAGACAAGCTAAAAATATAGCAAGTTTTCATTTCCAACACTTTTTTTAACAAAAATTCACACTACTTGGAAATATAGGAGTATACTTGAAAATTCACTAAAATGCCCGCCACCACCAAAGGGTTAAAGATATCGGAATTTTATTTTAATCATTTTGCTGCTATATATATATATATATATATATATATATATATATATATATATATATATATATATATATATATATATGTATATATATATATATGTATATATATATATATATATACATATATATATATATATATATATATATATATATATATATATATATATATATATATATATATATATATATATATATATATATATATATATATATATATATATATATGTATATATATATATATAAAAGCAATCCCACGACAACCCTTGTACGGGTCTAGGGGTTGAAGTGTATACGAGTGTGGAGTGATTAGTTCCACGACTCACTTTACCCCTGATTTAAATCAGGTACCTAATCAGAGCTAGGTGAACTCAAAGCTTGGTGCGCGGACCCTCGTCCGAACCTGGATTCGAACCAGGGACCTCACACGCTAGAAGCCAGTGCTCTACCCACTAGGCTACTCAAGCTCTTATATATATATATATATATATATATATATATATATATATATATATATATATATATATATATATATATATATATATATATATATATATATATATATATATATATGTATATATATATATATATATATATATATATATATATATATATATATATATATATATATAAATATATATATATATAAATATATATATATATATATATATATATATATATACATATATATATATATATATATATATATATATATATATATATATATATATATATATTTAAAGAAATATGAATTTTCAGCGAAACAAGTTTAATACTGAATTTTCTTCGAAAATTCAGTAAAAATTGTGTGAATTAATTGTGCCGTGAATTGGTCATCTTTCAGCTTTGAGCCAAGAACTGCATACTCTATAGTTCAAAGCTTTACACACTGAATAGCAAAACAATTGAATAGCAAAACAGTGATATCGACTTTTAAAAATTTGCTAATGGTATTTTCACATTGAGTAACTTAGCTTTAAAATCAATTTTTGGTTCGCAATAAAACGCGTGTAATATGATTTCTTCTCAGACAAAGGGCAAAAGAAAAATCCAGAAAATAGAATTGGTATTCTATTATGGTTCCTATAAGAAACTTATCAGATATCATTTTTGCATCAAACAGAGCACCAGCTGAAAGGTAGGCTTGTGTATTTTCAACCAGATAGTTCTAGTTATTGAACTTATCTGAGCATGTTGGCTAGAGCTCAGTTTATTCCTACTTTTTTCAACTGCCAAGCATAAAATTTTTTCGATTATCTTTGTTTACTACTGCGACACAAAATTTTTTATTTTATTATTTTCAAAACGTGGAAACATCATTCAAAGGCATTTTTAAAAGACAGTGTCATTGATTGTCTAAACTGAAATGAGAAAGTGGCACGTTCCGTGTGTCATTCATGCTGTTCTGATTTTTGAAGACAGACGCCTACGCTTTTGGTTTAGTGAGGTAATGGTACCACATTATTGGTCTGAAAATTATTGTTGCTAAAGGATTTCAAAGTCGTGCATTAAAAATCATCAAATAAAAGTACATACTCTCATTAAAATCAGCTGTATTAAATTAAATTTTATCGTAAAAAAAATTGATTAGAGTTTTTTTAAAAACTATTTTTGAAGCTCTTACATTTTAGTCGCATCAATTCAATTTCTAGTTCTACTTCAACATAATTTTCTTGTCGATGACATTGTCTGACAACGCCACTTCTTTTTCGCTTCCCGTAAACTAAACGTCAGTGCTTGTCATATTTTATGAATTTTTTGACAGTTTCGTCGATCGCCACAACGCAAATAGAATGGAATTTAGTACATCATAGCTGAAACTATTTGAACACATGCCCATTCCATGTTATATCCTAACCAGCAACAACAATAAAATTGAAATGCTTTCAAACAATCGTGTTAAAAAAAAAAATGAATGAAAGAAACCTGCAATGCATGTTGGTTCTAATTAAAAATAAATTTGCTTGTTGATCGTGGTGAGGTGGTTTTCTTGTGGTGTAAAAGATTTCGTTTTTATAAATAGGTGTTCGTTGTAGGAAAATGAACTTTGACGATTTGCGAATTTCGAATTGGAATTCTATTTGGGGAATTTAATTGGATTTTATTTTTATGAATGTTGTTAGTTCATTTAGTTGGTAGGCGCATATACTTCAAAAATGTAAACATGATTTAAAATATTTTATTTGACAAACATGTTGATTTATATCGTTGTTTATTTTCATTCGGATCAACTTTCGAGATTCGTTGAAACAAAATTAGATCCGAATTTCATTCATCATATCTTATGAGGTTTAAATTAAAAATTAAGATCTGGTCTTATGATGGCCACCGAAATTTGGCGTCACTCTGCATCTTCAGGTTGATAATAGCATGTATTCTTACTGAAAAGTGCCATTACTTGTGTGTTCCAGTATGAGTCACAGAAATGAATGACTTATTAATTCACAATTCATAGTACAAGCTTTTGAACAGAATTTTACAAATGAAAATCTGTACTTTCTGTCCTTTTATTTCTGCTAGTAACCTAGTTTAAATCTACTTTATATCGCGTCCAATTCAACCAAACTTCAGGCATTTCCAATGACAGTGGTCTCTGCGAATGCTCAGCTCAGTAAATCGGGTAAGTCGGTGAGGTATTTTTACACAGAGCTTAACACAGAGCTGACTTAATGGGACCATATTCATATAGAATTCGATTGGGCTTTAAAAGCCAAAGGCTTGCTGAACAGATCGATAGCCTCCACTTACATCTTGCTTTACCGGGCGGAATTTAAGGCGGGCTCACTACAAACTAAGGAAAGGAAAATACCATGTAGTTGGTATCGAGAGTGATCCAGATAGATCTACTAGCACGAGGCCGCAGAGAAGGTTACTTCACACGCTCTAAACTAGGTGGAACAGGCACTGTAGTGCACGTACAAGTAGTGCACGTGAAGCTCGCAGCTCTGGCTACAACATTCGAGTGTAAGCAATAAAGGTTGCTAAGCGCCGAGGCTGATAGATTTTGTTAGCTCACAGGTCAGAGAGAGGTATACTTTCTACATGTGCCAATTCCTAACACGGCGACCTAACTCTTCATGGCTTGGGCACAGCGTAAGAAGTTAGTTCCTAACCAGCGTACCAACTCCGATATGTATACGGACCAAAATTCCAGGTATCCAATCTGAGATTGTGTTGTTGATGAGACTGGAAAGTTGGAAGAAATCCCATGGAACAGAAAGAGATGCAAGATAAGATTCGACAACTACATATTCAGGCTAGAAAAAATATCAATCCACTCTCAGGTTGCTTTGGCATATAGTGCATTGCGTAAACGGAGGCGCAATTTCAAGGTCAAAGTGGTTTTTCGGGAAAATGAAGGAGTTGGCACGCTGGCTAGGAACTAGCTTCTTACGCTGTGGCCTGGGGATGAACATTTTGAATTGCCTCTCACACTGTCGTTCGTTAATCAAAGATACTACAGATGAAGTTAGATAGCCATGGCAGATTTTGAGCAGAAAACATTCAGCCGTGTAAACTCTGCGCTTTGTTGGGAGAGGGAGATTATAGAGCGATAAGCGTTCATCATAAGGTATGTAGGGAACATTATATTTAAAGAGTAAATCGCGAGTGAACCTTCGCTGAACACATTTGACAAGGAGAAGACCAGACTTGACTACAGTTTTCAAGTTTGGAGCGACCTAGGCTAACAAATATCTTAACATAACTGAAAATGCTAAAAGAATTGGGGCAGGAACGTATAGCAAGGCCAGTAATCTGTGAGGAACTGTTAGTAATGGTACCAATATGAATACACTCAGAAAAATGTCACTTTAAATCACTTTTTTAGAATCACTTTAAATCAAAAGTTGAAATCACTCGCCAAATCATACACTCAAAAAAAAAATATATCGCTGACAGATATAAAACGACGGAAATATAATATATCTCACATGAGTATATGGGTGTATTTTGAAAGACATAATATATTCACGGCTGATATAATATAAATATTTATCGTATGTAAGCAGAAAAAAGCTCAGGGGATTGCCCTTTGAAGCGAGTGCTTAGCCATGGCGGTAAGGAGATACATATGGGAGAAGCCGATAACAACTATTCCATTATTCTTCTAAGTGCCACATTTATTTCTCATTTCCTAAAGCGCTAATGTTATTCTTAGTCGCTACTAAAGCTTTAATGTGGCACTTAATCAATGGAGCGCTGGTATTATGCCCAGTCGCTGACTGTTAAGACAACATAAGACGAACAAATACAGCCATGGGCACGGCGGGATTCGAACCCGCGGGCAGTAGATCGCTGCTTCGGAATGACGCGTTGCATAATTATTTATCAACTGGGCTGTTTAAAAGCTAAACAGGGCTGTTTATTAGCTCAACAGGACTGTTTATCAGCTCAACTGGGTTGTCTATCAGCTCAATTGGGCTGTTTATCAGCTTAACTGAGCTGTTTATCAGCTCAAAGAACATCGTTTCGCCAATGCCAAAGGTCGACGTCATCGTGCTCCCTGTCTACTGCTCCTTGTCCTGCGCCAGAACTGGTATTCTCTATCTACTAAGCAGCAGTAATTTTATCAAATCTTAGGGAGTCAGGTATAGAAGAGGAAAATTTTAAAAAGCAAAAAATGATTAGAAGTTTTCAGGGTCATTTGAAATCAGACAAGATTCAATGTGCGAAAAATAGTTGCACATGACAAGTTTTATTTAATTCTTGGCAGCAGCACGTAAATGAGAGAAATCAGCGTAGTCTTGGTCGGAATGAGAATTTAAAATTTTACTTTGTGCAGCATTTTTAATATTTAAAGTGCAGCAAACTAAGGATCGTCGTTACATTTATGCAAGCAGAAGATCAGAATGTGAGAAGTGAGTAATCATAGTGCTGAAGCGAAACGTAAATTAACTGTCGCATTTAATGGTCTTATTTGTATATTTCTAACCTGGGTCGGTACAGTCATGTGTCAACTATTAGTAAAAATATTCTAGGCAGTGATCTCGGCACACATTTCGATCTTCGCTGTTTAAACTTCTTGCAAAATTTAGTTGTAAGGAACGAACCTGCTCATTTAGTAGATAAACTAGGATTCACTAGATCGTCACGTTCAATTGCTTTAACCACTCCTCGGTATAATAGTGTGGTAACGCAAAGGCAATATTTCGTTCATGCCACAAGACTTTGGAATTCCTTGCCTATCGATATTATCGGTATTATTTGGCAATAACTTCTCTAAAACCTTAACTGATTATTTAAGGGCTGAATAATTTTCTAAATTCTAGGTTACATGCGCGTGCTCGAATGTGTTATTTCTTTATCTCTTGCTTTTCTTGGAATATTTTTCGTTAATTTTCATAATTTTCTTCCATTTTTTTCATTTATTCTGTCTAATAGCTTATAAGTTTTATTAAGGTTGCGTAAAAGTAAAGCTATTTTAATTTCTGAATACCTTCATTATATACGTTTTGATAGCTTTATTATTATCTTTAGTATTGTAATTTATGATTCTTTGCATCGAAAAACTGTAAGTTTATTGCAAAGAACATGTGAATTTAATAAATAAATAAAATAAATAAATATAACTAAATAAATAAATTAAGGAGAATAGTATATAATTGTTTAACTGTAATGACGACGTCAAGTCCTCAAAACAATCCAAACCAATTATTTGAGTTGAGATCGAGAGCTAAGAGGACAAAATAAGTTTTTTTTTTAAATTGAAACAAAGTTTATTGGAAAATTTAGCATAGTTAGATAGGTTAATGACTATATCGACAAAGAAGAACAGATAATGAGATCAGAGAATATATCAGGCATTGTGGTGGGAGATATCAAAAACGATGAAGGTTCAATGTTGAAAAGAATTAGGTCACATTAGGGGCACAGTTAAATTGAGAAAGCAAACAAAATGAAAGGAAAGATGTGAGAACAATAGAAATATTATTGTAAGAAACAATAGAAGAAAAACCAGAGTCTCAGTGGACAGATGGAACATAAAAGTATCTAGAGATAGTGACGTACGAAGAAAGAAGTTTATATTTAGGTAGAAAAGGGATAGAGAGGTAGAAAATGGAGAGTTGCAACGTTTATATGTTCAGGCTAAAAACCACGATAAATTTATAGACAGCAACACACAATCTGCTAAACGTTCAACAGGAAGACTGGGAACGGAATCAGCGTAGATTTGACTTTCAAGGGGATTCAGCACTGCAATAAGGACCCTGCCACCATCGGACTTCATAGTTCCTAAGCGGTTGCGATCACAATGGTGATATGCAATTACTCATCTAACAGTCAAAATATAATGTTAACAACAAATTTGGATAATGGTTGAAATATGAGAATCCAACGACGTACAATGTTCCCAGATTGCTAACATTGCGTATAAAAGCTGTGATAAAACATGAGTGAACAATTCATTGGAACTACAAAAGTCATGTCAATTACAATATTAGAGTAAAGCCAGAATTATGTACAATGGAAGCTAATGAAGTAGACATGGTCGTTTCTGAACTTGCACGATTGGTAAGAGCAAACACTGGACTCAGCTATAGCGAATTTGGAGGGATTAATGAATCAAAAAGTTTTTAGTTGCTATGCCAGGGACTTTTTTCGAACGTTTGCCAAAAAACCTTCAAAAGTTTTCTTGTGAACTATACTGAAATTCTAGCTCACTAAAAAATATCACCTAATATTAAAGGACCAAATATCAAAAGAGAATATCAATTTTTTACTGGCTATTCAGTGCAAATGTGTTTTACTACAATACTCTGAAAAGTAATCCAGTTAACCTTTTGCCATACCTGAAAGGCGGTTTTCGGAATGCTATCTGCAGCATGATGATGATGAATGTATATAAAAGTATAAAATCATTTTGAAAAAAAATATTTCAGTAAATAGTTCATTCCAGAAAAAAACAGTATATTTTCCTAAAAAAAACACTATCTTTTATCAACCACTATAAAAATCACAAAAATGTATTCATTTGTTGTATATATGCATCCTTGAATCAACTGTGCGTCACAGTGATTCACATCCACTGGAAAAAAACGAGCACCGCAATCAACTTTACGATTTCTAACGACCTTTTAACTAAAAGCGATGGTCGTTGGGCCGACATTGTTTCCATTGCAAAGTTCACCATAATCTCTTAGCAGCCATTAAATAGAGCAATTTCACAAACACTCATCTCAATCTTTACGACTTCACAATGCATTTGCCCTCATTCTGCAGGAAAACACCGAACATGTAACACAATCGTCTCCTTGTCGTTTCCTCTCCATTTCACGCCCATAAAAACCCATCACATATCGGGCAGCTACTTTTATTTATTACTACCCATGTCAGTTTGACAGGATATTTACGCACAGGTCATCAAAAATGTGAACTTTAAACATGGAAAAAAAATTTAATATCCCAATCGCTTGTGCTAGGCCACGAAGGATCCAGGCGAGGAATGCAAAGCTTTCGCTCCTGCTTGAAATAATGTTGACATTTGGGCTGCGCCAGCATCATGTATCACTTTGTCGAATCGAAATGTTGCCTATCTATGTGTCAACCCGACCATAAATTATTATCTGCCGTTGAGTTAGTAACAAACCAAGAAGCATTGGTAACCAAGTAAAGTAAGACATTGAAAAATTGGGCTGCAGGTGAGCAGTAGTAGGAAGATAGCTCGGTTGAATGCTGTGCTGAATAAAAAATTGCACATGCTCCTGCCCGAATCTTTATCTCATTAAAAGTTTTCCATTTATATCAATAGGAGAAACGATAGAAGAAATTGAAATCTATTCTGCTTGGCAATCTATTTTGCATGATGCTTTGAATTGAACCGTGAAATTGGATGAATTGAGTTTAATATAGGTGTAAAAGCGAGACGTGATTGATATTATTCGCCCATAT
The DNA here is from genome assembly GCA_947369275.1 of Nemotelus nigrinus. Taxonomy (NCBI): domain Eukaryota; kingdom Metazoa; phylum Arthropoda; class Insecta; order Diptera; family Stratiomyidae; genus Nemotelus; species Nemotelus nigrinus. The sequence goes on from OX376374.1 coordinate 45,558,865, forward strand.
CCATACGAGTATTCCAGGCGGCAATAATGCTGCACACGCCAAGGATGAACAAGTAAATTGTTCAATTAGTGTCTGCTACGTCCATTTCTGTTCGTAGTAAAATGTTTATGAGCTTTCGATTGAATTAATTTCTTTCATGGACAAATTTAATGGAATGTAATGAAACCATCAAACTGATTTCGAAATTAATTTCACAGGAATTGTCAACTTTTTCAAATCACTTAGAAATTGTTTGGCTGCTATTCCATGGCATCGTTGTTTGCAAAAAAAAAACGTATTTCATTTTACCTAATGCACTTGATATAAAGATAATTATTAAAGACAAATATAATGAAGAAAGAAAAAAAATTATTTTCATACTGCTTTTTCTGACGGATGAGACCAACATTTTATCATTTTTCCTTTAGAGAGTGTTGAATTTATTAGGTTCGAGAAATATTTGATCGGCGAAATATAAAAATTTCGAAATTGTACGTAACAGCACACAACAGAGGAGACGTTTATGAGTTATTTCAAAATAGAAAATGAGAAACGAAATATATTAACTGCAATTTTGGTTGTTATTTAACAAGATAAATTTTGGTTGCTGTTTAATCAGATAAACCTTTCATCATCGGGGCATTGCAGCCCAAATCGAGCCTTAGCCTCCTTAAAATTTCGCCTCCATTCGTCTCGGTTCAGTGACCGCGTCCTCCAGTTCGGTGTTCCCAAAAATGACCTGCTGTCAGCATCTATAGAATCCTCCCAGCGCTTGCGTGGCTTACCGACTGGCCTGGCTCCGCTCGCTCGCTCCTTGAGAGATCGTTTGGGGATTCGATTGTTGCTCATTCGTTCGACGTGGCCAGCCCATTGTAATTTTTGGAGTCGTATGGCGGTAGAGACTTTCGGCTCGTCATATAAGGTATACAGCTCGTTGTTGTATCGGATTCGCCATCCATCTTCTTCCCGTATTGGACCGAGGATCCTTCGCAATACCCTTCTCCCAAACGTATTCAAGGCCTTTTCAGATGCCTGGGTCAGCGTCCAGGTTTTGCTTCCGTAGCATAGCACAGGTCTAATAATTGTTTTATAGATGCGGAGCTTCGTATTCCTGTATACGCATCGAGATTTCAAAGTGGGAAGCACCGAAAAAAATGTCTTATTGGCTAATTGAATCCGTCGTTTGATTTCGTCAAGCTCATTCCCATCCTTCGAGAGGTTCGTCCATAGGTACACGAAGTTGTCTACGTTTTCAAGGTTATAGTCCCCTATCGTTATGTTTTGTCTTATTGACGTCCTTTTCCTTGATTGAGTCATAACTTTAGTTTTTTGTTCGTTAATTTGAAGACTAACTTCTTTGGCGGTTTCGTCTAGAGCTACAAATGCTTCCTTGGCGTCGTTGAACGAACGTGACATAATGTTGATGTCATCAGCGTAAGCTACTAGTTGTGTCGATTTAAATAATAGAGTTCATCTCGTGTCAACGGGGATTTTTCTGATGACATACTCAAGCGCTAAGTTAAAGAGTACCGGAGCTAATCCATCCCCTTGTTTTAGCCCAGTATTCGGCGAAAATGAGTTGGTCATATTATTCTGAATTAGCACTTGTGACGTGGAGTCGGTCATGGTCATTTTCACCAGTCGTACCAACTTTGCTGGGATTCCGAACTGCAGCATGATGTTATATAATGCAGTTCGGTTGATGCTGTCGAACGCTTGTTTGAAGTCGACAAATATTTGATGGACATCAATATTGAATTCCCAACATTTTTCCAAAATTTGTTTGACCGTAAATATTTGGTCAGTTGTCGATCTTCCACGTCTGAAACCACCTTGATATTCACCCAGAATTTTCTCAGCGTGATGGGAAATCCTTAACTCTAGTATTTTTGTCAAGAGCTTGTACGACGTACAAAGTAGTGATATGCCCCTGTAGTTTTTGCATCACAGTTTATCTCCTTTCTTGTGAATGGGACATATAACACTTTTTCGCCACTCATCCGGCATCGTTTCTTGTTGCCATATGCCTGTCACCAATCCATGGGTAACCCTTAAAACGGAAATCCCGCCTGTCTTCAGGAGCTCCGCGGGGATCCCATCGATGCCCGGTGCTTTGTTGGATTTCAAGCGGTCCATGGCCTGTCGGACCTCATCTAGAGTAGGAGGGTGAGATGAGACACTGTCATGGTATGTACCAATCAGTGATGGCGATTCGTAGGGTGCGGGGACATTTCCGTTCAGTAGTTGTTGGAAATAGAACGCCCATCTTTCCTTCACCTGTTCTGAGCCACTTATGATGCCTCCATCGAAAGCTCTACATAGGCTGGTTCTTGGTTTAAAGCCTTGTTTTAAGTGCCTCATTACTTTGTACGCTTGTCGAGTGTTGTTAGCCATAAAGTTGTCATTCATGTTATTCAGCATGCTGTCAAAATGCTTTCGTTTCTTACGTCTAATTATTCTATTGGCTACTCTCCGAAGATCGTTATATTTTTCTTTCTTGGCTCTAGTCGGTCGTTCAATGTGGATTTTGTAGGCCACATTCTTTTCATCCAACGCGGCTTGACATTCCTCGTCGAACCATTTATTTCTGCGTTGCCCGGCTGTATATCCCACTACTTTTTCGGCTGCTGCATTCACTGCGCTTTTGATGGTAGTCCAAACTTCGTTGATAGATGTGATGTTAGGCGTAGAAGCTAGTTCCATTTCCAGAGAGATCTATACTCAGCTTCCATCGTCTTGTTTCGAAGCTTGTCGACAGCGAACTTGCGTCTTAAACTTGCTCTGACTTTATACGACAGTGATATTCGACATCGATGTCGAGTCTTGACTAAGTAGTGGTCGGAGTCGCAGTTGGCCCCACGGAAGGTTCGCACATCTAAAATACTGGAGGCCCACCTTTTGTGAATTAGAATATGATCAATCTGATTAAAGGTGTGGCCGTCCGGGGATGCCCATGTCCTTTTGTGAATGTCGCGATGCGGGAAACACGTGGAGCTTACGATGAGATTTCTGCTACTCGCAAAGTCGACAAGTCGTTGTCCATTGTCGTTGCATAGGTCGTGAAGACTAAATTGGCCGGTGGTTCCACGATGTGTTTCTTCCTTTCCAACCTTTGCGTTGAAGTCGCCCAGCCGGATTTTCACATCATTTGATGGCAGTGAATCATATAGCCTTTCCAGAAGGTAATAAAAGTTATCTTTCACTGCCTCATCCTTATCTTCAGTAGGGGCGTAAACGTTAATAAGGCAAACGTTAAAAAACTTCGCACGAATGCGGATCGCACACAATCTTTCATTGACAGGCTTGAAGTCGATTATTTGCGGTTTCATGTTTTTGTCCACGATGAAGGCCACTCCAAATTCGTGACTTCCTGATGACTTCCCGCTTTTGAAGATTGTGTACGATCTCATGTTCATAATCTCGGCACCAAAAAGTTTCGTTTCCTGGACAGCGAGAATGTTTATTTTGTAGTGAGTGACCTGTTCCAGGAGGGCTTTGATGGCCCCTGGTCTGTACAGGGTTCGCACGTTCCAGGTTCCAATAGAGTAGTCCATATTTCGTTTGCGTGGTCGTTTCCGTTGATCCAATCCAAGTATCCGAGGCAAAGTATCAGGTTCCTGAATAAGTCAAGTTTTACGGGAACGGGTTATTGGCCCATTGCCCAACCCCCACCCTGGAGGACCAGTCTGGTTAATGTTCCTGATTTAGGGCGCGGGAAGCTCGCCCTCACCCTCCTTCGTTGGCAACATTAATGATCTGAAATGTCATGAAGGCTCCCGGCAGCCACCCGATGTGGAATTGTGAAATCACATCTTCGGGGAGGTCGAAGGTAGGATTCAGTAGCAGAGCTGTAGATGTTGTTTCCAGCAGGCATTTCTCGGGATTTCAATTGCTTCTTCGGTAACCAGCACCCGATGACGCCCCCGTGGCCTATGCTACCATTTGACTGCCATAAACCTTTGACTTGGCCAAAACTCTGCTCAATTATGCTATGATCTGTTTTTGAGAGCGATTTTGATTCAGGGCGAAATTCATTAAGCTTCCCACTTTGGAATCATTGAAAAATAAATGTTTAGTTTTGTCCGTCATATACTCTGTGAATCCGCTTAAAAATGTTTCTTTGCATGTAATCATACACCGAAAATATATTACACATATTTTACGATAATTAATTTTCTGTACCTAAAGTAACTCAGGTTGGATTGTCGCATCACATCAGTCATCGTTTCTGAATATTGATTTATTTGTAAGTGCATTAGCACACTATTGATTTATTTTAAGTCCATTAGCATAGTTAATATTTTATTCCTTTTTTTCCTTTCCAAACAAAAAAGTCTGCTTACGGGATCACCTGGCGACCTATCACCACGGAGTATGTGAGGTTTGACTCACTAAAAACAAGACCGTCTACAAGCCCTCGCAGTAACTACGGACTTCAGAAACTATCACAGTTCATGGGTCGGTAAGGTAACGCTTCTCCCGGTTTATGCGCAGTACTTTCTCAATCTATGTTGAAGCTGCGCGCCAGTTTTCCTCGTGTCGCAGCGTTGCGTCCACGACCGTCTCAGGCGTTACCAGGCAGATCGTGGACTCAATGGTGCGCTTCAAATTTAAGATGCGACTGCACATAAAGAATGTGTGCTGAGCATCATCGAGCTCAGTCACCAATACCAGTACTGCGGTGTGACCACCTTACTCATTCTGTTCAGGTATTTCCTGAAATAACCGTGACCTGTCAAGAATTGACAAACATAAAAGTTTACCTCATCGTGGCTCCGGTTAAGACAAGGCTCAATAAGACCAATAAGCTTCGGCGTCCAGCGTCTTTTATCACTTTCACTCCAACGTTTTGGCTCAAGTTGAACGATATACGTTCGTGCGTCCATCAGAACCTCAGTTGTGCCCAGGTCTGAGCAAAAAAGGTACCCTTCCTTGCGCTCTACCGCTAGTAGTCGATACAAGCATCACAACTAATGCATCATAATGCATTACAATGCATTATAATGCATTACAATTAGGGATTCCAATCCCGAACTATTTTTTCAATCCAGGGATTACGGGATTAAAAAATCTCAAATCGCGGGATCCCGGGATTCGAGATTAAAAAAATAACACAACAAAATAAGTCAAGTTTTTAATAAACAGATTATATTATGTGCCAACATTTCAAAACTACAGCAATAAGTAAGCTGAAAACTGTATAAAAAATATGTTACTGAATAATTACTAATTTATTTAATTGATGCAAATAAAAACAATAATTTTAATTATCCGAGACGTTGACAGTATGAAAGCAAATATTTAAAATTACAACAATTACAAATAACAACAACAAATGACGACTAAAAACCACAACAATAAATCACAACTATTAACATATAAAATATTCAACACATAAAAATTCTGCCAAAGTTCATTGGTTTCTTCGGAAGTAACATTGAAGCAATAGCAAAGTATCCAAAGTATCGTCTCCAAGCCTGCTTCTAAATTTATTCCCGATGTTGGACGCCGCGGAAACGGTCGGTAAATATTGGTAAGCCTGCTCCAAACTATGCGAGTGCCACCACTTTCGAAAAGTTTCATTTCTTTTGCAATAGATTAGTTTCTTGCGGCATTTCATGATTGATTATTTTCATACTTATGCAGCTCTTCTTGTAGCATCAATTGACGACTACCTTGTGCTAGGTTCTCCTCATTTCTTTGGCTAGCAAGCAAAGGGTTCAGCATCTAGATCATTGAAGTATTTTTTTTAAATATTTGCGTTGCTTAATTTCCAAAATAGAGATTCTATTTCACTTGGTAAATTTTTGCTGGCACAATGTAGATTCTGGAGATAGCTTAGCACACCAGATAGCTCAGTACACGGACTTTCTTTTAATCGGCCCAATATTGCAATTTTCATAGCATTCACAAGAATGGACCGTTTTTCTCCTAGCAGCCTAAATAAAAATCTTGATGAAGTATTAGCAGTGCATAAATTTGCGTCTTTGCGATTTAAGGCCTCCACAGTCAATTTTACAGGGTGTAAAACTTCTATAAGTTTCTGAATCGAATCAAACTCAGTTTCTTTTATTCGCTCTGGATATTGCAGGCCTATTAATGTATACTATTTTTCAAAATGGAAAACCGTTTAAACCTTGTCAAGAGATTGTTCATTTTATTTTAAATCCAGTGAGTGAGACAATTAAATGCCTTGCTCGGATTTGACATAGTTTTGAAAATCGTTATTATTTTTGGGTGGAGCTTTTTTAAAATATAAAACTACCTTACGAACTTTCGTTATGCATGCGCTGATGTCCTTCGTCAGACCTAGCGTGTCTTGCAGGCGACCGGGTTCAATGTAGTAAGCTGATTCAGGAGCGTCCAAATCTTCGTGTTCTTCGTCCAGATTATCAGCTGCTTCATCAACTCTTTGATCTAGAATGGACCTCCTATTATAGATAACATCGCAAACTGCCAAAAGGATGCTATGCGCCAAACAAATATGTTGCTCTGTATTAACTAGTCTGCCTACTTTTCGCATTTCATTTGACCCATCAGTTATGATGGTAACAATGTCTTTTCCTAGAGAAACATCAAACTCAGCGAAACACTCTTTTAATATATCTAGGCAGTTTGCAACTGTCATTGATATCCTTACTCGCCCCAAGCTCCAGTAAGAATTCACTAAGTAGATGTTAATATTTGTGTAGCACCTATTTGTTGTCGAGGTCCACTCATCAAACGTCAAACTGAACCGTTCACCTGAGATACTAGCCTGTCTTATCTCATTTTTTATTATTTATTTTTATCCTGCTTGCATAGCCCGCAGCCTTTTTTTTTTATTGTTATTGAGGATTTTGGTAAATCTGTGTATGCATTCGCTAGTATTAATTTCCTCAAATCATTCGAAGTAACGAATGCACTAAATGCGAAACAGTCCATACTTATTTATTAACAAACCCCTTTGTATTCTCTTGTTAACTGTTACATCGGTTTGTTTTGCTCTATTCTTTACGCATTTTGATGTGAACCTGCATCCTACTTGCTTTCTCATAAATATGGATTATATTTGCTCTTTTCGAGTCTTGCCGTAATTTGATTGCCGATTATGCTTGACTCCCGGCCCCGGAATCCAGGCCAATTTCTGATCCCGAAAATCCCGGGATTAGAACTCATCAATCCCGGGATATTCGGGACCAGAAATTAGCTGGGATCCCGGAATCCCGGGATTGGATTCGCTAATTACAATGCATTATAATGCATTATGTGACAATGCATTTAAATGCATTGTAATGCATTATAATGCATAACAATGCATTGCAATGCATTTTAATGCATTACAATGCATTACAATGAATTATAATGCATTAAAATCCATTGTAATGCATTATAATGCATTGTAATGCAATGCATAATAATGCATTATAATGCATTGTAATGCATTGCATTGCATTATAATTCAATATAATGCATTATAATGCATTATAATGCATTATGTGATAATGCATTATAATGCATTGTAATGCATTATAATGCATTAGGATGCATTATAGTCCATTGTAATGCATTACAATGCATTGTAATGCAATGCATTATAATGCATTATAATGCATTGTAATGCATTATATTGCATTATAATGCATTATAATGCATTACAATGCATTACAATGCATTGTAATGCATTACAATGCATTGTAATGCAATGCATTACCATGCATTATAATGCATTATAATGCATTCTAATGCATTGTAATGCATTATAATGCATTGTAATGCATTATAATGCATTATAATGCATTACAATGCATTATAATGCATTACAATGCATTATAATGCATTATAATGCATTATAATGCATTATAATGCATTATAATACATTATAATACATTACAATGCATTATAATGCATTGTAATGCATTATAATGCATTATAATCCATTACAATGCATTATAATGCATTGTAATGCATTGTAATGCATTATAATGCATTGTAATGCATTATATTGCATTATAATGCATTATAATGCATTACAATGCATTACAATGCATTGTAATGCATTACAATGCATTGTAATGCAATGCATTATAATGCATTATAATGCATTCTAATGCATTGTAATGCATTATAATGCATTGTAATGCATTATAATGCATTATAATGCATTACAATGCATTATAATGCATTACAATGCATTATAATGCATTATAATGCATTATAATGCATTATAATGCATTATAATACATTACAATGCATTATAATGCATTGTAATGCATTATAATGCATTATAATCCATTACAATGCATTATAATGCATTGTAATGCATTGTAATGCATTATAATGCATTGTAATGCATTATAATGCATTAGAATGCATTATAATGCATTACAATCCATTACAATGCATTATAATGCATTATAATGCATTATAATGCATTATAATGCATTGTAATGCATTATAATGCATTATAATGCATTGTAATGGATTGTAATGCATTATAATGCATTGTAATGCATTATAATGCATTACAATGCATTATAATGCATTACAATCTATTACAATGCATTGTAATGCATTATAATGCATTACAATGCATTATTATGCATTATAATGCATTATAATGCTTTGTAATGGATTGTAATGGATTGTAATGCATTGTAATGCATTATAATGCATTATAATGCATTGTAATAGATTGTAATGCATTATTATGCATAGTAATGCATTACAATGCATTGTAATGCATTACAATCTATTACAATGCATTATAATGCATTATAATGCATTACAATGCATTATAATGCATTATAATGCATTATAATGCATTTTAATGCATTACAATGCTTTTAAATGCATTAAAATGCATTATAATGCATTATAATGCATTATAATGCATTATAATGCATTAGAATGCATTATAATGCATTTAAAAGCATTGTAATGCATTAAAATGCATTATAATGCATTGTAATGCATTATAATGCATTGGAATGCATTATAATGCATTATAATGCATTGTAATGGATTATAATGCATTATAATGCATTGTAATGCATTATAATGCATTGTAATACATTATAATGCATTGTAATGCATTATAATGCATTGTAATGCATTATAATGCATTAGGATGCATTAGAATCCATTGTAATGCATTACAATGCATTGTAATGCATTACAATGCATAATAATGCATTACAATGCATTATAATGCATTGTAATGCATGGCATTATAATGCATTGTAATGCATTATAATGCATTATAATGCATTACAATGCATTGTAATGCATTGCATTGCATTATAATTCAATATAATGCATTATAATGCATTATGTGATAATGCATTATAATGCATTGTAATGCATTATAATGCATTGTAATGCATTATAATGCATTGTAATGCATTATAATGCATTAGGATGCATTATAATCCATTGTAATGCATTACAATGCATTGTAATGCAATGCATTATAATGCATTATAATGCATTGTAATGCATTATATTGCATTATAATGCATTATAATGCATTACAATGCATTACAATGCATTATAATGCATTACAATGCATTGTAATGCAATGCATTACAATGCATTATAATGCATTATAATGCATTCTAATGCATTGTAATGCATTATAATGCATTGTAATGCATTATAATGCATTATAATGCATTACAATGCATTATAATGCATTACAATGCATTATAATGCATTATAATGCATTATAATGCATTATAATGCATTATAATACATTATAATACATTACAATGCATTATAATGCATTGTAATGCATTATAATGCATTATAATCCATTACAATGCATTATAATGCATTGTAATGCATTGTAATGCATTATAATGCATTGTAATGCATTATATTGCATTATAATGCATTATAATGCATTACAATGCATTACAATGCATTGTAATGCATTACAATGCATTGTAATGCAATGCATTATAATGCATTATAATGCATTCTAATGCATTGTAATGCATTATAATGCATTGTAATGCATTATAATGCATTATAATGCATTACAATGCATTATAATGCATTACAATGCATTATAATGCATTATAATGCATTATAATGCATTATAATGCATTATAATACATTACAATGCATTATAATGCATTGTAATGCATTATAATGCATTATAATCCATTACAATGCATTATAATGCATTGTAATGCATTGTAATGCATTATAATGCATTGTAATGCATTATAATGCATTAGAATGCATTATAATGCATTACAATCCATTACAATGCATTATAATGCATTATAATGCATTATAATGCATTATAATGCATTGTAATGCATTATAATGCATTATAATGCATTGTAATGGATTGTAATGCATTATAATGCATTGTAATGCATTATAATGCATTACAATGCATTATAATGCATTACAATCTATTACAATGCATTGTAATGCATTATAATGCATTACAATGCATTATTATGCATTATAATGCATTATAATGCTTTGTAATGGATTGTAATGGATTGTAATGCATTGTAATGCATTATAATGCATTATAATGCATTGTAATAGATTGTAATGCATTATTATGCATAGTAATGCATTACAATGCATTGTAATGCATTACAATCTATTACAATGCATTATAATGCATTATAATGCATTACAATGCATTATAATGCATTATAATGCATTATAATGCATTTTAATGCATTACAATGCTTTTAAATGCATTAAAATGCATTATAATGCATTATAATGCATTATAATGCATTATAATGCATTAGAATGCATTATAATGCATTTAAAAGCATTGTAATGCATTAAAATGCATTATAATGCATTGTAATGCATTATAATGCATTGGAATGCATTATAATGCATTATAATGCATTGTAATGGATTATAATGCATTATAATGCATTGTAATGCATTATAATGCATTGTAATACATTATAATGCATTGTAATGCATTATAATGCATTGTAATGCATTATAATGCATTAGGATGCATTAGAATCCATTGTAATGCATTACAATGCATTGTAATGCATTACAATGCATAATAATGCATTACAATGCATTATAATGCATTGTAATGCATGGCATTATAATGCATTGTAATGCATTATAATGCATTATAATGCATTACAATGCATTGTAATGCATTGCATTGCATTATAATTCAATATAATGCATTATAATGCATTATGTGATAATGCATTATAATGCATTGTAATGCATTATAATGCATTGTAATGCATTATAATGCATTGTAATGCATTATAATGCATTAGGATGCATTATAATCCATTGTAATGCATTACAATGCATTGTAATGCAATGCATTATAATGCATTATAATGCATTGTAATGCATTATATTGCATTATAATGCATTATAATGCATTACAATGCATTACAATGCATTATAATGCATTACAATGCATTGTAATGCAATGCATTACAATGCATTATAATGCATTATAATGCAATTTAATGCATTGTAATGCATTATAATGCATTGTAATGCATTATAATGCATTATAATGCATTACAATGCATTATAATGCATTACAATGCATTATAATGCATTTTAATGCATTATAATGCATTATAATGCATTATAATGCATTATAATGCATAACAATGCATTATAATGCATTAGAATGCATTACATGCACATGCACATACATTATAATGCATTGTAATGCATTATAATGCATTATAATGCATTATAATCCATTACAATGCATTATAATGCATTGTAATGCATTATAATGCATTGTAATGCATTAGAATGCATTATAATGCATTACAATCCATTACAATGCATTATAATGCATTGTAATGCATTATAATGCATTATGATGCATTATAATGCATTATAATGCATTATAATGCATTATAATGCATTGTAATGGATTGTAATGCATTATAATGCATTACAATGAATTATAATGCATTACAATCTATTACGATGCATTATAATGCATTATAATGCATTACAATGCATTAGAATGCATTATAATGCATTATAATGCATTGTAACGGATTGTAATGCATTGTAATGCATTATAATGCATTGTAATAGATTGTAATGCATTATAATGCATTATTATGCATTGTAATGCATTACAATGCATTGTAATGCATTACAATGGATTATAATGCATCCTAATGCATTATAATGCATTACAATGCATTATAATGCATTACAATGCATTATAATGCATTACAATGCATTATAATGCATTATCACATAATGCATTATAATGCATTCCAATGCATTATAATGCATTACAATGCATTATAATGCATTACAATGCATTATAATGCATTTTAATCCATTACAATGCATTATAATGCATGATAATGCATTCCAATGCATTATAATGCATTACAATGCATTATAATGCTTTTTAATGCATTACAACTCTTTTAAATGCATTAAAATGCATTATAATGCATTATAATGCATTATAATGCATGAGAATGCATTATAATGCATTATAATTCATTACAATGCATTATAGTGCATTACAATGCATTATAATGAATTTTAATGCATTATAAAGCATTGTAATGGATTATAATGCATTATAATGCATTATAATGCATTAGAATGCATTATAATGCATTGTAAAGCATTGTAATGCATTATAATTCATTACAATGCATTATAATGCATTACAATGCATTATAATGAATTTTAATGCATTATAATGCATTGTAATGGATTATAATGCATTATAATGCATTACAATGCATTATAATGCATTGCATTACAATGCATTGTAATGCATTACAATGGATTATAATGCATCATAATGCATTCCAATGCATTATAATGCATTTAAGTGCATCATAATGCATTATAATGCATTGTAATGCATTATAATGCATTATAATGCATTACAATGCATTAGAATGCATTATAATGCATTGTAATGCATTATAATGCATTGTAATGCATTATAATGCAGTGTAATGCATTATAAGACATTGTAATGCATTGTAATGCATTATAATGCATTATAATGCATTGTAATGCATTACAATGGATTCTAATGTAATTATAATGCATTACAATGCATTATAATGCATTATAATGCATTGTAATGGATTATAATGCATTATAATGCATTATAATGCATTACAATGCATTATAATGCATTGATATTTCTCTAAGAGTTTGATATTTCTCTAAGAAAAGACATCGTTACCATCATAACTGATGGGTCAAATGAAATGCGAAAAGTAGGCAGACTAGTTAATACAGAGCAACATATTTGTTTGGCCCATAGCATCCTTTTGGCAGTTTGCGATGTTCTCTATAATAGAAGGTCCATTCTAGATCAAAGAGTTGATGAAGCAGCTGATAATCTGGACGAAGACCACGAAGATTTGGACGCTCCTGAATCAGCTTATTACGTTGAACCCGGTCGCCTGCAAGACACGCTAGATCTGACGAAGGACATCAGCGCATGCATAAAGAAAGTTCGTAAGGTAATTTTATATTATAATACATTGCAATGCTTTATACAATGCAGTATTATGCATTTAGATGCATTGTAATGCATTATAATGCATTATATATAAATATATATATATATATATATATATATATATATATATATATATATATATATATATATATATATATATATATCTATATATATATATATATATATATATATATATATATATATATATATATATATATATATATATATATTTATATATATATATATATATATATATATATATATATATATATATATATATATAAATATTTATATAGATATATATCCAATTATTTTTAGGTCTGTTGACTCAAGGGCCGTGTTGTGTTGCTGAATAGTCGCGGCGGAGAAGATGCAAATTACGGGTTGTCTCATTTCTGGACGAAGTCATCGGCGTCCGTTTGAGATGCATCGCCGGTAATGGCCTATATATATTTGATTATTTTTTTATTGGCTGCGCCAACGAAGCGTCCTTTATGGCTGACTCGATTGTCGTCAACCGATTGTCGATGACTTGGCCGACCGAATGATCGATTGCATTGTATGTTCGACTCGTACGATGGCGAGATGTTTATTTGATTGTCTCGATTGCTCATTACCATCGAGTCAACAATCGAGTCCATCTCAAAACCATCGAGATGTTTCGAGATGTTTTTACAATCGAGACAATCGAGTTTAACATCTCGCAATCGCGCATCACTACTACACTGTAATGCATTTGATTGTACTAATGTAATAAAAGTAATAATACTTCCGCAATGAATTTAAATATAATAATAATGAAATTCATTACCATTCGTAATGAAATTTATTAATTTCATTAGTACATAAAACTAATGAGTTTAATGAATTTAATTTAAACTGATAGTTCATTTCATGGCTTTAAATTCATTGTGCACAGGGGATGATTTTTTCGCGTTTTGGTCTAAAGTAGACCATTTCACCCCAAATACAGATGCCGATTCCATTCGCATGTTTGCGTCGTCTGTTCTGTTCTGTTTCTATCAAAATTCACTTCAAAACTTCTTGCACCAAACACCACAATTCTGGATCACAATCTGAAAATTCTAAGCGTGGTATAGTTATCAATGCTACACAGGAAATTTTTCGCACCAATTAACACAATTCTAAGTCACAAAAATTCAGAATTCAGTATGAGTTTTATTGCGGTGGTAATGAAGAAACGTAAAATTGATTACGCCGAATGAAAATTCATTGGTCAATGTAATACTATTTACCATAGACAAATTTTGTTAATTACGTAGTTAGTTAAGTTCATCGAATGCATATTGAAATCTGCCAAATGATTTAATGAAAGCTTTTACTACAGCGCGATAAACATGAGTTAGTTGTAGTATGTAATGGAATTGACTATTCTTGGCAGGAAAATAGTAAATTTTCATCAAATTTGTAATAATGTTCATGTTTCGATATGAAATTTCCGGAATACTAAATTCTATTATCCACTCTAGTAAAAATCACTGCCGAAATTTCTCTCCGTGTATAGTAAGATGGAATCGATCGTTACCATCAGCAGCCTCGGTTTCGTCTCACTGGGTCCACCGACGTAAGCCATGAGTTTACTCAGCGAAATGACGACTACTTGAGTCCTGTTACATGCCCTGCGGATATGTTCGCAATATGTCAGCTTGATGTCCAGGATCACTCCCAAATATCTGACCGACTTTCCTGTCTGGACATGGGTATGACAGTTGGTATCCTCCGTTATGTCAGTATAACAACCTCTCTTTTAAAGACTATCAGCTAGAGCCCATGTTCGGTCATCTACCGATCCACCCTCCTCATGACTTGAGTGAAATCGGCAGATCTGGAAGTGATTACTGCTGCGACTTAATACATTCGCAGGCATTTCCAGGCACAGCAGATCATCGTGCATGATGTTCCAGAAGTCAAGTCCTACGATCGATTCCTGTGCCACACCTGAGGTGACTGGCCTCCTTTTGACTCCTTCGTCGGTATCATAGACCAACTATCGGTCCCCGAGGTAGTCCCTCATAATGGCTTTGGAATTCGGAACCTCTGTCCGTCCACATCGCCGAGTGGAAGGCGTTTTGCACTTCCAGCGTTACGAGCAGGACGACCGGTCTGGCTTGATGACATGCCTCATCCGCTCTTGCTACAGCCCCAAGTACTTCTCAGCAACCCTTCGTGAAACATCCTCGCAGTGTCCAGCATCCCCCGAAGACTGTTTGCCGATAGATTGCCCAGATCACTTTACTTCTTGTTTACAAGTACCAGTCGAGGTATTTTCCACCGTGACGGGAAGACACCCTCGGCTAAGCTCAACTATGCGCCATCCACGAGTGTTTTTCCCCACATGCGCCACTCCAATGTCCTTGCATTGTAGTCACCCCCTACGATGACATTGCCGGCGATGCCACGGAGAGAGTCTTCCAAGGAGCTAAGCTTGTCTCTGAATTCCTGCATTGAGTCATTCTGGGACAGGTAGAGCTTACGAATGTAATCTCTCCGTATGTCACCCAAACGTGGCCGTTGCCCACAGCATAGCTAATTCATCTGCCAACCAGATTGACGAGCTATACTATCTGAGTACTATCTGAGCGCTATGTTCGCAGACTAACTGCGTGAGGAGGTCTTCCACAGCTCTGCAGCCCTTCAGGCTGCTTTAAAGGACTTTCGTTTCCTTCCCTGCTTTTTCTTGTCTGTGAAAACCCAATACGCACCCGATCCCATTAGATGCCTGGTGGCATTTGCGCTATGTTTCTCAGTGCACAATATGCACTGAGCCTTTGCAGAGCAGTCTGCTGCCTTGTGTTCAAACTGTCCACACTTCCAGGAGCTGGCGCTCCGGTCCCGACCCTCACAGCTACGCCTTGTTTGGTCGTAGCCTAGGCGCAGGTAGCAGCGTGTCATCTCAGCCCCCCTTCGCACTCGGGCGCTTATCATTCCCTCCCGAACCCCACCAGATTTGAGGATTTTGGTTGATGGTACCTCTGTTCTCTTGCGTTAGGGGGAAGACTGTAGTTTTCACCTCGCCGGCTTCGTCCTCTCCAGTCTCGCGTTTGATAGCGGATGTCACCTTCATCGCTGAATGTGGGGCAATCAAGTTCCAGAAGCTCGATCTTGACTCTAGGAGTTACAAGCTTCACGTCCGCCTTGCCATCTACGAAGGGCCGTCTCGAATCCTGCAGTTTCACGTGGTTATTGATAAGTGCGATTTCTAAAAGGACGCTTCTTCTGCTGTCTTCCTGATACGCTTTACTAGCGTATCAGTTTCATCCGTGGAAACACTTCGGTAGATGCCCCCAGGAACTCCGCGTAAGTCTTTCCCAGACTGTCTTCGTCTGCTCTTGTTTCTTCTCTTTTTACTTCATCGTCACTTTTTGTACTTCGTTGTTCATTTTCTCAACTTGATTTTGTAGTGTCACCTCCACTTTAAACAATGTCGTGCACTTTAACTTCTTGCTTGTATTGCCAATCGCGTCGTGAAGTTCGTTTTGGAAAAACTCGATCGTTGTGTTGTTACTAACGTTCGAAGAATATTAGTATTAAAATTGATTTGGCCAGAAATTCATAACAGCAACCGATGACGTGGAAGCAACCCTCTTCACCAACGCCGAAGGTATCCTTGTTTAAGGTATCCTGGGTTTGGAAAAAAGATGGATTTAATGTATTTA
The DNA here is from genome assembly GCA_947369275.1 of Nemotelus nigrinus. Taxonomy (NCBI): domain Eukaryota; kingdom Metazoa; phylum Arthropoda; class Insecta; order Diptera; family Stratiomyidae; genus Nemotelus; species Nemotelus nigrinus. Next base: position 45,576,004 of record OX376374.1, read on the forward strand.
CTTGTTAGGAGACCATGTTGAAAGATAAATATATTTTTTAAGTTTAATCACCTTGGTTTATATTCATGATCATTACTTATTGATTAACCCTCGTAGGTTGGCTCTAATAAGGGGCACGTGCTGTAGGAAATACACTAAAAATCTGCAGAAACCCTCTACAGTCCTTCGAACACTAATGTTTAATGAACAATGAATGCACTAAAGGTTTTTTTTACAACAAATTCATTTGCCTACTTTACAATTTTTTGGGTCGTTTAATCATACGGCATGAAACTAACACCTGAGTACTTGACAGTTCTCCTTAAAGTTCGAGGGGTGATGAAAAGGAGGGAAAAATTTCCAAAAGAAAAAGGAAACTTTCGAGACACACCTACAGGCGTTCACACGGATATCAGCACTCTAATGCTGCCTACATATTGTGGGCCATCGTCGGCCACTGCGATGGTCGCAATCATGGGCATCACCATAAAGTTGCCTCCACAAACTGGGCCAGTGCTGTCATTTGGGCCAATGGGCCAATGCTAGATCTGGCATTTTTTTCCAAATTGGCATTCGAAATTTAGAATCATCATCTAGCGTAATTATTAGCATTTAAATTTTCATTACGGAATAATCTGTCAGTCATCTATTGATAATGTTGCCCATCAAATGTTTCTCAATGATATATACTAAACATGAAGTAAAGCTGCCTCATTCTAAAAAATATACTAGTAATGCTACATTATTTAAAAAAATATGCTTCTTCAGATCCAAGTATGTTTATTTGAAAAAATATAGGAAATGATTATTTGGCATTGCAGTTTTTACAGATTTGGCATTATTTAGCAATAAATATAATCACATCTGACATTTTCGGAAGAAATTAATTGGTCCTGATTTACCGGTTTCGCACAATTAACAATTGGAGAAGGTTCAAGTAGGCTGGACTCGAAGCAGCTACAGCTGATCCGTCAAATTAATGGATCATATGATAGCTACATGATATGAGCATTAGGTTTGTTCGATTTATTTTCGACACTGTATTTCCTCATAAATTCAAAAAAAACTTATTCTTGGATTTCAATGTGCAAAAGTTTATTTCTAACCTTTGAATGCTTGGCGAAGTTAAAGCATGTTATAGTACAACTACAACTTGTGAAAATTCATTTGAAGTACACAAATCACATTCATGACTAGAAGTTACTTGGTCAGACATTGAAAGACCACAACTCTACTACCTACATATATCCGATTAGATTTCCTATTTTACTATAACCTTTGCAAAAGTTTGCCCTTACAATACCCGTTTACTGGTTGTTCCCTATGTTTCATCAATTTTAGTACACGAATAATATGAGAAGTCCTAGTATACCTTCATTGGACGTTGATGTTCTCTATTACCATTGAAAATTCTGTTCATAATTGAATTAATTAAGTAAGTTCATTAGTTGCCTTAACTTAGAAAAATATATCGAATAGGTGTTCAGTTTGAAAACTTTTCGAACTGAACTCGATAATGGAATGAGGGATGTTTTAGCAGAGTGCAAATAGAGAATTTTGCAGCGGTAACGAAGTACACGGTAACAATGTACACTCTAAAAAGTGGGTCCAAAATTAATTCTTGGATAAAAGTAAATATATTCATTTTTCTGTTTAAAATAACGAATCACAATTTTTTTTACACATTGGATGTGTATTTTTTGCTTTTACGTCATATCAGCTGAATAATAAATAGTGTTTTGCAAACCTTAGCAAAAAGAGTGTAAATTTACTACTTCGCTACTCTCATTTACACCAAAGCTGTAAAATTGTATCATTTGCTCGAATTTGACTTATTATTGATGTAACATTGTGACGAAAGACTGTGATTTGGCTAGACTGAACGAGTCTGATATTTTCTGATCGTTTCTTTGAATAGCAGCAGTTAAGTGTCAATCTTTTCGTGTAATAAGTGTAGCTATAAGTTAATTAGAAGTGTAGCTATAAGTTACTTAGAAGTGTAGCAATAAGTACTATAAGTTAATGTGTATATTGTGTATATAGCGTATATATCAACTTAAAATAAATTATAAACTTAAAGGGATTGCAAAAAGTTTTTGTATTTGACAAAAAAAAATATTTCTATTTTGCTTACTTGATTTGATACGACTCTCCCCTTTTTTAACATTTAAAGTTACCTATTTACAGGCTTTTGTTAGTGATATTTAATTTTGGAGTAATCTTTAATGTTATGGCAGTTACTTGTCTTGAGGAGCTGACTGTTGGATCATAAAATTTTTTCAATTTTATTGAAAATGAAACTTATCTAGAGGTTAGCTGAAATTCCTGCTTAAGTAGTGAAAACGTCGTAAAATTGTTCGCAATAGATACCTGTTGATGTCATTTGTTTGATAAACCATTCTTTAGGTGCGTTTTTTGCACTCTTAGGCAGGGTAAGTTACCTAAACTTACCTTAACTTACCCTGCCCAAGAGCGCAAAAACACACCTTTTATTATCGTTTTTTTTAAACATTTTTATGGACATTCACGAATAAATCGCGTTTATTACCCTAAAAGACTCGTAAAAAGTAGCCTCTGACACATAAATTTCATGCGTCTCTGTCCTAAATTTACGTCTTTTTAGGGTAAAATTACACGATTTGCTTGTAAAAAAAATTACACATTTAAGACGTAAAATATTCTTTGTACGCACTGTTGTAAATTTACATATTTAATAGTAGGAAACCAGTTTCCTACTATTATAAGGGTAAAATTCAATCAAAATTTTTTTCAGTGTATTCATTTTAGCAACAAAAAATCTCCATTTTGCTTCAGAAAGTTACTTACTTCGAATCGAATCAGTATAAAGTTACGTATGATTTGAAATGATATCGCTTGATAAAACTCACAATTTCGGGCTTACAGTGTTTTACCTGTGATCTGTAAAATCAATAAAAACAACTCTTCCGTAGATTTAAAATCATCCCAAAGGAAGATATTTTACCTTCAATTTCATATTCTTCACTGAATTCTTTCATAGTTTCCGAAATAGAAAGGCTTGCTTCATTTATGGAGCAATGACTGCACCAACGGCACATATAAATTTACTCTCCGCATTTTTATTATCTCTTCCGACTCATATGGAGAAGTGAATCTATTGTTATGTACTCATATATCCTGTAATTTCGCAACATTTCTCAACGTCGTTAAGTCGTTCCTTCGTTCATTCCGTACACCTCGCGGTTTACTGCTGGAGCAATTGGAGTTTGCAAACCATAAAAGACTAATAGGTAGAATTTACGATTGTGAAGCAGAAAATAGTAGCGTGCTGAAGTTGATAACGAAGTGTCGGTGCTTGACTAAAGATACATTATCAACCGTAAATCATTCAAGATATTCATTTTACTTGTGCAAATATCGTTTCAAAGATGAATCTTTCTGATTAATTAACGGAAGTCTGTCGGATAGTTAGATGAATAAATGTGTAAATGTAAATCGATTCCATGTATGATCCGATGCTGGCTGGAATTGCTTTTTGTGAGACAGTTGTTTATAGCTGTGTACATAAGATGTTAAAATAAATATTTTAGATTTTATGTAATTTTTTAGTTATGTGATTCTTTCTCTAAGTGCACCACGAAAAATAAAATATGTCGTTTGAGAGCCATTTTGAAGTCAGTGATCGGCGTATTAAAAAGTTAGAGTGTTTCTATTTTTCCTTTAAAAATACAATCACTATGAATATGATGAATGCAAATAACAACATGGAAAACGTTCTACCAACTGAAAAATATAATCACAGAAAATGTTAATTCATGGTGGCCTTAACGACAAATGATTTCGTTGATCTTTTTTGTCCCAAAATTATTAGATTTAATAATATTTGTGGTTCGTTCAGCTAAAGAGCCAATTTTTATTGACAGGATTAAAAACACCCCTGTTTTAATATCAATATATGGTGACATGTCTTGGCCCAGATTCTCTATGCAAGGTCCTTGAGACACTACTCTTTTACCATCATCTCTTAGAGAACTTAAGCCTGGGGGACCAGCTACCTTCCCAGCTGATTCGTGAAGTGAAGCAGTTAAAGCGGGTACTCCTGTGAATGACGATTTGTTGAGCACCTTCTGGCTGCAGCAGCTACCGGAGCAGACACATTCTATTTTAGAATGTTCACCAGGAGCCAGTTTTGATGTGCTTGCGGGTCTCGTTGGATAATCATCCATATGGCAGTCAAATGTGGTCGAGCTAACAAAACAGGTAATCTGGGTAGACGAGACCTGCGAACAAGCTCGCATTCTAGATCCCGTATAAAATCTTTAAGGCACAGAGACATTCCGTTTTTCCTTGCTTTGATGAAATTGACTCCCCGGAATCAGAAAGTCTAGTCACTGTTCGGCGGTTAACTAATTCCGGTAGACTGAAATATTGGGCTATGTGGGCTGTAGACTTTTTTAATTCGTTCTTATAATAAAACATCTCTAACCCTCCAGCAACAGCGAGTCGCTCAGTGAATTTATAGGTACCCTTTTATATCCCTAGCCACAAAATATTTTCATAAAATGCAGAATATAAAAATCAATCTTGTTTTTCTCTTGGTTATGATAATGTTTTGGAAACTTTTAACTCCATGTGGCAGCTAGGCACCTAAAAAAAGGCCAAACAAAATAATAATATCTTGAATTAAGATAACTTTGTGCAGAGTTATCGTAAGATATCAGATACTGTGAATACACTCACAGCTGATTAATATATCAGAGCACCATATGACAAGATTGACCTTGCGGCGTTCATATAGGCTTAGTTTGAGACAAGAAACTGACGCCAGAGGGTGCATCCAAGATATTTTTTGTAGCTGGAAACGTGTTACCATAACATTAGATTACTTTTCACATTGGCATCCAAATATTAATTTCAATTTAGGATTTTTAACTTCTCCACTATGGACTTCGTCTTTGCTTCATTAACAGATTTGATTTCAATACAATTCTATCAAAGATAAGGAAGCCATTGCCGTTCTCAAAGGCAAGGTTCCTTTCGGCAAAGCCGCTCATGAGCTTTGCGTTTGAAAATGAATTGATACCTCTCTATTCGTAAGAAAGTGGAGGCTTACTTTGAGTGCCGTAAAAAAGCATTAGTACTCTTTACAACGAAAGTTTTTTTTTGTATTTGAACCATAAATTGTCTTTGATACTTCACCACTTTTATCCGTAATTGTAGCTATATTTTGAGAAAGAACTCTTAAAGGATAATGTTTCTATTTTGAGAATGTCTTAAAAAAATATCAATTTAACTAGTGTTTTTATTGATCTTTCCATTTTATTGCGCATAAATATACCCTCTTTAGATTAGTAGCAGCATCTTCTTGATTAGATTTACTATGCTTAAAATGCATATTTAGTGTCGGATAGCGATCGAAATCTTTTGAATGATTACATATATCAAAATAAATACTATATAACAGCTCGTACGTGTACGATATTACATAGCCAAATCATGCGCTTCTCTGCCATTACCTCGTTTCAGCTACAAAATGATGTTTTCCACCCATGTATGTGTTATCATCCCAGCCATATAAGTATAGTGTCACGTTGGTTTTTTCTATCGAACTCTATAATTTCACTTCATTATTCCAGTTGCAAATTATCTTTTTCATGTCTGTACAATTTCCCTGTTGAACCCTAAATCCGCTTCATTCAGCAGACTGTACAGTCTAAGTTTAAATTCAGATTTTAGATGTATCCATATAAGATTCTCAATTTTCTCGATCCCTTTGAAAATGAATACACTAACAAACAGTGCCCGACTGCGACGACGATAGCAACATTCTAAGCTGATCAGACCTTCATGCATACGTACAATTTATTGACGTTATTGAAGGGAATGTGAATTTTCTAGTCCATATACTGGTTATAGAATACGAGCTGCAGCAGAGAAGCATAGTTGTGTAAAGAATGCAATGAGAGGGTTGCAAGCCAAAACTACAAAATTCACATCAAGAAAACTTATTGCTTTTTACTGAAACCATTGACTCTTGTACACATAACTTTGCAAACCTAATATACAAAGGTATATACTACATATTTCCAAATGAATAGAAAATCTCATGTTCAAGTCCCAACATGTTTTCATTTATAGAGAGTCAGTCTTCCGTTTCAATCTCTTGCTCTATGAAAATTGAAATTGGAAAATTTCTTCATGCATGAAGGCATTGCATATTGAGATGAGGCGTATATACTGGAACAGGTATATGGAACAGGTATTTTTTTGGAACAGCCAGTACCTAGTACGAAATTCAAAAATACTAGGTACGAGTATTTTTGTGGACTATACATGTAATCAAGAATTTACACAATAAATTTCGTCCATTTAATTGATTTCAATCAAACAGTGACGTAATAGTATCCTAATATTAATATAAACTCGTAATTCATACTTGCAAGTGCTTTCATACTCACGAGTATCTCGTACGCGAGACGAAAATATTTGCAAGTACGAAAATACTCGATACGAGTATATACTCGTATCGTTCCAAAATATTCGAATACGAATATACTCATATCGTTCCAAAATATTCGAATACGAAAATAACGTATCGTTCCAAAATATTCGAATACGAAAATAACGTATCGTTCCAACATATTCGAATACGAAAATAACGTATCGTTCCAAAATATTCGAATACGAAAATAACGTATCGTTCCAAAATATTCGAATACGAAAATAACGTATCGTTCCAAAATATTCGAATACGAAAATAACGTATCGTTCCAAAATATTCGATACGAGTATATATGTACTCGTATCTAGTATTTTGGAACTTGAAAGTATTTTCGTATCGCATATTTTTGTATAGAGTATTTTCTTGCTTGCGAGTATTTTGGGACTTTAGGTTTAGGTTTTTAGGGCAAAAGTAGCTGAAATCGGACAAAATCGGCCAAGTTTGAGTTAGAGTTGTTTGGGGCATAACTGACCAAGACCTATTGCTGTGATACAAAAATTTCGGTTTTGTAGGGGAGTAAGGGGTTTTTGGGCCATAGTTTGGCAAAAACTGCCTTTACAGCGCTTTCGATGATTGAAAGTGATCTGGGAGTTCAATAGTGATATTTTAAGGGCGAACAAACTTTTTTATAGGGGAAATTAGGCAAAAACGTCCATTTTTTTCCAAAAAAAAATTTTTTTGGTCTAGCATGAATTTGAGGATCTTTCTGAGTTGTTCCCATACAAATATGGGAAAAAGCGGCCTAGTTTCTAAGATACGGTAAAATGAAATCCGCCGGGAAAACTGAAAGTAACACTAAACATGTTTAGATCCTTTTTGGTTAGCCAGTTGGCTTCTCCGGCTGTGCTGAAGCTCTCCTCGTGACTGCACTCCAACCCTACCGGGGTTGTGACTCATGTCCAGCTTTACCGAAAAGGTTGGCCCCCTAGTGGGTGCATGTTTAATAGACGTTTTATCATTTCTTAATAAAATTTTCGACAAATTGATGCTTCAGTGAGGGGAAGTGGAAAACCGACTGTTTTAGATTAGCCAGGAAAAGTTTGGTATCAGGCATCGATCGATGAAAAGTCATATAGATGGCAACAGGATTAGTTGGTCCTATCATAGTAAATTTTTCGACACTGGTAGTTTGAACGAATACAGGAGGTGTTTTGTGCATATATTAAAATGAAAATCAAATTAAATTGATTGAATTTGCTTGTTTTCCCTTAAATGGCTCCTAGATTGGAGAAACACTTGCCAAATAAGTGACTGACCATTGGATAGTTACGGACAAGCTGCACGGACTAATGGCTCGTATCCTTTCACGGTCAACTGCACCATCACCATTCTAGCCTGGGAACTTTGTCTCTGGTGGATGGGGAGGGCATATCATACCGTTTCATTACATCACTGAAAATCGCATGTACTTGTGTGTATATATGTACATACTTCAAAAAATACTAGCTAGTATTTTTGGAACAGGTATTTGGAACAGGTATTTTTTTGTACTCGTATTCGGAATACCTAGTATGTAAAAATCCGAGTACGACCCAACTCTAAAGCACTCATGTACAAAATTTACATTTCTCAAGGAAGAAAACAGAAAAAATGAAATTCAAAATAGAATTATATGCCACACTTTTCATCAACTGGTTGTCTAGATGCATTTAGCTGCTAAAATTGAAAAGTTTATTGCTCCAGATTATTATTCAAAGCAATTTGATGTTGGCGAATCAATCGTTTACTATGTGTTCATGTAAAATAAATATTCAGCTAAATGTTTTAGGCTGCGTTATTTGATCAAGCGGATACGCATCGCGCGACACTTTATACTGAAGACAAACTGGTTTCGCGAACTTTCATTAACTTGGCGTCCTTAAACTTCCATTGTTTGACACGCTAAGATTAAAGAGATGCAAAGAACTCAACGAGGTTCACGAAACGATATCCTATTGTAGTCTACCCTTGTATTAAAGTTCAATCAAATAATTCGGTCGCGGTTGCTAGTCGCAAATTGCCATTTGTGAAACCGCTGCCCTGTGAACGCCTTCGTAAGTATCAAAACTCGTTCGTGCCGTGCAATGCAATTTCGCTGGATCATAGACGCAGCCTTAAATTACATTTTTTTGATGCGGAGCCATTCAGCAAGGATGTTTTACATTAAAGTTTCTAGGCAGCATCGATTCATGAGATGTAAATCAGCTGGACGCAATTCAATATAGTTCATTGTTACTGTTGCTTTCGCTATCGACTTGCAAGGCTCATGAATGTTATGTATGAAGACTTTGCCGAGGCTTTCAATTTAATGAACTGTAAAGCTATCTTCTAAGAGCGCAAATTAATTTTGTGTCAGAAGTCCTCTGAGCTAGTAATTTTCGTCTAACTATGTAACCGCCCATGCTTTGTAACTATAACTCTCTTTCTTCACCTCCTTTTCACGCCACTTCTAGTGTTCTACAGAGCCCGATTCGTGACCCTTTGATTTTCTCTCTTCAGTTCCCCCTATTTTTGGCACGCTGACAACCTGAAAATATTTAGGGTGACCAGCTCAGCGGGTGACTGCTCTCAGTTGCAGAATGACTTGTGCTCATCGAGCAACTCGTTCTCTGAATTATATTCCCTTAAATGCTGCCGAATGCTTCCAAATGTCCTATGAGTTAAGTTAACTCTTATCATGTTTTCCTTTTTTATCCTTTGGTCATCCCTTAGCCCTGCTGATAATTTGAAGAACTTTTAATAATGTATTTAATTTAGTAAATTTAGTAGTATTTGATTCAAAACTTCAATTTAATCTTAAATCCTCACTTTGTGTGTAGTATGCGTTGCTTCATCCTGAAAAACTCTTCCCAAATGTCGCAAAGAATGCTTTTTGATGAATTTTCGCTTTTCAAAATGCATAACAGCTCTATGATTAGTATCCTTAGTATTAAGTGTCTGTTTACGTACACAATGCTAAGACTATTTGCTTTCTGCCTTGTTTTTTTCGTACTTGTGTGTTTAGCTCTTCTTCGAACTTGATGGCTCCTCCGCATAAATGACTTGATCAAATTAGAGAGTTCTTAAGGATTGTGTTCGACCTTTTTCGGTATCGTGATTGTGTTGTCCTATTTTGCCTGCTTAATGGTATAGATATCGAAATGTATTGTTCCCTTTAAGTCGCTGGCTATATAGAGTGTTTCTCGGCTGACAAAGTCCGACCATCGAATTCCGCCATCTTGTCATGCAGTTGTTCCTGCATCATAGTGAAAACTTTCAAAATGTTCAGAAGAGGTTAGGATTGGTGAGTTTTTATTGGATAATTTTAGTTGGGGATTCGATGGAGATTGTGCAAGAAAATGTTGGTAGGTGGAAGATATCCAATATCTACCTCCGCAAATAATTTCCTCAAAATCTTTGTATTGCGTTGGCAGCCCCATGGTTTGCAAGATGTTCGCCACTGCAGTTAACGCATTTTGTACTTTTTTCCCTTGTCGGATGCAGTCCATCGCATATAATTGCAACGCGTCTATGCATGACAATTTGTGGCAGAATACACAAACTGCTAGTAGTCTTGGCACTAAGTTTGTCAGCTTCGAGGATTCTGTGCCCCGAAATTGCACATTAGATGACAAATGGCCTGCTTGTTGTATATATCCTTTTAAGTATCACGAGAGGAGACTTTTCAAAAGCTTTGACTGATTGTAATTTATTTTGAAGAGAAACACTTAAATAAAGTGGAAGCCTTGATGTTCTAGGCGTTTTTGTACTTTTTCTGGTGCTTAGTTTTGCACCCTCAAATTTTTCTCCTCAGAAAGATAGATCTACTTTTTAACTCGGTGAAAATCTGGTACTTTTGTTTGGTGAAAACCTGGATTATCAAATAGACTCGCTTCGCCGATTCAAACTTAGCGTTCTGTTTTTTGGGGAGTCGAGTGATGGCTGCCCATTAGTCTAGCCGGTGTAAAATTAACGGAACTGGCTTGTTTGCTAGTGGCGCAGCGTCATTAATATCCCTGCTGACGTTTATCTTTTTGGGCAGTATGGGTTTTTGTTTGCCATCGCGTTGCTTTAGTATTGTTTATATTTTTAAATGTAGGTTTTGGTGCTCATGCTTAGTGACAAATAGGGACAAATAAGACAAATAGGGAGTTTTAAGCACATTTAATTAAATGTTTATTTGCATTTTCTGTGTCTTTTAGGTCAGCAGTTTGTGGTTGCATGTTCACTGAAAAAAATTCACATGGCGCCCAGAGCCATGTAACATAGCGCATTATTTATGGTCCCATACGCCATGTACCTAGTACTCTGAGCCATGCAATATGGCTCCCAGCGCCATAATGTCAGAATCTACATAGCACGTGTTCCCATACGCTATGTAAACACTACCCTGAGTAAAGCGCAATGGCTCCCAGGGCCATAATTACATGGCGCAGAAATTATGGCCCAATATGCCATATTACATAGCACCATGAGCCATGTTATATGGCTTTATTTATAGGTGAGCGAATTTGGATATTGTTCGTTATTTGAAGTATATTTGAATATACGGCCATACCACACTGGAATAACCGATTCTCGTCAGATTACCGGAGTTAAGCAGTGTTGGTCGCAGTTAGTACTTAGATGGGGGACCGCTTGGGAATACCACGTGACGTTGGCATGTAAAAGTTTGTGCTGTCCATTATCCAAACAAACTAGTTGTCTGAGAAGCACTATGAAAAAGAAAAAAAAATTAAAAGAACATTTTTTATTAGACCTTTATTGTGGTGCTTTAGTTTGCATGAAGTGCATGGCGTGGAGGACTATAGTAGATGGCGTGGGGGGCCATAATACGTGGCGGGGAGAACCATATTGCATAGCGTGGAAAACCATAGTACATGGCGTGGAGGACTATACTACATGGCGTGGAGGGCTATAAGCATAGCGTCTGCTCCTATGTACTTTTCGCCATGTACTATGGCGTGTGGCGCAATATTTTATCACAATCCCCAAATCGACTATGTACATGGCGCCAGAAGTCCATAAATTATGGCGTCTGGCGCCATGTGTTTTTTCAGTGTTGCTGCTTCCCGTATGTTATATGTCAGGTGTCATTTCAACGTCCTCGAGATGACTGTCATAACCTTATGTGATTTCTTTGTTGCAAGTAGCGTTGGTAGAGAAATATTTTGATGAAAATGTGATTTCGGGATGAAAAATATGCAGATTTTCTTTCATTAGAGGTTTTTGAACAGGTCGGTTTTCTTTTGTTTTATTTTGTCACTAGTTTCTTGAGCATATATTATTTTTCTTCATTAACTGTCTGTTGTTACGCTGTTCTGCTAGCACATTTTCTGTGTCAGTCGTTGTACTATTTTTTTCAGATACTCCTTTGTTGGTCATGGGTTTTCTCTTCTTTGTTTTCTTCGAGCTAATCTGCTAGCACATTTTCTGTGTATTCCAGTCGTTGTACTATTTTCTTCAGATACTCGTTTGTTGATCATGGGTTCTCTTCTTCTTTGTTTTACTCGAGCTAATCTGTTAGAGTAACGTCCTGCTCTTTGTCTGTTTGATGGCATGGGTTGACTTTGATCTTTCACTGTGTTGATCAAGGCGTAGCCACCTGTACACGCAGTATTTGACTCTATTTTCCGAATAGTTTGTTTTCGATTTAATGTGTTTTAACTTAGCCTCGAAAGAAGTTAATTACAAAATTGCTCATCTGCTCTATTTTTAATTATTATCCTCGCTTGTTTAGTTTAATGGTTCAATACACAAGCTAAACAAATTCAATTTTTCAGTGCAACTAATAAAAATAATCTTAATGAAAGATCTTTTGGAGTACACTTGAGAAAATCTAAATTATCATTGCGTAATATACCTGGTGAAGTTCCCCCAAGGCTCTGTTCATGGCCCTATTTAATTTATATTTATCAAACTTCCTACCTCTCGAAGTAGGTAGCCAGATGGCTATGTTTGTTGACGATATTGCATTATCTGTTTCTGATGCATCTCCAAATGCAATCATTCCTTGTACATAATCATCGCTGAATACTATAACCGAATACTATTCTAGATGGAAAATACGATTCAATGTTACCAAGTCGCAAGCTGTTTACTTTACTCGGAAAAGAGCAAACAGACATTCACCTGAAATAATACTATCCATTTGATCCGTTAAAATTGAATGGGCTACATTTGGTTAGTATTCGCTAAACGAATTCGCTAAAACATTAAAATTAATTCTAAATCTTCCATGACACTTTTCATCGCGGCAAATACCTTATCTCAAATTGGATGAGTCTCCGCATCGCCAGAAAAAGACTAGGTATTTAGTCACATAGACGTAAGAAAACAGTAATGTGGACGCTTTTATTTGCATTTTTTTCCCTCTAAAACTATTAAATATATTATTCTCGAATCCATGTTTATATTATAAACATTTTAAATTATAGTACTTAAGAGCTATTTCAACTCAAATCTCTAGAATATCCTCATTTACAATATTATTCTTGTTTCGGAACCCTGAGTAAAAAAATCTTGAATCACTCAATTCAAACAAATCAGACCTTTTCTGGCATAATTTCTGCAAAATCGAAAATAAGCCAAATGCTGTTTTCAAGTACTTGTTCACGAAAAAAAACATCCTTTCGAAAAAGTGAATCAATTTCGGTGTCAAACTATTTGCACCGCAAACTATTTCCCGAAAGTAAAGATTGCAAAAGAGATTCGTAAACAATTTTCTCCAGTGCACTATGTCTGAATGTTACAGTCACTGTTTTACTAAATGTCAATATACACACAAGCGCTCAGAAATACATACAAATGTGCCGGAAAAAGAAACAGATAAAGCAATGCTGTGCAGCTGGAAACGATTACAACTTTAATTCACTAGAGCGTGAACCCATTTGAAACATACAAGGATTCGTTACTTCATGGGATCTTTTTAGTTAAATACGCTCTTTCATAGCGTATTCCACGTGCATTCTCTGGAGCAGCATTTGCATCTTTCCATCGGAATGAAAAAAAAAATTGCAAATGCTTTAGACAACGATTGCGAAACAAGAATCTGCTTTGTATTCCTTGGGAATTCCATTTGAAATATCTTTTTATCTGTTGTATCTATAGATGGTGAAATTTTCATCATCGACTCGTAAAGTATTTTTTCTGATGAAACTAAGCTAGGATTAAATAGCAAATGATGTAGTTTTGTCGTAATTTCAATTGAGAATTGTTCTAATGGAAAAAATATTATTATTTAATAATTTATAATAAAATTGCAATTAAACTATCAGGTATTAAAAATGTGTTTTTTTTTAAGAAAATTAAATAATTGGAGTTTATGAAAATATATTTTGAAGAATAAAAACAAATATTTCAAATATTTAAAGTTCATACTTTGATTAGTAACTTACTTACTTAAAAGCATTTGATTCTTATTCAATTTACTAATAATCATTTGATTCTTTCAATTTCAGGTTTAACAGCAACATGTTTTAAAGCCAATTAAATTAAATATTCCAATTGCTCCTGGTGAATTCGTTTTTGATTCGTTTGGTAGTAGTTCACCCCAATTAGCATGGTAAGAAATTTTATCTCTAGAAAATGTGCCTAGAAATAATAACTAGTATCAAACTGATTTTTTCCGAGCTTTGCCCTAACGCAGCATTGCCCGTGGAAACTTTAATAAAATGGCTTTGAAGCAAAGTCCTTTTTTATTTATATATTATTTGTAGACTGTTACAAAGACTGTTACAAGAAGACTGTTACAAAGTCTTTGACTCTCTTTTCATAACCATTTGTTTCCTTTTAAGACACAATTTATCTTTCGAAATCGTTTGTGCACTGTCATCGTACAGCAAATAATCAGTTGCAAAGGTTTGAATGTTTTCTAACCTTTTATGCTCGCCGCTGATACAACTTTATGGGTTGAAAGACGCTAAGACGGGCAAGCAAAAAGGCAAAGCAAACAATCTTAGATACGTTTGTACAATGGCGAGTGCAGTACTTACTAAAGTACTGGAGTCAGCACATTCAGCTTAAAAGACCTGCTCTCTCTGAACTTAATTGAGTGATTTTAAGACATAACTAAGATAAAAATAAAGTATTCGAGACTTATTGCTCAAAATCTGACGTAAACTATTTGCATTTCTGTCAAAAAATTTTAAGTATCGGTAAATAAACAAAATGAACAGACTTAAACTAAAAAGTCTTGAAAATAAGACAGAACTGAGGCCAAGTACTAACTCAACCATGATCCAACGACATTCGATCAAATATAATAACAAATGAAAATAGTACACAATAATTATGTTAAATCAATTCGCATTTTAATGTTCACAGCGTCTAAACAGTCTAGCAATTATAATAATATATTTATAATCTAAATAGCACCCACGTTGGCCGCAGTTTTAAGATTGCAGTTACAAATTTTAAAAATGCGCCCAACGTGGGTGCGGTGCCCTGGTTCAACTATATCAGTTTGACATCACTGTTACCAATGAAACATGAAACATTCTTGCTTGGAAAAGACACGCCTATAACAATATAAATACAACTCAATTCCTCTGTGTTTTTTTTTCCTGTATTATTTTCATACATTGTAACAAAATCGTCATGCTCGTGTGCTTCCTTATAATTTATCTAATGTCAGATCACGCTATGAACGCCACACTGTGCAAGAATGTGATTATAGCGCTAGGAGATTGAAATAATTTCAAGAGTTTTGATCCCTTGATACTGACAGAAGACTAATGATTGTCATTTGGAAGTTATGTGCTACAGAATAGCTGTGATAAGAATTTTTTTTTTGTGTATGTTGTCGAGAAAGAAGTAACTCGTGTATAGTTGAATAATTGAAGTACTTTTTACATAATGTATTCCTTTGGTTTGGTAGTCAAAATGGTTCATGCAATAAACTTAATGAATAATGAGTAAATTAAGGGTAGGAGCCATTAAATTGCTAATATAGGATACGATTGTTTGCCGGTAATCAGAAATAACATTTGAAAAAAAAAATTTTTTTTATTGCTGAATTTTTAGTTTTCGTATCTTTTTGAAATTCAGCAGTTAAAGAGAAGTCGAAAAATGTTGCGGGTTTTGCCTGAAGTCAAGTAAACCTTAGATTTTCATCAAATTATTAAGGCTTTGTGACGACTTTCACAAGTTCTTAAGGTAAAGAAATCTTGGTGGGAATCAACGCTTCGGATCTTGTTTTACTTGTACCTGATGCTTTAGCACAACCTCCAATTTCAGACATGGCCACAAATCGCTCAGTATGCTGACTGTTACCATAATTTTTCCCTGCTGCCACCCAGTATCAAGTTATAGTATCATCACCACCTTCCCATTTTCCATTGAGCCAATGCTATCGCTCTTATTAGAGTCGATGACCGCACTAATCAAACCGTCCTTGACAATTTCATTGAACGAACGAAGCTTATGAGTAGAAGTAGTCTTACGTTTTTTGGCACCTGAGTACAAGTTTGACTTACTTGTTAAAGTGGTCTTTGCTATTTCTGAGCAGCCAATGTTGCCCCAGCCTGAGTTGCAGGATAAGTCCTTTCGTTTTCCATTGCACTATTTTGGTCCCATTCAGACAATGTCTCGCAAGAGACAGCAACGTATCTTCGAATCCGGGGGCTTTAAGATAAGATGTCTGAGGTGCAAGCCACATCTGAAGTAATTGAATTGATTCGATTTTTTCCTGGATTCATCAGAGTGCAGGCATTTTCTATGGGCTTTTTTTCTCCCGTTAGTGCTCAGTTTCATTGTTTCGCTCTGCAACGGACAAAAACAGGGGAGACTGAATTAGACGGAGCAAGAGTGGAGCAAGATGGAGCAAGAGTGGAAAACGCTTCTCAACAGTGCTTTCTAAAATGTATATACAAGTTGTCCTTGGACAGTGAAGCAGATTTTCTGGCTTCTTCTTTTCTGGTTTATGCTCTACAATAAAAGCACAGAAAAAGTACGAAGAGCTTTAAATCGGCTGAAATTTAACAAAGCTCCTGGAGCCGACGGCATACCAGCTGAGCTGATTAAATATGGAGGGCACATATTACATTAAGCAATTCATGAAATAATATTACCCGTATGGGAGCGTGAAGAGATATAAGAAAACTAGCGCAAAGGTGTGATATGCCCCACAAATAAGATAGCAGATTTAACTTTGTGCAGGAACTATAGGGGTAAAATATTTTTGAGTACCTCCTAAAAGATAATCTTCTCTACTTGCAAAAACGGATAGCCCCATACGGTAAAACCATCATCGGACAATACCAATGTGGCTTCATCCCGGTAAATCAACAATTGATCAGATCTTTACTCTCAGGCAGGAGAATTCACAAATGCCTGGAATTCAACATTCCACTGTACCATCTTTTCATAGACTTTAAGCGTAGCTACGGTAGAACTGCATAATGCCATGAGAGAATTCGGCGTCCCAAACATACTGACAAGATTGTGTAGGTTGACCATGACCAATGTAACAAGCCAAGTTAACACATCCGGATTGCTATCCAGACCGTTCAACTTCTTCAGCGGGTGCCAACAAGAGGGTGGTCTGCACTGCCTCCTTAAAAAATAATCCGAAACTGGCATTTCAACGAGAGAAACTATCGTCACCAAGCCCTGCCATATACTAGTTTTTGCGGATAATATAGACATCATCGAAAGATCGGAACTAGCTGTGCGAGAATTCTTCATCCAGATCGACCGAGCGGCACGATAACTGGGGCTGCACATAAATGAAGGAACGACTAAGTACATGGTTGTAGCATCTCCAGGAAGAACACCTCGAGTTGGTCAAACCTTCAGGAGTTGAGCATGAATTTGAATTAGTGCCATCTTTCAAATACCTTGGGTCAATTGTAGCAGCCGATAACAACATGAAGGAAGAAATACGCAAGCGGCTGCTCAAATCCAACAAAGCCTACTACAGTATGTCAAGGCTCTTCAAATATTTACTGACGGAGGCCAGGACCGGGCCCTCTTTGTAGTGTCGATGATGGTGATGATGTAGGCTTGTAGTTACTTCTCTTCAACCAGTGGAACACTTTTTTGAAATATTAGCTTCTTCTTTGATAAAAATTGATATAAATTTGATCGTTGGATCCACAATCAGATTCGTTACCTTTACTGAATCTGTAATCACCTTGATAATCCTATCTACAGAAAGAAAGAAGCGAAAACAAAGGCACAAGTCCTTATGTGGAAAAGTGCTCAGACCTGGTTCGGTGCTAATCAGGAATACCACCTAGCTGAATCTTCACAGCCAACTCAGTGACTACGAATCTAAGATCGTTTGCTCAAACCCGTCATAGCTTTATTTGAAGGGAAGCGATTATGTCAACCTGGACCCATTCACAAACCAAGCAGATTCGTCTCTATCGATTCCCGCATTAAAAGAAAACTTAGTCGAGAATCTCAAAGTTACCAGCCCAGTGCGTAAATCCTGGTTAAAATAGATCAGGGGCGAGCTTGTGGACGAAAAGTTGATGGTGCAGTTGATCGTGCGGTTGATCTCTCTGATAATGCTAAGCAGTGACTGCCCAAAATTGAGTAATTTTTCACCTGAAACCACCAGAAATATCAAAGATAGCTGGATAAATTTGCATCTCCTTAGATGCAAGTGATCTAAAAACATCCCTTTATTTCACATAAAATCCTGTCAAAGTCGTTCTTTGGTACGAGTCTACGCTATGCGACATTTTTACCACGAAGTGTGCACGCTTTAAAAAGTCAATTAATTGGGAACAAGCGGATACTGGATTCCGCAAAACGGTGCGGTGATACGGACAGCATCAGATTGCAGAGATATTCGAAAATTCAATTTCTTAGTCCAGCAAACACTAAACACTAAATCAGAAAATTTACTCCCTTGGTTAGGGGACAAAATGGTGTCAGTGATTAGGACAGAATGAACTTAGGTAGACCTTTATGTTAAATTTGAGTTGAGTCTGGCAGATCAAATCACGCTCTAAAGTTCTCAGGGAACATCACTCTGATGAGCAAGTGGCGCTCACGGCTTATATTCGGCGAGCTAGTCCGAATCTAATGCTGCCTCCTCACTGTGGGCCATCATGTGACCCATGTGGGTGGGCCACCATGTGGCCCATTGTGTAGACAGGCGATCGCTTGCAGTGGCCGACAGTGGCGAAGCATGGACATGGCGATGGCCGAGGATGGCTTTCGAAGCGATTTTTCACACAAATCATAGCGGGCCATGATGCACAACCGAAAAATCATGACTGGCCCATTTAGTGGCTCAGTGTGTGGAGGCAAATTTGTGATGGTGGCTTCATTGTGGCCATCATTGCGACCATTGCAGTGGCCGATGATGGCCACAGTGAGGAGGCAGCATAAAAGAGGCCTCAGCTGGGCATTCTCTGTAGGCTGTGAAACTAACAGTCGCGAAATGTCATCCATGGTCAAGATGAAGATCATGCGCATGGTATTTTAGTGTTTTCAATCCTGCTCTCCTTACGGTAAATTTCCTTGTATAATCTTGAACTTGAACTTTTCTGTAATTCTATATTAAATTCTTTCAAAAATTTGAACAAAAATTTGAACAAAAATTGAACGCGTTATTTAATCTTTACTGTTGCTACAATAACTTATGCCAAATTTGCTTGTTTGTTCATCTTTCTCAAAAGGTGTTGATAATCTAAGGAAAAAGTCAAAGAATTTAGAACATTGGCTATGATGTACATTATATGGTGAATGAATTTGAGTTGCGATTCAAATATCACTCTAAGGTCCTTTAAACTGACAGCAACATTAAGAAGGGAATCTTATATGTACTAAGAGAAGATAATATATGTTTTATACGCATAACTCATATGCACATTTACTCTTATTTATCGCAGGGAGATTATTCTGCAACTGATAACAATCGTCAAAAAGTTTCGATTACTTTGAACATCTTGAAGTCGTCAGCATAGAAAAGACAAAAACGTATGCTTACAGGCTGATAGGCCGTTAATCAAAAAGGTTGCAATAGAGGGCCAAGAAATGAACCTTGTGGAACTCCTTAGAGAAGAAAAAATGGAACAGAGGAGCGAGAATTGACCTTACGACACAAGTACGATCAACATCAAAGGAAATTAACCAGCAGAGTAGAGGACCAAAGACTCCACGATTTTTAAGCTTCAGTAGAAGAAGAAGAAAAAGAAAATCATAATTCACAGAGTCAAAAGCTCTCGAGAAATCTGTATATATTACATTAACCTCACACCTACCAACAGCATTGGTTAACGAAAGCAAGTCAGTCAATGCAGATTCAGTACGGGCTGATAAAAATCAGCCCGTACTGCTCTGAAACTAACGAAGATTTGCAGTTTAGTCGAAACTGCACATTGAAGATTCTACTCCAGTAAAGTTTGTGATAAGGTGAGAGTGTATTGAGGAAGAGAAGTAGCGGAAGAAGGAAGAGTTTGTTGTGAAAAGAAGAAAGAGAAAAAGCGAGCAAAAAGCTCGCAAATATCTTGTGAGATGGAAACTGTTACATCGCTGTACTCCATACTGTTGAGTTTACCAAGGGAGCGCTTATAAGAGCGAATGTACGGCCAAAAGGATTAAAGCTGGTCAGTTTGAATAGATGATTCAATATTATTGATGGAATAGTGCATTGCGATCTTGGCACAATTTTTCGCTTTGGAACGTAGTATGTTATATGCGTTCATGTTGTAAATAATCCATATGCTATGATTATATATCTGACCATTTTTTATTTCAATACAACCCCTTTTGCCCTTGGATATTATATCACTTCAAATTGATCCGATACAGTTCACTTCATTATAAAACTTATAAATCATTTCACCCAGTTTGGTGGTCCTGACAAATCCCGGAAACATTCATTTGAAAAGCAATATAAATTTCCAGACAGCTGGGCTTTCTTTCCATCGATAACTCTTCAATCGTTCATTGTTCGAAGTTTTTCCATGAATGCCAGAATATTTACCAGAGTGTATTCTTTCCTCAAATGTCAATATTGCCAATCACAGCCTGCCATCCTTTATCCATTTTCTTCTATTTCCACGTTTAGTAATTTCCGAATTTATAGCAAATTTTCCCATCAAATAAATACGTTTTGAATTTCAACCGATCCTCCATCCTGACCTCCACGAACAACGTTATCAGCTACAGCTCGAATGCGCCTACAGGCCAGGCTAGGAATTGTGGAATTGAGCTATCGTCGTCTTCGTCGATTTCGTTATTCATCGAATCTTAAGATTTCTATGAAAGTAAATGTGAACGAAATAGGGGGAGGAGAGATGCTTTCATTGAAAAGAAATTAGATTGTGACATCGGCGAACTGAATTTGTAGAAGGAATCGCCTATGATGTCCTTTTCGAAAGGGACAAATACCAGCCGCCAAAGCAATAAAGCAGCACGCTGACAATAGTGGCTCGACGATGAAAAGGAAATGTCTGGAATGAAGAAAAGGCATAAAAATGAAAAGATCAACCTTGTTCAAGAAAGAATGATTGAGTGACGATGGTGGCGGATTCTATTGATACAGAGTTGCCATTGAAACAACTCTTTGTTAAACAGTGAACTGTGGTTGCGCTTTTGGAAAAAATCTTTTTGCAGACTATTTCATTTGAACTAAAAGCTTAAATTTACATAATGTTGTTTTCGATTTTCAATTTTCCGGAGCAATAAACATACATGCTTTACGGACGTTTGAAAAAAAGAATTTAAAATGTGAAATATGAATATTACCTAAGAATTTTAAACAACTACAGTTTGCTTGTTACCTTCATATGTTCTTCAGTTAGTCGGATAAAAAGCTAGTTAAACAAGGACATTGCATTTCAAATTTAAATCAGTTTTGTTTATTACGTTCGTATTTGTAAAATATAAACATATAATTGCAAAAAACCCTGTGGTAACACTATTTTACTATTCACCCAACTTTATGTTCTGAAATACATTAAGAATGTAAACGACGGATACTGTCACCAATATACTTCACGATAGTATTTCAATAGAAACGGTCACATTGTATCTCAACACTGCAAGAAAAGTCAAGGAGAAAACAGCAAGTTGAAATTTTAAACCGAGCGCAATGTCTCTTCTTCTCTCTAGGGCAATCATTCAGACCAATATTTTCTGATTTCCATAGTCACAGCGGCAGGCAATTGCCACATCAGCTTGTTTTCTTGTGGTGAATGTTGACAGCTTTGCGAAAAGGAATGTATCTTTCTAAGCATTTCTATTTCGGTATTGAATCGGGATTTGTAAATAGACCGAAAACGGTGATATTAAAGAATATTGAACAAATCCTATGAATTCCTTTTAGGCTTTGCGTTCGGAATGAAACCATATCGAGATGAGTTTTGCAACATTAAATTTGTTTACTGAGAGATTTATGGATCAAAAGAAGTAAAATAAATGCAGTTTTCACGTTTGGAAAATTTGTATACTATGAAGAGTTAAACTGGAAAATACTCAATTCGTGTTAAGGTTTTAAGATCAATAATTCATCGAAGTTCAAGTACATTGCTTTGAAAATTAATGATTCAGTATACAAATTTTAGACACTAGAATTAGAAAATCTGGCTGAGTATTTATTCAACAGAGACATAAAATTTCAAATTAAGAGACTTAAGACAAAATCAATGAAAGAAAATCAATCAATGCGTTCTTTGAAGAGATTTTCAGACAAGATGCTTATGAAAATAAAATTTCAATGCACAAAAATTGCTAAAAAGCTTATTTTGTACCGAATCGTATTAAAAAATGAGGGCCAAATTTAGGTTTGAGAGTGAACCGAAAGTGAAATTGTAAGCTTTGCTCCCAAAATAAGTATCTGCAGCACATGTTCACTCATAACAAATTCAAGGAAAAAATCAACTGAAATCCTATTTTTAATGAAGATTTATTGAATTGAAGTGAAAAGATTTTTTTATTTTATTTTAATTGTACATTCTTAACCTAGCTTAAAGTTTAATTAGCAATAATACCTTAAAATCTAGCAGCTATACTATTTTGGTCTACTGGCTCTTATCATTTTGTTTATTTTATTTTCTTGGACAATTTTTATCTTACACACTAAAAATACTACCCAGCCTGTACAAGTGCTGGGTTTACCTGGACAATAATTGGCTTGAAAACTACCTTACACTACAATTAAGGAGGATTTATTGAAATATTTTCGTTAGATATAGATCCTTCTACAAAGCATCTTCAAATAATTTTTGCTGGAATCTTGATTGATAATTACTCAGAGAAGCTAAATCTCAAGCTGTCTCTTCGTCTACCAGACCACTGTAGGGCCTTTCAGGCAGAGGTTGCGGCTATTTTTCAGGCAATCGATTGACTTCTGTGTAATTGACTATTGCATCTCTTTACCGGAGGTCTCTTGCTCCTCCTCAATAGGAATACCGATGACATCGGTCAAATTGGCCATCAGGCAAAAATATCTCAGGACGCTAGGAAGTCCTGGGCAGATGAATGACCCTGCGCGATAGCAAGGCAGTCTTGGGTATCCATGAATGTGCATCGCACCAGGCACCTTTTAGGCTTAACTCAAAGCGCTCTGCGTTGCACTGTGGTCGTTCTAACGGGCCACTGCCTCATAGGGCGGCATGCGCAACCATTGGGTGTAGAGTTTAACGATTTCTATCTGAGCTACTTCAACCTACCTACCTTCCTTGATTGATAATCACTATGAATGTTGCTTATTTTCATTGATTCTTTTTTCTCTTAATTGGTATTTTCGTCACTGTTATTCATTTGCAGGTCGAAAATAAAACTGACTTTATTCAATATGCCATTTTCAAAGTAAATTGTGCAGTATTCACTCGACTGGCTTATATATATATATATATATATATATATATATATATATATATATATATATATATATATATATATATATATATATATATATATATATATATATATATATATATATATATATATATATATATATATATATATATATATATATATATATATATATATTTATATATATATATATAGTTTATATTAAAGGCGATAATCTCTGGAGTGCGTTATTCAATTGAGCTGAAATTTTCAGAATTCATAGATGTATGTAAGGACTAGTGCTGCGTTTAATTAAAATTAAGATATCCTTAACCCTTTGGCGGCGGTGGGCATTTTATATTAAGTATATATTAAGTATATTTTGTGCCTGTTCATGATAAAAACTTGGTTATTATGGACTCTATGTCGGTGTAAATTATGAACCCTATATACAAATGGACCTTTTGCAATTGTGCGGGAGACTCTTTAGCTATGGCAAACACAGGAAATAAATTTTTCAAATCATCAACCCTCCTGAAAAATTTTTAATTTTCGACCAGACATGTAAATTATTGATATATTTTAACATTTGTTCACCATGTCAATTCAAAGTCTTCGAAATTCCGCGTTGGACAAGAAGGCAACCCATCACCAAATTACCACGCATTAAGTATTTTGTTCATTAGTGTTATGCCGGATTTATACATAGGGACGAGCGTCTCGTGGACAAGACTCACCAAGACTCAACAAGACATTGGACGAGACTCCGCAAGACATAGGATGAATTGTTTATTTAGGATATTGCATCATGCAACACGGACCATGCACCATGCACCTTTCATAGGGTGAATTGTTTACTTAGGATATTGCACCATGCATCTTTCGACAGTTGTGAGCTGTTTTGTTCAGTTCAGTGAACGATGGCTGAGGTACAGGCTGTGGCTATTGCAACTGCTTGGTGTGCGTTGAGTGATTTCAATCTGAGACACGCAAAGACATGTTTGAAGTCCCAGCGAAAAATTCGAAAATGTGAATGAGCACATGTTACCCTCTCGAATCCCTTTGACTCGATGCATAAAACCGACTTCGCTTCCAGCTACTTCGAGCTTGGACGAGACGGTCATAAACACTCAGGCACAGCAATAAACGGATCATTATCCCTTCATAAAACAAACAAGAGCCGACGAGCAAACCATTTACACACGCGTGCTTGCCATGAAAAAAACAGCCGAGAATAGACAAGGAGACCATTTACACACAGACCTTGTCTACATTTGGCATTCCTCGGCGAGAATGTAAATCCGGCATTACAGAAGATACTGTTTTCAAAGTTTTGTAAGATAAGCAACCAACAATAAATATAAGTAACATGTTTGTGACTTTCCCAAACTTTGAAATTCATAATAGTAACAGCCCTTAAAACCTTTCCACCCTATTAGTTTAAATGCATTGTTGAGATCAAAGCGGTACATTGACTTCGAAACATGTTGAATCACGTGTGGTAAAATATGTACTCAAAATCTGCATGATTCCTCACTACTGCTCATCGAACATTCGTATTTCTAGTGGTTCTGCTGCGCTAGAGTCTTTTCTTGCTCGTTCTAGGTCTATCTGCATGGGTGTCGGTCTTTTTCAAGTGATTTAGTACATTTTGCGCTGCACAACCTGAGTAATTCACTTCAAGGGATATTTTCAGTTCAGACAAAACCTTAATTTTTAGGCAATATTCTGCACTAAATTCATTTTTTTAGACGTAATTAACCCGACATAACGTGATAATGCTAGTCTTTAGGAGTGTGGTAGCAATAATTGCGTACAACACTCGTATATTCATTGCTCGCACTGACAACACACTAGCATTTCAAACGTGAAATATCAAATTCGCAAAAATACCATTTTAAAGCACACCTGGATTGTTATAAATGGGGCATTTCACGTGAAGCGGACAGCGAAAAAAAGTCGAGGCTCTGGATTTCGTTCATATTGCGCATAATGGTACTTCTAGAAGATAATAACGTGTGTACACAGTTTTTGGTTTCTATGAGGTTTGGTTACCGAGTTATGGGCTTCTGAAAAATGGACGAAATTGATGGAAGGTTTTTTTGGAAGCGGATTCTAGGATTCAAAAATACATCTGAAAAACATTAAAAATACTGATTGGTGTAGAAAATTAACTGTTTTTTTTAAATTTGAAATTAGATTTGAAACTCAGAAGTAAAAATTTATGTGAAACCAGAAGTAGCAATTTCAACTCGTTTTTTGAATAATTTGGACCAGGTTAATTTTGTTTATTTTTATAACAAAACAACGCTTAAAGTATTCTTATTTTATCATAAAAGTTTGAGAATTAAAAAAAAATTCACCAAGTAACGCGATTTGTTTTCCCCACAATATTTACTTTCTCCAAAAACCATTTTAATGGCTTCATTTAAGGAAACGTTTAAGTTTTTTCGTTTTCGCTTGGCAACGAAAGTAATGCCCGGTCCAGACGCTATGTTTTGTACAACCTTTTATCTGCACAGTCTTAAACGTTGCAGATAAAACGTTGCGTGTGGATAGGAAAACTGTGCAATTTTGAGAACTGCACGGAGACGGTATAGTTGCAGCGATAACTGAGGTGGTTAGGCATAGTTATCCGAGAATTGTGCCGACAAGTCGTTACGTGTGGACGATTAGCTACGTTTTTTATTCATTTTTAGCGAATGGCGAACCTTCGACAATGTTCACGGGAGTTTCTGACTGAGTTTATTGCCTTGTACGAAAGTATTTTACACACACACATATTCAAAAAAGTCTGCGTACACCTTACTAGTAATATCTAAATCATGACAAAAGCCCACGAATCAATAAAGTGCCCTTGATTAAAATACTTTGATAAGAAAGGGTACACTGCTAGACATGCATAAATGATAAAATCATTCTTAGAATTAAAGAAGATATGGTGATTTTAATCTTCACACGGAGAGAAAAGTGTAATGAAATTATACAAAATTTGCAATTAATTTTATTGCAGTAGTAGTAATTTTTTGCCCCATTACCTTTGTAATCAATTGCACTACACATTTTACTACTTTGTTGTGAATTATGTATACATGAATATCTCTACTACAGCGCAATGAACATGTGTGAGTTGTAGTATGTAGTGGAATTAACTATTATTTGAAGGAAAATAGTAAATTTTCATCAAATTTGTAATAACATTCATGTTTTCACATCGAATTTTCGGAATAGTAAATTTTATTATCCACTGTAGTAAAAATCATTGCCGAAATTTCTCTCCGTGCAGAAGTCTCTGATCTGCCCCAAAAAAGTCTGCGTACACATCACACTGTTTGGGGATTTACAGGATTTACAGTGCTGAGAAATTAAGTCTAGCGAATGGTTTTTACTTCCAGCACGATAATGACCTCAAACATACTGCTCACATAAATAAGCTTTGGTTGGTCTATAATGTCCCAAAATTATTGCACCCACCCCCTTAATCACCGGATTTAAATCCCATTGAACATTTATGGAATTGACTTGAGAGAAAAATTCGCCATCATCAAATTACAAGCAAAGAATCACTTAAAAATGTCATATTGAAGGAGTGGAACAGTATAACGGCCGAAGAAACTACAAAGCTAGTTCACTCCATGCAAAATAAGCTAAAAGAGGTCATTTATAGGAAAGGGTTTGCAACAAGCTATTAAGGTGATTAATCGGATAAGCTAATCAAGGTGAATTCAAATTAGATGATTAAATTATTTCAGGCGTACGCAGACTCTTTTGGATGTATTTTGATGGGCTTGTGCATAAACTTTTTTTTTTAATAATAATATCAAGGAACGAGTCATGAGTTGTATCCTTAGTTACTATAGTGTTAACTGATAGCAATAAACTAAAATTCTTAGTCATAAGCAATTGGAAACGTTCTTTATTTTAAAATATTTTTTTCACCAACAAGTGTACGCAGACTTTTTTGAGCATGTGTACAAGTATTTTCTTTTGTGATATATGGTTTCACTAATTCCAATAAATGAATGTATGTGTCTATGTCCATTCTCAAGTAGTTCCGCCAATCATTAGGCTCATCACTTAATTCACGCAGTAATTTAGTGTGAGAAAAGTGCTGTCTTTTTAGAACCTCGACCACTGTGAACGCCGGGTTCTTTGGAGATGTTCCATTTGTTTCTTTTTCTTCACGAGACAACATGCAAAAATTGACCAGAGTAGTACTTCCTCCATGGTGACGCCACTAAAACTGCGCTAAAATAAATACAGATTTGCATCATCTGGACACTCTTTATTTTTGCAACGTTTTGACTGCGCAGATAAAACGTTGTGCAAAACCTAGCGTCTTGACCGGGCTTAATATTCTTGAAAAATAATCCTTGCTGCTCATTTATGCGCCTTATTCTTCCGAAGTTTACTTGGCAGTCTTTTGCTCGATGTCCTTGTTTATGTAACTAACGAAAATTCTACGGGAATTTGTTTTAATTCATTTCGGGCCTTTGAAATTTTTTGCAGTAGAATCTTAGGCCTTATTTTTTCTACAACTTTTACTAACCGGGCACGAACGATTTATCACTTGAGTTTTATTTCAATGCCTCAATTATTAAAAAAAGACATATTTACCTTTTTATCAGCAATTTTCGAACTGTTTTCATTTTGGCCTGGCAGATTAGCCAAGAGCTGATATTTCTTGCTCTAAATTACCATTATGGATGATGGTTCACGTCAGCTGCCAGAAAAAAAACTTTAAGAACCGTTTTGCCAAATACGTCTGTTGCCGCCCATATCAAGCACTGGAATGGAAAGCTTAGTCGGAAGTGGTATTACTTACATGATGTGTATATTACTTTCATACTGCATATTTATCAGTGAGTGTCATATTTGTTTTTCTACATGACTTTTGAAGATGACTCGATTTTCTGGGGTACACAGAAAACTAGTTCCCATCTTGATTTATGGCTATCCCATAACACTCACATATATTACTATATTTTACTACAGTAGTATTCAATATTATACTAACGTATACAATACTACACTACAAACAATTACAACCAATTGACTACTTTCTGAGATTCATATAAAATACTCTAAAGCAACTTCATATTAAATTTAAAACAAATATGCTTAAATGAATCAAATTTATTTTCATTTGCAGATGCGGTTGGTGCTATATTTAAAAGGATCATCATGCTGATTCTTAGGATGCTCTCGCAAACTTTTCAATAAAATTCTGCTGATGCATTTGAACGAAAGCCGTCAAGCCATATATTCGCCATGGTAAGCGACTTGATGGAACATAGAGTTTTGGGAGAGTGTTTGCATTAAGAATACAATGCGGCTATTCACGAACACCATTCATGACGCTGACGATTCTCATTTCCGCAACCATAGTCGTATAGTTCGCATCAGCATCGAGCATACTGGAATTGCTCACAAAAAAGATTTAATTGCAACGGAGTTTAAAATCAGCAAAATTGGCTTCGCTTAATCGTTCCATCTTCGGTAGATTATCGTCATTGCCTTCCATCATACCATTTCTTCATTTTCTTCGTCCTCATCATCATCTTCCTCAACTTCACGCTTGCATTTCGTACAGAAATTCATCAAAAGGAGAAAAAGCAAACAGAATCTGGGAGGCACAGTGTTTCGTTGTTGTTTACCTTGTCGCGGGGGCTCTGCAGCCCCCGCAACAAGCCCCCCTAATTCACCGGTCCCGTCCGATGAACTGAATAATATTGTGAGTGATTCGGTTTTTACGACCGCGGGTCAGAACACCGTTACACCTGGAACAGCTCTCGATGCATCTTCGCCCACGTCAAATCAATCCGACCCCAATCACGAAGATTTTCCCGCCCAGATTGCAGCCCAGTCAGCCGCTGCTGCCGCTTCATCAACCTCAACTCCGCCTTCGAATCGTATTTGCCCAACGCAAACATCGCCCCTTCCCCATATCGAAGAAGAGGAAGAGCTCGATCCCAATCATACGAACCAATCTCCAGTAGAAACCTCAGTGAAAGTAGCGCCACCAAAATTTAGTGACGAATATTCGAACTCCCCATCGCCTCGACACAAACCTAAAAATCGTAAAATCAAAATTTGGAATCGGTCACCCTCATCAACTCCTGGAGTTTCCCAGCAGCCAACAAGTGCAGTTGTATCGTCTAGTGAAACGCCATCCTCCAGCGGAGGAAGTGTCGTGAGTGTTTGTGCCGGTGTTAGTGCTGGTGGTAGTGGAAATTCAGCGAATACAGCCGCAAGCAGTTCCGGCGGTGCAACCAGTGCATCAGGTCTGCAAAGTAGTCTACTGTTACCGAAAATGCAAGCGGAACAAGGATCGATCGGGGACCTGCAGAAGTACCATAGCAGGTACTTGAAGAATCGGCGGCATACTTTGGCGAATGTTCGGTAAGTGATACTATGTTTATTTTTAAATTCATATTGATCTAGTTTCTGAAAACTATTTTTATTAGATGTTTTTGGAACTGTCAGTGTATGGAGTATTTATTTGATGCTCAGTGCTTTGAAAAGAACTATATTGACTTCAAAAGGGCAAAGCTATCAAAATGGTAGTACACATTGCTCATTAGGAACAGTAATATCTTGTCATTACTAAGAAACTTAGTAATGACTGAGTTACAATGCCGTACCAGAAAAGCTGCTGGTATATTTTAAGTAGAATACTCGGCGAGAAAAATATGGTCTGCAGAGCGCAGCCAAGTTTGGACATTTTACTCAAGGTCTAAAACTGCACGGACTGTTTGACAGAACTTAAAAAATTGGAAATCAAATACAATATTGTTGTTTACAGCTTTCAGCAAACATGTTTTTCGGGGCTTAGAAATTGCATGTTTCTCATATGCATGTATGCGTGCCTTTAAATAAATATGTATGTAGCCTTATTTGTTCGCAATCCAAATTTTCACCAAAATTAATAGAAGTATAATTAATTCAACTGAAATAATAAACATAAACTAACAGACTCAAATTTGGATTATTACATTTTGATTTCTTCCGCTACTCCGCAAATTTCAACTCCGAATCCATGATTGAAACAAATCGTTTCACCGAAGTCTATGTATTTTCCAATTAGCGTCACGCCGTCAGAAAGTCTATTTAAATCTGCAAGCAACATGTCATCGACCATTGCGTTTCAGCCGCGCGTTAAGAGCAATCTGGATATTTTTATACATTTATTCAACCAAGTTATACGAACATCTGTACTCATCGATAAACAACGCTAAACAAGTGGAATATCATCCTGAAAATTAAACGTTTAAAAATAGCACACCCTTTTTCATGCACCTGCCGCTTTAGAATTTGTTTGGAAAGCTGTAAATCGTCTGGGTTGTGTTGTTGTGACTCAGGTGAAAGTGTTATATGATTGTTGGAACGCCTTCAAGGAAAAGTGTGTTTCGAATTCTTGCTGATGACAACTGATCCCAACAGCGCTTGTTTGCAAACATTCTTGTATGAGTGCTAATGCTTGATTTGGCTTGGCAGCCAAATCAGATGAAAAATCATACGAATTGATTTTCAAGCATCGATGCGATGACCTCTGTTGGTTCGAAAATATACATTTCGATTTCTGGTTAGAGTGATTTGAACCATGAAATTCGACGTCATGATTCTTTGCCAATAAAAACAAATCAGAGTGCTTATGAATTTTGAATAGATCTGTCGCTCGTAAAAATAATCGAACACTTGGCTGTCAGAAACATAACGAGTAGTTACACATTATTTATGGGAGAAATTTAGTTTTTGACATTTTATAGTGCTATAGATAGGAATATGATTTATGGCTTATGTTGAATATTTCGTTTGCCAGGAATAATTGCGTATTTTTTATAAGTAATGTTGATCTGAAATGTTTAAATCGTTGGTCGAAAATAAATTGCCGCTCAAATATCAAAATTAAAGTGTTCTGGCATAAACCCACCCTGATAAACAAAAAGAAGTCTCTAGTACTGACAAATCAATTTTCGGCGTCCGTATATCAGTTTTTAAAATTTTGGCGATGTGTTCACAATTTGTTTTCGTTCTGATTTGGCGACACTTTTCCTATTAAATCTTAAAGGTCCTGATGAACTATAACGAATGAAAACCCGAAACTGACCATGCAAATGGGCTCAAACACAACATGTTGCCAGGATTCGACGAAATATCCACCGAACTAATTAAATATCAAGCTTCATGAGTAGATAACGCAAATTATGTTCTAATGCTGAAGGCGGGACCCTGCTGGTCATTTAAAGAGAATGCGGCAAATTTGGTCTTGCATTTTTTTTTTTGCATAGTTGGGCTTTCTAGTATCTTATCTGAAATCCGTCTTAAATTTCTTTCCTTTTGTGCCACAATTACAATGTTGTCGTGAGCTTTTGATGAGCCTCAGAGTACAGTGCCTGTTCCCAATGAAAGATTTTCGAAATATGAACAAAATTTGTGAAACATCAACGGCATTACCCTTGTGATCATTTCAACGACGAAATAAAACTAATTTTCAATGCAGTGATCCATCTGTCGTCTCCGCACCAAGATTTGTATGAGATTTTTGTTTGAAGGAAAACTTAGGTTAGGATAGGTTTTAAAGAGGGTTGTCGGCTACATGGTTAGCATAAGGCCGCCAGTTAGGGCCCATTTTCCACCTATGGTGAACTTGAGAGTTCCCCACAGCAGGCAAAAACATAAGATTTTCAGGCAAAAACATAAGATAAATATTAGGTGAGGAATTCCTCACACACCCTCCGTTAAGTCCGCTGGCTTGTTAAAGCTGAAATGTGACCGCTTCACCAAACTGAATCAGCTGACTCAGCGTGACGGTACTAGCCACTCTTGAAAGTGATAAGAGCTAAAAATCTTGGGGCGTTTATTATTTAAGGCCGCGCACTCGCAGAGAGTGTGCTCGATGGTGTCCTATTCCATCTCGCACCTTTTGCATAAATTCCTGAGTGTCAGTCCCATTTTGTTCGCATGAGATGCGATAAGACAGTGCCCTGTGAACAATGCGAAACCTAAGCAGTTTCCTGTTTTTGCTTGGATCAGGTGATGGCCATAATGTTCTGGCTACCCTGATGTCTGTCCTGTTTTCCCATTCAGACTTTAGTTTGGCCCATATGCCAGCATCTTGTATGGCCCATTGCTTGCGGTGTTAGCAATTGACCGTGGTACAGTGATGCAGAGGCTATTACTAGCTCCTCAACATTTCCACGCCAATTTATCGGCTTTTTCGTTGCCTATGACCCAACTATGCCCTGGCACCCAGAAAATCCAGATAGAAATATGGCTTGTCTTTTCATTGAAAGCCCCTCTTCAAGCGTTATCCAACTTCTGGCATTCCACAAGGATCCATCCTTTTTTCACTTTAGTTACCAGTGACCTTCCTTCTTACTGCATCGTTTTTTAGCTGGTGAAATCTTATCTGATCTGAAGCACAAAAAAAAAACACTCGACTAATACCTTCTAAAACTCAACTTCTTAAAGACTGTAGAGACTTTCACATAAAGACTTTCACATAAACACCGTGTAGTTAAAAAAAAAAATCAATGCCAAATTAGGCCAAAAAATAAGATGATGATTAGCCAAATATTAATTGCGTTTCAATCAGGCTTGTGCGGTTCGCAAAAAACAATCCAGACCAGGTACGGTACTGCCTGATTTATTTAGATATCTATTCAGAGCTATGTCAACGCAAAGTTTGGTGTGCGGATATTCGTCCGAATCTGAAGTTTAACCAGGGACCCTACTCAAGCTTATTTTGGTTTTTGTAGCTTGTTTTACTACACCATCTTTTCTCTCTCTTTCTTTATGTTTCGTTGATATACCCTTCGAAGAAGGGAATTTCAGTTCCTCGTCGGTACAATTTCCGCAAGTCTAATTACCCGTGAATGGCATCGGAGTTTGAAACTATTAACTAGTTTTCATACTTCCGTGGACTAATATAGATCATGCACTTTCTGAATTTTATTCCTACTTCAATGGCCTTATTTGTATCCATCTTATCTTTCACTTTCGTAAATCTACAGATCCTTCTTGGTTCACCCTCCAAGTTTTGAGGACAATACAACCGAAAATGTTATGGACAATACAACCGAAAATGTTGTGTCTTAAAAAGTTTCGAAGATCGAATTCTCCTTCTGATCTTGCGTTTCTTGCCCAAAATAATAAAGAAGCAAACAGTGTACGATTACATTGCTAGTTTGGAGGTGTTTATTTCTTTTCGCCACACTATTTCTTTTTTGTCATACATTCGCTCTCTGAAGAAAAATACATGCATCCCAAACCAAGTTACTTTTAAAGGCTCTACTTCCTCAACTACTCAGGATGTATTTGAATTTTTCGCAAACTTATTTTTCTTTTCAAAGTTTTCCATCCTTTCTCTAGCTCCTTCACTGCCTCTAGTCTATACAAATTCTCCTCAAGTTGAGAACTTATAGCAAACAGCATGGGTTCGTGAGTGGTATGCCTACTTTGACGACCCTGATGCTCTTCTCTCGCAGAGTTGAACTTGCCTTAAAAAATCAAAAAAAGTAAGTAGTATGAGACTTTCAATCATAGACTGTTAGTCAATTCATAAAGTTAGAGAGTTTGGTTACGCACAACAATGCACTATTTTCTTCATTCTCATCCTACCTTAGTAATCGTATGTGAAAAGTAAATATTGAGAACCTTTCCTTATCTCGCTTTCATCCTTGCTCTGGTATTCCGCAAGGGTCTATCGTTGGTCCATTTTTGCTTTTCTTAGTTTTTATAAATTAACTTTCTTCCTTTATCGATTCCCCTTGCTTACTGTATGTTGACGATTGAAAATGTATCTTTCTTTTCTCCTCTTGGCAGAATCGTAGACGTCATAACGAATTTGGCCCTATACCATCATCGGACTTTGAATTTAAAAGATGATTAAAATTATTTATCGCCGACTTCGGATTTCAGCACCACGTTTCTTTTATCTTTTTGTAAAATAATTACTTTTGTTTTTTTGTTATACTTTTTTTCCATTTCATTGCGTAGTTAGAATTTGTATTCTGTTGTCATAAATTTTTTAAACATATAATTAAAATTAGTAATTTTATTATCAGTAATTGTATTATCAGCTATTGTATTAGGATTGTAATGTAAATGATTTCAAATTTATGGTTAAATATTATCAATCTATCAGTTTTGTGAATAGCTATTGGTTACCGTTACCGCAACATGTAATGGTTGCATCAACTACTTCAGATGATTTCCTTCAATTGCCCGTTTTATTGTGAACCTAAGAGCTTTCACTCAAACAGTTTTGCTACCTAGATAATCCATCTCAGTGAGATCACTGAAACATGATTTTGTTGTTTTCCATGCAAACTCGATAGAGGTTAAAAAAAAGTGACTATTATTCTTGTTCTCTTTAGTTCGAAAGAACATTGAAGCTATTACGGCTGTAAGTTTTGTCTTATTGTTAAGAACATTTTTTATTTTGACATTTTGAAGTCCTTTGGAATTTGAAACGTGAAACACATTTTTAGCAAAAAGAAATCTCATACTGGCTGTACAGTTTTTGCAATTAAATGTGATAGAGACAGTATTATGTTATCGGGGTGCATAATGGTGGCTGAAGTAATAAATCTACTGGACTATTTTTTTTCTCTCGTTCTAATCTTTATTATTTTGGCAAGTAAATATTACTTTGGTGGTCGAAATCACCAGACTCTGCCCTGTTAAAACATCCAAATTAACAACAGCTAAGCTAAGCTATGAAACATATACCTAAAGTATATACTTTGTATGCATATTATCCTAAGACTAATTTTATAATTGTTAGACAATTTGTCTAAATTTCCGACAATTATTTTATTAGTTTTTTAATTGATGTGCTTATTCTGTTCTTATACCATCCAAACCATATTCTGTCGTCTCAAATTTAAATCGTGCAAGTCAATTAGTATGACTATGTAATACTTCCTTCAATCTTCGATTAAAACGCACATAGTATTTCCAAAAACGATTTAACTTGACAATACTGTACTTTCTAATATAATCATTTGGTGCCAAGAATCGATAAACTCAGTCAGCCTATCAATTATACATGGGACATACTGTATTCTTTCTTTTACCCAGTTGACCTGAATTTGAACTCAACTGCCAGACGTTGCCAAGGCCAGCTAAATATTGGATTTATTAATCACAAATGGTGGGGAGCAGAAGGTATTTTTTTTATTCTGATATCAATCGAAGGGTTGTTCGCAATTAGAAACGAAGGAAAGCATTCTGTTAGTTCAGGCAAATAGGTGGAACTAGGGTTACTCCAATGATCCAATAGCAGTAATTTGCACTCAATGCTTTAACGTATTAACAGTGTAGTTTGGAAGTGTATTGCACCGAATTTCCGGCTCTGAAATGACTTTGTAACTACCATCGAAGGCAAGTAGGGTAATTCTATATATCCCAGTTGAGATTTCGCATGAATATATTCATGGAGACTATCGATTTTGGGGTGAAAAGTTCGTTGGACGTGAATGAAATTTCAACAGGTGGTAAGTGCCTAATGGCGAGCAACCTTGTTATAAAGTAGACTTAGTGACTAGGAGCACCTGTACAGAGGCAGAGTTTGCAATGGAAATGAAAATGAACATTTAAGTACGTGGGAGTGATTTCTGCATAAGTTTGAAATACGTGGAAGAGATATGATATTTTCGTGTAAGACGAGTTATACGTAGTATGATTCAGCAGAGTCATGAGTTTTAGGATTTTCTTTATAGTTGATTGAAGCAGGTGTTCTATTGCCGATGATGGGAAATAAAATGGGTGGCAGTGAAAATATGATAAGCGAACTTTGTAAAGAATGAATGAGCAAATATTTTAAACATTGAAAATTGAAAAAAATTAACCGGAGATCATTTAAAAGATACATACGTCGGTTTTGTTCGATGAACTGTGTACAGCTGTTGCTTTTGCTGTTTATTGAATTTTATTCCTGTTTGGTAACGATACTCGCGAAACAATTTACGTATAACGTGGCTGACAAATTCGTATTATAATTTATTGCTATTTTCGAATATCTGTTTCATTTTCTCCGCTCTTTATTGTCTACTACGCTTGTCAATCCTCGCCGATGAATATCTTGGAAGGACTCTTAAAACGAGATGGTCAGACCAGCTTTTTCTTGAACCTGGCAGAACAGTCTGTCGGTCCGCCTAACTGTTCTGCTCCTAACAGCCAACTAGTAAAAGAGGAAGTTTATCGCAATCATTTATTAATAGTGAATACTTGGTGAAATTGCTGCGCGGTATAAAGAGTAAGAAGTCTTCTGAGCATAACGGAATGTCTAATTTCATTATTAAACATTATTAATCTCTATGATCAGAATTCTTTCCATTGTTTTCAACAACGCCCTGAACAATTGCTACTTTTGTTTCATAGAACGTTGTCTCATAGGACGTTGTTCGATAGTCGGTAGGCTGCTTGCATTTTTCGGCGATTCGATTTTATGTGTAGCGCTGGTGCCCACACTGGTGATGCGTGCATTAGAATAAAGGTAACCACTCTTGAAAGCAGTAGCTTTCAGCTTTGCTTCAGGCTGCCAATATTGGGTAGCATTCTAGCAAGTGCTGAACCAACAACGGATGCCTTCTTGCCTGCTTTCTCCAGATGAGGTTTGAAGCTCAGTTTGCTGTCGATAGTTACGCCTAGGTATTTTATTACAGGCTGCGGGGTAATTATACAGTCACCAACCTTTATTCGTACTACTGATAGTTTCCTCCGCTTCCTGATTAGTACCATATCTGTCTTACGGTCGGATAATTTAAGCCCAGCCCAACCAAGCCATGATTTAACCACCCAGATTGCTTCGCTTGTGTAAATTTCGACTTCTTCGAGATGACGGGTTGGAATCACGATGCCACTATCGTCGGCAAATCCTACCACTATCACATTTCTGGGTACAAGTAGCCTTAGTATCCCGTCGTACATTACGTTCCAAAGTAGGGACCAAGAACATATCCCTGTCGTACTCCCGCCATTACTAGGTAGAGTTTTGGTTCTTCGTCTAAGTCGTAACGTAAGGCTCTTTCCTTGAAATAGTCGACAATTATAGATGCCAAATAGCGTGACACTCCATTATCGAACAAAGCGTCTATAATACGGCTCCACCTCGCGGAGTCAAAGGCGTTCTTTACGTCTAACGTAACGACGGCGTAGCAGCTTCCTTTATCTCTCGCGTTTTTGCGCGTTTCGCGATTTGCTTTCGATTTCCCACATTGATGGGGACCTCATTCATCGTGACCTAAAGCAACAATTAAGGTTGTCATTTCAAAGGCTTCATGCTTCTTTGAAAACAATGAATGAAACGTATCCATGCGGCAACACTCGTAAGAAAAAACACCATTCATCATTCTTTTCGATTCTTCAGCTTTAGGGTCATGAAAGCCAGGGTAATAAAAATACAAAAGAGGCTTCTTGGAGTTCGTACTAGTTTCACCAAGGACGAATCTTTCTTACGGGAGACCTAAGTGCCTATTACCGATATTGAGGGGTATTGTAAGAAGTAACAAAGCTGGAATCTAGGTGTAAAAATGTATATTGCAGACAAACAATCAAGCTTGTATGCTTTCAAAGATATAGTGATTCCCTAGATATAGTGATTCTTAGCGCAGTGAACCAACATGTGCACATCAAAGTCAACGAGCTATCATCTGCTTACAAGCTGGTCCTCCTTGGAGAAGAGAATATCTATGTATGTAGATGATCCAATATTAAAGGGGGAAAACTTCAATAGCAAACAATACCAATAAATAAGTAAGCTATAAATAAATAACACATAAATAAATGAATAACGGTTAAATAACATGGTTACAAAAACATAAAAATTAAAGAATTGAAGGATAAATTGTAAATCGTTGGGAAACAAAGAATGCTAAGATCAAAGGATGCTACAGCCTCTGATTATCATCACAATAGCTGCATATGTGGTAGAATGTGGATATTCCTTTTAGCAAAACGATTAGTCCTTTTTGTCTTTACAGGCATATTTATCATCATTTTTCAAGAATTCAACTCCAATGGCACCTTTAATGACATTGAACGTGAAGTATGCGGAAATAACCATTCTTTTAGATACTAGTGGAATTAAGTGTAAATTACCCGATCTAACCCCATAAGAAGGTGGCCTTAAATTTTCGACGTCGTGAGGGTTGTCCCTTCCCTAAGGGCCAAAATTAAAAATTTTGTTTTTGTATGGACTCGAGTGTCACAATGGATTGCAAATGCTGGGCGTATTTGAAAAGCGCATACGAGTGTAAGCTTTTGCTTCCGTATTTCTGAGAAAGTAGGTATTCTATGCAACCTTGTATTTATCGATAACTTATAATTTGAAGCTTATCAATATTAATCAAGTAAGGTGGAAGCTGCCCTATAAAAGCCATCCACAAATTGATCCAGCACATCTGGGGTCAAGAAAAAATACCGCAGGAGTGGCGCAAATCCATCATATGCCCTATCCACCAAAAAGAAGACAAACTTCGGTGCGAAAACTACAGAGGCATATCGCTACTTAGTACGCCCTATAAGATACTGACGAAAATATTAAAAAATAAAATAAATGTATACGCTGAAAATGTCTTTGCGGAGTACCAAAGAGGCTTTAGGTCTGTTCGATCAACTACGGATCAGCTCTTCACAGTCAAACAAGTGCTCGAAAAATGCTGGGAATTTAACATCGACGTCCACCAGATTTTCGTGGATTTTAAACAAGCATATGACAGTATTTACCGAAACGTACTGTACAAAATAATGCTATGCTTCGGAATCCCGGCAAAACTAGTCCGACTGACCAAAATGACGATCATGCCGACAGCATCACAAGCCAGAATCAACAACAGTCTGACTGACGCCTTTGACACAAATGTCGGACTAAAGCAAGGCGATGGGTTGGCCCCTCTGCTGTTCAACCTAGCACTTGAGTACGTGATAAGGAAGATTCCTGTCGACACAGGGGGTACGCTTCTGTATAAGTCAAACCAATTAGTGGTCTACGCGGATGGCATTAACATCTTATCACGTTCCTTCACATCCGCCAAAGAACTCCTGTTGAAACTTGACCAGGAAGCCAAAGAAGTAGGCCTGAAGATCAATCGGACGAAAACAAAAATCATGACGCAAACAAGAAAGAAGACCTCCATTAGACGAAATATAATTCTGGACGAATATAATTTAGAGAATGTGGACAAATTTACATACTTAGGATCGAAATTGACAACGAAAGGCAGTGAAACTGATGAAATTAAACGGAGAATACTGCTCGCTAATAAAACTTTCTACTCCGTTCTTGCCCTACTGAAGACCAGCTGCATACACAAGAAGACGAAGCTCCAAGTCTGCAAATCAATAATCAGACCTGTGTTGTGCTACGGATGTGAAACTTGGACTCTTACCCAAGCATCCGCAAATATGTTGAACGCCTTCGAAAGACGGGTCCTCAGGCGTATAATTGGAGCTAAACAAGAGTGTGGCCAAATGGCGGATAAGGTACAACCACGAGTTGTACGAGGTTTTTGATGAGCCAGAGGTTGCTACAATAATCAAACCGCGGAAGCTGCAATGGCTGGTCACTTGCAACGAATGGACGAGCATCGAGTACCTAAGAAGGTATTCGACGGAAGGGCTGAGGGTCGAAGACCAGTGGGAGAACCCAGAAAACGCTGGTCTGACTCTGTCGACGAAGACTGCGCAAAGCTGCTCGGTTTTTGAAATTGGAGGACGCATTCATTGGACCGAGACAACTGGAGGCGTCACTTGCGAGAAGCCAAGGCCGGAGAGGGGCTGTTGTGCTACGACGACGACGACGAATATTAAGCGAGGGCTTGTTTATATTGTACGACTGATCAAGTGAGTAAAGCTTTGATTGGAGAAAAAGTGCATCATATTATGAAACAATGATGTGTGACAGTTTGAGATCGTTTGCATAAGGTAGGTGAGGTATGACTGACAGGACACCAAATGGAAAATGAATATGTTAAAAAGAAATGTATTGTAGTAAACCATCGTTAGCAAATACATTTTTTGACTCTCCTTGAAAAAAAACTTCTAGAACTCCAGCAAATCGGATTTGATTGTTGGGGTAAGAACTGAACCAGCTGGATAAAGATCCGGCGTATCCGAATTTTTGCAGCCTTAGTGCCAAAATAGATTAGTAAAAATGTCAAAAGCTTTGCTGCGCCCGTTAGGCAGCCTTTCTCCATTTTACACAAAACATACGATATGTTAGGAGAAGGAAAGAAGTAGAAACTTTGATATAAACAGAAACTACGCCATTTTTCGACCACGAAAACGCGTAAAAAACATCTTAGTTTGCGATCTCAAAGTTGCCTAAATCAACAAATCCAAATTAATGAAAATAACCCATGTTTTTCTTAGACCTAAACATTTGAATTTCTCATTCAACTGTTATCCCTAGGAGAATATTCCAGGTAATCTTTTGTACAGGTTCTGTATACTAGTAAAATTCAAGTTTTCAGTTCGCATATATGGGTATAAGTTGAGTTTGTGAGCTCTGATATCTATGATTTTGCTTTTTACAAATCACCATTGATTGAGGAGCTAAATCGCTGCAATCACATACAGTGAATATGCAAACTGGATTCTGAAAAAATTCAAAGAAATGTTGAAGCAATTTTTCTTGTTTTTGTCTTTGTTTTTGTGTATTTACAAAATCCATGAAACACGAGACAGGTACGAAAGCTTTACTTCAGATTTCCAATCGAGGCGGATTTACCGATCATCTATCTACATACTTTCGAAAAATCCAACTTTGATAAATGAATAATGATTTAACAATGACAGGGCTGATGTTACTCATCCAGCAATTTGTAGGTGCCACTACACGTCTGCAATTGTGAGTGCATTATGTACATGCACACCACTATTGTGTAAAGAATCTGTTTGAAAATGATGGATGCAATATTTTGTGTAGGTAAAACTAGGAAGTGGTTGGTGAGGCGTGATGATACAGCATCATGTTTCGTGCTCGTTTCTCTGCAAAATAGCAGTTCGTAAATGACAAGTAAATCCACGAAAACTATGGGTAGGGCTGCAGTTGCAACACACTACGAAACATGGAATTCTGCTGCATTTGGCACCTGATAATAAATGGATGGTTAGGAAAATTAGATAGTACATGCATTGGTCGCCACAACAAACAATATTAATGGAACTGTCGCAGCTTAATTAAATAATTCGATGCTTGCAGGTGTATTAGTAAGCTTTCGTTAATGAAAGCTTGTGAATTAAATGTAATGAGACACGATGCAGAAAATTATTAGAGTAGCCCTAATTTTAAGCAATGTAATGCAGCACTGAGCCAAAGCTTCACATGTGGATGCTGATTTGCTTTGTATGTCAGTTTCGATTTAATATAAAATTATATACTAGATTTAGTAAAAACTTGTCCAACTTAGCGTGATTATAGTATTTTAACATTGTTTGCAAACTCTCTAAATACGCAAGTTTGAAATAAGTAGATTGAGGAAGTGTTTTCACAAAAACTCATCAGATTATTTTAAAATCTTATTTTTCTAAAGCAAATTGAGGTTGCACGTTCCTATTTGTATTTCTATCGGTGGCATTAACTTTTACTCAAAATATAGCTTAACAATTTTTTCTTTAAAGTTGTTCTATCATAATTTAATTTTTTTATGGGGATGTCGAATTTTTTCTCATTTTCTAGATTCACTTAATTTTTTTTTTACATTTTCTCATTTCCTCATAAGCAATTCCATTCCAAGCAAAGAAAATATTGCTCTGAGCCTATGGTCCATAATTACAAAACAGACAGTTTTTCTTAAAACATATGAACTCGATATTCTCCGCCGCTGAGCCATTTCATCGAACAAAATAAACAATAACATAACGGCATTGAGAAAATATGGCCAGTTATGTACACAGAAGCTAAGCAAACAAAAGCCATTTTTCTTTGTTTCCGCATAGAATACGAAATTGACAAAGAAAATATTGTTTTTGATATGGGAAACATCACGCCTGCCATTAAATCGTTCCTAGCCGAACATTTTGAGCATAAGTGCTATAGTACTTAATTAGCGATCAAGGCTGAAGGCTCGTAACACCTTGATAGCCAATGTCAAGTTACTTTCAAACCATGGCTGTGTATTGTTTGTGAGGTGCATGACCATACAAATGAATATCTTAACCCTATGTGAATTGTCGCATGGAGGATATATGTACATCCTCGCTGAAAAGGCTCTGAAAAACACCTCGAGTTCCAATAGCTGAATAAAATGAATAAAAATACTGTTTTTCCAATTCCAAACTTCTTTCGCTGCAATACTTGTATCTAACAGCTTTACACATATTTTATAAAAAAAATGTTACTCAAAACAATCCAAATACACCTCAACATTCTCTTAGGTACCTATCACCCGAAAGGGTTTAAACCAGATAAACACCAACTCCGGCATTATGGTTATGTTTGGGTTTTGTAAAGCCATTATCGTGGTCGCTGACGTAGGCCTTTATTTTTGAATAAATTCGGAGTAATAATGGCCCGGCTCCCAGTCTTGCCTAATGGCATACTGAATTTAAATGGAGAAGATAAACGACCGCAGAACTTTTTCCGTAGAAACGGAACTCGAGAGATGGGATATTGTTTGTGTTCCTTTTACTCGTTCGCTTCTATAAGCTTGGTACACCATCAAGGCTATTTCTTCAATAAATATTTTATTTTCGCTCCCATTTTTGATGATGTTATTGTTTCGATGTTTATCGGTTGATGCTTGACTGTAAAGAATTAATGAATATTGTCGAAGTGAAATGACTGATTTGAGAAAGATAAATTGAATACAATTTGTAAGACTTTAGTGAGTTTACTTTCCGTTCGAAGTTTAAAATGGAACGATTTGAAACCAGTAAAGTTGATTGATAATGAAAAATCAAGCTTTTGCTGGTTGAGTGGAGTGTAAAGTTGGTTTGAGTGATATTCTGTTGCTGTAGAGGTTGTTATGTTTACTTACAATAAATTACACGCAACTCTCTGAACATAAAATTTTACTTAAATGTGTATTCTGGTAAATAGGTACAGGTAATTGGTAAACGGATATTTAAATTTATACGATTCGACTTCAAATAATCCGCAGTGGTTAATATGAACTACTTAGGGGCAAAAATGCAGAACAATGCGATTGCTGAACAACAAAAGTAATTTTTCATTGTATGCGGCCTTTGGTGTACTTGTGTATGTATGATCTAGTCATTTATCAAACAAAAAAACATGATTTTGCCAAAAACGCTGCTGGGCTTATGGAATGCAGAAATAAGTATTTATAGGACACATCCAAGAAGGTGCTATCTGCTTACTGACAAATTACTTAAGATACATTAAAGCTGGCTGTATTCTGGCTTCCGTCACTTTAACAGGGTATACCAGTTTCTAAACCTAGCCCAGTAACTCCATGGAGTCGTTTATCTTCAATACGGAAACCAATGGTGAATTAGAGGGTTCACATTTTGAAGGAGGATAAAAGTTAGCATTTTCTAATGGTTAGTAGTGAATTTTCAATAAATACATTCAGACCGAAAAAATCTCATCACATGGGTACAACTTCTCGGAAAGACTTGACAGAGCTCGTGGTAAAAAATGTTGTTTTTTTTTGGCTAAAAGTAGCGTAAACAAATTTCTTTGTCGTAACTATCCTTGGTATTTTCGTGCAACTTCTTCAATGCTAAATTCACTTATACTGTGCGAAAGGCGTATGGTGTATTGTGATGTGTTCGACACATCGTCTGTCCATCGCTATAGAAAGTCAATTGCTTTAAAATGATGTAGCAAGTCTTGTAGAACTACCGCATATGTAACAGCATGATATGCATTTTCAGCCGCACTGCACAACCTAAGAATTCCCGAAGATCAAAACTTGACCGGAGTATATCAGATAAAATTTTGCCAGTGATTCGAGGCAACTACACTCAAGTAGTCTAGCGTAGTTTTAGAATTAAGATTTCATTCAGGTTTTTTCTATGTGTCATTCAAATTTAAGAATTTGTATCACTTCTGGAAAAGAATTTGCCTTTTATTTAAGTTAA
Source organism: Nemotelus nigrinus (assembly GCA_947369275.1). Lineage (NCBI taxonomy): Eukaryota > Metazoa > Arthropoda > Insecta > Diptera > Stratiomyidae > Nemotelus > Nemotelus nigrinus. Next base: position 45,620,237 of record OX376374.1, read on the forward strand.
ACGTTTCAAGAATATAGTCCCAAAATCCAAAGACGTTCTTGAAAAACGTATGTCGATATTTTCGCATAAAGAAATTACACAATGTTATTGAAATCATAATGATTTATGTGTAAAAGCTTTAAATAAATTTGCTCTATCCGTATTTCTAAAAAAAAAAATTCATAAAACAAGTTTTGTCTCACGCTGAAACCCTTACCCCTCCCTTAAGGTTTCAAACATTTAAGCGCTTTCACGCGATAAAAAATATCACAATCAAATTATTTGATTAGGCACATGTCTTGAGGAATGTTCTTGTATTTTTCATTACCACTTGCCAATACTACAGCATCCTCTGGTTGTGGAAGCCTTTTGTAATAAGGGTTTGTGACAAGGTCAAAAACTAGTTCACCTAAGCAGTATAGCATTAAGCCGACAATCGACAAATCTTGATCGTTTAAAATCGAATAAATTGCGTTCTTTGTCAGTATAATATACTCAAAGGAAGCAAAAAGTTCTACAGTTAATCCTAATTTGTGTCGACGTTCTACACTCATTAGTGTTTCAGGCTCGCTACTACTGTCAGCTGTGCTCTTACTGTCTAAATCTTACTTATTCTGTACTCTTCTACTGTCTAAATCTCCTCTATCATTTATTGCCTCTCTACCACAAATAATTTGAAATAAAATCTTCGCATTCTTTTAGAAACAAAACATATTTCGACTGGCAACATTCGGTATCGATATTAGCCAACTTCACCAGGCTTGCATAACCCTCGATACCTGAGGCTCAAATAAAGATACTCGCTTGATTTTTGCCCCAGGCTATCGATTAAAACTGCTATGATGTCCTTCTTTATAAATCTTGCAAATTTTGACCCTGCATAACAAGAGGTCATATTAGGTCACAGCTATCACAGCTGTTTGGTTCTTTACTTCACTTCTTTTGCGAAATCTGCTTTCTCTGTGCCAGTGGTGTCATCTTGCGAAATTATGAAGAAAACAAACTGCTTTTTGCCCTATGAAGATTTTCAGTAGGCCAGATTTTCATGAAATTGACACAGTAGCTGAACCTTACTTTAGGCCGTGTTTGGTAGAAATTTGGTTGAAAAGTTCTGTTGGTGCTGCCAGCTAAGGTAATTTTTGTGTTTTGGGTTTTGAAAATTCGCTCAGGAAAATAAAGCTTTTTGCTCTATAGCTTCCAGAGCAGTCATGGAATCAAAACGAATTTCAAATGATAAATAGAACTTATTATAGGCATTATTCAGAAGAAATCTGGTTAAAAAGCCATAATAGGGTTGCTAGCTATTGTTGGCTTTGTATTTATTTGCAATACCTTTATTAAGCGGTTTTATCGTAAAATTTTTAAACGGTAATGATCTTGTTGTGACATTAAGCAACAAATGTTAAGTTTTCGAAAATTTGAAAACTTTTGCGACTGGTTGCCCTGAATTTCTTGGAACCCCTATAACTTCCAAAGCAGTTATCGGATGAAGACGACATTCGCAGGGTAGGTTGATTTTAATGTGGGACAGTTGTGATATAATTTTAGTTTTGCTGCTCGCGAAGGGTTGCCAGCGCAAGGTGTTTTTTCTATTTTCGGAGAAGTAAATGCTTACAGTAAGTATTCATATCGTTGACATTTACAATGAAAATAAGTTACCAATGTTTAAATTTTCTAAGTTCTTCTTTTTTTTGGTCCCAAACATCTTTTTATGCCTGTAACTTTCGACGAAACCATCGGATGAAATCGAGATTGATAGAGTTAGGTGACTTTGAGTCAATTGTAGGAGACTCTTAGTTGCAGGGCCGTTAAAGTGTTGCAAGCACTGAGCATTTCCTTCGTTTATGTTATGTTATGCTGCTTTCAAAGTTTTGCAGTGTTTGGCTTTAATATTCATGCAAGTGGTAGTCCTGAAATCCTTTACACCCTATGAGTTTAAATTCATTGCTAAGATCAAAGTGGTTTTGCTCTCGAACCAGATCAGAGGACCTGTGGTAGAATATGCACTCAAAATCTGCACGATTCGTCTATTGTTCATTGAACATTAGTATTTCTAGCGGTTCAGGTGTGCTAGAGTTTTTTTATTATCTACCACTTCTTGCCATAGATTCGCTATTATGTTCGATTTTGATTCATGTTTCCGTTTCAAATGGTCTGTAAAACCAATAGAATATCCTTTTTTTTTGCAGATACTATAGGGAAATAAATCAGCGGTCTGCATTCTTTGGTTCGTGTGGTTTAATAATAGCAGGGAAGGGAAATGTTATAAATTGAGAAAAATGAAGAATATATGAAATACTCACAGTGGTTGGGATGAGATCAAAATGTTACTTTAAAGAGGTATTCTAGTCTAACATTTTAAAACCATAAAAATGTATTAAAAAAAAAAAAAAAAAAATTAAATTTGAAGCAGATACAGGCTGGTGAAGTGGAACTCAAAAAAAAATTGTCTCCTGGTTGACAGGATTCCAACCTTCCTGGTGATCTGAAACATAATTTTTTGGTGAATTCTGTAAAAAGAAGTATGTAGAATTAGTCTGACGTAGGCGATTTGAAGAAACTTTTTTTTTCACAAAATGGCGTCCATGTACAAGAAGAAGTCGTTTTCTGCATCACTTTTTCTCCATTTTAAAATTTGTTAGAAATAGTAGAAGAAACAATTTCAAAAACCCCGACGTCAGACCAATTCGAATAGTGTTAAGAGGGTCTATGCAAAATTCCACGTCAATCGATCCGTTTCAACTAGAGATATCATGTCAACCGTATCGAAAAAAGTAGTTTCGAGGAAAACGCGTTTAAAACTTGGAGTCTCGTTTAATGGTATGAGTCGTTTAATGGTATGTTATTTTTACATTTGTGTAAACACCGATCCCTGTTTCATGCAATGTTCCTTCTTTCACTTCAAAAGCGATATTTTTGGAAGCTCTTTCAGCCATACGGGCAGTTCGAACTTCGGTAGAAGCTTGAGAAGCTCGTAGCTCGGAGCGATTAATTCGTTGTTGATCGCGTTTGTTGGTTTAGGTAGCGTGTCACAAAAATAACTGTAACTTCGAATATAATTCGAATTTCTAAAAATCCTCTTCAAATCTTATTCTTAAAGGTCTAAACTTTGAAAATATGCAAATAAAAAAAATCTATGTTTTCAAATTTCTGGACCAGCTTTCAAAAGCTATCGATTGTAAAAAAAAACTATACTATCGGTAGTATCGATAGAACTTTCGATGTTTAACGAACACCATTACTTTCTTGATAACTATGACTCATTTGATCATTTACATATATGTAGGTGCCCAAATTATATGAATAATTACGACCCTTAAAATTTTTTTCCATATAACTGAATCAATTTCCATTTAACTCTATCATAATGGATTAAAAAACGCACGAAAAAAGCAACGTTCACTGTGTTCTTCATTTCACTAGTGTAAAAAAGATTAAGAAAAACATGTATTTCACATGACTTGATTTGTGACATTCCAACATTTTTTTTCCAAGTTGTGACCTCTCAACAAATATGTAAACTATGAACTTTGACATATTTGCATTCTCAATTAAATTTTGATCGGCAGAAAACTCAATAATTGAATAGTTTTCACCTTACTTTCATTCCCATTTATTTTCAAAACTAGTCAGATTAAATTGAAACTTAAAGTTTACAAAACGACAACTTTGAATGTTATCTCCTAGACGAAGTTTTGTTTGCAACAATCTTGCGGTAGTGGTGCAACATGAAAACTTAGAAAGTTTTATTTGTGAAAGTTGTTCGCTTGACTTTTGTGGGATGAATGAAGTAAGGCTTTGGATTTTCATATTCATAGAAACTCAAAACTTAGAACAATCAGATTTTATAGCTTTTTCAATTAAAGATATAATTTAGATACAAATAATTCAATTGAACATTGATTTATTTATTTTTCAGGTAAGCATCATTTTTCTCATCATATTTATGCAAATTGTAAGTAAAATAGATTTTATTTTTTATATTTTATGCTTCCAAATAGCAGTTACAAATTATAGTATTCAAATGTGCAACAAATATCACAACAGCTTTATTACCAACCGGTCTCAAATCAAGCAAAACTGTTGAGAAAAAGTCAAGGACTCTGTGCGTCTCAGCGTTTATTTTTCATTTAAAATTGTATCGCTGTCTTTAGAGATTTCCTCCGAGATTTTCCCCAAAATTTCATTTTCAGCTATATTTGATACGAACACCCTCGTTCTATGCAACTTACGATACCAAAACTGATTTCAAGGTTACTATTCACCTTAAAATCAATAATGTTGTCTACTGTGGGTATTTTATACCTCATATATTGATCATATGTACTTATACAACAGAACATAACGCAATTATTGCTTATAGAACGTTGCATTCATCTGTTGATTCTGACAATCTTATTCGTGTGAAACGCTTTCCTGTCTTCCTTTGATGCGAAAGATACCCTGCTAGATCTTTACACATGTATTCGTATGCATAAAAACATATATATGTATGTATATAATGCATTCGCTTTCACACATCTATGCATATATTTATATTTCTTCAGACCCACTCGTATACCGAATAAATGAAACTGCCGTGAAATCACGCCTTACATCCATGTATTCATCTTCACATGCTTTGTTATGGCAGAATTTCTTTTCAAATTTACTTCAATATGTTTTGTAGCTAACGCGAGCAACAATGTAAATGTGTGCCACCTAGTACCGTCACTTTTAACAGGAAAAAACGGTAAAATTATTCAAAAGGTGACAATTGTATGTCTGGCTACCCCTGTTCGTTTTGAGTCCCCAGGACTATTGTATAACATACGGCAAGTTGAAATTCATTGGGACCTTTTTTTGAGTAGTTATGTGGAGGTACACAAAAAGGGGTTGTAATTACGAATACTATAATAAATGTAATTTGTAATGAGAGAGTTAGTGTCTTCATTTATTAAAAATATCAAGCATCCAACAAAGTATTACCTGGCCACTGCAATCAACTAAAATAATAAAATACTCAATTTTCCTCTGATTGATTGAGTTGACTTTAGCAGCAGCCATACTTGGTATATAGCAATATGAAGTTTAATTTAAATGATCGATCTCACCACTTGTCCACAGCGTAAGAAGTTAGTTCCTACCAGCGTGCGGACTCCGTATATGTATACGGTCCAAAAATCCAGTGAACTGGCCTGAGATTGTATTGTTGATCAGCCTGGGAAATTGGAAGAAATCGCATGGAACAGAAAGAGATGCAAGATAAGATTCGACAACTAAATACTCAGGCTAGATTTTTCGTTGCTCACATACGGCTCACTCTCGGAAAAAATACCTGCACACTCTCAGGTTGCTTTGACAGATAATGCATTGCGTAAATGGAGGCGCAATTTCAAGGTCAGAGTGTTTTTTCTGGAAAAGGGAAGGAGTTCACCCACTTATCATTCTATACACTTTGACTTGACACTCTGTACGCCCAAAGACTTGTGAATGCCATAATTGAAACTTCCCAAGATGGCGAAGCTATCTCACATTTATACAGTTTGACAACAGACTACTTTAAATTGTTTTAGATTAAAACTGTTTAGATCAAACACGTTGGCTGTATTACAATCTGCAGCATAAATCCTGTTTATTTCTCAGATACTGTTGAATAAGTCCTGTTAACTTGAATTCGCACTTAACTCAAAAGTAAATCCTTTACGCGTGCTGAGATATTTTTCGAGTTGAAATATATTAATTTAATTAAAATGTTTGTTCTTTCTCTAACGTTCCATTCAACTGGTATCTTCAAAGAATTTTCAACAAAGGTTTTAATTAGCACGGAATTTCTGCTCGAAAGCTTACAGGAGCATTAGGTGCAGCTAAATTGGCAAATAATATAGGAACTTCTAGCCAAGATAAATATATTTTGACCGAAGTAAACATAGTTTTTCATTGGATCCAGAACAGTATTAACCGACATGGTTAATGATCATAATTGTGTGTAAGAGACTAGCCATTTGGCAGAAGTAGGTCACTGGAAGTAATGCCCAGGCTCTAACACTCTAGTATACATACTCACACGTGGTACGTCTGTTGAAATTTTACTCAATTCGAAGTCAGGTGGGTGAAGTGCTGATCAGCCTGAATGATCCATCCAAACTAGAGCAATTGTCAATTGAGCTCTGTTCACTAATTTCACTAACCTTTGGACCTCAATCCTCATTACAAGAAGAGTTAGCAGTTTTGGATATCGAAAACCTGCGTCAACATCGCTAGAAAATCCGAGTTAGCGCTTATATGTTTCGGTTTTTCAACCGACTAAAAATCAGCGAAATCGGACTAATTAAATCAGAGTTGTACTGTATTAAGGCCTTATTTACAAGAAAACAAGTCCAAATTTTTCCAGAAATTCTTTTCTTTTTGGCGAAAATGAGTTTTTGCGTGTAGGAAGACAATTAAACGAAGCAATGAAAAAAAAAATATATTTTATGTTGGTTTTATGGGGTTGAACGAAAGGCGCCTGGTATCACTTAGCCCTCAGGCCAAATTACTGATTTTACTCATACCTTCAGTTTAGCATAGTTTTTCAAATCTCTTAAAGAAATCCAGCAGGGACTGACGCAGCTCTAGCAATGCTGCTTGACTGTCACTACAAAAAAAAACAGGATCAGAGTGTGCAGCGTCAACGTCAGCGACTATTGCAGCCACCAGCTGATCAAATTTTAGCCAAAGATAAGCAACAAAAACAGCAGCGGCCGCAACAAAGTCAGCGACAACAACTGCATTCACACCAACCACAACAGAAGCAAAAGCAGCAAGTGGAACAATATTGAAAATGACGAGCACTTCATTAAGTCTTCTCTTGACCATCATTATTAATGAAAGCCTAACTGAAGGTCGTCTTCGTTCCCCGTGGAAACACGCTATAATTTATCTTATTCCTAAATCAGTCATCTGCAAACAATTTTCACCCAATGTCGATTCTTCCATCCTTTTCCCGGACCATTGTACGGTTTTTACACGACTTTATCGTTATTCAATACTGGCATCTCATTGTAAAAGAACAACAACACGGTTTTCTCCCAGGTCGCTCAGCATCAACAAACCTTGTATATTTAACAAAGCTTTGTTGCTAAAGCCGTGGAGGTTCAACTTGAAGTTTACGCTGTATACACAGACTGCTCTTAAGCTTTTTTTTCATATTGATCATTCTATTTTTCTCTCTAAATTAAATGGATAGAATCATACCTATGCAATCGATCTTCATTTGTCCAGTATGATTCCTGTATGTCCCATCCTTTCAAGCCTAGAACCGGTATTCCACAAGGTTCTATTCTGCGTGTCCTCCTCTTCTTATTTTATGCAAATGATCTGCCGCTATTTCTTTCATGTGAATGTCGTTTTTATGATGATAATGATCTGAAGCTCTTCGTGACCATAAGGTCCATTGAAGACTGGAACCTTCTTCAATCCAACCTTAAAATTCTCAAAAGCTGGTTTAAGGAAAACAAGCTTCTTGTGAATACAAAGAAAACTCAAACACTGTTTTTTTTCTCATAAAACTCAGCCTACTTTATTTCAATATTCGTTGGATACCCGTGTGTTCGCTTCTCCTGCCTGCGTCAAAGACCTTCGGGTTATATTTGATAACAAGCTCAGAATAGATGCTCATATCTAAGATTTGGTCAATCGAGCTTCTAAACTATCAGATTTTCTCTTCAAATTGTCGCAAACATTCGGACCCACACAAACAATCTTATTTTTATATGTTTGCCTTACCCGGTCAACTTTGGATCGGAGGGATCTCACAATTCGGAGGAATCTCACACATCTAACTTTTAGCAGAACAGTGCCCCACACTGCCGTTTAGTTAGTCTTTGAGTAGAGCTAATCTCATCATCAATATGAATGCCGAGCGAAGGTAAATTCTGAAATTGCATCAAGGGCCGCACCAGGAGTAGTACTCATGGGACCACAGATACTCAGGCACACAATCCTTTGCAGCAGATACTCAGGCACACAACCCTTCTTGTGGGGATATAATAGCTTCATAATAGTCCAGCACACCCTGCGTACACTTTCATCGGCCTTATGATCGTTACGTAGGTCTACATAACTAAATGAGGCTTCCACCCGAAAGTGGTGACGAAAACCTTCTTGCATTGCCCGAACTGTTTCTTCTGTAGAAATTTTTCGCCAACAATTACTGCGAGACATTTGACTCATCTGAAAGATGAAAAGTTGCACCAGTCTTGCTTAATTTCTTGAAGCACTAGCCCCTCCAGTTTTCTTTTCTCGGTAAAAAAAAAACAATTTTTGCTTTGCCAGGATTCACTGAACAGGTTGAGCCTCGAGCACTCACTGTTAATGAGCTTCAATACGCGTTGTGTATTATGGCATACCACATTCAGATCCTTACTTACTGTTAGTGTGGCTCCGTCATCAGCGTAAGACTACACTTGCAGCCGTTCGTGTTGCAGCTCGTTAACCAGGCAGTCACCTAGCATACACCACAAGAGAGGTGATAGGATACTCTCCTAAGCGCATAAAATCTAACCAGTTTGTTTCTATTGTAGCTTCTAAAAGAAAAAATGGTCTTTAAATTAAAATATTTAGAACTATTATTTACACAAAATAATCAAAACGAACATAATTTAAAATTATTGCTGATAAAAACGCAATATTTTTGAGTAGAATTACATTATTATTTACACCAACTTCCTCTTCACTTTTGATCACTTAACATTATTCTTCTGTTCTCTATCGTTCGTAAATTTATTTTTCGCTGACTAGTAAGTTGTTTCTATTATGAATATTCGGAAGCATTTTATATTTTCCTACTTGTTGTATTGTTTGGTAACATATGGATTATTTTTTGTCATATTATTTATAATATAGCTTATGATTTTTATGGATAACTTAAGATTTCTACTTCTTCTTTTTAAAACTAATTCTGCTCTGTTAATTGGGATCTAGCCTGTTAAAAATGATATAAAATAAGTAAATTAATAAATATAGTTTGTGTTTTTTTTTTAACCATAATAGTGGCTTTATTTGGTGAATTAAATTTATAATAATTGCGCTAACGTGCACTCTCCGGTGTATGACAAAGTCAACATGCATGCATATATTATCGTTATCATTTTATTTGGTCTCATTCTTGCTCGTCCTTGATTTTTTATAGTTAGTACCTTTGTTTATTATTTAAACCGCTTCGGCCAATTAGTTGTCATAGCCCGTAGAACACTTTTGCGAAACGGCCCAGTTCAAATGAAGTGAGTGCCAGCAAATATGTTAACAGGCAATATCAATTAAACCAATGGTCTAAACATAAACAAGCATAAACATTATATGTGTGTTCCTCTGTTCGCTGTTGAATAGATTTTCCGCGCCATAAACTAGTAGTTATTAAGTGGCTCCGAGCCATATCGTCAACGACAGCATGTTTTCCATATGCAATTAAAACTAGTCAAAATGTTTTCGTAAGCGGGTGTAAATCATTCATGATGCATTTAATTTAAGAGCGAAAATTAAAATGGACTTGACATCTCTCTGTTTTCAATAAGCTTATTGCTATCATACTGTAACTGAATTTAATTAAATCAGCAGAACTATACACAATAAACACAAATACATAATAAACACAAATTTATCAAAGCATTTCCTTTTCACTTCATACAATAAAAGCGTTGTTCATCTTAGAAATTTTTCGAATTTCCATAAATACAATTTTTTCAACTTATCGCAGCGGATTCCAAAAAAACACCACCAAACTTGTTTCTATATCCGGAACAGCGTGGCCTTTGTTGTGGTTTTGAGTTTCACAAAACATTTTTCCGAACCACGTGCCTGCAAACCTAATACTTTGATCATGGATTAAACTCGGGAATAAATTAGGCTCAAATTGAATTTCTTTTACGATCCAATTGTGTGCTAAGCTCAGGAATGTTTATTGAATTTTGTTGGAAGATAAAGATATTGAGATTCCAAATCGTAGACATCATAATCTCGTATAAATGGAGTGAAATATGTTTTCTTGTTAAACAAGTACTGCTACTACCATAATATCACTTCATAAAAACTATATATTTTTCCTCCTGGTATACATGCAATAAATGTCAAAGTAATTTTCAAAAGATACAACTTATGTCTCATTAAAACAAGAAACATGATTAAAATCGAAGCCAGAAATCTGTGTGCATGTTGAAAAATGGCTTTATGTCTATCATTGGGTCGTAATGAATTTTCATGTGAGCGAATAATTGCATATCATTAAGCTCTGAATGTTATTTCGAATTAAATCGTTTCGGTTATTCACATAAAATGTGTGGGTGAAAATCATGTGCACAGTACAGATAAATATTATTTGTGGTACGTAATATGTTTTTGCTCGCAAAATTACAGTTCGGAGGATGAGTATTAATCTTCTTGAGATTGATGAGGATCGAGGTCAGTTAAAACTGCCCGGTTGGACATAATCAAAGTTAAGTAGTTGCAAATTTGAGATGTTAAGTGATGAATGTGGGTAAATACTCTTTTGAATTGGTCATTACTTTAGTTAGTTGACTATCATTTGTTTGCATAGATATGATTGTATTTTGTCCCTAGTCGCACACAGGCTTTTAAATTTTGGAGCTCATTCCATTGGTAATGAGTCTTTATGCAGTTATTTAGGCTCTCACTTGTTTTAATTTGAAGGCTAAGCCGCAGGCTTATACTAGGCTTAAACTTGCTGGTTGACCTAATTGAAAAGCGCAACATTAGCAAAAAAAGCATCTGTGCAAATGCCAATAGTTTGCGCTTAGGGCTTTAGACTTTGTATGGCTAAAAGAAAACTATACCCTGCACTAGATTATTACAACTAGGTGATTCTCTTATAGCTATGATTTATTAATTATGATTGACAAAAAAAAACACTCTCATCAAAAAATCGGTTTGTCTACTAAATTTACGTAATGTTTTAGCCAATGTTTTCCTTCAATTATTTTGTTATCTAGTTAAATATTGTCCAAGAGTCAATATTTTCTGTTGAATAACGAGTGCATTAAAGAAAGTACTGAGTTTTTTTATCAGAAGCTCAGCCCCAATCAATCAGTTCTGTAAAGATTCTCTACTCTAGGTATTTTTCACTCTATCCTAGGTCAAATGTGGATAGAAAAACTTTAAAGCATTTTTTTTAAGAGAACCAAACGGATAATATTATCCAAATTCACTAATAAAAAGTCTTGCGTCATTGGCTTCTATGTTCTGGTACCCATCCTTTTAGAAAGGGTAGCACAGTTATTGAAAATTAGGTTTCCCTAGAATACTTCGTTGTTTTTCATTGCGCCTGAGCTCATAGAATAGGAATATCAGAGCAAAACCGGCACCGGTTCGTTCGTAAAAAATCCCTCTTATTGCGCCTTTGCCACACAAATAATTATTCAAATACACGCACAGTAAAGAACCTAAAAGTACTTAAAAAAAAAAGAATCCAAAAATACCAATTTTTAACAGTCCACAACCGCATTCACCTTCACATCGCATATAATTCCAATCTCTTCGCTCATATTTTTATAAGTTTACTATTCCGTTCAAAGTTTGCTTCCGCACTTGACTGGAGGTCAACTATGAACTCGGCTACTGTAAATTAATGTTCGATATGTTATTAATTAAGGATGAACCCGAGATATTTTGACCTATGATGTTCTAGATTTAATTTTTTTTTATAGAAATTAATTTCCGTAATGAAGTACAATTTGAAAAAACACGTCAAAAATAAAGAGAGATTCGCATGTAGTTGATATACCCTGTAATATAATAATAATAAAAAATCTCTGAAAAATGAATGCTCGCAAATATTTACCTCTGATAAGCTTTTCCTAAATTGAAGAGGTATTATTTGGGTTCTTTTTAGGTCTTTTCAGGCTCTTTTTAGGTATTTTCAGATAATTTCTAGGCACTTTTCAGATATTTTTGAGTTTTTTAGTCCTTTACCGTGATCGCATTTCGATATTTATTATAAATCAAACTTTTTAATGTCCGAAAAAAATCATCAGAAGTGAATTTTTGCGTGCATTGATTTATTAGAGAATTCGGTTGGCTCGGTGTGTTAGGCTCATTCAACTCAGATATATGTACATATACGATAGAAAGAAAACTGCCGCCCAAGAAAATTTGCCGCCCCCGAAATTTGCCGCCCTAGGCCCGGGCCTACCGGGCCTAGTGGCAAATCCGCCCCTGATAGCAGCCTCGTGCGACATATGTTCACGGAAACTGGGGACTGTCTTGCGATCGCACAGTTTGATACTTCAGCCCAGGATCTCTTGCCTCTTTCAAGGTATTTTTGCCTGATGACTTGTTTAACCTATGACAACGGTGTTCGTATAGGTAAGGTACATAAAACTTAAGGCAGCAGGGATCAATGCCTTGGCAGATCGTCGGTCGTACAGCTTTTCCGAAAACTATTATGTCCAGGTACCTAAATAAATCGCAATGCCGAATAACTCGGGATCTCTCTAAGAGATGCATGGCATTCGAAAACATAACTGGACAGTGTATGAAGACTAGGGAAGGAATTCACAGCCGCTAGGCTATCTGAGAAAATACCGATATTGACTTCAAATATTCGATTATAAAGAAGTTATTTGATACTTTGAAAAATAGCCACCACCTCCAAATGAAAGACACTGTAATGGTCCGGAAGATGAAACAATAGGCTCAGAGTCAATAACCCGATATGAATAAGCCCACTTTTGAGGGTAGCACCCTCATTCCATTCCTCACTGTGAGGAATGTGAGCTGAAAAATCTAAATCTGGTAGAATATCCGGAGCCATGTAGTCAATGTCTGCTCATCGCACGACCACACTCAGTTTTAGTCCATGCCGAAATACAATGCGTCCTAGTTACACAATTTTTAAGCGTAAGATGGTAGGTAGACTGTCTAGCATCTTACAACTAAAGCGCATTAGCGGCTCTGCAAAAACCGTAAACAATCATGTTTCCCATAAATTCTTAAAACTTTTGCGGCAATAAAGTAAACCGAATATTTTCCATACTAAGTTTTGAGTCAAGAATCAGTCCCAAATATCTGACCCAAGGTCACATAAATAACTATTGGCCCAAAGTGACGCCAGATAATAAAACCTGGAGCTAAAAAGGCTCAGTTCAAGTAACTATCGAAGGCCCGAGCAGCTGGAATAGTTTTAGCACTAAAAACTAGTTCAGCTGCTGCCAGAGTTTAGAATATGATCTACAGCCTTGTGTTTCGAGCCTGAATTAAACCTTACGAAAGCGATTTGATTTAGAGATATATTGCCATAGAAAGCTTTTCATGAAGATTTCGCTGTCTTGTAAGTGAGATACTTCTACTACCTTCAGTTTCGGTATATAAAGTGACCTTTCGTTAGCTCTTTTTGTGTTGTTAAGCTCTAGTAGAGTGAAGATTTTTACATATTGCCATAGTAATTTTCGCCTCCCCTGGCTTAACGTGGAGATTGGAGGCTGCCTTCGCCGCAGAATTGAGCTTACAAGCAAGAGTGCTCATTATTTCGATGCTCTTCGGAGAAAGTTCCACTTAAGTTCGGATCAGAGATTGGAACCTCGCCCAATCCATTCATTTCCTATTAGTAAAGGAACCGGACTTACTCAGTTGATCTTTGATGGCCCATATTTTAGGGTATGTACCACGTAAATCAAAGAACGAAAACTTTTTAAGATCATTCATTCATTCAGGAGATATGTTTGCCGCGCGTTAACTAAAGTGACGTCAATAGTCTCCCTCTGCGTTGAGGTAACGAAGGATATGTTGTTGCTCAAATTTATGATGGACAGGTTGTACGCTACGATGATCTGTACTTTCTTCGTTGCTTTTGCTTAACTCCCTTTCACAGATTAACGCTACCCGTGACATGAATGGTCGTATTCTTTACCTTACTCTCTCTAATATTCCCTCTACTGCTATATATGTATCTATCGTGTTCCTTATCTATGTTTAAGTAGACGCTCACCACCCTCCTCTCTCTTTATGTTCCTCTGACATACTCATCAGAGAAAGAAATCTTAGTTGCTCCTCGGTACAATTTTTGAAAGACTAATTACCCAGAAATGGCATCAGAATTTAAAAAAGTTAACTGGTTTCCGTTCTTCCGTGGTCTTAATATTGATCATACACTCTCCAAATTTTATCCTTTCCTCAATGACCACCTACCTTTTATCCTCTTAAATTTATAGATCTTCCTTGGTTCACCCTACAAGTTTTGACGGGAATCCAAATAAAAAGCAAAGTTGCTCGGAAAAAGCTTCGAAGATAGAGTTCTGCCTCTGAGTTTGCCGTATTTCAGACCCTGTAATCCTCGGCAAAAAGCAAAATGAAGCAGGTAATGCACGTTTGCTTTGTTAGGCTGGAGTCATCTACTTCTTCTTGCAATACTAAGCCTTTTTGGTCATATACTCGGTTTTTGAAGAAAACTACTTCGATTTTGAACCATGTTACTTCCAATGACTCTACCTCGCCATCCCCGCAGGATGTATGTGAATTTTTTGCAAACTTCTTTTGTTTTTTCTTTAAAAATTTTCCTTTTTTGTACATCTCCTTGAACTTCCTTCCTTCCTCTTATAATTTATCTACTCCATACTAATCCGATTGAAGTTAGAAATTTATTGCTCAACCTTGATCAGCATTCCGATGGTGGATCTGATTGTATTGACAATTTCTATGCGTAGTCTATGGCTTCCTCATTGTGCGTCCCCTTCTCTTTCTTCCTTAATTTGAGCTTATCATCCGATGTTTTTTATTTTGCCTGAAAAATTTCTAATATATATCCAATCTTCAATACTAGCGATATTCCTTCCAACTTCAATTTTCGTCCTAATTATTCTTCTAAACAAAATTTCTTGAAAAAATGGTCTACTGATTCATCCTATCCTCTCTTTGGAACAGCTCAGGCTCATGAGAGGTAAGTCTTCTTTGATTAACCTCATGCTCTTTTCTAACACAGAATTTACACAGAATTTTCAAAAGCCTTTGATACTGTCAACCATGGCATATTACTGAATAAAGTCGGACAGTTTGGTTATGTTGGTTCTCTCCTATCTTGGTTTTCGTCCTACCTCAGTCATCGTGTGTGCAAAGTTACTATTATTAACAATCTTTCCTCTTTTTCCTTTCATCCTTCTTCTCCTTGTCCTTGGTCAAACACTTTTCTTGATTTTAATCTATGACTTTCCATTCGTTATCGATTCCCGCTTTTTATTGTATGCTGACGATTTGAAACTATTCGGAGTCATTAGGTCTGCTACTGACTGTAATATTCTTCAGAATGATCTGTGTGCTCTTCTCAATTGGTGTAACCGCAATTCCTTGTCCTTAAATGTTGGCAAATATAAACGTATAACTTTTTCTCTCGAATCCTCTCCTATTTCATTGTATTATTTGTTTTCTTACAACTACCTGTCGTCCGTTATTCAATTCAGAGACATGGGTGTGACATTTAATTCTAAATTGAAATTTAATTTCCATGTTTTGAAAGTCACCGCTAAATCCTCTCAAGTCTCTGGATTGGTCTTTCTTTCTGCCTCAAAATTTTTTGGCAAACGTATATACGTCTTTTTTAATGCTAGTTCATTGGGTCTCTACGTTCCCTTTATTTTTTTTAGGCCATAGAGTGTGTGCAGCAAAGGTTCACACGCTCTTTATTTTTTATTATATCCGTTACTCCTCATATGTTTCCCGTCTGTCCTTTCTACAAATTTCTTCCTTGGAATCATGCCGACTTTTGCTTGCCGCGTGCTTCCTGTTCAACTTGCAGTGAGGTATTGTATGCCGATTCGATCCAACCTCACAACTCGTTGAGTGTCAATAGGTCTCAGGAAGTTTTCACTGTTCCGTTCGCGCATACGAATATGTACTGCTCTTCTTAGCTTCGTTCTCTGCTACAATCGTTCTTCGCTTTTAAAAGACGTTTAAAAGCATTTATGCTTGGCCTTAACGACCAATCGTTGGATTATTGAATCGACTTTTCTTTTGTCTTTTTTTAAATATCAATTTTTATTTTATGTTTTTCACCATAATTGGAGTTTGTGTTGTGTTGCGATGAATTTTTGCAAATAATTCAATACCTAAACTGCTGCATTGAAGTACTGGAGGATATTTTGACGTACTTTCATCAGTATCAGTCAAGCTTAAGTCGAGGTTCTCCTTTGACGCTTGGGCTGTCCAGTTTCCCTCTTCTATTTTCAGAATCAAGTGGTCTAGGTAGCCAACCCAATTGGAGATAGCTCCTATTCTGACTAATCTGCTGAGAGGAGATCTGCATCTGATTCTTATTCAACTGTATCCTCGAAGAGAGAGATGAATCATTTACAAAATGGCAGCATCAGGTTCCTATAATATAGATTTTACCTGATCTTATCATGATGCTCTCTTACGTAACTTAAACTGGCACCGCTTCTTGATTAAAGATGAAGAGAGCCTCTCTTCAATTTTCAATTGACTCACATATGTGGTCCCTTCCCTCCAATTCTTGAGTTTAAGATCGATACTGAAATTTTCCAGAATTTCTTTTGGCAGAATGGACGCAGTGAATTCATGCCCTGCATTTGAACCGCCTGGCGATTTCATTTACCGGCATCACCTCTAGTTTGGCGCCTGGAATAAGTTCTCTCAGTTTGGATATCATCTGATCTTCACTTGCTACCAGCCTGACATCTTTGCACTAATCCGCATCGCTCACTGTAGATTGGGAATATATGCTGGCTTTCTGCAGCTTGCGGGAGACTGAAAAAATCCTGTCTAATCTTCAGCCAGTTTTCTGCCAAAATGATTCCATCTGCGTTTCTGGCATCAATCCCAGCCCAAATCTTACCATTTCATTTAACAGTTGAGTAAGTCCTGAAGTAGTAGCCATTATTTTAAGTTTTTCCAATGCCTGTCTGCTTTGAAGTGGTGGAAGATATTTTGGTCCTTCTCCATTGACCTCCTCGTTTCTGAGCAGAATCTACAAAGTTTTTAAAAAACATGTGCTCTCCGATAAACTTTGATGCCCTTTAAAGGTGCTTTTTGTCCTTGCCGAACAACGTGTTTCAGGTCAAAGTTTTTCAGCGCTTTTTTTCCTCAGAACTTTCAAGGCTGTTCTTGCAGTTCCGTCACTTCGAGAGGAGTTGACGGCTGAATGTTTGAAGAGGAAGCGGTGCTGAAGTGCAATAGTTGACGGTTGTCCTTGTTCATTTGCGGTAACCTGTTCACCACTCTGACCACAAATGGGCTTCTCAGTTTTCTTCGGGCTAGGCTTGGTGACCTAAGCTCTGGAATTGCTCAGAAAAAGGTTTGAAGATGTACGTCCAACAGTCCACGGAACTAGCACATCCAACATTATTCCATTTCCTGAGGCTTTAGCTAAAACTGACGAAACTTTAGCAAGATTAGTTGGTGTATTAGATTTTTTGCCAGACTTTTGGGTTTGACATTCTTATCTTTGATACTAATGAGTGCCCGTTCGAAGCCGCTACTCCAAAACAAATGAAAAGTCACCTTAACCACTCAATAGCTTTCTATATCAGAAAGGAGGCAATGCGAGAAGTTGTATTAGGCTGTGCGAAAACTTGTGCTCAGAAAAAATTGAATCCCTGCTAATAAGGAGTCTACCTTAATTGAATCTGCACTTCTGAATTAATCGTAAAAATACTAAAAATGTACTGTCAAGCCCGCCAAGATTTTACTGCGACAGAGATGGTCGCAGGAACCCGGCGCCGATCATGAGCAGATATCACTCTGGCGCATCTGCGCGACTACGACCACCAGCCCAGCGCAGCAGATCAAGATCGTGAATGAAAGTATTCATAAGTCGAAAATAGTTGTGCAAAAGTTAAGATTATTTGTCGTTGGTCAGGATGAAGGAGGCGATCTAGCAAACAAAACCGAAAATTAGCTAGAAATTGTACGTTTCTGTCTTGTAATTGTCAAGTTTCAAAATGTGTATTGGAGTTTTCAGAAATTCAGCCAAAATAGATGATAGGAAATTGGGACAAGTCCTGAAATTATATTAAGTGGAGCTACAATTCAATTTCAACTCCCGTTCACTTGTGAAATAAGCACTGTGCTTAGGAAAAGATACTTTTTTATTTTTCTGAAAAAAAGGATAATATGACGAGAGCAGCAAAGCGGTTGCATATTGAAAATTTTCTGGGCAAACGGTGCGTTAACCCTGTATCTTTTGGCGTCTACAATGTGTTTGGTACGTACATTAAAATGGTGCTACAAAAACCAAACAAACTCATATATTACTTGAAAAATATAATTATCATTGCAATAAAATGAAATAACATATAAGTAATAAGACTGTTACAAGGTTTAATGTTTATATGTAACTTTAAGCTCAGTTTCTTTTCATTTAAGGTAATTTTTCAAGCTGTTTCATCCCATATCCGTCATGTTTTCTATATACTTTCTTTTAATTACAGCCTTTTCTTGATTTTCCCAGATCCCCATTTTTCTCTTCATATTATCAGGAGTGCAATGGCAATTAACCTTATATCTGCTGATTTATTTGATCAAAGATAAAAGAATTTAACAGGTCAATTATATGGAATCCACTCACTGTCAATAACTGACTCTGAATAAGCCTAATAAAAACATATTCTTCATGTTCAAATTCCACAAGCTATTAGACCGTAGAAACAAACACTTGCTTGTTCCGCAACATAAAACCTAATCTGGTAAGATTCTATCTTTTCCGTTCTACGTTTTTGGCAATTTCCGTATCGTATTACGTTATTCCTATAGATTTCGAACGTTAAATCCGTAGAATTACCCTAAGACGCCTCAAGCATAACATTATTGGTTTATGCAACATGAACTTTATGACATTTAATGCTTTGTAAAATCTACACATCCGCGAACATGGACCATTAGCACTGAAAATTCGGCTGCAAGTAGTCTACATGTGAACTGTTCACCCAAATTCCATATCATTGTTCCCCACTTATTTATGCTCCTATAAAAAGAAAGCATGTGTTATCTATGCTTCAGGTGTTTTACAATGACGAAGCGGGCATCTGCTTACAGTGCGTTCAAATTGTCTTAAGAGATACTGAATAAACCGAATTTATAGAATCGAGCTTAATGCTTTTACCTGACACATTTAACACATATTGTGAGATCAAAGCTATGAGTATTATACTGCCCTACTAACCATAAAGGTTCTATCTACATTTTTGTCATTTTTGAATTAACACCGGATTTAAAAATCTATCTTTTGTGGAAGTATGTTAAAATCAATAGCGAAAAATCTCCCCATGTACGAAAAACGTCGCACTACTAAGCATAAATGATCTATCTACTGCAGATTGAACCTTTATGCTTAGTAATGGGGCCAGTTTTTCGTTTCATGCTGCTACAAAAAAGTCCTATCTACATAAAACCTATCTTCCACAACTATTTTCAACGGGAAAGTTTTTACTTGAGATGCGTCTCAAGTAAACGTATTTGTATCCATGTTTAAACTTTCACTACGTTTGAAGGTGTCTGCAGCATTTAAAAAAACACAAATCATTGAATATCTCGAAAGTGCTAAAATGTAGATAGAACCTTTATGCTTAGTAGAGCAGTATAGGGTGTTTGGTACTAAATGAACACTATTTTAAGGAGGCGTTCTTTGACATATTTTGAGTAAAAAATCGTTGAACAGGATGATCCGGATTTCAAAACCTACGGAGTTACAGGGTGTTCAAAAAAACTTGTTCGGACCGGTACCCTGACTCACTTGAATCGTTATATCTTGAAAACTAATTATCACAACTCAAAATTTTATACCGCGTTTATTAGGCAATTAAATTACCTTTTATTTAATGTATTGCACTTGATTGCAGTTGTACCGAGTTTTGAAATATTTTCTTCGAAACACAAAATTTTTTAATTTTAACCCCGAAAATTCTGTGTTCCAGGTCGTTTTCCTTAGAAAACCTCATTATAATGTGCCACTTTCATTTAAATATTTCGATAAGCCATATTACTGGCTACAAAAGTTGCATACATTTTAATGACTTAGATTCTACCATTTCGCAAGTATTGAGCGAAAATAAATATCGCTTAAAAACTAAATATGTCATAAAACGGTCCTCCTTGAAAAAACAAAGTTTAATATGCTAGTCGTACTAAAGTAATTTAGTACCCATTTATTGATATTTAAAGTATCAATAAACTTTACTATATTTTAATTAGTTTCAACATAATTGATGCACCTACCTAGATGTGACAGGTAAAAGCATGTCCAGTTCTTCGCCTTTATTAGTGGGATACTTAAAAAATTGAAAACGCATAAAAACAGAACCACTTTCAAATTCTTGTAAGTTTCAGTGCATTACTCGAACAACAAGATCTAGATAAAATTTACGAAAATACATGGAAAATGCCTCGCTACACTAACGAAGAATATGGAGATATTTTGTACGTCTATGGGGAGTGCCGGGGAAATTCAGCATCGGCGCAATCTTTGTATCATCAGAGATACCCCCATCGACGGATTCCTGGAAGGAGAGTGTTTCAACAACTTTACGCAAGGATTCGGGAAACGGGTAACGTCAGAACGAGCCGAGTAAACGCAAATCCTACAACTGAAACCGCTGTACGGACCGAAGAAGAAATATTGCATGCAGTGGAATCTGACCCATCAACAAGTATTCGACGCTTAGCGTTACGGTTTAACGTGTCTAGCTGGAAAGTTTGGAGTATTTTGAAAGCAGCCCGTCTACATCCTTACCATCACACACCAGTTCAGCAGCTCCTATCCATCGATTTGCCCAAAAGGATGGAATTCTGCAATTGGCTTGAGAGACAATTAGACGACGAAAATTTTGTCAACAGCATTCTTTGCACGGATGAGTCTTTATTTACGAGGGACAGTATCACAAACTTCCACAATTTACACACGTGGGCGGAGAACAATCCAAACACTGCAAGAACGTCATCATTTCAGCATAGATTCAGCGTAAATTTATGGGCAGGAGTTATTGGCAATAATTTGATTGGGCCTTTTAGGCTCCCGCCTACCCTAAATAGTACCAGCTACTTGCATTTTTTAACACATGATCTGCAGGACTTATTGGAATATATTCCTCTGCAACGATTGGTTTCCATGTTTTACCAACACGATGGTGCTCCAGCTCATTACGGCCGACCAGTCATAGATTGGTTGAATTCCAACTATCCCAATCGCTGGATCGGTAGAAATGGACCAGTACACTGGCCTGCGAGGTCTCCTGATCTGACTGTAATGGATTTTTTTGTATGGAGACGGATGAAGGACCTTGTGTACGCAATGGAAGTATCCACTTTAGAAGAACTAAATACCAGGATCGATGATGCTGCAACAGAAGTGAGGCAACAGCTGAGAGACATGAATATGAAAAGAACGCTTGCCAAACGAGCTTTGGCATGTATTCAAAATGAAGGTGGCAATTTTGAACACTTACTGTAGATTAAACATTTTGAAATAAAGCATAAAAACCATTATTAAATACTTTCAGTTCAAGAAAAAAGTGTAGATCGACACCGAGGGCCACTTTATGGCATATTTAGTTTTTCAGCAATATTCATTTTCGCTTAAA